>OX243999.1:12410000-14810000 GCA_945859715.1 Apamea sordens
CCCTATGCGAGACAGAGCCCCAGCGCTGGTTTTCAGCGGCAGCCGGCGCTGACGTGATGTCGTCAACCTGTGCATATAGTAACACAATAAGAAATAAAATGTAAAATAAATACACAATACCTAGTTCAAAGTTAGTAATACTACTTATAGGCAACTTATTAGGGCGTTAACCAAAATTTGCTTTTTTATCCCCCAAATGTTTCAGGGAAACGAGTGAACGCGAACTTTAGTGAAAATGTTACTTTGTAGTCTGTATATAAACACAGCTCTACCCGAGCTACATTCAAAAACCCGTTTCCTTAATACCTGCAAAATAAATAGTCACAACAGCTGAACAAATTCCTACAAACTACAACAATTTCATTATTTCACATAGAAATCCTGCGAGATGAAACTGGAAGTGTTATTAGAAAAGATGTTCTAGACTGCATAGCGTGTAATCTGAAGCCACATTCTCGCTTAAATTACATCGCAGAGAGATATGAGCTTGCATAAAACCAAGGGTATAAAGTTACTCTGGATGTGAAAGGGATCGTTGGAAGGCTTCGACGATAAGGTAAATATGAAATTGAATATAGTATGTACAAAATTATCTTTGTAATAAACTAAGGTATGCTTCGTTTAATTATATTTAGGGCTGATTTTTCCAACGCCAGATAACTTTTATTCGAACAATAAAATTGACGTTTGACAGTTTTTACACGACAGCCCAAAAAGGAGTGTAATTGTATGAAATAACTGTCAAAATTTCAAAATTATTCCTCGAATAAACTTATCAGATGATTGAAAAATCAGCCCTTAGTCATTTAATAAAAAAACTAGGGACACCCAGATGGAACGAAGTATAACTGGCTTGCTTTCTATAAGAGAGAAAGAGACAGACAGAGAAACACGCGCACGCTGCACGGCTTACAACTATAGCAAAAAGTGTCGTTCCAACTTTTGGTCTTAATTTTTTCCGTCTAGCCTCCTTTCGCAACGCGCGATAAGGAACTTCGTTCCAATTAATAAAATGAATCATTTCAATGAATCAAGTCATTTAATAAAATGACTAAGGGCTGATTAATATAAAAAATAAGCTTTGGTAATTGCAAATTATAATGTCATTAATAGTAGTGGTGGCCCAGTGGTACCTAACGGCTGCGACTTACGAGTTGTAGGTCGTGTGTTCGAACCCAAGCAGGCACTTTACTTCGTGTAAATTATTTCATCACCACTGTTCTCAAAACGGTGAAGGAAAACATCGTGAGGAAACCGGTATGTCCTAGAACCAAAAAATGGAATACATTTGACATCCATACACCGCATTGGGCCTGCGTTGTGGTTTATTTCCAACTCCCTCTCACAGAGAGTCCCAGCGGCTTGTGTCCCAGCAGTGGGAACATTATAGACTCATTATAATGATAGAATTTAATTATTTTTTGACATAAACACCAGTAGGTAAGGTGACTGCTATTTTGAACTTCATCAAGACAATTATACATTTCGCCTAGTGCGGTCAGCTGTTCTAGGTGTCTCGAAAACAGTAATTGGATAACAGTTATTTGTTTTTAATACACTGGAGAGACAACAACCAAGCTCGATCAAAATCAAAAGTCATTTATTCAAATTAGGCTGAGAATCAGCACTTTTCGAACGTCAAAATTACAAAAGACAGTCTCCCGAAAACGCCCGCCCTTCACCACTTCCTAGTGCTATCGCTGGGAAGAAGAAGTGGCGCAACAAACTCCGCTCTTGACTAACGTGTTATTATTTATTTGTATAATCACGCCTGTTTTTCCCGAAGGGTTATGCAGAGATGTACCTATAGTACACCCACATTTCGCCAGTTACCTATGTTAAAGCTCCATGTCATAAGGGGCGAGGCTATTGCCATCAATGGGGCACAGATCCAGACTCCAGGCTACCACTGAGAAATTCCTGATGAAAAATCCCATACATGGTCTATTTTATGCCGGAAATGATACCTTGCGCTACTAATTTTCGTATTGTATAGCCCTAATACGAGTAACAATCGAACATAACATCACATAATGTCACGCCTTGTTTCCCCGAAGGACAGCAGAGTGTACTATAGAATATACATATAAATATATTAAAAAAAATGAATGTATATTTTTGTTTTGCCAGTTATGTTTAAGTACCACGTAATAGCGGCTGACTCTATGGCTATCATTAGGCCACAAATCCAGACTCCAGGCTACCACTGAGAAATTCCTGATGAAAAAACCCCCTTACACTTTGCCCGACCTGGGAATCTAACCCAGGACCTCAAGCTCTGCAGTAGCACTTGCGACTACTACACCAACGACGCAGTCAAAATTTGATTATGTTACTGCAAATATTGCTTCGTGAAACACAATAATACAATGTGACAGAAATCATAACGGAGTCACAGAAAGCCAAGGTTACATGAAGTTTCTCGCGACATGTAATTTTAAATCCGGCGTGGCGGATATTAATATCTTATTTACCATGAAATGAATATATTCTGAGACGTAGTGCGAGTATTAACATTATGTATATTGTAAAGAAAGCCAGCGAAGTATTTCATTTCCATGCAGATTGGGAAGGAAAATTGAGTGAGTAAGTTGGTTATTTTCTGGTCTGAGAAAAGGTTTAAGGAAAATGAAATAGGGTTGTAGCCTTGGAGGAGAATATTAGTGGTGGTTTTGAAAATAAAAATAATTTAACATTAAGACATTCCTAAGTGCAGGTAATAATAGTGAGTGAAAGTGTGCACATAGTAATAATCCTACTAATATTATAAACGTGAAAGTTTGTATGGATGGATGGATGGATGTTTGTTACTCTTTCACGCAAAAACTACTGAACGGATTTGGGTGAAATTTATTTTCACACAGATGGTTCATAACCAGTGTTAACATATAGGATACTTTTTATCCTGATTTTCCCACGGGATCCAAACATATGCGGTATACTTACATATGATGAATAAAGCCCTTTGAAATATTCAACTGGCCCAGATAAAACACGTCACAAGTATGTTTTCCTAAACAAACTAGGCTAGGACACACTACTGCAACCAGAGTTCACTAACAATAATAAATCAACGTCCTAATTAGGGACCCTGCGTTAGCTTAGTTTTAGTTTATATCTCTAGCAAATGAGTTTGCTGCTAAATTAGTTAGTAGGTATCCGCTTAGCGGATTGAAGCAATGCGACTAATAGTTTTAGTTGCCAGTTAATAGGTATCTACACCTAATGTTTATGATAAAATATTTTCACTTGATTTCGGTTTGAACCGTAAAAATCGTATCAAAGCCGTAAATACGAACCATTTTAGCATAATTTTTTTTAAGGCATTTTGCCCGTCGCTCGAGTATTTGAATACGGTGCTAAAATACAAGAGCAGCACGTGGTCGAAGGTAGCCGCCGACGCGACGTGTCGTCGGCGGACGGCGACGGATGTCGACGGCTGCATTAGCCTCTGTCGTTGACGCGTGCCGCTCGTGTGTATGCAAACTATAGCATATTGGTTTAAAAAGAACTAAAGCAAATTGGTTTAGTTATTTAGGGATATAACTTATATATGAATAAAGTCAGTGCAAATGTTATGTGCCAGACGAGAATTGTTTCAATTTTAAAATCGTTCGAAATTACGATACATTTACTCTTCGCGTTCGTGCTAGGCTCACAGACCTCAAAATAACTCGGAAAAAATCGAAAAAAACTCATCAAGAAAAACGCATTCGCGTTCGTAGACCATTCAATTCAAATGCAAATGTTATACAAAAAAAGGTAATATTTCAATTGAATTTCAACCAAAGAAATGCAAGAATAACTTTTTCACAAAATTCATGTTCCTTTTTACAGAACAATTTAATTTTAAGCCAGACAAATCCATTGGTATGCGCGTAGCGATTTAACAAATCAACATTCCGAATGAGCATTGTCTATTCAAGTCGTGTCGGAGCCAACCCTTTCTCCTCTCAGTTCATTTCTTCCTCGAAGTTGTGATTTTATCTCTTATATCCCCCCAGTGTAAACGCAATAAAAGATCAATGAAATATCCTACCGGCAGAATATAAAAAATGTCGATGTTCTTGTTTTACACTTTTTTATGCACATGTAGGGCTATTGGTGCGTACATTTATGATATTAGCCGATATGATAACTAAGTTCTATTCTAAAAGTATGTGATGAAAATGTAAACAAATGTAAGCAAATAAAATTTAAGCGTAATTTAACAAAAAACCTATTGATAAAGAGTAACGTAGTTGAGTTCTTAGATTATAAGTTATGAATTGTAGTATAATGTAATTTACTAATAGCATGCATTATTCAAGTTGGTTAATTACTTTCTTAAAATAATAATTACATATGTAAAATTGCAAATAAATTATTTTAATTTTTGTTTGGACCAGAAAATATGCCAGTGGATGCTAATTTGTAGTGCCATTTACAAATGAAGTGCTTTTATTTGGTTATTTGAATACATAAACCCGAAAATCATAATTTAAAATTACCATAAAGATGATTTTGATTTCAGAATGGAGGTTAATTTTATAACCTCAATTGTCGTCGCTGATTTGTCAATTATAATTTAATAATGTTATTCAAACAATAATTGTTGGAAAAAGTTGTGATGTATAAAGTTGAAACCTTCTAAATACAGGCGAATGTATTACTAATTCCCTTTAGTGAATGATTGCGAAAGAATTCAACCTGAACAGGGTTTGTTTATACTTTCATCTGACACTTTACGAACAGATAGTAGAAGATATGATTATGTTTTATAGCTCAAAAAATAAGGCATAATAGCTGCCATTGGCAACAAAATTCATCGGTTTACTATCGCGTAGGGTATTTTGACCAGAGATTTGAAAATTTTGCTGCCGATGGCAGCTATTATGCCTTATTTTTTCAGCTATAATACATAATCATATCTTCTTTCGTTTGGAAGTTATAACATGGTCATGTTAAGCTGGAGTGCAACTTATTCACACGTTTTTGATCGTAGTTTCAGCACTTTTTAAGTATTATCGTTCAGTTTTTTCCTTCCTTGTGCAGCTATTATGCCTTATTTTTCTGACTATAGTCCAAAACCCTAACCTCACTGGTTTGCCTGTATCGAATGAGGAAGCTGGGGTGACGTCACTCTAGCTAACACACACTAAACGACTCATATTAGAAAGGATAACATTTGTAGCTATTTAATTAAAATACAAACAACAACACCCAAACTACAGAAATACAGAACCGGACGCTTTGAGTCCGTATTATGTTGGATCCAAAAGAACTCCTAAACCGTGATTTGGTCATTTACAATATGATACGTACATCTGTTTACGGTTCTATGTTTTTTTTATTTACGAAATAATGACGAAGTGCAGTGTGTAGTCACGTTCAACAAATATTTATCAGACTTTGTATCTGCGCTACGGTGTGGCGTTTTAGTATGTGCATGCCCAACTAAATTCAGGCAATGTTCCATTGTGTCGAAGTGGGTGTTTGGGAGAAGCCTACATTCAGCAGTGGACTGCGATTGAACACGTTTTAGACTTGTTCAAAAACAATGTTTTACCAAAAGCACATACACTTCCCATTCACTCCCCCAAGTGTACACTTCGACCGGTTTTATGCTTCTCGCATCCAACGTGTTCTTGCGGGCTTCACAAGGTCGTCGGTCCACCTTGTGGAAGGCCTTTCAACGCTACGTCTTCCGGTACGCGGTCGCCGCTCCAGAACCTTTCAGCCCCATCGGCCATCTGTTCTGCGTGTTAATTTTTTATTTTTCTACTAAAGGCTACTTCAGTAGAAAAATGAAGGGATCCGCAGAAGAACTATGGTAACCGACATAGCCCGAAGAATTGCCAAACTTAAGTACCCACTGCGGGTCGGGCACATTGCTCGCAGAACAGATGGCCGATGGGGCTGAAAGGTTCTGTAGCGGCGACCGCGTACTGGAAGACGTAGCGTTGAAAGGCCTTCCACAAGGTGGACCGACGACCTTGTGAAGGCCGCAAGAACACGTTGGATGCGAGAAGCTTAAAACCGGTCGAAGTGTATGTGCTTGGGGGAGGCCTATATCCAGCAGTGGACGTATTTCGGCTGAAATGAAGTGATGAAACCTTCAGTAGGAACAAATCAATGTTTCGCTCAATATCTTTGAAATGTTTGCCGAAGCTATACATAAAGAGAGAGACACTTTGACAATGTTTTTTGTTAATTTGAGCCCCAATCTGAGCAAAGTGATTCTACCTCAAAACACGTCTACATTTTGTAAAGGCCGCCGGTCCTTCTATCGCCCACGTGTGAAAAGGCCACCGCTTTCAGTCTACTACCGTAATAGGAGTTTTAACCCATTCAATCGCCACAGGCTAAATTGGACACTCAAAAATCACAAAAGGGCCTCAATCTACCATTGAAATAACAGAGAACGATGTTCGGTCAGCGGATGAAATGTCGCTCGAACCGTGTTTCCCGTTTGTTACCGCGCGACCCGTTTCCCGATTAATTATGAAGGACGGTGGCAGTCACAGGGTTGGCTTAACCCTTGCGGCTAACGTCAGTTGCACTCGCGACAAATTATGTTTTATAATGAAAAAAAAAAAAAAAATGTTAAATTAAATTGAAACAACATAATTTAATTATATTATGTATCTATAGACCACCTAAGCTGTCCAACTTAAGTAAATTTTATGAAACTTTAGAAACTATTCTAAAAAATATATGCACTAATCGTCACACTAAAATAATTGTATGCGGCGATTTTAATGTAGACGTTTTAAAAAATAATAGAATTACTTTGGAATTTAAATGCTTTCTCCTGAGTTACAACCTTACTTTAGAAATAAACGAAGCGACACGTCCTATTAGTAATACCTGTTTAGATAATTTTGCACACAATATCAGACAGAAATGTAATTGTCAAGTAATAGACTTCGGGCTATCAGATCATACAGCTCAAATAATTAAGATAAAAGTAAATAAATCATGCATGATTAAAACTTGGAGAACTAAGATTCGAGATACTTGTAAAGAAAATCTCATTAAATTTAATAATTATCTACAAAATCTATCGTTTTCTGACGTTTATAACACTGAAAACTCAAACAAAGCGTATGATAATTTCTTTGCAATATTTAAGCTCATTCATGACTTATGTTTTCCGTATAAGCTAGTGACAATAAAATCAGAAAAACCAATTAAGTGGCTATCGCATGGCATAAGATTATGCAGTAAAAGGCAACGAAAATTACTTTGGAAACATAGACTAAGACCGTCACCAGAAAATAAAACGGCTTTTGTTGATTACTCTAAGAGGTTCAAAAAAATTATTAAATTAACTCAGAAAGCCCAAAATAATTACTTGATCAAGAACTCGAAGAATAAATCAAAAACCTCATGGCAAATAATAAATAACGGCAAAATGAATAGGGAACCAATTTCACAAATAAGAAATAACAATCAGACAATAACGGATCCGAAAGAAATAGCAGAGTCTTTCAATAATTTTTTCATTGACCAAGTTACCAATATTTCAAATAACCCAATACACAACGTTAAGAAAATAGACCATAACCCAAACTCAATATTTGTGCCACCAGTAGTACCTCAAGACGTGATAAGAATAATTAAATCCCTAAAAAACAAAAAGAGCTTCGGTTATGACGGGATTTCCACTCAAGTAATAAAATTTGTTACTAATAGTATAGCTGGACCTCTAAGTCATGTTATTAACGTTAGCATATCATCAGGAACATTTCCTGACAAATTAAAAACTGTAATAGTAAAACCAATTCATAAAAAGAACAGAAAAGATGATATGTCGAACTATAGGCCGATAGCTTTAATTCCTGTCTTTTCTAAAATAATAGAAACAGTCATATATGAAGCAATATCATCTTTCCTGACTAAATTTGATATTCTTTGTCATGAGCAATACGGGTTCAGGAAAAATAGGAATATAAACATGGCAATTTTTGACCTGTTGAATTTCATTATGTCAAATGTTGATACAAAAACGCCTATATGTGCTATATATACAGATATGTCGAAAGCTTTCGATTTTGTCAACCATAACATACTGCTTGGAAAACTAAACGCCTATGGCATTCGAGGTAATATCCTAAATCTAATAAAAACATATTTATGCGGTCGCAAACAGATGACAGAAATTTACAAAATATGTGTCAAGTCTAAATTAGAACAAAAATACGTGTCTTCCAATAGAGAAATTAAATTCGGTGTACCACAGGGAAGCGTCCTGGGGCCTTTGTTATTTCTAATTTACATAAACGACCTCCCACGCCAAATCCAACATCCCATGGTATTGTTTGCCGACGATAGTACAGCACTCTTAAAATGTGACAAAAATGAAAATTACGAAAATGATATAAACTACACTATTAAAATAATAATAAATTGGCTAAATTGCAACAACTTACAAATAAACATACAAAAAACAAAGATAATGCATTTTTACCAAAGACTCCGTATCAATGACCTAAATATTAATTATAATAGTCAAAATGTGGAAAGAGTAGATGTTACAAAATTTTTAGGAATCTTAATTGACAGTAAACTGACATGGAAGGCCCAGGCAGAAGCAATCTGTAAAAAACTTAGCGCATCAGCATATGCACTTTATAACCTTAAAAAAAAAGTTAATACCAAAACAGTATTACTAGCTTATCATAGTCTTGTCGTTTCCATTTTAAGGTTTGGTATTATACATTGGGGCAATTGTACCGAAAGAGAGAGTATTTTTAAGGCCCAAAAACGATGCCTACGAGCAATATTTGGTTTGAAAGTTACTGACAGCTGTGTTCCAATTTTCAAAAGTCATCATTTATTGACATTTCCGTGCCTATACATTTTAGAAATTGCTCTTTTTGTTAAATGTAATCGACGGCTATTTTTAACTTTATCGGAAAGCAGATACCGAGATGTAACTTTGCGATCTCAATACCAAAACTTGCTACGCACAGGTGGATATAGGACTGCTTTGTTGAGGAAAAGTGTTTTTGGTATGGCACCGGCTATTTTTAACCACATTCCTAATTCCATAAAAGAGGAACCAGTAGCAACTTTCAAAAAGAAACTAACTGCACTTTTGGTCAATAAATGTTACTACTCCGTATCGGATTTTCTAGCTGAAAAATTTTAGTTGCATCAATGTCTGTATGTTTGTTGATGAATTGCATCAATGTTTGCATGCCAAAATGGTAGAATGTACAAGGATTCTTTCATATAATTGTAACCACCTTATTGTAAATACCTACATTGTGAGCAAATAAATGAATATTCTATTCTATTCTATTCTATTCTATTCTATTCTATTCTATTCTATTCTATTCTATTCTATAGCATGTTGAACTTTGATTAATATTGAAACTATTCAATACAATGGACACTATTTATCTTAATTTAGGCATTTGAGGTAAATTCTGTTACTAATTTCAATAAATCATTTCATACTTCTAATACAAAGAAGGCCCGTGATTCAAATAGCATTATTTCCTACCACACTGAATCATTTTGAAGGATATTGCTAATCCATTGCTTCATATGTTTGAAAAAACTGTCTGTTCAACAACGTAAATAACGCAATGAATGTTGTTAAACTGCCAAAATGAAAGCCATTCCCTAGTGTGTTACGCAATTACCCCGCTGGACTTGCCTCAAACATCGCTGAGTTCACAGAAATCTAAAAAAAAACCACAACAGTTACTACATAATTAACAATTAGGACCCGTACCTAACCTGTGGTTCATTACATACGTAAACGTTGCCAATTGTAAAATCGATTAAATAAAACTTAATTGTAAATTAAATTAATTAGAACTCGAGCTCCTGGGTAAAAGTACTTAGTGCTTAATTGTTCCACAACGTTCCCAGTTTTCAGCTAAAATTTCTCATTAAAATTACAAAGAGTGTTTGACAGTGCATTACGATCACAAAGCGCTGCAGCGCTGAAAATAGTAAATTAACTAATAAGTGCGCTGGAGTCAGTCAGTGGGGACTGAAAAACAGCATGAAGTGTATAATTATAAGGTAGGCAAGCTTTTACAAACATGTTTTGTACGAGGGAAATAAACGCAGAAAATATAATTTTGTGTTACTTTTTAGACTTGTAATTTCACAGGACCATTCAAAAGCGTCCCCCTTGATTAACAACATAACGAAACATACTCGTAAAAAGTTTATTTTGGCAATTCAACACAATAACTATTGCACCGCATGTTTGGCTAGGTTGCAAATGTCAAAATGAACGTTGTTGAATTTTCATAAAAACCGTTTTCCATTGTTCGTCTGTACCTTTTGTTTTTTTTTTTTTTGCTGGTTATATAATTATAATAGCAGCGCACCGCGGTTTCATCCGCATAAATTTCGATTATGTGAGTATTCTGTATGTTAAACCTGGTTATAAACTATCTATATGCCAAATTTCATCCAGATCTGTTCAGTAGTTTTTGCATGACAGAGTAACAAACATCCATCTTTCACTTATATAATTTAGGTTTAAAAAGTTTCCACACAATGGGTTCCTGAAAATGGACGGCGCTGCCGAGGTCGGCACAGAAAGACGAAATGACCTGAACACGTACCGCGAGGGCTGGTTTTAGGTGGCGCGGGAAAAGAGATCCTGGAAGGACTTGGGAGAGGCCTTTGCCCAACAGTGGGATAGTATAGACTAAACAAAAAAAAATGTATATCGGTTTTAATTTCATTGATTGATGATTTTTGACGACCAAAATTAAGATGTTATGAAATGACTCTTAAATTAGCCATGAGCATTCAAGTTTGCAAACGTCCTAAACAGGCTGTGTTATTTTGCAAAAATCCTGAAAGTAGCTCGTATTATTACAAATATCTTCCTTAGTTTCCAATAATCCGCTTTTTGCAAAAATTCGATTTCTCCAATTATCTTGAGACATAAAACATGACGAGAATTAGTTTCTTCGAAAGATACTTAAATCCATGATAAAAAGTTAAAAAGAACAGAATAATATCCCTTGGGGCTCAATGACAACGAGATGTATTCACAATATTTATCTCTTCTACATCTCAAAGAACTACGTTACGTACGCTATGCTACGTACCTATTCATATTCTGAAACCCCGCATGAAGTACGAGTAGTATGGCTTCTCATGGTGATTTCCTTTACCATTTAATTGGTTAAGAATCCTATACCCTCTACAGTCCTATGAATGTGTGTGAATTCAATTATTGTACGTATTTTTTATTCAGTCTCAAACCACGGAGTTTCTGGAACTACCTTTTATTTTTATTTTATTTATTCGGAAAAACAAACAATTACACATTCAGAATTACAAAAATATAAGGTACAGAAATGATACAAATGTGAAATCAACCACGTTCTCCGCAGATACACAATGAGACAGTTTGGTAAATTTTCGTTTTGAATACAAACTTATTTTGTTTTCATTCCAATTCAGGTTTTACTAATACTGGCTGGTAAGTGTACCACAGCTTAAAAAAAATGGTTTTAACAACTGTAGGTAGGTAGTAGTAACAGTTCACATAGTCAATTTATATGTCATGGTTTCATTAATTCATTTTAATTCTTTTACCTATTGTGGTATAGTAATTTTATTTTAGGTGCATCATCTTCACATATAATTATATAATTAATGTATGCAAAATATTGTAAAACATTTTTAAAAGAGTAACGGTGGAGTTTCTTGCCCATTCTTCTCCATACGAAAACTACCTTTTGGAAGGGGCGACTAGAATCAATTTTATTTTAATTTCAATTTTGACGTTCAAAAGTGCCTTTTATGTGCCTATTTGAAATAAATGATTAAAAAAAAAAATAACACATTCCACAGGTCAGACAAATTACAAAGCAATTACAACGCCAGCTTTCTGTTACCAATTACAAAGAAAGCAATATATATTCCCGTAAATTAATAAACAAATTGTCCATTCGAGCGCGGAATTACAACGTGGATTTAATTTTTCCATCGGACTGAGTCGTACGTGAAACTTGTATTTGGGAGCTCCCGTGGGCGCGCATTATATGAGCGTTGTTACAAAATTCCCCGAAATTAACATAAATGCAAATGTCCCACTTTATGTTATTTACTTTATCCGTTTTCATTTTGTATTCCGTTTAGTTTTTTATGTCGTGCGTTTGTTTATTTGGTTTTGCTTTTTGTTTTTCAGTTGAGTGTAGTACATCGAAAGGTAAAGTGCGTATGTCGAAAGATAAACAGAGGAAATCGGTCAAGGTGAAAAGTCTTTGTATAAAAATTTGGTAGTTTTAAGAATCGTCGTTGGTCGTAATGAAATGTTATGTTGTGTTTTTTTTAGGGTTACTTGTTTGTATAATGGCTGATCGATTTTAGCTTTCTCAACTATTCTTTTCATTTGATACTATAAGAAAATGTGAAACTAGGATGCAATAAAAAGTCCTAAGCATTAAGCATTTTATGATTTTCTAAATAAATTACAATACAATTCATTTTTATATTCTGTTATTATTTCTGTAAAAAAACACACTTGGTAAGTGAAAATCAACAGCTTCCCCTACGTCTGACACGTCAGATATCCTCGCAGAATACGAGGGCTTTCACATAAAAACGAAATATTGTTACGGACGTGACTCCCGAGCTACTCTTGAGGAAAATTCAAATAAATACATACACATCAATTGTTATTTGGCCTCGAAGGCGAATTCAACGCTGTCGATACAAATGGCTCATGTAGTAGTATAATATACTACTCGACGTGTCTACAGATGTGTATGTATATTATGTAGTATTTTATTTTCCAGGAAATTTTATTGGAAAGGGTGACAAATAAAGTTTTTTTTAGCCTATGTTGTGTCCCACTGTTGGGCGGGCCTTCCGTTTTTCCTTCCAAACTTCGATCAATAATAGTACAAGATTAAGGATCAGGAACACAAATGAGTCGCTCAAGTGGCCACGTTTGCACACACGTAAACATCCACATTTCTTAGAAAATGTTATAATAATACTGGTCTTTGTAGTGTCATTATGTATTCAAAATTCTTCTAATCATTCTATGTAACCTGGTTACCTGTTGCTTCAATTATAAACAAACTATAATGTACACGTCTTTTCTTTTTAACTAATACAAAATTACAACAAAACGTTATCAGCACGAAGAATAGCTCGAGTACCTATTTGTATTCAAGAAAAGTAATGCGTGTATAGTTGTTTCGTAATAATTAGGAAGTCATATTTGTGTGAATTTTTTGGGTGTGAAACCAAATAGTTTTTCCGTGTACTCTTCTGAGATGGCGAACCCAAATGGAGACACAAATGAACGAGGTATGCGTAGTTCCTCTATTCCAACGTTCACCCTACACAATAGAGAAGGGTATAGTACGTGGAAATTTAAAATGCGTAACTACCTTATGCATGAGGAGTTGTGGGAAGCGATTAATGGCTACCCAACAGGGATGAATGTTTCGAATGTCATAAAGACGAAGAGCGATCAGAAGGCACTAACAAAAATTTGCCTTACCGTTGAAGCTTCTGCAATTACGTATGTTCGAAGTGCTACCACGGCAGCTGAAGCGTGGAAGGCGTTACAAAATGCATATGAGGACAAAGGCATGGGTCGGCGTTTACATTTAGAAAGGAAGTTATACAGATTGAGACTTGAAGACTTTGATAATAATATTGAGTCGTATATCAATGCTGTTATTTCCACTGCCCAAGATTTGGCGGATATAGACAAAGTAATAGATGATGCGTCCATTGCTGCTATTCTATTGGGAGGTCTAACGTCGAGATATGACCCATTGATTATGGCTCTCGAAAATAGTAACGTTAACGTTACCACCGAACTGGTAAAGTCAAAATTACTCAACGAAATGTCCAAGGAAAGCTCGATAACACTGGAGACAGCTATGAGGTCAAAGGTTGATGCCTCCTCTGTTGAGTCTAAGTCAAAGAAAATTGTGTGTTATGGTTGTGGAGAACCTGGTCACAAGAGACCAAACTGTCCTTTAAAGAAAAAGAAGATCATGAAAAGGAAGAATCCCACTGATAAGGACTCGACCTCTTCATCTGCTTTAGGAGTAACAAATGATTACGATATGGACAAATGGTATGTTGATTCAGGCGCTACCAAACATATGACTTCAAGACGAGATTGGTTTGTAGACTTAAAGCCTATGGATATGAAGGTAACAGTTGCAAATGGGACAAAGATTGACGCTAAAGGCATCGGTAAAATATCTTTAAATACCGAAAACGCCGTCGATACAATCAGTGATGTGATTTATGTACCTAACCTGAAAACAAATCTTCTATCTGTGAAGACAGCAGTAGAAAAAGGGTTTACTGTAATGTTTGATAAATCCGGTTGTAATTTATTTAATTCAAAAACCTTCTCCTTTACAGGTGATGCGGTTCTACATGGCTCGCCCTGTGGTGGATTGTACACACTTGATTGTGCGGTAAATACTCCCCAATTTAGAGCCTATGATGTGCACTCTGATTCTATCTCAAGATATCAGGTATGGCATAAGCGTTTAGGTCATTTATGTCGCATCGGTATGAATCTGTTGAAAAATATGGAGGTTATTGATTATAAGGATGTGGATAAAAATCCATGTGTTCCTTGTGTTCAAGCGAAACAAGCTCGAAAACCGTTTAAGACGATTTCTTATGAAAGAGCAACTTCAATATTAGAATTGATCCACTCTGACTTATGTGGACCAATGTCAGTTGACTCTTTTCAGGGTAATAAATATTTATTACTTTTTATAGATGATTTTTCCAGAACTATTTTTGTATATTTTATTTCTTCGAAGACAGAGGTGAAGGCTAAGTTTTGTCACTTCCAGTCTATGGTTGAAAGACAAACTGGGGCTCAAATTAAAACAATAAGGACGGATAATGGGAAGGAATTCGTAAATAGTGAATTTTCAAGTTACCTTAGATCTTGTGGTATTCAACATCAAACTACGGTACCATATAGCCCTCAGCAGAATGGAGTTGCCGAGCGCACTAATCGCTCTATTATAGAAAAGGCACGCTCTCTTATGGCTGAAAGCGATCTATCTAAAGCTTTTTGGGAAGATGCTACTCGAACGGCTGTGTACCTGAAAAATAGATGTCCACACCGTGCCTTAAATAATAAAACTCCCTACGAGTTGTGGAATGGTTGCAAACCAGACCTTAGTAATCTCAGAGTTTTTGGGTGTAGAGCTCTTATACATATACCTTCTTGTCACCGTAAGAAATTGGATCTTAAAGCTGTAGAAGCTATATTTGTAGGCTATACAGAAGATCCTAATAGTTATCTTTTTAGAAATTCATCTTGCCCTAGAACTTTACAAAAGTCTAGAGACGTTACGTTTTTTGAAGATTGTTTTTCTACTTTAAATAATAGGAATGTTAACAATAATAAGACGTCTACTGAACCTTTAGTACTTTCTAATAGTCTGCCTATACAGGAAGAAACCAGTACAGTTAAAGAGTCTTTTGAACATGCTCCAGTGGTCACTGATGAACCAGCTCCAGGCCATACTATTGTCACTGAAGATCTAACTGCTGAAACGGAACAATTTTTTGAAGCAATTGAGGAAGCAGTAGTTTCTACTAGTCATACTGATGGACAACGTAGATATCCATCAAGAGACCGGAAACCTCCTAATTACTTCTCATACCAGGTTTCTAGTAAAGCGTCAGGTGAGCCTAGAACTTATAATGAGGCTACATTTTCTGATGATGTTGATAAGTGGCAGATGGCAATGTCAGATGAATATAATTCATTAATGAAGTTGAAGACATGGAAATTGGTTGACAGAGAAAACAGGAAAGTTATACCATGTAAATGGGTTTATAAATTGAAGACAGATCCAGCAGGAAATGTTCTGAAGTACAAAGCAAGATTAGTTGCCAAGGGATTTTCCCAGACGCCAGGTGTAGATTATTTTGAGACATTTGCTCCTGTCGTGCGGCACTCTTCTTTGCGTACTCTACTGGCTCTCGCAGCCGAATTGGGTTTGAAGATGCGTCACATGGACGTAGACACTGCTTTTTTAAATGGAGATCTTCAAGAGAAGGTCTACATGGAGCAACCTCAAGGTTTTAATGTAAAAGGTATGGAGAACAAAGTATGTCTCCTGCAAAAATCCTTGTATGGACTTAAACAAGCTCCACGTGCCTGGAATACAAAGTTAGATGAAACTTTATCATCTCTTGGTTTTATGAAAACTCCATCTGAACCATGCGTTTATACCAAACTTTTTGGAAAAGAGGTGGTTATCGTTGCAGTCTTTGTCGATGACATAATTGTTTTTTACAGTGATGACAAGACGTTTGACATTGTCAAAAATGACTTGCAAAAATATTTTTCGTTAAAAGATTTGGGCTATTTAAGCTGTTATCTTGGCTTAAATATCACCAGAGAAAATGATGAAATAAGAGTTCATCAGAAAAATTATATAAACAATCTTTTACAAAAGTTTGGAATGGAGAATTGTAAAACTTGAACAACTCCCCTATCTGGAAAACTGGAGGTTAGTACCAGTAGTGATAGTGATCATAATCAAGAAGAGTATCCCTATCAAGAATTAATTGGTTGCCTCATGTTCCTAAGTGTTAATACTCGTCCAGACATCGCATACGCGACTAGTTACCTGAGTCAGTTCAATACTCGGTACAACAAGACTCACTGGTTAGCCGCGAAGAGAGTCTTACAATACCTAAAAGGCACTTTAGATTACTCGATTTGTTATAAAAAATCAAGTATGCCCCTTGTAGGATTTTCCGATGCCGATTGGGCAAACTGTAATATAGATCGCCGTTCTTATACGGGTTACTGTTTCAAATTAGCAGGCAGTCCGGTATCATGGGCCTCGCGGAAGCAGCAAACCGTAGCCTTGTCCTCAGCGGAAGCCGAGTATATGGCAATAACAGAAGCTACGAAGGAAGCGATTTATTTAAGGAGGTTTATCACTGAATTAATTTCAGATCCTATGGTAAGGCAAAAGTTATTACCTAATACCGTAACTATTTGTACCGATAGTCAGAGTGCACAGAGTTTGGCCTTAAATCCGGTACACCACCATAGGACGAAACATATAGATACCAGATTTCACTTTATTAGAGAAAAGATTAGTGATAATTCCGTTAACTTGAAATATACCAAATCAAGTGATATGCCCGCTGACATCTTAACAAAACGATTGCAGCGTGTGGCACATCGTAGATGTGTACTAGGCTTAGGTTTAGTGTAAATATATTTTTACACGTTTACTTCAGAACTTAGTATACATTTTCCTTTTTTTTATTGGTATATTTTGAGTTCATTTTTGTATGTAATTTATTTGTGAGAATTTTGATTAAGGGGGTGTGTTATAATAATACTGGTCTTTGTAGTGTCATTATGTATTCAAAATTCTTCTAATCATTCTATGTAACCTGGTTACCTGTTGCTTCAATTATAAACAAACTATAATGTACACGTCTTTTCTTTTTAACTAATACAAAATTACAACAGAAAAAAGTTTAATAATATTAATAACTTCAGTTTATTATAAACCTTAATGCTTAAACATAAAGTTTAATTACCATTGCAAAATATATTTAAAATGTCGCTTGAAAATAAAATCATTCTATTTTTTAATTTTCAGTCATTTTCAATTTTTTTTTCAGTTATTTTCAGTTAATTCTAAAATGTAAATAAAATTAAAAAACTTAAGCTCTAAGTAATAAGGTTAAAAATATACTAATTTGAAATAAGACCACAAAAGTATTTGTGGTTTTATTTTTCGGGCCGTTTTTGAAGCGCTTATCGGGAATCTAGTAGGTACTATTATTGATTGAAGCTTCCAAACCTCCCTGTCTTGTGCGATCTCTGGCCATGTTGGCTCTGCAAACGTTATCAGATCGTCACACCACCTTCGCCGTGGTCTACCTCGACGGCGATGTCCTCCCTCAGGCGTCCCGGAGGCATTGAGTGACGATCTTTGCCCATCACTCCGGTGCATTCGTGAGACGAGTCCGGCCCACTCCCACTTCAGCCTGGCTCTTTGTTTTACAATATTAAAAGCTAAATAATGTTGTGCAACCAAATAAAATAAATAAGGTTGGGCTATGTTTTTTAACTGCATACTTTTTTTTTACTTCCTTTTGCCTACATTTAAAAATGAAAAGTCTTCTCTCTAAAATTACATGTACCACTTTAACCCATGGAAATGATGATAACTTTAATGACCAATGAATAATTTAGTTTAAAAATATAAACCCTGACTGTACAGAACTCAATAGTTTTAGATAGAAACCATTGAAAAACCTTTCGTTCCCAATCTAACCGTACTCGTACGTTCTACATTACCCTTTACTATAAACTTTCACGCTAAATAAAGCCTAGTGTCGATGGCGGGAATTGCTGCGGCTGGCAGATTTCCGCTCCGAACCTACACGATCGTGTGTTGACGGCCTAAAGAGAAATATGGCCGACAATACTGTCTTAGGGTTCCGTAGAACATCGACACATACCCTGAGGGTGTGTAACGAGCGTTTATCTTAAGCCTACACCCCCTAAGGAATTAAGAGCTTCCAATTTCAGTAACAAACATGGAGGATAATTTGCAGAGCTTTTGTTTTAGATGTATGAATTTAGTTTCATTATGGAAATAAATAATTATGAGAAGTTTTAATACCACAAAGGTTTTCACGGTTTCATTGTTTATTAGCTTCTGCCCGGGACTTCGTGCGCGTGAAATTTCTGCATGTTCCCCCAACCAACCCTGTCGCATCGTCTCGCCTACTCGCCATATAGTTCGTTTTCGCTTAGCGTTTTTTCTATTTTTTTTTTTCATTTTACTCTACTCCTAAGGGTCCTGTAACTTTCCCCAAATACTAGTCAATCAAATGCACAATTTTTCCTAATCCCACTGGTAGTTCCATAGATTAGCGCGTTCAATCAAAAAAACAAATACAAAAAATATATATATAAATATTTGAATGGAGAACTTCCTTTTTTGAAGTTGGTTAAAAAGACAAAAACAATCTCTTCAACTTTATTAGCACATCGTTGAACAGGCTATGATATATTAATTACTTTATCAATCGATTCATTTTATTCCTGTACCTATGTATGTATTGCAGGTATACAGGGTGGCAGGGACATCGACACGCAACCAGTAACCATGAATTAAGCACATAATTTTAGACCCGCTAGTGTAGAAATTGTTTGTCGGTTAACAAAAAAAAATCTGCTGTTTCATAGGAAAATGCAATACCTACGCGGTCAAAATGACAACAACAACCACACAACAACACAACACAACAACTAACTTTTTTTTTAATAACCGATGAAATCTATCGGCGTGAGGTTGTTTAGAATCATGTGCTGAATTCATGGTAACAGGTTGCGCGTCGATCTCCCTGCCACCCTGTATAGGTTGTTGATACTTACAGCCGATCGATTCTGTAAAAATCTCACCGTGAAAAGTTAGGTGAACTGAGCTTAGAGTGAGCTGTCAATATTGTCAATCCCTAGCATTAGTTTGAATGACAGCTCACTCCACGCTCACTTCACCTGAGTTTTCACGGTGAGATGGTTACAGAATCGCACTGCTGTATTTGTAGTGTCAGTTTGACAAAGCAAAGAGTACATAATTAACTTCTCTCTTTTTAATATGTCTTATTTTCAACTTGTTCTATCTCGTATCTGTTTAGCATCAGTAGATACCTAATATCTCTAAGAATGTAGTGGTAGTAGTGGTAGAAGTACCACCACATACCACTGTATGTGGTGGTACTTCCCTATACAATCGACAAGAATGTTATTTGTTTTGTTGATAACTTAAATTAGACAAACAACAAAGAAACGTGACCACATACAGTATTTTTCACTTCCATTTCCCATCGAAGACACGTAAGTGAGGGTGACTAAGAAAAATACACGTAAAACAGAGAGCAAATTAAATAAGAGACGTCTTCGCGACAATGATTCATAGTTAGCGCAGGCGGACTGGCCCTCAAATCTCGATGGCTCACGCAGGGTGACCCCTCGTAAACACAGATTGGGTGAGATGACCAAATTTACTTAGACGGCACTGCACAAATTTCGCACTGACCGTATAGTTACGCACACTGGTGTTGGGGAACCGCAGTTATTATGAGTTTTTTTTTGTACTAGCCGTTGATGTCCCACTGCTGGGCAAAGGCCTGCCTACTCTCGTTCCACTTCAATATGTCCAGAGCTGCCAAGGAACAATATTTATTAAAGGAGTGCAGCTCATCCCGCCATCTCCGTCTGGGCCTGCCGCGTTGTCGTTTGCCATTAAACCACCCACTGGATCGTAAGTTTGGCCCGTTGATCGTCTGACATGCGGCAGATGTGTTATTTTAGTGATGGAACGGATTGTTGTGTTTTTAACCCGATCCACAAGTTTAATACCCAGAATACTCCGCTCCATAGATGTCTGGCAAACGTCGAGTGTGGAATGGTCAAAGACCACGTTTTAGAACCAACCGTATGGAGAATAAATTACTTGATGTAAAACTTTTCGTAATGTATGAACAACCTATGAGTTCTGACAAATAAATTACTTTGACTTTGCTATTCGGATTTCCTTTTCAATATACTGCCCTGTTAAAAGTGGACCACTAACGTCGGACAATTAAAGATGACAGACTGTAACTACTATTTGAGTAGACAGCTAACTAATTTACAAACAGGCTGTATTATCAGGCTTCTCCTAAAACTAGTCGAAGGTAAAGTAAAAATATTATCCTCGTGCGTCACCATAGCTTTTAACCATTTCACTTTTACAGGCCCGTGCGGCAACGTTCTTGAAAAAGCCGCACTTTCGCTCGGTAATTTAAAAACAATAGGAGTTTTACGATATATGCCTTTAGCACGCGAGCGTACCATCTTCGCAAGTGAGGGTTTCAGCAAACATAGAGATGAATCATAAAAACGCACAATAGTTTACGAGTGCGACTGTACGACCAATTTTATTACCATGACGCACCCCCTTGCACTTGTGTTGTGTATCTACTTGTACAGACGACAAAAGAGTTTAGTATACAGGACAAACATTTTCATCTTTCAACTACGCGTTGTGTGCGTTATAACTTTTTAATCTTAAGACACGAATGTGCGTGATCAGTACACGCACAACATGGATTAAAACTTCTTTTAATCCATGTTGTCGTAAACTTATCTGTTTTGTAAACTGTACTAGGTTGAATATAGTGGTAGTGAAACTTTTGTTGCCGTCCGTATAATATACATTCATTGTTTTTCCGTCGCTCGCAGTACTTCCACAGGTGAGGATGAAAGCATGTAAATTATTTATGTATCGGTAAATAATTTATTTTGTTTACATCGTTATTGACGCCGTTTTTGGTGCGACCTACATAATATTTACTGAACTTCCTGTTTTTGTCCTTGTTTAAGCCGTAGTCTGTCTCAATTTGTGAAGTTGTTTGGTAATCATGTTATGATCAATTGCTAGCTCAATTGCAGTTGAGAACTTATCAAACTCTGCAATAGCATTAGGCAGACTTTTTTATAATTTCGCAGATCTACTTTACGTAATGCTAGAATAAAACACGTCAAGTTCTTCAAAATATTAAAACAAAACCAATGGAACGTATTGGTTTTTTAAGAGTTACTCACCTACGTATTATCATCCGCGGTTAATAATCCTCTGATGGACCAGACTACATCTTCTTCTCTTTTATCTACAAGCATTCCAGCACTGGTGTGCTGGAATGCTTGAGTCCCACTCTTGAAGATTTTTGCTTAGCCCTTCGAGGAATATATACTGCGTGATGTTATGTTCATATCATTTCAACCACAAGACGTCCACAGCTGGACATAGGCCTCCTCCAACCACCGCCACTTCGACCGGTAATGTGCTTCCCGCATCAGGCAAAGAGCCGATGACCTTGTGAAGGCCGCAGGAATCCGCCACATACAATTATGGTGTTACATTAAATATGATTGTATTTACCAAACAGTACAAAATATATCAGTTAATTAAAGTCAACTAGTTCCACACAATATCAAATATTTAACAATTTGTGGTAATTAGCTACCTCAACTCCAATCACAGATATTGAATAATACAAACACCACTTACAATGCTGACTGCTCATTATTAACCAGGCTGTTAACTGGCCGCCTAAGCGAAATGTGTTCCTAACGGGCAGGTGTTAACATAAATATCTAATTTTGATAGACCGATGTACAATTGTACACTAGATATGATGAAAGTTATGTATCTTTAAAACAGTACAGTAGTTCCTAATTATATAGTTAGGAACTACTGTCCAGTTATATTATTGCGACTAACAATAAGTTTATGTTAGTAAAAACTAACTTAAAGATTATTATTAAGTATAGGGCAGATTTATCAACAATTATTTGACATTTATGAAAAAGATATCAAACCATAATATTCATTCCTAAAAGTTAGCTGATTATAACTGAAAAAACCATTCATTTTTAGGGTTCCATACCAAAAGGGGAAAAACGGAACCCTATTACTAAGACTTCGCTATCTGTCCGTCCGTCTGTCGGTCACCAGGCTGTATCTCAAGGACCGCGATAGCTAGACAGTTGAAATTTTCACAATTTCTGTTGCCGCTTTATCAACAAAATATACTAAAAATAAAATAAAATAAATATTTAAGGGGGGCTCCCATACAACAGACGTGATTTTTATAGATAATGGTACGGAACTCTTCGAGCGCGAGTCCGACTCGCACTTGGCCGTTTTTTTTACTGCAAAACTGAATTGTATTGGTTACCAATCAAAGCTTGACGTTAGATTATTTAGTAGGTACACAAGGAACAGGAACATAAGGAACAAAATGGCTTCCAATGCTAGCTTTTTTGACGAGTGTATCTAAGAATTAGGCACAAAAAAACACATAAAGGTATCTACCTAAACATCTAATTTAAAATAATACATTGTCCAGTCCTTGTTAATTTCGACCTTTATACAAGATATGAATAAAACATAATACATTACGATCCAGGCCAATAAACATCCCACGCAAATTGAGAATTATTCTCACAATGAACAAAATATAATTTCAAACACAACGTAATAAGGATTAGGGGTCCGTAAATACGTAAAATGTGCCTATTTTACATTGTTCCAGTTGAGTCACACCCTTCGGAAAGTAATCCGCGGTAATGCCACCAAAACGTCGGTGGAAGTAAAGGGTTCCGTATAACTTAATTCCAATAAAACTGAAAACGTGCGACGAATAGGGATCTGGGGCTGTTGAGCTTGGATCTATTCTTTTGAAGACAGGACAGCGTTTTGAATCCTTTGTCTTGGAGAAGGGTTCGGGTAGCTATCAGTTAATCTCGCTGGAACAATGTTATGGGAAATTAGAAGTTCAGATTGGGATATCTAATTTTTCGTCGATGACTCAAAATAAGGAAGGGATTAGACGCGATTGAAACTTTTTCAGTTCAGTCTACAATTTTACCTACTTTAACACAAAAATGCACTCCAGAAATCCGTCAGTCGTCCTAGGAATTACTTATAATCTAACAGTCTTAAAATATTAATAATAAAATGTACATGAACAAAGACGGGAAATAATCATAGCGTATCAAAAAATCCGTCAGCGTCGTTGTCAACAGGAAAAGTGCTCAAAAGGCTGGCAGCATTGCCACGTTATATGGCAATTACTTATTATTAATTTAATAAAGCCAACGGAAAAAGCCCGATTTTAAAGGATCGCAATTTATTGGTATCGATCTGTATAAGTGAATATCAGAAAAATGAGTAATTGAGTAGGTATATTTATTACTCGTTTCTTTCAGCAGCATAAATTTTCCGAGCTGATAATTTTAATTAATTATTATCTGGAACATTGAAATATATGTCCTCATTATTTTAAATTACAGTAGCAGCCTGGAGTCTGGATTTGTGGAGATATGACTTAAATTTAACTGGCGAAATATGCACACAACTCTGACTAGCACTTCGGAGAATTACAGGCGTTCTGTGGTGTGTGTGTTCTAAGTTATGTTATATTTTTTGTTAAATTAAAGTAATCCAAAGATCATTTTAACGATTCAAATGGCAAAAAAACCAAGCCAAGGAATGTCATTTCATTTCAGTGTTCAAGCAAAATCAGCATAATATACCATAACATAACCCATAACATATTCCTACAGCGTGCCAACCAAATGACAAACAAAACTCAAAAAAGTGCAACATATTTGGAAGAAAATGCCGAAATATCACATGATAGGTCTCGACTGAACCCAGTAGGGATGCAGTAATGAAATGCTGGGGAACGTGTCCCCCCTCCCTAACTACGGGAACTGAATACTGATGTCATGGCATGCCTTCGCTACGAGCGCATGCCACTCGCTTCGCTGTCAACAAAACGATTCGATGGATATTTATTGTTGATGCTTTGGTTCCGTCAAAATGCTGAACGCAGCATACGTGGTGTCTTAAAACGTAGAAGGGACGCCGAAAATATTCACCGCTTACACATAAAAACTTTAGTAAACCTCTATCATGCTGTACAGGTCGAAAGGATGTAAAAATGTATAAGCAAAAAAAGGCTTTAGTATATAGGCAGATAGCAGACAAACTATGTAATCCTAGCAAATCTATAGACCCAGCGGAATCATGGTCTAAAGACTATGAAACGCGTTGAATTATCAGCAAGGTGCAGCAAGAAAATCAATATGTGCTAAAACAGACATGCAAACTTCTCGTTATTCTCCTTAAAACTGTAACAAACCTCTTTATGCTGCAGTTTTTTGGCTCAAAGCCAGACTCCATTCTGCTTAATGATGAAGAAACACGATTAGTATGTTTATTTATTACGAAACTTTGCCAATGGCTTAGCATTGAACGCGTAGTCTTGAACTCAGTTGCAATCCTAAAAGCTTAATTGAGGTAACGATGCATACAGCGGGTATCAGAATAAGTGGTAATATTTAAGGGTAAATATGACCACACATTTCTCAACATAGTTCAAGACTACGCGTTCAATGCTAAGCCGTTGGCAAAGTTTATAGACCATGATACTGAACAACTTTCTCCAAGGATCGTAAAACACACTGCATACAATGCAAGTATGGTGATGGTCTTTGTTTCACGATTTAAAACGGAAATCGTTGAATGTAAATCGATTTATCGTTCTTTTAAGTGCGAAGGCCGCAGGAATACGCTAGATGCGAGAATCACAGAACCGGTCAAAGTGGCGATGCTTGTAGGAGACTTCGGCCGTGGACGTCTTTTGGCCGAAATGATGGTGATGATAACCGTTCTAAAATTCGAGTCACGAAATTACAATCAGTCTAATTTCGTACCTTTGAAATCAATAAAATTACCTATACCAACAAACAAGTATGTATAATTTCGGTAGCCTACCATATACAAGCTCCATTAACTTTCCCGGCTTCATCTGTACCCTAATAACTTTTAGGGACGATAAGGCACTAACAAGCTCTATTTTTTTATTCAATCCTAGTCCAGTAAAGTTATTTGGATAGAACGAGTTTGTAAGTTAACAGGGACATCTCTATGTAAGCTTTTTGGAAAAGATACTAAGAGGCTTACTTAAAATAAATGTATAGTTAGGCCGTTTAGTTTTACGTTGCTAGGCCCATTAGCTTTAAAATATACTCGCATGTAAGGGAAGAGGAATACTTCTTGGAAGACTTGGTTATCTCGTGATGTTCTGAAATTAGGGCAGACCCCACTTTGAAAATTTCCAGGCCATTGAAAAGACGGCTAAATTGGTACTACCTATTCTTGCTAATGAGAACAGCCAGATGCTGCTGTAACCTATGCTGTCTTCTAAACTATACGCAACGGATTTTGATCTAATTTTTAACATAGTTTAGAGAATTTGTTACGTAAGCGTTATGTGTATAATACATTACTATTAAACGTACTATATAATAGGCTCGCTACGCTACGAGGGGTCGCTAGTCAAATTTAAATGACAGTTACTGGATGACTGCCTAATAAAGGAGCAATCCCAAAATATGCCGCGAAAAAAAGAAAATGCGGTACACCAACAAGGATTGACGGGACCCTAAAGCGCATTCAGCAAATAAACGAGCGAACGAATTTACTTTTCTGGGCTCTACTTGTGGGTAAACGTTTGTATACTGGCTGGTTTTAAAATAAGGTAAAAGCGAAATGTTTTTGCTATGAGAACTCTTTGCTCCAGGCAAGAAAGAATTCGGTGCGAAGCAACATTCTTGTTTGCTTCAGTTACTGGCTGGGATTCGTTGAGAGTTGAGCTGTCGCTATTATTTTTTGTGTTGCCTGTATGGACAAACTATGCGAGAAATATAGCATGTGTGATCACGTTGAAAAACGTGAACTGTGAAAAATGGTGCTGGTTTACTTTGTCCCACATTTATCGGTGCCACACAGTGTTGGTTTGGGAATTCTATTCAGTTCCATTTACGAAACTATTTTATGAAAGGTTATATTAAGTCGAAACCTAAGGAGCAATTCCCGTAATTTAAAGAACGTTCACAATCTAATCTCAGTCTCAATTTGTTAAAAATACGTCTAATTTATTTATTTCCTACATTGTTGACAAGTTCTTGATATTGATTGTCGCTGAGACGAAATTGCGACTTGAATTTGAACACTTTTAAGTACGAGAATTGGCCTTCTGAAGGCCAATTCGTAATAAAAGACGTTAAAAATCTAGTGGGAAACTCATTTCAATATCATAAACATGTCAAATATTTAGCTAAATTAGAGGTATTGTTGACTGATTAACACAGATATTAAAATGCGAACGTGCCGAAAAATACGGGAGTTGCCCCTCTTTAACGTGTCTTTTGGTTGGCCAAGATAACCAAAGATAACCTCTAATAAAATTCCACTGTTTTGTGCTTATTCATGTAAGCAATAAAAATAGAAGGACCATTTTCGTTTTCTTTGTAGTGCAAACTTCATAACATTTACATACCCACAAGAAAACAATAAAATTGCAATACTTTATATCAGTTACATTCGGTTAAGCTGCCCCATTTCAGTCCAGTGTCAGTCCATTTCTTCAGTTAACTTACTGTACGGGGCATTTATCTTCAGAGGGATACAAAGGGCTGTCATAATAAAATATCCCACTTACGTAGCGGCCACGTGATATGGGTTGACGTTATAATAACATACGTCTTCGTGCTAACCCTACTGGTGGGTTATGAAGCCATTTTTTAAATTGTCACATTTTTTCTTAAGATTTTTTTCGAACAAGATGACGGCGCGAAATTGAAAACTATTTTAGGGTGGGTGTTTTTCTATCTATAATATATTATGTATGTATTTACAAAAAAAAAATGTATATAAGTAGTTTATCAGCCATCTTGTTACCATAACACAAGCATTAGGTTGCTTAGCTTGGGACTAGATGGCGCTGTGTGAAATGTCCAGGGATATTATTATTATACCCAAAATTGAAATATTATACCAGTGCTGTGTTGTGAATCTAACGTGGATCTAGTCCACGTCTACGCAAATTAATACTGAAGTGCTAGATGTGATGTTCTAGTTTGGTTGATATCGTATCTGTGTTGCTATGCGAAAGATAGCTGTTCAATCTTTAAAATCGAATGGATACTGATAGCATACAGACCATGGATGAGAAATAGTTTTTTATATAATTATAGGTGAATAGCTGCATCTCGCGGTTTCACCTGCATAAGTCTCAATCACGTTTGAATATCGGGATAAAAAGTACCCTATGCCGTAATCTAAGTCATGGTCTACTTATGTGCCAAATTTCATTCAAAACCGTTCCGCCGTTTTAGCGAGAAAGCTTAACAAACAAACATACAAAAAATCAAATCTTTTCTCTTTTTATCATAGTAGTTTAGATGAGCGTGCAACTAGCAACAACCAATTACAGATACCTTTTCAGAACCAAGTTCTTGACATCAAAAGTTACTTTTCAATCCGTCAGTGTAGCAAAAGTTTTTTAGAACGATTAGATAGCTCTATCACAGTTTAAAAGTCGTGTCGTGTTGACGTTTAACTTCGGTCATTACGACTTCCACGGCTCCTAATCGCAGTAGTCCTCGTGAAGTCGTATCAAAGTCTTGAAGTCTTGAAAACTTTGAGGAAACGTGAACAGTTGAAAGATAATGATCAACTGAATCGCTCATTATAATTTTGTTTGCTCTACCTGCACGTTGACACTTCATAAAATTCAGGTAAAAGTATAGATTTTGCTGAATGTTAGTGGATTTTTAAGAAACTATTCAGTGTCAATTGTCATAAAAATAATAGGTTTAACTCACAGAAATCTTAATAATAAGGCAATCCTTCATCATCGTCATCATCATTTTAGCCGTAAGACGTCCACTGCTGGACATAGACCGGTTCCAAGTAAAATATAAACTAGTGTCTTATTATATAATATTTACGTTGGTTTCTAAAAAAATATAATAACATGAAAATAAATAACACACACAAATTGCCAAACATAAATTCATAGAAAACATTAAAAAGAAATCAAATAAAATCAGATAAAGCCAAATAAGAATCAATCAAATGTATTTAAATTAAATCAATGATGAAATATTTGAGATATTACTTAGGTATACAATTTTTGATGATAAACAACTAATCCACCACCAGACCGGCTGTAGGCGTGGCGACGTGTCACGCCAACAACGTCGCCACGCGCTCGTAACTCTGCGACTCTCTCGCAGAGTTACGAGCGCGTTATGCGCGAAATCATCCATTCATCATTTCGCGATTTCATGCATTATCCAAACTAATCCAAACTAATATTATAAATGCGAAAGTAACTCTGTCTGTCTGTCTGTCTGTCTTTGCTTCACGCCTAAACTACTGAACCGATTTATGTGAATTTTGGTACAGACATAGTTTGGAACTTGAGAATGGACATAGGATAGTTTTTATTACAAAAAATAAAAAATAAAATAAAAAATAAAATTTATTCCGGACATACAGCGCCATCTATTGGTCAAGAGTCGGTGTCATCTATTGGTGAAGTCACTATTCCACGCGAACGAAGTCGCGGGCAAAAGCTAGTTTTCTATAAAAAAAAAACTGTGTCACATCTGCCAGGCGTCCCGTGACAGTTCAATATTAGTACCTCCAGGGGAAAATCTGTTTTCCAACAACACACAAAATCATGCATAAAAGGCGAACAATGTCTTATATAATAATCACAAAATTCCTTTCACAAAATTCTTTGCGGTGATAATATTAAACTCTGATGAATCGCGAACAAACTCTACAACTCCAATTAAGCGTATTAGATAAGAGTTGAAATTAATTAGCGAAAACGAATCGGTCATAAATTAAGTAAAAGCGGATGTTTGAAATCCACCATGTTGGGAATTTCTCGCTTTACACCGCCTGTTATTAAATTTACAAGCATTTTGATGCTTTCTTAATATTTCCGCGAAACAGAGGGGTAATTCTCGTAATGAATTGTTGTAATCTTTAGGGTATAATTAGTTTTATTTCAAGAGGGGCTTGTGGCTAAGTAATAACAGCCGCACAGTTCGATCGATCACTTTAAGCTAGGCTTGCCGCGGTTGGTTTTTAGATGGGTGACCAACTTTACATACCAAGACTCCTCCGTGCCTCGGAAAGAACGTTAAGCCGTTGGTCCCGACTGTCATTCGTGGATATTTGACAGTCGTTACGGGTCGTCAGATGCCCGAAAGTGTGACAACCAGTCTTACCAAGGAGTATCGTATTACCCAATAACAGGGTTGTGAAGGTCAGACAGGCAGTCGCTCCATGTGAAACACTGATATTCAGCTGCCTCCGGTTAGACTGGAAGCCGAACCCAATATAGTTGGGAAAAGGCTGAGCAGATGATGATGAAGATGTTTCATTTCTATTTATCTTGTCCTTAATTGTTTTGTTTCAGGAAATGTAAGAGTCTCTCCCTTATTTTGAGAAACGACTGGATATCTAACTTGTATCATTAATTAATATTTATTGAGTGAAAACTGATGCAATTTCGCTGTGGGCTCAAGATAGATAAGGCTTAAAATGGCTTCGTTGAGGCTGTAAATTGTATTGGGGTTGTTACATGAAATAAAAAACAGTTCCTCTATGTATGGGAGAAGAGCAGTGCTGGTCCCGTGGCAACGGCACCGAATTACGAATTATAGGTCGTGGGATCAAACCCAGACAGGCGCTTTACTTTGTCTAAGTAATTTCATCACCACTGCTCTCAAAACGGTGAAGAAAAACATCGTGAGGAAACCGGAATATCCTACAACCAAACAATTGAAGACATGTAACATCTGCCAACTCGCACTGGGCCCGCGTGGTAGATTATACCCCACTCCCTCGAAGAGAGGGCGCCTGTGTCCCAGCAGTGGGAACATTATAGGCTGATTAAATAAATAAATAAATTATGCCACTGTGTATGGTCCCAGTCTGACTGCTTTTCATTCACGTGCTCACCACGGCATTTGATAAGAATAACCTTAACGTTCGAATACATCTAAAACTAGATAGCCACTTAACAAAAGACCACACACATCTTAACGAACAAAACAAACACGATATCATTTGATACAACCACATAATTCACCTTAAACACTTCTCATTACAAGGCCATAAACCCGTGTCAAGTCTAGCAATTTTCCAATTAACTATGCAGAAGCAACAGATTAGGCAAATGAGATGAGTCAGGAAGTCTAAAGCCGAGATCTGTAAACATTACTTAGCACGCCTACTTTGGTTGTATAGTATTTTGTCACTGTCAAACAACAGATGTAAGATAGAGATGGGATCATGATGTCTAGCACCCGGTTACTGATTTGAGAATTAAAAGTTAAGAGAACTGGTCAAACACTAATTCTTTCTCTAATTTTTTGGTGGGAATTCATCAAATGACGTGTCCCGCTCTGGGCGGAGCGGGAGCGCTTGTCAGACTTTTATTGACTAAAATCCACCCGTGTTCCTTCAGTTGCCTATGCCAGGGGCCACGGTATCTCTTTCGAACAAACCGCGGCTCTGGCAGGCATCGGCCCTAACGGACCCCGTCAGTTCGAGCTGACATCTCTTTGAGGCGCGCGTGGAACACAACGCGCCGTCGACCCGGGCCTGGTCTTTACCGGGCGGCGAGCTGCCCATTGCTCGCCGCCCGCAAGCCCGCGCCTGCGGTGGCCGGGAGTCGGCTGTTGACTCCCGTCCAGGTCGTCTCCTGCGGCGACTAGGGGCATGAGGGCGCAGGGATTGCCTCTCCCTCACGCGCTCCGCCTCCTCCTTTGCGAGCATTATTGCTTCGCAGAAGGAGGTGCCGGCTTCCATGCACTCTCGCTCCGTACCATGGCCTGGACCAGGGCCGGACGCGAGAGATCACCGCCGGCGATCGCCGCCACGAGAACACGGCGGTGCTCCGCCCAAGTTTTCACGGTGAGATGGTTACAGAATCGCACTGCTGGTCATTTAAAAAGAAAGAAAAAAAACTGTAATGGGCATCTTTTATAAAAGCTTGGTGCCATTTTTTTGACAATCAAGGACGAATATTTTGCATTTGTTCTTAAAATTGGTTGTATTTTGAATCATTCGAAATGGAGGTGGTATATTGTTCCAGATCTTTGATGCTGTATATTTAAAACTGCCCTTATACCTTTTGTTTTGTGTCTCGGTATCATAAGCGTTTCATTTACTTTTGATCTGGTATATAAGCCGTGGGCATTCTTACACCAAGATAATTTATTGTACAGGTATGAGGGACTTTTACTTGCAATAATCCTATGTATAAAAAATATTTTGATAGCAGTGGTGATGAAATAATTTACACAACGCAAAGCGCCTGTTTGGTTTCGAACACACAACTAGTAATTCGGGGCCGATACCACTTGGCCACTACGGCCACTTAGCACTAATAAAGTGATTTCACCGATGTAGCCCGCGAAATTCTTTTTTTTTTCTTAGCTTCTTGCAAAAAAAAAATGAATTTCGCGAGCTTTCTCATTCTTTTACGCTAAAGTAGAGTTTGACAAGTTATAAATTCAAATTAAATGCTGAGTTCTGAACCCGGGTATTAGTCATAGTACGAGCTAACTAACGTTTATAGATCTCTGTCATAGGTCTTGCCAGCGATGACATTGCCCGCCAACTGAGTCAGCGATGAGAAATCTCGTGAACGGGAGAATGCTAATAAGGGTTTTATCTTACAGAGTTTATTAAAGGGTAGCTGGTAGGTGAGGTCACTAGAATTTATGCGTTGATTATCTCTAACGACGAAATTTTTATATCACGCCTTCGTGCGATTTTTGTCCTTGATTACGGTTTTTTATGTGACTGGAGTAGACTAACTTAGATAAATGTTGTTCATTTGAGGATTCTATTTTAGGTTCAACTTTTGGTCAAGGAATAAGACCCAAGTCTACAATTCGGTTTTACCCTTTTCGGTCTACCCTGTTTTTATTCTATTTTAGACGCCTAAGTGACTAAAAATCAAAAGGATTTTTTGTTTGTTTGTATGTTTAGTTATTTAAAGATAATTTACTTGTCCAAAACATGAGTATACAGAATACACACATGGCATGTGAGGTGTAAAATTAAATTAAATCAAAGTCATATTTTGCAGCAGCGGCGTACTAATATGTGTCAGTCCAAGCGAAAAGGGTCCAGTGCGCGGCATTTAGTTTCCGAGATATAAGAGGTTTTGTAAAGTTGGGTATAAAAATTGCATTTCGCGATTTTAATTGGTTATAAATAAATGCTCAATTATCTACAATTTCATATAGTAAATGACTATATACGATGTTTCTAAGTACCAGAAACTTTATGAAAAAAGTTTACTAAAAAGGTACCAGTGGGTGGCATGTCGATATTCTGGGAATAAAATACGTTTCAATACCCCGTACTGATCACTTCTAATAATTTAATACAATAAATACAATAAAAATAAATACAGCTTGTAGAAAAGTCGAGGCAGCACCTTGATTTAGTGCAAAATGAACGAAAATATTATAACAATGTAATCAAAGTTGCGACTGATTCAATAACGGACTCTACTCTTATTCTTGGACCTCATGAACCATGTTCTTATGATGGCGTCATGCATTACTCTTTTGATTTTGCCCAACAGGTGCATTTGCCGCACAGTTCACAACAAATTGGGCCACTGTATTTCTTGACAGGATTTAAAGTCAGTTTATTTGGTGTTGCTGCAGAGCCTTTGAGAAAGTTCGTTTTGTACGTAATTCCTGAACCCTGTGCTACTGGGAAAGGAGCTAATGTAATAATTTCAATGCTACATCATTTTTTCGAAAATTTTGGTATAGGCGAAAAAGATGTTGTTTGTCATGCAGATAATTGTGCTGGACAAAATAAAAATAACTATGTCATGCAATATGCAACATGGCGAGTTTTAACAGGCAGACACCGAAGTTTCCGTATATCTTTCCTTCCCGTGGGTCATACGAAGTTTGCACCCGACATGTATTTCGGTCTATTCAAAAAAAGTTTTAGAAAATGGGAATGCAATAACTTAAAGGATATTCTTGCAGCTGCTGTTCAAGCTTGTCCGAAAACAAAATCTATAGTAGCTGTTCTAACTGGTGATGAGAAAGGAGAAACTTTTGTGAAAACTTACGACTGGGCCAATTTTTTTCAACCTGATTGTGTAACTATTAACCAACTTCTGCATTTTAGTCATTTTGAAACAAATGAAGATAATAGAGGGCACATGTTATGTTACAAAAAATATACTGACAGTCAACCAACTGTATCAAAGGTTTTGAACCCGAATAAAGTATACGGTTTTCCTTTAGAAAAATCCCCTGCAGGCATGACGTACGAAAGAAAATCGTATCTTTATAATAAGATTCGTGAATTTGTACGTGAAGAATCTAAAGACATTTTATGCCCGAAACCCATTCCAAATGTTGATGTTGACCACAACTCTGTCCCAACAACATCTGTCGAGTACTCTTTTCAGAAACCATCAATTGAAAAGAGTATTCGACAAAAACCAACATGTTCGTACTGCAAACAGGTTGGTCATAGGAATCAGGTGCGAGGAGGAATTTATTTTTGTCCAAAACGTAAGTTGGAGTCCCAAATAGAATAAGTTTTATTTTTATGTTTGTATTGGCTTTTTTCAAATATTATTGCAACAGAATAATGATTATTTTAGCCACTGGTACCTTTTATGACATTACATAAAAGGTACCAGTGGCTAAAATAATCATTATTCTGTTGCAGTAATGTTTGAAAAAAGCCTGTCTTGTTATTTTGTTAGTTCCTAAATAGAGTAAGAATACTTAATTTTAGTTTTTTATTGTTAATTACTATCGCAATAACTAACTTTTTATTAAATATCGGCAAGTGGACCTTTTTTACTAGACTGTGTATCCTTCTTTTATTTTGATAATAATTGTTTTAGTTTTGATGTCAAAAGTATAATTATAAGTTGATTCTATGGAAAACATATCAATCTACAATAATGAATAAAAATCTACGTAACAAGCAAGTAAAAGTGTGTTTTTTTTTCACTCAAACTTTCAAAATGCTTTTTCTCAAATCAAGCTTTTTCAGAATTTCAACTTCAAATGTCTGATAAAAAAAAACGTGTGCTACTTTTTGATTATTTTTTCAATCCATACTATCAATTGACTATTCTAGATACCGAATCCAGTCTTAACTCAATACCCCACTACTGGACCCTTTATGCCTGGACTGACACATATAAATAGGTAAACATTAAATAATTATAAATTCATCCATTATTCAAAGAAATTAACATTACAAATTAGAACTTAACATATACTTCAGCATAGTGTCATCAACTCATTATAAACATCTATTCTATCTATACTTATAATAAATCTGTAGAAGTGAAAATTCTGTACATTGAAAATATCAAAAAAATAAATGGCAGGGGGTGTTACTAGACCGACACCGACCCCGAAAATGTGATTAAAAAAAATTTTGTCTGTCTGTCTGTCTGTTTGTTCAGGCATCACGCAAATACTACCGGTTCGATTACGATGAAACTTGGTATAATTGTTCTTTAATATCCTGGGCACCACACTGGGTACTTTTTATCCCGGAAAAGTATATACAATAAAAAACAAACTTAATTTTGCGGTTCGATCCCTAGACCCGATTACTGTACCAACCGCAAATAATAAGTTTGTCGTAGGTTACGTCACCCGCAGTATTATCTGTGCGACCTTTTTATTCCTTTTAGTTTTTAGAGTTATTTAGGTTTAATTTTATAAGTAGTAGGTATAGATTTTAATTTTAAAGTATAGGTAGTATATTTGATAGTGTACGTAGTGACCGTAGGGTATTTTATAATACTGTTAGTAGGATTAGTCATTCGTATAGATATTAGTTTTTAGGGATTTTGCTTATTTATTGAGTTTAGATTAGTTATCATCAAAACTAGGTTTATTTAGGTAGGTAGGTATTTAATTTTCTGTTATTGAGTTTTTTTTTTTAAATTAGCTAGGTACTTAGGTAAAGATATCATAATATAAGTACCCTCTTAATCACCACTAATGAGACATAATTGGTTTTCTATTGTAATTAGCCACAAAGGGCCCGCGAGATAGATGGCATTCTGGGGAAGCACATAAATTTTATCCTGTTAGCACATTCCCGTGGGATAGTTTCCGACATCCACGCGGGCGAAGCCGCGGGCAGAAGCTAGTACTTATAATAAATCTGTAGAAGTGAAAATTCTGTACATTGAAAATATCAAAAAAATAAATGGCAGGGGGTGTTACTAGACCGACACCGACCCCGAAAATGTGATTAAAAAAAATTTTGTCTGTCTGTCTGTCTGTTTGTTCAGGCATCACGCAAATACTACCGGTTCGATTACGATGAAACTTGGTATAATTGTTCTTTAATATCCTGGGCACCACACTGGGTACTTTTTATCCCGGAAAAGTATATACAATAAAAAACAAACTTAATTTTGCGGTTCGATCCCTAGACCCGATTACTGTACCAACCGCAAATAATAAGTTTGTCGTAGGTTACGTCACCCGCAGTATTATCTGTGCGACCTTTTTATTCCTTTTAGTTTTTAGAGTTATTTAGGTTTAATTTTATAAGTAGTAGGTATAGATTTTAATTTTAAAGTATAGGTAGTATATTTGATAGTGTACGTAGTGACCGTAGGGTATTTTATAATACTGTTAGTAGGATTAGTCATTCGTATAGATATTAGTTTTTAGGGATTTTGCTTATTTATTGAGTTTAGATTAGTTATCATCAAAACTAGGTTTATTTAGGTAGGTAGGTATTTAATTTTCTGTTATTGAGTTTTTTTTTTTAAATTAGCTAGGTACTTAGGTAAAGATATCATAATATAAGTACCCTCTTAATCACCACTAATGAGACATAATTGGTTTTCTATTGTAATTAGCCACAAAGGGCCCGCGAGATAGATGGCATTCTGGGGAAGCACATAAATTTTATCCTGTTAGCACATTCCCGTGGGATAGTTTCCGACATCCACGCGGGCGAAGCCGCGGGCAGAAGCTAGTACTTATAATAAATCTGTAGAAGTGAAAATTCTGTACATTGAAAATATCAAAAAAATAAATGGCAGGGGGTGTTACTAGACCGACACCGAACCCAAATATGTGATTAAAAATTTTTTTGTCTGTCTGTCTGTCTGTTTGTTCAGGCATCACGCAAAAACTACCGGTTCGATTACGATGAAACTTGGTATAATTGTTCTTTAATATCCTGGGCACCACACTGGGTACTTTTTATCCCGGAAAAGTATATACAATAAAAAACAAACTTAATTTTGCGGTTCGATCCCTAGACCCGATTACTGTACCAACCGCAAATAATAAGTTTGTCGTAGGTTACGTCACCCGCAGTATTATCTGTGCGACCTTTTTATTCCTTTTAGTTTTTAGAGTTATTTAGGTTTAATTTTATAAGTAGTAGGTATAGATTTTAATTTTAAAGTATAGGTAGTATATTTGATAGTGTACGTAGTGACCGTAGGGTATTTTATAATACTGTTAGGTAGGATTAGTCATTCGTATAGATATTAGTTTTTAGGGATTTTGCTTATTTATTGAGTTTAGATTAGTTATCATCAGAAATAGGTTTATTTAGGTAGGTAGGTATTTTATTTTCTGTTATTGAGTTTTTTTTTTTTGAGCTACTTAGGTAAAGATATCATATAGGTAGGTACCCTCTTAATCACCACTAATGAGACACAATTGGTTTTCTATTGTAATTAGCCACAAAGGGCCCGCGAGATAGATGGCATCCTGGGGAAACACATACATTTTATCCTGTTAGCACGTTCCCGTGGGATAATTTCCGACATCCACGCGGGCGAAGCCGCGGACAGAAGCTAGTGTTTAATAAAATAACGAATTAAATGTCACTAAGTACGAAATCTAGACATTTCACACCAGTCAGAATAATAGGTCAGTTAGTCATTTAATTGACCTAGTATAAATAGTTAGTTACGTTATATATTATAATGTATAATCATTTTAGTACCTATAAACGACACTAAATTCTATCTTTGCAAATTTCAATGATAGGAAGATATATACAGGAAACTAAATCATCATCTGCCTAGCCTTTTCCCAACTATGTTGGGGTCGGCTTCCAGCCTAACCGGATGCAGCTGAATACCAGTATTTTACATGTAGCGACTGCCTATCTGACCTCCACAACCCATTGACTGGGTTATTACGATACCCCTTGGTAAGACTGGTTGTCAGACTTTCGGGCTACTGACGACCCGTAACGACTGTCAAAGATCCACGAATGACAGCCGGGACCAACGGCTTAACGTGCTTTCCGAGGCACGGAGGGGTCTTGGTTTGTGAAAATGGTCACCCATCCACGGACCAACCGCGGCAAGCGTAGCTTAACCTGATCGATCGACCCGTGCGGCAGTTATGACTTAGCCTAAATAAGTAGTGTTAATACTAAGAGGTGCAAATAAGTTTTACGTTAAGTTCATGTTATGTTAAAATTCAGAAGTCTCGATACTACATAATTCATAACCTAGACTTCTAAACACAAATAAACCAGTACCTAACTGAATGAAACACCATTCACAAACTATCGAAACAATATCTAAAGATTTGTGAGCATTACAGCCGCACAATAAATGCATAAGGAATATTTATAGTGTTATCGGGACTTTTATAGTGAATATGATTTAGTGGCAAACGACTCTGAGGGGTTGTACGACGTCCGCCATTTTCGATTTTACGGTTCGATTCATACAACTTCCTGACATCCTGAATTATTCTGATTTTCGGGTTTAGCGATTTGTTTTACAAGACACGGGCTTCGTTGAATTTATTGTACGTGGTGTAACAATTTAGTGTAGTAAAGGTTTGTGAGATTATGGTACATAAATAACTTTACATAGCGATAGCAGTGTAAAATCTGCTGTTTCGACCAAAACTGAATACTTTAGTAACACACACAAAACATAACATCACGCCTGTATCCTCCGAAGGGTTAGGCAGTGGTGTACCTATAGCCTAAAAAGCTTACCTACCTTTTTTTGTTTTCGGGGGGAAACCTTCAAAAGGCGCCCGACCTCTGGACGGTCGGGGATTGTGCGATTTTTAGCTCACTAAAACCACCCCGGTGATCACCATCAGCACTTCCAACAGCCTTCTTCCATTTTCTGGTAACTTAAAGTATTTGGGAATATTGGTATCCAGAAAATGTATGCTTTTTATTTTACCATCTACCAGTAAAACTGCCATGTTCATATTCATGAGTTTTATCGCCTCCTGAAATATTAAATTGCCAATGAATAAAAATTCAGCCTTTATAAATGAAACAAAGAAACGACAAGGAAATAAAAATTATGTCGAACATTTTTTTAAACATACCAGTTGCTTATTGTTGCTGCCTCACCCAAACTCAAACTCAAACTCAAATCATTTAATTCAACTAAACCAATTACAGGTACTTTTGAATTGTCAAAGGGTCGGTCAGTCAGAAAGATGAAGCTAGTTGCCCATTCCAAAGCGTAGGTACCTATGGAGAAGAACGGGCAAGAAACTCCATGGACACTCTTTTAAATCATAAAATTGTTACAAAATATTTGATTACATCATTCGTGTTGAAATTAAGCATGTGAGAATGATGTAGAAATACGTGCACGTTAAAAGCGTCCGTTATAAAAAAACAAAAACAATTCAGAAATTAAAAATTAAAATAAGCCGAGGCAGCTAAGAGATGACCAGTCCCTACTGGCGGCGCCCGTTCACGAACATGACGTATGGATCAGCACCATTCAGCTCAACCATTTTGGAGGGAACTTAATGATCCAACACACACGCCACCACCAGCGTGACATTTGAGTCACCTACAGAAAACCTCTTTTAAGTAAAACAATGAGCGGTGGTGGCCCAGTGGTAACGGCCGCGGCCCGTGACTTACGAGGACGTGGGTTCAAACCCAAGCACGCACTTTACTTTGTGTAAATTATTTAATTACCACTGCTCTCAAAGTAGTGAAGGAAAACATCGTGAGGAAACCGGCGTGTCCTAGAACCAAAAAATCTAAGCATCCGCCAACCCGCACTAGGCCCGCGTGGTGGATTACGGTCCACTCCCTCTCACAGAGAGGAGGCCTGTGTCCCAGCAGTGGGAACATTATAGGCTGATTATGCTTATGCTAAGTAAAACAATATGTCCAAAATCTTTCACACAAACTTGATAGAATTTTCAGGGAATCTGTCCTGAGCATACACATTCCCGCCATCTCACAAGGTGTTAGTGTCGGGTAGCCAAAAGAGTAAGCATGAATTTAAACGAAGGCCACATTATGCATGTTCTACCCGTTTCAACCTAGTTCCTAGTAAATCGAGGAGAATTTGGGTATTTCTTGCTGTAATCTGGGTTGGCAAACGAAGCGTGTTGTTTCACACTAAGACATTTTGCTGGGGGTTTTATAAAAGCGGTAAAGAATAATGTGAGATGGGTATGTTCGTCTCAGGTATTATAAACTACTAGCAGAGCCCCGCTGTTTCACTCGCAAAAGTTACCATCCCGTGTTAATATCGGTATAAAAAGTATCCCATGTGTTAATCCTGGTTATAAACTATCTGTGCGCCCAATTTCATCCAAATCCGTTCAGAAGCTTTTGCGTGAAAGAGTAACAAACATACATCTATCCATCCATCCATACATCCATCCATACAAAATTTCGCGTTTATAATATTAGTAGTGCGTTTATAAGTTCATCTTGTGTAAACACTGCTCTAAAGTACTTCAACAACGTTATCTCACGTTCCACTGACAAACATTCACAAAATGTTAAAATTAGTCGTAGAATGATCAACATCCAACCCTGGGTCACTCCTGGCTTAATTAGGTGCATGAGGCAACGCGACAAGCTTCACCTTGAATGCAAAGCTAACCCTGACGATCAAACAAAACATTTAATTTACACTAGATACAGGAATTTCATGTGCACACTACTTCGGAAACTCAGAAACTTACACAACAAACAAGAAATCGAAGGGAACCAGAAAAATCCAAAAAACTATGGTCAGCTATAAAGGATATTTGTGGAACTAAAACTCGCCACAATGTATCATCTCACCTACTTGCGTCCAGTATTTCCCCAGCATCATCACTAGACAATTGCAACCAGCACTTCGTCTCTGTCGGGGAGACACATGCAGCCAAGATCCTAGACAAACTCTCAACCACTCATCAGTCACTAATAGAATCAAACATAGTATCTAGTTCTAACTCACAATCTTTTTTTCTGCATCCGACCGATGAAGAAGAAGTCTCCAACATAATACGTAACTTAAAAATAGACAGCGCACCAGGGCCAGATCAAGTAACAGTTCCATTACTCTTAAATTGCCGAGAGAGCATAATCAAGCCACTTACGCACATCTTTAACTTAAGTTTAGAATCAGGTGTCTTCCCCGATTCCTGGAAAATTGCTGCAGTGTCCCCAATTTACAAAAGTGGTCCCAAAGACATGCCAGAAAATTATAGACCTATCGCCCTGTTGAGTATAGTCTCTAAAATTCTAGAAAAAATAGTCAACAAGCGTCTGGTAAATTTTGTTGAGAATCATAACATTGTCTCTGATAGGCAATTCGGATTTCGCCGGGGCAGATCCATTGAAGACGCGGTGTCACTTCTGACAAATCAAGTCTCTCACCACATAGAGAATGGAGAATGCTGTGTTGGTGTCTTTCTTGATTTGGCAAAAGCACAGCCGCACAGGTCGATCGGTCAGGTTAAACTACGCTTGCCGCGGTTGGTCTGTGGATGGGTGACCATCTTTACATACCGAGACCCCTCCGTGCCTCGGAAAGCACGTTAAGCCGTTGGTCCCGGCTGTCATTCGTGGATCTTTGACAGTCGTTACGGGTAGTCAGAAGCCCGAAAGTCTGACAACCAGTCTTACCAAGGGGTATCGTATTACTCAGTAACTGGGTTGTGGAGGTCAGATAGGCAGTCGCACCATGTAAAATACTGGTATTCAGCTGCATCCGGTTAGACTGGAAGCCGACCCCAACATAGTTGGGAAAAGGCTAGGCAGATGATGAAAGTGCCTGTTTGGGTTCTAACCTATGATCTGCCACTCGTAAGACGAGGCCGTTTCTACTGAGCCACCACTGCTCTCGTTTGTGTTTTTGCTGTACGTAAGGCCAAATACTCAACGAAATCTTCTTTGTTTTAATACAGATTACCATGCTTCCTCTATTTTTTTTTCCGAAATAAGTAAATTGTTGTTTAGATCACCAGACGTTCGTTAGTACTAAGTGCATGTCAGAGAACACTCTGTATAGGTAGGTTCCATACTATACTCAGAGATGCTTCTTATACAGAGTGTTGTTATTAACACACAGGAGGATACTGATGGCAAACGACTTTTGTGCTACCCTAGGGTAGCCTTTTACGACACACAGGTGACAAAGGGGGTTGCTGGTATTCATTTATATATTTATTAAACTTTGTGCAGAGACACAACGACACCTCTCTCTGGGCAGAGAGAGGTGGAAAGAGATTAAGGAGGCCTTTGCTCATTAGTGGGAAATTCACGGCAAAAATTAAAAAAAACTTTGTGCACCATAAAGGTACTTACAAATGCGGACTTAATGCCTTAGGCATTCTCTACCAGTCAACCAAAGGGTTGTGGAGAGATTTCATGGCAGGAGCATTGTTTGGGAGGAGAAACTATAATAAAAAGCATCACAATTACCTAGAAATAAAATAGGTAGGTACACAAGTCCTACATATTCAGTACTTACTGTTTTTAGTCACAGGCACAACCAGTAACGATAGATACGAAACCTGCACCCTAATTGCGTAACACACGATCAATCGGAATCTGAATCATTTTGAAGCAAATTGCTAATCCATTGCTTCATAAGTTCGAAAAATGTGTCTGCTCAACACGTAAATGACGCAATGAATGTTGTTGAACTGTCAAAATGTAACCGATTCCGATTGATCGTGTGTTACGCAATTAGGGTGCTGCTTATTGAAGACTTACCTACTTGTTAAAATTAATAATATGCTCGGGTACCTACTTACCATAGGTACATAAACCTTTTTTCCTCAGAAATTTTTAGGATAGAATTGAATAAGAATGTGGAAAACCCAATTTCCCATTTGCAAACAGGAAAAAGATAAAAATACAGGGTCTACATCAAAAAGATTCCAAAAGACAGGCATGCAACTACATAAAAGGAACAGAAAATGAAGTATGTACCTAAGTGCCCTACTCTCTGCAGTTACATATCAAAACAGAGAATAAAAACGTACCAAAGAGTCGCATAAAGATAAAATTCACAAACAAGTGTGTCTTACCTCAAAAATTCTCTTTGGCATGAATTCTTTATGTTCGAAAAGCCAGGTTAGTAAAACGCGATGTAAGCCGCGGCTTTACTGTTCCCTTAGCAGCCATTTTTGGGAGCTTGGGATCAACATAAAATAAAATTGAAGTTTAATACAAAATAATACACTGCATTACCACGGGATTGTTGGGAGTGTTGCAGATAGATTTCGTTGGGATCCTTTGTGATAAAAACAGTATTACCAAAAAAACTTCAAAATATTATTTTATGGCAACCCAATCTTTAAGTTGGAAGATTTTTCCGACAACATCCCTCCAATTTTCAAATTGAAATATCGAATTTGCTGCAACTGCAATCGAATTGGGATTCGGGTTCGATTTTTGAATTTATTTTCTGCATCAAAACTGCTTTCATTTCGTGGAAAATATCATCTTTAAATATATTGAAAACTGGAATTAGAGCATTTTGAATGCCCTTACATCCTATTTATCGAGAATTTTCCTTGAAACAGATACATCACAATAACGTTCTTATGGCTGCAACACCAAACGAAATGAACTCGCTCCCTTGGCGGGCGGGAAATAAAAGAAACAACACAGTTTTGTCTGTGGTTTTGTTGTCAATAACATCAGCAGGTGTCCCGAGAGAGGGGGTCATTCACCTCTGGACGCAGCTTGGCTGTGCTTAGAGCCGTTATTAGGAGCTGTGGTTAGGGGTAAACTTATGGGGATGTTCTGAAGTATATGGGGCTGTAAAAGTTGAACGCATGGTTGGATTGCAGGTCATGTATACCTACATCGCGTTTTTGTATTTATTTGCCGTAATCGGGTCTGAATATTTCAACTATTTTTTTGCGTCTACCTGTTGACGCAAAAAATCTTGACCGTACCTAACCTTAGGTTATCATAGATTTTTCTAAGAAAGGAATTATGTTTTGCTAAATCTCCAATAACGAACCGACATCTACTAATATTCTTTCGCTAGACCACCTAATCCTCAGATATTACTTTCGTCAGGATTAACGTAAGTACAATACACATCGACAAAACAAAAAGAGAAAAGCGCTTTTTTCTGATTTAATCTGTCAAAGGAATCCAAAGAACTACATAAAACTGTCGATACGTGTGCTAAGATAAGATAAGATTTCTTTATTTGTTTAAACATTGTATACATACAAAAGCATGCAAGATATTACGTCCTTTGAGTCCAGTCATGTTTAGCCGTAAGTATCGGCGTACAAATATTTCCATAACATTGAAAATAATTAATAATAAGACAAAAAAAAAACCTAGAATAAGCATTTACACAATTTATAATAATTATGAAACTTTAGAAACCAAAAATTATTTTTATGATATAATTTTAAAATTCCAAATAACTCAAAAACTATAATGTCAAACAAATACGAGAATAAAGAAATGTCAAAGTTACAAAATATAATAATATGTCAAAATTAAAAGGTTTATGTCAAATTTATAAGATTGATGTCAAACAAATACAAGAATAATGTCAAAGTTACAAAGTATATTATATACCTACTTAAATGTCAAAATTAAAAGATACGTAAAATTTACAAGATTGATGTCAGAATTATAAGATTAAAGTCCAAATTACAAGATTTATATCAAAATTACAGAACTTATAAATTAAACTTATAAACTAAACATGGAGCGAACGTTTTTCTCGATACATGATCAGGCGTTTTTCCCGAGATAATGAAATTCAGTCCGTTTATTTATAGGTATATCACAAAAACAAAGGCTCGGGTCGGATGTCCCACCGGACCGAGGACATCAGCACAGGGACGACCTACCTGCAGCCGCCCTTAACAAATACTTTATACAGACTCCATGGACACATTTACTTTTTATGCTGGTTTAGAAAGCCGTAGAGAGAAAAACAATGTGTTTTCGTTATTTTTGTGTTAACGAATTTTGGTTGAGGAAAAGGAATTTTGTATCGGAAAAATTCTCAGGGACGGACATATGAAACTGCCACAAAAAATATAAATTACAATGACTGCATTCGTAGTTCAAAGATACTTAACATATTAATTCAAATAATTTTAATTACCTAGAAAGAAATAAACGACAACACGTGCACATAAACTTTGCAAACCTAAAACAACGTAAAAATAATGTTTTTAAACAATAATGAATACTGGTAGCTAGCGTTCTGTAGTTTCTAAAAAGTCGTGAATTTATGAATGTATAATCTGTTTATTTTCATAATCTCTTAACTAACTGTTTACACTTGGTACTAAATTAAAAGACTAACTACCTATATAAATAAATATAAAAACAAAAGGATAGAATATATGTATGTATATAACAGTGAAACTGTAAATCAAAAACAATGGTTGATTATGTAGGTAAAAAACAAAGTAACTTGGGAGACTAACTACTCGTACATCACATTATTCATAGAAACAACTCGTCCTTCTAAAAGTAAGGAAACTAGTTCATGAATTTTTATTTACAAAAATGTAAAAACCTTTCCGGCTACACTAATGACAAAAGTTTTGTTGGGAGCATTAAAAAGTTGTTACTTAAAAAGTTTTTAATAACTACACGAAAAATGATATTCCGTTCTAAAGTTTACTAGCCTTTGTTTTACACGTTGCATTAATACTTTTTTTTTTCTCAGAACATTATTTCTTTCTTTCCAGATTGACAAAAACAAGATTTTCAATAAAAGTGGAACCCTTTAATAAAAGCAGGTATATTCATAATAGCTTCTGCCCGCGGCTTCGCCCGCGTGGATGTCGGAAATTATCCCATGGGAACGTGCTAACAGGATAAAATGTATGTGCTTCCCCAGGATGTCATCTATCTCGCGGGCCCTTTGTGGCTAATTACAATAGAAAACCAATTGTGTCTCATTAGTGGTGATTAAGAGGGTACCTACCTATATGATATCTTTACCTAGTACCTACCTAATTAAAAAAAATAACCTACCTAAATAAACCCATTTCTGATGATAACTAATCTAAACTCAATAAATAAGCAAAATCCCTAAAAACTCATATCTATACGAATGACTTATCCTACCTAACAGTATTATAAAATAACCTACGGTCACTACGTACACTAACAAATATACTACCTATACTTTAAAATTAAAATCTATACCTACGACTTATAAAATTAAACCTAAATAACTCTAAAAACTAAAAGGAATAAAAAGGTCGCACAGATAATACTGCGGGTGACGTAACCTATGACAAACTTATTATTTGCGGTTGGTACAGTAATCGGTCTAGGGATCGAACCGCAAAATTAAGTTTGTTTTTTATTGTATATACTTTTCCGGGATAAAAAGTACCCAGTGTGGTGCCCAGGATATTAAAGAATAATTATACCAAGTTTCATCGTAATCGAACCGGTAGTTTTTGCGTGATGCCTGAACAAACAGACAGACAGACAGACAGACCGACAGACAGACAGACAGACAAAAATTTTTTTAATCACATTTTTGGGTTCGGTGTCGGTCTAGTAACACCCCCTGCTATTTATTTTTTTGATATTTTCAATGTACAGAATTTTCACTTCTACAGATTTATTATAAGTATAGATATACCTGCTATAAAGCCCTCGGAAAGCACGTTGCCGTTGGTCCCGGCTGTCATTCGTGGATCTTTGACAGTCGTTACGGGTCGTCACTTCGTCAGTAGCCCGAAAGACTGACAACCAGTCTTATCAAGGGGTATCGTATTACCCAGTAACTGGGTTGTGGAGGGCAAATAGGCAGTCGATGCATCCGGTTAGACTGGAAGCCAACCACAACATAGTTGGGAAAAGGCTAGGCAGATGACGACCTTACTATAATATAAAGCCAATGTTTCTCAGCAGAATAATCTTAGAAATAAAGATGTTTTTCTTTCTCTATAATATGTTGTATTTGTATTTAGAACTTATTACATAGCTATATCAATATCAATACATAGCTAGATCAATGTTTGTTATTAATAATTAACGAAATAAATATTGTTTTCATTTCTATCATAATAATATTATTTTCCTAATCCTATTACATGAAGAAAATGGACAATAAGTACTATAAGTACTCGTCTTGCGATGATATGTAACATGATCAGAATATTTTTTTCGTACGACCTACCTATTGTACCATAATGATAGTGATCTATTCCAAGGACACAGACAATACTATACACATAGATCAGATTTGGCCATTAAGGACATGACATGCCATAGAAACATGAACATCTTATAAAACCAATGACCATAGAGCTACGACTAACTCAACACTATTAATATATGTATATGACTATCCCTAGCTAGGCTAAAAACGTCAATTTCAATGACAAACAGCCAAAGAACACGACATGCATTGCCAATTAATTAATTAACTCCACCTTCCTTCAAAACAAAACGCGCTATAGTAAATGGCCAAAACACTGCTGCACTTTCCACATCACGTCATGAATGAATATGATCAAATTCAATCATTAATTACGATAGTGAATTTGGTAGTCCCACAGCTGAAATCCGCCGGTCCATCGGACGTTGATAATAATTAATTAATTGACAATATCAAGGGAGCCTAGGGGAAGGTCCATTCCGCTATTATAACAGTGTATTGTAGCAGTGAAGTTTATTTTGTGTGAATTTTGATAATTATCTGCCTATATTAGTCGTTGGGCGCACGCACACAGTTGGAACTGTCCTGTGTGCAGTATTTGTCGGGGTTCTGTGGGAGCGGGCCCGATAGATATAATCTTAAAATATGTTGGTATTTGGTGAAACAAAAGACACTGACATTCAAAAATAGAACCAAAGAGTTACAGAAAAATAGATACAGGATTTGTTCAGGTGATGCGACACTGCCAACCTAATGAAAAAAAAACATTTAAAAAGAAAAATAGAATTTGACAGATGGAATCAATTCAGTTTTAGAACGGCGCCGGCGTTCGGCGTCGTGTTTCTCTAGTTTTAACCAAAGTCGAGTCCAGCTTAGAATTTTTCTGCTGGATCCCTGCAGTGACATAATAACGGTTTGTGACTAACTTATACACAAAGAATTGGAGGAAACAATGTTATATATTTTGTTTTTATACCTTACTCATTCTTAATTTTAAAACTACAAGCGCTTTATAACAAACGTTGTATAACATGTCATCGACAGTTTGGCATGTGTGCGTGGATCAGGCGACAATTATAGCAGGATGGGGGTATCACTGGACAAATACAAAAGGGTGGTCAGGCGCAGGGGGCACGGGTCACTCCACTATTAGCAATGAAGTTTGTTCTGCGTGACCAATCGACGCACGTGGCGCACTCAAAATATTAGCACCAATTTGAGGGTTTGAATTTATGTATAGATCTATCTGCAAGTTTGGGGCTCGTAATGGTTGTAAAAGGGTCGCGATTTTGATAAAATCTGTGACAATGTCAATTGTTTAACGTGCAGCTTACGCAGTGTGCGTCATGGTCATTTTTCAAATTATTTTGTTGCATTTTTGTGACTGTAGTTACAGTCTTGTGGCACTATTATCGAAATATATTTTTGGCTACAGAGTCACAAATCATTATTATCATCATTACTTACACCCGTATGATGTCCACCGCTGGACATAAGCCTCCTTCAAGTGTCGTCACATCGACCGGTCGTGTACTTTTTGCATTCAGTGGGTACCAGTCACAAATACACACATCTTTCACATTTAAATAAGTAAGTACATTCATTTACATTTACCTTTTTCTTAAATGTGGTTTTATTTTACTTATAAAGCAGGGCTGTGCAGACTCATTTATTAGCTGTCTTGTCTATTTAATATTCAAATTACCTAAGTGTCAAATTCAATTACTTAAGTACCCTCGATTTCTTGAAATTCAACGAAAACTTTTTCATATCCACGAATAACAAAACACCAACTCTACGCCTTCAACTGTTCTTCGTGACGTCACGAGAAACCGCAGTGTTGGGTTTCAAAGAAGTAAACAAACGACACAAGTAGTTACATTCAAAGACTACAGTTTGGTTACAGTTTATACCGCTGCTGTTGAATACAGACTGAAAATGAAGGCAATTTAAAACATCTTTGTTTTCATTGATTTGTCAGTGTTTTTACGGTCTCATCGCCGTACCTACATTTTTCTGCTTACTTTATAACCTACTTTAGACCAACGATGCGCGTCATAATTTAGCATTATAAAATGACATGACTAACGAATTAAAATATACTGAACTTATAAGTGGGTAGCTATCAACAACTGAGAGAAATAATCGCCTTCCACTCTAGTACTGTTACTTACTCTTAACGTAAATAAACTTAACTACTTAGTGCATCTTAGTGGAATGTGTTTCTCTATACTAACTGAACTTACCAACCTTCACGACACATCGGTGTACGGAGTTAACTACTGCAACCCGTACAGTGTTTTACAGTAATATTTGGTTCACAAGCGCTTAGGAAGTGCTTAGCATTGAAAATTTAGACTTCGGATACTTATTATCAAGTAAAATTAGAAACCCTACTCGAGTAACACTGATGTCCTGCAAGCCCACGTCCGCACGGGCGTAAAAATATCGCGGCGAGATTTTATCGCGTACCTAGGTACTGAATTTTAAACTCTCTGAGCATTGAGAATCTAACAGAGTGCATCCCAGCGCGTCGAAAATACACATTGTTGGAATTGCTAAGCAGAGCGATAAAAATCCAGTGTGCGACAAAAAATCGTCACGGGAAAATATCTCCCGTGTGGACCTGGGTTTAAGTTCGCAGCACATGCATGAACACTTATAAAATACTAGGTTAGTTTATACGAGTATACCTACATACCTTTACTTCACCTATCCTACAGAAATACCTAATGTAAAACTTACCCTCATAATTTAATGCACATGTCACTTTAACACGCACAAAAACCCGCAGAAATGAAAAATAAGCAACCTTTCCCATACTGAAATAATTTTTCATTAACTTTCCACGGGTAGAACAATCACCCCCTCTCCAGATTTATAATAGCACGCATCCATTATCTGACCATAACGTCCATTAAATAAGGTATAATTTTGTTTCACAGGTTCAGAAACTTGTTCCAGAAAATTGTAAGTAACTTAAAATTTATCTTAAAAATTATATTAAAATATAGACAGCTTTTTAATGTATATTCTGTGAGTATATCTTATTAATATAAGTACCTATTAGGTATTACGTACAGACGCCAGCCAGCACATCAAGCTACTACAATCTGTCAAGTTTCTTTAATAGATTTTCAACTTTATCGATAAAGCATTAAGTTTCAATGTTGATTTGGAAAATATGACAGTTTCGGGTAGCTTAACCTGCTGGCCTCTGTACAATTAATGTGCATGCCCTATACAGGCAAAATATGATGTACGTTTGCCCCGCACGGCCCCCCAGAATTTGTGTTTTAGGTGTGCACTAATGCAATGTACTCGCCTCTAGGAGTATATGTACCGGTTTCTTTTTCAATGTGCCTCTGTACTTTTGAAGATATTTGCAAAAAAAGGGGGCCGTGCTGAAAACGTTTGGCTGGCACGGCCCCCTTTTTTTGCATGTAACTTGAAAAATATATAGCGTATTAAAAAGTTTCTTAAGCTCAAGGAATGTACTCTATTAACACTTTATATGTACCGCAACAGATATTGTGAATTCGTAATGACAAATAATATATAGATGTGGATAGGGGGCCGTGCTGGAATGTTTTTTTTAAGAAAATATCTAAAAAAGACAAAACAATCTTAGCCAAAAACGATTACAAAATAATTGATGTTTGGCAAGTAACATATGTACCGCATTGGTTTCTCATACAACTTGCTAAATTTGAAAAATAAACCAATTTTAGTTCATTCAGCACGGCCCTCTATAGTTGCCTATATCTTTTTAAATAAGACATGTTTGTTTACAAAATTCGTCTTTCTGAATTATAATTAGGAGTACATTCGTTCCAAATAAATTGCGAAACTGCTGTATTAGTACTTTAAAAAATAAATAGGATCAAAAATATCATATATTACAACTGATGGGGTGACCATGATTCCTTTATTAGGTACATATTTTCTATCCTACCTATGTACCTTTATTAATTAAATTATGTGACTACATTGAAATAATAGTAGATTGTACAACGAATGCATAAAAGAAGGGATAAAATAGCTCGTTTATGCCCGAGTTAAACACTGCTTTTCACTTCGACTGCGAGAAAATGAAACAGGCATAAAGTATAAAACAGTAGTTTTACTGTTCAAAAATGTTGCAAAATTGAAGATGAGAATAGCTAATTCCCGCCACGAAACTTTATAAAGGATTTTTTTTAAATTTTCAACATGATTTTGTTGTGTCATTCGACTTGGCTACCTACTTCATACTGCCAAGTCATAAAAATGTTTCTTTGCGTTTTTAAATAATAAATGACCACTAGGTATTTTATCTGGTTTTATTAAATTAACGATACAAAACACGGAAGTGATATAAATTAAAGCAAATGAAATAAAATAACGACTTAATCTGCGACGTTTTATTGCAACCCTACAAAAAGTAAAAAATTACGTTACGTTACTCGTCGGGGGACCGCTACTATTTTAAACTTTAATAGAACGTTAGGCTAATAATTAGAGCGGTCCCCCGACGGGACAACATATAATCAAAAAATTTCATACGTACTTACGTAGGGTCTTAATCTCAAGGTTATTTTTTTCTTTTTATAGGGTTTCACGTTTACACCTATTTTGTTCTATTTGTTGGCTATTTTTTCAATAGTTTTTTTCAAATTGTTTTAGGCTTTTTATATTCGTACTATTTTTATTATTATTTTGTGTCGGGGGTTTTTTAAATTTTAAATTTAAGTTTTTTATGTTAGTAAAAAACGGTCACTATAATGTAGTAATTATTTTTTATACCCTAATTATTCAACACTTTTTTATAATTACTACTCATTATACACAAATACTCGAAACGCAACAACAACGTGATGCCCTACAAGAGAAACAATTAGCAAGAACCGACTATTAGTTAGTACAAATAAATTATATTATAACTTAAAACTTACATGTTTATTTTAGCAATCCATTTCCGTGCTTGAAATAGTTTTTTTTTTCTAAGCCAAGATAATCAAGCCCAACAGCTACACGTGCAATAAAACGTCGCAGATTAAGTCGTTATTTTATTTCATTTGCTTTAATTTATATCACTTCCGTGTTTTGTATCGTTAATTTAATAAAACCAGATAAAATACCTAGTGGTCATTTATTATTTAAAAGAAACATTTTTATGACTTGGCAGTATGAAGTAGGTACCCAAGTCGAATGACACAACAAAATCATGTTGAAAATTAAAAAAAAAATCTTTTATAAAGTTTCGTGGCGGGAATTAGCTATTCTCATCTTCAATTTTGCAACATTTTTGAACAGTAAAACTACTGTTTTATACTTTATGCCTGTTTCATTTTCTCGCAGTCGAAGTGAAAAGCAGTGTTTAACTCGGGCATAAACGAGCTATTTTATCCCTTCTTTTATGCATTCGTTGTACAATCTACTATTATTTCAATGTAGTCACATAATTTAATTAATATAGGTACATAGGTAGGATAGAAAATATGTACCTAATAAAGGAATCATGGTCACCCCATCAGTTGTAATATATGATATTTTTGATCCTATTTATTTTTTAAAGTACTAATACAGCAGTTTCGCAATTTATTTGGAACGAATGTACTCCTAATTATAATTCAGAAAGACGAATTTTGTAAACAAACATGTCTTATTTTCAAAAGATATAGGCAACTATAGAGGGCCGTGCTGAATGAACTAAAATTGGTTTATTTTTCAAATTTAGCAAGTTGTATGAGAAACCAATGCGGTACATATGTTACTTGCCAAACATCAATTATTTTGTAATCGTTTTTGGCTAAGATTGTTTTGTCTTTTTTAGATATTTTCTTAAAAAAAACATTCCAGCACGGCCCCCTATCCACATCTATATATTATTTGTCATTACGAATTCACAATATCTGTTGCGGTACATATAAAGTGTTAATAGAGTACATTCCTTGAGCTTAAGAAACTTTTTAATACGCTATATATTTTTCAAGTTACATGCAAAAAAAGGGGGCCGTGCCAGCCAAACGTTTTCAGCACGGCCCCCTTTTTAGAAACCGGTACATATACTCCTAGAGGCGAGTACATTGCATTAGTGCACACCTAAAACACAAATTCTGGGGGGCCGTGCGGGGCAAACGTACATAAAATATGGACTGTACATTAAACCACAAACTTTTACAACTGGTAACGCTATACCTATCACATCGCAGAGTTTCGCTAGCTAATTTAATTTGACCCTGTATTTTCTGGAAACAAATTATTATTATTATTCTATTCCTAAAGCTCTTCATAATTCTGGTAAGTGACAAAAGACAAAATATCGACGAACAAAATGGATACGACAATACCTCGTTCCACCCTAATTTACTTAATAATCGCAATAAAAAAGATCGTTTAAGATAATCGCGACCAAAAGAAACGTCATAAATAACGTTAATAAAAACGGCTCAACGCACAGCACTAGCTATTGTAGAAAAAAAAAAGAATAATGTTTGCTTGAACACGGATCTCGGAGATGAGAATTCTCTTCGTAAATGATATCTGTAGGAGTTACAAATCATACCATTGTCTAAGGGAAGCCCCTCATAGGGTGGGGCTTTTTCCACACCATAAAATTAAATATTGCTTTGAAAATTGTATAATGTTATTACGGGGTGCGTAATTTTAATGTCGCACAAGGTAGCTTATTTTTCGGGTATTTTTCTTAGTACAGAATTATATTAGATATTTAGATAAATAAATTTATAATAATTAGTAGGTAGGTAATTCTTCGTGACTGTTTCCAATAATGTTTTCATTACTTAATGACAACAAAAAACATAGAAAACTATTTATATTTTATAGCTTTAAAAAAATACTAGTCGTAGTGATATTTTTTTCCTGCCTATTTTTAAAATACTGATTGTGTATAGAAGGAAAACAAAACCGACAAAATACGACCTGAAAATCTACAAAAACACAAACATCTCGTCGCTGCCAAATTAGCGCCAGAACAAAAACGATTTCATTTTCTCACCCAGAAACTCCTGTACAATTACTAATAGCAATAACGCACACCTCCGGCAAGCAGACGTTTTCCATTAGGCGAACAGGGCGAACACTTTATAGGCACTAATAACTTCGTCTTCTAATGCACCATAAGTGCTTACAATGCGTTTCAGCGTTGCTGGTCGGGTATTCAAAGTTCTAACACACCGCATCCCATGTTACGCTAAAATGGCTGGTTATTTAGCAAGTTTAGTGGCGAATGCACTGTACACACACACTGAGACTTGTTCGGTGGCTATTTGAAAAACCTTTCACTCATGTGTCTGGTGAATCGCAGTAGTTTAAGAAGACACTATTGTGTTGATTACTTTATGATTCTTATTGCATTGTATCCTAAGAGAAAATAATTAAATGACAAGTTTGATTTAATTATTTTTTATTTATTTTTTCCTCAGCGGCGTAATTTCTAACACTAACTAAACACACTATCAGTAACAATTGATTTCATTTTGACACTTCAACAACACTCATTGAATTATTTATATTGTTGAGCAGAAAAAAAAAAATCGTACGTATGAAGCAATGGATTAACAATATATCCTTCAAAATGATTCAGATTGAGAGAAAGTTTCTTTCGGATGAAATTTTGGAAATATATTTGGACTTACTAACTTCACATTTACTTACGCACTTAGTTTAGGCTGTACAATTTTTAAGTTCAAATGTATACATATAGCACATTCGATTGATCTATTTTTAAGTAGCTACTACAAAATCTTTGGATAGACGTAAAAACCAGTCTGCATCTTTTCTGCCATTTTTCAACGTTCCTAAAAACTGAAACTTCTGAACACAAACGTATCTTACACAAAACGGCATTACAATAAAGCATTCCTCCCTTCTGTGGCTCAGCTGTGTGGCCAAAGTGAGAGTGAATGTGACCATTTGCGTACAGCCCTAACACTTGGCCAGTCCTAAGTAACTGGCTTTTGGCAACCCTGGCTGCAGTGTGTTTATATTTGTGTAATGAATGTTTGACTTGTAATTACATACAAAGCATGGGATGCGATATTTCAGTGTGCTTTGTAGGTAATGATATTTTCTGCAACTGCGACGACTGCTGGTTTATTTTTGAGCAGGGATTTTTTTAGGACATTATTAAAAATGGATTGGTTCATGAATGCAAAATACAGAAATTTCTGCATTTTCCTGGATATCATACTTTAAAGGTGGAAACGCCAGGTCAGCCTGCGAAATTCAAATTTTCTTACGTTTTTTGCAATTTGCAGGTTTTTGTCAGGTTGTATGTTGAACAAAATATGATTCGCAATCGTAACAAGTATGTATTTACGTAATTATAATCATTACAATCATCAATTCAACCTTCTAAGTTCATATAACCTATGATGACAATATTGTTATGTATGATTGATATTTCATGAAATAGTCATTCAAAAAACGTAAGAAAATTTTATTTCGCGGGCTACTCTGGCGGGGGAAAGAAGACCTTTAAGATATTTTAAAGAATGCATAAGGGATGTCTACTCGTAGTGCAGCTGTCTAACATACATACATTTAAACAGCTGCACTAGGTAGCTTATCTAACATGCATAAATAAATATTTTCTTACTACAATGTCCTTTTGTGGGTGGGAAATCATCAAATAACTTCTCTCGCTCTGGGCGCTGCTGTTGCTGCGGCTAGAGCGGGAGACTTGTATTAAAAAAAAAAAAACAATTTATTTCAGGTTCTCCCATATTAAAATCAAATCACAAGTTACGAAACACGAGAACGAGATACATAAAAATAATTACAATATAAAAATAAATACAATGTCATCAAATAATAAAGTACAATGTCAAATGAAAATAAGCAACTCAATGTCAAATAAAAATAAAAATTTAATCGGAAATTAATAATATAAAATAAAAATAAAATAAAAGTTTAGCAAATTTTGGATAAAAATAATAAACATAAATTAATAAAACCCAGCAAATATCACGTCGCTCGTTAACACAACGTCGTGTTCCCACCGCTGGGACACAGGCCTCCTCTCTGTGACTGTAACTACTACTACTCTGTATTGACTGTCTAAAACCAACCCGTATTCCTTCAGTTGCCTGTGCCAGGGGCCAAGGTAACTCTTTCGAACAACCCGCGACCCCGGCAGTGCTAAAATCTTTCTATAACGTCCTAGTCCCATAATATGGTAGTACAAATTGGGGCATTGTGGCTTTCTTACTTTTGAAAAATAAATCTAATAATAAGTTCTTTATTTTTCTTGAACCCGCATGATTAATTCATAAAGTAGGTACTACTTTCAGCTAATTTATGCACTAGAATTTTTCAGTCCAGTCTCTTTGTGAGATTGATGGCTCTCAAAGGAATTAAGGAATTACTCTAAGTGGCAGACAGTTTTTAGCAGAAAAGCGCTTCAAAGCTGATGTACTTTAGACGCCACGATTTAGATTAAAAAATTCCGCTTAGTTAAGCCCGAAACCTGATACTTAAAGCGAAGCTAAAATTACTGTTTGAAAACTTCATTGAGTGGGCCGAATACCTTTGAAATTGATGCCAGCCTCTTTATAAAGTTCATGACTTGAAGGGTATTGTTCGTTAATAAGATAAAGTCAAAATTATGTGTCGAACTTAAATAACTTGTTTTTGAATTTAGCTATTTAGAATTTCAAGTAGACCAATCAGTTTATACTGATACTGACTGACTGACTGATAGGTAATACGCAAAATACGTGCATTGACGTGGAGTTGCGGACACCAGCCCGTATTACCTATTACCTATAATCTCCCGTAAAAGAAATGCTTAAAAGAAATAGGATGGTAAGTAAAACTAACCCTAAAAATAAAACGTCGAAGAGAATTTGGTAGTAATACTTATATAGTTTTTTATAAGCCTGTTTTGTCCCACTGCAGGGTGTAGCTTCCTTCTTTCGTTGTATCGTTCTTATTGGGATGGGTTTTAGACAATTAACCCACCACGCTTGTCTAATGCGGGTGGGTAAAGACCCAGTTTGGTGGTCTACGGCGCACCCGCCAGGGTGCGCCGTAGACCACCAAACTGGCTCTTTTGGTGCTGCCGTTGACTAGCGTACCCACGTCAACGGCAGCACCCAAAGACCCAGTTTGGTGGTCAGGGGCTGCAGTCTCGACATACAAAGCGATCGCTTTACGACCGAATTCGGTCGCAAAGTCCTGTCACTCCATACATTATACCTGTCAAACCAAGACTTTGCGACCGAATTCGGTCGTAAAGCGATCGCTATGAATGTCGAGACTGTAACCCCAGATCATGACGACTCAGGGCGGCGGCGGACGAAGGTCGGGTGACCTGCGTCCACCGCCGCCCTGAGTCGTCATCCTGCACTGATGTCGATTGTTCCATACACGTCTCTAAGAAATACGTTTCCAAGCCCATAGATGGCTAAATGTGGTGTGAAGTGGTCAGATTGTACTCACACACGTAAGTGGATGTAGGATCACAGTTATCAACTACCTACACCATCCCTTAGTCGACTCTAGGACACCCACGGGAAGAGATGGGTGGTCTATTCCAGGCTGGAGATAATACATTCTTTAAATCGGACTACACATACAAGTACACACAATCCCTATAGTATTAGTAACAATGACATAAAAACTATGTTAGTAAATGAACACAATCGAAAACTTTCCACGTTTTTATTCATAATTAATTATTAAAAAGAAGGATAAAATTAGCTACTGAAACTTCATATCTGACTTTGATCTATCTAATTTATAAATAGATCTGAAGCTTGTTTCAGAATTCTGAACAATTATTGTACTTTCATCCAATAGATGTACAAATCCACGTTTGAAATGCAGAGAACTCTGTCTAACGGCTCCTAAGGGTGTTATAATTAAATTATAAACTTTCGGAACCGGGGTTCACGGTAGGGTCAACTTATGCGTTAAGTAAATGCCATATCGTAAAACTTTACTACGTGCCAAATATAAAGGGGTTGTAAACTTTTACATTTTGTTTCGTACCTTAGTGGCAAGATTGTTGCGTTGTAAAAATAAATTGCACCTATTCTCATTGTGGACGTAACAATTAAATTCTATTTGGGATACGTCTATTTTGTGGACAACGTTTGTTTGTAAAGCTAGTGTTCGCTAACCTCCACCTGTTTTAAATGAGAGAGGGACCATTCAAATACGATGTAGAATACAAATACAAACAGTGTAATAAGCCAAAATACGCGCTGTGCTTTTTTTCTAAGCCATTGCGGCCATTACAGGCTCCCGAGTCTCAAGCACTTCTGCGTCATATAATTCAATTTGAGTGAAAACCGTGAAAAGCTGCCTTTTTGCTAAATACCCGAAAAAGTTTCCGTACGTGACCCCATCAAACTACATCCCAGAGGACTCTGTGTGTTCGCTTTTCCTTCTTCTTTCCCATTTTTTCAGGAAAAATGTGGCCCATGTTTTATTACTCACTTTAGTTAAAGAGCACGTAGGTTTTATGTGGAAAGGATTCAAATTACGAAACATGAAATGCTCACGAGAATGGCTTAGATTTACATAATTTATTTACAAGAGCAACGTTTTGGGACATTTGTATGAACGCTGTCACAATTTGTGGGCCTCCAAGAGAAATTCCAACGTACCGGAAAAAACTCAAGTGGCAAACATAAACACTTAATTTATCATCCTGATACTCCACTTAGCAGGCAGTGTATATGAAGTCTACACGCTCGCATTTCTTACTTACGTTTAGCACGTATGACGTTGGTTATATCTACATAAATACTTTTTTCGGGGCAATTATCGTTGCACTCTATCAAATTTTATTTTAAACCTTTCAATCATCGCCATTAACAGCAGCCGCCTGTATTAACCGGGTGTGTTGGCCTCCTCTACTTTTCTGTTATCTTCTGACATATGTGCGCTATTTGCATCAACATACAACAGCACACATCATCGGGTGACTTTTCTTTAGTCCCCCTACCGTCTACGCATAGGAAACTACACTTGCCTAGCGTCTTATAGTGCTAGACCTTAATATGATTCAAGCTTAGGAGTATACTTCAAAATGTTATCTAGGGTGCATTTGTGAATGTTCTCATTTGTGAATTCTGTTAAATAATTGGGCGAATCCAACTGTTTATTATGTGTAAATACAAAGTCAACGAGTTTTTTTGTTAGGCCAATTTTGTTGATCCTCGCAAACAATTTTTCCTCACAAATATTCCACCAATTACGAACCTTCCAACATCAATTTGTTGCAATAATAAAGAGGTTTGCCAAAAACAGAGCATTTCCCAATCCGTGACGTGTCTATATCGGCACGGCCTACACGGATCGATTATTCAATCGTGTCCAATATAACCAGCGTGGAATTATTATGGCCAGTAAGGACATGTATTTATAGTGCGTAAACTTGGATATGAAATCGTATTGTAAACGGAATACAGAGCATGTCAAAGGCCATTCACAGGGACATAAAGCGTGTAACGATTAGATACGGATTTGGCTGTTACGATTGTCATACATTTGTATGTGTGGCGAAAGCGAAGGGTTTGCTCTGAAATCAAAGGATTTCTAATCTGTTGTTAGTTGGTATCGCGTATGGGGTATCGGTATTCGTGATTGAAACCGGATTTGGTATATTATTGTACTTACGTTCATGAACTGAGCTTGCTCTTTAGAATCGTCATCTTTTGTTTCTCACAACTTTTGTTTGATCACATGCTGCAACTGTTTCAATCGATTTTAAGTCTTGTTGAAACTGAGAGATGTTCCTTCTTCAAGGATTGTGCTCGAAAAACTGTATCAAGATAACTTTTCAGAGCAGAGCGGAAGGCTAACTATAAACTTTAACCTCAGCGTTTTAGTTTTCTGCAAGCTTCAATCTTTCTTGTAAACTTTTACTGGAGCTTTTTGTTAAATATTTTGATCTATTGCCACAACTGAAGCACTTTTGTATTGCTCCAGGATATTAATCAGATTCGCAATTATTATTACTAAATTGCTACCGTATGAAAATAAATTAGTAATACTTCCACACGGGACAAATTTATGTTAAATTACCGTTGGTTAAACAAACTTACCGACAGTTACCAATAGGCAAACTACCGAACATCTGTCGGTTGCAATATTCGGGCATTAGGTGAGATTTTGTTCATAGAACGGATCCGGTCAATTGCTTGACCATCTGCGTCCGATTCGTGAGGGCCCGAAAATGGACGAATATTGCCGAAGTGCCTATGGTGATAAACGCGTGGTCACGGTGATTCTCCTTTGCGTCATGCGGGCCTGGTACAATGAAAACTAATGCCGATGTGTGTAATGTGGGATTTGTGTTGTCGCATGTGATGTATGAATGTAAACTCGCAATAAATCTTCTCAATTATACATTTGGATTTAGAAAATGTAGTGTGTATTAATTAAAGTCGGAGTTGGTGCATAAAATTTTAGTTTTAAATAATTCACGTTATTTTGTTTTATTTAACTCACAAAACTGGTTGTCAGGAATGTAAATTTTCAGAGCATGAATCGACGAGAACCATTATTCAAAATAAAGGCAACATAAAATAAGCAGGTAGGTAGCACCCACGTAAAATTTAATAACGAAAATTGCAAAACTGGATAAAATTTTCATTGGACACCACCTGTTTCCTGATCAGTCCACACAAACTTCGTCCAATTTTGATAATACACTCAACAGCTCGGGCTTAACCAGTAGAAATTCTAATCAGGATGCATCATCACGCAACAGGGGTGCGTTGTAAGCGTTGTTTAGGTTTTGGACCCAAATAACGGTGTCAATTAGAGTAACGTCATAATCCGGGGTCCCTCTGTTTGTCCGGTGGGCTCGCCCGGACAAACAACGGCTCGATTAGATTAATATGAGTCCCGACCACGTTGGGTTTACGATAATTTATAACATTGTTCATCATGCATATGTGGGGTTAGTGTGGTTACCTTTGTTGGAGTAAATTAAAAAATGTTGCTGTTTTTTGTGGGTTTTTATAATGTTGCTGTATATGGGACGCCTCTTTGGTTTAAGCTTTTAACTTACTCATTGCAGTCTACATCAGTTGGACAATGCGCCACATCACCCTGTCTTCCTTTTTCATTTTTGGTCTCTCATAGCATAATTACACTTTCATACAAAACTAAGTATTTTTCTTTATTTTTTTTATTATATATCTACTTGTATATAATATATTGACGGCACGGTTGGCGCAGTGGTTAAACGATTGACTGCTGCGCTGCGTGTCGCGGGTTCGATTCAACAAATATTTGTATGGCCTACAAGTAGTTGTTCCGGGTCTGGCTGTTTGTGTATGTGTGTTTAAATGTTTGTAAACGCACCCACGACACAGGAGAAATGACTAGGGTGGGGCATCGTTTTTTAAAAAATAATAATATGAGTAAGTATAGATATATATTTAGTTAGCTTGTAAAAATAGTATTTAATGTGTTGAGTACCAATAAATCCACAATTTAAATAACTTCAAAGGATGACTACTTAGTCAATTAAAATTTAAATGAAATTTTCTCATTATAAATACTTATTTATAATGAGAAAATTTCATTTAAAATGTAATAACTTCTTCAATCATAGAATTATATTAACCAACATTTCAACGTGTAAGGAAAAATATGTCGAAATTAAATTCAACGGAGAGAAATGAGCTTTCAAAGTTTTACTGCCTGAGCCGAGAGCCCACGAAGAGAACCGAGCTCAACGAGTTTATATTCAAGTTATTATAAGTAATTATGTTATTATTATTTTAAATTACTTATTACTTTTCGGTAAGTAGGTACGTAGTTACTTACCGAAAAGTTCTACGAAATGAGATCCAGATGACTTATTTATCCAGGGATATGCTTGTTATAGCATAAGCATAATCAGCCAATAATGTTCCCACTGGCTGAGACACAGGCCTCCTCTCTTATAGAGGGTGTGGACTGTAAGCTACCACGTGGGCCAAGTGCGGGATGGTAGAGGTAGGTCACATGTCTTCGATTAAAAATTTCTGGTTCTAGGACATGCTGGTTTCCTCACGATGTTTTCCTTCACCGTTTTGAGAGCAGTGGTGATGAATTTACACAAAGTTACAAACCCACGACCTACATCTCGTAAGTAGGTACCGTTACCTCTGAGCCATCTTTCCCCGACCCTTCATCTATTTATAGGTATTTAGAATTATGTTTTAGAAAGCATTGTACCTACTTATTTCGTCAACTTAATTATTTCTCTGTCGTTGATCACCATCAATGGTCTGACGACATTCCTATTTTTGCGGTCAATCAAAGTCTTTCATCAGTTTCCCATCATTTTGACATCGTTCCAGTTCATGGTCATGTCGACCTAGCACGGTCAACACTACGCCATAACTATGTCTAATATTCCACGTTGGTATATTTTTAACATACCCACGCCACAAAAGTAAGAAATTGTCCATAACTGAAGCTTTGTTTGATATTATTACCATGACAACCCTTAAAGAAAAATCAATCATTCTTGACCTTACTAAGTCCGCAGACCGATGACTGATCAAGACTAAGGCCTCATTTACGGAGACGCGGGACGTCGCGCGTCGCGTGCGGCGTGGCGTCTCGCGGCGCGTTGTACGATTTTCTGTTTACGGAGCGACGGCGCGTCAAGCGGCACTTATCATCGTACGCGTAAACACAAACGTATGGCAATATAAGACGTTGTTCATAAAGACGCGGGGCGGGAAGCATGGCGGTGCCCGCCGCTGCGTCCGCAGCGAATCCTCAAGCGTGTAGCAAAGCACGCGGCGGGCAACGCTGCGGCGCACGCAAGATACTCAATCAAACCGACCAGTTTTAGGTTAGCGGAAGATGGGAGCGCAAATTAAATTAATTAGTAATTGCTAATAATTAATTAATTAATGATTAATTAATTGCGTTCTGCAATTTCCAAATATGATTGGCAGAAGATTCCGCCGCGGGCATCGCTTCATCGAGAATTGCCGCTGCGTGCGCCGCCGCCCGCCGCGATAAACGCCGCGTGAGACGCGGCGTTGCCAGCCGCGGGCTCGGCCGCAAAAAATGCTCCATTTCAAGCAAACGCGTCTAAAATCGCTTCTCAAGAAAACGCACTCATACAACGCCATATGTTTGAATTTAGTGCGGGCCGCGCCGCACAATGCGACGCGCGACGCCCCGCGTCTCCGTAAATGAGCACTTAGACACTTCAACGCAAATTCAATAAAAGCCATTGAAACTACGACCAATTAAAGCCACTCTATAAGGCCCAATAGGTGCATTTTATTTCATTTTCCTGAAAATAAAACATGCGGCCGAGGCGTCGATTTGTTATGATTTCAACGGACACAATTTTTTATTTTCGGAGCCCGAAAGTTTTACAGGAAAAGAACATTTACGGGGGTGCGTCAATGTTGCCTTCCTCTCCGAACTTTGCGTTTGTTTTTGACATTTCTCTTTATTCTCTCTCTTTTTATTTATAAACGTGGTGTCTAGACGAGTGACTAGACTCCCCCTATGGCTCCCCATACTGCCAATTATTGAATGCTGCAATAACTCTAGAGCGGAGAAAAAAGTTTAATCTCCTTTGAGTGATGACGCACAAGTGTATTTTGACGTAAGTTATATAGACACTTGTATTAGAAAGGGTAGATCATAGATTTAGTATATACTACTAGCGTGGGTAGATACTGTTACCTACTGTATACAGCGGGGTAATTGCATATTTTGACAGTTCAACAACATTCATTGCGTTACATACAAGAGTTGATCAGACATTTTTTCGAACACATAAAGCAATCAGCAATATCATACTTCTATTCAGATTATGATTGTTAATGTGTTACGCCATTATAGTGCAGGGTAACGAATGGTGGCCTGTAAGATTAATTTACTTGTGTAATCATTTTTTATAAGATATTATAATTATCTTAATAAAAATGCTTAGTTTAATTATTTTTAACAATAACAACAGAAATTGCTATCTTATAAGAAAAGATTGCTATTCCACTGCCAAGCTGTTACCAATTTCCATAAAGATTTTCGCAAGATAAAGACAATTTAATGGTCCAGAAATAAACAGTTACTGGGAATATTCATAACTTCTATGCAAATAATATCCGTAGCAGGTCTCTATTTTTCATCATAACGGTTTATCTTCTTCGGGATATTGTTTTAAAAGTAAAATACACGGTGAAAATGAAACTCTTAGAAGTTCGTTTCGTCTAAAGGATTTTAATTACCCAGTTTCAAATGAGTTTCATCCAGCAGCGGTATTATCTACGTCGAGATCCAGGAGCAGCAGGTGAAGAATTTTTGAATTGTGCAAAGCTTTTTATCTACATGTTGTTTCGACTCGCTTGCATGAGAGACGAGAATTTGAAATTAAAAATTCTAAGCTTTCTTTGTTAAGGTGCACGTAGCACAGGTTTGTAATTTTATGTCGTTGTCATTTTATAAATAAGACCTGGAAAATGTATGTGTTCCACGCGCGCCTCAAAGAGATGTCAGCAAGATTGACGGGGCCCGACAGGGCCGAAGCCTGCCAGGGTAGCGGGAACGTCCGAAAGGGTTACCGCTGCCCTGGAACATAAAGGGCTAAGGAAGGAACACGGGATGGGTTTTAGTCAGTAAGAGTCTGACACTCCCTTCTGCTCCACCCAGAGCGGGAGGAGTCATTTGATGATTTCCCATCCTCAAAAAAAAAAAAGAGCTGGAAAATACTACCTTATGAAAGTTAAATCGGGTTGCAGCTGTAAGTCTTGTCCTAGCTAGGTACGCACGGTGACAATTCGAGCTAGGTATACATTTTCAGTATAAGCTGACTTCTCATTGTACGAAAAGCCTGTACAATCAGCCAAAACATTTGCGTTCCCATTGAGGGACCACATTTGAATTTTGAGCTTTTGAATGTGTCAGCTTTTAGTAAAAGTTCTCAAACAATTGTAAATTCAGCCGCTAGTTTGTAAAAGTAGCCACTCAAAAGATACAATCGGTTAAAGGTGGTCCCTCAGGCGTGACTGACAGGCATCCATATCTCAAAATCTAGTAAATATTTATAGCTGCTATAAATGTGTACTCTTAGTAAAAGATTTGTAAAACTAATTTAATGAATATCAATCCTTCCTTATCACAGAATAGAAAGAACTAGCATGCGGAAGGTGGTCCCTCAAACGATCACCATAAGGTTCACCTTGAGTGGAGACCACAATGGAATTTGAAATTTACTTGGGTCTAGCGTTAGTAAACGTACTTGAACGATTGTGAATTCAACCTCTAGTTTGTAAAAGAAGCCAGTCAAAAGTTACAATCGATTTAAGGTGGTCCCTCAATTGAAATGTTTATTAAAAGAAAATCAATTTACGTAGCATTCGGAAGTTAAATTGACGAATGGTACAGTCTATCCTTTAATATTTTTTTTTACTAACGATTACTTTACTAAACAGTATCAAAATATTTACCGTTTTATTTCAAATAATAATCGAATTCCTGGGAAGAAATACCAAGATAGAAGTAAAGCGCGCGTGGCTTCGTGATATCAAAACACTGTAAAGTCTGGATATTACAGAATTCAATAATAATATCCACAACGGACTTTTCTATATTAATGATTGACAAGTGGGTGGGTGGATTGGATCATTACTTTCGTTATAATAGAATTAGGATACGTTTACGGTTATAATGAGCGTTTATAAATAAATCGTTGACAAAAACATGTATTGTGATTTTTGGGTAACAGGCAAGGTTACGATAATAAATCAATATTTCGGTACGACAACACCCACCCACATGAAAGATACATCAAATTAATGTCCCTTTTCTTTTTTTTTCTTTATTAATTAGAACTAAAGTTCTTAGTAATGGATTACAATCTAGCCTAACAGACTAATAAGCAATTTAACTCTAACTTAATATTTTACGAGATAGATTATTTGTTACACTAAGAATAGTGTCAATTTGCACTTTTACACAGTTTCGTAGCACTTTCGTAGGCTATAAGTAGGTCTGATAATTGATAAAACACTTTGTTCATGTGTTAGTGTGCATGTATAGCACCATTAGCACCGCACTATTATTCATTCACTATATAAATACTACACTAACTCAAATGTTCCTTGAGGTAACAAAAAAAGCCTTTGAAGCAATAATTCTTGTCTAACCGAGTTATAACAGCATGGAATAGACTCCCGGAAAATGTAGTGACGGCTCCCACACTGAACTGCTTCAAAAATCGACTGGACAGATTAAATATCTCCAAGCTATATGAAACACACGCATCAGCTAGGTAATTAGCTGCTAGTGCGTCTTACCAAATAATAATAATAATAACACCACATGACCGATCCGGTCCGGTGTGTTCTCATCTGACATTATGCTGAGCTGAGGCCCTTTTAGTATTTATAATCTTTGTTTTCTGTTTGTATAGTTTTAAGGTGTATTCATTTTGTGTAATGCCAATAAACACATTTTTCTTTCTTTCTTTCTTTTCTTTCTTTTCTTTCTTTTCTTTCTTTTCTTTCTTTTCTTTCTTTTCTTTCTTTTCTTTCTTTTCTTTCTTTTCTTTCTTTTCTTTCTTTTCTTTCTTTTCTTTCTTTTCTTTCTTTTCTTTCTTTTCTTTCTTTTCTTTCTTTTCTTTCTTTTCTTTCTTTTCTTTCTTTTCTTTCTTTTCTTTCTTTTCTTTCTTTTCTTTCTTTTCTTTCTTTTCTTTCTTTTCTTTCTTTTCTTTCTTTTCTTTCTTTTCTTTCTTTTCTTTCTTTTCTTTCTTTTCTTTCTTTTCTTTCTTTTCTTTCTTTTCTTTCTTTTCTTTCTTTTCTTTCTTTTCTTTCTTTTCTTTCTTTTCTTTCTTTTCTTTCTTTTCTTTCTTTTCTTTCTTTTCTTTCTTTTCTTTCTTTTCTTTCTTTTCTTTCTTTTCTTTCTTTTCTTTCTTTCTTTTCTTTCTTTCTTTTCTTTCTTTCTTTTCTTTCTTTCTTTTGGTGTAAAAAGACACTTAACGAAGCCAAGAGTCACTTGTGCTTCCCGTCATTGTAATATTTTTTTTGTAGGTACTGGACCATACCTTCTGGTTACGGAGATATCGAAGGTCAAAATTCCAACCTACTGACGTTTTTTGTCCGAAAACACTAATGCATAAATAAGCACAATGTTTTGCGTGTGTTACATTGCGCAAACATTTTGCTAACAGCAAATTTTCACACCAGAATTAAAAGTCATTTCCCAGCAATTATTTGTATGCAATGTTACTTAGGGCTGATTTTTCCTTCGCTAGATAAATTTTATTCGAGAAATAAAATTGACGTTTGACAGTATTTGTTTGAAATAACTGTCAAAATTTCAAATTATTCCTGGTATAAAGTTATCAGATAATTGAAAAATCACACTTTTTTTTTTTGAGGACAGGATGGGAAATCATCAAATGTCTCCCGCTCAGAAGGGAGAAATCAGAAGGGAGTGTCAGACTCTTACTGACTAAAACCCACCCGTGTTCCTTCAAATCAGCCCTTAATTTGATGTACAGATTGTGTTGTTGACGACTGTGTGATAGGACATTTTACACTCTGACATACCTATGTATTTTATAAAAAAACCGGCCAAGTGCGAGTCGGACTCGCCCATGAAGGGTTCCGTTACGTTACGATTTATGACGTATTAAAAAAAAACTACTCACTAGATCTCATTCAAACCAATTTTCGGTGGAAGTTTATATGGTAATGTACATCATATATTTTTTTTAGTTTTATCATTCTCTTATTTTAGAAGTTACAGGGGGGGGGACACACATTTTACCACTTTGGAAGTGTCTCTCGCGCAAACTATTCAGTTTAGAAAAAAATGATATTAGAAACCTCAATATCATTTTTGAAGACCTATCCATAGATACCCCACATGTATGGGTTTGATGAAAAAAAAATTTTTGAATTTCAGTTCTAAGTATGGGGACCCCCAAAATTTATTGTTTTTTTTCTATTTTTGTGTGAGAATCTTAATGCGGTTCACAGAATACATCTACTTACCAAGTTTCAACAGTATAGCTCTTATAGTTTCAGAAAAAAGCGGCTGTGACATACGGACGGACGGACAGACAGACAGACAGACATGACGAATCCATAAGGGTTCCGTTGCCATTTGGCTACGGAACCCTAAAAATGAAATACTGGTTGTTGGTAAAGCTACAGTTTCTTAGAGGAGCGGTGACCACCACATGCGACCGTAATTTCCACATACGGAACGGGTACCCAAAAGGTAAAAACGGGACCCTATTGCTAAGAGTCCACTTTCCGTCTGTTTGTCTGTCACTAGGCAGTATCTCATGAACGGTGATAGCTCGACAATTTAAATTTTCACAGATGATGTATTTCTGTTGCCGCTATAACAACAAATACTAAAAACAGAATAAACTATTTAAGTTGGGCTCCCATACAACAAACGTGATTTTTTTGCTCGATATTTATAACGGCAACGGGTAGACGCTGGAAATATTCACAGAATATTTAGTTATGTATACACTTTAAAAATCAATAATTAAAATAAAATAAATATTTAAGGGGGGGCTCCTATACAAAAGACGTGATTTTCATAGATACGATTGTACGGAACCCTTCGTGCGCGAGTCCGACTAGGCCGGTTTTTTTTTATACCGTTATGTCAAATAGTGGTGAAAATGACAGATTTTGCAACACGGCCGTAATAAATACAACAGTTTTCAAGTGATGCGCTTAAGCTATTGTTAAGCGCATCACTTGAAAACGACTCGACAGATTTGACTATTTGTTAAAAAAAAATAAATAATAATATGTTCGTAATAATCCAAATTAGGTTATTGTTGACCGAAAATTTTCCTGGAAATGAAAGTGCTCTTTTCCATGTAGGTATTGTTTGTACAGGAAAACGGTTGGTCGGGTCAGATATAACAATAGGTAAAAATACGTACCAATAGGTATAACTTAGGTATACTTATAACCTAGTGCTTAGTAAATGCGTATTGGTTTTGATACCTCATGACCACTTGCAACGGCCCCCAACTGCCCAGTATTAATTAAATTCATTGTGATCTTTTTGTTATGCGACGTAGGACCTAATTTTTTGATGACAAGACGAACCATGTTACAGTAAGAGACAAACTTGCAGAATAATCCCCTAACATAGTTTTATAGCCGTAGAAGTTCCTTTTCATTTTCAAGACTGGATGGAATTCTAAAATGATAGATAGGTAGTACAACGATCTACTATCCTGGAAAAATGATGGTGTGCCATTTTTATAACCTTCTCCGAGAACGTTTTCATTACTTTTGCACTAAAAATGATAAGTTTTCATCTTAGTAGGTTTTGTGCTTTTATAAGTTAGTAAGATAAGTATTATAAGGTTATTATTTCATCACCACTGCTCTCAAAACGGTGAAGGAAAACATTGTGAGGAAATCGGCATGTCCTAGAACCAAAAATTCGAAGACATCTGACATCTACCAACCCGCACTGGGCCCGCGTGGTGGATTATATACGGCTCACTTCCTCTCACCGAGAGGAGGCCTGTGTCGCAGCAGTAGGATAGGCTGATTATGTATCTGTATTATGTAATGTAAGCGTGAACTACCAGGAATAATCAACTATTATTAAGTACTAGCTCTTGCCCGAGGATTTGCCCGAGTCAGAAATTATCCCACAGGACCAGCCGGTCGATTCTGTAAAAATCTCACCGTGAAAACTCAAGTGAAGTGAGCTTGATGTGAGTTGTCACTAGTGTCAATCCCTAGCATTATTTGGAATGACAGCTCACTCCACGCTCACTTTACCTAAGTTTTCACGGTGAGATGGTTACAGAATCGCAGTGCAGGTCATGGTCTATCCGGGTGCCAAATTTTATCCAAATCCATTCAGCTGCTTCAGGTGTGAAAATAAAACAGATACCCAGACAGAGTAACTTTCGCATTTATAATACAAATATGGAGTATGGTTGAATGAATATGAATAGGAGGATGGATGGATGGAATGTATGAATAAGTATGGATAATGATTTTAACGATCGTACTTCTTATGTAACTAGTAACTCGTCAAAAAAGATCTAGATTCTCTCTGAAATGCTTAGAATTTGAAAAAGCTCACAACATTTTTCTCTTCTCATTGCAACGTTTATTTTCAACAGTGTTAAGGCGCTCCTTTTCTTCTCGTGAATGCAGGACATTTCTACAGTGCAAAAGATATTTTCTTTTTGTACTTTGCTAAATATTTTAATGACTTTAAATCTGGGAAGAAAACTGCATAGCAAGTCACTCTCAGGTGTTCTGCAAATAAGATTTTTTATACCTTACCTCACAATAGAAACTCCTTGTACGGATGTATTTACAGGACATAACTTTTATATATATTTTTTTTCTTGATTATATTTTTAATTGTTGCACGGTCGTTAGCAGTGCCACGCGCGCGAACCAACCTGCTCAGTAAAGCGCCCCTGACGCGAGCCTTGCATACACTGAATGACACTGCTGATAGGATAGATTTATTTAATTGCTCTCTGAATGAATTCACAAAGGTATCATTGTTTGTATTATGTTATGCTAATATATAACTAGTAGCTTTAATTGTAATTTAGAATGTAACTAAAGACCACGCTACCGCATTAGGATTATTGCCTGTAATGATAGTTGTGTTTGTGATAAATAAATAAATAAATTGTCTATGACAAATAATTTAAATTAATATTCTATGTCTCGTAATGTTAATTACTTTGCATACTTACTATTGTATGGAATCAAGTTTTTCTAACTGAACCATAGCTGTGCAGCTGGGGAGTCTGTTGCGCCAAATCTTCTTCCCAGCTCCAGTAGGTACTAGGAAGTGATGAAGGGCGATGGGGGACTGTCTTATATAATTTTGAGGTTCGAAAAGTTTCTGAATTTCGGCCTAATTTGAATAAATTACTTTTGATTTTGATTGACTAGAACACTACCTACAACTACTTACCATCTGTAGACCAGCAAACCTTTTTAAAAGAGTTTCTTGCCCATTCATCTCCATACGAAACTATCTTTTGGAAGGAGCGCCTAGAATCAATTCAATTTTATTGTGAGCGCGTGGCCCAGAAGTCAATCAGATTAGTCACTGCACCAACTGTGTCATTAAAATATACGTAGGTTAGGTATAGGTTACCTAATAGACTGCCCCGTCTGTCTAGTTGTCGCAAGTGCTACTGCTGTGCATGAGGTCCTGGTTTCGATTCCCGGGTCGTGCAAAGTGTTATTGAGTTTTTCCATCTGGAATTTCTTCCCTTTCATGGGAGAACATAACTGACAAAATGTGGGTGTAGCAACTAAAGGTGCAACTCTGCTTAACTCTTCCGGGAATACAAGCATGATGTTATGTTAGGTATGTAATTCAGAACTAAGGTACCTACATATTTCACAATATTTTTGAAATTCAATGTTGTTTTTTTCTGTTAACTCGACAGGGCCCTTGCATTATGGTTGTTTTATCACCCTCGCCAGTCAGAGGGGAGCCTGGCACATTGATGGATGGCCCACGTTGTTCCTTGTCAATATTGAAGCTAAATTGATAGAGCACGTATGCTGCACTCTCCAATAATAATTATATTATCTTTGCGCTCGGTACAATCTGATTATACCGTGATACTCGCGTCATTAGCGTTGAGTAATAGGTATGATTTTAGCGGTTGTTAATGTTGGATGTTTGATGTTGGCAGTGTAATTAATATGTTTTGGTTACTGTAATTGAATATTTACCTACGTGGTTAGACAATTTGATTAATATACCTCTCTACTGGTTCTAAAGGTTACCTATTTCACTATCGAGGTAGCTAAGTAAACCTGTTTGATTTGAATTGGATGATTTGTTAGAAAATGATGATCCTCCTTTGATTATCCGTGTACTAATTTAATGATCTTCGATATTTTTTGTTATTATTCCAAAGTTTGTTTGTTTGTTTATGAGCAAAACAAGAAGTAGATTTTAGGGCCTTAGAAACACCCAGTTTCATTTTCTTTGCAATAAAAAATATTCAATTATTCGCGTGGTAAATCACTCAGAGGGACAATTCTCGTATTTTTAAGAACGTTCACAGTCTGATGTTACTGTCAATCTGTCAAAAATACTTTAAGTTTTTGACATTCGTTTGTCGCCGAGATAGGACTGCGACTAGATTTTGAACGTTTTAAATAACGAGAATTTGGCCTTCTGATCAACACAAATTAAGACCCTTTTCGGACGAGACTAGTGGCCCGTTTCCAAGAGTCTACGTGTTTAAGTACTAAATCTGAACTAATCTGCAGCAATTAGACGGAGAGCAGCTATTTACTAAATGAAATCTGCTTTACTTAATGAGATCTGCTGCTTCCGAGAGTATATTGTATCTAATTGTAAGGACGACTGTTAGTAAGAGCTTTATGAGACAATTTAGGCATTAGGGCCTTGCTATCTATCTATACCTAACAGTGATTTGAAATAACTTTGTTTAGATGAATGTAAATTGGAGTTTACATTATATATAGAAGCAAATATACTTACGTACTTAGGTGCTACGGACGGCTTACCGTTAGAATTACGGCTGTATTTTGTGCTCTCCATATAGTCCTACGTACTCATTCCTCACTGAGTTAATGATCGAACTCTTTACACATAAACGTCGTAAAGACATGGTTTGCCTTTTTATGAAAGCCAATACTGCTCTAGCAAGTCGACACTTTCCGAACTTGAGTGGTCGTCTTTATAATGCGCTCAATAAAGTTTGCAAAATATATCCTTTGCCGAAATATAATAAATGTAAGAGAGTCGTTAGTGAATATCTTCAGGGTCTTACATACGACGAAACTGAAAGACTATTCAACAGAAATATATAATTTACTATACGCTATTTCAAAATAAATATTATAAACTCACCTTCACTTAGGTACATAAAAGTATTTCCATGCATGCCTTTAACTTAACTTTAATTTATTTTTTTTATTTTTCATCTTTAATAATCATTATTAACAATTTCATTAAATCAAATTCTATTTTAAATAATTATTACTATCAATTTCAGTAACTCAAATTATGTTATATTGTAATTATTAGGTATTGTGCTATTTTTATTAGGTATGTTAAATTTATATTCTACTAATTTTTGAATCAACATTTTGTATCAAAATCTTGTAGTTTTTATATTATTATAATGCAAATAAAGTTAATTTTTGTTGTTTAAATCTGTAAGAGGCAGGCGCTGATGTCCGTCACACAGTTTACACTAGCACGGACATCATCGTTTACTCTATCCTTTAAAAGTCAAACTTTTTGTACTATTTTTTGAATAGGATAGATTATTTTTGTAGGTACCTTTCTGATAATAAACAATTATTATTATTATTTTGTTTTTGCGTTACTTTAGTGAGGCAGTTTCTTTCTGCCCTTGTAGATTCGAGGTCAGCACAGAATGACTTCTTTTTCCATCCTCTATTGTAGTATTCAACCTCCTATTACCTTCTTCTTTTTAGCCATTCAGCTAGGTATCATCTTATTCTTCAATTAGTTTACTAAAATTCATCGCTATTTTTAGATTAGCAATTTAATTTTTCTCCCCAAACAAATCATTATCGGTACCTATCAGTTACCTCCTCGAAAAACTAATTTCGCAAACTAACTTCAAACAGGGGATCACTTACACAAGGACCTAATATTAAACATATCCTTTTAATACGGCCCCTAATTAAAAAGGGGCATCGGCAACTTTTTAGGGGTGTATTTTTACGTAATGACAACTTGTATCGGAAATGAGTCGACCTGGTATTACTTTCTATTGTGAATAGCACTGTGCCCCGTTAGTAATCCGTATCATCTGCTACTGGGGCAATTATTTGAAAGGGAAGTTGGTTGGAGCGAACATAAGCTGGCCGCGTGGACGGCCCTAATTGTTGCCAGTGATAACCAATATGGGCTTAGAGTAGGGTGACTGCGATAAAGAAATTGAATTATTATTATTGTATCGAATTTTCCCAGGTTTTGGAAATAGGATATTATTATACGTACAGAATATGATTAGAAATGTAAGAATATTTTAATGTGTTTTTAGAAGGTAAGTACAGACGCCAGCAGGTCAAGCTACCCAAAACTGTCAAATTTTCCCAATCAACCTTGAACCTTAATACTTTAGCGATAAAGTTGAAAATCTATTAAAGAAATTTGACAGATTGTAGTAGCTTGATGTGCTGGCGTCTGTACATTTGTATGTTTCGCCAAAAATAAATATACCAGCCACTTTCCCACTGCAGGGCAAAGGCACTCGCGGCGATCACTGCTGCTCGTGCCTTCTCATACAGAGAACTTGCACACTTGCTCAAGACGGGTTATCGATTACAAAATTATATTAACTATAAGTCCAGCAGTATGATTCTGTAACCATCTCACCGTGAAAACTTAGGTGAAGTGAGCGTGGTGTGAGCTGTCATTCCAAATAATGCTAAGGGATTGACATGCTATTAACAGCTGACTCTAAGCTCACTTCACCTAACTTTTCACGGTGAGATTTTTACAGAATCGAGCGGCAGGTTTCCTTCATCGACGTCAGTAATGTCCAAGATAAACTCAGAAAGTACTTACATATGAATTTAAAAAGTCACATCGGTACTTGCTAGGATTTAAACCCACAACTTCGTGCATAATAGGCTAGGCTAGGTTAACCACTGGGCCATCATGAAGCTTCATTATAAAATATTTCCTGACGTTCTCACGTTCATTTGGTAATTTAACCCTCATTTAGGACAGTATAATATCCGTTGATGACATCCCTGTCGAGTAGAATGATTAATGAAGTCTGTAACGATGAAAAAAACCTACTCAATTTACGCGTATTCTTTTACATGCTAGCCTTATATCGTCATTTACGATCATTTAAACTTTTTTTTTTATAAATGGCATCTCACAGGTCAACCTAGGAGGTTGTGGGCTGCTTAGCTGGGCTTGTCTGTGGGTGCCTCAATAAATTGAAACCTCCACCCAGGGCTTGCGAACTAAGCGACTACACGCTAAGGGCACCCTCTGAGGGGTACGGACCTTGGCTTAGTGCTTCGCTGGGAAAGGGCACCAACGAAAGATTGTGACCATACTTACCACACTAAAAGTCCATTTGATTTGATTTTACTCACCATGTCCCGCTAGATAAAGCACGCATGGTCCCCCTACAGTAAATGTCAGTGAAAAATAAATTATAACAGAAACAGGGTGCGTCATTGTGTCCTTCGCCTCACGCATAGACCGCAGAGATTGACTGCACCCTGTGGATCAAGCGTGACGCATTGCTTTTGCGAAATAGTGCTGCTAACTGCGTCACGGCTCATGTAAAGTCGATAGGTTCTATGGCATTCAATAAATTTTGTTCTAGTTGACTGGTTGGCCTTACATATTTTTATAAAATGTTTTAGATGAGAAATTTCTTTGTGTCTGCATTGTTCTGATACATTTTCTACAGAGATAAAAATATGGTTGGTTAGGTATATTTTGCATGGTTGAATAAAATGTAGTCGTAGCGTGCTCCATATTTTTGTTTAAAACTATTTCATATACTGCTGAGCATGAACCGACCCCACCCAGGAATCGGATCCAGGGGATTCGATTCCTGGGTCGGGGAAAGTGCTGTTGGGTTTTCCATCTGGAATTTTCATAGCAGCCTGGAGTCTGGATTTGTACCTGGTTAATGGCAAAAGAATCGCCCCCTATTACATGAGACGATTGTAGACAATAAAATGAATTCTTGATGGTCATCGCATCTCTTTGAGGCTGATTGAACGTAGGAGCTAGATGTTTTATTCCAAAAGTAACATTTTCTTAGAATCACTAAAAATACTTAACTACCTTTACTAATAAATGTTTAACTACCTACTTTATTGTACTTCCAATCAGCCAAAATGCTCAAATCGACTAGCGTAACTAAGCCCATCACTACAGTTAATACGCTCCTAAGTGTTGTTGCACAACATTTGCTTCATTGTCCGCAAACAGCGGGCCCCGTCTGTTCAGTACGTCATCCCCTCACTAAAGATTACATTGTTATTACAATAACGATTAAAAAGCATACCATTTTGTATCGTTACAGTAACTAGAATAAATCATGTTTCTTTGTCGACAAATTTTTTGGGCGTCCCTATTTTATAATAGCTTTATTTAAAACGCAAATTAATATTAATGAACCGTAAAATAAGATATCTTTTCACCTTTCTAACTTCTTTACAAATCCAAATTACAAATGTCATGAAAGGGACTTTTTATGTTGCCATCATTTCCTTAGAAATAAGTAAACCGCTATTCGAATGCTACCCAGGAAATTACCTAATTAGGATGTCCAAAATGATACGCAGAAACATTTTCAATACATTTATTTTCATATAAAAAATGCGCTTTCCGTCCTGTCGATTATCCGGCCACTAAAAGCAGACAGTCATACCTTACATACGAATAACATTTAAGCTTGTACATGAGGAAGCAAACGACTATGCTGAAGTTTTTGTAACTCTTCAATTTGCAATTTTGTTCAATGAAACACGTTATTTAATTGCCCTAAATTGTATCTATTGAGGCAGACTTAGTTGTTATTTGATGGATAAATTGAAATCGATTGTTGGATTTATAACAAGACAAGTTTAATGCCTGTTATTATAGTTTCAAGACGACTCAAGACTTTAGTTTGCAGTTCTGAGACATGAGTTTTAGAAACTTCTCGAACTATTTCCAACGCCTCTTCTAAGTGACGTCATTAGCTGCACAAACAATCGATATATGAGCAAACAGATTCTTAACATTTATTCCAAAAACATTATCCTACGAATACTTCATAAATTCATTTTTTTATCAAAGGCGCGGTATGAAATTTTAAAAACATAAAAAATGTGAAAGTTTAGGTACAAGTTGTAGATAAATACTATGATAAAAATATCTTAAATATATTAAGCGGTTATAAAAAGTTTTTAGCTCTATCAGAACAGACTGCTAAACTGCTTGATGACTTTGAAAAAATGGTGGTATACTTGATATAACTTAGCAGTCTGATTCAGATGAGCTGGCACAATACACATAAAAGACAGAAGTATGATAAATTCTTAAAGCTAAGAAGTATAGTATATTAAAACTAATATCGAGATCAGAAGTATAAAAATATGTGTAGATAAGTACGTCAAAAGTTTAAGTGTATCAAAGTGTTAAGTACTAGAGTATATTGCATTGTGATGGCTGCATTCGTGTATAGTATTAAAAGACTTCTATTCTTTACGTGTATTGTGCTTTATCATACCTAAATCATTACAATAAGTAGGAATATCTAAATAGTCTTAAATCATCTAACAGGTATACATTACCTAACTAACGATTTTGTTTATAAAATTAAACATGACACCTAGGCAGCTTATACTGACATAAGCAAGCGTCCTAATAAAATTATCTCATAAACAATATTTGGAAAAATGAATAACAGTTTTCTTTCTGATCTTCATTAATCCTTGTTTGAGATTGTATCGACATGAGACGTTAAAACAGTTAGAATAAGATGATATTTACAGTCTTAACTATTTATTTACAAATCCTATCGTTAACTTAAAACTAAGGTTCAGATTTCTTCACTAAAATTAAAGGCAACTAACTAAAACAAAAACAATTCGGCAAAATATAGTGTCAAGTTCCTTCCATTCATTTGTTTATATGTTAAAATATCATGATGGTTAAGATTTATAGTGATATCATGTGATGACTAATGAAAATACCAAGAAAGTACTTAAAAATAATATATGAACAAGAAATAGAGTAAAATATAAAAATAGTTGTCTTTTAAATAATCATTTATATAATATTCGCTGATAAAAATTATATTGTGACGTGTATCTTTACATATACGTTATCCTATATACACTAAAATATAATACCCTCATTTATAAGAAATATACTAAAAGGCACATTTAGTACCTCTTGAAGCAGCTGTATCTTTCAAGAAATGTATAGAGTGCAATAAAGTTCCAAAAGACAAAAGCATTGCCTCTAACAACAAAATTCTAGAAAATCGTATAAAATATGTTTTGCATGATTATATTTAGAATTTTAGACGTTATAAAAATATATAGAGAATAATATGTGATGATGAATAAGGTAGAGATAGTAAAGCTGAATACTTAAGTAAACTTTTGGCAGTTTAAAATACTGGTCGCGCTCACATATACACAAGCATATCGAATGTAACACCAAGTTTTGACGATTAAACATTCATGATCATTTAAATCTCCTTTTAAATCTACATGGTCTTTATACGGCGGAATTCTTGCCAATGATTGGTCCACCACTGGTTGCATATACTCGGTGTCCGTCGAATTCAACTGAAGAGTTCCTCTTGATAGCGTCATCGTTGGTGTCCTTCAGTGGCTCCTTTTCATCCCTGTGATATAAATTGTGATTAGGTTTTGTTTGCGATTCAGATGATATTGAGGCTTTATTTACAGCATGTCAGCTGTGTAGAGTTACATTTGTTTTTGAAAAAAGTTCTTTCAAGTTCAGAAAGTCAATGGTAATAATTATGCAACTCTAAACAATGACCAAACAAAACTACGCGCATTAATGGATGTTTGTTGTGAGATATATAAATTACACAGATGTGATGAAAGATGACTGAAGGTAAATAAAGCGAACACAACAGAAAGCCAAGGAATTAATGCAGAATATAGTTTGGCAGACACTGCAATCACCAAACACAAGGCACAAACAAAAACTGGGAACAAGGATAAAGTTGTATGATATATTTGAATGTCTTACACTGGCGTGGTCGGTACATAGCTACACGTGGTTGAAATGGGCAGCATAGGGAAAGACAAATAATACTTGTTAGTAGATTGTGCAAATAGTAAAACATCTAAAAGATAAAATATGAAAACCCGTGACAAAAGTGCGTGGGGAAGAGTTATTCACTGGTAATGATAGGATCACAAAACAAATAAATTCAAAAAGAAACAAGAACGAAAAATTGTCGTAAGAGATGTTCCAGTTTAACAGAACTTGGCGGAAGTTTTCTGATACAAAAGACGTGGCACCTACTTCCAATTATAAAATTATACAAATCTCTGCTGCTATTACATTAGTTTACCTTCAAAAAGCGGCACTGTACACTACTTCACAACTACAACACTTTAACAGTCTTCAGTCCAAAGCATTACGTTTCTATGATCATCTCCATAGCTATATACATAAGGCAAATCGCGAAGCTTTTCGTATTTGATATGTACAAACTGCTCAGCCCCAGCGAAAAGTCTTATACATACATCATCCCCTTTATTAATAACTTAATTGTCCGTCCAAACCAAGTGATCGTTCGGTTCAGGATATGTTCCTCCTCACAAGGGCCGAACCATATCATCCGCACAAACAAAGCATGCAGGCAGTCTCAAGGTTTCGTATGGCTATTGTGTGGTGCCTTACGTAGGGGTCGGCACGAGCTTGACCGGCGGCGGCAGGGGCGCGGGGGAGGGCGGCGCGCGCGGCTTCGTGCTGCAATAAGGGAGCGGGAAGCGCCAACCGTACAGACTAGCGGGCAGAAACATCTCTCATCGACACTAACACTTAACATGGAACACGGGACACAAAGGGATAGGCTTTGACACGATTAAACAAGGAGAAATACATATAGATAGGTAATTATTATAATTAATGGAAGACTGGAGTGTATCGGTTATGATGTCGATGAAGTGCTTTCGGATGAACTGTTCGTTTTAGAGTTTTTTGGTAACATATATACGAAATTACGAATAATTTTTTTTCAAGTATCTATAAAGAATAGTAAAGGCTTATACCTTCCCAACTTGGCTTCGTCGTCGTTATGTTTCTTTCCTCGTTTGCCACAAAGAGTCGCAATGACTCCCTGCCGTCTGAAGCACAGGAGAAGGAGGTCCACGATGAGAAGACAGATGAAAACTCCAGCCAACGCCAGTCCAATAATGGAGCCACTTGACAAAAGTTGCGGTGGCGCAAATCCGGAACGTTCGACGCCTGTTAAAACAATATTGTTTCGATATATTTCTTGTGACGCATTTAAGAGCAGTAGAAGCAGGTTACCAGATGCTATAAAAGGATAAAGCCAAAGTGTGATCTTCGAATTACGTGGTAGATGTATCTACTGCTCTTGGTGTTGTTAGTTTATGCATCATGTCACAGAAGCTAAAGATGTTAGATGACATGGAAGTGATTGTAATGAATGTAGTTTCAGCTCTTGTGTACTTAGAATTAAATGTAAGATTTATATAAGTTGTACACAGCAATACGGACATTCATTGCATTCAGCAAATTGGTGACAAACAGGGAGTGCTTTCAGATAAAAAATCGTGCACCCAATCACCGGCAACTATTCTATCATTAAAGACTCATCAAACTGATTTGGAAGAAAGCTCTCCGCTAGAATGAAATGGGGTTTGAATGAAAAATGAAAGATGACGAATGATAGAAACGAAAGATGATGATGCATAAATCGAAGACCTTAAAATTAATGATAACAATATAATAATCATAAGAAAGAAAAGTTGTCAAGATGCAAACATTCCAAATGATTTTCTTTATCGCAAAATAAATGTTCAAACCCCATGACAAGTTTTTTTTTCTATTGAAGCGGTATCGGAATCTAATGTAAACGTATAATAAGAATAATAATTTGGAACAATAATAATGTTTTAAAATAACTAATATTGGATGGAACTCTATTAACCATCACCTCAGTACACATATATAGTCTTAATTAAAGGAAAATATAATTGCTGTTTGAAAAACGTTCATTCAAATCCCAGGAGACGTAGTAAAAACTTAGTCAAATTCTTGTAAATTTTTCAAGCAACAATTTTTTTTTTATATACTTCTATTAAGAAATCCTAAAACCTGGTGAAACTGCCAATAGAAGTAGCAGATGGTCGAATAGCTTCGGTAACAAGACAACGAATGGGTCAGGACCGTGTTGGCAGTTTCATAGATTACACCATCCATGCTTGGAAAAAAAATAAACCGGCACGACTAGGGTAACTTGAAAATTCAAAATATAAATTCTATAAACATTGTCATCTATCATGACTACTAAGATAATTATAATTAAAATGATAAAGACTGAAAACATATTTGATACAGGGATCGATATAATGTTTATTCGTCAATGTTTGGACCATGCTATCGGGACAATGTGAATTAATCAGCGCTTGAAGGGTGTACATGAAGGTCATGCAATAGTAATTAGTACATTCCAAAGGAAACTAGCAGCAGGATTATTAACTATTAAAAATATCATATTAAGTAAAATTATATTTACCCAAATTTCAGTCAGGGCGACACAAACACACTTGTGTAACGATCAACATTCAAAGGGTTAGGTAATGGATTTCTTGATAAGCATCTTGACAGCTTTCTTTTTGATCTCTTATTACAGTTAATCATTAGTTTCATGGGGTACATTAAGGGATGAGGGTTATTCTAATTTCATGGAATTTGGTGATGGTAGTTACATTTTGAAAATGAATGAAGTTTTTGCAATACCTTATACCAACAGTATGTAATGACTATTTACAGCTAGTGAACGGAACTTCATTCATTTTATGTACTATACAGAAAACTACAAATGGCAAACTTTGTTTTGAAAACATTTATTATTTTTCACATTGGTCATATTTTTTTTTCTCCTAACAGATCACAATTCGAACTCCTTGCAATTATAGTAGAACTTTTGGCTAACTACATTATATTTTCAACCCTCAATATTCAACATTCACATTCCCTTCGAACACCATTTTATCATTAAGATGGACGATTTGTATTCCCACCTTTATTCTATATCAAAAAGACAAAATAGTCATCAAAAATTCGTACACAAATCTTATGAATTCTTATACAACGTTCTATGATAAAATGTAATGGATGCCTTAGTTTTTGGCATTTTTTTCTTAATAACACTATATTACGATTTTATACTTTGGCAGTGTTAATTTATTAGCCGTTTAATTACCTACATACGATTATATTTAGCTTTTAAATTAATTATGGAAAAACTTTTATTTATAATTCAAAACGCCATTCCGAAATTCGATCAAATCATATTAAACTTTTAATTATTTAATAGTAAAGACACACAATTGGAATCACTAAAGTTCAAAATCATTTGATGATATTTTCAAACACAAATAACATGTACACTTATTTACACATCAACAAATTGCATTATCACAACAAGTATTTTCCCTAAATAACAACAGTCGTCTTTGGACTTGCTTAATTTAGAAGATTATTTAGATTTTAACTATTAGTTTATATTATGTAAAACATTATTAATATCGTCGCTAAGACTTCCATTTTAGTGTGAGCCCATCTGAAATGACTTGGACATCCATTTGGGTTACCTAGAAAATATTTGATAATGATAAATACGTATAGTTAATAAGGCAAATAAAAATGTTCTACATAAGAAATCAACAAATAAATTATAGGCAATTCAAACTTACCACTGTTAATAAATTAACACCAACATAATATAAATTCGTCAATACGAAATTGCATAAAACTATAAAAGTACATCATAACTAACTTCAAATCATAATTGTACTCAAAATCTAAAAGTAATTTCCAAAATAATATAAAAATTATAGAAAACGCATGCCAAAATACAACAGTTTCACACACTCCTCACAATTGATATTTGCAATATTTTTAAAGTATTTGTACATTTTAAAAGTTATTAATGTTAATTTTATTTTTATAGGCAAGATTTTACAATAAAAATTAAAACGTGAATGATAAATTAGTATCATAAAAAACCATTCAGAAAAATATGAAGAAAAATAAATAATACAAAAATGGTTAACAAGCGGATGACTTACACTATGAATACTTGTACTTGATCAAAGAAAAGCAAAAAAACTTAGAACCACTGGAAACACACATGACAGGTAAATAAATTCAATGTAAAAATAATATTTTACAGGAGCCCGACAAAATAAATAAAGGCGCACAAAACACTAGTTCGAGGTCTGAGTTCACAAAACCAAACACAAAACAAAGGTGAACAGGCTGAAGGAATAGATGGTCGTTGCTTTCGAATTGTATATTGATTCTGAGGCGGTGTAAACGTCGTAGAAGCCGGCCCTTACGGGGACTTCATTACTCTCCTGATTGTACTCACCGAGAGCCGTTTGGACGTAAAGTTGTGCAGGCAGGGAATATCCGAGGACGTTGTGTGCCCGAACGTGCATTCTGTACCGCGTGTCCGGGTGGAGACCACGTACTTCGTAACTGATTGCCTCTAGGGACTTTAGCTCCTCAACGATGCATTGAGATTCAGATGCGATTCGCCATTCACCACTTACTTTCAGCACCTAAATAAAATCGTGAATTTAGATAAAAATGTTTATTTTGCTACAGATAGTTGGATCATTTTCCTTGTTCGGTAACGGAATATTCTTAAAACATTTATCTAAAAAGAATCTTATAAAAATACAAAAGGTTACGATAAGTAATAAGTTTATCGGATACTACGTGGTATGAAAAGCGAAATAAATCATCCAAACAAATCTATTGAAAGCGTATGTATTGTGTGCGGAAATGGGAATATTATGTGATGGTACAACATAATAAAAAACTTACGGGGCAGTAGCTGATCTCATACATATCGATGGGTTCGCCATTGTTGGCGGGTACACGCCATCTCAGCTCATATCTATCTGCGTATTTACCATGAATAAGCGATTCCGGGCTTTCATTTTCCCACCATTTTGGTTGCTCTGGTGGCGATCTAAAAAGTAAGATATGAATAGTCATAACATGTTGATGTTGCGATTTATTTTCATTCGAAGATATTATCATCGCGTATGCATGCGAATCTGCTGAAATTGCTTGATCTTATGCATTACTGAATCTTAACTTGCCGTCTGATTGAATCCAAATATGTGGCTTACGGAACTAAACGACAGTTAGACAGACGACCTAATAAACTCAGACTTACAAATCGGGAAAAAGCAAACAGAACCTTACCTCCTAGGCATAATGACGGTAATAGGCGCACCCCAACTGCCAGGCCCAACCCGATTGACGGCAGCGAATCGAAAATCATAAGTGAACATAGGCCTCAAATTCTCCACAATGTACGGCGAATTGGCAGACCAAGTCCTGTTCTGGGAGAGATTCCAATCGAAATTGCCATTTTCCTTGTATTGGGCTGTGTAGGCCAATATTGGTGGTCCCATTTCTTCCGCCGGTCCCACGATATTGAATGATACTGATGTCGCTGTTATTGTTTCTTGGCGGGCCTACAAAGAAAAAAGGATTCAGTATAAGTTATGTGGAACAAGGATCACGTAAAAGTTTTGATCTCGAAGTTTATGTTGAACACATTTATGAGCTAATATATCTTCAGATTTATTGATTTAGGTTATGTTTCATATTGTTAATGATGGAGAGTTGAAATATATTATAATATTAAAATCAATGATTATGCAGACTAGTGTGAGAAAATGTTCAAGAAATTAAAACAAGTTTTCTAATTTTGAAACAGCCCCTTTAAACGGGCCTTGTCTGGTTTATTCTAGAACTAGGTCACCACTCACCACAGTCACCACTGACCAATCGAGGTGAGGCCCGATTTAAATCCATTAAGCACCCCGAATCAGAATTTTCCCTCAAGCCGCAGTCTGACGTCACTGTGGTTTTTATTCGGCTCGTTTTGGCTGTCCAAATACTCGCCAAACAATTAATCTGTAATTACTGTTTCACTTACTTGAATAACAGATCCCGGTGGGTAAGCTTCCCTGAATTGAATGATGTGTTCGGCTTCACCAAGAGTGTTGGTAGCAATACATTTGTAAATGCCGTACAGGCCTTTGTCTGTTGGTGTGACGATGACGTAACTGGATGGGCCAGAACCATAGATCTTCACTTGGGGTGTTTCTACCAGGTCCAGGTCACGGAATCTAGAAATTGGATTAATATACTTTATTTACGAAACAATAGTTATCACTACTTACTTGAACATTTGCTTGAGTTTTTCTAATAGAGTTCTTCAATATTCTAACTTGGTAGGATAATTGGTGTATAGATAAGATGCTACGAGGCCATTAACTTAACAAACGACTAGGCACTACTCTACGGTAAGTATCTCGACAGATTTATAAGATTCAAGCTCTCATCAAAAATTTACACGTGATGTTCACAAATTATGTATCAAAGAAAAAAGGGTCTTGTTCTTATATATTTTACGTCATAAAATCGCCTAACAGTGGAGAACTAAGAGAATTGACTGCATTAGAGCCTTTCCTTTGTTTTAACACACTTACCTCCATTTAATGGTGGCGTTCGGGATACTCTCTGCCGTACAACTTAAATTGGCGGGACGACTGTTCCAACTCCAGATAGGGATTGTCGGCATGTGCTCGAATGTTGGCTTGAAATTAACTGTTAAATGTCCATTCTTTCTTGCCTCACCACCTAAAATTATCATAAATTGTATGAAATGTCATACACGGGTAGGTAATAAGTTAAGGCACAATTGAACTCTCTTGGGTTTTGATGATTTTCTGATGCTCGAGTCCTGCATTATTAACAAAGTACCTAACCAAAAATGATAGACTTCTTGAATGTGAAAGAAAATGATTAATTACCAGTATTCTCAGCAAAACATTCGTAGAGTCCATCATCAGTCCTGTTCAGTTTAGCAATCGTGATAACTCCACTGGATTCCATCTGGTCACCAGTCTGCCGACTGGTCGTTTCGATCGTTATCCTGCAAAAAAGGAGTTATTTTGTAAACGTTGTAAAACGGTAGTTATATAAAAACAAATTCTATCTGAACTTCAAAAAGCTTTCATTTTCCGGCTTAGCAGCTCACAAAAACGTATTTAACGTAATGTCCTATTATAGCCAATGTAAAGTATTTTTGACGAACAAGCTTCGTTTTTTAACTTGAATTATTCGGCACATTTTTAATGTTGAAAGCCGTATTTTATCTCCTATTCCAACCAGCAATGAACTAACTATTATAATGCTAAAACATAACTTGCCAACCCTAAGGTGGCACCTGTGTCAATTAAGATAGTAAAACACCATTTTTATAACCAATTGTCTTACCTGCCGTCGTCGTTAGGTCCATTCAGGAAGCGGTCAGGGTTGCTCAATTTGCGGAAACTAATGCGGGGAGCAGGCCGGCCGGTTGCCTTGCACTCTAATCTACCCTCTTGCTTCTCATCAGCTGTTTTATTGAACAGTTCGAATATTCTTGGCTTCACCAGCACTTCTACTTCGATTTCAGTTTCGTTTTGACCAGCTTGGTTGACAGCGCTGCAAATGTATTTACCGTAGTCACCGGCTTCTACGCGATCGATTTTTAAGAGTCCACTGTTTTCGTTGACGCTGAATCGAGATGTACTTGCCAGATTCTAAAACAGAGGATAATTGTATCATAATATATTCTGACATATATATAAAGCTTCTAAAACAAATCTGCACACCGTATAAATAAATATTGCAATATTAATTTTGACAAAACTCTTTAATTACCTCTCGCGTTGAAGCCTTGATCCAAGAGTATGTAGGCAGTGGTTTTCCTCTAGCCTTACATGAGATTGCAGCACTTTCACCTTCTTTGATTTCAACCCTAGACTCCCGTTCCTCCATTTCTGGTGCTGTGTAAACCTGGAAAAGCAAATATTTGTAGAGAACACGTCCCAGAATTGTTACTAAAAATAATGTATTCGTTTTTATTCTTTTGTTGTTCACTTACTTCAAGTTTGATGTTTCTTTCGGCAAGTTCACCAGTTTGGATGACCACAGCACGGCAGGTATACGTGCCGTCATCACTTTCTTCTACACCTTTTATCATCAATCCATTTGCGTGAATCACGTATCTGTCACCCGTTGCAACCTAAATAGATATTTCAACATCAGTTCCAAGATTTTCTTTAACTATACAAACAAGAACTAGTATAGAAGTATTGTTGCTACTTACAGGATTTCCTTCCTTGAACCAATCAACAGACGGAGCAGGTTCAGCAGTTACTTCGCACATAATTTTAAAATCTTTTCCTTTGGTAGCGTATTGGTTCTCATTAGCGTTTGTCCAAGTAATTGCAACTGAAATGAAAATTACATATTAATAAACGTCAAGTCTCTCATTTAATCCAATCATTATTTATAAAATTTATTGCTAATATAAATCAATAAGTATACAGTCGCTGTCTATTATTTTAAAATGTATATTGAAACAAACGAGTGAATGTAACAATTCTACAAGAATGATTCATTTCCACACAAGTGTATGTACCCATAAAATATTTGACACATAAGCAGCAATACCGATAAAACATACCAATAATCTTGTAAAGTACTTACCGAACGTATCCAGGACAACACTAGCGCTCAGTGGCATGTTAGTGTAAGTGGCGACGCAGGTGTAGTTGCCCGCCATGGCCGGAGTGATCGACGATATGTACAGCAGTTGCAGCTGCTTCGCCGGCATTGGTTCCGTGTATATCTCAGGTCGGGTGCCGGCTCTGTTGAGAATGAGGTTTTTGAATTTGATTGATGCACAGTCGACAAGTCGACACATATAACTTTCGTATAAACATAGACTCCCATTGTAAAATTTACAGAATAAAAACTGCATTGTTTTAAACAACTGCAAGTAGAAATAACTAAAGATTCAAGAGTAGTCGGCGAAATTCTTAGCTTGCAGATCGACACACCGCTTCCGCTTCCGCTTTCATCTTCTGTCAATGCGCAGTTTCATATATTTTTCAGATTTTTTTTCATTACTCATTTCATTTATCAGTTTCAGTATTGCCATTTCATACGACTGTCAATGAATAACAGGTTATTATTTAAATACAGAAAATGTAAGTTGATTATAGTTATTCTGCTAAGAAAAGATTTTCACTGGTTTTACTATGAACTACTACTATGGTTTTATCAAAAGACATTAGTCCATAGTATTTTATATTTATATATATGGTAAGTGATTCCATGATTTACAAAGTTTTGGTTTTGGCTTCGGTTTTTACAAGAAACTACTGAACAACACGGCATTCCTATATTGTTTCACGATCACGGTCGAAAGCGCACTAGTTCGTGGAGACGGCCATTTGCCTAGTGCATGGTCATTTCGGTCATGCCGCGACAACACAGACACGCCTCCTTACCACTTCTCTGGTTTTTTACATTTCTATGGTCCATACATTGTCAACCATTAGCTCAAAATCAACTTAGTTTCATCAAATGCTCCGGTACTTACGCTGCTTCATTAATGACGAGTCCTTTAGGGTCCTTCCATTGTGGCTGCGTGACTAGCGCTGGGTCCGGAGCATCTACTTGACACGTGAGTACTACTGACTTGCCCACAGCCACCGTCTGTTGCTTCTGCATCGGGAATATCCTCAGGGTCTGTGCCGAACATCCTGCGAAAGAAGAAAAGGAAAATTAAAGACATTATAAAAAAATATATTTAAGTTCATCAGAGGAGAAACGTGTATGAAAAAAGAGAAGGGAAACCTTTGCCCAGCAGTGTTACATTACGAGCTAAATAAATAGATAGATAGATTAAAAAGTTGCCAACTGTCAAACAACCATGTTTGTCAAAAGCTGTCGGAATTTCTCCAATGTTAATTTCATATTTAATTCCTTCACAGAATATACGTGTAGCAAGAATTAGCAATGCTAAATACAAAATTAACTTCATCTAATGCAAAATAAACACACGTAGGCTGCGGTCCCGACTTGGTGCAGAAGCATAACTCTTTAATTAAGTTTACCGCAATTTATTCGGCGGCACGTGACCGTGATGCTTATTAGAGGTCTTAACATGTCCCTCAGTGACCGCACCGTTAATAACATGATGTGCATATAACTCGTGCATGTCCCTAAACCCTGAAGTGATAATAACAACTTTGTTAATTAAGTTTTCTTTGAAGATGATGTTACTAATGAAGTTGGTAGAAGAAACTGGAAAGCTAATCTTGATAGTTTAGAAATTAATGATGAATTATTTTATGTTTATCTTAATTGCAAGGTAAAAATAATTAATCATAAAGCATTGTCAATGCGTTACGACCAGTTTCATATCAACTACATTATTATTATTTATATTGCTTACAAATATTGAAGTTAAAACGCAACGGTACAGTTTTTCAGTGCCATCTGCGTCTTTGTAGATCCTATAGTTATGTGCCACGTTATCTCCTACGTCGTATATCTGAGGCATCAACTCAAGTGTTGTCAAGTCTATTCATGTGGGCACGTCTCGTTATTGCAGGGATTTCGAGCTGTCGCCTCTCGCTTCCCGCTCACAATTTATTTTTTAGGGTCATCTCGAAAAAATCGGGAAGGGATGCGAAGTTTCTTTTGGGCGTGCGACATATTGAGTTATTTTGGAGTTGGTTCAGTTTAGTTAATGTGTTATGGGCCAAAGTTGCTGAGGAAACGTGCCTACCAATTTTAGTCTTTTTTCTAGATTAGCGTGCTAGTTTATTTTTTATTAAGCTTAATTTGAATAAACCTCTAAACAAAGTAAAAATAAAATAAGTTGGAAACGAACTATGTAATAGACATTCATAATTTAGATTAGAAATCAACCCTAAAACACGCGAAAGCTGATGATATATTAGTTAAGACTACGAAATTCAAAAGTTTCCAACACAACAGATTACATTCTATCATACTCGTAAATAACAATATAAATTACTCGAGCATAGAGTTACAAAAACAAACTTTTAGAACGAAACCTTTACGTAAGAGTATAAAATTAGAAATTAATTAAAAGTTGCTGAAATTTAATTTTGTTTTGTGTGTTGCAAGCTGGATTTCATTAATATTTATCAACCTTTGAACACTGATATGGCAGATTTTGTGAGGTAAATGAAAATTTTACCTGTCAAAACAATAATCATTTGTTAGGCTGTTTAACTCCGTTAACATGTTAGTTTGTACACAATGATAGGTAATGAAATGTAATAATTCTGACTTTGTGATATTACTCAATCAGAATTTTGAGGATTAGTAATACTTACTGGCAACTGTCTTTCATCATAATTTATAATTGATTTGTACAAAATCAATACAAAAGTTGAAACACATTAGAGAAACTATGAAAAAACCAACCGATATTTTTTCACGACTTGATTATTTCCAAACTTTTCAACCCTTCATATTTTCCTATGTGACATTTTACCTTTAACGCGTAAGTCAAATAAATAAGGCATGCCATGTACCAACATCACCACATCGACCACATCGGGAAAGGCTGATCCGTCCTCTATAAAATCCGCAGTATATCTATACGTGTAGGTAGGCTATATTTCTCTTAGTAGGCGGGAGACGCATAGAATTTTTTACCAAGTTTTTAGGTATGCAGCCCACGCGCCGACCCTTCGTTTTATCCTTGAGTTTGCCAACAACTGCGTCGGTTGCATTTTATACGATACAACGTTGAATTTTCATTGCATTTTCTTGTTTCTCCAGCTGAAGGAATATATCTTGAATATTGTGAATCTTCGGCCTAGTTGTAATGGTTAACGTCGGTAGCTAGCGGCCTTAGCAGTACAGTGAACAATGAGTCAGGTACAGCCGGCCATAATTATTAGTGTGGTAGTAATTCCAACTAAGACGTTATGATTATGTGCGTTGTAACGGGGCGTAAGTACTGTCAATTTACTATTATTCTCACGGCATAATATATATGGACGGACTAACTAGGGACCACTCTAAACCTAAACTAATAAATTATTTTAAAGATAGATTTGGTTTTTAATTTGTTTGTTTGTTACGCTTTCACGATAAAATGGCAAACGGATTTCGATGAAATTTAGCACATGCGTAGACCATGATCTGGACTAATCCAGGTCATGTCCTACGCATGTGCTAAATATGTGCTATAGATGCTAGTGGGCAAGTATTATTCCGATATTCCTACGGTATCAAGACTTATGCGGGTAAAACCGCGGGTCACAGTTAGTAAAAAATGTTAGGCTAACGGCCTGTTTTCGACCTCCAGAGATAAACAAATTCTGCCCCTGTGTTTAAATTATTACGAGATAGCCCTTCCGAACGCTGTGAAAGAGACTTATTTTTTTTGGATCATCGGATCCTGGCTTATTTAAATAATCTGCCAAATTGTTTTATTGTCCTTATCTCTGTAATATTCCAACGAAATTCATTTTTGTGCTCGTTAATCTTACATTAAAAAAGCTGACACTGTTTCCCAAAATATAAAAATAAAAAGGAAAATCTGAGTAGATTTGAGCATTATATCATAAAGATATTCTCACTGGGTTGAGTTTTTTATACTTTTTGTATAAAAATCGGTTACGAGACTTCATGTAGATTGGGTGAGGGAATTTGTATTGAGTCCCATGTGGATATCTGAAGCATTACGAGGGATGCTCCTTCAACGTACCTACGGTCTATTCTCGACTACGTTTCTTTTGAAATAAGCTCTTTGCGTTGGTATCTAAACAAATTTTATTATGGCTAAGAGAGGTCTAAAACGCAGATGGTAAAATATTTTTCGTCACATAAGTAGTATTATTTAGTTATTACGTTAATTTATTACACAAGTTATGTTCCCTTAGGAATACTGCTAGCCTATACCAATATCTGTATTAAAAGAATAACGAAAAATACCTATAGTTGAGACAACCGCTGTAAGACATACTGCTAATTAAAACATGCAAAAACAGATAGCAGTTGCCGCATTTCCCTACTACTGCAATAAGTAGGTATGCAACTCTCTAAAACTTTCACAACGGGAACAGCTGAAACGTTCTGCTCCTTTTTTCATGAACCCGGAAAAACTAAAAGTACTTAGTATCTATGCATGCAACATGGCTCGCGGCATTACGTATTTTAGTTTCAAAATTTACATAAAAATATCACAAAAAATCTAGCGAAACTAAGGTGGAGTGAAAAATGTAAAGTGAAATAGTATATCATTACATTAAAATAACAATGCCACATTATTCTTTGCTCCCCTGTGTCCCATTCCGTACCTGTATCGCATAATGCAGAAACAGCCGCATCAAATGCTTACCATGAATTTTACAGTTTATACCTTTGAGGCATCACCGAAATTTCATCAACTAGCATAGGGGAGATGGGGGACATTCGACAACGAGGGGCCAAGTGAAATAAGCGAGCACGGGATTAAAGGGTTTGCGGAAAATTTGTGTGCTTCATAACAACCCGCGTCCCCCAGCGGTTTTGTATTACCAATTATTTTCATTTAATTCATAACAAGCTGTTTGGATGGATTTGTCTGTGCCGCAAAACTCATTAATAACAAAGAGTTGTGTCTGAATTGTCGTGTGTAAGCTTCATAATGCAAACATCCTATTAATTATATTTTGTGAAAACTCATCGGTATACCATTAAAAATATAAATCTATGAACACAATAATAACATCCATCTAAGTACTTTAAACGCCACTGCGTTTAAAGTACTGTGACACAGGCACATGGCACATGGCATGGTGGTATGGCATGGTGACATGGGCTTAATAAACATTTGTATTGTATCCCTCAACTCATGCAAACCTACCCGCAGTGGCGATATCGTGCAATTAGTTTCGTGTGAACATTTTTACTACAACTACCCTCTTACTAAATCCTAATGTAATTTTATCATAGTATTTTTAAGTTATAAAATTGTATTTTCTCTGTAAGTGATTGAGTAAATCTTTTGAGAAAATAAAAACAACCTGCGTATGAACACCTTCAGACATATTCAAACCGTTTTACCTTCTTGAGCAGTGAAATAAATAAACGTGCCCAAATTATTTCCGCCGTCAAACCTCTCGGACCGTAAATTTAAAAGTCGGGAACATATTTTCACCCTTGGCCGTCCCTCAATTTCACCTCTGACTTGTAGAATAATAGGCAAACAGCAATACGGAGATGTGAAACGAACCGTCACAGTTTCAGGTCTGGCGGAGACGTCCCTCCACTTTCCATTGGAAATCAGCTTCAAGACCGAGTCGGGTTCACAATTTAGAAACAAAAGACTGTCTACGTAGTTACAACCTTCGTAGGGGTATTGTGATTAATCGCTTAGGCATTATTTCCTAATTAAGCCCACCTTCCCCTCACGATGAATGCGTCGCCCGAGGGAGTGTCTGCGAACTTGAAACAAATACAAATGGGCTGACTTCAGCTGAGAAAATCGGAAAATCTGTTGAATTAACGCTGAACGCAAATTAGAAGGGTGGAGTTATTTCTACAACAAATAGCAGAGAATGCCTGTTCATATAACTGAGAAATGTAATCCATACTGCAAATTATATGAGAACACTCAAAGGGGTGCCTTTGAAAACACGTTTAGGGACCATAATTAAGTAGATACCAAACCAAACCAAATATTGATATGAACACAAACCGATTACAGGAAACAAATACCTATAACCTAATCATTCTTACCACGTACACATAAAATATGAATGCACACTTCGACGAGCAAGTTCACCCCATTTGACATGTGACTCCATCTCTAGTGAAAAGCACGTAATTGAGGGAAATGAGATAAATTACTCTTGCGGATTGTTTGAACTCTGAAAGGGGAGACGAACAGCCCGAGGAAACCCTCGTTGTGACTCATGTAGCAAAACATTTGATGGAACCTGATGTCGCACGGAAACGACAAAACTTCCGCGACAAATATCACACATACCAAAAAAGTTATCATAGTAAACTTTTCCTCAAACGACTCCGGAAATAAACATGAAATTCTTTTCATGTTTTGATTTCTTGACGTTATTTCCAAGGGTTATGCTAACACCACTCTTTTATAGGGCCGTTTATAGTCAGCGTATTTATCCGAACACTTCGAACAACGCTGACCCAGGTGTTTCTGTTCTTAGGATTACCGTTAACGTCGCTATTACGAGTAAAGAAAAGCATTACAACCGTTACAATAAATTTTCATCGTTAAAGCCTTGCTAAACTCCGCGTACATTCGAATTCCCCCCGAGGTCGGCGTCATTATCAGTTTAGCGTGAGGGCTCTTCCGCCTAAAAAGAAGAATATAAAAAAAGACCGATCTCAAAATTCGCCTAACGGCAGGGGCGTAACGAAGTGTAGCCCACTTAAAACAATAGCTAAATACGAGGGTCGGATGCTACACCGCGCTTCCCATACTTAAAACTGTTCGAGACCACTCAATATGTGCTGAATTCGTAGAATTTTTACGGAGAATTTTTGGACTCCTTTATTGCGTTGGAAATTTATGGCGTCCCATGGGCTCGGTAAATTCGGGGCGCATTTTGAAAATATCCACAACGCCACATATGTTGTCTTTATTTATGTAAGTTAAAAATGTTCATTCTTCAAAGTAACTAAACAAAGGTAAGGAAAGCTGAAATTCCTAGCCTAATCAATGTTTATTTGCCAATATAGCCCACCCTTTGGAACGAAGAATAGCCAGAAAATTGATCCGATTTCTCCCTGGTCACCCCTCGGCGGAGCATTAATTACTGGTTGGTGCCTCCCAGGCCCCTTGAAGCCTGCTCCTCATTTGATAGCCCGCAAACAAACCGACATCATTTCACCCCGCGTTGTTTATTACCTCTTGTAAAGTTTTCATCCCATCTTTAATTGACTTCACCGGAAAGTTTTGAATATCTTTCATTTTAGAGGCAAGCGGTTGCAGGTTATAATGAAAATCTTTGAACGGCTAGGTAAATAAGAAGATCTCTTCGGTTCATTAATAAAACAGAGAGTTATTAAATATTCTTTAAGATTTTTTTTTCTTTGATTTTTCCGAGTCTCCGGGTGCATTTTAGATTCAAAGGAATATTCAATGAAAAGTTTGCAACTAGAGTACCTACGCTGCGTTAGTTTGCTTTATTCAAGATCATTGTCCGGTCCCCTGACGTAACTGTGTAGTAACTCTACATAACGATGACCAAGTGGTCTGCCTACGCGCACTATTAGATTCAATTCACGATGCTCGCTATTTGGAACCGGTTCCACTGGTCGCGAAGCCGATGTAAATATGCTTACTGATATGTACCCATTCACACCTACGTATTAGGTCGTACACACTGTTAAATTTTATGTTTAAAACAAGGAATCTGTGACTCATATAGTTCAAATTCCATAAAGATAGTATAAACGTCAATGAAGCAAAAGGATTATGTAAAGGTGGTAGCAGGTGGCATCCTGTAGTTTCTGCCTACCCCTTTGGGAAGAAGGGGTCAGTTTTATGTTTATGTCAAGCACTAGTTCATACCATTAAAAAAAAATGTGGTTATAAATATTACCTACGATCTCAAAAGGTGTAAATACATTTTCCACGAGTTTTATCTCCACTTTAAGTAGCAAGATTTTTTATGAACTTTATTATTATTACACAGTCCATCTCTATTTAAAAAGTGCTAAAGAACGGTTACAAAAACTAGGTTCCTAGTATAAAAAGGATTTGCGCAGGATGAGCTTTTATACAAGACTATGTTGTCTCTCGGACGGTGGCAGCCTTTTACGCTAAGCTGTCGTCGCAAAATTGCTAGAAAATTTCATCTTACCTCAAACAACGACTTAGCTGCGAAACGTTCTTACTATGGGGACTCATTTCCGACAATAGTCCTTGAATTCATGAATAAACTGGGGAAAAGAAAAGAGGGAGAAGATAGAAATGGGTTGAAAATGAACATACTAAATACTTTTTAAGTAACATTACCACCAATACCATTAGGCCACGGTGAAAAAAAATTAAATTCTAATATGTATTAGAGTGTTAGCATTTCTTAGGGCTAACTTTTCCAACGCCAGAAAGTTTTATCTTAGAAATAATTATAAATTTTTGACCGTTCTTCCATACATAATCTGTCAGATGTCAATTTTATTCCACAAATAAAAATTATCTGTCGATTGAAAAATTAGGCCTTAAAGGGTTAAGAATAGCTTTGTATAAGTCGATGCATTAATTAGTGAAGAAGAAATTGTTGTAAGTATAGCCAAGCATAAGAAACTAGGTATACCTAAGTGTTACTGTCTTCTATGATACAGAGGTGATATTTTCCACTAAAGTTAAGTACTGTATCGTATTGCATAGTTTTTGCTTATCTGTAACTGGTGGAAAAATAATCGGTAATACTATTTTTGGAACAATACAAATTATTATTCTTAGGGAAAAATCCAGCTCACTTAGCGCAAACAGCGTTGGCAAATAATATTTTTACCACATCATAAAATATTATCTTATAGTTAAGGGCCATACGAAAATACCTAAGAAGAGGTAATGTTAATGTAATCAAAGTCCATCTTTCATACAAAGAAACATCACATTTCAAGAGAAAACAGGTTCAATCTATATAAAAGTTTTCAAAGAGAAAATACCAAGCCAGAAGGAATGCCAATTTCGTTTGAAAACGTACTCCACGATTTAATTTTATTTGTAGATAGCGGTATTCGTTTACCTTGAGGAGATGCTTCATTTGGAATCAAATGCGATTGAGAATGTTACATATTTGTTTAGGTATTTAAGAAATTCTTATTCAATTGCACTATATTCGAGTAATTTTAAAACTACCCATAACTCATAAGAAGATTTATTTAAAAATGTAATGCAACCTAAGCTGTAATCAAACTTGTTTGCAAAGAGTAAATTTTAATCACTGGTTTCATTACCCGGATAGAGATTAAATACTTCATTCTTTGCAATAATAATTATCTTTCATTGAAACAAACTTTTTACAGCGAAAATCCTTCAACCATTTAAAAAATCTCAACCAAATCAAAACACCAAAAAGTTACTATACAACGATCAGCTTGAAACACCCACAAAGCGGCTTTATACAGCGCAAACCCCGCTTTTTTTTACAAGTCGGACACTTGCCGTACATTCGAGTTGAACAATGGGATTCTGGAGCGTGTTTTAATCTACGCCGCAATATCAGAAGCTCACAAACGGACAAAAAAGGTACATAGAGTGGAATCGTGGAAACCGGCCACGTGTAAACGGTTTATATTTCCCAGTTAATATGGGCCATTTTAGGTACGTATGAATTTTACAGTACCTCGCTCGTTTAGACTTTCAAACACCGCATGTGTTTTAATAGTCAGCGACTAATAAATGAAACCAAGAGAGAGATTTAATTGCGAGTTGGTTAGGTTTGCCACACAAAATACACACAAAAAAGAAGCATTAAAAGAATACGTTAGAACGAAGTACCAACACCGAATGCCACCTATTAAATCTGTTGTTTTGTATAACTGTATGTGATCATAGAGACTGTATCTACGTTTATTACATATTTTCTATATAGTTCTCAATATGTAAGTGAATCGTAATGTTCTTTTTTTTTGAGAAATAAATGTTTTAAACTGAAAATGCCAAAACATTCAGCTACAACAAAACTGTTCCATCCAATGTTTGATAAATTAAAATTCCCGCAAAATATATAACAAGTATCCCCATGAATAACAACAGCACGTCGCGTCACCGCCGATTTGTATTCCGCACCTCTCGCCCATCCGTCTGGCCAGATTAATTATCCACCACCCCTCCCATGTTTGCCAATAAGCCATCCAACCCTGACTTTTCACTATAAATCTTTGACATCACACAATTTGTTCAGCCGTGATACGCCTTACTGATTATAACGAACAACCTTATAATACCGAAAGTTACCAAAAGATACCTAAATCTCAATAAGGCAAGTAATTTAAACTTTGATGGGACGTGGAAAATTTTCACGAAATTCATAATTTCTGGTGGATCGATCACGCTGTGTGCTGTTCTTTTGACTGTTCCTCATAAAATATGAATTGCCTGTTAAATGTTTGAGTAAATGCGGTACTAAGTAGCCTTTTGGCTAAAATCTTTCAGTATGACTGCAAATGGAACAAGCAGGGAATTGTACTTAAAATGGAGCAAATACAAATGTAACGTTTCATGTGATTTCATTCAGTTGATGAGAGAATGAAAGTGTAGTAGAAAAACATGACGCATCTGGGTGCTAAACCAAACATTTACTTTGAACGCTACCATACACATGAACTAATAAGCCTGCAACACTCGCAAATCCTAAACCAAATATTACTCAAGTATTACATGATACTGTAAGTTCCTCTCATAGATCTGGTGTTAACGTATATTTATGATCACGCATTGTTTGTCGATCGTTCGAAATTAAGAGCGCCGCGAGAGCAATACACGTCACTTAAAATATCAGTGGAGGCAAACAAACTTCTGCGATGTTTACACGCTAGCGCAGTGGATTATAAAGACAAATTGGAGCTTTTAACGGATTCAACACGCTACGTTGACGTGTACAAACTGTACCGGGAGCGCTGTACTCTTAGATTTATTATACGTTTCTATCATAAGACACCGTATCTCTGGAGACTGTTCCTTGAACATCGCGGTTAGTAATTATATTTGGAATCCTTCGCAACCGTCCGTAAAGGAATTGTTGCGTAAAGGGAATTCAATTAACGAATTTTACTGCAAGCGTAAACACAAGCCGCTAAGCGTTTTAGGCGGCAAGTACTTAAGTAGCATGAAATTAAGAAAATTGTGTGCTATAATACTCTAGCCGTTGCCTCTGTTTTATCAATTACTTGCGAATTTTAGAACAATCCGTTTTCGTAATGCAAAAACAAAATGCTAGATTAAATTAAATGAGCGTATCATTGCGATTGGTTACGGTGTTACTAAACTGTGAGAAAATTCTTTATCATTTTGCTCTATTGAAACAAGAAATAGGAATATAATAAATGATGAAACAATATCATAGAAGTCGAGACCCCGATCCCAAAGAATAGGAAAACAACAAAACAAGTGAAAGACTCCTTTAGTTGAAACCCTACATGTTGAATATACGGAGCTGTTGGTAACTCCGCAGTCAACTCCAGCAAAATGGAACCACAGAACCATTTGTATGGAACAACTTTATTAGAAAAGTCTCCGTTACGTTGTGTGACAATCGCACCAGCAGAAAATTGGAAATAGTGACGTGCGTGCCAAAAAAACGTGATGTCCACATCACGGAACAGAGTAGCAATTCCAAATATTCAGACAGACAGGACAACTTGGGAGATAAACGCACAAAAAATGATATTGGAAAATGTGATTCAAAATTGACAATAATAGTAAAGTACTGATCTGAAGATTGCGACAGGCCACGTAATGGAATTTTATTTTAGGTTCGATCTCACTCAAGATGAAAACGCACCGAAGGAACTTGATTCGTTTTATGAATAAACCAAATGAATTTTACTTGAAAGAACTTTACCACCTAAATACATTGTACAGTGAGCAGTGTTGGCCTAGTGGTAACAGCCGTGACTTACGTTGTAGGTCTTAGGTTCGAACCCAGATAGGCACTTTACTTTTTGTAAATTATTTCATCACTGATTCTCTCAAAACGGTGAAGGAAAATATCGTGAGAAAACATGTCTTAGAACCAATAAATCGAAGACATGTGATATCTACCAACCCGCACTGGGCCCGCGTAATGGATTACGGCCCACTCCCTCTCACCGGGAGGAGGTCTGTTTCCCAGCAGTGGGAACATCATAGGCTGATTAGATTATAATAATAATAGGTAATTCATTTATTTTTCAGACAAAGTCCATTACATTACACATTTCATTAAATTAAAACATAAAATTAATATAATAATCAAACATAAATACTTAAAATACTGAACATTTAAATCAAATAAAATATAAAATACATACACAAGTCAATATGTCATTCAAAACCATACAATTATAAAATACATACAAATGTCATTCAAATAAATAAAATTAAAATAAATAATTAACATGTCATCCAAAACTAATAAATTAAAACATATAACACAGGTAAATCTTCGATAATTCGAGGGGAGGCGCTACTATTATTATTATTATTACATGTGAAATTAAATTGAGTTAGACACATTATGAAATTAATTAAAAGAATAAAAATAAGAAATAGATAAACATTACAAGTCGTCAATGAAAACAATAAAAACATTATAAATTACAATTTTACAATAAACACACATTCATCTTAGTCTAAATTTAGGTTTGGATCCGGAATGCTCAATATGCAGCCTGGTCCAGTACCGCATTATTGGGCAATCCAGATCCAGATCCATCCTCCATGCGAACAGCTGAAGGAATTAGGATTATGCTATGGGTTGTAATTTAGTAAGGCCAATTTACAGCTGAACTGTATAGTAATACAGTTCAGCTGTAAATTGGCCTTATCTACTGATAATGTTGGTCAATTACCAGGGTATGGTGGAGTAAGTTCGGTGCTGGGATAAGCCCGTACTAATCAAATTCTGCACCATTTTATTCTGCACTGACACACGGGATATAATAAATTGGCGACAAACACAATGTTGTCAACATTAAAATATATTGACATATTAACCATATTTTTTATTTTTATGGATTTATTGCAGTGCCGGAATTACCCTAACATACCATATGACACAAATTAGGTCATTTTGCACATCACATAAGCACAACATAACCCACAAACTGAATTTCTGAAACATCGAAGGTAAGCAAACAGTAGCCTGTACGCGTGACTACACAGTTTGCGCCGTGTTACGTGTATAAAGCTACCACGGATCCCTATCAGGCTAGTGGTACGTAAATCCGCTTCAGCGCGTACCGCAGTGGCGGTATGTAAGTGTGGTGTGAAATTGCCTTATTGCGTTTACAGAATCTTGGTTCTAAAAATAGGTGTTTTATAATAATAAATAATATTTTTTTGCTGATTCTATTACAGAATGATTAAAATATATTTTAACACGAAGAGGATATTTTTAGGTTCGCCCCCTGTTAGGTATAGGTACGTCGGACTTCAATATAAGTGGTGAAATGTTGATGTTCTATAGATACAGCTCTGCCTAACCCTTCGGATTACAGGTGTGATGTATGTGTGGTGTAGTGTGTACAATATTTATAAAGCAGTTTGTAAATTGAAATACGTTTCAAATTCTTGGTTTAGTGTAACAAACCTTTACAAAACTAAATAGTATTTTATTTTTATAAAGGTTGTCAACAATCCTGATCCGTCTGTGTCGTGGTTTTCGGTTCAAATGCAATTATTTTCCAATTTCAACATGCCAAGGGGCAGTAAGTAAGAAAAGTCATCCGCCCCAGGGTCCAACCCATAGGTGCACTAGCAGGGAAGTGGCGAACCCTTATAATTTTCCAATTATATTTCCCGTCCAATTTTCCGTCATGTCGCCCACGGCTCTCGTCAACTGCAGCCCTACGAAACCTCCCCTAGCCGAGGATCTATTTATTATACTGCAAAAGTCAGGTGAACACCAATTACCAGCCTTTTGTTAATACGAAGTGTTTTCATAAGAGGTGCGTATGATGGCCGGATAAGTTTTTCATCGATGTGACGTGTTAAAAGCTTTTGTGTGAATATTTTAATGGAAAGCGAAAAATGCGAATGAAATTTATGTTTTTTTGGTGTGTGTTATAATGCCAACTCTGCTGTATATTGGAATAACGGTATTGTATGAATATATATTTTTTGTATGAAGTATAAACCCCAGTTGAACTGTATAGATGCAACACAAAAGTTTAATTTCGGCTGGCAATGACGTTCTCATTGCTTGCATACATCTGATCCTGAAAACAATACTATTATGTATACTCACCATTTAAATAAAGGTACACCTGTATCAGAAAAATATGCCAGTCCAAAACAAAATTACACACAGAACCGTTGAACATCCACGTTGACAGACTGCGTCATCCAACGAGGCGTAAACTGGCAAAACACTGGGTATGTGAGAACAGCTAATTTTAGCAGTATCACGGGTTCGCAAACAGGGGGCATGGTTGTGCATACATTTCAACGCCGAAGGGATAAATTCAGCTGGAAAGATTATTGAAGCCCGTGTTTGTTTAAGTTAGTGCGTCGACGAACCGCAACTGCAGAGCATTTTGACGGCTTCACTCAGTGTTTCGTGGGATACGTTCTGATTGAGTTGTGGTGTGAAAACCGGCAATAGAAAATTCTTACGAATTGAGTTGAAGCCGTATATTTTTAATCGACTTCTTTAGGGGAATGTGGATGTCGATTCAACATATTAAAGTGTAGCTAAGTAAGTGTTGTTAAGTGTAGTTTGTAGCTAGTACTAAACAAATACAACATTTGTGATAGCTATAATTCCAAAAAAGGTTTTCTAAAACCAAGCTAAAACTAATTAATAACCTTTCCTACATTAAACTTTATGTAGTCACAGAGGAAACCAGTTTATAACACGCATGAGTAAGGTGCAAAGTTAATAAATATAACTGCACTATATTAATTTTCGCCTCGCTCGAACTTGGTGCAAAATTAGTTCTAAACCTACTACTCTAAAGCGTTTCTGTAGTCGGTGTATCTTCACTTTAGCTTTTCGAGTAAACATTAGCCTACAGTTCTGAGCAAAGAACAACTTTTTGCTTTCGTATTTGAAATATAATGACGTCATAATAATCATGGTGCAGTTTTTTTTTTGCCTGCAAATTGCCTTGGTTTATTTAAAGAAATTGCAGTATTCTGATAGTCGAGTGTAGATAAACATTCGACTATAAGAATACTGCAATTTGAAAAAAAAAAAAATTTAATTATTTTTTAGACGAAGAATATTTTCACAAATAGTTTTAAAGAAGCTATTCTAGCAATAAGGGAAAAAACTTCCACTAAGGGTAGATTTTTCTATAGTCAGATAAAGTTCATCTCGGGAATTAATATTGCGGTTTGACAGCATTTATATAGAAAATATGCCAAACTGTCATGTTTAGACTCCAGATAAAAGTTACCTGACAGAAAAATCAACCCAAAAAAAATTAAGTAACCAAAACGAAATATAAATTACGTACTGGTTTCTCAAGTAACTCGAGGAACTAATAAATAGCACAACTACGCTACAACTTAAATTTCAACCTGCACGTTTTAATCACCTTGCTAACTTTACTTTTAGTCCTAGACTCCTAGCGCAGCATGACATTAATTTCTATTTAAATCTCAGTACAAAATTAGTTGTGTTAGTTGTACTGTTTCGCACCCCGTGTATCTTGGCGCGTGAAAACCAACCCGTCTGCTGCGGTAGGGCTCAACACCCCGAAAATTCCAATCCGAAATTCGAGTTATCGCGCTTTGAAATTAACGCTTCGTGGAGTTGTATGTCTAACTGAGCGATTGAGGGTTATGTTTCGATTGGGCTTATTTGTACAGGTTTGTTAAACTTAGTTAACTTACTATAATGACTAAGAAGACTGTTTTGATGTAAATTACTGAAGTTAGTACGTGTATTGTTCCTTAGGGAACATTGTTGCTTGCGTGTGAGTGTTAATTACAGAAAAGAATAAGAACTTTGTAAATCATCATATATGATTGGAATTCTCGTAATTTTTTAAGAACGTTCACAGTCTGATCTCAGTCTCAATATGTCATAAATGGGTAGCGGGACCATCCGAAAGGGTTTACCGCTGCCCTGGAACATAAAGGGCTAAGGAAGGAACACGGGTGGGTTTTAGTCAGTAAAAGTCTGACACTCCCTTCTGCTCCACCCAGAGCGGGAGGAGTCATTTGATGATTTCCCATCCTCAAAAAAAAAAAAAATGTCATAAATAACTCTAATTTCCATGCATTTTTGATATTGATTGACGAGATGAGATAGCGACTAGATTTTGAATATTTTTAATTACGGAAATTTGCTTTGTGATCAGCCTGGAAGCCAACCGCGTCACAAAAGACGATGCAGCTATTTATTTATCTATTGCGATAAAAATTATATAAAATACCGCTTGAAAAAGAAATGTTATGATTAAATTATAACTAAGCAGTCATTATAATGTTATTATAACATTTTAAACCATAAACTCAATTGTCGATTTCCGTTATTAGCGTCATCACAAGTGAAAAAAAAAAATCACTAACAAATAAACTGACCTGTGGCAGAGCTTGAGAATTGATCTCTTTTGGAGTTCCCATACCGCCTGATTAAAAAGGTACGGTCGGCTCCAAGCAATCAAGCTATACATAACCAGTATATAAGCTCACTTCTGATTGTACAAGAAACCTATATAAAGCGAGGTCAACTAAAACTGGAAACGTATTAAGCTTGATGTGTCGCCGTGCGTACATCACGAATTTTCAGATAGATTCATTAATCAATTTTTGCTCTTAATGCTTTAAGACGGAAGTATAGGAAATGAGCATTAATGGGTATACAATAAAAAAGCAATTAATTCGAGTTAGGCACTGCAAATTGCGATCATCCGCTGACATTCCGTCATTCAAGCATCCTCGTTTGTACGGAATGCTGATGATGCTTGGCGCGCTATTGGAAATCAAATGAGCATTGGATTTGTTTGTCGATTAACTAGAAATGCTACTATTAAAAGCTATCAAATTAATTCGTTTAATGTAACTTAGGACAAAATTCGGAACACCACGCTGCGTTCTAAAACAGGTATAATAGACACAGGCGAGAAGGCTACCAGGCTCAAATGGGATCGGGCGTGTTACATCAGCCGAATGCACGATGCCTGCTGGGCAAAAGCCTTCACACAATAGCTGCCTGAAGATTAACGGCGTCGCCGAGGTTGGCCCAGAAAGCGGTGGCGAGATGACCTGGACGCGTACCGCGAGGTCTAGTTCGAGGTGGTGCGGGAAAAGATTTTCTGTACGGACTTGGGGGAAACCTGTGCCCAGTTATAGTGGGACTGCGTAGGTCAACTAAAAAAGAAGTAAGTAACTTATTTCTTTCCAGTAGTTACCTGCACCTTCTTTATCACTATCATCTTTCGTGATCATCCTTTCGTTATGAATAGTTTGAGTAAGTGTTTACCTATGTATTAACGAAGGATTGTTTAGAGAAGTCAGGCATGATTCCATTGTAAAAAAAATACGAGTAAGCTAGCAGTCGGTAACTAAAAACTGAGTCTTAACCCTTCGTGGACCGTGGATCCACGCGAGACACAATGAGTTTTTAATTGTTTCTGAACCTCAGGCTGCTACTCTCCTAATTTTATTGTCGGTTCAACGAAAGCTTAATAGGCCCACCTACTGTTCTACAATTATTCTAAACGTATCCAAATAAACACAATCGCGTGATGATGGCACTTAATAACAGTTATTTATGCTCATTCAGTGAAATGGCACCATTGAAATTAATGTCCAGTACATTTTTTGTTGCCGTATTATGTCGTTGTGTACCGGTCGTTAATATTTATTAACATTAAAATAGGATGGATAGTATTAGCTTCTGGTTATATTACAGCATGTGTTTTTTTTATCTCAATTCAAACCTATATATTTCCTACTAATATTATAAATGTGAGTTCGTGTGTTTGGATGTTTGTTCGCAAAAACAACTCAACGGATTTGGATGAAATTTGGCACACAGAGAGTTTATAACTTGTCTATCGATTCTATATAAATCTCACCGTGAAAATTAGGTGAAGTCAGCTTGAAGTGAGCTGTCATCAGCAGTGCGATTCTGTAACCATCTCACCGTGAAAACTTAGGTGAAGTGAGCGTGGAGTGAGCTGTTATTCCAACTAATGCTAAGGGATTGACACTATTGACAGCTCACTCCAGGTGGAATGACAGTTCCCTTTAAGCTCACTTCACCTAAGTTTTCACGGTGAGGTTTTTACAGAAAAGACCGGTACTTTTGATCCCGGTAGTACGTTCCTGTGGGTTTTTTTCTGATATCCACGCCACGGACAAAAGCTATTGTAAGATATTTTTCCCAGAAACTGCATTTCAATCACTCACAGCTACCAGGGTAGCTGTAACACCAAGAGCTTATTTCCACTCAAGAGCTGTAAGCCATTGCGGCATTGTGCCTATCTTTAACAGTTTGCATGGGACTCACAATCTTTAGGCTTTTTTTTTTTTTTTGAGGATGGGAAATCATCAAATGACTCCTCCCGCTCTGGGTGGAGCAGAAGGGAGTGTCAGACTCTTACTGACTAAAACCCACCCGTGTTCCTTCCTTAGCCCTTTATGTTCCAGGGCAGCGGTAACCCTTTCGGATGTTCCCGCTACCCATCTTTAGGCTTTATTTGCTTTTTTTTTTTTAAATCTACATTTTAGAGTTAAGTATATGTCGAATGCGCGTTGTTACATCGTACATGCACAACTAGATGAGTGTGGAATGATTTTTTTTATGTTTTTTATTAGCTATTACTGTCCCACTGTTGGGCAAACTCCCTACTCTCCTTCCACCTCTCTCAGTGTTGAATATAACAGTGATTAATAACAAGGAGTATAATATAAAAAAGGAGTATAATATAAGGGTCCCACAATATCAGGCATAAATATATATATAAATAATCCTTAAATATTGAATGAAATGTATTATGTACAGACGCCAGCACGTCAAGCTACTACAATCTGTCAAATTTCTTTAATAGATTTTCAACTTTATCGCTAAAGCATTAAGGTTCAAGGTTGATTGGGAAAATTTGACAGTTTCGGGTAGCTTGACCTGCTGGCGTCTGTACATCCATATGCTTATTTTTAGGTACCTACTTGAATTAAATAACTAAAACCTACACTTTATTTAAAAAAAAGATAATATTTACGCAACCTGTTCACCACCATGGATTCAGAAGAGGACTCAACTTTTTTTCCTCCTGCGTTGAATTTTTTTGTCAGTCATAAAAATACATTCATACATTTTTAACGCGCTGGTACAGTTTTCTAAACATCAGATATTTTTTTTGATAACCGACGAAAAATTTCTACGCTAGGAGTCTAGAATCATGTGCTGAATTTATGGTTTCAGTTTGCGCGTCGATGCTACCGTATAAGCTAACATTCTAATTCTTTGAATGTTTTTTTTTACTGACAATGGGCTCACTCTTGACCTCAATCCAGCCCAGAGGCAGGGATGAGATCTACGGTGGAACGAGCTTGCCCAGAAGAAAAGAAGAAAGAAGAAGAAATTAAATGCACGAAAACATCATAACAAAGCCCTTAATCGGATATCTATAAATTACCAACACCTCCACACATTTTGACGCAACAGCTAATTAAAAAGTAACAAACCATAATCCCCTAACTGTATTAATGTATAAAGTATGCCCGTGTCACATGTAAATGAGCAGCCAAGCACTAAGGGAGACGCATAATAATAATATAAGCCCGTCTCGGCGTGCCGACGGGATTCGGCCTACAATCCGCTTTCACGGAATTAATATTTTCCCTAGAGGAACAGTGATAAAATGTCTGTTTAAAACCGTGAGATTTGGAGAAATAACGGTAAAGTCTTATTTGCAGGTTTCTTAAAGTTTTCCTTTCTTGTCTTTTCTTAACCTGATTGTGAGTGAAAGTCAACAATGCTATCCAGAAAGGGATCCTCATAATTATACTACGGAATATAAAATAGGACTCTTACTCAATAGGGAGATCCCTATTTATTCATGTTCTGAGAGATCACAGAACATGAATTAATTTGAGAAAGGTAAGTATAGTAAAAGCAGTGTTTTATCGTTAACGTTTAAAAGGACACTACTGCATCTACCTATCTTCCTGATGCATTCTTAAGTCATCATCAATATGTAAGTCGTCAGCACCGAAGAGTTGAGGGGAAGCAGCCTAACTGCTGATACCATGACCACAATAAACATCAAACTCACCATACGGAATTCGAAAACCTTATTGGATCACACACATAGGTACTATTTCACATATCATTTAATTTTGCTAATAAGAAAAAAAACAAGATGATAAAGTATTTTTAGGTAAACATGTCATACGATATTATCTCTATACAATTTCCAAGAAACAGACACGGTAAAAGGATGAACAAGAATAATGTTAGGAGTTATTTTTGTTGCTTGTCATCCCTTGCAAATTGGGAAACCTACCTCTGGGACAACAGGCTGTCACTCACGATGTACACAAATGTCTTGATAAGAGTAAGGGACTCCGCAGACGAAGTTATATTAAGCTTGTACTTAAATTGTATTGTTCACCAAATACTATGGGTTCAATATGGGCGCATCAATAGAACCTGGGGAAGGTTCTCTTCATACGCCCATATTTTATAATTAAAAAATTAATGATGTTATGTTAAGTAAACTGTTTGTTGCTGATTATACAATATAAACAAAGTTTTTTTGCCTTCATTTTAGATTTACACACCACATAGAATATAACGCAAACTTACTATGAATATTTGTCAACTTATTGTACTCGAATTCTTGCAAACAAATATTATTCTTATTCCCAAAAATGTCTCTCAACTTAATTTATCAACATAATCAACATTATCGTCATGAATTCATCCTCATTTCAATGATAACAGTTGACAACAAGCGTTTCCATAAACGCTACAATGAACAGACAAAGGGAAAATCGTCAGAATCAGCATGCTTGGCACGTAGATTTCGGCTAGTTGGTATTAGTAGACAGCAACGGCTAGTTGGTATAGTAGACAGCTACCCATTTTTACAGGAGAAAGAGATGAAGGGGACTTTTGCAGGAAACAAAGCAAAATAATGTACAAGCTATGTAAAGCCAGGGAAACTCATGGTTAAGTAAATTGTATTAGGGCTGATTTTTCCAACGACAGATAATTTTATCCGAAAAATAATTTTGAATTTTTTACAGTTCTTCCATACAAAATCTGTCAAATGTAAATTTTATTCCACGAATAAAAAAAATAAATATGTCGATTGAAAAATCAGCCCTTGAGCAACTTAAATTGTTCGTATTTAAATTCTCAACTTATCTGTGATCCTTTGACAGTTGCATCAAATGGCTTTATTATGGCAAATTGACTTTGGGATGTCAATTTGCTTAACAATATATTTTCCTTGACTGTATAATTCTACATTTCACGAAACCAGCTCGCTCAAAAAGTCAATAGTGTGTGGAGCTTTGAAAGTTTAAGTTGGAAGTTACAAATTTTCAACTTTGTCGGTGAACCTATATTTGAGCTTAAAGTTGTACTGTCTACTTGCGAAAGCTTAAATACGAGTACTCAGGTACTTTTTATTTGAACTCCAATGTTTCGTTCAGAAAGGGATTAAGGGCTCATTAGCAAGCTCCTAACGTTCGTTCAAATGAATTCTAATAAAGTTAATCGGAACAAAAGCACGCCCCCTTTAGTAATTCCCGAAAATTGGGACAAAAAAGTCGAGCACCCACTTTATTGCTTCTAAAAGTGGGCCGCTATTACTTAAAAGTTCGGCCCTGTTGTTTTGTTTCATTTTCCAACTGATACATTTCTCCTCATCCCTCAGGAAGTATATTTATTTCTACTCGAATAACACATAAATATTGGATAACTCTCGGAATAAATCATCATAAAATGCGGGTTCAGTAATAAATAAGAACAAAAGAAAACACGCCTCCTTGTTATCCGGGAATTTTTTACACTTTTTCTGACCTCACTAATCTTGAACGCCTAAAAACATATTTCGTTCAAAGTCTCTTGTTTCGTGTCCGAAGGGATAATAAACATCGGCGTATTACATCGATTCATATTATATTAACTAGCTTCTGCCCGCGGCTTCGCCCGCGTGAATGTCGGAAATTATCCCACGGGAACGTGCTAACAGGATAAAATGTATGTGCTTCCCCAGAATGCCATCTATCTCGCGGGCCCTTTGTGGCTAATTACAGTAGAAAACCAATTGTGTCTCGTTAGTGGTGATTAAGAGGGTACCTATATGATACCTTTACCTAAGTACCTACCTAATTAAAAAAAAAACTCAATAACAGAAAATTAAATACCTACCTAAATAAACCTATTTCTGATGATAACTAATCTAAACTCAATAAATAAGCAAAATCCCTAAAAACTAATATCTATACGAATGACTAATCCTACCTAACAGTATTATAAAATAACCTACGGTCACTACGTACGCTATCAAATATACTACCTATACTTTAAAATTAAAATCTATACCTACGACTCATATAAAAATAAACCTAAATAACTCTAAAAACTAAAAGGAATAAAAATGAACTCCACTGCGGGTGACCCAACCTACGACAAACTTAGTATTTGCGGTTGGTACAGTACAGACAGTGGTAATCGGGTATAGGGATCGAACCGCAAAATTAAGTTTGTTTTTTATTGTATATACTTTTCCGGGATAAAAAGTACCCAGTGTGGTGCCCAGGATATTAAAGAATAATTATACCAAGTTTCATCGTAATCGAACCGGTAGTTTTTGCGTGATGCCTGAACAAACAGACAGACAGACAGACAGACAGACAAAAATTTTTTTAATCACATTTTTGGGTTCGGTGTCGGTCTAGTAACACCCCCTGTAAATTATTTTTTTGATATTTTCAATGTACAGAATTTTCACTTCTACAGATTTATTATAAGTATAGAAGATGATAATCCCGAGCAAATAGAAGCGGCCGAGGGAAATATATTTTCACGCTCTTTTGTGGGTAAAGTGGTCGTTCTAAGCGAAAAAAATCGGTTAGCAGTTTCGCCCCAACTATGTTGCTGAATTCCTAGTAAGAGTTGTCCTAGAGATAAAATAAAAACAGATTTTATTCTTCATTGACCTTCGTAAGTTTTAATGTCATAACCACAGTTTGGCGTAATATAGGGACATATCTATATGTGTCAGTCCAAGCGAAAAGGGTCCAGTGCGCGGCATTTAGTTTCCGAGATATAAGAGGTTTTGTAAAGTTGGGTATAAAAATTGCATTTCGCGATTTTAATTGGTTATAAATAAATGCTCAATTATCTACAATTTCATATAGTAAATGACTATATACGATGTTTCTAAGTACCAGAAACTTTATGAAAAAAGTTTACTAAAAAGGTACCAGTGGGTGGCATGTCGATATTCTGGGAATAAAATACGTTTCAATACCCCGTACTGATCACTTCTAATAATTTAATTATATTTTAAGATTAAAATGTTGAAACTACGTGTAAAAGGTCCCTTAAAGCGGGGAACTCCCTGCTACTATGCAACTACTAAGGGGATTTACTTTGCTTCACTTCGACATAGCGGGGATTTCCCTGATCGTTTTTTGCTACCTACGTGTCCTATAAATAGATCTGCCTGTGATGCAATAATTTATTTGTCATTTGACACCGGAAAGGAAACAATATCCGACAGTCTTTGTGTAAATATAGCAGTTTTTATTATCTTAGCTGTTTTAAATTGAGTGAGTGAAAAGTGCGCATAAAAATGAATAAAGGTAAGTCTTTACGTTGTCTATTATATCTACTAATACTATGTTTGTTGTTACGTGTTGTGTTATGTATCGAATAAGCTCCAAAAGTACTGAACCGATTTTGAAAATTCTTTCTCCAATACAAAGCTGCATTATTCAGTCATAGGCTATAATATTATTAACGTTATTACGCTTAGCGGGGCCGAGGTCGAAAAGCTAGTTCTATAAACCGGGGTATCGGAATGTTACGGAGTTCTTGTGTGTATCTACAGCTGTTACCTACTTTTCATATTTAGACCTCGACAGGGGCGAAGCCTCCTACAGACAGCAGTCGTCTTTAAATTCGATTTTTTATGGATTTTAGAGATTTAGAGATTTATGGATTAAGCGTAGATTACGTTACGTTCCTACTTATTTATTACATTTTAAAAGAGAGCAGCTTTAATCATAATAATTCGGCTGCATCCACATAGACTGAAAACTGACCGCGACAAAGTTGATAGGCTAATGAATCTCAATTAGTCATAATTTCATCCCATTTATACTAAATTCAAATTTGTTTTTAGGTAACATAATTATTGAAGATTCAACCGAAGGTTCCAGCTCTAGTGATGAATCTAAGCATTCTGATGGACCTGTACCACTTTCTATGGAGGTGGAAGTAAACACACTACCTGTTTTGGCCTCGACCGCAACAACGCCGGATTTACCAACAGAAGAAGAAACCGTTGCACCTTATTCAGGTACTTACAACTTAGAAAATAATTTCACAGAGTCGACATCTGAGATGGATGAAACGGATCAGTATTATGAAAAAAGCACTAATACAGAAGCAATCAGTGAAGATGAAATACATGAGTGTTATGATTTTGCTAAAATAGTTAGCCGAGCCTTGTGTAAAATCAAAAAAGATCGACGTGATCATTGTATGCATGCAATAGTACATATTCTTTATGACTACAGCAAGGACTCTAATACCAATTAAGAAGTTGTGTTAGGTACCTATGTCATAGACATAGTATGAAAAAATGACCTGTGTAGTATGTATATTTCAACTATTTGTTTTCAGAGTTTAGCTATTCAGCGTCTGTAGAACATGAAGACTATGAAAATTTTAATTTAGAGTTCAAAAGTCAACGGGGTACAGAATTATCGTGTGACATCGAATTTAGTGCTTGTGAGCCGCTCGAAGAGCGGCAAATTGGTAATATTTTACTAGATGATGATCCTTTAATTCTAGACGATGTAACTCAGGCCTCATTCTTAGATACTGGCTGTGGATGTAATAATAATTGTGTGTCCAAATTTCAAAAAGATGTAATATTAAGTAGTAGGTTAGATTGTATCGAATTAAATTCACGTTGTAATGAAGGAGTCAATCATCATCACTTGGTCTTGAAAGGAGCTTTAAATGCTCTCTTACGTACAAGTGAAAATACATTACATTCAAAAAACAGAAACTTGCAACGAAAAGAATACACGGTAAAGTATTTCTTTCGAGGTGTTTCAGTATGCAAGATTTTTTTCCAATATGTATATGCCACTGGTTTGAAAAGGTTAAAAAATGTAAAAAAGAACTTTCTGGACAGCGGTGTTGCTCCAAAGGTCCACGGGTCACGTAAACGACCTTACAATTGTATTAATTTGCAAACTAGATCAGACGCAATCACTTTTATAAGACAGTTTGCTAATGAAAACGGTTTAGTATTGCCGGGCCGATTACCAGGCCACCAATTTAAATCTGATTTAATAATTTTACCTTGTAGTATGTCTAAAGCGTATGTGTACAACAAATATTTGGAAACTATAGCTTTACTCGATAAAACTCCTATTAGTAGAAGTAGTTGGTATGATCTTTGGGAAGATTTTTGTCCATATGTCGTTATACAGAAACCGAAAACAGATCTATGTGCAACTTGTCAGAAAAACGTGACCACGTTGGGACGAATGGGTGGTTTAGATGAAAAGGAAAAAATACAGCTTGTAGAAAAGTCGAGGCAGCACCTTGATTTAGTGCAAAATGAACGAAAATATTATAACAATGTAATCAAAGTTGCGACTGATTCAATAACGGACTCTACTCTTATTCTTGGACCTCATGAACCATGTTCTTATGATGGCGTCATGCATTACTCTTTTGATTTTGCCCAACAGGTGCATTTGCCGCACAGTTCACAACAAATTGGGCCACTGTATTTCTTGACAGGATTTAAAGTCAGTTTATTTGGTGTTGCTGCAGAGCCTTTGAGAAAGTTCGTTTTGTACGTAATTCCTGAACCCTGTGCTACTGGGAAAGGAGCTAATGTAATAATTTCAATGCTACATCATTTTTTCGAAAATTTTGGTATAGGCGAAAAAGATGTTGTTTGTCATGCAGATAATTGTGCTGGACAAAATAAAAATAACTATGTCATGCAATATGCAACATGGCGAGTTTTAACAGGCAGACACCGAAGTTTCCGTATATCTTTCCTTCCCGTGGGTCATACGAAGTTTGCACCCGACATGTATTTCGGTCTATTCAAAAAAAGTTTTAGAAAATGGGAATGCAATAACTTAAAGGATATTCTTGCAGCTGCTGTTCAAGCTTGTCCGAAAACAAAATCTATAGTAGCTGTTCTAACTGGTGATGAGAAAGGAGAAACTTTTGTGAAAACTTACGACTGGGCCAATTTTTTTCAACCTGATTGTGTAACTATTAACCAACTTCTGCATTTTAGTCATTTTGAAACAAATGAAGATAATAGAGGGCACATGTTATGTTACAAAAAATATACTGACAGTCAACCAACTGTATCAAAGGTTTTGAACCCGAATAAAGTATACGGTTTTCCTTTAGAAAAATCCCCTGCAGGCATGACGTACGAAAGAAAATCGTATCTTTATAATAAGATTCGTGAATTTGTACGTGAAGAATCTAAAGACATTTTATGCCCGAAACCCATTCCAAATGTTGATGTTGACCACAACTCTGTCCCAACAACATCTGTCGAGTACTCTTTTCAGAAACCATCAATTGAAAAGAGTATTCGACAAAAACCAACATGTTCGTACTGCAAACAGGTTGGTCATAGGAATCAGGTGCGAGGAGGAATTTATTTTTGTCCAAAACGTAAGTTGGAGTCCCAAATAGAATAAGTTTTATTTTTATGTTTGTATTGGCTTTTTTCAAATATTATTGCAACAGAATAATGATTATTTTAGCCACTGGTACCTTTTATGACATTACATAAAAGGTACCAGTGGCTAAAATAATCATTATTCTGTTGCAGTAATGTTTGAAAAAAGCCTGTCTTGTTATTTTGTTAGTTCCTAAATAGAGTAAGAATACTTAATTTTAGTTTTTTATTGTTAATTACTATCGCAATAACTAACTTTTTATTAAATATCGGCAAGTGGACCTTTTTTACTAGACTGTGTATCCTTCTTTTATTTTGATAATAATTGTTTTAGTTTTGATGTCAAAAGTATAATTATAAGTTGATTCTATGGAAAACATATCAATCTACAATAATGAATAAAAATCTACGTAACAAGCAAGTAAAAGTGTGTTTTTTTTTCACTCAAACTTTCAAAATGCTTTTTCTCAAATCAAGCTTTTTCAGAATTTCAACTTCAAATGTCTGATAAAAAAAAACGTGTGCTACTTTTTGATTATTTTTTCAATCCATACTATCAATTGACTATTCTAGATACCGAATCCAGTCTTAACTCAATACCCCACTACTGGACCCTTTATGCCTGGACTGACACATATAATCTACAATACAATCTAACACTAAAATATATATATGTGAACTCAATAAGATTAAAAAAATTCGTACGCATCGCTTTCAGTGGGAAAAGGATGACCTAGACTAATTTAGGAAATAGAAAATTAATTAAAAATAGTATAATTGAAAGTCTTATTAGATGTCTTCAGATATCAACTCCAAAATCTTTAATAACAATACACATTTTAAAAATCTTCACGATTTTTTACAGTCTGACCATGTCATCGGATCCTAGGCAAGCATTCATAAATTAAGTCTGTTCTAGGTGTATACCACAGTACTACACATCAACCAAAACCGAGACCACGTTCAGTCTCGTCACGTATTTCGCCATAACGAGGCGACGCGACAGTGGCGCCCCCACACGCGTGACGACGCGCAACTTTATGTAGGTACAGACAACAAAAGATTTAAACCTGCAGACAGGCCACAACAACTCCTCTTTAATCCACTTTGTGCGTCCGGTGAGTGGTCTGGTCTTTGACATCTCGAGGATGAGTGTATCTGATGCTAACAAAAATATTACGCGCAACAATTATTGCCAGCGTAGAAAGTGATATTTATTTTTTACTTAGCTAATAAAATCTTTTTCCGACTGTACTTAGTTCCGCACGTCCGCGACACATGTATTAGACGTATTTAGGTGTTTGAGCCTTGCTTGACCTACTGTGAGATTACCCTCGAACTTTACGCGGTTGCAGTGTGTATCTACCCTCAATATTGATGATAAATTGATCAAACGTCAGTTGAATCACAAACCACACGGTGGCGACATCGCCGTCTGTCATTTGAATTATCAGTACGTCTTGAACTTTCGCAGTGAGCAGTGTTTATTAGTTTGAACAAATTTATAGTGAAATTTAAACAAAGAAATTGGAAAATATACTCAGCTTCACGTGATTATCATTCTGTAAGTATTTAATCTTTAGTTACATGTGGTGTATAAATATTAGACGAGAGATCCCTATGGTTTCTGCTCGATAGGTGAATGCCCGCTCTCTGGACGGCAGACTCACCTTTTCTCTTGGGTAAGCCCCAAATAACGAAACTATTCACACCCATGATAGTAACGGCAACTTTGCCAAAACCTAGCAGTGGAAGGCTGTGCAGTCTAACTTAACAGACCCCGTGAGTCGGCTAGTCAGACGACCGAGGTCGGCTGATCGGGCGACCGAGGTCGGCTAATCGGACGACCAGGTCGGCTGGCTGGACAACTGAGTCGGCTAATCGGACGACCAAGGTCGGCTGATCAAAATACCCAAGTCGGCTAACCAGATGACGCAGTCGGCTTACCAGCCGACAAAAAAGGGGGATTTCAATTAGACTGCTTAAAAGATATTGCCCAGGGCACGCTCTAATTACCCGTAATGATTTCAGATCATGGAACGGCGCATCACTCTTGGGGAACTAACCATTTTTGAAGTTCCACCAGAGGAAGAAACAGTCTATAAGAAATTCATCAGTATTTTAGATGAATTTTACCCAGACGATTGGAGAGCATGGGAGGTAAATGATCTAACCTTTGAAGACCTATTTGGGCCGCAAATATCATCGGACGATGAAAATCGGATACGCTTTGCAATTCCGACGGTGCAACTTGCACAAGCTTTTAGCAGCGGGACTCCTTGCACACTGGGTGAAAAGACATACAGGAAAATAAAGCGGACCCTCCTGAAGTGGCCTATTGCCAGAGCAGTTATATATACACCATCGAGCACGATGAAGAAAATTCACTCGCTTGAGGGTTTTAATAGATTTTCAGAAGTTGTAAACCAGCTCAAGCCCAAACTAACGTCTAGATCAGATGCTTCCTCATTCTTAAAGTCACGTTCTAATGTTGGCGCTGAAATTCACGCATCGTCTGCTAGTTCAACGATGTCTTCTAGTAGTAGAAAGCGATCCCATAGTCCAACAGGCTCAGAGGGAGTCGGTGGTAAAATAAGGAGAGAACCTGAAGATAGCTTGATGGCCAAATTCATGAATCAACAAAACATGCTACTTGGAAAAATTTTTGAACTCTCCCATGATCAGAACCAACAACTTAAAGCAATAAAAGACCACTTGGCGGACCAACCGGCGCGTTCACCTACCCGGGAATACAACGATCAGTCTGAGGAAGAAAGCTGGCAAGCTCCAGATATTATTAACTCGGACACGGATGAGGAGCCTGAACAGACTGATGAACCATTACTGGACTTTGATCCAGAAACAAAGGAGTCAGAAGCAAAAATAAGTGCAGCTGAAGAAGACCTAGTTAAACAGGGTATTCACTGTCAGAGACTAGGTAATGATGGATGGCACAATATTCGCTACGCGGATGTCCAAAAGAAATTTCAAGCAGCACCTGTTTTCACCAACCTCAAAGTAAATAGTACTTTGGCTACAGTAACTCCATCATGGCAACTAGTAACCATTTTAGAAAAAATGGATTTATGTTTAGGTGCCATAACGCATGGACTTCTACAGCAGCGAAAGGAATTTCAAAGCATCTATCATAAAGCATCACTGGAAGTCAAATCTCATATCAGCAAAAATTTTTTATCTCATGAATCAGCTTTTCGTAAAACATCGGATGCATTATTGCAGTACACGTGTGGAAAGCGTGCCGAAGTAATTCAACATAGGAGAAACCTATACAAACCTCCTAATAAAACTCTTAATGAATTGCTGCAATCCATTCCACCCTCACCAACTCACCTCTTCGCTGAACCACAGTTGGCAGATTTGGTGAAGGAACAAGGTGGTACAAATAAATTTTTTCCCGCCGCAAATAGAAAATCAACCTATAAATACAAGGCTACAAATGATTATCAACAAAACAAGGAAAGGACCAAACCATTCGGTTCGTTTAAAAGACCGTCATTCAGAGCACCAGAACGTACGACCACTCGTACAACAGGAAGAGATAAGAGACCCTTTCATGGGAAACAGAAAACCGGAAAATCAAGATACGAAGGGAGGAAACACCAAGTTTAAGGCGGGACAGGTCAGTCTAAAAGTACGAAACTGGGAGCAGTTGGGAGCGCCAAAGTGTATTTTGAATATACTCGCAGGATGTAGAATATCTTTCAATCGCAAACCTCCCCTTTGTAAATTCAACAAAAAATCCTGCTCTCACTACCAAGTAAAACCATCGCCAGCAATGGCTTTAGAAATCAAGAAGCTAATTGACTGTGGAGCAGCAGTAGAAGGCAATCATAGGTCGGGTTTCTTGTCTCCGTTATTTCTGAGACAAAAAGCAGATGGCTCAAATCGCCCTATCCTGAACCTAAAACATTTAAATAATTTCCTTACTCCTCCCAAGTTTCATTTAATAAATCATAACAAGATTCCTAATTGTTTAAACCCTTTAGATTACATGATAAAATTAGACTTGTCACAAGCCTATTTTCACCTCTCAATTACTAACTCCCATCGCAGATTTTTGGCCTTTGCATATGATGACAAAATTTTTGAGATGACTTGCTTACCGTTTGGATTAGCAACCGCTCCTTACATTTTTTCAAAAGTGACTAATTGGGTTGCTAATTATTTCAGAGAACTGGGAATCAGATCAATTGTGTATCTCGACGATTTTTTGATTATTCATTCCAATCCAAATACGCTGCATCGACAAAGTCAAATTGTTTTACAAACTCTGGAGCATCTAGGCTGGTGCATAAATTATCAGAAATCAACCCTGCGCCCAACTCAATGTTTAGAATATCTCGGAATCATCTGGAATACCAGATGCAACGTCAAGAGTCTTCCCGAACAAAAAATCCTAAAGAATATCAACCTACTAAGTCAGACATTAAAAAACCAACATTGGACATGGTGGTCAGCAAAAGTGCTACTCGGGAATATAAATTTTGCCTCTTTCACCGTACCTCTGGGCAGGCTCCACTGCCGACACATTCAAATAGCAGCAAAGCATCTCCCGAAAGAGAACCGTCACAAAAAGTTTTACCTACCTCCGATGGTAAGAGCAGAAATACTATGGTGGATAAAAAACATCAGGCGCACCTCGCCGATTCATCAAGAAAGTGCAACTACCTTTATAACAACAGATGCAGCCAAAAACGGGTGGGGGGCAACGATCAACGGCCGACCCTTGAGTGGGCGATGGACAAAGAAACAAGTGGAGTGGCACAGCAATCTAAAAGAGTTATGGACTGTTTTGAAAACACTCCAATTTGCTGGTCACAAACTACTAAACAAAACTGTCATGTTACAAACGGACAACAAATCGGTGGTTGCTTACATAACGAAAGAAGGAGGAACCAGATCCCTCAGACTGTTAGAAGCAACTCGAAAGATACTGGAGTTGGCAAGAACATACAACATAAGATTAATCGCTCGATACTTACCGGGGAAATACAATCTCTCGGCAGACAGCCTTTCGCGATCAAACAAGATGCCCGAGTGGTCCCTGAGCACGAAAATACTACAGGTAATATTCAAGAGATGGGGAACCCCGTCAGTGGATCTCTTTGCCAGTGCAGCGTCAGCAGTAGTCGACACATATGTGAGCGAGGATGCTACAGACCCATACTGCCTGTTTGTGGACGCCTTCAGCAGGCCATGGCATTTTCAACTAGGTTGGATATTTCCACCTCCAGCGATGATACCACGGGTACTCCGTCACCTAACGATAAGTTCGGGCACATACCTACTGGTGGCACCGAAGTGGGAAAGAACGTTCTGGAAAGCAGATTTGAAACAAAGAGTCCTGAGTGCCCCAATGATAATACGCAACCTGTCAGAACACCTGATAGACCTACGGTCTCTGAAGCCACCACCATTAGTGGAGGAACTTTGTTTGCAGGTTTGGAAGATTCGGGCTGGTCCCATCTAATTCGAGACTGGCCTACAAAAAGTAAAGAACAGCTAGAGGCATCGTGGCGTAAGTCTACACTAAAGACATATCGACCAGCTTGGCAACGCTGGAAAAAATGGTCACAGGATAATAGTAGTTCTTTAAATAACCCTAAACCTGAGGATCTTGCCAGATTTTTGTACTTTCTTCATGAAAATAAAAAATTAGCTCCTAGTACTATCGCTGTACATAAGTCGGTAGTCACCACTTTTGCCAATCCTGAAAATACAGAAAAACTAAGCAATCATCCCCTCGTAAAGCAAATGCTTAAATCTATAATGCTTACCAAACCACCTTCAAATAAAAAGTTGAGTTGGAACGTAGGTCAACTAATAGACTACCTCCAAAGTTACAAAGTTGATGAGAAGAGCCTATTTCAGGTGTCGCGCCACACCGCAGCACTCTTGCTCCTGATGTCAGGTCGTCGAATTCATGACCTAACCCTGTTATCTATTGATCCATCCTCCTGTGAACTCTCTGATGATAAAGTAATATTCTGGCCCAAATTCGGATCTAAAACTGATTCCAGTACATATAGACAGTCGGGTTGGAAAATCTTACAAAATGAGAACTCAAAATTAAACGCTGTGTTGTGGATAACAAAATTGATTTCCATATCCGAACAAAGAAGAGCGGCGAACAAGACTCTCTCAAACCTATTTATCACAACCAGGGGTAAAGTAAAATCAGCTTCTCGATCAGTAATCGGGGGATGGATTCGAACCCTATTTAAAGAGGGCAAGATTGAAGGTTCTCCAGGAAGCTGTAGGGCAGCGGTGAATTCCGATATTTGGACAAGTAAAAGACTTAATTTAGACGATTTGATGAAAAGAGGTAACTGGAGGTCACCAGATACCTTCATAAAATATTATTTCAAAGAGGTAGCCTCTTATAATCACAATAGTAACAGAAGTATATCTCAGTTGTTTTGTCCTGTTTAGTTTATTAAAGCTTATTATGATTTAATTGGTTTCTAAATTTACTACCTATCCTTATGCACAGTCTGTTCAACCACACAGTACGTCTCGCCATCGCCGGCAGAATGTAAACATGTCTCACAGTAGGTCAAGCAAGGCTCAAACACCTAAATAGGACCGTTTTCCCCCTGAAGGGAAGAAAACGGATATTTAGGTTTTAGCCGAAGCTTGACCTACTAAACTTGCCGGTCTAGCCGGCGGTGAGTACTGATAATTCAAATGACAGACGGCGATGTCGCCACCGTGTGGTTTGTGATTCAACTGACGTTTGATCAATTTATCATCAATATTGAGGGTAGATACACACTGCAACCGCGTAAAGTTCGAGGGTAATCTCACAGTAGGTCAAGCTTCGGCTAAAACCTAAATATCCGTTTTCTTCCCTTCAGGGGGAAAACGGTCCTATTATGTATGGTTAGACGATGATAATTATGTTTTTTTTTTTGACCACGACGTTATTGAATGTCGCATTTATCTATATTACAGATTTTTTTTCAGAAGTATACGTTGCCAGCAGTCGCTCAGAAAATTGGTGGACTATCGAAAACACTTATCTGTATGCAAGGTTTCACTTTCAATTATAGGTTTATTATTGCACTTATCTTTGAGGTAAAAAATATAGTACGCAATCGTAAAATGGAGTTTGAATCTACTGTATAAACTTCAATATACACATAACTCAAATTCGAAAATTCCAATAATGTTAATTTAACAAGCATTATGAAAACCAAAACATTCATCAATGCAGCTTTATCGTGTAGGCCGATAGACCCAATTCAAACTAGAATATTCCACACCTATCGAAACCATTACAATCATTGTAGACCAACCACTATCTCAACCAACAACCACAGGCCATTTACCAGTCAATAACGGGCACATTAAGATTGTCCGTTCTCCAATAAATTAGGAACCTTGTTTTGCGTCTAGTGCTAAACGATATGCTCACAAAACTAATGTGCTAAATACGAGCCAAGGTTGGAATTGTTGCACAAATATACAATTGACGAAACCAGTTCATTGTTGTGACGTGGGCCCTGGGCATTGAACTGTGTGATCTTTAGATACGAATCACACAGTTCAATTGTTTAGATTTTTGTTTGTGTCATCATATCTCATTGATACTATTTATTCATTGTTGCTAGTGATAGTGCATGTGTACTGACTGTACTGAGTTTGATCGATCTGAGTTTCAAGGTCTTAAAATTGATAAGAGTTAGACCAGAAAAAAATAGGATATTCTCAGTAAATAGTTTGAGATAGGCTAACAGTTTGTTTTTATTGTTTGTGTGAGAGGAAATGATAACACCTGTCAGACGTCATGAAAGAAAAATAAAATTAATTTCTCAGCTTTCCACGCTGTTATTGCTATATTCTATATGCATTGCCATATTTCTATTCTAGGGAATAAAATAGAGCACGGTTGGTGCCTTTTGGGTCTGTGCCAAAATGTGCCTTCTCGAGCTACTTTCGTAAGACGTGTGAGGCTTACAGCGCAGTGCATGAGTGATGGGATGCAAGCCCCAGAGCCTTGCTTGTACTACAACATCGTCGATTCAATCCCTTTACAAGTTGAGCTTGAATAAAAGGGATGTAAGGAACGGAGCTTACAGAATACTAATATTTTGATGATTATCAAATAGCACATAGCATAGGCAAATATCTACTGGGCCCGCATGGTGGATTATGGCCCACTCCCTCAGAGAAGGCCTGTGTCCTAGCACTGGGAACATTATAGGCTGATTATAGACAAATAAGTCAAAACTTAGGTTGGCAATCTACACAGCAAGAAGAAAAAAAGTTGGTACAGATGAAAGCACTTAAAAATATTTGAATTATTTAAAAAAGAAAGTGAATAAAATAGCTAAAAACCAAACAAGAAAAGTATCAACTTTGTCAGAAATAACACCGTGCAATAAGCCAGTTGTGAAGCTAAAAATAAAGGAGGACAAGCAAAAAGTTGGCAATATTAAAGCCTGTTAGTTCTTGAAAGCGTAGGTATCGTATCACGAGGCAGCAGGCGTTGAAAATTTTCCAATATATCAGCCTAACATAAAATCTCGTGATATTTTCATATTTTATTTCCAAGTTCCAACAGCGAAATACGATAAAGATTTATTCTGTGTTCTCAGATGCTGAAATCCGTCGTCTAGGTGTTAAATAAACACGATTACTTCACAAATCCGAGAGAAACGGATTAAACATTTCAACGAGGATTTATACCATTCATAATGAAAATATCAGAGATTATTTTAAATGTCGGGCTTTCAAATAAATGTTGATATTTTTTGTGTGAAGAGATTCTACATTCTTGTGAACTCCGGGTACTAATGAATCCGAGACTGTCCAACTGTCCAAACTCAAAGACAACTTCAAAGCATTTATTTCAAATAGGTACATAAAAGGCACTTTTAAACGCCAAAATTTACAATAAAAAATAGAAGTGATCCTAGTCACTTCTAAAAGGTAGTTTTGTATAGAGAAGACTGGGCAAGAAACTCTACCGTTAGTCTTTTAAAATGATTTACAATATTTTGTATAGGTACATTAATTATGTGTGAAGACGATGCATCTAGAATAAAATTACTATACCACAATAGGTAAAAACCATGAAAGATAAATTAAATATATAATAGATACAAGATGCTCACATATTTACAAACATTGCAAAAGTAGATGATTCACGAAAGCAGACGGTATCGTATTGTAATGGTTCCATCGTGGGAAAGAAAATCTCTACTAAGAAGAAAGCATTTAACTGATTCAATAAAGACACTGCAACGCGTTTCGTACTGATCATTATGTCTAACGAAGCTTCCAAGTAAAGCGATCTGGCTTCATTCGGAACACAATAATTTACGTAACACAGTTACATGGATGTAAATTAACGTATTAGGCAAGCGAGCGATGTTTTCACCAAAATACATTTCCCGCGAACATTCGTAATCTAAACAGACATTACATCGGAAATGTAGCTAGTGTAATCCGATAGTAATGAATTACTTAGGCATAATGCCCGAAATATTGTTGTTTGTAATATAATAAAGTTGAAGAGTTTATTTGTTTGTATAAACGCGTTAATCCCTGGCACTACCAGTCGGATTTGATATTTGAATTATTTTTGTATTATAGCCCAATGGTTGAGGAAGGTATATTACAGGTACAGTCAAGAGTCATTAATTGATTACCAGCTTAAGGACTGTATTGCTGTGAACGCGCGGTAACGTCCGTACCTACGTCTGTGTGTAGTGATGTATCAACACAGAACGCACATCTCAGAATTCGCACACTGGCTGGCGTCGAACGAAACAAAAAACATACCGTCGCTTTTGCACATAGGCTACGTAATTACGCATGACTTTGGTTGGTTCATACCATTGCTAAAATTGAAGTCATTTCATCAAGTACCGATAGCTGGTAGTCTTACGTATTAGATTATCGAACGCATAGGTCTGGGTTCCAATCTCGAGATGGGACTTTTAATTTTTCTTTTCCAACAATAATCTTTATCGGTTTTTTTTTTATTATTCGATAGATTAATAAACGATAATAATAAGTTATTATATTGTTACTATTATATTGTTATTGTAATATGGGGTTAAAAATAAAAATGTTTTATAAGTAATTTCAAATTGTTTATTCGTTATAATTTTATAAACTAGAAATAAATAAACGTCTAGTTAAAACAGTTTATTTTCTCATAAAGAACAATTTATTGAAGTTAAGCAGGTAATAGCGGTTCACCGTAATTATGCGTTTTGTAAATTCGTTGCACGTAATATAGTCTATTTTATTTGTATTTAAGACCATATGTTTAATGCAATAAGGTTGTATTTGGTTTAAAGGACTAGAAAAAATAGAAGTGTGTTTGTCGCAAAGATTCAATTTAATATAATAATATTGTCCTTTAATTACCACTGTGTGGGTAGATTTGCTGGTTGTAGTTTGTTAGAGTACTTTAACAAACTACAACTCGCAAATCTACCCACGTAAATAAAAAAAGTGCGGACTCCTTGTCACAATACAATTAAATTACTCAGTAGTAGTAGCCTACCTAAGTTGCCTATCTCAAATGTCAAAGTTAACAAATCGTATTTATTAGGACTTATTGCGGTTATAGCTTAAGTATTCATTTTCATTATGAAAAGAAGATTGAAGCTAAACCTCAAAATAATCCTTATTACGGATATCACAATATAATTTTAGTATTGCTATAATCAACTTATAATTTAATACTTCGTATAACCCCCATTATTAGCAATGCAATCAAATAAACGCTGGCGCATCGACCCTACAATATTACTACATATGTCTGTTCCTCTTATATTTTCCCAGATTTCTAGGCAATGCAGCTTCAATTGCTCATCAGTCCTCTCATTCCTTGCGTCCCATCGCTGTGTGATTAAACCCCATAGATTTTCTATGGGGTTGAGGTCAGGACTCCTGTCGTGCCGGCCATGGAATTACTTCTCTAAAATAAAAAAAAGGAGTACTGTTAGGCTACTAAGCAAAATACTAATATTACCTACGATTTAGAAACAAAATTATAATGACAAGAGATGTTACATTTTATAGAATTAATATAGTTATATTAATCCATCATTCAATAATCTAGGTAAATAAATTTACTTCGGAATTATATTTTCTTCTATTTAGACTTTATAAAACGTTTTAAAAAATAAGGATCAGCAGTTCTACTTTAATAAGATAAATTGTTTAATAAAATAATTTAATCATTACACTTACACTCAGTCCGGTTTCATCAGATATTTGTGTTATATTAAGTCCAATTTTACGCAGCGCAATAATATTCGCTTTAATTTCAATGTTCAAATTTACTTGCATTTTAAAAGGAACTACAACACCGCTAATATTTAGATTTAGAACACACGTCGCTAACCCACAATGAACAACGTTCTATTTAGTCGCGGTTGAATGACTCTTTATGTTAACTGCATCCATCTACCTTATAATTTATTTATTTTGATATCTGTGGGTATAATTCTAAAATTTTACGAATAAGTGAACTGTAGTCAATACCGTGATTAAGTATTCAAAGTAATTGCAAACGAATGCGAGAATGTGTGTGTTGAGTGTGTGAATAGAGTGTGTGTGTGTATACTATAAAGTATAGGAATTACTCATTAGAAGAAGGTCGTAAGTTAAACAGAAGTGTCAATCTATTGCTTCGTGAAACTGGCGCGCCGCTTTGGACCGCTACTGTACATCAACAGCAGACAGGCATGCAGGCAGCAGCAGGCAGGTTAGCAGGTTGGTTGTTGGGGTTGGCAGGTTTATTAGGGCTATTTAATATCACGCTACGATCCTTAGGAGCCGAGCAAAAAGTAAGAAAGAACGCCACGCAAAAACGAAGGTAAAGTGTGAGCTGGCGATGCGACGCAACGCCCACCACGTTGCGTCGCCGAGTAGAAACTAGTGTGTTATCTATACTTATAATAAATCAGTAGAAGTGAAAATTCTGTACATTGAAAATATCAAAAAAATAAATGGCAGGGGGTGTTACTAGACCGACACCGAACCCAAAAATGTGATTAAAAAAATTTTTGTCTGTCTGTCTGTTTGTTCAGGCATCACGCAAAAACTACCGGTTCGATTACGATGAAACTTGGTATAATTATTCTTTAATATCCTGGGCACCACACTGGGTACTTTTTATCCCGGAAAAGTATATACAATAAAAAACAAACTTAATTTTGCGGTTCGATCCCTAGACCCGATTACTGTTCCAACCGCAAATAATAAGTTTGTAGCCACAAGGAAAGGGGGGAAGCACATACATTTTATCCAGTTAGCACGTTCCCGTGAGATAATTTTCGACATCCACGCGGGCGAAGCCGCGGGCAGAAGCTAGTAATAATATTAAAATCTAAAGTTTAACCAGCAATATATCATATATATAATATTCATTTAATTTAGGAGTTTGATTAATCCTAATTCTGAGTACATAATTTGGCAACCATCTACATTGCATACTATCTACAATTTCACTAAAATTTCTAATGAATTTAAACGCTTTAGGTATTGCTGATACATTCTCTTAATTTGATATTGTTCGATATTATTCCAACATTATTTCAACAAAACATTATCAAAGTAACTATAGTATTACGAGAACAAATATTCACCAAATAGGAATTCATCATAAACCGCTTACAATCTCCGTTCTAGTTCCAGAATATTCCATTTCACCTGTACCGTAACCAGTGTTCATACGTCATGTTTGTTACGTCACATTGTTAGTGAGCCTTCTGTGTTCTGTCCCTGCCTTAGTCCTAGACGTAGAATGGTGATGTACGGGTGTGTCACCCCCCTGAGCGTCCCATATGTCCCTGAGACAAGCCCCCACCTAGCTCAGGTGCATGCTCGCTTAATTTGTCAAGAGAGATCACTCTACTACCACCGAGGTGGATCAGTGGCTCGTTAAAACTATGAGTTATATTTGGAAGGGTGTAGTTTAAGCTTTTAATGAAGTTAATTATTATTATCAAAGTTGGTGAGGATTATGAAAGGAATTTATGGATTTTGGTAGGGTTTGGTTTTATTGTTAGAAAGAACTTTGATTGAAAATTAACCCTTCGGTTCCACGCGAGACACAATGGCTTTTTAATTGTTTCTGTAATTACGGTATTCAACGGCTTAATACTGTCGTGTTAATTTAACCCTACATTATACGGAGATATGCTTAAAAAAAATAGTTCATCAATATTTTTGTAAGCCTGTAGAAACGATCTGCAATATAAAATCACACGTACGATTTTATTTTTGTACAGCATGTCCTCTGCTACAAAAACAAAAGCGGAACAGAACATCGTTACGGCTAGGTATGTAAAAAAAACAGAACAAACATTGTTGAGTCTATTCTCACGACATCTGTGAACTGTCAGTTTCAGGCGCACACCTGTTTCCTCTGGGATTGCAAATATGTCGTCACGAGGGAATACAACTGGTGACAGTTGACAAGCGCTTTAAGTTCAAATTTTAAAGCGCAGTTTCGAGATTTGCATGTTGCATTTTTTGCGACCAAATCTGCCTTGGTTAGGATTTCGGCGAAAACGAAGCGAAGAATTTGGAAAGGACACCGAGAATTCTTTTAGTACCTACCTAGTCTATTCATTGTAAGTTCCATACAAAATCCTAAAGTTATCTCAAAATAGTCAAATGGTTTCAGAATAACACAATAAACCAGTATATTACATCCCATAATCTGGTATAAGTTCTGTAATGAAATATCTAATCCTGTATTTACAGCAAAATAAATCACACACGATAGTATAATCGGCATTTCGCTGCGGTTCGTTAGGTCCCGATAGCCACACTAACACCACGGCTTTAATAGAAACTATTCCACAAACAACAATTTGTTTACGTTTGTTTTAAACGTATCAGCGAGTACTAATCCAGATTTATAGCAGGTTTGGTCAACCTTCGGTGCAAACCCCTGGCTGTACCTATCCGTTGCAATTTATTAACGTTTTATTAGCGTTTCACCGGGATAAGGGTGCGTGGAAATATTACCGGTGTGCCGAAGGTTGCCAACCCGGGCGGCTCAATTTCGACCTTTTTCTATCAATCCTCATTTTCAGATAATTAGGGACGTTTTCTTGAAGTTGGGCTTTATTAGGTGATTATGCGTTAAATGGTTGATAGTAAACAATTCCATGGCTACATTATACCGTCAACATAATTATATCCTTCATTTTATGCAATGGTTTTTGTTTATTTTTGCAGTAGTTATTCATAGAGTACCGTGAAAGTGAGGGTTTCAATTATACTGAAACTTAAATCGTATTTATTTAGCTCGTGACTGAAAAAATGATGAATTGCCGTGTTATATAATTATCCAATTAATATATAATTAATCCGCCCCAAATAGCTCTCGCTCTCTGAATAACTAATTAAATATTAAAACTGTGTTTATTAACGAAGTTTTCCCATTGTGGTTCATAATATTCAGTCGCTTTGAAAGTAGCGAAATGTCGATAATTATGTTACAAAATGAACATCATAACCGTATAATTCGATAAAACGATTGCCACTAATTCTCTTAATTTTACGTAAAAAGAGACTGTTATAAATATTGACATGATTAACAATCGTATTGAAATACGCTTTTCCTATTTTTAATTACGAATAATTATCTTTTTCTGAAGGTATTTATAGATGCTTATAATATATGTACTTGTTAGTAGGTTTTAAAATGTTTCCAGACTAAAAATAGCCTTAAGTAGTTACTAACATTCATCGATCATTAAAGGACAAATAAACTGCCCTAAGCATCTCACTAGCTCGTAACATTCAAATATTCATTAATTCATTATTACGTGTTTATTATTTTCCTAGAACTTACCTACGTGAACTAATAAAATAATTAAAAGTGTTTTTACTTGTTTTTCCATGTTTTTTGTTTGACAAGGAGGACGTAGATTTTGACGTTTCGTTTTACGAAAAATGTACACAAAATACCATTTTTTAAGATATTTGCGTAAGCTCAAATAAACAGGAGGTATTATATTATTAATTATTTTATCTCAATACCTCTCAAAATGTTGATTTTAAATGAACTCAAAAAGTCTAAGGAAAAGTTTAAAAGTTGCAACTTTTCTTTTACCACGGAATACTTAACCTGCCAACGTAAGTGCTTACCGAAACCAGCTTAAACCAACAAAGGGTTACTTCAGTTTACATAATCTTCCTTACAGCAATGGAGCCTTTACGAGGGTTGAAGATGACGTTACAGTATATATTTGTAGAAGGAATTACTTCAGACTATGTGAGAATAATCGCTGATTTTGACGACATATCACGTACCCTGATTACGTGATTAGGAAATAGCTAATGTATTTGGCATATATTCGCGGCTGTATTCTCTGATAGGCAGGGGTGAAAAGTAGTACACCCACATTTTGCCAGATAAGTTTAAAACTCATGTAACAGGGGCGACCCAATTGCCATGTATCGAGCTCTGGAATTCAGGTTGCTACTAAGACATTCCTGATGACAGAGCCGTATAACACTTGGCGAATTCAGGGTCCCGTGTTCAGAAGTAATTCTTAAGACCAAAGATTCAGTCATAGTTGAGGATACTAATGTATGTAGGCAGGTACTTAAGTTTCTCGTCGTTGATGACGGCAGTATCTCCCAAGATCTTTATTTACCTGAAAAGAGAAAACAATCCGTTAGTTGAATTCAGATTAGTGGTCAGACAATCGTTTGCATAATGTAAACTCCATAAACATATTTACTACTGTATTTCCGCACCTAAACAGCTTTCGTTTAAGCTCTGGAGAATCCATAAAATGTAACGGTATGCAAATGCAACTACTTCCTTAACCTCCTACATCAGCTTTAGTCATCGTGCGTCATCAATCATTTACCAAATAAAAGAACAACAGCATCGATATCTTTGACTGTTTTATTTTATATCACGATCATTAAAAGTAAAATACCAAACCGTGATTCACCTTTTACGAAGAAGTTGTCGATGATGCACTTTATTTTAGAAAGTTCGTTTTAAAAGGCAATCCCGGCCGAGATATCAGTTAAAAGCAAACAAATCTTAAAAACAAGGCTGGCTTTTACCAAAAACATAAAATTGAAAGAGAACCTCAACCAAAATCCTCCTGAACTTCGAAATACAAATGACAGCTAAATAAAAGTGGAAAACCGCCATGCTCGGAATGCAAAATGATGGTCAAATAATTCGGTTGTCAAGGGAACAAACCGTAGGAACACGGGCAGGGCACTGACTAATGGGCGATGTCGGCAGGCTCCACAAACATCGGGGCCTCTTACACGTCCATATTAAATCACGGGCTTTGTCTTAGACCTGGGCAGATGGAGCATGCGTGATCGCCTGAATAAAATATGCGGCTTGCCAGAGTCCGTCTATAGACGGGGATTAGCCGTCTGTTGTTGACTGATGCCTTATCGATTCTGTCTTTAGGGATTACAGACGATGCTGATTATTGATCAATGCATGCTTTATGGCTGCTGTATCAATACGGTTTGTGTTTATTCTGTTTCTAATTAAAGCAATGTCAAAGATTCAGAAAATAAGATAAAAAAATTAACTAAGACATTAGCGGTCCAAAAAGTAGTTAATTTTTAACTACTTTTTGGACCGCCAGAATCAACAACTCACAACAACAGAATTTACGAAAACTCTGCCTGCCCATTGCTAAAACAATGGAATAAAATTTCCATTAAACGTTATGTCTGCAAAGGGGAAAACGTTTAAACAATCAGGGAAGTAATATTATGCGCTCACTTACAAAGAACCCCTTGCTCATTTTACAACAAGTACCTGCATATAATTTACTCTTCTGTCTGTGGAATCAATTTAAATAAAAGGTCTAACCCTGTAATACATGCTGAAAACATTGATGATGTTAATGATGAGTTTTATTAAAGCAGGTCTTCTTCTCCAATAAAAGAAATACATTCCAAATTGGGGCAATGCTTGATCATGATCAGCAAAGTAACTGTACCCTTTGATTTCTGAGAAACAACACATCAGCTGTTAACCATGCATCAGTGTACGTGTATTTGTTTGGCTCTTAATGCATCCGGGTCGAACTACTTTTAACTTGCATTAATATTATAATATTAGAACTAATGCCCGATGAAATTAGAACTATTAATATCCCATCTGAAGTGCGGCAGCTCATAACTGTTGCTATACATTCATTTTTAATCAAGATGTATGCGTAGTATCGATAAGTTATTCGAGCGGACGTAATTAATTCTATGCTGATTCATCTACTGTTTATATTCTAACGTGTTTGAGTAAAAGCGTGTCTAATTAATTATTAAAATGATGCTATCATAATATTACTGGCTTAGTAAATGAGATAGCTTTAAAATATATACGAAACTCAATGACCGAAACGCTTTGGTCTTTCGCTATAATCATTATAAAGGGTTCGGATAACGTCGGCACGTCTCGCCAAAATAAATTCTAATAAACTTAATTAAGCTGTACAACGGTATTATCTCCGTCAAATTTTACCTCCCCAAATTAAAAGGCGAAAAAGTTAGGCCCCGCTTTGAGTGTCAAAGGAAAAGAAGATAAAGTTGCTCTCTACGTGACTCAGCTATGCAAACATTTTTTGAGTAGCAAAGCAAACAGATGAGGACGCTTTAGACAAGACTGGCCTGATAGCTTCAGTAGTTTTGACATACCAGACTAGTATAGCTGCATAAAATATTTGTTGTATCAGTTATGCCAATGTACCTAAATGGGCGCAAAAAACATTAAAAGTTTAATAAAAGAAGAAAGGACGAAAGTGAAATTCATTCCTCTTATGCTAACGATATAAATAAATAAGTATAAATTACATTTACGTGCTTAACCTAAAAGTTTTAAACAAAATGTGGCTGGCCACTAAAGTAAGCTCTTCCAACCACAACCTAAAGGGGTAAGCGGTAACTCAATCTGGCATTAATACGGCTTCTTAAGCGAAAAAAAAAAACAAAACCAACCATATTTTTTTCCGCGATAATTTTGTCGGCGACCATTCGTGCGAATGAGAAGGAAAGTGGGAAAACGAAAGAGTGAAAGAGACAAAGGCAGGAGAAATATAATCCTCCACTAATGATAACCGGTGCACCTGCGTGATATTTGGCCCGAAAATTATGGGCAATACAGATGGAGCGGGATGCTGCTTTGTAATAAGAGGGTAGATGTCGCAAATGCAAAATACAGCGCATGACAATGGTTTTAATATTTTGAAGCTTGTAGAATAATTTTGCCAAAAATATGTTTTGTAAATATTTACGTAGATGCGACATGTTGCGTGTAAGAGACATGTTAGGTATATGTGCTGCTCTTAAAAGAGTTTGTCATGTCAAGCCAAGCCCTTTGAGTTCAGCAATGACCCATTTACCTCATTCTGGCTTGAATACATGTTTAAGAGTAAAATGAGCTTTGAGCTATTTTTAGTGGCTATACCCAAGTTTACCTTTTAAACATACGGTAGAGATATTTTTGAGTCAGCCTAATTAAAGCAAAGATTTGTTTCACTCATGAACACATACTTAAAAATCTTTATCTGTCATCAAAATACAGATAATCGGTTAGGTAATAAAAACCTCGAATTGCTACGTAGAGCTAGAATGATTTATTCCTGTTTTTATCATTGTCTATATTCGAGCAATCGAACCGAATACAACGCTTCATAGTTTCATTCATTTTGTTATCCGCTAATTAAAAAATGAAATTCTAATCACAACAATATGGTAGGGACTTGGGTCTCCCAATTTACTACCACATTGTTATAAATACAGAATTCCAATACAGATTTTAGAAGCAAAATAAATAAAATTGTAAATATTCATCGCATATTTCGTAGACTAGATTTAATATTTATCAGTGAAAAGGTTTCAGATGAGAAGTATTAAAAATGGCTACGTAATTGTTAACGAAAGAATAAGAAATAATATTTAAGTGGGTAAAATACAATTGAATGATGAATAAGGATAAAGACTTAAATAAAATCAATGTAGATGTATGAATAACTATAAATGCATTTATTATTGTTAGAATTGTCCCCAATGAGCCTGACCTGTCGAAGGGTATTGTATGTACAAACCGCATTGATTTGTCTCATCTTACAATTAACACAGATATAGAAACTGAATACCTATGACCTTTGCTATTGAAACTCATCGTAACTATTGGATAAGTATTTAATATCATTGAGGGAAAACCACAAAACAATTATATTATGAGAATCTAGACACCTGCATTAGGAGAAAAGGTGGAATATTTTAATGACACATATGCAACTCATCATGACAAAACCTAGACGCTAGTTTTAGGTCTGTAAACGCACTAATCGCCAACCCGTCTTGAGCAAACGTGGTGATTAGTGCTCGTGCCTTCTCATTATTAGAAGAGGCCTTTGCCCTACAGTGGTACAATAAAAGGTTGGTATTACAACTCATAACGTTTGCCATGCCTTAAATCCAAACCCACAAAGGAGCTTTTATTTGACATGTTTTTGTTGAATCTCCAGATAGCAAGCTGTAATGTAACGGCCAACTAAGAAAAAACAGGTGTCAGTTTGTGCTCTGGAGCCAGTTTAGTTAAAATTGCTTTCTTAACTGGCGCTTCTTGTCGGTCTTTACTTTGAACAGAACTCACGATTTTAGGGCACTATCTTATGTTCTGTTAAAAATTCACAGTTTGAAGCATTTTACATCGATGATTAATGTTTTTGGTATCCTACTTACAGATTTAATTAATAATGAAAAATGAGAATAATATAACGTACTTATTAATCAATGAAACAAAACAAGAATGCGACCTCAATTATATTCGTATTCTGTTAATTACTGGAGACAGTACGTTTAATGAAATTTTGCTCCCCAAGGTTGCAGAATGGACTGCAAAGCCCCGAATTTAAAAGCGAGTGCCGCAAGCAAACTCCGTGGTAGCCGTGAGAATGCTAGAGAATGGTGTGAACACGTACGAAATGTTTACTTTTCCTTTGTGCAGCTAGTTCCCTGACTGGTGCAAAAGAACGGCGGCGAGCGGGTGGCAAATGTTTGCCTTTACTCGCATTTATGTTTGTTTGTTAACGTAAAAGGAGATGCAGTACTTAGAATATTCTGTTTAATGGGAGAAGGAATTTAAACCCTGTTGGAGTTCAAACGCTGTGTGGACAGCAACTCGAGGAAATAGAAAAATATTATGTATTTTGATTTACTTAAACTTTATTGTAACAAAAAAATCTGTATACAGCTACATTAAATTGAACTTTTATCATTTAGGAAATTCTATTACCCGTCTCTACTTCCGCTTTTAACTTGCATCCTTGTAAGACAAACGGTGAGACGGGTGGTGGACTTAAGGACTTTTACTGTTATTATTATTTGGACTAGGAATGTTTGCCATTCTAGACTACTTGATGCCGGGGATATGGATTTCAAATGCATTTTCTTCTGTTTGATATTTACCTACAGGGGACTTCAAAGTAATTCCTACTCCACTTTTGTTTACTTATTTTCTGCGACTGGCCCGATTCTTTTGTGACATTTGGTGCGCTTGCACAAATGCTATTCGTGAGTTGTGAGGTTTCGTCTGAGCACTTTTAAATAGGTATAGAGGTAGCAATTGCGAGTAAGTTATAAAATGAATTCAAAGTATATGTTTGCCTACCTGAGGGTATTTGAAGTAAATTATGAAGAGGATTATGTCAGAAGCAGAACATAAAGTTATTGAAATATTTTATCTTGTTCGGTAAATTTATTCAAGTGTAATATGTTATTGGCCCGTTGGACTTGAAACTTACTTTATTGATGATAACTTATCATTATTATCTGCCTAAAGAACTTCTTTTTTAAGTTATCCTTGAGTAGGTACAAGATAATTATCATTACTGGGTATTAAAGTTACAATACAATAACAAGACCATGCTTGTTAATTAAACAAAACAAAAGCAATTATTTCGCTAGCACAAAGAAGCAGTTACGAAAATAGCACTCCAAAGTCTACAAACTTCAATTTAACAGTAACGTAACAGTTATGAGTAACCAGTTAAACTGTAAAGTTATGGAGACGCCTCATTAACCTGTCTGAGGTACACTTGAGACTCATTGTGTCAGTAATCGACGCCTTCATTCGCTTGTTTATACGGTCCAGCGATCAGACGGTAATGTAAACGTGATACAACCAAATTACGTTCGGTTTAAGGACGCTGAGAACAATGTTTATGTATAAAGTTACTTTTGTTTACGTTAATATAAACAACAAACACAAACAAATACTTATGTTTATTGTGGTGATCGATTTATGGAAACGTCCACTTATAGGTAACTCTTAAGATTCAGTTTAGATTGGTCCGATATAAATTCAATTATAATTTATTTGCTAATTTTTATTTGTTATTTATTTCATTTATAATTTATAAGCTCATGCTAATCTACAATCATTAAGTGTACTTCAAATGTTCGTTAGTTCAGGGTGCTGGTGCGGCTCCCCCGCTGCTGTAGTGCGTCTGCGATGTTTGCGCACGCGCATACAGATGGCTTTCACACTGTGCTGCGATGCCGCATCGCTTCGTTGATGCTCCGTACGCGTGGGAGCGCCAACACCATCCTGAATGTGCTCAGCCACAAGTTGGACAGCCCCCTTCTGGGGCATTGGGTTCAAGTACAAGTGCGTATGCCCGGGGCCCCAGAGGGTGGCGTTAATTAGTTAGAAATTGTTTAATTTTTAAAAGTAATTGTTTAATTTTTTAATGATTTTTTAAAACGTAGTTTTTAAATTTTTTTTAAGTAATTGTTTAACTTTTTAATGATTTTTTTAAAATGTTTTTTAATGTAATTGTTTTTTTTTTAATGAGTTAATATTTCAATAACAACACATATTATGGACCAATGTCTGAAATAAAAAGATTTTATTTTATTAATTTAAATGTTAAGAAAATAGCGTGTCCAGAATATAAATGTTATGATGTTTATCCATCGTTTGAATGCGATATTTTACTCTAGTCATAGCTAAAAATAAACCCCAGCAATTAAATAGGAAATACCAGTAATCTCACTACCAGGAATCATCTTGTTCTACATACACGACAATCCGTTGAAGAATCCCCATCAAGATAACCATCTTCATTTGAATTAATTAAAGCTTGACTTCAATTTGTATCATGCTCATTTTACTACAGAACATAAATTCATCACAATCTTGTGTAAAGTGCATATCAACGACACTCGTTACATAAAAGTACATAATAAAAATATGACAAACGTGCATCGTTAAAGCATAATTTACTTCGTGACTGACAATATAAAAAATGTCATCAAAACTTGGAATTAGAATTAGCTAACAACTTACTTACAAGACATAAAGCAAAGTGACAGGGAGACTCGAACGCTCTAATCAAATCTAATCCAGTTAAAACTTTTCCAATAAGCTTCCCCCACAGATGCATTCCTTTCCTTCACCACCATCGTAAATGTTTGCAGAATGACTCACGGGTTTAAATGTGCGAGTATAGTCTCCTACAGGCTTGGTCTTGGGTATGTAAGCCTTGGGGCACTATTGATAATCCTTGACCATGCAATAGCATAATGGATTAAAAAGTTCAATGCATTTCGTAGGCGTTGTGAGTTCATCGCTCCAGGGTTCCTCAGGGAGCTATCTTTGGCCCATTGATTGTGGCGTCGTATAGATAGGTTTTCAGTAGGTACCAATCAATATTGCTATATAAAAAGGATTTTTTTTAAGCAAAATACTACGTACCACGACACCAATTTACTGATAAAATGACACTATCTGTTGCATGACCAAAGAATATTATCATAACCAGCATTTTTAATATCATTACTTTGCATGAACACATACACATTATTATCGTTATCTTTATTTTAGTATCCTTAATAACGTAGCAATATATCAGCCACGAGGTTTAACAAAATTGTTCACTAATTTCTTTTAAATTAACCCTTGGAAGCAAAAATAAATAGAAAGAGAGAAAGAGATGGAGAGAGTTTAGGAAGAAATTGGTAAGAATAACCTTATTCCAGTTGTCGGGATACCGAAACTTGATGTCGCGTCTAGCCGACAGACCATTTAACTAATGAGATAAATCTCCAGCCTTAGGGTAGATTTTTACCCCAAGCAAGTGAACAAGTAATCTTTCAATCTTTTAATGACATAAGTTTGGGTACGCGATGATTGTCGGATTTTTCGCTGCGATCACGAGGATTACAAAAAGTCCCAGTTGGATACAATAAATTAAGATGCTTGCGAGAGTGTGGGTAATTTGAAAAGATTTTCCGGGTGCTTTATTTTAATTGGGAAATATTTGCTATTCGGTTTACGAGGCAAAGAATGATGGTATTTTGATAATTGCTTTAATAAAGTTACTGTTCGGTAAACTATTAAAAGCGAGGTAATACAATGGGCCAGCTTTTGGGAATACAACTTACAACACAGTTGATAGAAATAAAAAAACGTGTTACCTAAGTTTTTCAATAAAGTTGAGGTATGGCTGGCTTCTCATTACAATAAGAAAAGTACACAAAAACAACATTGTCAAAGCGATCTAAATAGTCTATTTGAATCAATACAAATACAAACACAAAATGTATATATATTTGTCTCATAAAATACGCAGTCAGCAATTCGGTTACCATAATTTCCATATTTCTTTTTGCAGATAAGAAATTTAAGCTAACGGAAGATTTATGTGCAGTACAAAAAGAGCAAAATATTAATCAAAGAAACAACGGTAGATGGGCATCATCACTCACATAACACCATCCCCTAGACAATGAGCGCGATGGAATGGAAACTATCAAAAATGTAATCCATTTCCTTGTAGTGGATGGTTCATGAGATAATAACGCAAAGATATATGATCTCACAAATATGACACCTACTTTAGTCTTTAATATTCGGAGTATACGTCATGTTTTATTCATGGACTTAGTTGCTTTATCGCACTATTATAAAATTTAAGGACTTTTGAATGTGTTTATGGAGAAATATAAATTCCGACTGTCTTCATAGACACACGTAATATACATGGCTGTAACTTGGACAAAAGTCCCAATCAAAAGTTGTTAGGGCACAATGGCAGGCAAGCTACTCACATACTTCCGTGCAAGTTACAGGGATGCACTACTCATCAGCATCTTTTCTGTAAAAATCTCACCGTGAAAACTTTGGTGATTTAAACTTTAATACTGGTATCAATTGTCAATCCCTTGCCTCAGCTGGTCTATTCTGTAATATTCCGTGAAAACTTAGGTGAAGTGAGCTGCCATTCCACCTGACGCTTGGGATAGACCAGTTGGTGTAAGCTTTCAAGGCATGCAAGTCTGACATTAAATTTATTTAGGTCGTCTCAAGCCCCATACAGCGGCGTCTATACGTGACTTCTGTTCAACAGCTCGGAATATTTAATTTCCACGGTTCATAGGTATATCTTTATTATTGAAAATAAACGCATCGCATAACTTTGTGAGGCGAGTAAGGTAAATGATTTCGTACCGTATTTTTTATTTTTTGTGTACGTTTTCAGAAATACGTGCGATTCATTATGTCATATTTATTTTAGTATAAACGGTAAACTTTTTGAGATACCGCAAATATGAAACTTGTATATCTTTTAACAAGCTTTTATTTAACTTGCGATGTATGTATGTAACTATGTTTGTTCGGGTGGACTCTTGCAACTCAATTTTGAAGCAGATATCTTCCGACCGATAGACGATTGAGCTGAAATTTTGCATGCATGTGTAAATCGGATGACAATGCAAAATTATTATGACATGGAGCTGATCTGATGATGGAACTGGAAGGTGGCCATAGGAACTCGGTAATTAAACGACACAACCCCATCGAGTTTGTGCTCGTATGATTCGTCTTGACGAATAATTTGGTGCTAGATGGTAACCAGGGTCTGATGATGGAGCTGGAAGATGGCCGTAGGAACTCGGTAACTAAACGATATAACCCCATCGAGTTTGGGCTCGTTTAATTCGTCTTGACGAGTACTTTGGTGCTAGATGGTATCCAGGGATTTTGATGGAACATTAAAGAACATTTAGAACACAATGTAACACGCTTTTATTTATTTCTTATCAGGTTTAAATGATTTTTAACTTTTTAGTCCTTTTTATTAATAAGTAATAAAACCTTGTAAAGTTTTTTTTTTCTTTTAATTTTTCAATATTTATTAATAAAATGCAAATACCTACAAATGTGCCAAATAATTAAAACTAGCTTGCAGAACATGTCTACTTTATGATTAATTTTGAATAATTATGGCAACGATGTTTTTCCACGAACAAAATATTACACGACATAAATCTTATCTTTTTTATTTTCTACATTTTGCCTACCTACACCCATCTCATTTTATCTTTATGGGATCAATAACTATTTACATTTAATAAGGGAGGAGTACAACAGAATCATTTTACGGAAAGTCCTCCCTCCGATGCCGTTTCGTTACGCCATTATTCAGAATAGGGGACCGAGCACTTAGCGACATTGGTCTTATTGTTATTTTTGAAACTCATTTGAATGTCATGTCAAAATGTGAAAGAGATTCGCAAATCATACTAGCGTGACATTTCCAACTAGTTTAGATTTAATGCTTTCTAAACTGCGTAGGCATGCTAAATTGAACACTAGTGTGTTCAATTTTGCTAAAGATCTTAACTTTTAGTGTGCTAAAAGATTTGTTAACTAAACGAACGTCAATTTAAACAAAGAATTTAATAAGACGAGTTAGCTGAAGACTCATATTTTTTTCATTAAATAGACCATTAATTAACATTAGCCAACCTTAATAAAGTAAAACTTTCGTCCATGATGAAAATGCCACAAATATTAAAAAAGAGAACATTTTTATGGAAGACCATAACGTCCATAACAATACAAATTGGTTCAAGTTCACAGCACTGAATAATCAGACAAAGCAGCGGATATACGTAACAACAAACAAAGACAGTAAATAAATTAATAATGATTTGAGTACGAAGGGCTTAACATCGCAATTGAAACTTCCGTCGGCCATACATCATGCGATGTTTCGTACGACATGACGGATCGTAGAGAGCCCGCTTAAGTAGGACAACCACTGAATTGCAAACTACTTTAATTTAATCTGTTTCCATTCTAATTGTTGATTAATTGTGTCATTTGCACGTGTCATCTTCATGTTGTTGTGGGATGTTCTGTTACAATGAGATGGGTTACTGAGAAATGTGATATAGATTTAGCAGTTCCAAGATTTACATTGTCATATTATTTTGTCACTATCAAACTCTGTATCAACCCTTCTTCATCGTTTTTTCTATTTCTTGATCTTACTTGTCCATTATCATTACCATGATACAGTAATTGGACGCAATCCAGTCGAGGGGTTGGAGTCAATCTTAATATTTCACAATTAGCACCATCAGACAATATCTGCCCTGACGTCAAGTCTACTCCACACGGGTCTCCCTATGGACCGTGTCGTTAATTGCTATAATCATTGCACTTAGCAAACGGATAAGAATCTTGGCACGTTTACCGTTTTAGAGTAACCAGAGGCTGCTCTCTGCTTTTATGTTTCAAATATATATCTGGTACACAAACAAACATTTTAAAAATAAATACCAAAGGATATAGAAATTCTCCCGAGTTTTAATTGAAAGTGTTCGAATATTTACCCTAGAATATTCATCTGTATCTACATAAAACCAGCTACGTATAAACAAAAAAAAAAAAAATTAATGTAAAACCGCGCGTCATCGTGTATCAGACATGTCCTGATATTAAAGTTTGTCAGTTTGTCCTGGTACTGACGGCTGATAGCCACAGCGCTTTGGGAATTCGTAACATGTTCGGGTTAAATGCATTTTGTTATTATATTTCATGTTCCAGGCCCTCTGTTATCTTTCAATGGACTATATGAAAATGTTTTGTGTACATTTGGTATAATAATTTTTATTACAGTCATAAAAATGTTTTAACTGAGTTTCTCTCTTTTAATGTTTGAAACATTTTACTCTTCTGCGAAGTAATGACTACATGAAAACATTATTGTCCGAATTAAAACATTAGTGAAAGCTTTATTAAAATATATCACATTTGTTTGTGTAAAAAACAGTATCTACCTATGCATCATACTTTCAATAGCATTTTATACCGTTAATGTTTAAAGTCTTTGAACATTGTGTTGTATTGACGACCCAACCTAAATTTCCTTTAAAATTGATTCTATTCACGCGAAAGCATCACTTTCTTTAAGTGACTTCGACTAATCTGTCTCGGGTCCATTAGTAACCTCTGGTTTTAGAGTCATTAATCCATCGTGGGCACCGGACAGTTGACTGACACCACGTAAGGGGGAGAAATACGTACAATATACTACATGAATAATTTCTTTTGTGAAAGTATGTGTGAAAAGTTATGAGAAAATCGCGCTTGAAGCCGTTAAGGTGATTGACGCACGATTTTTGTTATGGCGTTCTCTTTACTACTGTGTATCACGATTTGATAGTTAGCTATGACTTTTTATGGGCACAGTAAAAGCGATATCTTTTAGCCTGTTCTCTGAGATTGGGGCAAAATCACTGATTTGTTAGAAAGTATTGAAATCAACAGCATTGTGGCAAAATTATGTAAAAACTTAAGCACTTCCGATAGTTTATTGTTTCTTTAAAGTGATAATCGGTTACACAGTTACTGATAGGTAATCAGTTCTATAATAACCGATTAGTGATTCTATCAAGAAAACAGTTTATTGATGGGAGAAAACTGAAATAGCTCCTCGGACTTAGAAATCATAGGAAATCTTAAGTACCAATCTATTAATAGTGCGGTGGGCGAAGCACTTACACAAGAATTTAAAAAAAATAAAGAAAGAAGCAAAGGCCAGTACACAATACACTGCATTCCTTAAATACCCGACACCAAACAAAAAAGTTTTAGAATGTTTGCTTTTTTATGTAGCAACCGGAATCAAGGCGCATACTCTTTAAGGTCGTCACGTCTCATTTGGATTGGCCACCCATCCGCGTTCAGCCAGATCGATCACATTTGAAAACTTTACAACTTCCTCATAAAAAAGGAAGGTACAGTGCCCTGGCGTAGATATGACACAGCGTAAGACGAAGTTCGCCTTTTTTGTGCATAGTCTGTTTCTTTTCCCTAAGGGTGGGTAAAACCAAGAGCTACGTTATTGTTTCCTTCAAAGTTAATTTTAACACTTAACATTAACCTACTGTGGGACCACCTGCAAAATGTTTAAGTTTTAGTGAAAAGGGTGACAAGTGACAAGACATCTTATTTCCCTAAAATGTACGTGAGTCATTTTTTTGAATGGCAACACTTCAAGCTTGCTGTCATCACGAATACAAAATAAACCAAGTTTAAAAAGCTTTTTTCTGCGAGATTATTCATTACAGGCGTGGTATTATGCTGCTGTATCTTAGGTATATATGACAGTAGTTATGACTGTATCTTTCTAAAGTTCGATGCGCATTTTTACGGCTGGTTGTAAGTACTTTGACCTAATAAAAAATGTTTCAAACAAGAACCTTTAAAGCAAATAAAGTGTTATCCTACAAAAGAGTCGTAAACATGAGGTTTAAGCTCTACATCGTGTGCGAACATAAACATTGAACGTTTCTCTAAACAGAGTGGAGGGTTATTCGCAACATTCCAATGGTTCCCATTTTATTCAAGAATCCCAGTGGGAACAGGGTTACCGTACGAATCACTAACCCACTAACAATGAGCTTTAAAAGAGAAGTCCCTTGAGACTTGGATGTTTTAACTCGGAACTGCTCTTATATTGAGTAACGTTTTAGATTTTTTTGCTATTACATCTGTTAAAGCTTGCAGGATATTTTTCGATTTTGCGTAAGGAAAGCTCTATTGTGCAAGATGTGTGTTTATTTTATGCTCGCACATTTTCTAATTTTCGCTTGTTCTCTTATTGAATGATAAAAGTTTTGTTTTAAAAGCCCATGTTTTCATGATGTTTACACACATTTTCTACTCATTCTGTACAAAAATAAAAGCAAATTTTACCTATCTAGTCCTTTTTTTCTAAAAATGAGCGTTACACTAAAATAATCGTGATTTTGGAACGCGAAGTTCCTTATCGCGCGTTGCGAAAGGGGGCTAGACGGAAAAAATTAAGACCAAAAGTTGGAACGACACTTTTTGCTATAGTTGTAAGCCGTGCGGCGTGCGCGTGTTTCTCTGTCTGTCTCTCTCTCTCTCTCTTATAGAAAGCAAGCCAGTTATACTTCGTTCCATCCGGGTGTCCCTTGACACCTCTCAAGTTTTTTTTTTGTTTGTCTATCCTGTCTCACTGCTGGGCAAAGGTTTCCAAATCCTTCCAATTTATTGTTCTAGGACTTACCGGTTTCGTCTCGACGTTTTCCTTCACCGTTTTGAGAGCAGTGGTGATGAAATAATTTACACAAAGCCTGGGTTCGAACTCACGACCCACAATTCGTAAGTCGGGGCCGATACCACTAGACCACCACTGCTTATTAATTCATAGGTACTATTTTCTTACACCGACAGACTCCAGGAATCTCTGACAGGCAGCTTTAGGCCCTAATTCTGTAATAATGTAATCCCTGGGGGCCTAAAAAGGCCACTTTGACAGAATCATAATAGGACAACAATATGAATCATAAATTAAAAATCGTAAAATGGTCACAAACTGACAATTCATAATATGATCTGCGTGAAATTCATATCACAATGAAATAATATTTAAACTGTAGAAATAAAAAATCAATTTGATTAATAAAAACTGTACTTAATGAAAAATTTACCGATAAAATTATGGTTTTTATTTTTTTCATGCGGCAATGTTTACACCAAATATGGATTGAAATTTAGAGGAATTGCTAATGATCTGCTAGGAATTCAGGAAATAAATAGCTTTTAGAGGTATTGCTTAAAGTGGCCTTTTTAGGCCTCCAGGAACTCTTACTGCGCCACCTCGAACCAGCCCTCGGTATGCGTCAAGGTTAAAAAATAATTATTTCGTCCAAATCCCGCCCAATAATACTTCTTGGCATTATAATAAAACCACTCATTTACGCTACAACTTACAAGGATAAAATAAAATTATGCCAACAACACAGGCGGTAGTGCTGTGCTCAAAATAGCGATTGTGCAAAAATAACCGGCTGTTTCCCACAGCCGAGTGCCATGGGCAACGTAAACATCCCTAGTTAGATTGCAAGTTCATTGGCTCTTACAGCCAGAAGTTTGTTCTGCTAAAAGAAACGAATGGTAAAAATGTTACTTAAAAGTGCGACAACATATATTATTATGTATAACATAACATCACGCCTGTAATCCCCGTGGATAAGGCAGAGTTGTACTCTATAGTACAGTCACGAGCACCAATACGTCAACACGTGGCAACTGTCAGTTGCGTTTTTTTCGTGAAATAACGAATGTAACGTTGAAATACGACACATTACATAAACCTATGGGTTCGAAAATGCTATGTTCGTAACAACATAAAATTTCATTAAAAAATAAAGGAATAAATCGCTTTTGAATAAGACCGATTGTATACATACTTTTGCTCGTGATTGTATACATACATTTTGCCAGTAGGGGTGAGCCTATTGCCGTCAACCAGGTACAAATCCAGACTCCGGGCTGCTAATGAGAAATTGCTGATGGGAAAACCCAATAACACTTTGCCCGACCCAAGAATCAAACCCATGACCTCATGGTCAGCAGTAGCGCTTGCGACCACCAGACCAACAAGGTAAGTATACTCGAATTCAAAAATGTTATAAAAGACGTTTTTCTCTCTTCCTACTAAAGTATTACTTATGCAGTTTTCTTTGACAGTTTTATTAAAAACTACGCTACACGCGTTTAACGTTACGTCCAACTTCAGACTTTCTTTTGCAACTAATTTAAAGTTATTCTGGCCAACACTTCAATGGATATGGATGAGCTGCGGCGGATTCAATAATTGCGAATATTTTTCCTTCAATGGTAGTTCGAATAATCGAATAAAATGTGTTTTTTATGCGATAGTAATCGATGTAATCAAGCGACACAAAGGCGGGTCATTAATTCGATGGCAGCAATGAACAACAAAAACATTTTAACTGAGTCCGCGTTCCGGACTGAATCTTAATGCACGTTAATCTAAATTTCAATGGATCTGCAATAGGGTTGTCGGTTGTCGGCGTGCACTTGATCTCTTAGTAAAAGGCCAGTGCAATTTTTTTTAAAGGAAATGCTTTTTTATACAAACATCTGGGCTATGCTTAGGACATAGCTTCAATAAAATGTGAGATCAGCACAAACTGGTTTTTTTTCCTCTGACGTGCAGCCCATACTTACGTAGGTAAGTAAATAGGTAGGAATAGACTGAAATCACAAGGCATTACATTCGTGTTCCTGAATCGCCTAAATTTACTCTGAACTATTATGATCGGATACTTTAACCAGCTCGTTTCTTTTTCGAAGCAATGAAAAATATACGTAGTCTTTGTTTTCCTAAGAAAGTGGTAAACGACGTTAAATAGACGATAGTTTTGTCATAACGAATACAGTTTCGTTATGACAAAACTATCGTCTATTTAACTCACTTATAAAGGCCGTTATAATAATAATAATATATTCTTTATTTCAGCCACAATCCATGTAGTCTTAGTAACAAAGACTTAAAACTATGTCAGTAAACCTTTACAAACTAAAAAATGACGTGGCCACGTGACACATTGGCACGTGCCTCCGTACCCAGTGGCTTATTAAAGGAATATTATGAAGGAACCGCTTTCCTAGGAAATCAAAGCTTTAGTCAAATCTAGGAAGTAACATTTTCCTACTTTCAAGATACAACAATACCAAAAAAAAATCGTGTCCATCAATCAACTTTGTTGCTTTGAGCGACCCAACTGCAAATCGCTCTGAGTCTTTTTATAAACAAATCCTTACATTTTGTTTCGTTTCGCTTTCCCAGCATTTCCCATTTCTACTGGACACTGCCTGTTCCAAACTTAGTCGTTCGTATAAATTCGGTACACAGTTCTATTCGAAATATCCGAGATTTTAAGTCTACTGTGCCCAACCCTAGTAATAAAATTGATGGCGCTAAAAGTAAACGATTTCAACTCTTTACCTATTTTGTTATTTACAGTATTTTAAACTCGCTAAATTGTGTTTACTGTGAACTAATAAAATTGGTTGAATAAGTAGTTTTTTGACTTCGTTCTCAGGAATTGGAATTCAATAAAACGTTTCTAATATCCTAAACAATTAGATATACAGTTTGAATCGAATCAACAGTTTCGAGATCAATAAACTGGTTTATTTATCAGAACGAAATGATTCCGAGATAAACTGAGTACCTACTAAGAATTGAGAAAGAAGATTAATTTTATTCCTCGAAAAACATTTATTCGAGGAATAAAACTGACGTTTTATTCCAGTTTTTATTGACAGTTTTTGTATGAAATAATTGTTAAAATTTCAAAATTATTCCTCGAATAAAGAAAGTTATTGGATGATTGAAAAATCAGCCCTAAATAATAGAAAATTCATTTTAAAGATCTTTTACACGTGCATTAAAACTCAGGGAAGAAGTGACATTAGGTATGTAAAACTATACTGTTTGAAAGTCTACACTCGACGGCCGTGATGAAAATCGGTAATCTTCACCAGTATTTGACATTAAGTTGTCAGAAAACACTCTGTATTTCGACTGTGACCGTTTACCGGTTTCCGAAGAAACCAAAGCTTAACATAATTAATAAAATGTCGTTCACCTTTTATAAGAATCATAAATTCATTGCCAGGATTAATCGATTGTAAAGCCATTTTCTACAGAATTCGTCCGAAGTACAGACGCCAGCAGGTCAAGCTACCTGAAACTGTCAAATGTTCCCAATCAACCTTGAACCTTAATGCTTTAGCGATAAAGTTGAAAATATGTTAAAGAAATTTGACAGATTGTAGTAGGTCTGTACGAGTGAAAAAAATCGCTTCCCAAACGGTATCTTCGCACCGATATTAATTCGTATTGTATTGTTATTACAGCTATTAATCATCATTGTTTTATTGTTCGCTTCGATATAATAAACATGTCTCGAGGAACAACTGGACGTGCTTTTAACAACAAATAGAAACGTTTAGTTGCGATAAAATCCGTTAATCTGAATCAAACATCCCGAGAATTTTAAACCGTACGTTTAAAATTCTCGGGATGTTTGATATGAGTGGAATTGAGAATGAAAACAATCGGTGTAGTTGAAATTCTTTTCAGGTTTTTTTCCCGACTGCGCGACAGTAAACACAGGGTTATGTTTTTATTGGAAACTACAGCAGGTTAATTGAGCGAAGGGTTTTTTTTCGAGAACGCATGACATTTTTTTATGTTTTTTTTTATTAGTTCAAAAAAATCGTTGAGGGTTCTATCAAGCCACAATAAGACTTCAACATCAATAAAAACACAAAACAATACCACCCCAAAATTAAGCTCAACAAAAACTGTCACTTGACAAAAAAATCAAACAATCAATAACGATTTGCAGTTAAGCATAGTTCATTGTGCTAAACGTTCTCGCCATTGAACGACAAAGCCAGCGACATCTTGCTGACAATGGGCGTTCTACCCACAACGTACCACAATGGGCGTTCAGGACCAAATCATCCCACAAAGCCCTCGGAAGCCACTCGATATCCGCCACTAATAAAAACCGGATCCCGGATACGGCGATACCGAACACGGCGACTACACTTTTTGTCCGCAAAAAAGAGAAACCCCCAAAATTTAGAGCCCACTTCACAAAGTACGAAGTTTTAAATTTTGGAGCCGTTTTTGTTGGCTTTATCGTTCGAGGGTTGGCTACGGTGTATTGGGTGAATGTACTGAATGAATGAGCTTTTTACGATTCCTTGTTTTGCATGATATTCTGCTGTTGAAAGCAAAGAACTAGTCAGATAAGCACTTTTTACAAAATCTTTATCGGGTTTCGTCAATCCTTATGCAAGTTACTACTTTATAATTTTACTAGTTGCGCCCCGCGGTTTCACCCGCATGTCTTATGCTAATATCGTGATAAAAAATATCCTATGTTGCAAAATTTCATCCAAATGACAAACCCGCTCTGCCGTACTCGTGCGAAAGCTTAAAAAACATACATAAAAACGAATCTTTTCTCTTTATATTATTAGTTTAAATGAAAGAATACTTTTGTCGTCTTTGTAAACCTGATTAAATCCAATTACACAAAAATATAGGTTCACTTTGAATTGATGGTGGTCCATCACGAACCCTACCACTTTAGTTCTTATTTGTTTTATCGATTTAGGTTCAATATCCTTTACTGTTATTACGTCGTGACACAGTTTACGGTAGGTAACAACATGATTGAAAGCCATAGTAAAGGATCTACTTCTAATAAAATATCTATTGACATCAGCTTACGAAGAAAACCTCAGGAGCGTATGTACAATTCAAGTCGCTATCGAAACAACTTGTATCACTTAGTTTTTATCCTGTATCTTTCCCCCCAAAACGAAGCCTTGCAATGAATATGTATCTCACGCATATTCCCAGCAAACACTGCGGCCACACAGGGAAAAGTGTAAGGATCCACAGGCGAAAACACACAATAGTAAGACGATATGTCTGGAAGTTACCAAACAAGCCACCCCAATAGAAAACAAATTGACATTTCAATGGAACTCGCCCGAGGACCAGCCTATTTGCAATTCAAAGAACCACTCTTCAATAACATGCCAACATATGGAAATAAGTGCGTTTTGAAAAGGATCTGATTTCTGTAGATACTCGAGAATATGTTTATAAGGAAGTTTTTTTGGTAACTATACTGATATTTGAGGAAAATTTATTCGGAGGAAAATTATGTGGAACAGATTTTTTCATTAATAATAAAGGCAAAAAAGTTGTGTCTATTAACTCAACGCTGTGTAAACAAGTGTTTTATATTTCTTTTTACCCGACTACGGCGAAGCAAAACGGAGGGTTATGATTTTGACCAGTATGTATGTATGTTCATCTATTCTCTCATAACTTCTAAGCTACTTATCATATTTGGCAACAAAAACAGTAGTAAGCGATCGAGAGGGTTTAGGGCAAAGTGACATAATGACCACGGCTATCCTCTGAACATCACTATGAATATGTATTAAATAGAATAGGTATACATTACATATACGTTTTTTATTTAATAGACGATAAAATATTGAATAGTTTGTACGTAACAATTTCACATGAGACTATTTTCTTGTTTCATACTTTCTATTTGCTTAAACTTCTCGCACACAAAAAGGTACAAAGGCCGACTTAATGCTTTTTGTTTAGTTTTAGAGCGTGATTTTTCAGTAGTCAGGTTTTATTTCTTGAACTTACATTTTAAAATCTAGAGAGCTATTCATTTATCATCTAATTAATCATTCTAAAACAGTTTCGATAATAATAGCCTCCTGACCGATTTGGCCAATGTCATGGCCAATGGGGTGGCCAATCTCAACGGAGATTAGCCAGATACGCAGGAGATATTATAGTGCACAAGTGTGTGCGCAAACACAGGTGCTCTCCCTGCTCCTTTACTCTCATAGTCTTATGGGACGGCAATCCGACACGGCCGGGGAGAGATCAGGCGCAATACCAACGGCTTTACGTGCTTTCTGGTGCTTTTTGGTATTAAACCGCCAACTTCCAAACTCCAGACTGTTACTAAGAAATTCCTAATGGTAACAGTTTGTTCGACCCGGGAATCGAACCCAGGACCCCACGCTCAGGAGTCGCGTTTGCAACCACGAAACCAATGAGGCAGTTAGTTTCGATACACTCACGTTAGAAGTCTTAATTTGTTGCCACAGTATTCATAACCACTGTCCCTGCACTTTGCAACTAGTGCACAGTTATAAAGTTATTCTATGTGGAATCGTAGCTAAATAAATAAACTCGTGTGGCGTAAAGTGCATTAACAAAGTTCCCTTACCCCGAATGAGTCAGTACTTAGGCTCCCTGCGGGGACGACGCGCCCCCTGCAGGGTAATTCAACGAGTACCTCCCGATACTACATTTATTATGGTTTCTTATACAAAACTTACAATGGAGCCTGTAAGCCTTTCGAAATCGAAGAGATTGGATAACTTTTTATACGGTTTTTATCAAGTTTCTGCAAGATAATCATTTCAGAAAACTTACTTTTATCTAGTCTTTTCAAGATAATCATTTGCACAAACTCACTTTTTCTTCCGAATCCATTTTCTGATCGATCAGCGATAATAATATGAATTTTAAAAGTAGAACCAACGGATTCTTTCCTTTGTTCTAGAAATATTGATTGAAAAAGTAGTAGTTAATAATTTAATGACGGTAATCAAGGAAACCTTTCTACCAACCGAGGCATTTTACGACGTAAGTAAAAGTTTTAATACGAAATTATAGCCATAAGGTCTATAATGCAAGTTTATTATCACGACAACGGATATTAAATTAAAATCTACTCTACAGTGTCTTTCTTGACTTATTGTTCTCCTGATTCTATTACCGATAGAGATTGCAAGATAAATTTTTATTAAATATCACGTAGGTACCGATTACGACGGGTCCGTGGCTAAATAATAACAGCCGCACAGGTCGTTCGATCAGGTTAAGCTACTCTTGCCTCGGGTGGTCTATGGATGGGCGACAATTTTTACATACCGAGCTCTCCGTGCCTCGGAAAGCACGTTAAATCGTTGGTCCCGGCTGTCATTCGTGGATCTTTGACAGTCGTTACGGGTAGTCAGAAGCCCGAAAATCTGACAACCAGTCTTACCAAGGAGTATCGTATTATCCAGTAACTGGGTCCATGTAAAATGCTGGTATTCAGCTGAATCCGGTTAGATTGGAAGCCGAACAAAACATGGTTGGGGAAAGGCTAGGCATATGATGCAGATGATGATTTAAGTACCGTCTGACTTCTTCTTTATACTATGGCTATATTGTCGCGATAAGGCGAACTACACTTCCCGCGCTCTCTATCGCACACCGCTCAACATCTCGCTGTACAACATAAAGCGCGCTATCGTGAAAATGTAGCAAAATAATTAAAAAGAAAGATAATACGTTTATTTGCGGTAAACATGACGCATAAAAAGACACAAACGTACATGCACATGACGCACAAACACAAAAAAAAATAACAAGTTGGGAGAAAACATACGTCGCATCCACGCAAAACGGCCATCGCTCAGCATAATGCTAAGACCCTATACGAGACAGAGCCCCAGCGCTGCGCTGTGTAGCCGTAGCTTTATAAGCTTGTCGCTAAACTTCCCATGTAAATCATATAATCCGAAATGGGTACGTTCAACCGACGACAGAAAACGTAATCATCTGGTACGCATCCACTCGTAAAAAGCAATCTTTCTTTCAAAGCGACGACAATGTGAAAGTATGGCGTTTAATATAAAGAGCATTACGTCACACATTTTTTGTTGGATCTTTATGAAAAATAGACTCATCTTGGATTACTCATGCTAAGTATTGAAAGCGATGAATAATTTTATCTACGATGAGGTAAAGGAAAAGAGGCTTTTGGAAGTTTGAGATTCAGATTTTATAAGTAATCGGTTGAGATCGTGCGGATCATTTCCGGTGTTTAATCATAGCGTAATGTAACAATGATTACTTGGCGAACAAATTATGTAAATATGTATTAGGTACGCCCGGGAATTACACGGTTGACATTTGCCTTTCAATTTGCAGCAAGAAGCAGTCAAATTGATTCCGGTAAACATAGAACTGAATATAATCGTCCACTCCCTAAATTTTTCAACTAAAGTGGATCAGTTAAACTGTATAAGTATTATACGGTTTGACTACGGTTTAACTACTACGGTTTGACGGCACGGTTTAACTACTACGGTTTGACGGCACGGTTGGCGCAGTGGTTAAGCGATTGACTGCTACGCTGCGTGTCGAGGGTTCGATTCCCGCACGGAACAAATATTTGTATGACCTACAAGTAGTTGTTCCGGGTTTGGCTGTTTGTGTATGTGAGTTTAAATGTTTGTAAAAGCACTCACGATACAGGAGAAATTCCTAGTGTGGGGCAAAGTTTTCCTTAAAAAAAAAAAAAAAAAAAACTGATGCCCTGGCTCCTCCATGCCTCGGAAAGTACGTTAAGACGTTGGTTCCGGCTGTCATTCATGGATCTTTGATAGTCGTTACGGTTTGTCAGAAGCCCGAAAGTCGGACAACCAGTCTTACCAAGGGGTAACGTATTACCCAGTAACTGAGTTGTGGAGGTCAGTTAGGCAGTCGCTCCATGTAAAATACTGGTATTCAGCTGCATCCGGTTAGACTGGAAGCCGACCCCAACTTAGTTGGGAAAAGGCTAGGCAGATGATTATGTGATGACTGTCTTTAGATTATGAAACAATTTTTATTACACTTTCACAAAGAACAAAATAAAACAGTTTCATACTTACAACATCAAAGCCCATACGATGCCTTTATTAATCGCTACTCTTGTGTAATAATAAATAAACCATCCAACCGTCTATGAAGTGACATAATTATCTAATAACAATCCCAACACGTGTTCACACGGCCATCATCCAGCGAACATTTAATCCGATATTACGAAATCGTACCACTGCACCATATTGAGTAATCGTACGAATCGTACGTTCCATACAATGGTAGCTACACGTGGTCCCGCAGTTACGAAGAACAATAAAAATCATTTTAATATCCGTACATGTTTCGTTGGGCCCCGAAATGTGCGACATAATTGTCGTTAACAAGAAAACTTAATACAGTCGTGCGTTCGTTCATGTGGAGTTACGACTTCGTGAATGGAAGGAAAATATCGATTTTCTTTTTTTGTTGTTACCATAAGGAATGCATTGGTTTTGTTGCGTGCCAATATCAGTGTGGAACGTGAAGGAATTTTGATATCTGATAGTAATAGGTAAGTATATGCGTTAGGTATATTCTTAGATTACTTTTGCTTTCTTCGTAGTGTTAAATATGTCAATAGCTCAATGTGAAACGGAAACGGGCTCAGTCAGGAAATTATAAATAAGTATAATTAATCTTAACTCTTCTCATACTTCCATTACCAAGCCGATAAATATCCTTATCAATTGACACAACAATTTAAAATTAAATCCCATCACAAAAACATGTGGGTAGTTTAACAAAATGCACATTGCATTCATTGCCTTCATCTGTTTATGAGTTGCATCAACAGGTCTTTGTTCCCCTGTGACGTAATCGGAACCGAAATTAGAAAATAGAACGAAACGTTCTTTGTTCAAAATGGAAAAAATCCGTTAACGGACTTCAATTTTCGAACACATTTGTAATAAATAATAATAGAGCTTTGACTCTCTGAGTGTTCTAGCAAAACTATGTTTGTGGTTATTTATGTTTAGGGGGAGATCAAATTAAGTTTTATGAACCGTCAAAAAAGGTCCTTTGTCTCGAGTTCTTTTGTTGATTGTCGAATGTTGTAATAAAATTATATTGACTGGGACTCTGTGCATATTTTATAAGCATTCGTTGTGTTTCGTTCCCATTTTGTAGTCTTTAAAGTTGCTCAGTAAAATTATGGTCCATAAATTATTCCCCACATTTTTGTGAGGTACATTTGTGCTTTACGTTGCCTTATTTAGCGGGTCTCTCACTCAGTATTCTGCAGAACGTTCCGAAAGTAAAAATTAATGAAGCTGTACATGAAGTGTGGTTTCATTAGGAAATGTTAATTAAAACCGTGTGAGTTCTCAATTTGGACGGAGTAAAAATAAGGGTCATCAAGTGAACCAGTAATTTCCTGCGCGTTAGATACTCCTCTAGTGTAACGACAAATTTATTACCAACTATTTATAGTCGGGCGCTAAAACTCCAGAGGAGGTTATCGTGAGTGTGCGCTGAGCTTTACGAGTGCGGCTTGCGATACGACTAATTTGTAGCACAGCGTGGAGTTCATCTTATCTTAATTGCAGAAACACTTGAGATAAACAGAAAAAATCTAAGATAAGTTATTTATTTTTACCTGTCCCTGGTTGAGAATATGATGCCAAGTTCGATGTACATACCTGTAACAATAAAGAATACCTACTGTTAGAATTGCAGACGAAAATAATTATAGGAAAACGAAGTGCTAAGTTAATTAAAAACAACAATAACTTTGTAATCATTAATCTTCGCGTACCTAATTGAATGTGAAAGTAAAAACAAATAATAATTGTTCTTATAATTCAATTAGTTTCAAATATGTTTGAAATAATTAGATTTGAAAATAAATTAACCATAATAATATAAAATAACAATAAATTATTTTGCATAGGTGTTATTATAGTTTTATTGTTACAACGCTTATCGCGATGCTTGGTTTAATTTCAATCAATAAATAGAATCAAAGCATAAAGAAGCAGGGTAGCGGGATCGTCTGAAAGGGTTACCGCTGCCCTGGAACATAAAGGGCTAAGGAAGGAACACGGGTGGGTTTTAGTCAGTAAGAGTCTGACACTGCCTTCCGCTCCACCCAGAGCGGGAGGGTTCATTTGATGACTTCCCATCCTCAAAAAAAAAACATAAAGAATGGGTTTTCTAAAAAAGGGTTTTTTTAAAAGGAGTCTGGAAACTAGTCTTAACAGATGCGCCTGTATATTTTGCAGCCACCGCCAACGTGCTCCCACAACCCAGTTACTGGGAAATACCGATCTCTTCTGAAGTTACACAAATTTTATCTGCCTAGCCTTTTCCCAATTATGTTGGGGTCGGCTTCCAGTCTAACCGGATACCAGTATTTTACATGGAGCGACTGCCTATCTGACCTCCACAACCTAGTTACTGGGTCATACGATACCCCTTGGTAAGACTGGTTGTCAGACTTTCGGGCTTCTGACTACCTGTAACGACTGTCAAAGATCCACAAATGACAGCCGGGAACAACGGCTTAACGTGCTTTCAGAGGCACGGAGGGGTCTCGGTATGTAAAGATGGTCACCCATCCACAGACCAACCGCGGCAAGCGTAGCTTAACCTGATCGATCGAGCTGTGTGGCTGTTATAATTTAGCCACGGGCCTCTCTGAGATTACACAAATAGTTGGTACATTTTCGGGCTTCTGACTGCCCGTAACGATTGTCAACACCGATGGTGGCTTATCGTGCAGGGGCCCCAATTCTCTATGATAATTATTATTCCCCGCGTAATCTTACCACGTGCGAAACACGTACGGTTGTCAAGCGTGGTATTTTGACAGTTTAACCACGCCAAGTGCACGCCAGCTTCGCGCTCATTTCGCGCGGTTTCGTTTATTGTGTCATAGAGAATACGTTATTAGCAGATGTCGTGGTTAGCTAAGGAATTAACATGGTTTCGAAGCAAGGAATCATTAAGTGGTCATATACTTTAAAGACCAACGAAGTCTATTTAAGATCGTATTAATTAAACACGTAGGTTTTGAGTAATAATTATCACGTAATTCCTAAGTTTGTATGGATGGATGTTTGTTACTCTTTCACGCAAAAACTACTGAACGACTTAGGATGAAATTTGGCACACAGATGGTTTATAACCAGGATTAACGTATTGGATACTTTTTATCCCGATATTCCTACGGGATCGAAACTTATGCGGGTGAAACCGCGGGCCGCAGCAAGTATTCTTATACATAAAACTACATATTTCCGCCAAGACGGGCGCTGTCAGCTATCCGAGCTGACTGTTGAATCTTTTCTTATTCTTCTAAATATAAAATAGCGTTTATCTTTTAACTAGCTTCTGCCATCGACTTCGTCCCATAAAATTTCTTGTTCCTCCGCGACCCACCCCGTGGAATCACATCGCCCTTCCGCGCTAGCTAGTACCTACTTCGTATTAGCTTAGCGTTCTTTCTTACTTTTTTTTCTTGATTCCAAAGGTTCCTAGCGTGATATTAAACAAACAAGCAAACTCTTCAGCTTTATTATAAGTATCTCTTAATAAATGCCATCACCTTATCAAACATTGGCGGAGGTCGGTTGGCACAGCCATCCAGACAAAACCTACATAAAGAATGTTCACCGAACCGTACCTTTACGTTTAACTTTAAAACCAAAATACAAATCTAATCTATATCAACAATAGCGGCTACAGATACAACTCCATAAACTTCTACAATGTGCAATCGCAATACGAGCTAAGCGTATTATTTAGCAATTTAGTTCAAAACGACATTTCGAGCAAGCTTTAGCGGGAATTTAACCGCAAATCGGTAAATGCATTTGATTTCCAGAATACAGTAATAACTGCAGCGAGTAGGGACGCGACTAGTCATTACTTCTCTATCGATAAATCGTATAAGTAACCGTCCACACGCTGCGATTTGCTGAGTTTTATTGCGATTGACGAGTGTCGATAAGTCGAACCCCACGCCCGCCCCATCCAATTACTTACAGTACGGAGACTGCGTGAGGACGCGTCCTTATCTAAATTTCATCTGAAGAAGTCGCAGAATCAAGCCGCTTGCCCTTTTATGCGATTGTATCGTGATAGAAACATCGCAATTCTATTTTATATTGACACGTATGGAGAGATAAGACAACAATGCTATCTATTTATACAATTGTGTTAACTTATAATAGAAACTGTTGTCGTAGTTTTGTTGACTCGACTACAACACTTGATGGCTATGTTCTTATAGGACAACACTCGTTGGTGCACTTAGAAAACACATTGATTTACGATGCTGTGTTTTCTTTAGTCAATAAATCGCTTGAAATAGTACAAGTCTCTTAGTAGGTCTGTATTAAGTCAAGCGTACCTTTCCATTGTATGAGAAAAGTTCTGTATGTATCTAAGAGTTGGGTAAGCAATTTGGTCTCGCAATAGAAACAAAACTAACGTTGGGTAACAGTTTCACTGTAATATATGTATGTATCTTTGTCTCCAGTGTTCTTTACATTATTGGTATTATCTAAAGGTTTATTTTTCTAGTAATAAGAAAACATACACACGCATTCAAGTTTTAGCTACTTACTCGAATTTATTACATACTAGCTGTGCCCTTCGGTTTCACCCGTATAAGCCTTGATCCCGTGGGATCCTGTCATCGCCTTTTTTAAATAATTTTTACCTATTGCGGTATAGTAATTTTATTTAAGTCTGCATCGTCCTCACATATACTTAATGTTTACAAAACATTTTTAAATGAGTAACAGTGGAGTTTCTTGCCCATTCTTCTCCATGATACTACCTTTTGGAAGAAGTTCAAAAGTGCCTTTTATTTATAAATTATTTGACTTTGCTCATGGGGATGAAAGTATCCCATTTCCTAATCCAGGTCTACCCATGTGCCAAATTTCATTCAAATCCATTCAGCCGTATTAGCGCGAAAGCGTACGTAACAAACAAGCATTCAAATATTTTCTCTTTATAATATTATCATAATATTATAGTTTAGACAAATACAATTTGTTACAGTTCCATAAATAGAAAACCACATCCAATCTTTAGAATCATAACCTAAATTCAAATAAAAATTCGATTCTCAATCAAAAAGTACGAAAAAGCAGCAGTGTAATAAAATAATTACAAAAGGTATAGGCTAATTGGAACTGCCACGAATTTTAATTAGGCATCCGGTTAATCAAAGTTAGTCTTAAGTTTTGCATCGGGTACCCGGAGGATTCCCTGGTTTTCAATTTTCCAGTTGATTTATCCAAGGATGGTTTAGATAAGCTCTAGGCAGGGGGAACGTATGGGGATCTTTCTTATTTGGCCACGGTGGATGAGAAATGGGTAGCATATTTTTTCATGTTTCGGTCTCGCATTTTTGATGTTATGTTGAAGATTTTTTGTACATAAAAATGGAGGAGACATTGGGTTGTGGGTTAGATTCTCGCACATAATATTTAAATAAATCGTTGTTCTAAATTTTGGGAGGGGCCCGTGGCTCTATAATAACAGCCGCACAGGTCGATCGGTCAGGTTAAGCTATGCTTGCCGCGGTTGGTCTGTGGATGGGTGACTATCCACAGACCAACAATATGTTGGGAAAAGGCTAGGCAGATGATGTTGTTCTAAATTTTGGCTGTTAGCACTGATAAGATTTGGATGTGTAAACGCACGCACAGGAATCTGGTGCGTCGCAATAAAGGTTAATCTCGATGTCTGGCAATCGTTTAAACATAAAAAATCAAACCATTTTTATTTCAAGAATACACCCATATAGAATTTACACCAGATTACAAATTATTCATTGTAAATTATTACAAAACGTTCAACATAACATTACGTTACAACAAAGCAATATATACATATAAGTATTTTTTACAAACATTTTTGTAAAACTGAATATAGAGAAGAGAAAGATACAAAAGAAGTAGTTATGTAAATGATAAGTTTCTAAATAGTTTTCCTACGTCACTTGAAAGGACAATGCTATTTTATTGTCTACAGTAAAAAATAACGATATTGTTTACCGTTTCGAATCGTATAACTATAAATCAATAGAAAAAAACAATAAAATGATCGCATAACAAATACGGCAATATCAATTTTTAGATTTCTATATTGGCACTTCACAATACTTCATATTCAACTGGTGTTATTGAAACCGCGTGTTTTTCGATTCATCAATTATTCTTTCAGGTAGATATTTTCAATCATTTAGTTTTTCAGCATCAATGTTAAAAACATTGCGTAAAAGAGTACTAAACAACAAAAACCAGAGCATTTGATTGTTACTTCCCACGAATTTCTAGGAATACGATCAAAAATTTATTTTCAATTTAGGTTTTTTTTTGTTTTGTTATGTTATTTTTTGTGGCCTTTGTTTATATAACATAACATCACGCCTTTATAGCAAAATACGTACCGTAATTCTGAATTAGGTACCAAATGTAACACTGTCTTCCCAGAAGGGATAGGCAGAGCTGCACCCTACAGTACAGTCACGAGCAAAAGTATGTATATTTTTCGAACCCATAGGTTTATGTAATGTGTCATATTTTAACGTTGCATTCGTTATTTCACGAAAAAATCGCAATTGAAAGTTGCCAAGTGTTGACATATTGGTGCTCTTGACTGTACCTTTAGTACACCCACATTTCGCCAGTATTAGGGGGCGAGCCTATATTGCCATCAACCGGGCGCAAATAAAGACTTCAGCCATCGAACCCAAGACCTCATGTTCAGCAGTGGCACATGCGATCACTAGACCAACGATGCTCTTCACCTTTATTCCTCTGACAAAATAATAAATGTCTTTCATTATATTCCTTCTAATGTAAAGTAGGTAAATACATTAAATATTACTGACGAGGAGCTCCTAAATTATTAGCGACGTAATAGAATCCAATTAATAACGTTTTGTGGCTTCTATTAATAAAAGCCTTACCAATATCAATTTTCAATTCAAAATAAAGCCTCTCAAGTTTGTAATACTACCCAGTTTGTATTGTAGGTACCTAGTTTAATCATAGGTTGTCAGTTAGTTAGATAGGTACTTAGTTTTCTTTTTCAAAACATTAATGATTTTAGGTAGGAACCTAATAAATGACTTGAACTTTTGGCAACAGGACTGATGTCGACTATACTGCTAGAGCGTCATGTAGTGAAAATTTTTGACTTTGTATGTAAGAGCTAACATTGGAAGCATCATATCATCTCATCATAAAATTGCGATAATATGATGATGTTTATGAAATGAAATGATTTCTGTAAGTAGATTTTCCTCCTTTATTTATTGGTCAAAATTTTAAAACTAGATCGAGCACCTGCATTTTCTAACTGACTGTTCCCTGAGAATAAAAGTCCAAACCTTATATTTTATTATATGAGTCCAACAATACTCACATATATAATGTTTGGACTTTGCAGGGCAATGTCTGGAAGGTCCTTTTGAAGCAAAAGCTGTTGTAGCTTTCTAGTACATATTTTTAATTCCTTGAAATGTTTTTTATTAAGTGTATTTTATTACAGTCTACATGCCCACTATGGAGAAAAATATTCAGAAAATTCCGTTGTATCTCATCGGCAATTTACCGAAAAATATTTTTCAACAGCCCCGTGCGGAATCAAAGCGGAAATATTCGGAATATTTAATCAGACGAAGAAGTCATTTTAACCTGGTCGGCTTTTCGTTCTGAATAAATAAAAAGGACAGGTAGGATGAAATTTTCTTTCTCTATAGCAGAACTTTCTGTATTTTTTAATCGAAACTTATCTATTATTAACAATCGCAAATAATCAAAAGCTTTTTATATAATCTAACAAAATAACACAATTCTATCGTGCAGAAAAAAGTTCTTTTTACGCAATTACTTTTAATTATTTTGCCCGCGTGGAGGTCGGAAATGATTCCACCATAACTTACTACCGGGTATTTAAATTTCCTAAGCCAGGTCATGGTTTATCTGTGTGCCAAATTTCACCCAAATCCGTTCAGCCGTTTTTGCGTGATTGAGCAACAAACATATACATTCGTGCTATTTTTAAACGTTCATAATTTGAATCCTAAGAAATGAAGAATGTTTAAAAACGTAATTCAATACATCAATGGAACAGCGAAACGGAAAGCATTGTGCGTGGAAGACGTTTGTGCGCCATTTCCGAAGACAACTGAACTAAAATAACACGTTGAATAGAAAATAAAAACCCCATAATGAAATTATTTGTAACAAATCTACGAAAAACGAGGGCTCTCACAAAATAATGTCAATTTGACTAACTTTTTGTTAATATTATGTCATAAGTTTCGGTATCGGCCAAAACTAGAAGATATAAGGTTACGGTTTCGGTCGGCCACTAAATAACACAATCGTCGTCACCGTTCAAAAATTATTTCTATCTTTTTACGCGATAATTTATAATACTTTCGTGTTATTTTTAAACGTTCATAATATCAATCCCCAGAAATATAGAATGCGCTAGAAATAAATTCAATACCTCAATGGAACAGCGATACGGAAAGCATTGTGTTGAAGACGTTTGTGAGCCGTTTCCGAAGAAAACTGAACTAAAATATCATTGAACACATTGAATAGAAAATAAAAAAAGAATACTTTCTGTTGAATGTAAGGTAAGTAAGTGTTAAGGTATCTCGGGTCGATTAGGGTTTTTTATATTTATTTATGGCTGAAGTTATTTAATATAATTTATTTATTAGTCAAGTGATGTTGGTTCAAATCCTGGCAAGTTAGTATCTGGCAATGTGACTTGTAAATTTCATATGTACACGGCTACACGTCAAGCTATACAAAACCAGTTTGTCTTGGCCTCACTTTGTATGATATTTCCTCACAATGAACGGTCAGCTAATACTGGTTTTGCATAGCTTGATGTGTAGCCGTGTATACTAACAAGTTTATCTTGGAAATTACTGACATCGGTGAAGGAAAAACATCGTGAGGAAACCTGGATTTATAGTTAATATAAATCTGAAATCGCCAGTTCGTCTTTAGCAAGCATGATGATCAATGATCAATGCTAGTGCCTTCTCTATATGAGAAGAGGCTTTCGCCCAGCAGTGGGACAATAATAGGCTGTTAATTATATTATAATTATTAAACAAGTACATTTCTGAGACAAATGACTAATTATTTATGTTATCTTATTTCCTCGTTCCCTCCATCTGTATAGGTTAATTTACATAAGAAGTATTTATACATAGTGTTAATGACAATCCTATGGTATAAGTATATGTATAGTAAATGTAAATAAATGCACTTGTCTCACCAAAGCAAGTCCTCATTGGAACTTTTAATTGCTGTAGCTCCATTTAAAGCCCATAAAACGAGCGTTACACAAGACAACACATTCCGGAAACTCAATAAAAGACGCCATTTGTATTTTCTTTCAACGTCTCATTTTGGGACAATACGCCTAATGTAATGCCACAAATGAATAAGGAATTCCGGTAGGGGCGTACCAAACTAGGGGGAATTTAAGGAATAGCGCACGTTTGCGATTACCCGACTAAATTGTTGGGCAGAACAAATTCGCAATTTCTATTATTACTATTACGTTCGAAGCTAGATAATGAACTCGAATCGGGCACGTATTAATTTCGCGTAATAACATGGTCCGATTTCTCATAGAATTGTTCAAATATAAGACTCATGTACTACTACTCAGTACAGTCTTTATTTATTTATATTTATTTACATAGTTTAAAACGCTAACAGTCTTAAAATAACGTTAATAATACACTCGCGAGCAATGAAAAAGTTCCAGTGACATAGCACCAAATTACTCCTAAACGGGAAAGGCTAGCTTAATGACGCTGTCTGCAATATTGAAGTACATTTAACAGCGCATCAGAATATTACCAACTAAAAACGTAAATATTGTAAGTATTAAAATTTTAAAATATATGTCTTAGGAGATATTAAGGTGTTTGTCGGGATTTTGTGGGTGGAACTTTTTCATTGCTCGGCAGTGTATGTACCTACAAGTATATAAAAAGGAGGGGAAATAATCAAAGCCTTCAAAAAATTCGTCTGCATCGCTCACAACAGGAAAAAGTGCCCAAAAGGCTGGCAGTGTTGCCAGTAAGTGTGCATACACACAAGCCACACGCGTTGTCGACAGAGGCAACTGCAACCGTCGACGGGTGTCGGCGGCTGCCGTCGACGCGTGTCGGCGGCTGTCGTCGACGCATGTCACTCGTGTGTACGCACACTAAGACTCATTGAAATCAGTGCGTGAAATTGAAATATTGTGGTGAAATTTCATTTTTACTCGATCAATTTTGTACACACCTGAATTTCGATCGACTAAAAGTCACACACAGTTTATAACTTAAACCAAAACGGCCACAAAGGAAGGAATCGGCTGGAATCGGCCATGGCTTGATTAATTCGTTAAGACGCTTTCACGGCGGGACATAAAAATAGACGGGTCATCTTTTGTCCTACCCTAGGCAATTTGCTTTCACCCATTGTTTCTTTCGATGCCCATTCAAAACTTCGCGGTTCATTTTTCCAATATCCTATTCGATTACAATAGCGTAATTATTTTATACTGCCTACCACTTTACAGATAATTACGCGTTTTCTGTTACTAATTGTTTGTTTTTCGTAGTAGCGGTGTTTTACGAATGGTCTGAGATTGTTTATGAAGCCAATACAATTATATTTCGTTTGCGATTTAGTTTAGTTTCCAAACACCTAAACAAATATGTGTTTTTGGAAAAAAAACACTTTAGTACCCACGCATAAAGTTCAGTTTCCACTACAACTTCAAACATCTTAATGAAATTTCTATAATACTAGTCATTCTGAAATCAACCCAATTTACATTCGCATAAAGTTGATATTCGTTTAAATAGAAGAAACGCCAATTGGAAACAAGAATTTTAATAGACTTTAAGATATTTGTTTTTCTTTCATTTCCTTGTTATTGCTATAAAGCAATATATTGTTAAAATACTTAAATACCTTTCTACAATTAAATTAAAATAATGATTGGTAAATATTAACATTTAAGCACTCACACAGAAAGAAATTGCATTAAAAACAATTATTTTACATGTTCATTAACCCCGCAAAACGTAGATCAAAGAGCAACAATGGAAATTGAAATGCATTTCGAATTTACTTTGCATTTATCGTTCAATTAATTATCTATGCAAATGACGTGAAGAATGAAATTAAATGCCACAGTTCCGCATGCAATGTCTAAGTAATAAGTGAACCGTAAAATCGCAGGTCCGCAACCGTATGAGGAATCTTTGATGTTCAAGTGTTCATATTTAATTTAAATGTGGAATTCGCAAAACAAATAAATACTCGTAGGAAAAGAAAAAAAAAGAAAAGAGAACCTTTGAAAGTAGTGAAGAGAAATCACGCATCGATCGGTGTCTCGAAATAACCGATACGACAGCCGGTTAACCGAATATTACTTTTCCCTATACTACATACTTACTAATAATCTATTTTCCTCGTTTATTTGGTAAGTTTATTTTTAAAGGAAGAGAAGATTTTTGGAAATTTAATAATCATTCATTATCCTTATAAAAATAAAAAGGAAAGGAGAAAAATTTGTGTGCTTTTGAAAACAGGAAGCCTTCTAGTGTAAATTATCTTAGTTAGTTATTTTTTAGAAAACGTATTAGTTTCTTTTTAAAATCTCGACCTTTGTTCAGTGGTTCTTAGTATCCAACAAAATTAATAAAGTCCATGCTATTTTTAGGTATGTACAAAAACTATAGTTTATCGCAAAATGAACGTTGGTCGCTAAGACCTCTCAACGACCAACGTTCATTAAGCCACACGCGTAGATAGCAAAAATACTTATTATTACACAGGAGACTAAATATTTCAACATATTTTGCAAGACCGTCCATGTTTTTAGGCATGCAAAACACGTGTCAAAAAACTCTAAAGAAGGAGCTTCAATATTGTATTTTATAATCTAAACAGCAATCGCGACCATCAATCAATTTAAACAAATTGGGACATCCCAGGAAAAACATGTTTTTCATAAAGCCACGGGCACACCGGGGTACGAATATATTGTAAAGCTGAGCGCACACGGAACCCTCAATAAATTTTGATGGAGTATCGCTGGCTGTTTCACGGCTTACTGTTCTCCGTCCGGAAAATATAATAAGCGGGTTATAACATTTGCATATAGATCACCGTGTCCGCCACCCTGCGTTACCTATATTGTTATTTACACACATTTCTTATGAGTGGGCGTAAATAACGTCGAAGCTGGAAAGCGCACATGCGTTCATATTTGCGTTTCAGGATTTATTTTGCATATTTGTACCGCAAGTAATTAAAACCGATGGGTTTTAATATTTGTGGCGTGATGAGTGTGTGGTCCCCTCGTAATACATATATTGTCAGGCGCTGCTTTAAACAAAGTCTCGTGCATGCATTAATCATAATGACTTAATGAACTCTTCATACCGTGTCGTGTGTGTTCCATTTTGTCGTATACATTTAATGAATTCTTCGTATACTTCCAAATTGGGATAAATTACTTCGTTATCATCATCTACAGCCCGACTTCACCCACAGCTGAGGATAGGCCTCTGTTTTCTTGTGCCAATCTCCACGCTCCTATGCCAGCCTCATCCAAGTTCTACACGCGATGGCAACAATTTCGACCACCTATCTCACCGCCAGACGACCGACACTTCGTCTTCAAATACCAGAGTAAAAACATAATAGGTACTTAGTACCAATAATACTGCCCAACTTTTAGAAGCGCAAAAACCATTCGCAAATATTATCTTCTCAGTTAGATAAACAAACAAGTGCCTCCAATATTCATAACCGCAACCCTCCATAAAAGTTAAAATAAACAAAATCTTAACTTTCATGTTGATTTATTGCTCATTTGTCATTGCCCCATCAAAATTCTGCATGTGTCACTGTGCTAGGGGAGCAGGTACTGTCAAGCGCAAAAATATCTATGCACTAAGTGAAACTCAGCAACGATTTTCTCTTAAATTATTGATTAGGTTGTTGTGCAGATAGTCTTTGCACGCTGAATTTTGTGAAATATACCACATTTCAACGATTGAAACGACAATCTAGGAATAACTCGCTTTTAAACTTTACTAAAGTTTTTGTCCTTGACTGTATACGAGACAGGAAAGACGTCGACGGGAACACAAGGGGACAGGAAAGCCGGTTATGGAAAACCGACCGCTTTCGTCATAGCACCGTCGTCACCACCCAAGATGTTCTTAATAGACAAACACATTAAGTTTTTGTCCCTGTGCATCTGATAACTTGGAAATCAACTTCGTCAAATTAAACTTTAATAATGACATCAAAATTGGTCACAGATACAACAAAGAATCTGTCATAATAGGATAATTTAGTACGCCGAGATTTTCATTACATTTTAAAGCTCTCGTGTTCAACGTGAAAGTTACGGTAAAAACTTTAAGGCATGTTAACGAATGAGAATTCCGTTTCCCTGCTACCGGTTATTATTATCTTCTAAAAGAAAATATGTAGTTTTTAGTAAGTACCCTTAAGAGTTTATGAAGCTTTGGTTAATGCGGAAGTAATAGGATACCTAGATATTAATTGAGATGAAGCATCAAAGATACCATAAGAAGTTTTCATTACTTCTGGCTTTATTGCAATCACTATAATGCAATATAACTTATATTGCACTAAAAAGAAAGAAAGAAAGAAAAGTAGAATTATTTTTCACAGAAACACGTGCAAACGAAAAGATATTTAATAATATAGAAAAAAAAAACCAAATATATCTATAATCACGAGCACGAAATAGAAATAGTCGACAGCTGCACGTCGACTCAGCATGATGCTAGCACAGAATCATGCTGAGTGGAAGCCTTCTTTCAGCCCGCCTTGTGTTTTTGTGGACGGGGGGACCCACAGCACAGAACACACATTAGAAAGTAATTATATAGTAAAATTAGGTAATAGTTAATTCGGGCTGGTATCTGCAACTCCATGTCAAAACGCGTGTTTTCCGTACGGATAGTAAAACTATATTTACTATAAAAACTTTTTTGCAAAAAATATCAACCGACTTCCAAAAACGACACTACAAAGTGAAAAATAACTTTAATTTCGGAAGTCGGTGGCAAACAACGAAAGTGTGAACCCAACGACACCGACTTCCGAAATTAAAGTTATTTTTCACTTTTAAGTTGTAATTTTTACCAGTAATTTTGGTTTAAAAACCAAACTACTGAACCGTTTTTGATGAAATTTCTATGGGACCGTTTGGGAAGTATACCCTTTCCAACAAAAAAAGAATTTTTCAAATCGGTTGGCAAGCGAAAGAGTTATGCGCGAACAAACATAAAAAAAAAAAAAATACAAACATCCGAATTGAGAACCTCCTCCTTTTTTAGAAGTCGGTAAAAAAAAACTATAATGACTATAAAAATAAGTTAATAGATAGTAGGTAATAGAATGACCTTATACGGGATATAAATTAAGCTGAAGAATTAAAGAGAAAAATTCATATCTGTTACTTCCATTGAAAGCACGTAACGCATTCGAAAGTACCTAATTATAAAGAAAAATGTAATTAGCGATCAAAATAAGTGAACCGATCAAAGATTAGATAGCGCATTATTAGCGAACGCACAATCGAAAACAGGCCTTTCTCCAAAAGATCAATTAACTTTGACAAACGATGCTACCCAATCTGAAGGCAATCTTAATCCAATTTGAGATTCCGGACCTCTGATGGACCGTAAACAATCTTTTTTGAAGCAGTTCGACTGTCGAATTTCAGACTTCATCTAAGCGACGATGAACTATCTCTCCATATGAACCCAAACAATACACTATGTATGTTTTTTCGTTACTATAACATGTTGATGATCACGATGAAAGTTGATTCAGGACGTTAAGAGACTTTATGTCAGTTTTGAAATAATGCCACATTCAAATACGTTTTGAGAGATGCAATTTCCTCTACTCTAACAACGACTAGCCTTTGTCATCCGACATTGTAACGCGAATCACGTAGACCCCACTATTTTGACAGAATGAACGGACAATGTACGGATTTGAGCTTTCATAAGCATTGGGTATGCGCTTAATGAGCCCCACGTAACCCTATTAGTGATTACTAACTATTCACCATTGAACACACTTCATTACACAAATGATTCTGAATGATTTGCTAAATAAATGTTAGGACAAACGAGCCTCTCAATGGGAAAACGTATACAATAATCATATAGACAATTCATAATATTTTTAAGAAGTTCGCAATTTAATCTGTCAAAAATATCTCTAATTCTCAACATTTTTGACAAGTTTTTGACATTTATTGTAGCTGAGATGAGATTAAGACGCAATTTTGAACGTTTTTAATTACGGGAATTCACCGTCTGACTTTATGGATTCGAAATTTTTCTCGCAAACTATACCTGAAACACATTCATTCTAAATTGAACTCTATAACATCCCTCACTATTGAATGCGAAAAGTAAAAGTTAGATTTGGAATAATTGAATTAAATCTGGGACACTCAGCACAAACACCAGTTCGATGTACGAATTGAATGAAATTGGAACTGGTTTCCGACATAAAACGTATTTTACACCAAGATTTTTTTCGTTTCACAAAACGGTTTTATAAAACGAACTAATCAACCATTAAAATTATGCTTTCAATGATAAGAAGAACTGAAATCTCTTCATATTAAAAGGCTCAAACAAAACAACACTAATCCAATTAAGACATCTCTTCTAAAACAAAAGCCTCTACTTTCTAGGTTAGTCTTCGATAAGTTTCGTTATCAAGATGAAGGCAAGTTCGACGTGATCTACAAAAGCTACCCTTTCATTGTCTTAGTTCCGTTCAACGTAACAAATTGATTTTTTGAGAGAAAGTGTATTAAACCACTGTTCAGTGAAAGCTCTTGGTATTTATCTACCATCTTCAGGAAAATGAATACTCCGAAAGATTTAGGCTGCACCTTTATTGTACTTTAATAATGAGATCATCTGTCATAGTTATTTTAAGAGATATGAAATCACAAAGATTTTAGATTGCGCGTAAAGTACGATTTCATTTTACTTTTGTTGTATAGAAAGTCGTTCTTTTGGAAATCATCCTTCATCATTAAATTGAAGGTCTGCAATGTCTTTGTAAAATTTGCTAACGGTTCGAAATGGTCATCAATCATAGTATTAACTGGCTGGATTCGAATTAACAACACAATTGACAACGTTTAATTTAAAAGCGGACCGTTATATCAAATACCTAATGGATAGGATGGAAAATCAATTTGTGATGAACTAACTAAACGATTTAAATTAGCGCAGAGCTTTAGCTAATGAAATAGTGTAATACTAATTACATTACACGAATTAGATTTGATTAGTATCAAAATACCAATGATGCTTGTGTGTACAGACGCCAGCAGGTCAAGCTACCCGAAAGTGTATTTTTTTCCAATCGACTTTGAACCTTAATGCTTGAGCGATAAAGGTGAAAATCTATTAAAGAAATTTGACAGATCGTAGTAGCTTGACGTGCAGCTGGTGTCTGTACTATAGTAAAATAACTGTAGGTAATAGCATAGCATAAGCATAACATAATCGGCCTATAACGTTCCCACTGCTGGGACACAGGCCTACTCTCTGTGAGAGGGAGTGGGCCGTAATCCACCACGAGGGCCCAGAGCGGGCTGATGGATTAAAAAAAATTTTTAATAAATAAGCCGATTACTAAAGATATCGCGGCAGGGTTTTATTGCGCACTAGATTTTCAACTTTCGGTGTTGAGCTGAGCATTGAGAATCCAACAGAGCGCATCCCAGCGTGTCTACAAAATACACTGTTGGATTTTCAATTCTCGGCGCTGAGCAGTGTGTTGTAATTGTAAATCCAGTATACGAAAAAAAAATCGCTGCGGGAAAGGGTTAAAGAGGTAAAGTTTGTAAGTTCGGATGCAGGAGGTAATCTCTAGATGTACCTACTGATAGGAATTTGAACACTTTTTACTGACGGAAAGCTACACTATTGCTAAGTGCCATAGAGTATGTTTTATAGTATAGTTCACTACCACGAGGACGAAATCGCGGGCTAAAAGAAACTAGTCTAAATATAAAATACAATGAAAATGTACCTACATACAAACTCGGCAACTGTGATTTACAAAATCACTTATATCAAATGAAAAGAACAAAGTAGCGACGACATTGTGAAACCATAGTAAAGGTCAATCTCACAATGAACTCACTCGTACGGCTTCGTGGACTTGTGGTCCCACTTTAATTTTATAATTATTATTTTCACCGTTTTTATATATTGGCATCAAGGGGAAATTTTCTAGAGATTGTAGGTATATTTTTTTTATATTGTAGGTACACATCAATCGCCGCTCCTAACCAATTAAAAAGTTCTGCTTAAAAATGCTCTTATCAATATGCCTAGTCTTTTTCCAACTATATTGGGGTCGGCTTCCAATCTAACCGGATGCAGCTAAATACCAGTAGTTTATATGGAGCGACTGCCTATTTGACCTCCATATCATACGATACCCCTTGTTTTGACTGGTTGTCAGATTTTCAGGTTTCTGACGTCCCAGTAACGACTGTCAAAGATCCACGAATGACAGCCGGGACCAACGGCTTAATGTGCTTTCTGACGCACGGAGGAGTCGGCATGTAAAGATGGTCACCCATCCACGGACCAATCTTGGCAAACGTAGCTTAACGTGATTGATTGACCTGTGCCACTGTTATTACTTAGCCACAAGCCCCTCAAAAATGCTCTTATATGATTGTATATTATGAACTTTCATAAGTAAAATCGTATGGTTTATATTCGAACACGGTGGCACCATCGAAATGAGCATAAATCAAAAGTTTCGGACAATCGAGCATTCGATACGGTAAAGAAAATAAGTCGCTTTCAATCTCTGAAAACGTTCCAAAGTTGTTCATCTTGTGTTTTGTTTGCTCTATTGACTCTGGGAAATTTTAATGTGTTTTCTTTGAACACCGATAAAGCTTTGGAACTTTGGCATCTTTATTAATGTAAAATACCTACCGTTGAAATTACCTTCAATATCAATGTATGTAAGTATGGCCAAACCTCATAAATCGTCGTTCTGCTGTCGAAGCACCAACCCATGATTTTGCACAAATTGCAGGGTATGCGGACGACTGGTCTCAATTAATCGATATAGAAATGGCGTTATGCGGTCTCATCGCTTAATTATTACTTAAGTAATTCAGGAATAATGCGTATATTAAATATTGTGTCTGTACAGTTGACCGTTAAGGAGTTTCGTCATCTGGAGCCAATCCTGGGCGTAGAATCACGCCATGCATCATAAAAATGCTTTGTCTTCGAAACAACACGTAAAATTTCAACTCCGTAGGGTAAAAGAAAGTGGTATTAATTCAGCTTGCAAGATTTGACCAATACATACTAACTAACTAACAAGGTAAATTAAATAAAAGCTTGTAAAAAGTGTAAAATTAATGGTAAAAATGATTTCATACATGAAAATGTTCCATCTTTGCATTTTCCGAACACATCATTATCTGATCCTTACTATTTGGCACGAGAAGTGAAATTCAAATAGGCGCTGATAAAGAGGATTAAATCGAAAGACGACATCGCAGGGATTACTAGAATGACCTAAATTGGCATAGAACCGTGGAACCCGGCTTGAAATGAACTCTTTTACGCCCAGGACATTATGATAAAGTCAGCAATTTTATGGTGACTCAGCGAAGCGTAGAAAACTCATATTGCCATCTTAACTTTTATACAAAGAAAACTTATTCTCGGACTGAACTAATTCCTTTTCATATACTCAGCGACGTTAAAGAGCATATACATTCAAAATGTTGTGTAATACTAATAAACGATCGCTTGCAAGTGCTTACACCGTAAAAACTTCAAGCGAAACTAAAGTTCCTCGTGCCAAGAAAAAGCTAAAGGTCTTTGTTCTCACCAGCCAAAACAAACGTTGTGTTTGGGCATTTGTTACAATAACAAACATTGGGGAACAAGCGTGCTCGCAAGGGAATGGGCAAAAACGTGCCTAATCGAAGCAAATTGGAAATAAAACCTCCATGATTCGATGCCGACGTGTCAAGTTCCTTCGAATAAGGATTAAGAGCTTATTGTTAGCCAAATTCGCGGAACTTACCTGTTCCTACAACTCAAGCACTGAATGCTTGATTTATGATATAATTTGCTTTACTTTACGGGCAAGTGTGCAAGCTTTTCATTTCTGCAGCTCGTAAATTGCGACCATGCGGGTAGTAGTTTTATTAATAAAGTATTTTTGTGCTTTAGTTTCAACAAGCAGTAAAATTGTTTAAGAAATTCGAGAAATCTGAGAACGAACTCATTTTTTGTTACAAAACAAAATCCTTATTCTGCAAGGTAATGTAGAAGTTATGTGGATAAATTCCTTTGCAAGTTGCAACATCAATTAGACATCTGCAAGTTGTAAGATGCTATTACCTGCACCCGGCGCACTGTCCGGGTTCGCCGACGGAACAAGATGTGTACCAAAGAAAAATGTTTTGATCTGTACACGACAGGACACTGCTGATATTGCAATAGAGAAAAATGGCTACAGAGGGTGACGTTAATTGTGCAAACAACGGGGGTCGCAACTATTTGCAGAGGAGTCGAAACTACACGTTTGTATCATTCAATGCTACTGAATTATTTTTCAACAATTTCATATAGCGAATTTAATGGCAATCACGTGAAAAGCGATAAAAGAATGACAGCGTTTCAGAACGTAGAATATGAGCTGAGCAATTTGTAAATTGAAATGCCAATCACGAAATTGATAAATAGTAAAACGAACAGCCGAAAATAATACACTCAATGCTTCAACATACCACACACTCGGTCACTATACTTGATCTATATGGATACAACTCAGCCACATGTTCAGAATTTAAGAGACTAGTCGACCACAAAATTGCTACCATATGTCGTAAACGCTGTTGAATTTGCAAAAAAAGTTACCTGAATACAAGTAGCTAACACTTGAAATAAAAATGTGATGAAAGATACGCCAAATGTTTTATGTAAAAGACAAAATTACTAGCTAATGCGTCTACTTCTTTGTAAAAAATAATTAGAAGCTCAACAACGTTACCAATCTTCTATAAAAGGAACAAAATGACGATAACAAAGGCGGGAATTCTAAAACTGCAACAGCAAGTCGATGGACACAAATGCAGGCGGCTTCAAAATTAACTGGCGTTAAGTCATAAATTGAAAATGAGCAGAGTCGTGTACGCGCTCAAAGTGGCATGAAACGGCGAGTACTGATGACAGACGACGGGCAGGGTGGCCGTGTTCCCGGCAATCATGCATCGTACGGTATTTAAAACGACGAAGCGTCCATGTTACTAGCTAACAAGGAAGACTAAAATATTCACAAACGAGCGGCAAGGAAAACCCTTGCAAAGCAGGAGTTGATTTTCCATTTTATGCTTTTCATATTCTGTGAAACTGAAGTATGTACATTTTTAAACGTGTACCGTTGTATAATTAAGTTTTCTACAAACAGCATAATATTCTAGTAAGCATTTCTGTTATTGTTTTAGCCAGAGCATTTTAAACACATTTGATAACGCATTAAGCTTTTTCGTTAATCTGGGTTTTCATATTCTTTTTCTCATTATGGAAATGGATTTGCTATAAATAAAACTCCCCAATGCCTTAATGGGAACATGGTTTAGTACGTTGTGGTAAATATCTTCTCTGTAATATTTGGTTGGCAAATATAAATTCAAAACCCGAAATTGATGTAAGTAGGGCCCAGGGGTGCCAATAAATTGCCGGCTAGGTTACTGTTATCAGCACTCACTGCTCTCAACCAAACGTTTAAAGTTAACTGGTTAGAATTTCGAAACTGCACTACACTCTAAAAGTCTACTAACAAAATTGGCCCGTTCACACTTTAACGTTGTGGGAAAATAGTTCTACCATTCTATTCCAAGTTTCAGTAATAATTGAGAATCATCAAAAACGTATCTCATAAATAGTGAGATTTCATAATCTAACCATATTTTTTTACTTGCCTTGATATTTCAAACAGGTCGTGTAAAAAAAAATACTTTATCTCGCTCGTATCCTTTTAAAATACATATAACTACATACTTGAATGTTTTATGAGTCAGCTCTAAACAAATATGCTCCAGTACTATATTGACTGGAGACTGATTTGAGGCCTATATGTGATCCCTGCGGTACGCCTAATTTATAACCACTTGCCACCATCTCGAAACTCTGAATTATTGACGAATTTAGACTGAAGTGAAATACATAATCACACCATGTTGATGAGAGCTAGCATTTCTGGGTTTATGCACAGATCTTCAAAATCCAATGATGTGTATTTTAGCACCGAACTCCGTACAAACGGATTGACGCTGTTTCTGCGAAATCCGATTTGTTGGTATGGGATTCGGCATTTCAAATTCAGAAATTCGCACAACCCTATCTAAGCTTTGCACTGTTTGCAGAACTCAAAATAACTATCGACATCGCACTGTTTCTTTTGTTTGTTTTCTATGTAACGTTATATCTTTCAAACATCATATTTTTTAATTTGCGTTTTTTTGTCCTTAAATTAAACTAAACCCTTTAACTAAATCTTAAATAAAACTTACTACAAATCTTAATTAGTTCCACATTTTAACTTGGTACTTAATTGTAAGTGTTCACAAACAAATTCTATCTACATAGGTTACAAATTCCATGAAGACTTTCTAAAAGTACCTACCTATAGTTCCAGAAATTGGTCTCCAGGCTCTCAAGTTTAGGCTGAGTACCAAAACTTTTCTCTTCGTTACTCGGTTTAACTAATCTTTCCAACATTTCCTAATTATCTTGTAATACTTGAGTAATTATAAGTTAATTTTACCCAAACATGATTCATAGTACTTGTAAAGTGAAAATAGTACTCAACTGTGTCCTGGGTAACCGCTTTTTTTTTTTTTTTTTGAGGATGGGAAATCATCAAATGACTCCTCCCGCTCTGGGTGGAGCAGAAGGGAGTGTCAGACTTTTACTGACTAAAACCCACCCGTGTTCCTTCCTTAGCCCTTTATGTTCCAGGGCAGCGGTAAACCCTTTCGGATGGTCCCGCTACCCTGGCAGTGGGTAACCGCTGAATCAGTATTATTAAAGCTGATCATGCAAAGTTTGATTCACTAACTAGTTGAACGAAGAACACTGGGAAATTGGTCGCTTAAATTGTGCACAAAAAACAAAGGCAGTACTAATGTAAGTTGAGCTTTATTAACAGTAATCGCGTTTGTATTATTGGAACAAACAGCATGCAAATCTTTTCCGATTTTCTTCAGTAATATCGATTCAACCAAAACAATACTCGTTTTACGTGCACTTCAAGTTGGCAAACTGTAAACCACCTCACATATTGCCATTATAAAGAGTTAATGAATGAACTTCGGCCACATTTTCAATGTTATGTAGTTCGCAACGGAACGGTTCTCCTATTTGTGCCGACAAGCCGGCATAATGTATTATCTCGCTCGCAAAGTTTTAGCGGAGCTACACTGTTCATTAAACAGGCGAATGAAGCTGAGTTTAATTTATACGAAAAGTACTATACAGTAACTGCAAAACAACGTTACAGTTTCGAGATTTGTTTTTGTGTAGCTCCACAAAAGTGGCACCGTTGTTGAACTTTTTTACTTTCTGGCCCTTGACTTCTCCTTTGGCTGTCAAGTCCTGTATATCTGTGTCGTTATCAGAACACTCAAGACAAACTTAAGCCAGACTTATTTTTGTACCGAGTTATCTGGATACTGCTCCTTCAGAGTTAAGTGAACCAATAATCTGGATCGGAGCGTTCGCGACGGATGTTCGTTTAAAATTGTTTCTTAAATGTGAAGGAAATACGCAGCTCAATGTGTGGTAAAGATTTACCACAACATAATATTAAATCAGCTTACAGAATACCTATAGATACTGCTTCTTATACTCAATATATAACACATTCACTAACTCATGTGAGGATAATGTTTATGTGGAAACTGAAACCTGGTTGCGACCTCGATAAACTAAATACAACTTGCGCGAACTTGTACTGCAAATCATATGTGGATATCCTAGAGAAGTTCTTACTAACGACTTGGCTAAGATATGACGAGCGCATTGAACCTACAACTGAGCTGACGGCTCCCAATCATAAACATTGGTCCCGCTTTGAGAGTTCGCTAGTCGCTTGCAATAAATTGAAGTTAAATTAGTTGCTCTGGGTCTTCCAGACATGTGTCTCAGGACTTGGTGCTCCAACCTAACTATTAATAACAGTTAGCGGTACCTTTAGCAGTTTCCTCATGTGTAATTGATACGGGAACCGAAACCTTACAAACGACTACGTGAAATGGATCTCTATTATATTAGTGTTGGTACTAGTACCTAATTTAATAAACTGGTTAGTTTGTTGTTGGTGTATCTATCCAAAATATTTTTAGAACAGTATTTTCTTTTTTGGTAGATAAACTACAAATGATTGTCTTTAACTCTTTGGTTTAAAGTAGTGTCATGAGCACTAGTCATTGAAATATAGAAAGAAGAAAAAGAAAGAAAGAAAGTTTCTTTCTTTCTGTCTTTAACTCTTTGATTTAAAGTAGTGTCATGAGCACTAGTCATTGAAATATCTTCTATTCTCTTATCATTATATGCAATACCATCCTCTTCAACTTCACTACACCTAAAGATACCTACAGCACTTTCATCTAGATTGTCTAACACTGCATTAACCGATGTTCGCAGACAACCTACCACTCAGGAACTCGCACAACTCGCGAACAGGTAATGATTTATGAAGTGCGTACAAAGCAAGTGATACACAGAGGAGTCAGTTACATTAGACCGCATCAAAATAAGAAAAGGGACCGTATCAAAGGCAGTAAGGCGGTATCCCCAGGGGTAGAGTGGGGACCTTTATTTATGGCCCGCGCCTTTGTTACACCCGCTCCAGAAATATAAATAGTTCCCGTTGAAATATCGAAGGCGAAGCTTTTTGAGGGTGCGATATTGTACAGAATTAATGATGTGGTCAGTATTTGAATTGGATTAGGGATACAACGGATGGATCGGCGTGAGATGCTAAAAGGCTTGGGCGTGTTTGTATGGCTTAGTAAAACATAAAACGGTGAAGTGAATTGAGCAGCGGAGGGTTCAGTAAGTGGGTGTTGAGATTACCCCCAAGGCTTTGTAGCCTAACTGTATTTTCAGGTGATAAATATGTAAAACACTTTAATGCATATTAAGAACTTATAAGCCCTTTATGGCGGTACCAGTTGGGTCAAATATTTGTACCATTTTGTGTATTTGGTAACGGCCAGGTATAATCTAAAACAAAATCGTAAAAGAGAATTCTAATGGGAACCAATAAAAGTTTTATTGGGATCGCGTGTAGCATGTTTCAACGAAATCGTAAATATTACCCAAATAAGGGACATTGATGCGTGTACGTTTATCTAGAAGGAAGGAAGATGTAATTCTTTAATAAAAATGTTATATGTTCAGTTTCTTCGGTTTATGGTGGCAACAAAACAGAAACGAACCCTAACTTTTTTATTTTAGTACAATTTTATATCCTAGATTGATGAATCGTGTCCAAAACCAGTGCCTAAGTGTAAGTTTTACTAGACTATCGCCTTATAGAAGAACAGTCATAAAATAAAAAGAATACCAATTTTATCAGGACTGAAAGAAAAGAGCCTAATATATTCTTAGGTTTTGATTTGGTGTTGTTTACTTTATGTAATATAAAAGAAGTACATCACCAATAAATTTCAACAGAAAAAAAACAAATTTAACTTTGAAACTCAAGATACCTACAAACATTTATCATGGCCGTTCACTACAGAAAAATATTCTCGCGGAAAATTCACACGGAATAAAAAGTGTCCGATGAAAAGCGATACGCGAGCAATTTGTCACGACGAGTCTTAGGACTACCAACTCCATTCACGACGATAACCGACGTCCCTAGCCCACTTATGGGATTACATACAGTTTTTATTCAGTCTAGTTTTTGACTGATACGTTTTTAAGCACCCCCACATCAATTTTTATTTTCTATGGTATAGATGACATAATCCTTTTAGTGTTTGACGTATCTGAACAGTAACCTTGTTATTGGAGGTTTTCGCCTTTATTGAGTTGAAAAGCGTTGTGTTGTGGGAAATAGAAACGGACACTTATTTCTAGACTAAAAAGGAAGAAGGATTAAGGCCACTCTAATGGATTGAAGGTTTTAAGACGATTGAAGAAATTAAAGACTTTAAAGTTAAAGATTTTGTTGAGCTCCTTGCCAAAGCAAAACCGCTTTCAGCAAACAAATCGTACCGTACGGAAACCAATCAGGAAAACGCAAGGATGAAACCAAATAACATTCAAAAGAAAATATGAAATCATTCAGCAACAGTATCTAGAATAGAAAAATATGCATACTCCATTCTTGGAGCACAATGCGGACGAAGCCCGCACATCTAAAAGCAACCGACTTTTATATTGTCATCTCGTCCATATAGATGGGTTATTGACCCCGGTCAGAACGCTCGTGTAATGTTTCATCAAGTGCATAATTCATACGGGGTCGTCTTCCTTGCAGGTATGTACCTCTGATAAAAATTCCTCACATTTCAGCCGTTAAACGCCAAGCTAGGGAATTTGTGGGAGTTTATTTATGAATCACTCGGTAAAATCTCGATCGGCCGAGAGGAATGTATAGCCTTGGCATTCAAGATAATACTGGAATCGTGAACCTGTTTTGCAGGAGACAGTATCTCAACCGACCTTCAACTTGGGAATGTAGAGTGAAACTTTGAATCGCTAGAACCCACTCGCGAATAGACTTACTTTTTATAAACTTTTACATTCAAGATATGTATATCCAGACAACAATTTTCTTAACAAAAAATTGTTGCATATAATATATATTTCGCTTGCATTAAGTACCTACTGACGCTCTTAGTATAACTGCAAACGGTAATGATAATAACAACAATGTTATCTCTGCTGCTGATATTTGTTGTCACTGCACGTGTGATTAGTATTTTACCATTACTTGCATGCCATATGCAAGTAAGATAGTTGCAAAGCTGATGGCTGTTTTGAGTCTACGAAACATGACAACCAATTTTGTCTATTTCCGTTTGATCTATGTAACTAGCATAGATTATTCATTCGTATGTATCAATATTTTCATCTGTTCCCATCCCATATTTTTTCCTTCTTTAGTCTTATCTAAAGTATGATTAAAATCATCATAATCATTTAATTTCCTACCACTATTTCTCTGAGCTACTTCAATTTATGATACAATTCCTAAATTATCGCACACGATATTCAAGACGTCTCCATAATATTCCCCAAAATGTAAGTAATGGTTGGTTTATATCACGGTGGGCAGGCGACAATAACCATTGTCTGTGTCTCATGAATTCCGTGAGGAGGTGGGTGCTATGAAGGTGATAACACTCTCCTGACCACCTGGGAAATTTATGGCTTCATATTATACTGAAGATGACCTGGATGCCGGATGGGAGCGGGGAACGGGTGGCAAACCGCTATCTAGGTGCACTATGTTTTAAAAACCTAGATATTTTACCAGACATTTATCAAGCTAATTTTTTTACTTGAATTATGAAATGAAAGGGAAATCCAAAAAAAATCGCTATGGAAGATATACACACAAAAATTGTGATTGAAATATGTTAGACAAACACTTTCAGTATACCTGCGTTTATAACTTCTGATACTGTTTAGTAGTTATAGTTTTTCAGAGCAACTAATATGTATGAGCACTTATTTACATAGGTACACAAACATACTACTGTACAAATAAAAACAACCCTGTACCTATAGATATGTACGTATTTATGCGTAAGGAAAATGTATCAAAAGGAAAATAATAAAACAAAAGACAACTAACAATACTCCTATGAGCTTCATACATTACATACACATACATTTGTTCATAACAGTATCGTGTGTCGATATCGTTATCTATAGAAACATCCCCTCAGACATAGTGTGATAGTCTTTTGTTCCTCAATGAGAGCAGATGACGCCCTTTGTGAGTTAACAGTTAACGGGAAGGTAAGCTTAATAGGAGCCTTTGTTTTACTTGTAACACTGTTTTTGTTAATAATGTGTGTTTTATTCATTTCTGATATTATAGCATACCAGTCACCAGCCCTTTTTTTTGTTTTTGTTTGGGAAGTCATCAAATAACTTCTCCCTCTCTGGGCAGAGCGGGAATGTTAAATATCAAACTTTTACTGACTAAAACCCACCCGTGTTCCAACAGTTGCCTGTACCAGGGGCCAAGGTAACTCTTTCGAACAACCCACAACCCTGGCAGATCAGTGACCAGCCCTTGCTCCGCACGAGTGCAATCTAGTAATGTGGCGACATGTCAAAACACCGAGAGTTTAGTGCTATACATAATACACATAAACCTTCCTGAATAATGATGATGATGATGGTTAAAACCACATCAAAATCCGTTGTGAAGTTTAAGAGAATAACGCAGTCACACCGACAGACCCGAAAATTCATAATCATAATATATTATACAGAGATCATATCTACAGAAATCGAATCAGGAATGGAAAAGGAGTTAAAAAAAAACTTAAATTATAACTTATAAGTAATGTCTGGTACTTTATAATTCTGAAAGCTATCTACTTAGTTCTAAAAACTTTTTAAATTTTAAAGATCTCAAGAGAGCGAGCGAACGTGACAGTATTTAAATTAGCAATTTTAAAAAAACATAACCTAATTTAAAAGAGAAACAGCTTCGTCACAGTTTTGTAATAAGTTAAATTTACAATTTGGCGAGGAACATGAATGAGAAATTACATCTATCTTTCATAAAAGCCGTGGTATGAGGACTGCGCAAATACTGTTTAAATTAAATCCAGCTCGGCTTTTAATCCTGCTAAAAGTCTTTCGTTCTTACAGTTGCGGTAACTGGCGGTTTCTCAGTGAGTTGACATGGCTGTGAAATGCACACGTCATCATCTCGCGTATCTTTGACGATTATGACGTCACAGGTTTGTACGAGAACGTTGTGGGGGCGCTGCTTCTAGAACGCGTATATCAAACAAAATATAAAAACAAAAGCGAGGTGCTGCGATCTCTGCAACACAGATCGCGTTTTTCTACGCACAAACCTTCCATGTCGGCGCAAGCGAGGCGTCTTGCACAGTCATTCACGCGTAAAGTGCTTGTATATGAATACGATGCATGTAATGCACAAGTTCAGGCACCTGCGCATATAAACTGTTTAAACTACCGTGTATAAAAGTTCGCGGGTCTTGCGCGCTCATGCGTATAATATCTATCCCGCGCATGAATCCTGCTCCATAAGATGCTCAAGTTACTTGTAACTTTTATGGTAGCGCCAATCCGCTAGTGTATTAATTCCTAAAAAGTTCAAAAGTTGGATATACCTATATAAGATCTTAAATCACTCCCAAACTAAGGCCAGCTTTGATCAAACACAGATAAAGTCTTTACCATTCTGACATTTCAAAGGTTCATCTTGATCTGTAGCAGCAATAACTCAAGTTCCGTTGTTTTGACAATGATATACCAATATGAGATTAGAGAACAACGGAGAAATGGACCTTTATTTGTATACGTATAAGATTATAAAAACTTTAAAAAAAAGAAGAAAATAGAGGGGTTTGTGGCTAAGGTATAACAGCCGTTCGGGTTGATCAATCAGGTAAATCTACCCTTGCCGCGGTTGGTCCGTGGATGGGTGACCATCTTTACATACCAAGACCCCTCCGTGCCTCGTAAAGCACGTTCAGCCGTTGGTCCCGGCTGTCATTCATGGATCTTTGGCCGTCGTTACTTGTCGTCAGAAGCCAGAAATTCTGACAACCAATCTTATCAAGAGGTATCGTATCAGTCGCTCCATGTAAAATACTGGTATTCAGGCGCATCCTATTAGAATGGAAGCCGACCCCAACTTGGCTGGGAAAAGGCTACGTAGATGATTAAGATCATTAAAACAGTGTCCTATTCTAGAAAAATCGAGTGTCAACTAGAGAAGTGGTGTTATTATATTTAAAGAAGTACATAAATACTACAAAAACGAAATTATACAGTACTATCTGCGCCCCGCGGTTTCACCCGCATAAGTTTCGATCCCGTGGGAATATCGAGATAAAAAGTATCCTATACGTTAATCTTGGTTATAACCCATCAGTGAGCCAAATTGTATCCAAATCCGTTCAGTAGTTTTTGCGTGAAAGAGTAACAAACATCCATCCATCCATTAAAACTTTCGCGTTTATAATATTAGTAGTATAAGATGAATCAGAGTGTGAAGACTGTAGTATCAAAAGGTTTGTAAATGCCTGATTAAGTCTCTACTAATGCTCGGTTCGTATTTATAAACAAAAACGAATCGTTTTGCTTACCAATGGTAGCATTTTTTATTGTCAAACTGGACATATAAATAGATTTGTAAGCTAATTTTACCTGTGATAGCTATTTCCATATGGGAGGGTCTACTATGCAAAGCTATGTGGCGTTTGCTTCATTATTGGTAAATATACTTGAGTCTTAATTTTAACCAATAAAGGTCCGTAAATTATAGAAATCAGCCATTACTTAGTCTCTGCCAAGTTATTTTACTGTAAGATCACATAATGACTGTTATGATTGGTTGTTTTAAAATCGAATTCATAATATTTAATGTCCCATAAATCAATCAAATCAAATCAAAAGTCATTTATTCAAATTAGGCTGAGAGTCAGCACTTTTCGAACGTCAAAATTACAAAAGACAGTCCCCCAAAAACGCCCGCCCTTCACCACTTCCTAGTGCTATCGCTGGGAAGAAGAAGTGGCGGAACAAACTTCCCAGCAGCACAGCTGTCTGTTCAGTTAGAATATAGTGCATGTATACAATACTAGGAACCTATGTTCAGTCATTAACATTACAAGAAACTTAAATTATTTGCCATAAAATATGTCAGCTAGCCACGCCAATATACCAACAAATATATTAAAACTATACGTACTCATCATAAACCTACACAAGCCATTATGAAGCGTCAGAAGTTAGGTGAAAGGTTTCTGTCTACGACACATTCGCTCAATAGTCTTCATTCAATAACTTCCATTCTTACATTCAAATCCTACATTCATTTAAAAACTTTTTCTTGCAAAATTCTCTGTTCACTACGTACCTATTCAAAAAGTTATCAAAATTTGTAAAAGCCCTAGTAAATCTATTTATCAAAAATCTTTGTTTAATTTATCATTTAACAGTTTCAATTGGTCGTTTCCTCTGGAGGAAAGTCGGTGAGAAACTCAACGGTTACTTACTCTTTTAAGGACTGATTTTTCCAACGCCAGATAATTTTATCGGAGAAATAATTTTGAATTTTTGACAGTTCTACCATACAAAAACTGTCAAACGTCAATTTTATTCCACGAATAAAAATTATAAATCGATTGAAAAAGCCCTAAAAATAAGTAATTGGCTGATAAGAATAACGTTTTCAAATTACATTGTTCATAAGGACAGTGTAGGCAACAACATGATGTCATGTCCACAAAAGCCAATAATGAAGCGTTGAATCATTGCAAGATTATGTCATAGATGTAAGATTATGTAAAAATAAACATCGTTTCAATAACCACTACCAATCATATCACTTGACATAATATTAGCCTACCGATTTAATTCAATAAACTTTTATAGGGCTGGCTTTTACCTTGGTTTGGATTGCCATACAACGAGCTAATACCGCCAGGGTCTTGGGTACATTACCAGTCGGCAGCGATGCGGATGAATTTTTCGACGCCATATTTTAGTTTGTGAATAGTTTTAGTTATGTTAGAATATCATTTTATTATTTTTATTAATTAACTAGAAGTGCCCCGCGGTTTCACCCGCATAAGTTTCGATCCCGTGGAATAACGGGATAAAAGTATCATATGTGTAAATCCCGGTTATGAACTAAGTATCTGTTTGCCAAATTTCATCCAAATCCGTACAGGAGTTTTTACCGTCCATCCATTCATTCCAACAACCTTTCGCGTTTATAATATTAGTAGGATTAGGTATTAGTTGTTATCTAAGGATACATTTTATGTTAAATTCTGTATATAAAGTAGTAATAGTACCTATAAACTTTCAGGAAACGTAGGTCAAGTTAAGTTATGAGATATCTCATACCATAAAATTTTTCTCCCACAATTATATCCAACTCTTTTACCTTACTTTATACTTATTTACCCTAACCAGTATTTAACGCTAAACTTGAGTGAAGACAACAGGTAACTTGTTCCCGCCTTAAGTTTTAATAAGAAAACATACTGATGATCGCTCCGCTAAAGGGAAAACTTTCTGAATAGGTTGTTATCGGACTTAGGATCTTATCAAATACTGCGAAAACTTCGTTTTGTTCCGCCGTTGTAAAGTCGGGCCTACCGTGTAATAAAAGAAAGTTAATCGCGGGTATTGTTCTTTCTTTATTTCATTTTGATTTAATGGAATTAAAGGTTTTTCAACAGATTTTTTTTTATTTCCATCCGTCCATTTTTATTGACCGTTTTGCGTGGATGTGACGCATGTTTACCCCCAACTTGTATTTTTTTTTTTGTGTTTGTGTTCTTTTTGTGCGTCATGTTTGCCGCGCAACATCACGCCTGTATTCCCTGAAGGGTTAGGCAAAGGTTTACTTTATAGTAAGAACTATAGAAAGAAGAAAAATAAACCAAACTAAAATTGTTATAAATTAAATTTAAGTATACCTACCTCACTTAAATTTAATTTATAACAATTTTAGTTTTGTTTATTTTCATTATTTGATGTCCTCATGACTATTTTTAAGATAATGTCATACTAACTGTATATGGACATTTAAATAGTCTGAATTAAACGAATTTTATTTATTTTTTATTTATGGAAAACCCACATTGCATCAGTTATGTTTTTAGTCCCATTAGAATTTATTACACTAATCTTAGGTTAACTTCAAATGTAATATTTTTTTTAGCAGCGCGTTTGTTGTATGGTCGCAAGTTAATGTTTAGCATTACAGCTGTATGCCATAAATTTCAACCTTTTGCCCTGAGTATGAACATAAACTCTCAAACATTTAGCTTACATTATTGCCATTTTGTAGGTTAAAAGAGAGCGGAAAAAAGAAAAATGTCATAAATTAATAAAAAAAAGGGTCTCCGCATAATTACTTTCCCGTCGAATGGCCTGGACACGTACCTGCAACAAGATTAACATACATAATTATTAACACAGTGGATTAACATAACGGGGGATTAAATTTAACCGCCTTTTGACGTACTCGGTTGCTGTGTTTAACTCGAACAAAATTAAGAAAAAATATTAGTAGAAATACGAATGAGGAATGGAGAAGCACATTTTTTTTTAAATACATAACATCACTCCTGTCACCTGTGCTCCCCTAAGGGTTAGGCAAAAGTGTATCTGTAGTAAACCCACAGTTTGCATTAGTTTTTTTTTAGAAAATTTATTCAAAAATATGTGTTATAGGTATCTTCGATACAAGCCAGAACGGTAAAGGATTAAGCACAATACACAATAATACATACCAATTTGATTATGCCAAATCTAATTGGCACTACTATCAATTTCTGTAATAGTATATGTTTTGTAATTACATAGCATAAGATCAAAAGAAATTCTAAATCACCCGGAACGATGACAATCTTTAGTAAACATAAACTTTATAAATCGCAACATTAACTTCAGATTAAATCTTGACAGGTACAAAAAAATGTTGACACGCCCGAAATGGTGTAAAACATGCATTAGATTTTAATCAACTGATTAATTGAACGGCGTTACTATAACTATAAACCGAGTTTTAATACTTCCTTACACTTAACGAGCATCAAAATTGGTGTAATTGACGGCCAAAACTTTGTGTCTAATTAGTGAATAATTTATAGAGGCGTACTAAATCTAAGTTTTAATGTATATTTTAGTAAGTTTGAGCAGCGTCTGTGTGTAATGAGACTTAAATTGTGTTTGTCTTAGTTGTTAGCTCTTTGATGTTTGAGTCTTGACAATCAAACTGTTAGTTCAAGGTGGAAGTTGGCACATTATGTTACCTTTTAGTTAAGGTAATAAGTTAATGTGCACACGTCTTCACACGCGTGTAATTTTCTTGGTTTACCGTGTTGGAAAATTTTGTTGTAAGATTTTTTACTCTTAGGCCCAGTTCACATGGCAATGATCAGTATGATATTTTACTGCAAAATTTTGGAATCACAGTCTAATGTCGATGTAGGTTCGAACCCAGACAAGCGTTTCACTTCTTGTAAATTATTCATCACCACTGCTCTCTTAAACGGTGAATGAAAACGTCGTGAGGTAAACGGTATGTCCTAGAACCAAAAATTCGAAGACCCGCACTGGGCCGCGTGGTAGATTACGGCCCACTCCCTGTCACCGAGGGCCTGTGTCCAAGCAGTGGGAACATTATAGGCTTATTATGCTGTGGCAGTTTCACATTTGTTTTAAAACGTATAAACAGTGGGATATAGACGTGTGAACTCAACTTTTTACCATAAGATATCGTACAGGACAGCGCCGTGTGAACAACCGTTTATTCTTTTACTTATCTAACAAATACGTGCGGAGGCAAAGGTGAGTTTATAAATCTCTAACATACAACTTTTCTTCTAACCATTACTTCTCTAACACAGCAATACGGCACTCACAGCTATTATTGGCCGACCGCTAATTAGTAACCGCACTCCATGACACAGCCAGTTCTCGACAATTAAATCAACTCTCGTATCCCTACCCACCATCTTTGTTAAACTAATTAATACCATAAAACTTTATCATGATCACAAGGGCTCTAACCAAACAACGGTTACTGTACCAGCAGCTTTAATTAATGCTGTTAAGGAGACAATGACAATGGTAATAGAAGTATATGACACTTTAAGATCAATGTACGTATTTTTGGTCTCCTCTATAATTCTTTCCTGCTGTTAATTGTATTAATTTATGATCGCACTGGGTGGCAATTAATTGTTAAGTGGGTCTTAAAATAGAACATTTAAATTTAGATGTGCATTGCATATATCATGTGATGTGTACGAGCAATGACTTGGAAAGTACTCGGGACGTATGTACTTGCGACTTTTGTGAGGCAGGCGATATTTTGTCGATGATATTTGAGAATTTTAAATCCCTTGTGTGAAAATCTTCATAGACACCTTAACTTTGTCCGCTAATAACGCCGGTTTCCCTTCAATAACTGTATTTTTTGGCCAAGAATTTTGGCATAGAATAAAAAAGTAAGGCTCCACTATGTTTTTGACATTTAAGAAATACGACGACGATACTTTAACCACACCTGCTACCAACCTTGCCAACTGGGCTATTCTTTTTAGTTTTCAGCACATATTAAGATGTTCATCTCATACAGGGTGGCAGAGAGATCGACGCGCCAACTGAAAAAGCACATAATTCTAGACCCTAGCGTAGAAATGTATCGTTCGGTTATTAAAAAAAAATCTGCTGTTTCGTAGAAATTGATCCTACGACGTCAAAATGGAATGGCTAATGTTTTTTTTAATAACCGACGAAAAAATCTACGCAGTGGGGTTCAGAATCATGTACTGAATTCATGTTTTCAGTTTGCGCGTCGATGTCCTTGCCATCCTATACAGCTAGTAAAAGCAAGAGAGATAAGAAAAAATAACCTAAAATCAACGGTAAAAATGAACACAGGCCAATTTATGTCGAATTTCCAAAATTCCTCTCCTGAACCAAACTGGCAGGTAACGGAATTCGGTTTTCTTGTTTACAACACAATGTGTGTTGACGTGGATCACTGTCTGCCGATCCTTGTGGTGAAGGCTCCATGTCGAACATAATGTAGAACGTATGTTGGCGCGCCGCGCCGCTCAGTAGGTAATTGATTTGTAACATGACAGGTGATGTACCCGTGTTCGTCTGTAAATCACTGTTTACACCTACGTGTGTTTTACACATACATAAGTTCACGCCTTTTTACCATGGGGGTAGGCAGAAACTACAGAACGGCACCTGCTATGATCTTTACATAATCTCTTTGCTTCGTGCTTTTAGTCATGTCAGTGGTCGCAAGTACGACTGTTGAGCGTCCCCAAATCTTATTATAAAATTCTTGGTAGCAGTCTGGAGTCAAAATGTATACCACCTTAGTTAGTGACTTAGACTGTGTACGCACTGACAGGTGTGTTACTTTGCTTAGCGCCTAGACCCTAGTGAGTAACCTTGCGAGTAGGGAATTGAAACAAACGCTGTAGAATTTCCGGAACCGGCGCTCTTGGTGCCTTCGCTAGTCGCCTAGCGTGTATCGAAGGATGTTAGGTCACTAGACTCTAGGCGCTAAGCAAGCCACCTGTCAGTGCATACGTAGCCTAAGTCATTAACTAAGCGGGTATAAATTTTGAACCCAGGCTGCTACCAAAAATTTTCTAATAAGTTTTGGGGATGCACAACAGTCATACTTGCGACCACTGACATGGTACTATAAACCCATCCAGGCATAGGACCGACCATATACTTATAGGCCTGATTATAATACCTATCTCTACGTTATGCATGGAAAAGAAAAATAAATCTGCCCACTCTACAATTATTCCAATTGTGATTCGTGTTATTGCCTGCCCAGAAACAAAGGATTTATTTTAAAAGTGGGTAGTTGATACTTACATTAATTTAGTCATTTCCTGGCCACATTAAGGTAGGTATAAATAAACGAATGAATCACATATTATTTCTGCTTTAAAGTTATCCCAGTAAAAGTTAAAATTCAGAAGTTTCGAGTTCATTACTCATTTGGATAAGTAACCTTAATTGACCTTGGATAAATTTGCTTCCAGGCGTTTTCTCATATTTAATGTATTCTGGTAAAACATAAAGTTTTAGCCATCAATATTTGGTAGCTTTACTCCAAGGTTATTGAAATAAACTGCCGTCGTAAATACTGATAAGGGTAGGTGTAAAAGTGTCAATGTTACGACATAAAACATTTGTGGTTCCGTTAATACAGCTATAAATGCTATAATACAACGTATAATATTGAAATGGAAACCTATTTTCAGACAAAAAGGGAACAAGAAATAGGATTATTTCTTTTGTGGGCAGTCCAGTAAGGACGTTTTTTAAACAAACGCCTAAAGGCGCCACAAATGTATATAGGCTGACTTCTAATTCAGTGGCTATCTTTCAGGGATTCTGTAATGGCTATTTTAGAGCTCATTCAGCAATTCCCATAGGTATTTTTGAAAACTTGCGCCTTCTATTTTCAGTCTCAATCTGTCCAAAATACCTCTAATTTTCTTATATTTTTGACAAGTTTTTGACATTGATCGACGCTGAGATGATTGTGACTTGGTACGTTTTTAATTACGGGAACTGGCCTATTGGTCCCATTACCCATAGCTCAACGAGCGAGAGCTCAAGAGCGTTTTGGTTTTTTGAGCCTGACATGAAGATAATACGACTTTTTTTAATTGTTATTATTGTGTCTACATTTTCAAACTACGCAGCCAAATCAAATCAAATCAAAAGTCATTTATTCAAATTAGGCTGAGAATCAGCACTTTTCGAACGTCAAAATTACAAAAGACAGTCCCCCAAAAACGCCCGCCCTTCACAACTTCCTAGTGCTATCGCTGGGAAGAAGAAGAAGCCCATAAAAATACTATAGTGAAACAACCATAAAATTGCCTATGCTTAAGCATAATGGGCTGTAACATAACTTGCAACGAACTTTATGATTTACCGTAAGCTTCATATTATGATAAATGTTTTACTTCATAAGTAATACAGCATATGTATACAATGTGAAAATAAAAAGTACCTGCACGAATAAACGCAGATATTCCTCTGTTTTTCTAGTTTATACCTAACTAACTTTGTCTTTAGAACGAACGAACTACAGTCGTCGGTTTTTATGAGGACAACCTGTGGCACTGTGTTCCTAGTAAAATATTTTATTGAAGTGAAAAATTTGTATGTTTATGTTGACAACTTCATCGCCTCATGCCTTCAGAACTTTAAAATGTATCTTTGTATGATTTCGTCGTATGTATTTATCGTGGATATCAAGTGTCCAGATACCAGCGTACTATATTGTTTGACTTAAATTTCAGGTCACAGTATTACGAAATCGAAGAAAATAAAACCCAAGCGATCGGTTTCGAAAGCAATGTGCACGTTGCTCCGCACGTTCTTGAGAGAAATGTTCCTTAAAATTTATGAGATTTCATGTTTTAAAGAAGTCTTAGCGCAGACAAACAAAAAGTCGGGACCACTTGACCGGATCGCTCGTCTCCACTGTTGCTAGGGGCGTCCTAAGGCCATAAAAAACAAAGCACTTTGGACCGCAGCCAGCCATCTCCCGCTTCTGAATCAACCTCATTGAAAAGAAGCGTTTAAAGCTAAAGTAAGAGCACTTGAATTCATTTCGTGAAAATGTTTAAATTTCCTCCTTTGTGCAATGTTCAGGTTCGGATGAGTTTTAAAATAAAAGTTTGTTATAGAAATTAATTAATTATGCCCGTAAAAATTAGGGAGCTCGTTAATATTTCAAATTGCTGTACTGTTGTTTTGGACTTTTTGTGTTTCAACTGGTAGACGAAGATCTTTTAGGGAGGGTAAATATGAAACGAACAATTTTCACGATAACAATGTTGAAAAATTTATAAATGCAACACAAGCTCTTCCCTCAAAAGAAATACAAAAGGGGAATGGAATCGATAAATAAAATTTCGCACAGTACAAAAAAGGAGTCGCCCAATCTCGCGACGTCTCGAGCCACCCAGCCGAGACGTTCGTAAGCAATAAACAATCTCCCGTATCCTTCATCTGTGTGGTTCCGCATCGCGACCACATTGTCGGGTAGTTTTTAGGTCGGCACGGTCGTTGAACGACCCCCACGATCATGGATTCCTTCACATGCGACAAATCTTTCCACATTCTTATATCTGAAAATAGCACGATTATGGACCACCTATATGGGAAGGATCCCGGTCAAGTGGCATTCCTTTTTTGTGCTTAAAGTCTGTGGTGTCGAAACAATAATGGCAGCCCACAGATGCAATTTTATTCACGTTCCAACTTCAAAATAATTCGCCACAGACGCTCTACATTCCGTCACTCGTTCCTACACGAAGATTTATTTAAAAAGGTTGCAAGCCGCGAGGAATTTCATAGAGGTTTTAATTTTATTTAAAGCCGAGCATGGTGGAGGTGGCTGAGATTGCCTGGTTTTACCAGATACCTGTGCTTAAAATAGAAATACGGCCGCGGGGATAAAGAGCTGTACATTTCATAGTCCACCTTAACTTGTTCAATTGTAGCCTTTGTGTAAAATTAAAACAGTTTTCTCTCACATAAAATTCTTGTTATACAAAAGTAGAAATAAATCATGAGTAACCGTGTTAGAATTAATTAACCAATTAAGTACTCGTACGCAAGAAAAGACACAATCAAGCCTTTCTTTAACGGGATTTGCAGTGAGCCGATGCAACTCAATACTATCTCCGATTACAAAATGATCCACATCTCAAGATGCACTTGAAATACGATCACTACCACCGTGATATTCTTAGACAGTACTTGTTTCAATCGGAGTAGGGTGTAAGAATAATGAATTTCAATGCTCATCCGTGCGCGTATGATTGAATATGGATTAATGAGGATTGAATACGAGGAAGCAAAACAAAGGGCCCTCGGACAGATAGATGCACATAATTCATGGTGTAAATTGTTCACCACGGTGACGCAACAAGGTATTTAGTGATGGTATTTATTATGACGACATACGAGGCATTATAATGGCGCAGTGAATGCTCAGCGTGCTGCGAGGGGTTGGTGACCGCACGACGTCGCATCGCCCACACTTATTAGAGATGCAGCGTAATTGTTACGATGAACCTCGCACTACCGCAATGTGCGACAGTCTCACGGAAAGAAAAAGCTTAGCTTCAGAGGGCGACGGCTCCGAAATTCGACTTCCCTGCAGAGTGCAGAGTCCCTCCATAGACTAGGAACAATGACGATCGCTCCTGAGACTCGCTATACGTCACGCACGCCATTGTTCGGGTCGTCTTTTGTTTTTTTCTTTGTTATGCAATTTGGCGGTCGGTGGGGTAGCTAAGGACAAAATAAGCGTGAAGCTGGTGCATATTTTAAGGACAGTAAATGAGTCTATTCAAGTTATTAATTGACTTAGCGGTAAATATATTTCTGTAGGCGTACAAAAAATGGGCACTAACAACTATAAATTGTAGATGTTTTAACAGCCCAATTAATACTCTACAGCTGTGCGCTCGACTCCCATGTCGAAATTAAAGATACATTTTAGTAAATCTCAGGCCAAAACATACACAAATCTAAATATAATTCGACATCGAAGTGACGTACATTTCCTGACAATTTTAGATGCATAATGCATATGTAATGGCAGGTTACAAAGTCAAAACCACTTAAAGAACTTGACTAAATGTGTCACAACAAGAGCAGGACAATAGGAAACTATAACGGTACAATTGTATGTCGTATCTTCAATCAACATGGGAGCTCCTCCCTTGGCGCTTAGCGCTTACCCCGCGTCACCTCGCACAAAAGATTAAATAAGTCGGAACGAGTACTCAACTTTATAAAAAGTCGAGCACGCGACCAGCCCCGAACTTCGCGCAGGTATATTACACAGCACAATAGCTTTATAGAAACACAAATGTCGCTTACTTCCTTCCCGAACTGCGACGAGTAAAATTATGTTTTCAAATATTTATGCGAGCGCTTTCATTGAAGTAAATAAGTAAGAAAGTAAGCCAACTTGGTAAATTGCTCCGCGTTCGTAGTTTAAGTTTTATTCCAATGGAGTTGGTTATTTAGAGGGTTAAATTTTCTTTGGTATGCCGAGTTATTTATTACTGACGCTTTTTGCTGGGATAAATTGAGTTTCACCATTAATACTCGTATCGAACCAGGAACTCTGTGCATGTAAAAAGTTGTTCCTACATGCTGGTGAAATGTTAGCTTCTTCTACAGTACGTACGTGTTGTTACATTCTACATATATTAAGTACATAATTACGAATATTTTATAAACAAACTAGCTGCGCCCCGCGGTTTCACCCGCATACAAGTTTCGATCCCGTGGGAATATCGGGATAAAAGGTATCCTATGTGATCTGATAATCCTGGTTATAAACTACATATCTGTGTATCAAATTTCATACAAATCCATTCAGTAGGTTTTGCGTGAAAGAGTAACAAACACAAACATCCATCCATCCATATAAACTTTTGCGTTTATAATATTAGCAGGATGTACAGTCGCCAAAGGAGATAAGTAACCAGGGTCGTCGGGTCGGGGACAACGGGAATACAGGGGATATAGTTGAAGTTTAATAAGAAACCGAAAGTTTTTTCTAATTAAATTGGATAAATGAACTGTCTGTTTTCTATTAATTTAACTAAATTATATTCGAAAACATCCATCGGTTTCTTACAAAACTTCAACTATATCCGATGACACTGGATACTTATCTCCTTTGGTGACCGTACAAAGAAATAATAGGTACGTTTTAAAAATAGCATTACAAAGTTTTTGCAAAAGATATACTTACACTGAGCCGAGAGTCTAAAGAAAGATGATCAAAAATACGTTATTTGGACCCAATGACGCATACTAATAAAAAGACGAAACTAAAAAAAGATTATGGCAAACCAGTTTTCTATTCAAGTATAATATAAATGTTAACCGTAGTTTAGTTCCCTACATAAGGCTTTTATTTATAATTACAGGCACTTCCTTAACAACTGATACAATTTCCGCAATTTCCGCTTGCAAATAAGTGCTAATACATTTTTTCTTTCTCGACAGCAGGTGGTGGTAACACAATTACCGCTGTATATAGCTCACAGGACGCTAAAAGCAAATAATTATAGAACTAAATCTAAAGTAAGAATACTGGAGAAGAATTTATAATTAGAAGAAAGAAAAATACTTTATTAGGGACCCGCACAGGAAATACAAACAGTAAAAAAGAACATTAAAAATCTAACAAAATCATCATCTGCCTAGCCTTTTCCCAACTATGTTGGGGTCGGCTTCCAGTGTAACCGGATGCTGCTGAATACCAATATTTTACATGGAGCGACTGCCTATCTGACCTCCACAACCCAGTTACTGGGTAATACGATATCCCTTGGTAAGACTGGTTGTCAGACTTTCGGGCTAACAAAATCATGAGAACAATAAAAAAAAAAAAATATGAAAACAGGCCATTAATTACATGTCTGGATGGGTAACAGAATAGCATTTGCCCATACTGGCTTTTCAAAGGTTTGTACTTAATTACATTGGTCTTTTTAAGGAAATCTCGAAAAGACTAGTTGACACTTCCCATGATCCAAGGGCTAGCTTTTACCTTGGCCAGAGGCTAAGCATTGCCATACAACGTGGCAATGCCGCCAGTGTCTTGGGTACATTACCAGTCGACAGCGATGTGGATGAATTTTTCGACGCTATATTTTAGTTTGTAAATATTTTTAGCTAATTTAGGATATTATTTTGTTTTTTTAGTGTTATCTTGTAAATAAAATTGCATTAGACATAAAAAATAGAAAAACGGAATGCAGGCCTTTGCCCCGCAGTGGGAGCGGGACACAACAAGCTCATAATAATAATAATAAAATCTAACCCATAACATCTGTTCAGAAACTTCAACTTCAATCACAAGACTAATTAATGTCCAGCCTCATATTTCACAAAAATAAGCGGCAATTTAAAAAGCTATTCCAAGTAAAGAATGTTTAATAATACCCGTTCGAGGACTTTTTTTAAGAAATACCGAGAACACGTTTTGGCATTATTTCCTCCTGTAGAAAACGAAGCCCACTACGTGCTTAAATAATTGCAAGCAAACTGCTCGAAATTTCGGGAAGGCGACAGTTGGCAAGCGGACATCGTTAACCCTTCTTACAACATTCAATAACACGCTAACTTTATGATAAAAAGTTTAATGTAGCATAGATTTAAATGGCACATAAATGTTTCAAAAGTTAAATTATTGTATGACTAATAAAACAGTAATACTTACATGAAATTAATATGGATGCATGACTAAGATGAAATTAATTCGCAAGCATCCTACTCATTTAAATTAAACTATAACGGAAAATTAACATTTTAATGGCAACTCTTGTAATTCAAGCTATTGTTGTTTAATGGCAACTCTTGTGATTCAAGCTATTGTTGCTACAAACTAGTGGTATTTTTTTACGTTCGCAACACTGATCCGCTACGCTACGGTTAAACACCTCGTTTTTGGCACACAACAAATAAAAAGTAAAAACAAAGAAGTATTTAAATTATTTATGCTCTACATAACAAGTGACGATCAGGCTTCCAGTTTAAAATAATAAAATGGCGTCGTTTAGATAACAATGGTAAGCCACGGAATGCGGCCGTGTCGCATTCGTAATTGTACCAATTAGCTGAACTGTCTACGTTAATTTATAAGCCGGGATGAACTTAGAATGACTGGGAGAAGAAACAGTAGCCGTTAAGGATCTTACATGTTTACAGTGTTTAGTAATGCAGGTAATTGAACAAGGAAACATTTAATGAGCAATTTGATTCACCAAGTTGTCTATACCGGATAAGTTTTTACCTAGTGCCCAAACTGTCACCATGAATTCAGCACATGATTCCAGAACCCCTAGCACAGAAATTTTTCCCCGGCTATCAAAAATAAAATCTGCTATTTCATAGAAAAGTGCAATACCTACACGGTCAAAAAGTATGGCATAGCTAATTCTTTTATTAATAACTGACGAAAATTTTCAACTCAGGGGTACAAAAACATGTACTTACTAAATTGATGGTTATATTTTTAGCACTGGTTAAAAATTTAACCTGTACTAGCTTTTGCCCGCGACTTCGTCTGCGTGAAGCAACTTTTTTTTTGTTTTTACCGTAAGAACCTTCTACAAAGTATTAGAAAACTTAAAAAAAAAATGGATGAAATCGGTAAAGTCGTTCCCAAGTTATGACGTGCCCAAGGGAAATAGGGATTCATTTTTATTATATAGATAGATACACAGCCGGTACCTTAGTAGCTGTTTCCAAGAATTTTCTAAAAGTACGAAGAAGCGAAATGAAAATTAGTCTCAAGGAAGTAAATACGTAATACAATTTTATCCAAAAAAAATCTCCTTGATTTTCGTCACTGTCAGCTTAGGACACATCGTTAGAATCGTCAAATAGTTACTTTTATCATTTGGATTCTGATTTAATAAACTGATTCAATATTGAATGGATTCGCAAAATTTCGTTTCGCTTTAATCATAAATTCGTTACTGCTCGGTCCCAAAATTGGTAAAAAAACCATGATGCGAATTTTCAATTAAAATCGGATAGCAAACTCTTTTATCCGTTTACCATATGCGAGATATGTACTCGTAGGATTACTGTATTTCGCAAATACTTTGAGTGCAATTTGATATATTTTTTCGTTTAAGCCGGTTCCATTACTATTTTTACTACTTTTTGTATTTGCCCAAACAACGCCATTAGAAAAACAAACTATATCTAAAAATATTGGGTCCTGTCTAAAACTTTCTCTGCACATGCTACACCACATAACTCAAAGCCCAGACAGATCATTTCTGATATCATACTCCCAGTCGCTATTCAAATAACAATCATAAGCCCAGGCAGCTGAATGCAACTAACGTTCATCCACTAATGTTCAACTTTAATCAACGTCCCACTTCCTTCATGAAGTTCGAAACCCTAATTGTCCCCTTTGTTTATTCAGAAGTAATGTGATACGTCACTGGGTCCCTGCCGGATACGTTATACGTTAACGTCAATAAAAGTTGCCCAAATAATGCCCAGACAGACACTTACTAACGACTGAGTCACAGCATTGAACGCGCGACTGTAACGTGTGAAATGTCACGCCAGTGTGATTGTTCAGTAGGTTTGATTTGATGAACGGATGTGTAATTTCTTGGGAGGGAGCTGAAGTACGTATAAATGTATGTATACGGAAGCGAAGATTTTTATGTGCTTGATATGTTTCTTGAAAATGTAGTATAACTTCTATTTCCGTTTTGGGGAAAACGGTTTTCAAGCTTTATTGGTTTTGCCACCCAAGACTTCTATTGTGGGTCGTTTAAAGTTAAATTGTTATTATTATTTCTCCTTTCTGCGACAAGTAATAAATCTCTTCTTAGAAATATCAAACATAACATCTCGCCATAAGCCAGAGGCATACCTACAGTACTCCCACATTTCGCCAGTTACGTTTAAGTCCGATATAATGGGGGCCTACTATCATTAACTGGGCACAAATCTAGACTCCAGGCTGCTACTGAAAAAATCCACATGGAAAACCTAATAAAACTTTGCGTAGACTGGAATCGAACCCAGGACCTTATACTCAGTAGTAGCGCTTGCGACTACTAGACCAAAGAGGCAGTTACATAACATTTTCATAAGGCACATTCTTAGAATAATATACACATGAACTATGGAACGTCAAACATTAACAAATAGCAGTGCACTTAGTAGAAGAGTGCCAGTTAAAAATCAAGAGAGTTATATAAAATTGTATGCATTACGTACAAAGTGTAACTTCAAAATTCAAAGTACTACAAGTTTTAAAGCTTTCAGCCCAGAACAAAGATTTCCGTCGTTTAAAACCAAGATAGTGTAATTTAAAACTCTAGTTACTGAAGACTATGAAGAACGAAAGAACTGAATTTAAGAAGATGACTGTTGTAAAATGCTTGGATAGTTAAATTGTCTGCAGATGAGTCTCATTTAACTAGTAAGACTTCCACATTAAACAATGTCTATTGATGTTCCAAATAGAACACTAATTACGAGTACAAAGCTTGTTTTACTAAGAACACTTAAACTGAGTTTCACGTAAACAATCGTTAACAGCTTCACCGTCAAATTTGGTCTACCACTCGGCATTTTTATAGGTGCTTAGCCAGCATATCTTGCAGTAGGTACTGTTAAACTTTCAGGAACTTGCCTCCCCCAGGATGTTCCTAATTGCGGTGTCTCGTTGAAACGCCGTAAACAACCGGTTGATGACACATTAAGCACGCCTCAGTTTTACTTAAAAACATATAAAATTTTATGAGTACTAATGGAGTAAATAAGTTTTTATTAGACGCTGTGGTTGAAGAGAGTGTAGTAGTAAAATATAAATTGAAAGCAACAGCAAGTATTTTTTATGGCCATTGATCAGTTGTTGTAAGAATGTATTGTTTGACTGGCAGTTATTATGCTGAGTCATCACTTTCAATAATTGAAAATAATCTATACTTACATAATTTTATAACATTTCGATCATATTATCTTCGCCTATCCTATAAAGTACAAATGATTTTGCTCACAACATACACATCAATCGCTGATACAGGATATATGGACGATATAAGGCATACATCACTGTAAACTTAAGCAGCCCTTAGAAAAAAGCCAACATTTACATAAATAGGCTATTCAAATTAAAACACTATTAGAAATACACAAGAGACCAAGGATAAATGTTTATGTGCCGTTTTAATTCTGTCAACAGAAACGATCAATATTGCTGTAATTACTCAACGATTACAAGCAGCCGTTACTACACCAACAAAAACTGAATGAATGAAGCTGAAACCTAGTTTTTGTGGCGCCACAGGTTTTTTCAAGGCGGTCTAGGAACTTGTGTTACATTACCGACTTTCGCGTTTACTATTCAATTGTGAAATGGTCTTTGTTGTACTGTTTCAAATGCTTCTTCTTTTATTTCAAGATATATTAGGGTTTAAAGTATGAAATTACCGATTTGTACTAAAAAATAGAAATTGCTTTTTTTTTAATTTAACATTTTTATTTAATCAAAATTATTACCATTATTATCTATACATTGCTGCCATCTAATAGGAAGGTCATTTATGCCTTTGCGATAGAACTCTCGTGATCTAGATTCGACAAACTGTGTGAAAGCATTTTGTACTGTCTCTTGAGAAGAAAACTTTTAATCACGTAGAAAATTGTCCATATCACGAAAAAAATAGTAGTCCGTTGAAGCAAGGTCTGGCGAATACAGAGGGTGACGAATGGTTTCTAATTGCAGTTCCTGTAGAGTTAAAACGGTTTCTCTTGCCGTATGACGTCTCGCGTTATCATGGAGCAATAATGGTGAAGATCGATTCAGGAGTCGGGGCTGTTTCACTGCTAGTTTTGCTATCATTGTTCGGAGTTCGGCACAGACATCTGCCGTTATTGCTTGACCAGATCGGAGAAAACTATAGTGAATAACACCGTGCTGAGACCACCAAACAGTTACCATTACCTTTTTATTAGTAAGCTTTGCTTTAGGACACTGTTGCGGCGTTTGATCTGGGGTCAGCCATTGCAGTTTTCGCTTACGGTTATCGTAAAGAATCCACTTTTCATCACATGTCACAATTCGATCCAATATTCCTTCATTTCTGTATCGATTCAACAAGGCAACACAAGTTTCAACACGCGATTCATTCTGCAGATCAGTCAAATCATGAGACACCCATTTCCCATATTTTTTTATTTTATTGATTTTACGCAAATGAGTCAATATTGTTGGTAAGGTAACGTTAAACCATGCCGCTAATTCCTGGTACTTTGGCTCGGATCGGCTTCCACCATCTCTTTCAATTCATTGTTATTCACCTGTGTGGGCGTCTTCCACGTGGTTCGTTCTTCAAATCAAAATTCCATCACGAAAGCGTTTAAACCAAAATCGCACGGTGCGTTCATTAGCAGTCCCCTCTCCAAACGCAACATTGATATTGCGAGCTGTTTCTGCCGCGTTAGTTCCGCATCCGAACTCGTATTAAAAAATAACTCGAATTTTCGAAGTATCCATCTTTCTTGTCTAAGCTGAATAAAAATAACAACTGAAGTCAAAAATCTCAAACCGATGAAGGTTCTATGTCAATTCGAAGTACCTATTACAATAAAACGGCAATTTCATACTTTAACCCCTATTATTATCATCTTTGTCTATATCAAGTTTCTATAGTTTATTCATCCATATTATTAGATATCTCTCTACTCTATACCGAATGTTACATTAAAGTTGATCTCCAAATATACATCATTATGATCACAATACAATTCTAGTAACTATCTATTGTTGGTGACAAAAGTGTAAATCCGAATTTTGCGTCCAATGTGTACTCGTGACTTCGTGAGTGCATTCCGGACTAAATGCAAAATGGCGTTAATTTGTAAAATTTGAACACTTGTTTTATTCACTGCTGTATTTCAAGCGTGAACAGCGTAGTTAATATATTTAATGATGATATACGGTTTTTCATACAAATGCATTTAATTTAGATTTATGGACTATATTTTCAGCATGACTCGAGCAGTAATTTTTGTTATGTGAATATTCTGAACAAAGCGTTGCCATCACTCATAGTAATTGCATCTTCTTTTGCATCATTCATTTGAATAAGATTTATATAATGGCTAGTTTTATTCCGGAACGTAAAATCGTATAGACTGATAGGTCTGAATCTATATTCTTGTTTCTATATTTCTTTTCCTATTCTATACAATACAATCCCTAATTCACATACAAATGCAAGGGACTCAAAACAAAAGAGCATGACGAGCGTTTTTTCGGTCACAGAGAAAAATTATAATTTCATCGCGAAAGGGATCTCAGTGAACGAGTTATGCTACGAGCAATTGAACACATTAATATTAATACAAGACAAAGACAAGTGGGCCCCATTAATATTTATGAAGGCTGACAACCCTCTTATCACGGCTGCGACTAACCTTCATTGTTGTAAGACTAATTACCTTTAGCTAACAAAACGAATTCTGACTTGATTGAAAAGGGAAGCAGCTTTCCAACTGTCACTCTGCCGTTGTCTGAAACTTTTTGACGCAAGGTTCTATGTTCGGCCCGCTGATGCTTTTGAAGTATTACCAAGATTTATCTTTATGATTTAATGAACCGCTTTGCACTAATTACATCGTTTAAAGAAAAAATATAAGAAAGATAAACGCTTTCTTCATAATGGTGCTGAGAAAAAATAGAATGTAGGAAGCCATTACCAAGTTAGTTTCAACATAAATGGTCGTCAAACCCAGACTCAACGATCACATTTCAAGTGAGCTAACTCATAAGAGTAACGACTTTATCGCATCATCAAATGTCTTGTCCAAGTTATAACCCTTTTCAACTTAACCTACTTACAGACTACATAAGTACTTATGGCCACTCGAGGAAACTTCTGGAAACCTGCTGGAAACGGTGGGTCATTACCCGAGCATTAAGCATCGGGGTAAGCCGGGTCGAGTGGCTATCAGTTGGCATGCGGCCAAAGTAGCATTCATTCGATGACGTCACAGTCGTAAAGGCGAGCCAGTGCCACCAAAACCACTGAAACTGCTAATAAAATGCCTAAGCACTTGACCACACGATGCGAGGCATATAAGTTGGGTATGAAAATAATGTGGTCTGCCGTCCTAGTTCCCTTACGAGATAATGACCTGTTTTATTGCGTTGTCCCTATATGGCGTATTTCCTTGAGGAAACATAAAAGAAATGTAAATCAGTACTTGTTGCTTGCCTTTTGCCGAAGTAAACGAAGATGGTGTAATGAAGATGGGAAGTAACAAGCTGGCAATATCCTGCAAAATACTTAAAAAGCGATAACTTTGAAAGGCAAACTAGACACAATTTTGAAAAGGAAATAAAGATGAACATATTATTATACACAGTTGGAAAATATTAAACAGATACATCTCTAAGCCCACAAACGTAGATGGCTTAGTAAAATTCTCACGATACGTACTCTTAATGTGGGAAAATAACATATGGCGTATCTTTTACAATTTCTCCTAGTCAGATAAATATATCGATATGTTTAGTAAATATACAGGGTAAATAAAACGTACACAGAGAAGGTTGCCCTGACCTTGCGCCGGTTTCCTGTTCAACGGTCTCCTTACACAACCTTTGAGTTCCATCTACCGTGGTTAATGTGAAATCCTTTTTTGCATAGCTTGCTTCATAAAGCGTAATGTGGAGAGCAACAGCAGTTGCTGAATTAGATATTTTCCTTCTGATAAAATTTGCATGAAATTTTATGGTCCTGTTCTTGTCCCTTTTCGGGATTTCCGGCTGATAAAAATAGAAAGTTATGTTTAGGATGTTTCCTGGTCATTGAATGCGTCGTTGACTCTACAGAATTACTTAAATTTAGACAATTTAGTAGGTAGTCCTATTTGCTCGATGAAGCATACGTGGAAAATATTAAAGAAACGAAAACGCCACAAACGTTTTTAACACAATATACTTGGTAACTGTGCTTGAATAAAAAGCTACTAACAGAGAAGTAAGATATCATATACCAATATCAATCAAAGAGACTACAAAAGGAACCAAGACCTCATTGAGTCCAAACAACAACCAAACTCCTTATCAAGATGAAGACGTTAGCCACTCATATCAAAGCAGAGGCGTTTAATATCGAACATTAAACGGACCCTCTCTTCCTGTTCGGTTAATGTTCCTCCGATTGGTACTCCAACCATGGTTATCACTCCACTTATGATCCAAAATAGCCGCATAAAGATACCAATGAATCATTACCGAGAGATAATGTGAAAGTACTTGAATAATTCAGTTTCTGTATCAATGAGAGCGAATTGTTTTATCGGAATGCATTCTCGGGGAATGCGTCGGATTGTTCATTGTGAAATAATGCTTTATTGCTTCTTTCTTTTGCGTCGTGAAATTTTGTTATTGTCAATGAAAGTGAATCCTTGTCTTTTATTTTTATCATAGTCATAGTAGCATCAGGTTGGTAATTACGATAGTCGTTCTAATCACGAGTGGCTTTTCTTAGCAACAATGAATTCTTCAGATTGTCATTTTGTAACCATGATTTTGCATTCTCAATGCAAACTATTCTGCAATTCACGACATTCTTCACTGAATACTTAATATTCAAGGATTTTTTCTTAATGCAAGCAATAAAACTTAAGCTATTCCAGGCTTAGTTCCCGAGTCCAATTACATAAAGACGCGGCAAGGGAGAAGTTATGATGACTGACTACTGTCTCGAGTCCTCTCTAACTCCAAGTTACTTGTCTCAAAGTTATCAAGACATAACACCACAAACAAGCCATGCCTATTAACCGCTGCCAGCATAACGTTTTGAGAACGAATGGCTTATGTACCCTCAAGGAAGTTCATAAATCATTCTACTTTGTTTTGTACTTACTTTTTAGGATCATCTGGGGTATGACCTCAGGAAACCGTTCCATTCATAAAGCGACCTTTCTGCGGTACGTAAGATTTTATTACGGATCTTTAAGAGGCTTTTACCATTGAGTCTACGGAGGCACAATATTATATGAATAAATAACCACCTCCGTACACATAAAATAAGCTGAGAACAGAGAAACTATACTTAAAAGTAAAGATATTCCTATGGCATTCTTGACGTGATTAAGGCACATAAGTGCAAGTGAAAACATCATAAAAACCTTTCAAAAACTGGAGCGTTACTCACTTTATTAGACTGGCATGCAAGACTTTCATTTTTAATCACCAATATATTACATGAAGACGTCTTTCTTGACGAAATATGGTAATTAAAGACACGCGAAACTCAGCCCTAACAAGGTGTGAAAAATTGAGACATACGAATATATGAACATTGTTTAAAAGTCAAGTGAGTTATAACGGCCAGTGTTCACGGGGCGAGGCAGAGATGTTAGGCAGATAGTGAAGATCGCGTGGAATCATTAACATTGTACAATTATACGGGAACCACAATGGTGGGAAACAGTTACGAGAACGAAATTCGAGTCTGTGTGTGGGAAATAAAATGCAAATTATTGCATTTCTCTTGCTCCTTGGCTGGCGCGCGCCCTTTTTTCACGGTCTTTTTTTCTTTTGTGTCGGCCATAGTTTTAAACAGATGGTAAGCTTTATTAAACAATTCAGGAGTTTTTGCATGACAATCTAAATGGCGCAATTTCCGGCTGTGCTCGTGGTGTTTGATGGTTTAATTATATACCTTCTTTGATTACGGTTGATTGAGCGATGTCGGATGCATGACAAACGGATATTTGTCTAAAATCTTGATCATAGATATGATTTACACATAAATGACGCATTTCTATAAGAAGTGTTAGGGTCAAGGCACGTTGTTGGCAGGAAGTTAAGGCAACTTGAACTTTATCTGCACTGTGTAAATTATAAAGTGTAAAAGCAAAGAGTTTGTACGACTATCACAACTTCGTGCGAAGTATCACGAATGTACTTCGATTTGAAGCTGCCAAGATGTGCCTTGACCCCTTAAACATTGTGCACTCTCCATATGTATATAGGACGATTTAGAATTTAAATTTGCGTCCATTTACAATAACAATTAAGTAGAGAAATATTCCTGTTCTTTGTATTTTTAAACTAAAGTAGCTATTCTGTTATGTTCTGCCTCATCAGCAAGAGATAATTATTTGGTCACACTTTACAATTAGAATCGCTTGAGGAATCGTCGTCAGTATTTTACCAAACCCTAAAATTATGTTAATAAACGAAGGTTGAGTTCCAAAGAACTCGAAATAAACCATTTTTCATGCCTATCTACATAAGTAATATAGCTACGTATATGTATGTCACGAGTGTATGTATTGTTGCGTCCAATTTTCTATAAAACCATTTGTCACCCGTGAGTCTACTGACAGAAACACATTTATTCACTTTCCAGAGTTGCGTTTTTGGCTTGTGAATGTAATTGCAGTTCAGCCTTCTATTTTATGCTTCAGAACTTCTTTAGTTGAACGTTTGCTTAATTGCAAGCCTTAATAGCAGGGATTAAGGTTTGTTTTTGGTTCATAAAACGATCGTTTGATAAACACTTTTTAGCTTTCGAAGGTAAATAAATAAGGGGAATATATTATTATGGAGATATATTTCAATTTTTATGTGTAATTGGAATATTAAAATACTTTCATTCTGCTTAGCTGACAACTGAAAATATACAGAAGTCAACACAGCTGTTCGATTTTTTTATTCTAGGACATGTCGGTTTCCCCACGATGTTTTCCTTCACTGTTTTGAGAGCAGTGGTGATGAAATAATGTACACAAAGTAAAGCGCCTGTCTTGGTTTGAATCTACGACCTACAACTCGTAAGTCGCGGCTGTTAACACTAGGCCACCACTGCTCTTCGAGTATTTTAATTAAATAAAATAAATCAGGTACCTACCGATAATTTGAATCCCGCCACCAATAATTTAATTAACAAAACCAGATAGCTTTATGTTCAAAGCATACCGATGTAAACCAACACAAAACTTGAATTGAATTAACTGGATGAATCGTTAGTGTACACGGATTTTCTCACTACATGTTAATTGGACCATCAATTGAACACGGGCGTAATTTGTCACTAATAAATAATCATTTGTTGGTGGTTGATGGTGGGTACGAACATAATAATAAAATATGCATAAATCTTTCTCGCTTTTTTATTGCTTGTTAAGTCTTAATTATAGGTACGAGTATTTCCGTTGCAGCATCAGTCCTACAATTTAATGACCACAAAGTATTTAATATTGTCGCAAAACCCTTTACCAATTGATTTTCATTGTACGCAACCGTACAACAAAAAAAAGCTGGTAATCAATGCAGTTCACTGTAAATTATAAATATTTTACCTATAAAATACAGAGTTAGTCTAGCCGTTTCGCTTTCTGGTCTTACACGAGCGAGACCGTTAAATATCTTTAACGGTCTACCTCGCTTATAGCAACCACCGTGCGAAGATTGCGAAGTACTAACTGATTTAAAGTCTGTACATCGCGAAGGCGTACGAACAAAAAGTTTAAAGGAGACTGTTTAAATGGCACGATGCGAAAAACTTGTATAACGTGTGATACAAGTACATATGCAACCCCGTGAGCCCGTCAAGGTCCGCGGACGTTCGGTCGCCGGCCGTCAGCCCAGTCTCACCGACACACTCTGTTTGCTACATTGTACCAGAAACCCGTTGTCTTTGATGTTTCAAACGTTGACCAAGCACGCGTACTGAGTCCAACTCTCATCAAAGCAATTGAACAATGAAGTTTTATATCTCTAAGCCCGTGCTGGCCATTTCAAACAATTTACGAAGTCATAACATTGCATGTGACATCTTTATGGTCGTGACATGATTCGCTGTTCGACTATCTAAAACTCTGAATTGGTTAAGTAATGGTGACAGTTTAAACTGTCCTGTGTCTACTGTGCTCAACTACTGGTTTTGTCTCGTAAGTCAATCGATTGAGAATATTTGACTAGTTAAATATATTTGTATTTCATTATGTTGTCGCTTGTCTCATTACCACAGAACAGCTGTGTTACGCAAATATTTTATTAAAAAATAGTCAGACCTTGCTTGCTTGCTACTAGGCTTATTTGACTGCTTACTTATCGCAAACCCATTTCAAGATAACCAGATGTGGTGTGGCTAAGGTAGACCAAGTAACCATAAAATATTCATGTAACCAGTTTCTGTCCAAATAGATGAAAAAAAAACATTATCATATTCCAGTTTTTATACCGTAGCGTATCAATTATTTACACCTGCTTACACTCAATTAAATTCACATTTCTATCAACAACCAATTAACACCTTTATCATTTACAGCGATATCCGGACCATCACTTCTAATTCACATTACGGACATCCGTCAAAACAGTGATTCATTAATAAGTAGTAGGCACCTACGCTTATTGGTAGAATGATTGATACGACGCATTTCCACTGATACCGTCAGCGTAAGTATCAATTAGGTTGAATGAAACTATTACATATATTAAAAATCGTTCATTGCTTGTCATCTTGTTGACTTCATCCCTGAGTCACCACATTCGACCGTTGAGAGAACATTTATCACGGAACGCAATCTCGCTATAATGTTTGCATGTACCAACGATGTACTAAAAGATGAAAATAGTTGATCCTTTAACCTTTCACTGTGCGATATTTTCATGCTAATCTTGTGCGTCATTCCTATTGTGTAACTACTGGGCTTATTTGTGGTTCCTGCCTAATAATATGCCTATATTTTCCTATAGATATGATGTGACTGATTGAGCATTGTTAGCAATATGCTAAGCCAAAACTGACATCAAAACATCAATTGTTTTGGTTAGTGCAAAACAAGTCACTGTACTAAAACTTGACTTCAGAAATTCGTATGACTATATTCCGACTTGAGTTGAACATGTTATTTATGTAATACAAAGCAAAACAAAGGTAAAACAAAGTGAAGAAAATAGATATGTATATGTAGTTTCCTCAAGAATATAAATCATTGCGAACTTTTCAATGAACCTAGGCGACCTCTTAATGGTTGGCCTAGCGACACAAACGAATCAGTTCAGTTGGAGTTCTTAGAAGCACTAGTGTGCCAATTTTTTTATTGAAAATTGGGTGGCTCAATAGGCTATTGAAATCTATATTAACTAGCTCTGATTGTCGACATGAATGATATAATTATTTTGATAGCACTAATAGAAGAACTTGCTCTTTTCCAAATATAGCAAATATAGAATGATAACTACAAATCGACTCATCTAAAATATGTAATTTTCATAGGAAATAAATACACGTTGTCACGTGTTAATAAATCTCTCGCGCTTCCGTGGCGCTTGAACATTAGAAAAAAACGAAATCAGAGCATCAATTAAAACTCTTCAAACCATGAACCAATGATACTTTAAGAAAGAAATCTAAAATTATGACATCAAAATTGGTCACACCTCCGATCTCCACAAAGGGAAATCGGACTACCATGAAACGCCAGCTATAACAAAAAAGGCAACGTGAACCATGGCGGTGGCTGGTAGATACGATACACGATTTCGGTTTTAGTTAGTAGTACACTGAGTTATTTGCAACACGACCTATCGCAACCTCGGGATAAAAACAGCAACTGAATGACAAATGATACGAAAAATTCTGTTGCTCCCAACTTTCATGATGCACCTCTGAACCTTGCTTCGAAAATAAACAAATTAGAAAGCATCACTTTTACTCTTCACAATTGAGCTGGTAGATGCTTAACTCATTCGTCCGTGTTATGATAATCCAAGTATAACGTATTAAAAATGTTAAGTAAAGGCAGAACTAATTGTTCAGATTTTCGTAACAGTAAGTTGGTAACGGTCTGTGACGTTTCTGTTCATGTGTATTGTATAGTTTTATTTGAATGCATTGTGCTTGGGATGGTTTTTTCAACTTGAACATTACAACTACATAAATGTCATTAAAATGTCATATAAATGTATTTCAAATGGTAAACTCTGATTTCTCGCAGTTCTAAAGTCCGTTATGGAATATATAAAAGGAATATATAAAAAGAACTGATAAAATTACGCTGGCTGGTTACTCCATCATTCCCACACCCACACATTTCATATGTCTTGGAATGAAGGATTATGACGAAAATAACTGATTACTACAACAATCTCATTTTACCTTAGACCTTCAATGTTTATCAAGAATTTTATCAGAGCATTACTCGTAACTAACAATGGTTAGTTACACACCAGTGCAATAGTATTTAATAAAAATACTTGAATTATTATGAAAGTAGAACGGATGTTATAAAACATGTTTAGTTATTACATAGTCGATATTACAGCTTTAAATTTACGCAGTGCTTTAAAGCAAAATTTAACACTATCAAGATGCAACCGGAAATTTTTGGTTCAACGCAAAGCAAAAAAAAGACGTACCCACAGTTTCCTTGACACTCGAATCTTAGTCAGAAACTTGCAAGTTCCTGCAATCCCAAAAATCTGCTTACAATACCTATTAGGCTGCAGTGGACAAAAACATTTCATACGACATTTCTGCGTAAGGTAATGTTGCGAAAATCGTCAAGCCCGACATCCCGTCGCTGAACCGGTCTGGGCTACCGGTTTTATCAGTAACTCAACGACCACACGAAAGTGATATCGACGCGATGCTTAGGAAAACGGAAATACATATCCTGGAAAAAGAAAGAACATAGTAGTAGCAATAGTAAATTCTGGGCCACAGCGAACTCTTGGACGAAAAAAAACCAACAAAAAATGGAATCAGGTAAATACTTTGGCAACCACTAGATCACTCACTCAACCATCATCGACCTTTTTTTCAGATTTTCGCTTTATTCTTTTCAGCTTCTACAAAAAAACATTGTACAAAAAGTAAAATTCTCTAGCTTAATACCCGTGTAGGCGTATATTATTTATTATTTCCAGAGGATATGGCCTGGCGCCTGATGTAATACGATCGTTCCAAGACGTTAAGTTTAAAAATACTTTTGACAGCTTTATGTAAGTTGAACAATGACGCTAATGCTATCATATTAACCTTGAACTTCTTCGTTTTAAAAGTTTTGTCATAATAATCATCACAAATGGTCTTAAAGTTCAAAATTCCGCTGAACTTCCGCTATGTTTTCTGGTAGGTGTCATAAATGATGACTCATTAGGAATTTCTAGGTGTATATTATATAGCATAATATTACATACTTTATCATCTGAGGACATTTTGCTTATGACTTCTTTGGCATCGTTAGCTGTCTACCTGAGAAGTTCATATCTTGTTCCGTTTAATATATTCCGAGATCTCCTAAAATATATTTCCTTTAAGATAAGTTTCACAATGACTCCAAGATTAGCTTCACAATACAAGGTGTCAACAAAAACACTGGCGTATTTCAGGCGTCCGTTTTTGCATAGAATTTCGTCGACTCCTTATCTGGGACGGTTTACGTCGAATGCGTCCCCGATAGGGAAGCACCTGTACTAGATTAGATAAGGCTTATCAATTGATGACATAGCCCAGTAACGTGCTGGCCGGTTGTAGCATAAACGTGTATTGTTTACTTAATGACCAGTTTGTGTACTCATGATCGAACACGAATTGTAATTTAACGGTCTTGTGCATGAACGGAGATTCTGTTGGGCCTGTATTTGCGTCAGCCTTATAGTCCTCCATAATGTCTCTAAAATTGAATTGGTTTGTTCTATCTATGTTAAGGGCCTTACTCTCGTTTTGTACCGTAATACGGTCACTTTATGAAGAATATTTCTCATTAACGGCTTGATTAAAAGATCTGTAAAAAATATATGTTTGCTATAGATTCATGAACAACATTTCTGTAGAAGGATTTTTTCGTATGGCTAATACTTTTGCCTTAAAAAAATATTTACCAACACGCTATTTTTTTCTTATATTCGATATTACTTCTAAACGGCTTTGATGTTTGGAAATATTTTTACACTGAAAAATCGATGGTTAGAGGTACTACAGATTTGTCTTAGCTTATGTAAATCAATTAACATTTGCAAAGGAAATGTCCCCACTTTGAGATCGAGCTTCAGAGGGGCTCTGCGCGGGCGCGGGCGGCAGTCGTGCGTTAGCATTGAGACGGGATGGCTGTGTCGCTCGCTGCTACGCTCCGGCTATCGACCGACTATGCGCGTCTGTCTGTGTTAGTGCAAATATTTACGAACGAATTGTATCAGTGTGCGTTTATTGACTAGCTCGCTGCAGATGGCCCATTTCTATTGTGCGCGTGGACGCTTACGAATACTTACGATAGTAAAATACAAGTAGTCATATATAAACTAATATTAAAATGAGAAAAGATGGATTTGATCAAAATAAAAGTCCAAGATGGCGGCTGCGAAAATTTTCAAGTTTTTCATCATGGGTGTCGTTTTCATATATTTCGAGGGTGACAAAACCGATAGTGAGGTCAAAATAAAAATCCAAAATGGCGGCTGCAAAAATTTTCAAATATTTCATCATGGGTGTCGTTTTCATACTTTTCGAGGGTGATAAAGCCGATAGTGAGGTCAAAATAAAAATCCAATATGGCGGCTGCAAAAATTTTCAAATATTTCATCATGGGTATCGTTTTCATACTTTTCGAGGGTGATAAAGCCGATAGTGAGGTCAAAATAAAAATCCAAAATGGCGGCTGCAAAAATTTTCAAATATTTCATCATGGGTGTCGTTTTCATGCTTTTCGGGGGTGATAAAGCCGCTAGTGAGGTCAAAATAAAAATCTAAAATGGCGGCTGCGAAAATTTTCAAATATTTCATCATGGGTGTCGTTTTCATGCTTTTCGGGGGTGATAAAGCCGCTAGTGAGGTCAAAATAAAAATCCAAAATGGCGGCTGCGAAAATTTTCAAATTTTTCATCATGGGTATCGTTTTCCCACTTTTCGAGGGCGATAAAGCCGATAATGAGGTCAAAATAAAAATCCAAAATGGCGGCTACAACAATTTTCAGATATTTCATCATGGGTGTCATTTTCATAGTTTTCGAGGGTACTACAGCCGATAGTGAGCTCACAATGTAAATCCAAGATGGCGGCTACAAAAAATTGTTTTTTTTTTAAATCATGCATAAGGAACTTCGAATAACCTAAGTTATTCCGATCAAACTAAAATTTACTAATTATTACTTGATTTTAGGTACACGATACTTATTTGACAATAATATACTTAGTGTGATGAGTTGCCAAATAAACAATGTTATTTATCACGAGACCGCATGAGTGAGTGAGTGAGTGAGTGACAGATAGATTGCAAAAACAATATCCTATACGGTTAAGACACAAGAAATGCGTTTCCGTGAATACTGTATCATTGTGTATTAAAATTCAATTGATTTAATACAGATAACTTATTAGAAATAAATATTATATTAGATTATTCAGATTTTTTACCAAAATTTAAAAATATATGCTTTGATTCTTGGAAAGAATATTTTAATAAACGGTCATTAGAAAAGGGTTTATGGTATAAAACCATATGGTATAAAATCAGTTTTCTACTAACTTCACTATTCATGAACCAGGGCACGCGAAGAGGTTCACACTGAACCTCTTCGCGTGCCCTGGTTCATGAATAGTGAAGTTAGTAGAAAACTGATTGTTACTGCTCTTAGACTCAGATCTGGACACATTCCATGCAAAAAATTTGCCTTCTTGATGAAGAAAATCGATTCACCTAATTGTGAGGAATGTGGAGTAGTCGAGGACCTACAACATTTATTGATGGAATGTGTCCAATATGAGTCCAGCAGAAATAATTTAGTAAGGTCCCTGAATTTGAACAGAACTGATGTAGGCATGTTCCATACAATTCTATCCCAACCAAATGGCGACGATGCGAAGGGTGTGTTCAAATTCATGGCTCACGTCTTGTGAAAGTACATTTGTTTAGGATACGATGGGGCTGACATACGCTATGTGTAAAAGCCCCTATAAATAAATAAAGAAAAAAAAAAAAAAAAAAGATAACTTATTATTGAAAGATTATCTATTTATCCAGTTCTTTATTTAGATATTTAAGAAGGAAAATTAGTTTTATATGTAACCAACACCTCAAATGATGACTGAATAATTAGTTACAACTAAAACTAGATTTTTGAAGCCGCCATTTTGGATTTTTATTTTGACCTCACTATTGGCTTTATCACTCTGGAAAACCACGAAAACGACACTTATGAATCAAAATTCCAAATTTATTGCAGCCGCCATTTTGGATTTTCATTTTGACCTCACTATTGGCTTCAGCAAACTCAAAACCACACCCATGATGAAAAATTTGAAAATTTTTGCAGTCGCCATTTTAGATTTTCATTTTGACCTCACTATTGGCTCCAGCACCCTCTAAAACCACGAAAACGACACCCATGACGAATATTTTGAAAAGTTTTGCTGCCGCCATCCTGGATTTTCATTTTGACTTTATAATCGGCTCCAGCACCCTCGAAAACCACGAAAATGACACCCGTGACGAAAATTTTGAAAATTTTCGCACCCGCCATCTTAGATTTTCATTTTGACCTCACTATTGGCTTCAGCAGTCTCGAAAACCACGAAAATGACACCCATGACGAAAATTTTGAAAATTTTCGCACCCGCCATCTTAGATTTTCATTTTGACCTCACTATTGGCTTCAGCAGCCTCAAAAACCATGAAAACGACACCCATGATGAAAAATTTGAAAATTTTTGCAGCCGCTATTTTAGATTTTAATTTTGACCTCACTATTGGCTCCAGCACCCTCGAAAACCATGAAAACGACACTCATGATGAAAAATTTGAAAATTTTTGCAGCCGCCATTTTAGATTTTCATTTTGACCTCACTATTGGCTCCAGCACCCTCGAAAACCACGAAAACGACACCCATGACGAATATTTTGAAAAGTTTTGCAGCCGCCATCTTGGATTTTCATTTTGACTATCGGCTCCAGCACCCTCGAAAACCACGAAAACGACACCCATGACGAATATTTTGAAAAGTTTTGCAGCCGCCATCTTGGATTTTCATTTGGACTTTATAATCGGCTCCAGCACCCTCGAAAACCACGAAAATGACACCGATGACGAAAATTTTGAAAATTTTCGCACCTGCCATCTTAGATTTTCATTTTGACCTCACTATTGGCTTCAGCAGCCTCGAAAACCACGAAAATGACACCCATGACGAAAATTTTGAAAAGTTTTGTAGCCGCCATCCTGGATTTTCATTTTGACTTTATAATCGGCTCCAGCACCCTCGAAAACCACGAAAATGACACCCATGACGAGGTTTATCTACTAAACGGCGGCCGTAGGTAATTATTTCAAGGTCACTGCCGAAACTATAACATCGTTCGATTGGCTACGGAACCCTAAAATGCTATTTAGGTACAGTGCTAGTTAGGTAGGTTTATTACTGATTTATAATAATTCAAATTGTTGAAACAGGATCACATTTTTTATAAAATCTCATTTTTATGTACTTATTAAATCCTCCTACCTACAGTATGCAAATAAAATGTTATTCGATTCCTAAGAAAAGTTTTACCCCCGCAGGAACTAAGTTCTGATTTTAAATAAAATCGAAATTTCTAAATGAAAAATGCTTAAAATATACGTAACATACGTATCAATCTATACAAAATATATCAGACTTGCAACCGCAATTCCCTTCTGGAATCGTTGGCAAAAATAGCGACCTGCGGGCGGCATGTCTGTGCCTCTGCATACTCTTTGATCGTCGTTTTAGTTCAGCGCGCCACCGCGCGCGTTTTACGTTTTCGGGAGTAGAGCGTTTAGCTCCGCCCACATGCACAAGGTCAGCGAGCCCTATATACACCTTAATTCCTTTCTTATCGTTCCCGTATCCCATTTTGTATCCCCATTTTCTTCAAAAGGAATAATATACGGAACAACATATTTCCTCATGTAAAAGTGTTTCTTCATCATCAAAAGCAATTTCAGTTAAATTTACTAAACCACTTTTCTTTACACAATAAACGGAAAAGTAATAAAATTACCTGTTATGTGACAACTAACAGCTCTTCTAACGTTCTGTGAAACCTATCTGATCTTCGTTAGTACAAGATTACGATGTCACGTAACGTAAGGCAATTTAACGTGTTAGTCTGAGTTCACATAATTCATCGAGATGACCCACATCACGCGTCCGTACAGTTAGATATAAAATAACTTCATTTACTAACACGTATGTTGACGTGAAAATTGTTTTAAACGTGACCATTTTTCTGAACGCAGTTACATAATATGGTACACATGAGTTTACAGCTATCATAAAGGGAACGAAAGACGTTGTCGAAATTATAACATCTCTACATATTGCAACACTAACAGTGTTGCATAATTAGAAACGCATTAGATCCCAAGTTGCTATTCGCGTCCAGGAAGCTCCAGTAGCCGATATAATCCTAAGAGCTAAATTCATATTAGCTCCAGAATGCACCACTAAAATAATCCAAGGAAGTTACGAACTACATACTTCCAATAAATGATTGCATTGACAGAAATATTGAGACGGATATTCTGACGGATAAATGAGATGAAGTATTATTTCAGTCCTTTCGGATAGTCATTGTTTGGCTTTAGCTGATTATTTTATTAAACATCCGATAAACGTAACTCTTAGCTTTTATAAGCATCAGGTTGGCCGGTGATAGTATTAGATTTTATGTGATTGGAAGCGAACTTTCAGTCATTTGCTGGGCACGTTTCCAAGTCGATCTCCAAAAACCTTACTCGCTTTACAAATTCAGGACCTCATCATCTCCAGCTGCGTCCCATAAGACCAAAGAGAAGTTATTCTAACTGAAATATAAAGTAATATCTCTGGATCTTATTGCTAGTCATAATCACAAACGGTCATGACCGTGGAAAGTGCCGTCAACATGCCATTACAGCGGTCTCGCTGCGTTAACAGGCTTAAATGACTGAGGGTAATGACATGGCAGATGCTTAGAATTTGTATGAATTGTATTCCGTGTGTAGATAAAGAGATACTTAATAGTTTCAATAGTTACTTAAGCCTTTATGGATCACATCCTCGGCCTGTATATTATTCTCGTTAATAATCTTGAGGATAACAGCCTCTCTAATGGCGTATGCACAACTGGATACTCGTTTATCTGAAGTGCAATTCCAGCGCAATATCTTCAGACTATAGTTTGCTAACTTAATACTCGTTACAGCAGATAAGTAATGAAAACTCTCACGGTCGGTGAGGTGAGGCGATGCCAGGTTATTGATCCGGGGATCATGCCGATACTGACGATACTTTATCACGGAATTAAAAATATCATTTTCATCCGCAGTGTAAAGTGAAAATTCAACTTAATTATCGCTTCATTAATCGTCTCTCTCGAGTCTGCAGAATTAATACATATTTCAAATTATAGTGAAAGGATTTATTTCACATTTTATATGGATTGCTGGATGGATTCCATTTTTTATTTTCTGTTGATAATTTTTATTGAGTCCAAAAGTATCAAAACTGCATTTGAAAATCCAATCATTCATCCATGCATTTTTACATTATAGTGTTGATACTGATTACTCGTTTAAAAACGCGGAAAAGATGAAATTTTGAAATCTGTTAGGAGAAACCAGAAGGGAGGTGAAAATTTCACTCATGTGACCTGGGAGTGCAGTAAAACTTTACTTCAGTTATTAAGTCTGCCCTACCTAACGCGGTAAAAAGAAAAAATATCCGCCCTCCCAACATATGAGGGGCCAATGTTTTACCACAAGGCCAAGTTATCCAGATTGATTGGAGAATACGCGGACGAGGGAGAGAATAAACTGCCAATTTTATCTAATGGAAAAAGCCCCAAAACCTCTATCTAGCAGCATAAATTCTTCCAAACGAGCAAAGGAACTATAAATTACAACTGTAGTGCCTCATATGAAAAAATCGCGTATAACATACAGTCGTAAAAATATAGGTTTCCAATTGATTGATTCAACTCAGTGAGAAAGTAACGCATGGCTACGCTTTGAACAAATGTGGCATAATTCGCAATTATTCCTGGAAAGCCGGCTTCCGTAGTCGCCACCTGTTCAATGAATAACGGACTACAACGGTTTTTGCACAACTAGGCCTTGGCTTGTCGCTAATCGTCACGTTCGACAATCCACTGAAGTTTCTAATTGTTTGCGCTTCGGATCTAGGTGAATGATTACTGTTCTTTTTCTCAAGTAAAGACTGCACAATGGCTAATTGGTAGTTTTTGTTAATTATTCCATTTATGGGGTCTGCTTTTGTTTTTGCAATGTAACCTGTTTTTAAGTTTAGGACTCTTTCTGAAGCTGTTTTCTCGTTGCAATTCTAGCTTAAAATTTTCTATAAGTATAAGTTGCTTGTGTGTGAAAACCTAAGAGATTTCTCGCGAGTCTCATTGCAAGAAACTAATTATACTTAATGTTAGAAGTAATTGTAGCCGCTTTAACGTTAATCAGTTCTTGAATGCCGTGAAACAAGACATTAAAAGGATAATGAGTTGGTGCAATTTTAATACTTTACTGAATTCTGTGTGGATTCATAGTGCACTTGCTTGAGACAAAGTGAACAATAAATATAAAAACTTTTTTCATCAAAACATAACCTCAAACAAAACTTGTTTCAATGATTCACACACACTTCAATGCAGTGCCAACATCAGAAAAAAATTGTTATCATGTTTGATAAACTTAGTTTATTATGAGTGTTTTCTCGGAAAATATGGATCTACTTGTTCAAAATCAAGTTAAACTAGATTCTATAAACTATTAATTAAATTAAAACAAAGAATAACGTTGTTAGTTGAGAACTAACTTACCTGTTATAGTTGCCAACAGAACCGCTAAAGCAACCACACCTGTCGCTCTTGCACGTTTGGACCTCATCTTGTCTCTTTTCAACACGCTAAGGGTTTGCGTCCTCGTAAACAATAAAAAACAACAGAAATTTCAAACTCTTTAACGGATTGTCTTTTAGAACAATAAACAATTTCACTCGCGTTTCTATTCCACCTTTACGAACCGTATCTTTCAATCTAGATAATAAAGCCACAAATTCCACAAGAAAAGTGAAATAAAATTAAGAAACTACATTCAGAAAAGTACTTTTTAGATGATCACTCAAGTCCATTGTGATGAGTATCTGAATATGTTTAGAATTGTCCAAAGTTAAGTTGTGAAACTTGTTTCGTGCGTTGAACTGGAGTGCGGAGCGCGAGAGGCGTACGTCCACTCTCGTCAAGCGCCAGGCAGTACTACCGGCTGCGATGGGGGCGACACACCGCTGTGACGGGCTTGCGCGGTACTACGGAGCGTCGCTACTCGCTCGTATTCGTATCGCGGACCGCGGTTGTGTTCACAGCGCGGCAGCGTGAGATAGAACATGCAAGGATCAAAACTAGTTGCTCATAGTTTATTAGGTTATTAACCAGGCAATGCAATGCAGCCCTGCATCAGTGGATTTTTATTACATTCATACTTGCATGCCAAGTTCATTTTCATTCATTCGCTTTTTATTTCTATTGCTGGAATGTAAATTTCAGTTCATAAAAATGGCAATGTCTTTTACTCTTCTAACTTATTTGTAAATTGTATTGAAATCTAAACTGTTTTTCAACAATGGTCTATTTGAAATACGGTCAACTTGATTTGGTAATAAGCTGAGAGATTTCGATAAGTGCAATCGTGACGATTTAATAGGCTCTCTAAACAGCTAACGGGCTTCAGTTAGCGATGGATGACGAAGAGTGGAATCTTGGCTGATTCAACATAAAAATGTCTGAAAATAAAGCTATTGTAAAGAAAAATTGCACTGGCGACCTAGATTGAACGATTGAAAGTAAAAGAAGAATATACAGGTAAAAAAAATCTGTAAGTACTGACTATAACTCACATCGGCATCGCTCAAAACTCCCGAAGGAACAAAAATTACCATTCCGAGAGCGTCTAATATTTTTTTTTTTTTTTTAAATTAACGGAAAAAAATCGCAGTGGCGTCGATACATCGGCACCTGTGACTGATTACAAAGCGTGGCATGAATAATACATGTACGCTGGTACTAATACCCGGTACCACGGTACCAGCCAGTCACGAATCACGAACCTTGAGACACCGATAGGTACCGCTGTTGTAATCCTGCTATTTGATTATTCGAAAAATTATATTTCATTCGGCTGGTGAATAGGAATTGGCATTTTTGACAAAAATTACATAATGTGTTGTCATGACGTGCCCTTGAAAGAAAATATTATTAAAGTCTGGAAAACAAAAATATATAAGTAATGGTCTTGTTGCTTTAAGTAAACTGCAGTGCGATTCTGTAACCATCTCACCGTGAAAACGTAGGAGAATTGAGCGTGGAGTGAGCTGTCATTCCAACTTATGCTAGGGATTGACACTATTGGCAGCTCACTCTAAGCTCACTTGACCTAACTTTTCACGGTGAGATTTTTGCAGAATCAATCGGCTGCAAGTTATATATCTACATATATAGTCCTTTAGACCGCATTTCGGCCATGGCGTACAAACTCAATGGAGACTAGCCTTGATGCGGGAGATATAATAGTGCACAAATATGTGCACAGACACAGATGCACTATTTCTTCCCTCACTCTCATAGTCCGATGGGACGGCATGTAATCCGACGCGACCGGAGACAGATCAGAAGGCCAATTCTCGTAATTTAAAACGTTCAAAAATATAGTCGCAGTGTCATCTCGGCGACAAACAAATGTCAAAAACTTGTCAAAATGTAGGGAAATTAGAAGTATTTTTTGACAGATTGAGACTGAGAACAGACTGTGAACGTTCTTAAAATTACGAGAATTGCCCCCCAGGCTCAGAACCAACGGCTGCAACGACCACAAAGAACAATGAAAACACTTTTGACGTCAATAAAATAAATAAAGACGTCAATTTCCTCATGTGCTATAAGAAGGTGAAAGACCCAACTTATTTCTCGACCTTTCCTTTAACTTGCACGTCCCTTGCAGTTCATACCGCAAGTTATTACAGAAATGTCAGACCAGATAAGAACGTGTGGAAGGTAAATAATGCAGAAACCAGCAATCCTGCGGTAGCCAAGCCGACCGACGTACCTACCATACCGCTTAGCTAACATATCCGAGCTTATATTCTGAGATTTGTAAACTTGCCAGGATTCGGAACATACCTTGGTTACCAAGATAGTATGTCCCAGATTTGACATTGCTTTTGCACCTTGATGTACCCTTTTTTGAGGTTTGGTTTCATGAAGAAAGAACTGCTTTAATATAGAAGCAAATACAGCTGTGACCTATTGTTACATGTTTACAATTCGATATAAAGTATCGATATTCCCGTCATACTATTTTCCTACCACACCTATTTATATTCCAGTCTTGCCAGGGTACGGAAAGTTGTTCAAACTATTTTCATCATCGCTATCTAGTACAATTCAAACAACACACTCCACACACGCACACGTTTACACCAAGCTCGTGTTGGGTCTCATAAAAGTCTAGCATAAGCATATTCAGCGTATAATGTTCCCACTGCTCATGCTGGGACACAGGCCTCTCTCTCTGTGAGAGGGAGTGGGCCGTAATCCATCACGAGAGCCCAGTGCGGGTCAAGTTGGTAGATGTAACATGTCTGATGTAACATGTCTTCGAATTTTTTTTTCTAGGGCATGCCGGTTTCTTCTCGATGTTTTCCTTCACCGTTTTGAGAGCAGCGAAGACTAGCTGATCAACAAATAATTTTGGAAACGAGATTGGCTACAAAATATTGTGCTTCGTCACTTTCTTAAACATCAACAACCATATCCCATCGTGCATTTCGCATAAAAATCCTGCTACATACTTATATCTGTAGGTACAGTCACGATCATAAGTATGTATGATTACGCCATGCGCATGGAACCAGGAGACAGATGGTTCACCGGCCCTGCGTTCCTGTACGACGACGAAGAGTCCTGGCCGAAAGAGAGGTCCAAAGAAGACACTACCGAGGCGACCTACGCATTGGTCGAAGATAAGAGAGAGCACACTTCCCACCTGCCCGATATACTTGGCTTTATCCAAAAGCAACCCTCCCCCTCCCTCCTTTATTTTTTAATTAAATTTTATGTTGCTACGAACATAGTCTTTTCGAACCCAAAGGTTTTTGCAATGTGTCGTATTTCATTGTTGTTTTAGTTATTTCACGCAAAAATCGCTATTGAAAGTTTCCAAGTGTTGACATATTATTGCTCGTGACTGTACTTAAACACTACCTATATCTATTCTAATATTCATATTTTTCCTGAGTAGCCTCCACTCTGCTAGAAGGCGTACACACAGCCATGCATTGATAATATTGAGCGAAGGCACAATGCTTCCAGATAACGGGACAGCAACACGCTATTTCACGCCTCACCGTAACTTTTAAACAATCTTTGTTTTGCCATGGTGCTAGTTGCGTGCAACAATGACTACCGTTGCGTTTGACGGGATATAATCGGCAGAACGTAAATATACTAACAGGTTAAAGGTGCTTAAGCTGTGCCGACAATGGTGTTCTGTTTGGACCATCTTCCAAGTCTTAAATTAGTCATTGTAGTATCCTGTTCAACTGATTTTATCACTGCACTAGCTCGTCATCAAGGATTTTGTGCAGGCCCGTTTCACCTCCAACTGTTTCCCGCCATTCGTGGTGACTGACAGTGACAGTTGACATTAGTGACAGCTACCTCAGTAGGTACTGAAGTACAGAGATAGTGTTTACATATCTAATAAATAGATACAGTACAGTCATCGTCATCATTCAGCCGAAAGAAGTCCTCTGCTGGATATAGGCCTCCCCTTAGCATTGCCACATCGTCCACGTAATTTAATTATTCAATGATTATTTTGTTTATTGTTAATTCCCAGGTTAGCTATTAGGTATATTAATTTTCATGAAAATTAAAACCTTTCCTCTACTACTCCTACCGTCTCTGCCCAGGCTTATGTATCTTCGAAGTTTGATATTAGATTATTACAGTTAATTATTAGTTTCTAATTTGCCAGACTTTTCATTTGAATTAGTTTGCTTAGAAAGTTTTCAAGATTTTGTAAATTCCGAATAATCGTACCCAATAGATTGTTTAATAAGTATTTACTTTTAAATTGACAGCGTTTTTGGGTCATTTTCACAAAAAGTGTACACTGTTTTAAATGTGTCGAAATTTAATAATTTGTTGTAATTCGTTTATTTTCATTAAATTTACAATCGATATTCTTTTCACTATATGAAAATAAGAATAAAACCTCATAATCTTTGTTAATTAGTTAAATATAGGTAATTTATTGTCCTTGGGGAACAAAATTTCTTCCATTCCGCAACTATAAACTTTCGGTTATAGGAATAAAATAAAACACACTTGGATTTATTCAACTAGTATTATTTGTTAATAATATTTTGTACTTCAATACAAAATAAATTAAAATTAAAATCAATAATAAAAAACACACTTTTTGATGAATTTAATGTCCATTACGTTACTCTTTGGACGAAATTAGTTTAATACTTTTTGGTATGTTACTCAATTAGGACACAATTTATAGGAACTCTTTTTAATTATATTCATCAAATTATTAGCCTCTAAATTATCAAAATCTGATTACAATCAGATGGTATTTCGCTCTAAAAATAATATTTAAATAAAAATATAAAATAGGACAGTCACGGAATTGACTGTTCCAGTAACGGAATAGAATTCTTAAGAATATGGTACATTAACAAGAAAACTTGAAAATATGATATACTCAAAATATTGCAAATTGTACTCTTCTGATACAGTATGAACAATTTATACTACGTACTACGTAAATCAACATTATTATTAAAACAATATACAAAATAACATTATTGTTACCTATTCTAAAGCTATAAGTGCACATTAAAAAAATTACAATAAGTATAAAAAAACAACATATTAAAACAATATTATTATTACTTAAACAATATTATTGTTACTTATTCCAAAGCTATAATTTTATTGCACATTGAAAAAATGAGATCAAATTTTCACAAAATAATATATTCTTCACCAAAATATTTTCGACATGTACGTACAACTTGCGGCAACAAACTTTTTGTTTAGTACCTGTAAAAGAAATATGAGGTAGGTACTTATGTAACATTATCAACCAATTTGTAGTAATATTATAAAAATGCATAAATACTTTTTTCCTAGTACCTGTGTCATTTGAGTACGTTATGAACATTTATACCTAATACTTTCTCAGTATTAGAATTCTTAATCAGAGACACAAAGTAAATTGTCATAATAAATCGACATGAATATAATGTACCATCTTCCTAAGAATTCCATTCCGAAAGTTTTTAGTTCCAATTCTACGTTACCAGCGTTTTGGTTACGGAACGGAAGTATCGGAAGTCTACCTTTGCACATTTTTGTTTCATTTATCTTTAACTAACACATCCGATCAACAAGCTTGGTATCAAATTCGGATCACTGAAAGTTTATAAAGATATCAAAATAATTTGCAAGAAATAAACTTGTAAACTTACTTTGAAATTGGTTGCGGTTGTGGAATATCAAAAATGGACCGTTACTGAGGTGCGCCACTCGTCGTCCGCTAGTCGCCGTCAAAATGGACAAATCATTGTGGGAATCCAATGACAGCTTTACAAATGTTGCCCATCGACAAAAAATATGCTTAAACGGTAGTTTTGTTTGCGATCTTTCGTAAAAAATGTGGTTTCGGAACGGAATTTTCCACTTTAGCTAATTTATGTCCTCACATAGGTATATATAATTATTAAAATATTATGTGTAATGTTACACTGTTTCTGCAGTTATAAAACAAATCGTAAATAACTATACTTTCCGAAAAATCAATCACATTAGTATAAATAAGTCAATAAAATATATAAAAGTTATGTTATTATAATGAAATTGGTAGTAGGACAGCGCTAAAATAGACACTTTCTATAAGAAATTTTGAAAATTAAGCTAATATGAATGTGTTTTTAGGTAGCAACAATATATAATATTGTTAAAAACTGACCACAGATCCTTATTTTTAGTGTAGTTTTTCTTGAACGTGGATATTATTTGTTAAATATTTAACAAAAGTTGTGGGACACGCCGAAAACACGATGTACACTTTTTGTGAAAATGACCCTTTTACATTTCACACAGTTCAGCGTAATTCTTTTTAACGCACCATTAAATTTATTTGACAACGTAATCTATAATGAGGGTACTGTATCAAACGCTCGCGCAATTTCAGAGAAATCAGGTGAAAGTTACACAAAATGGCAAAATGCAATTATTATAAAAGAACAGGGCAATTGATAGCAATTATTATGGCGTCACTCCACCTTTAGACAGGCGACTAATTGTGCTAAAAAATTACCGAAATTAAACAATAGCATAGTAAAAGCAAACAAGTACGACATCTTCATACGCGCATATAGCGCAATATAGCGCACGGTTTGTATGTGAGCGCGCTCGTACGTATGCGTCGTCGCACGCACACACTGACAAAATTTATCGCTGCTAAAGGTGCGCCAGTCGTGGCTGTGACGCCGGTAATATCGCCCGCGCCCGCGTACGCTTCGCCGCTGCCCTGCTGCTCGTAATAAATAATTTGTACGTGTACCTACCTACCTCCTTTAACTACAAAGACTTCATAATCATTTCATTTTATTTGAATAAATACATGATTCAGTAAAACCACGTTTTTATTAGTCATATTTCGATCGTAATTTTTCAAATAACTAAACAGATAAGATGACGTAGGCAATGAAAAAAATGTAGTCGGCTTCTGGTCTATGTACTTACACACGGCTTATATAGCTTGACGTGTAGTCAAGCTATACAAAACCAATTTGTCTTGGCCTCACTTTGTATGATATTTTCTCACAATGAACGGTCAGCTAATACTGGTTTTGCATAGCTTGATGTGTAGCCGTGTGTAGAAAAAATAATTAAAAAAAACTTTGTATTAAAGGTCCCTGATGCTTACCCTACAGGGGAACATTGTTTTGTATAGAGATTGACTATGCATTTTTGACGATTGAATAAAGTACAAGTGACAGCCCTACGAGTTTAGGCTATTATCGCTCGCTCGGGGCTTGAGTTGGCCTACTTATTTGCTTTTATTATGACAATAGCGCCCATTCTCTTGTGCACATACTAAACTAAATTTAAGTTCTGTGCATCTTTTTCTTTCTATTTCATTAAGAAAAGGACAGAAGATAAATATTAACGAAGAAGATAAAGGTAAATACGTAAATTGACGTATTTTTAGTAGCCATGTTTTTAATCACGTCGAAACTGTCAATGGAGTATCTTAATTTGACAGGACTAGACTAATACTTATCTTCTGTTCTTTTCTTAATGATATAGAAAGAAAAAGATGCACTGAACTTAAATTTAGTTTAGTTTGTGAACAAGGGAAGTGGCGCAAATGGCAAAGAAACGCCACTAAAGAAGATTGCAATTTTCATATACGATTAGATGATCAATTTGCGATACCTAAGTATTAATTTGTCTATACTGCGGGACCATAATATAATGAATACCTAATTTTTAATCAACCGATTAATGTTTTGTATGCCCAATCACTAATTGCTGTACAAATTGAAATAATTTTCAGGTTTTTATACGCTATTTGACTTTTATAAAATAACCGATAGAACATTCCCTTCTTCCAATTTAATATCGTAATAAACTTAATAAAACCGAGACATATATGTGTATTGTATGAATTAATACGTCTTCTCGGTAACCCCTCACATATAAGTATCATAGGAACTCCCTCATACTTGAACGGCCACGCCTGAGTTCACCTCGACAATTATTGCTCCAATAAATCGATACAGTAGTAGTAATGAAATAATATTATACTTTCATGTCAATCAATTACCAATTGTGTCAAGTTTTGTAGCGTCGCTTACACATAGCTTGCATTACAATGAAGGCTTTATACAGAGTTAAATTAAATTAGTTAGCTAAACTCCGCAGACGCGATGCGTGGTGGAAAAACTGATGATTTTTATTAGGGTCAATGACCACTGGTGGTGTTGTTACTTTAGAGCAGTGATGGCCCAGTGTTAATGGCCGCGACTTACGAGTTGTTAGTCGCAGGTTCGAACCCAGACAAGTGCTTTACTTTCTGTACATTATTAAATCACCACTGCTCTCAAAACGGCGAAGGAAAACAATCTGTGTTTCTCCTAAATAGCTTATTTAGGAGAAACACAGATTGTTTACAATTTAAAACACTTTCGTTTCAATTTTTTATTTTACTATTTTTATCACTAGGTACATACTTATATCATACCTACTCATTTTATTCAGGAGTAAGTTTAATCATGGGCTCTCAACCTTCAGGCTGAGGAACTCTTTCATTACAAAAATCTAGATATACCAATACCTACTTGTAAAATATGAGCTGAAGCCAAAATAACCACCACATAGAATCCTGACACAGCTAGGAACCGTCACGGCAGACTCCGTAAAAGATGGCGTGACGAGCTGGACAAAACAAAAGACCAGTGGTCCACTTTAGCCCTGGAGCGAAAGAGCTGGAAGTCATCACCTATGCCAAGCAGTGGGATGATGCAGGCTAACAGTAACACGTAAAATAAACTCTATTCGAAACCGTTCATTTCAGTCACCAAAAATATAATTCAAGAGGACATTCGTTATTTCGGTACGGAACAAAAAATGTAATTAAAACAACCGTCAAACACGCCAAACTCAATGATATCTATTACTTCGTCAAGTTGCCACAATGTAGGTACTTGCATTTTCGATTTGCCCAAATGGTAATAAAGTAAAAAGCGGGCCCCGGGTTATTCGGATAAATTAATTGAAAAGGGATCAGAGCTGACCCTTGTTTTGACTGCACAAATAGAATTAAAGTACGCCCCACGTACGGATACTGAGAGGTCGATTAACAGAACAAATAAATTTGATACCTATGACTGGGAATAACAAAAGGTTGGGCGCACCTCATCAGTCGATATTCGGAAAATGAGTGCGTTTGACTCAAATATTTGCTCACCTATCAAAAACTATGGCTTTGTTCCATTTTAAAGGAGATGTCAGCTGCTGACAATGACAGTCGATTTGCTGGACTCAATTGGAGCCAGCATGAGGGTTGTAAACTAATATGGCAGCGATGTTTTTTACGAATTTAGTATACCAGCAACCACTGTCTCTATACCTACCTGCTCTAGATACAATAAGAATATTCTTTACCGTCCACTCGTTCCAGTCGTGCTCTTGGCTCATCATCATCTGCCTAGTGCTTTCCCAACTTTGATGATGTCAGCTTCCAGTGTATCCAGATGCAGCTGAGTACCAGTATTTTACTAGACTACCTAGACTGCCTATCTGACCTCTACAACCTAGTTACTGGGTTATACGATACTCCTTGGTAAGACTGGTTGTTAGATCTTCGGGCTTCTGACGACCCGTACCAACTGTCAAGGATCGACGAATGACATTCGAGACCAACGGCTTAACGTGATTTCCGGGGCACGGAGGGCTCTTGGTATGAAGAGATGGTCACCCAACCACTTACCAACCGCGGCAAGCGTAGCTTAACCTGATCGGTCGACCCGTGCGGCTGTTAGTACTTAGCCATAAGCCCGCTCTTGCGCTCAGCAGTGCTCTTCTAAACCTTAATTTATTATACTAAACTAAAACTCTGGCCAGACACAAACAGGCAACTTGATTCATACAATAACAGAATCTTATCAAAATATTTACGAAAAACAAATAATATTACTGGAATTCGTATTATCTTAATCGGTATGAAATACCCGAGGTCTGTGGAAATACCTAAAATTATTTTTGTAGTTTGTGATAACCTTTGCTAATCCCAATCGGGAGACTGACGAACTTTACACAAGTTTGCCTTATGTAAAGTTGGTCAGTTACAAGATTAAAATCATTAAATGATATTAAAAATAGTCATCCCTTTGTGTACGGGATTATCCAGTTAAGTATTTCTTGGTATCGAAAAATAGGTTATCTGCATTAAACTGACATCCATACAAAATTATAAACACAGTAAAAAGTTATCTGTTTTATTTATTACCAGTTAGGTATATTCTATCTGAAATGCTTTTTGCTTTACTAATTAAGAAAAAAATAGAACATATTTTGAGCAATGACTTCTTTTTAGCACCTCAAATGTTTTGAAGCCCTACCTAAAAAAATTACATCCCTACTCACGCTACACAAATATTTCCAACAAGATAAAAGCAAGCAACGTGTCCTAGCTAGCCAGTCTCCATGACAGCATACGACAGACACAGCGAGGGTAGCAAGACCCCACCAGCCCCCGAACCCGCCCGTCCCGACGGATTACTCACACTCCACCAACTTGAGCCGAACATCCCATCGTTTAGGTACATGAATATTATAACAAAATTCTAAATATACCAATATGGTGCGGTGATCATGCATGAAATTAAGGTATGATAGCATTCGGTGCACGGTGTGAACGTGATAAATGGTTGTGAAATTTGATCGAAATGCCCAACCTTGCGAAATGGGTCTCTAGGATGGGATTTGGGCAAGGATAGACAAGGCTATACTAAGATTTTTGGGAGTACAGTACTTGGCGCAACGGGGCATCAAGAAAGTTACCTAAACCATTGTAGGTTCTGCAGGAATTCATTTGGAAGCGCCCAAAACAGAAGGTGGAAAAAACTCAGTACCTTTTTTCTAAGCTAAGTATCGCTCAAGAAAATCGAAATGCATGAACAGCATACATAATGACAGGTCCGGACAGATAAATATCATGGCATTCCTTTTTGCTTCCCTTCCTTAGTGGCGTATTTCATCCGTTTACAACATTTTCCCAGGTAGTCTTAAGATTAACTTAGGGTTTCAGGAATCAGTCTTAAATAGGCACCAATTACGCCCGCTTCAATTTTCCCGATCACCAATTACTACAACTGAGTTGAAATATGCTTTCTGTTCCATGTATTGGGACCACCCATCAGTTGCCCACAAACATACTGTGAGGTTTCTACAGATTTTCACCTTATCCGCGGTTTAACCGCGCAGCATGCACGCTATTTGGCGGTTAGCTACATAACGTCATAACTTATTCCCCAAAGGGGAGGTGTTTCATGTAATTAGGGATGACCCTATTACAATCAACGGAGCACATATTCGCGGTCCAGTCTGCAACTGAGAAATTATAAAACCTTTTGATACATTGCCCGACCTGCGGATCGAACTCAAGAGATCTACACCCTAAGCACAAAATCCATAATTTCGGGCGAAGTTACGGGCGATTCCTATTCCGCTTCATCTACGGACTTATGATTACATAGTTTGGGACCCGACCTAAGCATGAATAACACCACTATTTGACAGCTGTCCCTACTCCCGATGTGTTATACTATCTCTGCTCCGAAAAAGGGTTCACTCCGAAGTACTTATTTCCTACCATACTTTCGTACGAACTCCTTTCGGATGGCCCCGTATCTTCATTGATGTTGACTTCTCTAAGTCCACCCAAACAGAGGGTCGCTCAAACGTCATGCTTGCAACTATTAGACCAACAATTCAGGCTGGCTTCATAATAATGCTGATACAGACACAGGTAATAGACAAAAAAACGTCAATAGTCGACCACAGTCTGAATTTATTGCTGTCATTATTTTTACACATCTGGTAGAAGACTTTTTTTTCATATATTAGGTGCTAAAACTTTTTGCGTGTCACGGGGGGTCGATTTTCGCCACCCCATTTACACAGGTCGATAAAAATCGCAGGTGACTATAGTCCATTTACAATAGCATTAGAAAGAAGTTTAAAAAGGTTATTTTTAATGCACACTTTGTACCTAACGAAAGTACAATAAACATTGTTACATTACGATAGACGCCGAATTTATTATGATCTATTTTTACAGCAGCTGTCACACTTAATTGTAACCATTTTAACTATTTATCTTATGAAATTATGTGGCTTTCATTTATTTATATTATTTAACTCCAATTTAAAATTACAGTGTCAATGCTAAAAACCTAAAAGAAGCAGGGGTGAACAATACCTGGAACGTTATTCGTTTCACTATAATTCTACCGAATTTACAAATTAACGTTGGTGAAACTTCTTCATCTTCATCATCAGATGATAGTGACTAAATTAGATGATGAAGACGAAGAAATGTCACCAACGTATTGTGTTGTAAGTTGTTATTTAAAATACAATATTTTAAAAACATGATTATTATTTCCAATTTCTTAATTTTTAAATCATCATTGTGATCGGTTGTTTCATTCACTCATTTTGTTGTAAGTTTGTAATGTGTGATGAAGACGTTACTTTATATAAAGCATAATTTTAAAATATTTTCTTTATTTTGTTTATATTATACGTCCATATTTGTTAAAACAATTTTAATTAAGGTGGATGCGCTGCAGTAGCCCTCGAAATCAGACGAATTCGGAGCAATTCTAATTTAAAGGATGATGATTTTTAAGGTTAAAATTGTATTATTACCTACATATTTCTTATTGTTGCGCATCATATTATTTTTTATTAAGGTACAACCTTACACTGACCTGCAAATTGCAAAAAACGCAAGAAAATTAGAATTTAAGCATCTCCCTTAAAATTGTTTTATCATAACTTTGAAATAAAATGTTTTGCATTCCTGCTTCTACGAGCCTCTTTTTTCTAATGCTATTATAAATGGAGTATAGTTAATTTTGCATCAAAATGTTGACCTCCATGCGGTGGGCGATCACCTGCGACTGACCATTTTCACGGTCGATTTTAGTCATGCGACCTGTCGCCGTACGATAAAAGTAACCTGCGGCCTAGCCAAATTACCATGTAGACGATGCGGCAATAGTCACCTGTGTAAAGCCCGCATAATAGACTCAAAACCTCAATAGTCGCCTACAGCCCGGATTTATTGGCTGTCATTATTTTTACACTTCTGTGTCGAAGACTTTTTTATGTTTTAGGCGCTAAAACTTTTTGCGGGTTCCAGACCATTCTGCTGAATTAAGTGTCCGTGTGACATGTCATAAAAATCAATGAAGAAAATACCGCTGAAACACTTTTTTGCGAACCTGAAAATTCCTTTATTTTATTGGATATTTTATTTGTTTTCCAAGTAAACAACTCTGTAATCAAACTTGTAGATACTTTTTTGTAACGGGCCTTCCAGTTAATGGCGGATGGCTTCACTGCTTCACTGAACAACGGGTTAACTGCATTGTTTTATATGCTGGACAGTACATACATCTAAGGCCCTTTGTACACACACGTTTTTCTTGCCGTGAAAAACCACGGTTTATTCGCCGTGTGTAGGCACGGTCGTAAGTGTTGTATGAATACTATGGAAGCTTGTTGACGGACATGCTTTTTCTACGACGCGATTTACATGGCGTTCCGTCAGGAAACCTTGCCGTGTAGGTGTGTACAAAAGGCCTAACCATCATAATGTTCAAAGTCTTAATATAAATGTGAAGAAAATTTTCAAAAAGATAACTAAGTGTAAATGAGTCATATTTTACTTGACGTAAGTAATTCGGATCCCACGAGCTCAACACCTGCAGAAGCTATTCTATTATTAAAATACACACTCAATTAAGTCAACAATTTGTCTAAGAAAAATATAATAACAGGCTTCAGCTACCACCACTTCGAGTTATCTGTTGAATGCTGAGTCACAAAGGTCGTTGAACTGAGTACAAAGAATAACAAACGTCTCGCGGGGGAGGCTGGCTATAAATCAAGTGACGTCATAAATAGGGAGAAACTCTCGTTGTCGGTAAGTGTCGCATTTTCCGACTCATAACGTAGGCCTAATGCAGTCCCGCGAATGTTACAATGTAAGGGTTTCTTCGATTGTCGAGGAGTTGCTTATGGGTTCATGACTGTGCGAATGTGTGAGCCGTCTTTTGTTTTAAAGAAGGAGGCATGCAGGCTTTTTTTTAAATAGAAGTGTTTTTAACGGACTTTTGTGCGGCTATTGGTGCTGGTTGGAAAATTATTGGACCTTTTTGCTCAAAAGCAACACCAAAGAAATTATAATCATAGTGACATTGAATTAAAAAAAAACCTTTGATATAAGAGAAAAAGACAACCGGCTTACAAAAAAAACACTACAAAGTAAAAAATATGTAACTTTAATCAGGGAGAAAGAGAAAATATACAAAACCAAACGCACCGACTACCGAAATTAAAGATTTAAAAAAAAATACCCGCTGAATGCATAACGTTCTTCCTGCTTTTAAAAAAAAAATGAATGAGATTCGTTTATGTGGAAAAAACACGCACGGTGCCATTGTTTTAGACGGGTTATAAAGAATGATAATTTGAACTCAATTGTCGCCAACGTCCATACTACGTTGAATACACCGGTTCTCGTCCGATCACCGAAGTTAAGCAACATCGGGCGCGGTCAGTACTTGGATGGGTGACCGCCTGGGAACACCGCGTGACGTTGGCTTTTTGTCATTTCATTTTCGAAAACATCGTAATCATGTTTTTTCTTTTACTTTTGTATTAACATAACTCGTTCGTTTATTTTAAGTGCGCATTGACATTTCATTTTATTCTAACTAATCTATACATACAGCTACAATAATGTGAAAAGTGAATGACGAAAAGTCGTACCAAATAGTCTCATGCATCAAGATTAAAATATTATTGTAATTATTTTCATAATTTTTTAACGCGTCGGGGATTTGATTTTTGAACGGGGAATTTAATTGAAAGTACAAAAGTGTTGATGTTGTTTTATTCCCTTTACATGACGTTCCGTTTTAAAAGGTACGGGATTCCATATATCCATGAGCATTGTCCTTTCGCGAATGTTATTTTATTTACAACACAACAAGACCCGGTTTTAATAAATACTCGTCAAGATTATTTTGAAAATACTTACATCTCACAACAACAATGTATAGAATATAGATCAGTATAGATGACAAACCGGGTTACCAAAACAAACACTAGATGTTACTGATGTTATAAAAGGGACTTAAAAATATATGAGCCCTTAAACACAGCCTGCTTGCATCGCTTCAGTGTCGAGACGTGAATAGCTCTTGTATGATTACAAGAGCTATCCTAACTTTCACATAACATAGCATACGTTGTTACATAATTACATTGTTGTATTGGGTCCCACCTCATCATCTGCCTAGACTTTTCCCAACTATGTTGGGGTCGGCTTCCAGTCTAACCGGACGCAGCTGAATACCAGTATTTTACATGGAGCTATTGCCTATCTAACCTCCACAACCCAGTTACTGGATAATACTGGTGGTCAGAATTTCGGGCGACGACGAGATTTAACGACTGTCAAAGATCCAAGAATGACAGCCGGGACCAACGGCTTAACGTGCTTTCCGAGGCACAAAGGAGTATCGGTATGTAAAGATGGTCACCATCCACAGACCAACCGCGGCAAGCGTAGCTTATCCTGATCGAGGAGATAGAAATTAGAATCAATAGAAAATACATAGCAAACAATTTCTTGAAAACTCTATACATATTATGTAACATTACCATTTCAAACAATCATTCTTAATAGTAATTTGGCTATTTTCGGATTCCTTTAAATAAGCTGCTAGCATTCAACCGTCATACGTAATTAGTCTACAATTATATATTTATTGTTTCAAAATTACATAGCACAGGCTTTTAGTTCTTAAGAAATAGGTATACACGCTATGGGTTACTTTTCAGATTATAATTTGTGGTTCCATAATGGATATAAATTAGTCAGTGGCGGATTAGCCATATAGCAAAGAGAAGCAAATGTTACGGGCCCCGCGCATTTAGGGGCCCGCGCACCAACACTTTCTGACCGGAAAAAAATATCAATTTAGATAAAAGCGTAAATTTTTTTTTTTAACACGAAAGAGTTGGGTATCAAAATGTTCAACAGCCATGTTGAAGGCCCTGCTGAAAAACTCGCTCAAAGCTTTATTTTATTTTATTAAATTTCTTAAGTGAGATTGGCATTGGTATCAAAGATTGTCGTGGGCAAAGTTATGATAACGCCAGCAATATTAGTGGGAAATACAGCGGCATACAAGCACGTATTAAACAAATACTAAAGCACTTGGACTTAAATAAATCTGCTGGTCCAGACAAGCTCCCACCGGTTTTCATAGTAAACTGTGCTACAAGCCTTTCGGTTCCTCTTACAATCTTATTCAGACGATCTCTTAATTCCGGGGTTATGCCTGTTATATGGAAGTCGGTTTATATAACTCCTATTCACAAAAAGGGACCGAGAAACTGCGTTGAAAACTACAGACCGATATCCAAATTATGCGTGCTTGCCAAAATATTAGAAAAAAATGTGTACAGGCAAGTTTACTCTGCTCTCAGAGTCAGTTTCAGCGAATACCAGCATGGATTCTTGGGTGATCGGTCAACAACTACAAACCACGTTCTCTGTAGTGACTTCTTGTCAGAGGCTATGTCTAATCGCTCCCAAATCGACGTCATATATACAGACTATGCCAAATGTTTCGACAGGATTGATCACGTCGTTCTCATGCGTAAACTTCTATGGATTTCGTCTGTAATTCGTTCCTACCGTAGGAGTATGCAACACATGAAGATTGCGCAGAAAAGCAGAAGGAGCCCGCCCGCAGTCCGATTTTGTTCAGCAATTCAGGAAGCTCGGTTGAACCGTTAGCAATTCTAAAGAACTGCAAGTTTTGACCGTTCAGAAAGAGGAAGTAGATGGAATCTTTAACAACATATGAGATAAGTGGGAGAATAGGTTTTAGACCGGAATTGAATGTACGGACGCCAGCAGGTCAACCTACCCGAAACTGTCAGATTTTCCCAATCAACATTGAACCTAATGCTTTAGCAATAAAGTCGAAAATCTATTAAAGAAATCTGACAGATTGTAGTAGCTTGATGTGCTAGCGTCTGTACCTCAAAAATTTTCTTTGTATGCCTTCCAATCGATTGATGTATATATGTTGTAATCGGGAGCATCGGAAATGTAAAAAAAACTTGATTAGCTAAACGAAACCAAGGGGCCCTTGATAACATTCGCTACAGGCCCCGCGCTGGCTTAATCCGGCACTGGAATTAGTAATATAAGTTATAGACCTGTAAAAGCGTAGTACTCGTATTTTCTCGGGCATAACGCGATTTATGTACTTTTTTATTAAAACCTATATTTTCAGGTGTACAGGTACCTACATACCTCAGGCTTATTTATATACCGGGTTCGGAAATATAAAAATGAAAAATAATATATATATTATGGTACCTATAAAAAGTTTTCTCCGAACAGCTTTTCTTTTTCTACACGCGTAGCTTCAAAGTAAGCAAAGGTATACTCATTAAGCCAACTAAACCTCAAAGTTTCTTTTGTAACACACAAATTGTAACTATTTTCTTACTTCTCGGAAATGGCAAAAAAAACATTAGTTTTGTTTGTTATCTAAGTATCTATACTAGGTATCTAATAATAAAGCTGAAAAGTTTTTTGTTAGTTTGTTTCAACGCGCTAATCTCTGGAATTACCATTCGAATTAGAAAAATTAGCATTACGCTAGGGCCCTCAGGAACCGAACAAAAACAAAAACAGTTAGAAGAATGCTAGGCGAAAACAATGTAACAACGCGGGCAGGTGATGCGATGCGACGGAGTGGGTCGGGGGAACTCGAAATTTGACGCGGACGAAATCCCGTGCAAAATTATTCTATGGTTTGGTAATGATAAAATTAATTAATGTTTTCTAAGGAATCATAAATAAGGCAAAAAGCCAACGTCACGCGGTGTTCCCAGGCGGTCACCCATCCAAGTACTGACCGCGCCCGATGTTGCTTAACTTCGGTGATCGGACGAGAACCGGTGTATTCAACGTAGTATGGACGTTGACGAAAGAGGTACCGAAAGTTGAATTCGGTACAATCCATAAAGAATGTGTTAGTCATAAAACATATTTTTTTATTTTGTTGAAAAAAAGACTTTATCTTTATATGTCTTTATTATGTGTCTGGTGTTCTAGGTACCTGCGTAACAGAAAGTAAACTACCCTTGTCTAGCACCATACTATGCTAGCTAACATTACAAACCTCTTTTCTTCACCATTTAGGTACTAGAAACAGCTCCAGAACAATTCCTTTCACGCCCAAGTCACTTAAATTAAAACAGAGGCGAAAAAAATGCGAAAATGAAAAAGACAACGTACAAAATAACGAAATTCCGGAGCGCCATGTGAAAACAACAGTTTCAAATTCTGTAAGCTGTGTTTGGTTGCTATTTCCAATTCGTAGGACGTTTCGCAGTCCATTATTCACATTTCATTTGGTAGTGACATGTGGAGCGGTCGTATGCTGCGACGGGCGATGCCAGGCGTGGACGTCACTCACATAACTGCTGAATACCGTTTTATTTTGCTTAGCTTCTATGTTTCATTAGGTACCTACTTACTCTGTTACAGGGTTCGCTGATATATATTATATCAGTAGATATATATCATGATACCAATTGATACTTATGTGGATATGTTCCAATTGATATTTACTGTAAAAACTAGAAAGGACATCATTCAAGTGTCGATCATTACCCAAAAATTGAAGTGCCAATGAGTAAGCATTTTTTAACATAATTTAATAATAAATAAGTAAATAAACACCTTACTTCAAAAATATAACCATTAAATACTCGTACAACTGTCAAAGAATGGAAGTTGTATTTTGAATATACGGACAATTTCAGTTGTTAGTCAATTTACTTAACAATTAATTTCCCTAACTTTACCTAGACATTACAGTCTGATAACAACTAATTATCTCAAGCAATTACTCCAATCGATTACCTCTCTCGCCCTAGACGGAGATAGCGCGAACCTGTCTAAAATTGCTCCGATATAGCCTATTAACAATTTACAAGCTCAAGTAGCTGCGTTATCCAATTAGTGCTAATGGGTCGGCAGCGAACCGAATATGAAGGCCAATTCTCGTAATTAAAAACGTTCAAAATCAGTCGCAGTTTCATCTCGGCGACAAACAAATGTCAAAAACTTGTCAAACTGTAGGGAAATTTGAGGTATTTTTGACAGGTTGAAAATGAGATCAGACTGTGAACGTTCTTAAAATTACGAGAATTGCCCCTCTGATGCAGGCAGCTGATCGACAATGAATGCTAAGCGAAGCCGTAAAATAGCAGATGATTTTAATTACTGGGTAGTACTTATATTATACTCAGCTTCATGCCCATTGCGAGAAATATCTATATGATGCGTGAAAACTGCCACTTTAAAGGCAAATAAATGCCTAAAATACAGTGTCACAACTTATCATCATCATCATCATTTCAGCCGAAAGACGTCCACTGCTGGACATAGGCCTCCCCCAAGCACCTCCACTTCGACCGGTTCTGTACTTCTCGCATCCAACGGGTTCTTGCGGCCTTCACAAGATCGTCAGTCCACTTCGTAGGAGGCTTTCCAACGCTACGTCTTCTGGTACGCGGTCGCCACTCCAGAACTTTTCGGCCCCACGGGTTTTCGGTTTCAGGAATGAGCTTATGGCATCATCGAAATCATTACAATGATAAAGAAGCAGTTAAGCAATCATGAAGTGACAAGAAAACATCACTGGCCATTTGAAAGGCACAAGTGGGGCAAGTGTTTTTCGGTAACCTCAACACCATTTTAGTCACTTCCTTGAAAAATCGACGCGGCGATTTCAGTAAACCAAACCCATTTTTTTTCTCTTATTATATGAATTATAGAGCTCATTCATCATGCGATGCACATGGTACGCATCTAGTGCAGTCACGATAAGTCTAGACATTGGCCGTCTCCCAGTTCAGATAGGAACAGACCAAGACACCGGCGACTAAAAGTCTAGACAAAGTCACTCAAGCGTTTAGCTGTGTTTAAGCTCATATTAAATAGCTGGCTAGCCCGTGGTGCCCATGCTAAGTGCCTAACTTTACATTATTTAAACGAGGTCAAGTGAATATTTAAAGAAGTCTAAAGCCGCATAAAAGCTTGCCATACCTAGCTACCTTACCTACATATAAAATTTCTCAAGTCTACTTTCACGATTATTTGGTTCTAATTTTGTCAATCTATCACAAAAGCTAACGATTATAATCACAACATTTCCTAAAAATTACTTAATTTGTTGTTAGCTTTTGTACATAGGTATTTGTAAAATACAAAAAGTTTTAAGCCGTAACTTGCGTCTAAGATGATTGATTTATTTGCTTAAAAAACTTCGAGGAGCTGAGTTGGTTGATGTATCAATTTCACATTTAATTATTTTATTGAACAAACACACTAGACAGGCCAGTTAAAACGTAGATTACTAGACTAGATTGAGAAATAAAACAATAGTTTGAAATTATTTTTCTTAGAAAAACGGATAGTCGCCCCACGCCTCTTTGCGCAGCGTCAGATAAATCAGCAAATTGATTGATTTTGCGGCTTTTCCTGTAGGCAGCGGAACGAGAAGACTCGCCACGGCCTCTCGACGTTTAATCAACATGAGATTCTGCGGATTCACGCTTAAACAAATCGATAAATATCATTATTTTGTAAGGATTACTGATTTACTCTTAACATAAGTACTATTGTTCTTTGTTTGTTGCTATAATTACTTATCTACAGTATTATAAACAATGGTTTAGGTCACAGATTAGTTAGTTAGCTCACAAGTCTAGTGGCTGCTACTTAGTTGCCTACTTTACTAGATAATGTTTCTTTTTTCCTCTGTTTGACAATAGGTAGCTGAAGCGTTCACTAGCGGATACCGGTCTACGACACAGTCGAAAAAGGTACCTATAAAAAAAGTGTTTTAAAAGTAAGTTAAATTAGCGACATTATTTAACACTGTTGCTACCAAAGTACTAACTACAGCTCCATTCCTGGACTATATAACATAGAAACTAAGCTAGAGTTTTAGCACGCAACAAAGTTTCATTTTATTCGTCTAAACACTTTTAACAGCAAAAGTTTCGCTAATACGTGTTGCTATCATAAAATCTACAGGCGTTTGTTTCGTATTGCTACGTGCACCGTGCGGTACACAGTTGCAATCTGCGGTGAAGCAGAAACAATAATTAAAACCTAACTTAGTTACGTGCAAAAGTACCCGGTGGAACTGCAACTAAAAAGAATAATAGAAATTCTGACGAAGTTAAAGCCGGTAGATACTTAAGTAGATAGTAGAGTTACCTGTAAAGTTTCAGGTCTTATACAATACGGTAGAATAGTTTTATTTTAGTAGGAAGCTCTAAAGTCGGAGATATACCTATCTCCTACGCTACGGCATTAGTACTTTGTTTTTAGCTTAAAATGACATCTCGACCTAATCATATCGAATTCCAATAGACCGAACAGCGCGGTACTTAATTATCTCATCTTATTTTTATCCTGCTTTACGGTACCAATAACCACAGAATAAGTTTCCTTAGACGTGCCTATAAAACAGATTACCGTTCTACTTTCCCCGTCTCCACTAAGCCTTCCGGCTCACACTACGTTATTACAAAACAACTTTTCTTCCACATGTATCCAAAGACGTCAACCTCGGTAAATCACTAACTCTACCCCAAAAGAATCAAATAAAAAAGTTAATCAATAAGCAACTCGCAATCCTAGAAATTGGGTAACAACCCCAGTTTTCGGCATAAATATTTAGTGTAACACTGTTTTGTCACGCGATACCTACGACGTGCGACCTACCACAAAGGTTGATCGATGGACATCCAGGTCATTGCCGCCGGAATATGGAGCAGCTACCTGGCCGGACTTACGTAATTCCTTTTGACCGATTGATCGGACTGGCCTACTAGACGTGTGGACGGAAAAATGAAACGATGGAATCCTGAGTGAGATATTGGTTGTGTAATGTTACATGACAGGAGGGATAAATATTCATAGCCCTGCGACCCTACCCTAGAGTTTTTTGGTAGGTAACCTTCAATAGGTCATGGCTGAAACAGTGCTATAGATTTTGATCCTGGTGTTGAGTTGATTTTAAAAGAGATCGTCCAGGGTAGTATGCTTTCACCGTATCATCATCCCCATGATATTTCTGCTACCAGCTTTGTCTGATATGAAGCTGCAGCTGTACATGCCTATCTACTAGGAAGAAATCTTTACCATGCACGCAATGGGCCATCTGCCAGTACCGTTACTTACATACTCCAATAAAATGGTATTCCCATTAACATCCATTATAGCCCTACCCCATAAAAAATTACGCGTATTATGTCAAGGGTAATGTTTTTCTTGAAGCACCAATTTTGTTTTAAGTATTGACACCGTATAACATTACAGTATTCAATGGGAAAATCAAAGAAATTCAAAATTCAACCTCATTAAAAACGCTTCAAACGCGACAATTTTCGGCCTATTTACTAATTTAACAGTTTATGTACACACATAGGTACTCTTAAACTTAAACTTCATAATATCTAATTACATGGTAATGTAGTTAGATATATGAAGTTTAATTTCTTGATTATATTTGATAATATTATATGCAATAAGTAGTTTAGTTACTATCTACAGCTAATCGGTTGATTGACAAAGCCCATAGTCAGCCCTCACTACTAATAAGTTTCTTTAATAAAATCACTCTTTTAATTTGTACATACTTAGTTCCAAAATACTCTTAAGCATTAGTATTGCCACTGTTTTCATTTACTGTCGTCTCAACATTGTTTAAAAACACAAAAAGAAAGTAAGTACGTATCTCAGTGAGTACTTTGAAACTCAAAACAATCCATCATACATTTTGTATCTGCATGGCGGCCAGGAGAAATGGACTGAGTTAGTTCAATACTGCACACATGAACGCACCGGTGGCTGCGTCTAGCTTTGTAATTAAATAGGCCGCCCCTCTGCTGGTGCCATTTGTATAAACGTCGATATACACTTGCAAGTAATCTGATTATGGACGACGGGGATTTTGAACGGCAGCCTATTAATTTTGGCATAATCATGATGATGCTGGTATTAATAAGTAAGGGACAGCACGGTTGGCGCAGTGGTTAAGCGATTGACTGCTGCGCTGCGTGTCGCGGGTTCGATTCCTGCACGGAACAAATATTTGTATGACCTACATGTATTTGTTCCGAGTCTGGGTGTTTTTCTATCTATAATATGTATGTATTTACAAAAAAAAAATGTATATAAGTAGTTTATCAGCCATCTTGTTACCATAACACAAGCATTAGGTTGCTTAGCTTGGGACTAGATGGCGCTGTGTGAAATGTCCAGGGATATTATTATTATTATTAATAAACTAGCCAATGGTTTGGAACGGATTAAAAATGAAATTGTGTTATTATGATTTTTTACATTGCTACCTCTACTTTATTCTATTTTTGCGTTTATAATTTTAGTTTAGTTTGAAACTAAGAACTAAAAAGAAAGAAAATACATTTATCTGCGGTAAACATGACGCAAAACACAAAAAAACAATAACAAGTTGGGGGAAAACATGCGTCACATTCGCGCAAAACGACCATCGCTCAGCATAATGCTAAGACCCTATGCGAGACAGAGCCTCAAAACACAACTGCAACTAAAAAGTCAACCAATTTATTCTGTAAAAATGTCATCTTGAAAACGTAGTAGGTGAAGTGAGCTGTCAATCCCTCATCAGGTGGAATGAAGTGTACTTCACCTAAGTTTTCACGGTGAGATTTTAACATGATAAACCGGCTGTACAAGATAATTGTTTAGGCAATCAGCCGATCGAATCTGTAAAATCTCACCGTGAAAAGTTAAGTGAAGTGAGCTTAGAGTGAGCTGTCAATAGTGTCAATCCCTAGCATTAGTTGGAATGACAGCTCACTCCTCGCTCACTTCACCTAAGTTTTCACGGTGAGATGGTTACAGAATCGCACTGCTGATACAGTTGGTGGTAGTTAGGTATTTAGTTCAATCTCAGATTGGATGCCACCAATTGCATCACACGCATCTACATCACAAGAACTTTTTAATTGAAGTCGGGTTTTTTTATTCAACATTTTTTTGTTTTATATTTTTGGATTCGTCTTTCGTCTCCATATAACAGTGCGTCCAACCGAAAATTCCAATTCCATTCCAGTCCAAACTAAAACATCTATAACAACGCCAAATGTTTCATCGTCTTCCTAGAATGATTCGCCATTGATAGCTATCAATGGCGAATCATTCTAGGAAATCAATTATATGCATTATAGTAGTACTATTATTATAGTTGGGGTGATACGGAAGATAGGTATATGAAGAGCTCTTCATATACCTATCTTCCGTATCACCCTGTAACTTAAAGCATGCATATCCAATATTTGCAGGTGACCTGTTTCCGTTCGAGACCCACAATGCTTATAGATCCACAGTGAATAGACGTCGTGAATGGCGGGTTAAGCAGCCTCTTTACCTCATATTGCCATCTTAGTTCTCCCTGGGATTCAAAAGATTCAAAAGAATTTAGTCGGAATAAGTCGCGAGATATTAATAAATTCTAGAACCAATAAATCTTATTGGTTCTCGAATTTGTTGGAAGCCTTGTAATGTGCGTTCCATGTAGAAAGGTACTTACGATCGTTTGATCATTTATTGTTTGTTTGTTTTGTTTTGAAATTCATTCAGTACATTAATTTGTTACATTAATGCCTTGAACAAACAAAAAAGTACATCCCATCACTAAAAAATATTTTACGTAGGTGCCGTTCGGGAACTGCACACAATACTGATAAACTGTTCCACCGAACCGCACATTACAAAATTTTATTTCAGTGCGGTTAGTGGAAGTGCTCAGGTGCGGTTTAGGCAAGTGCTGTTGAAATCAGTGCTCTGAGTGGAATTTATTTACATAACTTTCACAATATTTAACACAACTCTCAGTGCTAAATTAAATCTTAACTACCTATACAATTAAAAAAAAACAAAAGGACGTGAAATTAAATTCAAATTTCTATCTTCAGCTAAAAATTCAAGTATAGTTAGAATTGAATGCTTTTAAAGCAAAATCACTAGGTCTTCGTTACTGAAAAATACAATGAGAACCACTACAGGCAAATGTAGCCTATTTAGTTTTCACGCGCAGTTACTCTAAAAACTCTTTGGCATAGATATAAGTAGGTACATTTATTTTTCTCTCGGCAACATAACATAAATTCCCAAGTTAAACACCTAAAATTTCCACAAAGCAAATGAAAAAATTAAACAAAAACATAATTTTAAAAGAATGCCTTCATGTTCGCACAACACATGTCTATATATATATAGGCTGTCCCTATATTCGCAGCCGCTTCGCCGCTGTTCTTTCTCATGCATACAAATCCCGACAATGCAATGTCATTTCATTCCGGTGGCTCCCTGCTGTCATTCACATGTCATGCTGGATGACAGGCGGCGACGGCTCGCACGTGGGTTGTGTCATATCAGCTTTATTGTATTTATTAAAAAGTTTATTATTACGTAGCCGGTAGCGTTATCTTTATAATGTTATCTGATAGTAGATAATTTGTAGATGTGTTTGTTGTTTAGAAATTAAAATGGTATGTATTAAATTACTTGATTCGTATAATACAAAAAATACATTTGAAATTACACACAAATATACTAACTAAACAGCACAAAATACTTGTGCGATAATCGCGTCGAATATCAACATTTGATTTAACAGAATACCAGTAACATTATTCGAGCATGGAAACGTAATTAAGTGCGCATATTATAATGTGACTTAATACATTCCCTAATCGAGGACGCCACTACAACCATCCCATCTGCATAACACGGATGAATTAAACATAAGTCTATCAATTCAATTAATCCCTTAGTATCTGTGAACTAGCGTTTGATAGTATACTATCTTAATATCGTAAAGGTTTTTGTTTTTGGCTCGTCTTGGTGAGGGCACTCCCATGCCCCCAAATACAGTGGCTTTCATTTCGTATTGTCCCGCTGCTGGGCAAATGACACCATAATTTCCTGGTATGTAAGTATTATTTTTAATTCATCAATATTACATTTACTGCAGTAAGAAATATAAAAATGACATTTTAGAACCCTTTTGTAAAACAAAATACATTATTTTGCATTTTGCTCAGCAAAAAAAAAACTATAAAAGAATTACTTAGCAAATTAAAACACTTTAATTTGCTCCACAATTTAACAATACCATACCCTAATCGTTAGCAACAATAGTAGTTAAGTCGAATGCTAAACACGTGTCAAACGCTGTGACATCGACTTTAACATATAGAGTTGCAATGAAATAAACGTTTGATATCCAATCACAATAGGGGAACAGGAACGAGCGTGCGCATCACCGTGACGAATGTACGCACCCTGTATACGTTACAGTGGGGCGACGTACTCAATGACTTAAAAAATGGAATTATCGTATTAAGCCCATCGAGTAACTGTACCATGAAATATAGGAATATTGTTAAATCCCTGTCAGAGCCGGTCTGATTGGCTCTCCCGATTTGGGCGACTCTAACGGGATTAGATATGCCTGTTGTAGTGTCACTTTCGTTTTTGTCCGCGGCTAAAACATGCTGCAACACTATTTTTGTTTAGTTTTAGATTTTTCGTGATTGGTTTATTTCTTTGGGAACCACTCAGACAATCAAAATAAGGGAAGTGAAAATATTGTTCTTTTACGAAAACAGTTCCAGCCGGTCGATTCTGTAAAAATCTCACCGTGAAAACTCAAGTGAAATGAGCTTGATGTGAGTTGTCACTAGTGTCAATCCCTAGCATTATTTGGAATGGCAGCTCACTCCACGCTCACTTCACCTTCCTCAAGTTTTCACGGTGAGATGGTTACAGAATCTTACTGCTGGTTGCAGGTTTTTACTCTTAATAATAAAAGAGATGCGAATTAGCGAAGAGATTTTATTGAATGGATTCTTGGTTTTTAATTTTATTCTTCCATCCTGTGTGACTAATTAGTAAATAGACTGCGAATGCGGTTTTTTTTTTAAACAGATGCATTGGAAATAATTCTCGGCTTTCCGCACGGCATAAGCGCCTTCTGGAGATACTGTTATTTTCATTTGCCTACCATGTTATTAGCACCTTGTCTAATGTTAGATAAATATACTTTAACGATATATGCAGGCAAGCATCATGAATACTGGTTACAAATTGCTCTGACCCGACCCCAACATTCATAAAAGGGTGACATATATATATATAACAGAAAATAATTACACCCCACAACACATCTTTCTACCACCTGCCCTACTTTCTATTCCCCCACCAAAAGATAAAAGACAAAAGATACAGACCGTCTATGAACATAGAAATAACCTCTGAACCACACTAGCTAAGCAATCATTGACGATACGATCATTGTCCCCACGATGCGTTTAATATAAGTTTGGCAAGCCAGTCCGAAGGCGAGCTTGAATATTCATGAGGCAAGCCAACTTGTACGCTTCGAACTCGATCTTTGACAAATCAGTTTACAGCTTATATTACGGCTAAATAAACATGCAAATAGATAAGGATATTTGGAGTTAAGTTGTTGATGTAATAGGGGTGAAATTAAGCCGTTATATTAAGAGCAAATGTGATATGAAATATCAATGTCAAAAACAGTATCTACCTTTGGAAACCTAATATTAAATGTAAGATTGGACTAATACAGTATATCTTGACAATTCTAGACTTTGAGAATATTCAAACGTCTGAGAAATAGTCCAACTATCTATGTATCCGTATGATAAACAGAATGCGTTTCATGATTTACCCAGAACCTAATGTTTACAAATGAAAGCCTGAAATAAAAAAAAAGTTCGGACATCGAGTCGAATCGCATATGTTACTCGTATAGCAAGTAAGTGATATGGGAGAATTCGTTACACTGGCCTAATATACAGTGGCCTCGGCCTCGGCCCAAAGTTAGTTGACATTTTTCCATTACAGCTGTAATGGATTACGATTAAAATTAAAAAAAAACATAATCGGGTACGCATAAGGGATTACTTGATTATTTATTTATTTATAGGAGAACCAACAGCTATAACAATTGTATATGAGTAAACACACGTTCACACGGGTAAACACAGAAAATGTAGTAGAAATCTTAGGATCAATAACTTTAACACTTTTAAAAAAGTCAGCGTTCAGCCGAGTGCATGCAGAATAGGTTTTGGTGGTAAATGGGTCAAATGAGACCTCTTTGCAAAGAATATTAAAGTCCTTACTCGCTCGCACCATGTATGATAACTATGATAAGTCAAAGCTAATTGAATTAGTCAATAAAAACGTTATAGCAGTTCCAACATATGGATCACTAGAATTTTAAATCATGATGTGGCGTGTCAAAGCTGAAGTGGAAACATGTCAACTAACTTTTGGAGGCCACACACTTTTGTAGATCATAATTTAGAAGCACATTTTAATATTGATAAACGATCCAATTTACCCTGAGTCGGCTACGTGCCTGTGCTAGGTAGATTTTCAGGCTGCCCACTCCTTGATTTAGAGCTTCAGTCGGCTGCAGTAATATCCTTTAATAATTCAGGTACCTCGTACCTAAAAGCCACCTTTAATGGAAACGTCAACAGCATTACCAGAACATTACGATTGTCAATCATCCAATAAGTAACTGACACGCGAACATACATCAATCAAAGTATGAAACACGCTCTACCTCTTTCCACTGAGGTGGAATATGTATTTTCTACAAATATTTTTAGATCATGAGATAGGTAAGTAACTCGTGGAAAAAGTCACCTGACTATATGCGCTATCGCCAAAATCTATATCTGACCACCGTAAGGACTATTGTTGCTTGCAGCGCATATTATTAGTCGACCTAAAACGGATCCTCTTTTGTTTTACTCGGACGTAGCTATGGTCATGTGCTCGGGATTTTGTTTTCAAAATGGTCAAATATAGGTTTGAGCGATAGTATCAATATGTAAAAAGTATACAGGTAGGTATATGTACATATAGGTATGTGATACTATGGGAAAAAAAATGGCTTACTATTGAAGATTCATTGTTGAAAAAAAGGACTTCAATCAATCGGTTAATTAATAAGGGTAAAGGGTAGCACGAACACACTTCTGAACGTGATGTCGGACAGAGTGGACAGCCAAATCATGAGGCATTGGTCGCTCATGCATGTCCAAAATAATAATTATTTTAAATTTTACTAACATAGCTATAAGTAGTAGGGGCCCGTGGCTAAATAATAACAGCCGCACAGGTCGATCGGTCAGGTTAAGCTACGCTTGCTGCGGTTGGTCTGTGGATGGGTGACCATCTTTACATACCGAGACCCCTCCGTGCCTCGGAAAGCACGTTAAGCCGTTGGTCCCGGCTGTCATTCGTGGATCTTTGGCAGTCGTTACGGGTAGTCAAAAGCCTGACAACCAGTCTTACCAAGGGGTATCGTATTACCCAGTAACTGGGTTGTGGAGGTCAGATAGGCAGTCGCTCCATGTAAAATACTGGTATTCAGCTGCATCCGGTTAGACTGGAAGCCGACCCCAACATAGTTGGGAAAAGGCTAGGCAGATGATGACTAACATAGCTATAAGTATCTACTTAGTAACATAATATGGACTTGTATCAATTACTGTGTGGTTAGTCTGAAAGAAATATTTTCAATTTCAATAATTCACTACAGCCCTTTCACAGTTATATTACCTCTGACCGCTGCAACCCAACTGCAACCTTATTACAACAACATTATAGATCACTGTGATTTTGACAGACTTGACAGTTGCTTGTTAAATAAGCGCGAAGGTCTATCGCGCGGCCGTCTCATTATATTTGTCAGTTTTTTATTTATTTATTTTTTGTTTTTTGCAATATTACTCAACTCACACTAGGACTTACATGTACATATTCGTTACTATTTTTTATTTGTCACATATTTATTTTATTTAAGTATGCATACACACGTCACGTTGCGGTTTAAAACTGATTTACATCCGTCACCTCACACATCAGGTTCAGTTGAAAACCAGCGTCAGGCACTATTGTCTGGCATTTTTGCTGAACTGGGCCTTTTTGGTGCAGCCTTGAGGCACACTTTCCTGCTAATTTTCTTACATCGGTCTATAAACTGTTTTCTATTTGTTCTTTTATTTGTGTATCTGATGTAATGTATCTGGTGTATTGTGTGTCTTTTGGTCTGTGCTAAATAAATGTTTTTTCTTTCTTTCTTTCTTTCTTTCTAAATAGTACTTGTTAAATAAACGTCAGTGTGCTAGCAGTTATTCGTCACTTCATTTCTCTTCCATAGATTCCGCCGATAAATGGGTCGCTTCGGTATTTAAAGACTCAACTGACATATCTTTCCCTTATTCCACAATCTTGAAAGTTTTGACTCCATTTTCATCTTCTAATAAATGTGACAAACATAATTATCATTTTAGTCCAAATCAATTTTGTTCAAATCGAATGTTACTACTTATATCTGACTTAAATCATACTTCAAAATGTATCTTTGTGCTCAAGTTTATTATCACAAACAAGATCTTCTCTTAGTAACACAGCAAGTCTGGCCATCTCAATTATTATTCGCTCATCCAACCAGTGTCCGGCGCCGATTGTATATTCATGTGTTTCCAAATTTGACGTCTTTGAACTAGCAGTAAACAGCTGCCTAGCCTGTCATTTGCCGTGTACCCTGTTAATTGGGTTTGTACTTCGACTAACAGATTAGTAACTGTTGGTAGGTAGCTGTTTAGTCTGTTTGTGTTAATCTTATCAATGTATCATGAATTGATCTATTCGTCATCGTTCTTTGTTATTAAAAGTGTTTGTGTTATTAATTTTTCTATCTTCTTTTGAAGCATTTCTTCATCGCTAATCTGTTTGAGTATTCATCAGAACCAGAGGAATATGGACTTGTTTTTCACTAAGAATACTTGTGTTATTATTAGCATTTTCAAAGTAGGTAAAGTCCTCGACAACGTCTTCGCTATTAATAAAGCCCGGAACATAACACATTTCCTTTGTACACCTACACATAGAAGTAAGCCTTCGCGGAAAGCTTACGAATTATGTATGTATGTTACACATTAAAGGTTATGTTATTACATAATTATTATATATTACACATTTTTCTTCCCTTCCGCTATATTAACCAGCACAGTTCTGTATCGTCTAATATCTTGTTTATTTGGTCACGTTCTAATCGTTTTAGCAGCTACTAACGCTATCACGTGCACCCACCTGACATCTGTTTGTCCGCTGCATATTTCATGAGCAGCCAGTGGTTTCAGAGTTCCGTCGTTGGTACAGACAACTACACCTCTGTGCGACTTTGACAGCGCCTTTTTGTCTCAGCAGCAAGGACGGTTTTCGTAGTTCAGGTGATACTGGCGCGTGCAGTTGACCGTACGGCGTACACGACTCCTGCTTTGTTCCGAAGATGTCGTCATTAATTAAATTCTGAAGAAAATGTTTCTCCAAAGTTTGTTCTTAATTGTTAGGCTGTTTGTATTTTAAGTAGGTGGATCTTGAGGCTCAGTTATTTGTTCAGGTATATTTAATGCGGAAAGATTATTATTATATTTTTGAGGCATTCCAAAATATATCTTCGTGCGTTTTGTCGCTCTTTCTTTTAATTATAAAAATACGTAAAGTTTCAAAGCAAAACGCAATCGCTAAGTGTTCTTCGATCGCCAATGCAGGTGCATAATATTTTCTTTTAATAAAGCTTGTTACGATGATATCGTGTACCGCGAACCATCGAAACCGCATCGCACCACCTTGCTGCACCTGCACTGCACCGCTTCACGACATTTATTTATAGTTATGTAGTTAAAACGGTACAACACCAATTACATTAGTAAACATAGAAACCATTATGACGTTGACAATAATGATGTTGGGTATAATTTAATTTAAAACTAACACGGAACAGTGAACTCTCTTGCATACATTCTCTCACAGAACACCATACACATAATTTTGCTTCATTGATCCGTAAACTTTACGTTACAGCGATACAATTAGCCAATATAATCATCAAATAACTTCTACACCTAAAAACTTTCTTCATCAACATCTGCTTAGCCTTTTCCCAACTATGTATGTTGGGGTCGGCTTCCAGTCTAACCGGATGCAGTTGAATACCAGAGTATTTTACATGGAGCGGCTGCCTATCTGACATCCACAATCCAACTGGGTTGTGGAGGTCAGATAATCTTACCAAGTTAAGACTGGTTGTCAGACTTTCGGACTTCTGATGCCCGTATGATCCGCCCACGGATGACAGTCGGGGCCGAATGCCTATCTGACCTTACCAAATCATAACATATTACCCAGTAACTAAGTACTGGATAATTCGATACGACGTGGTAAGACTGATTGTTAGACTTTCGGAATTCTGTCAAGACCAACAGCTTAACGAGCTTTACGAGACACGGAGGGAGGAGGGGTGACCTTTCCTGTAAAAGAAAAAGGTAGACTCAAGACATTTAAAAGTTTCAAGGTTGTTCTCAATGATGGATTTTCCTTTCTTAATTTCTTTCTTATGAAAAGTTAGGGATGTGTAAGCATTTGGAGACCCGTAATTGGTTGACTTTGAAAGTAAAGTTAGTTCCGTATCTTTATATTTGAATAGGGATCGTTAATGCAAATAGGTATTTGATTACATTGATCGAAAACTTTTCTATGAGGCTTATTTTACTTTGTTGTTTGTGTTGGTGATTCAGTTTTCATTATGGCCAGTAGAAAGACCTTTGGCAAGTAGAGCTCCTTTTGGAAAAGTTCGTTCGAGGACATACCTCGATGCCTAACATCGTTCAGTTGAGTGAGAGTAAAATGATTGTTGAAATTGAAATTGATTGGAATAATTGAAACAGATTTTGAGATCAACAATGCATCGGCAGATTATAGTCAGATTTGAAATTCAAGACATGGTTCCTCCATCTTGACGATTAGCCCGTCAAGATGGAGGAACCCATGTCTTGAATGCCTACAACGCTCAAGCAGGTGGGCCTATCGGTGAGCCAAGCACGAATACACTGTGTTAACGTAACGTAAATAAACAAATAAATAAAAAATGGGCACTTATGAAACAGCAGAAGCTAGGTGCAAGGTTCCAATTGGTCGTCTCCTATGGAGAAGAGCCGGCAAGAAACTCCACGGTTACTCTTTTAAAAATAATTGGCTTTTACAATGTTTTCAAATTACAGTAGGTATGGGAGAACAGCGTAGGCCTGTCAACAAGTATCAGGTACATGATAAAATAAAATAAATAGTATTTACAATATTAGATCTGTAATCTAATATTGTAAATATTCGTTTAGCACTAAGTTTTTATTCATATCTATGGGTGATACTTAACGTGCTGCGAAAATTATAGTCAAAATGTTGTTTCCATTCAAAAATCGTTCGAATTTACATTTTATTTACGTCGCGCGTTCATGCTAGGTCTTCTGTCTTATTTTCTAAGTTAAGTAAATGTAGCCTGAATAAAGTTCAACAATATAACTTCCACTAAAATCTTTAAAACCTTAAACTGACCTAAATCCTTTTAATTCTACAGAAGAGATTTTCCACAGAGTCTCTAGAGTGAACCAATGTTGCAGTATTGTAAAACCGATTCAGTTCGGTTGGTGCATGTTCGTTTAGTAAACAGACAGTTTGATTGTTGCCCAACTCTAGCGAATAAACCGGGTACGACATGTCCACGAATTAAAATGATGCCAAAACAAATTAGCCTACAAGATAATTATGTCAAAAAACAATTATGACAAAGTATTATTAATCCAAAAACAAATATACTAAAATAGTTAAAACAAAGTATATTAGGGAAAAAAAACATTATGTAAAAAGAAGGGCGGGATCCCTTCTTTTTACATAATGTTTTTTTAATCTACGGTAGCTCATTAAAAGAAGATAATTATAATGCTTGGTAATTATTTTTGGCACTGCATTTCTGTATTGATCAATAGTTTTTTTTTTTTGTGATTATTCTCTAAATATTTCAATAGATACCATTATATGTCGTACATATAACCTACTGTGATTTAGTACATAGTGAATTAGCTGAAAGAACGCATGTAATAAATAAATCTGTATCTATTATAAAAGCAGGTTAAGCTGTTGGTCCGGCTGCCATTTGTGGATATTAGACAGTCGTTACGGGTCGTCAGAAGCCCGAAAGTCTGACAACCAGTCTTACCCAGGGGTATCGTATTACCCAGTAACTGGGTTGTGAACACGGGTTGTGAAGGTGAGATAAGCAGTCGCTCCATGTAAAATACTGGTAAGTATTCAGTTGCATTCGGCAAGACTGGAAGCCGACCCCAAATTAGTTGCCTAGGTTTTTCCATTTTTTTTTAACCCATGAAACATTTACAATTTAAAAATCATCTAAAAAAAAGAATTATTTCCTACTATTGTTTCAAAATCCTGTTTTCCAAAATTTTGTATGAAAGTTATGGTGATAAGTTTTAAATTCTGGTCAGTGATTTTGTTAGTTCCACTTTTGGCCACTTGTTCAAATAAGTCTGTAGCGGCGACGTGGCGTCCGACCACAGAAAATGGAACAGCCACTCCCCGCGTGTGAGGAAAATAAGCACGCCTATCAAATTTAAATTTATTTTCAAGGTAGGGCCTTAATTATGAATTTCAGGAGCCATCCTACTTTTTTGTGCTATTTTCGTCTTCCTAATGCATGGTCGGATGAAGCTCGCTCGCTTCCTAAATGGATTACTCAATTTGTGCTTGTATTGGAAGTTCATATTGCTTTATTCATTTGAAAGTATTATATGAGCTATCTTTAGATTCCTTTGAAGGTATTTTTTTAGACCTAAATTAAATCCCTGTAAAGATTTTCCAGATTTTTTGTAATTATAGTTGACACATTTTGTAACATTTCGAGTACGAAATGTTACAAAACTATTCAAACATGTAACGCTTGACTGACGTACTTTCAACCAATCAATTATTTTGCTGTCAATACTTAAGTATCTATGAGGTACTTACATATCAGCATATCTATAATAAACATGCTAAACATCACTCACCATCAAATACTATCAAGTCAAAAGTCAAGAGTCGAAGGGGAACATTAAACTCGTACATTCAAATAAATAAATTGTACCGTATAAGGGGAAGTAGGTATTGTATTGTATAAGGGGAAGTGCAGACATCTATTATAGTAGGAAATTAAATCTGCATGCCGACTGCTCGCAACTCTATTTGCTAATGGAATGCACTCACTTGAATTGGGAACGCCAATAAGTGGTCGGAATTGGAACTCTTGACCATTGTGGAATGGCTAATGTTGTCCTTTTTGTGAACCGCAAACCAGTGTTTGAGTTTCGATTATTTTCGTGGGTTTTGTGTATAATTTTATTGTAATAAATACAACTTCACTTTCAAATTCAGTCTGCAAGTGAAACTGTGCGGTGTTGAGATGAAATCAAAGGAGTCTATTTGTATGTATGAGTATGATGAAAAATATGGGCAAGTAGTAAGCAATATTCAAATTGAAATGAAAGTAGTTTTCACTTTACCTATTTCAGTAAGTATAGTTAACACAGAGCTTCTATACGTTTTTATCGCTTCAAGGCAAAGGCCTCTCTTTGCTTGTCTTAATCTCCAAACTATGCAAGAAAGCAAGAAGTACCCTAATTATCTTGTTGTGTAGTATTACTAAGGTCTGATTTTTAAATAGTCAAATAACTTATATCTAAAGAATTATAAATCGGACATTTTTACATATTTTCTATACAAAACTTGTCAATCCACAATATTTATTGCTCCAATAAAAGTTATCTGACCATTGAAAATGAATTGTATATCAAATTGACACACAACGTCAACAAAGAATGACAGCTACGATTTGATTATACAGACAATTTAAGTTGCTAGTCAATTTGTCAAGAAATTAATTTCTCTACCTTTACATTTTGAAAACGATTCATCAGCTTTGAATAATCCTCACACTACGACCTCACGTCCTAATATCTCATCAAATTACCTCCATAGACCACTCGAATCGAGAGTAAAGCTGTTGGATACTCAGACCCGAACTAATGCGTGAGATAGACTCCAAGTTCGAAGTATTTTATCAAAGCTAAGCGGATTACCTTTAATATTTCAACTATTCGCAAAATGAAACATCTACGGGATTTGCATCATATTGGAATGAAATGGGTGCTTCCTTTAGAGATTGGAAAGATGAGAGAACGGGGTAAGTATATAAGTACGAAGGATTGTGGGCGTGTCTTACGAACTTACCTTTGGTTTTAGTATAAGTTTGTTATTGATAAAACAAATTTTGCCCTGTGACAGACTGGATGCGGAAGGCATATGACAGGGTATTGTGGCACAGCCTGGGAGAAGCCTATGTCCGGCAGTGGACTGCGATACACTGAGTTGATTCACGACTAATTTTAACTAGTGACCCGCCCTTACTTCATACGAGTGCAGTCTACAAAATGTAACGACATGTTATGACATGTTAAATATAAAAATATCATACATACTCGTATACACCTTCCCGAATAAAAACTAAATAATGGTGAAAACCGCAACAAAATCCAGATAAATGATAAATTATTTTATTTTGTAAGTAGGTTTGTACAAACACTTTTACACGTCAATAATATTTTAAAACTAGATGAGGTCGGCGTTTCCTATCTGACTAGTCTGAGAAGAAAGGCCGACAGACATAATCTTGGTCAGATCATGTGAAGACCATGTAGATTAACTGAGATGGTTTTTTTGATACGCAAAGTGACTTTGTTTTATACTTAATATTTTGTTCATTTGGTGCCCACTTAATAAGTAATGTTTATCATGGCCTTAATTAAAATAAAGAATCGGCTATTTTTAGTCACAGGTTGAGTGAGAAAGTATAGTCGATATTAGTCAACATACCGGCAAGAGAATGCATTCCTGATACTTACCTGCCAGTGCGACAATTCTAGTAACTAATACGGATCAAATTCGCTAATCCACGTATACGTTTGTATGAAACTGACAGGTGTCAAGAACGCATTCTCCTATCGGCTGCACTGTAAATAAAGATATTGATTAATTATTTTTAGTCAAAAATAAAATTCTCGAAAATAACAGTGTCGATTTCAGTCAACCTAGTTGACTGAAACTGACGGACGTTATGTTCTAAACTTCAGACGTGTTATCCAAACAAGTGTGGAAGTTTAAGTTCAAGCTATTCTGTCAGCTTCTATTTTCGACTTCTCGTTCTTTGTATGATCAGCAATAAGCAATTAAGCAATCGCTTAATAAAGGCTGATTTTGGCTGACAGACAGCAAAATCGGTATGTATTTACTAAATTTAATAAGTAACTAAATATACAAAAAATCCTTTTGTTTTTTGGTCACTTAGGCGTCGAAGTACTCGTCTGCATCGCTGTCATCCCAAAACGTGCCCAGAAAACTAGCAGCATTGCCACGTTAATGGCAATGCTAACTCTTTGGCCAAAGAACGAGCCAGCCCTCTGGTCACGAGAAGTTTCGACCAGTTTATGAGCTGAGTTTTTCATTGTCAGTTAACTTTTATTTGAGGAATAAATATGACGGTTTGATATTTTTTCATGATGCAACTAACATTTTGCAACAATAAAAAAAAAGAGTGCCTATGGAGTTTCTGCCCGTTTTCCTCTACGCTTTCGAATAGGCAACCATAGCTTCACCTTTTGAATGACCTTTGACAATCCAAAAGTGCCTGTAAATGGTTAAAATTTATCTGATGATTAAAAATCGGCACTTACACACATTAGTTCATCATAGCATCACCCAACAGTAACGTAGCCTGGAATATGTTATTGAATATACCTATGGTTATTTTTAATTGGCTAAACTCCGCAGACGCAATGGGTATCAACATATAAACATGATAAATAAAATAAATAAAAAAATTGATACTTTTTTTACTTGAAATATCAGTTTAGATTTTTTTTTTTTTTTTGGTAAACTTCACATACGTGTTAGTTTGAAGAAAACAGTTTTGCTAAACTCATATTTCAAGTAACAATATTAACAGTGATCGTTGACCTTCCACCAAGCAAAAACATCAAATCTTTTTATTTTTTATTTTAATTAAATCAAATCATTAATTTGCTTGAATATGGGCGGTTAAATTATCGTGTTTAGATATCAATTTACAATAGCCCTGTACAACCCTGGTATAACAATCTCTGCTCCTCGTATATCATATACAATAGGCGTCACCTGCGCACAATCGTCATTGTAAATGCTAAGCACTTTATGAATTCAGATCACGTAGACAATTTCCACTAATGTGACAGGTGGCGCCACCTGTATGAATAGACGAAAGATTATATTAATATCTGAACATAAATAGGTATGGGTTTAACAATGAAGCAACTTAGACCTGCACCCTAATTGCGTAATACACAATCAATCGGAATCAGAATAATTTTGAAGCAAATTGCTAATACATTGCTTCATAAATTCGAAAAATTTGTCTCCCAACACGTAAATAACGCAATTAATGTTGTTGAACTGTCAAAATGAAACCGATTCCGATTGATTGTGTGTTACGCAATTAGGGTTGCTGCTCTCTAATTGCGTAACACACTATCAAAAACAACATTAATTATTTTGAAGGATAGGTATTGCTAATCCATTGCTCTGAACATTCGAAAAATTTGTCTGCTCAACAACTTACAATAACGCAATGAATGTGGTTGAACTGTCAAAATGAAAGCCATCTGCCTTTACTAATTTACAATTGTTTGGGAAGACGTCGTTTTTTCTTTGTTTTCATGTTTGCAACATTCATAACTCTTTTTGAACGTATTTCAAAAAGCCATAAGAAGATTAATTATCATCATCATTTCAGCCGAAAGACGTCCACTGCTGGACATAGGGCTCCCCGAAGCACCTCCACCAAGGCCGGTTCTGTGCTACCTTAATTTCCGTACCGAAAAAAGGATTTTTTCTAAGATTTGCCGAATCCGCATTTATCTACGTTACTTTTACCAAACCCTACTCTACGTTCCGCCAGACTGGCTTAATATTACGAAAGAATACCTCTCCGTGAAAGGCTATGAAGCTTCGTTATTAAGCCCTAGATAATGTAGCCGTTACTTTGTGCTGGTCCACGTAGGATGTACTTACACTAAAGTACACGTCCTCGTCACAATTTGACATTGAAAGTGCCTTTATTTTGTAGCAGTAAGGTAGGATTTCGTGGTTCAAGTGTTGTGACTAACGTATAATTGACCGTCCCTACATAGGTGTATCTAATACTGTGTGATGTTGGTGTTGTATTAATCGTGTAGGCGTAAAACCACTCAAAATTAACCCTTATTTAAGATTGGGTATCATTTACACCGAATCCCTCTCATAATGGCCACAAAGAGGTCAATGGATCGCCACTGACTAATTTGGCCGCTTCTTGTTATACCTTTTTTATTACAAACGGGTATAAAAAGATAATCTGGAAACAAAGAAAGTTTTGCGAAATTCAATTTTTCTTCGTTTTTTTTTGCAATTTGCAGGCCAGTGTCAGGTTGTATGTTGATTAAAATAAGATTCGCAACCGTAACAAATATGACTTTACAGAATTATAATCATTAGAATCAGCAATACATACAGATTTACCTGACTGCACATAAGCCATTTAGGTTGTCTGACCATTGGAGTAGAGAAGTTCAAACAGAAACCAATATTATTTCATATTATAATCAGTCTATAATGTTCCCACTGCTGGGACACAGCCCAGGGCTCCTCTCTGTGAGAGGGGGGGTCGGGCCTCAATCCACTACGCGGGCCCAGTGCGGGTTGGTAGATGTCTAATTTATTGTTCTAGGATTTACCGGTTTCATGTCGACGTTTTCCTTCACCGTTTTGAGAGCAGTGGTGATGAAATAAAATACACAAAGCCTGGGTTCGAACTCACGACCCACAATTCGTAAGTCGGGGCCGATACCACTAGACCACCACTGCTCATTATTTCATAGGTAATGTTTTCTTACACCGACACTCCAGGCATCTCTGACAGGCAGCTTTAGGCCCTAACTCTATAATAATAATAATAATATCCCTGGACATTTCACACAGCGCCATCTAGTCCCAAGCTAAGCAACCTAATGCTTGTGTTATGGTAACAAGATGGCTGATAAACTACTTAAGTATATACATTTTTTTTTTTGTAAATACATACATATTATAGATAGAAAAACACCCAGACTCAGAACAAATACATGTAGGACTTACAAAAATTTATCCTGCGCGGGAATCGAACCCGCGACACGCAGCGCAGCAGTCCGATCGCTCAGCTACTGCGCTAACCGTGTTGTCAATAATAATGTAATCCCTGGGGGCCTAAACAGGCCACTTTGGCAGAATCATAATAGGATAATAATATGAATCATATTAAAAATCGTAAAATGGTCACAAACTGACAATTCATAATATGATCTGCGTGCAATTCATATCACAATGAAATAACATTTAAACTCTAGAAATAAAAAATAAAAAACCAATTTGATTAATAAAAACTGTAATAAAAAATTTACCGATAAAATTACGGTTTTTATTTTTTACATGCGGAAATGCTTACACCAAATATGAAATGAAATTTTACGAAAATTAGAGGAATTGCTAATGATCTGCGGGGAATTCAGGAAATGGATATCTTTTAGAGGTCCCTGCTGCCTGCTCTAACACACCTTACTGAATTTCAATTTGTTAACAATAACCGATGCTTTGGATCGACCCAGCCTAAAGCGTGTTTGAATAGTTTACCTTTGGCCAATGATATTACTTATAATATCATTGCCTTTGGCTATGAATGTTGTACGAAGATTATCGGATTTCTGGAAACTAAAGTTGTCAAAAAATAAAAGGCCCGTTTTGACATTGACAGTTCTAGTAGTTAATAAAGTTCAAATTCGCAAAACACGTATTCATTTGTATGAGACTGACAGGCATCAAGAACGCTTACATTCTCTCGTCGGCCGGACTGTAGTGTTTTATAAATTGTAATATCATCATCATCATTCTCCTACTCTCATCCCAATTTATTTGAGGTCGGCACAACATGTCTTTTTCTTCCATACTTCTTCTTTCATTAATTGTAATAATACCTGACCATAATGAAGTCTCCTGCCGATTTTCTAAAAAAGATACCATTTAATTTTTTTTTTTCATTTGACTTTAGCCAGCTGTTGCCAGCTTCATTTATTAAGATTAATTTATCCAACATTATATTTAAACCTAACAGATCAAACCCTATCAAAGTAACGATAATTTATTGAACTTCAAACTTTTAAAATTCTTCCATTAGAATAAAGTAAGGCTGGAAAAAGGTTAGGTACCTACTTATTCTCATTCATCTACATAGATGCATATAACTCCTGAAATCATAGCCCCTTTTTCACAGCCCACACGAGAAAAATAATCAACTCAACTGCAATTTATTTATCGACAATATCCCCCCCAATTTACAACTTACAAATACCATGGTTGGTACGTAGGTACTTGAGGTATATTTCATAAAAATTCAAATGTGTACCGCTTCAATATTATCACGTAGTCACGTCATAAAATTGTGTGGTGTCGTTCACCCCTTGCAGGGTCGAGGGTTGTCACTGAATAGTTTTATTAAAGATTCACACACACTCGCGAACTTGGTTTTTTTATGCCGCGCGCCCTATATTTTTTGGGATTAAAGAGAGATCATGTGCGTATGGATTTGAATGTGGATATGTGGAAAATATAGATGCGTTTTCGTATGATGACTGTGTTTTGCATAAACAAAAATATTTTGTTTATTTTGTCATCTTTGATTGATACAAACTTCCGTTTCCGTAAAAAAATCTACGCCAACAACAACTAAGCAACGTTTACTTACAGTCCGGCCATGGAGAGAATGCGTTTCTGACACCACCACACCAGTGCGATAATAAAATTTTAGTAGTTAATAAATATCAAATTCGCAAAACACGTATTCGTTTGTATAAAACTGACAGGTGTCAAAAACACATTCTTTCGTTGCACGTTGGCCGCACTATAGTTGTTTTTTTGCAAAATTTTGTGACTTAAAGTAAAACATGAAAAAAGATTAAAAGGAGTTCAAGGTAAGAACTGTTTAGATACTACTAGCCGATCGATTCTGTAAAAATCTCACCGTGAAAAATTAGGTGAAGTGAGCTTAGAGTGAGCTGTCAATAGTGTCAATCCCTAGCATTAGTTGGAATGACAGCTCACTCCACGCTCACTTCACCTAAGTTTTCACGTTGAGATGGTTACAGAATTGCACTGCAGATCTAAACAGTTCTTTTCACAAGCTTCGTTTCACTACAACCCTCGGGTGCTTATTTTGTAGATCAGCAATAATAAAACTTCAAGAAAATTTTAATTAAATTACAGTTTTGCCCTACCATTTTCATTGAACTTCAAATCATTTAAAAGCACATACAATAACATTTTAGATGAACTTAAAGTGGTTTTTACAGCACCATAACATAAATTTACGACTATTTTGATTTTTACGACTGCTATTATTTAGCAGTCGTACATATTTCAGGGTACATACAATGTTGCCGGTCGCCTATTATAACACCTACGCCACACGGAAATTCGGAGATCCGCAGTAAAGTTATTGAAACGTCGCCAAATCCACTTAGTTTTATGACCTGGAAAATGCGATACGATGTGCCTCGCAGTGGGGCGCTGTGTATGTACGTACCCATGTGACGAGATTTCCTTATTCGTTGCTACGGTTACCGAGAGGTGATTGAACTAGTTTTTCACCTGTATTTATTTATTTATTTATTTTACCATTTATGTACACAAATAATATATAAATAGACAAGAAAAAACAGAACAGAAAAGATAGGTACAGAGGTTTATGTTATTTCAAAGAGAGTTGCTAGATGATCATAAACAAATGAGAAGGTATTACCATACGTACTTGTAAATAAAGCTACGTACTCGCATACCGGAAACGGTTGCGCTGTGAAAATCGGTTGTATGTTCATTATGAATTGGGATGATTTTGAGAAACATCTATTTGAATCGGAGTCTGGGACAGTGGGCCTGTCTCCCAAGACAATAGAAATTACTTGCTAATTCCCTACGAAGGCTTAACTATTCAAATATTCATTGGCTATTGCCGTCCACTAATTTGAACCATCAATATCATACTATCCGCTTTATAAATCTCCCAAGGGACATGCCAAATACGCTAGAACGCGCCAGAGTATGTGCGTTCTACCGGAGATCCCGGGTTTCCCCGCCAAATGTAGATCCCCAGAATCCAAATCTATAATTTATTGATTTTAATCGGTAACAAGGAAGAAAGAAAAAAATACGTTTATTTACAGATTCGAATAAGTAATAACACCTCACTTTCCCCAGATTGTGGTTGATTCGCGTTTGACAATTCGTTTAGTGAAAAATTTTGACAATTCAAAAGTGCCTGTAAATGGTTTAATTGAAATAAATGATTTGAGTTTGAGTTTGAGTTTGAATATAACAGCCTTACAAACTGCGTAAGTGATAAGTTTTCAGATGGTATTCTGGGGACCCATTATGTGACCTAAAGTTCAACCGCATCTGGGTCGACAGTCGACACTAAAATTCCTAATTTCACATTCAAATCCTTGAAGTAAGTTCTTGTGATTAGCGCTTACTTAGCTCTAAATTTTATTCCATGCGGTAAATGCTTTTAGTAAAATTTTAGAGGCTTTCTGTAGTCTGAGGCGTCTTTATCTACCTACTGGTAAATATTCCGCCCTGGTAAGTTAGAAGAAGCTTCCAGAGACTTCTGTTTTAGATGGTCTTGTTTTCCTATAAGTATTAGGTGGGGTAAAAGTTAGAAGTGTCGTGAGAAGCAGCTCGTCCTGGGCCCTAATTCACTATGACCACTTAATGATTCCTTACTTCGAAATCACGTCAACTCCTTACCTAATCACGATATCTGCAGTTAACGTATTCTCTATGACATAATGAACGAAACCGCGCGATGAAACGTGAAATTGGCGTGGTTTGAACTGTGAAAATACCACGCTTGACAACAGTACGTGGTTTGCACCTGGTAAGATTACGCGGGGAATAATATTTACCATACAGAATTGGGGCCCAGAGGCCGACACCCGAAACCTTTAGTAGTAATTTTCCATTGCTTGCGAAGATTTTCGTTTTTAGTAAATTAATGAACGCCAGCGTTCCTGCATAGCATATAATACTACCTAATGGCAAAATACAAATGGCAGCCAATTCACATTATGACATAACTTTTCCCATCTTGTAGATTCATGGCTCATTATTTTATAACAATGTGTAACAACATACAAGGTGTAACAGATTAATAAGTTCTGAAAGTATTTAGTTCGTAATTGACTACAGAATCGATTTCAGTAACTTTTAACACAGGTTTTTTTTTTTTTTTTTAATATGTATTTTACCATATTGACCGCCGATTAAGGCAAAAAAAAATAATCTTATTTCAAGGCAATACGACTCAATTTTAAATGCATAAAGAAATACTAGGATCAACACCATTTAGTCAGCGTTAAAAAAATAGTTTTGGTCATTGTATTATGCTTTTAACTCAATACTCTAATTATGTATAGTATATTATAGTACATCTATATAGTACATTTATAATGTACATTATGTACGCGCATAACTACCGATCGACTGCGCCAAATTGGATAATTCTTTTTTTGGTGTTTGTTATTGTCAGGACAAGGTTTGTATAGATGAAAATTTTATACCGATATTCCCACGGGATCGAAACTTATGCGGGTGAAACCGCGGGGCGCAGCTAGTATTGTATAAAACACCATCAATGTAACTTGAAGCTTGCGGGCGGCGAGCAATGGGCAGCTCGCCGCCCGGTAAGGACCAGCAGTGCGATTCTTTAACCATCTCACCGTGAAAACTCAGGTGAAATCAGCGTGGAGTGAGCTATCATTCCAAATAATGCTAGGGATTGACAGCTCACTCTAAGCTCACTTCACCTAACTTATCACGGTGAGATTTTTACAGAATCGATCGGCAGGCCCGGGTCGACGGCGCGTTGTGTTTCACGCGCGCCTCAAAGAGATGTCAGCACGAACTGACGGGGTCCGCTAGGGCCGATGCCTGCAGGGCCGCGGGTTGTTCGAAAGAGATACCGTGGCCACTGGCACAGGCAACTGAAGGAACACGGGTGGGTTTTAGTCAGTAAAAGTCTGACACGCCCTCCCGCTCCGTCCAGAGCGGGAATAGTCATTAAAAAAATACTGGTATTTTTTTTATATTTATTTCACAAAGAATTTATCCCTACTTATGTGGTATCATTTTTTTCTTTTCTCATAGTCAGCACCTGATTCAGCAGATTGAAAGCCTGCCAGACAGGTGACATCAAACGCTTCTAATAAAGATCGAAAATTCCAACTTTTTCTACGTCGACGCGGTTCGTCTCTCTTAAGCGAATAGTTAAGGGGCTGAGTGAAAATCTGTGTCGAGTTTTTGTCGCCTCTCAATACGAATCAAGCCTAATGTCCCGGAAATCGCACTTACGGAGATCCTAGTATATTTTGGCACGCGGTGACGTGAAAACCTGGTCTAAAATGTACAGAATTTGACTCTATTTTGACGTTTTATTTTGCACGAACTGCCATCATGAGATGCCAAGGTATGCTGGTTGCCCGATAGATAGCGTTCCCTTATAAAAACTGCGCCACAGACGAACAAATTTGGCGTCATATTTCCGCGACAAATTCCAACTTTTTGGCTTTATCTCGTCGTTTGGGTAAAGAAGTTTTGTGTGTTTATTTTTATAAAAACAATACAACTTTGTGGATACAATATGCGTAGATAGGTAAAGCGAATAAGCGTATATACTTATAAATAGATAAGATAAGATATTATATTATATAATACATGAAAAGGGCTTAATTTTTTTTTGCAAATTTGTATTTGCCTATTTGAAAAAAAAACATTTTTCTTTTCTTGGCTTGAAGTGGCTCCCGCGTGTCTAGATTTTACTCAGTCACGTATTATTCTACAATATAATATTAATAGATACGCCAGTACATAGATTACTTCCTTTCTGAGAAAATTAATCTTATGAAGACACCCTATTCCCCCTCAGAACCAATCGCACCAACATGATTAGAACCCAGATCGTAATAAAATACCTACCTACACAGGTACTCATAAAAGAACAGACCCATACGCCCGCGCCCTTTACTTCAAACAAGCCAATTGAAATACTCTAGCCAACTTTGAGAAAAACAATGTGCGGTTAGAAAAGGTTTAATGAAATCTATCAGGTACGATTTAAATGTTACACGGGAGGGTACTTCATAAACAATGCATGGTAGGTTCGGATTACTCAAATGGGACTTTTGTTCACGACATGGAGTAGGTAACAAATGGAGTAATACAAAGTGAAGTTATAAACAACTGTGTATCTTTTTGTTTTAACCTTATTCCGATCCAGCCTGTCCCTTGCTGCCCTCCCCCAGCCGCCCTAAGCCGAGGTCTGCCGGTCGATTCTGTAAAAATGTCACCGTGAAAACTCAAGTGAAGTGAGCTTGATGTGAGTTGTCAGTAGTGTCAATGCCTTGCATTATTTGGAATGACAGCTTACTCCACGCTCACTTCACTTAAGTTTTCACGGTGAGATGATTACAGAATCGCACTGCTGTACCCCACAGGGATGCTCTTAGCGTTTAGTCGCTTAGTTTTTAAGTTTTTTATGCCCTGGCTGGCGGCCTTAATTTATTGAGGCACCCACAGGCAAGTCCGGTAACCTCCAAAGATGACCTGCAAGATTCCAATAAAAAAAAATGTTTTAACCATTTATAAATATTGGCTATGCAGGAACATTGGCAGTTATTATTATAGTGTAGGAAAATCGATAACCAATACCAAACTATGTCCAGCATTGTGGCGTACTGCAATAACATAACTATTTACCACTAGAATCAATTCTATTTTTTGTAAACTTTGACGTTCTAAAGTGCCTTGTATGTGCCTATTTGAAACAAATGATTTGACTTTGACTTTATTTTGTCGCACACCTTAAAAAAAAAGACTGATCTTACGTGGAAAAAACAAACTAGTACTTACATAATGTGTGTATTTCATTTATTTACTTCTCTGTAGTGCAAAATAAAGGTCCAGTCCTCGTGTGCCCGATTTTAGTGTCGTTCAAAATTTACGATGGCCCCACAGTTTGAAAGTTTACACTCGGCCGAACTCGTGTGTTTATGGTCTAATGCTACCAGCTTTTAGTTTTCACGGCTTTACCGGAATACAACTTTTCGGACGCCATATTTTTAACTATAAACAAGGTCTTTAGGGTAACACTATATATATTTCCTATTTTAGAAGCTTATTTTTGTGCGCATTTCGTAAAGAAATAACAATAGCATCGTATATTTTGTATTATCAAATGTATTTTTATGTTATGTATTTTCTGGTGTACAATAAAGATAGGCAAGTAGTATTATAAATAAATAGTCGAAGGTTTAAAAATAAAATGGTAGACATTTTGTTTTAAAGCGTAACAAATACCAAATTACTTTTATTTATTTCATATACATAAAAAAGCTACAATAGCATATTAATTCAGTTTTTAAATAGGATATTACTGTCGAAAGGCTTTTCATCCACTTCCGAACTCGGTTCCAAGTCATTAAAAAGGAATTCTCCTACGTAATTATAATATAATGTTCTCGATCAATAGATACTATTATCATTTACTCCTGCTCAGCAGCCCCTGTGGACTATGCTGAAACATGCACTTCTTGATAACCGCTTTATTATTAGTATAGATTATAATTATTACCTATGTAAATAAATAATCTGATTAGATTCGTTTCGTTCACATTGACATACCCTTCTATCAGACATTGACTGACAGTAATGGCAGTACCATGTGTCAATTTTGACAAGATTATTATTTTTTGGGGTGTGTTCACATAATAAAGTGAACACACCCCAAAAAATAATAATCTTGTAAGGTTTGTTCGTTTTAAGAGTAAATTCACACTAAAATAAAAATCTCAAAATTGGGGGCCTTTTAAAATGTATGGTATAGTTAGAACCACTAGTTTTTGGAATGTCTATCTAAATATATTTTATTTTTATTAATTTATCCTTGTTAGAATTATTGAATAGTAAAAAACCATTTTTGGACATGTCCTTTAACCATTAGTTACTATTTTTAACAATTGGTTGAGTTTAACTACGGATCAAAAAACTGGCCCTGTGGCATCAAAGTACTCATTTAGTCCTCACCGCTACCATCCAGAAACGTGCCCACAAGACTGGCAGCATTGTCACAAATCCTAAACCTATTTATATTTTAAAATTAATATTCTAATTTCACAGAAGATGAAACTATGAATCCTTCCAAATGTAAACGTACCTACATAAACTACCCGACATTTAAAACAAAAAGCGACTTAAATATAATGTAGGTACTCTGTGGACTTAATCCACATGATTCCGTTCATTAACGCAGACTGTAATTCATTCACTCGTTCATTCACGGGATTTTCATTAAGCCGGCAATGGAAATCAATGTCCGCGCTCTTGCTCGTCACAAAAGAATTGTAATAAATAGTGAACACCTAGTATAAGCACTAAGCAGGTAAGTACCTAGTGAATGACATTAACATGCACTCACCGCTACACCGCTTAGTCCACACGACATTTAGCGAATTCGACATACTATTTCTTAAACGAAATACTTTTAAAAATAATATAATTAAAATTCTGAGGGATCTGCATGCTTCTGAAAATTCTGTATGCATAAGAAAAGTATTATAGGACCCGTATGATGCAATACACAAACAAGAGTATTGTTTTGTAATTTTTAGTTTCTTTGTTCATTTAATTGATTTTGCCCTGACTACAGTTACGTTTGCCATCAGAGGGGCAATTCTCGTAATTTTAAGAACGTTAGTAGTCTGATCAATTTCAATCTGTTAAAAATGACATCTAATTTCCCTACATTTTGACAAGTTTTTGACATTTGTTTGACACCGAGAAGAGACTGCGACTAGATTTTGAACGTTTTAAATTACCAGAATAGGCTAGATGCCCAAAAAGATCTAATTAGTCCGTCAGTTAGATTATCAAAAATATTGGACCCGTATTTTTTCTTTTGTCAATTATATAAAAAATGATGAAGATATCGCCCGTTAAAGTTCCGCGTGACGTCACGCCTTGCTACACTTTCTAGCAAGGCGTGACGTCACGACATCCTATTCCCAAATTTTGACGCGCTTTGTCTTTGACATTTTTTGTGTGATTGACAAAAGAAAAAATACGTATCCATTATTTTTCGATAATCCAACTGACGGACTAAATATAATAATCATTTTTTTACCCAGGCAACTACCCTATTGGCCTTTTGTTTGTAAATATCGAAGTTGTAATCTGTGAAAAGGGTAGTACATATATTGTTAGGTTAAATGTTAAGTTATTTCAGTTTATTTTTAATATACTACTATTTGTTTTTCCTTTTGAAACAAAACAAAATAAAAAATAGACATTACAAAAATTCAAAGTTGAACATACATAATGTACTTAACTGATGAAAATATGGACGCCTGCACAAATTATTAAAGAAATCTATCTCCTAGTCGTGTCACTAGAGCACACTCCCGTGTTTTATCTGTCAATTTGCCAACATTATCCGATACGATTGTAACATAATCATCATACTTAAATAAATTTAATTGCCCTTGTTATGAGTATCAATAACTTTGAATTTTTACTATCCTATGTAATACCGATGATAAATTATATTTATAAGTATAAAGACACTAGCTGTCTCAGATTCTTAGAGGTTCAAAATTCAGAGAATTTTGGCAATAACTGGTCGGTAGAAATCGGATTAATTCAATCAGCCTGTCATCGAAAACTTTCCTATTTCGTTCTCTGTTACAAAGCCTCACTGTTCGGAAATTCTGATTTGATAACTGTTCTCTATTGTTATCGCATAAAGTTTATTACAACCGCTAGATTAAATTGTTTCACTCAAAATATGAAACGCTTTGAAATCCAAAACAGAGTCGAGAAATTGGAGTTCTGCGAACCAACGCAAGCACGTCTATCAAAAGCTCAACGTCAGCACAGACTATGTAAACTTTACCCGAAAACCGATGACACATAACAGTGGGTCTATAGGTAAGCTGAGTTGAGCTACTGGTGAATGTTCTGCTGTGGAGTTCGTCTCAAATTATAACAAATGGCTCCATACATTACGTTGTCTGGCTAAGCCCGCGAGCCGGGACCCCGCAGGTGGGTAGAAGGTAAACTGGTGGCAATTTCACTTTGGCCCCTTTATCGGCGATGTCAGCTTGTGGTCCTGACATTATTTATGGCTGCAGAAAGTGTGAACTTTAATTTTGTACATCACTAGGGTGTAGGCTTTTTATCTACGTGAGGGCAACGACTTGCTTGCGGTTTTGTTTGGCGAGACATGGCTTTGTTTTGAGTCAAAATGAAATAAGAGAAAGTAGGAAGTTAAAGCTCTCCTTTCAGAGGAATTGCTTACTTATTTTTCAATGAAAACCTCTAAGTAGGTATTGCTGTTATCAAAAGGAATGCGAACAGTTTTGATACTTCTATTTCAGACCACTGATAACCGACTTGTTTGCATAGATCTAGCCCAAACCGTATTTGCCAAAACACCCTAATTTCCACATCATTGACTTCTTTATATAAAAAACATTTTATTAAACGCTTAGAAGCACGTACGTAAAATACGAACATGTTATATTGCAATCCGAAGTCTGTCGTACATGTCGGTATTCAATATTCAGATTTCCAAATGACAATGCTTAATGGAAAAGCAAATATCAGAGAGGAAACATGCACGAATTTTACAGAAAAAAGTCTTAAAGAATGTCATACTTCACCCCTTGTTGACATTAGGTATTGACGCAAAGTAATCGGAAAGGGAAGAGTGTCCCTTATTGACAAAACGTGCCTCTCGCCAAAATATTAAAAATAATCCTCCACGCATTTTGCCTGACAACGAAATTCAAAAGGATTGAAAAAAAAATCGGAAAAACAGAATTTTTACCGGGAGGAAATTATTTTCCTGTTTGTTCAGTATTATTTTTCGATAAGTTGGAATACTTTACATTCCCTTGAACATTGTTTATTTTTTTATGATATTTTTATAGGTGAATTATCGAATATGTTGTACAGCCGATCTATTCTTTATAAATCTCACCGTGAAAATAAGCTCACCGCTCGAAGTGAGATGTTATTGATAGCTCTCTTCAAGTTCTCTTCACCTTCGTCTTCACGGTGAGATTTTTACAGAATAGACCTGCCGGGTCTGCACGATTTAGTTAATTAATTGATATAAAATAACTGATAGGGCTATATATTAAGGTACTTACTCAGGGGTATTTAAACACATAACCAAGAACGGTTTTGACCATTTCTTTACTTATTAGTCAACATTGGAATAGTCTTCTGTCCAACCAACGCGTACATTATTACGTTAGAAAACTCTATTTCCTAACGTAATAATGAACGCGTTGGTAAATGCAGTACACCATAATTAAGCATTCATAATCTCACTAATATCCACTGTTGACCATACCTCTCCGAATATTTTTATTTATTTTTTCCCAAAAAATACACAATACAACAGCAATCAGTATTTCAGGGAACACCTGCTGCTCGCTGCTGCTGTCTAAATTAGCAGCAAAAGAGGGTACAACAATTGACTACTTACCTGATTATTGGGAATACATATCTATATATATAAAATTCAAAGTCCTGACTGACTGACTGACTGATTGACTGACTGACTGACTGACTGACTGATAGATCAACGCACAGCCTAAACCGCTGGTCCTAGAGACATGAAATTTGGAGGGTGGGTTCTTCGTGAAGAGTAGGCATCCACTAAGAAAGGATTTTGCAAAATTCCACCCCTAAGAGGGTGAAAAGGGGGGAATTCGTTTGTATGAAAACTCTTATTCCTTGAGTTAATAAACTTGAAACTTGACACGTATACTAACCAAAATAAATTATGAAGATTGTCAGTTTTTTTTTCGTCTAAACTACCCCCTAATAAGGGATTGGGGGGTTTCAAAGTTTGTATGGAAGAATTTTAGCGCGCAGTCCGATTTACTCGAAACTCGGTAGTTATACCTAATATTGAAAGTAAAGAATAATGTGTATCAGGGTTTTTTGAAAATCTACCCCTGACGGGCTGAAATGGGGTAGTAAATTTTTCAGGGGAGGATTTTACTGCATGGCTTGATTAACTCGAAAATTAGTATAAATAATCTTTGAGTCAAGTTATGAATACATCCCAAACGATTTTTTTTTAATTCCACCCCTGCGGGGGTAAAAAGTGGGGATTCAGTTTATATGAAAAATATTCTTCATTAGGTTAATAAACTTGAAACTTTTCAAGAATACTCGCTAAGTAAGTAGTAGTAATAAAGTTTATCATTATAAGTTTTTCAAAACTACCCCTAAAGGGGAATATAGGGGTGTTGTAGTTTGTGTGGAATAACTTGAATGCGCGCGCGGTCCGATTAACTCGAAACTCAGTGTTTATACTTAAGACCAAAAATAAAGAGTAACATGTATCAAGGTTTTTCGAAAATCTACCCCTAACGGGTTGAAAAGAGGAAGTTAGGTAATTTTACAAGGGAGGATTATAATGCGTGGCTTGATTAACTCGAAAATTGGTATAAATAATCTTTGAATCAAGTTACGAATAATCCCCAACGATTTTTCAAAATTACACCTCTGTGGGGGTGAAAAGCGGGGGATACAGTTTATATGAAAAATCTTATTCCTTGAATTAATAAACTTGGAACTTGGCACGAATACTTACCAAAATAAATTATGAAGATTGTCAGTTTTTTTTCTTCTAAACTACCCCCTAATAAGGGATTGGGGGGTTTCAAAGTTTGTATGGAAGAATTTTAGCGCGCAGTCCGATTTACTCGAAACTCAGTATTTATACCTAATATTGAAAGTAAAGAATAATGTGTATCAGGGTTTTTTGAAAATCTACCCCTGACGGGCTGAAATGGGGTAGTCTATTTTTCAGGGGAGGATTATAATGCGTGGCTTGATTAACTCGAAAATTGGTATAAATAATCTTTGAATCAAGTTATGAATAATGCCAAACGATTTTCCAAAATTCCACCCCTGTGGGGATGAATAGCGGGGGATACAGTTTATATGAATAATCTTAATCATTTAGTTAATAAACTTGAAACTTGGCAAGAATACTTGCCTAAGTAAGTAATAAAGTTTATCATTATAAGTTTTTCAAAACTACCCCTCAAAGGGGGATATAGGGGTGTTAAGTTTGTGTGGAAGAAATTGAATGCGCGGTCCGAGTAACTCGAAACTCAGTATTGATACTTTTGACAGAAAATAATTAATAATAAGTATGTAAAGTTGTCGAAAATTTACCACTGAGGGGACAAACAGGGGTAATTCAGTTTTTAAGGGGAGGATTTGAACTTGAAACTGTATGTTACATTTTCACGCCTAAACCACTGAACTTCTGATTTGGCATAGAGATAGATGGCATCCTGGGGAAGCACATACATTTTATCCTGTTAGCACGTTCCCGTGGGATAATTTCCGACATCCACGCGGGCGAAGCCGCGGGCAGAAGCTAGTCTAAATATAAAGTTATTTGTTATAAATTCTGGAAACAACACTTTGAAAATATAAGTCAGTAAAAAGGTATATGGTATAGGAGCATACAAGGCGAACCTCCTCGTGTACCTTGGTTCGATGTCGATCAACTAAGTAGACATTATATTAAATTAATTTTAACACTTCGCTCTGGACACTATCCGTCAGCGAAATTTGCATTCCTTATGAAAAAAACTGATTCACCGAATTGCAGAGAATGTAATCAGATTGAGGACGTGTAGCATTTGCTGATGGATTGTGTCCGCAACAAGCGCGAGAGGGAGTCACTTTTGAAAGAATTAGACTTAAATAGGCTTAACGTAGGATTAATACAATCAATTTTATCCCAACCAACTTCAGAAGGTGCCAAAAAGTTAAGTCGTTTAATAACAGTCCTTCATCAGTGACTTCTATCCTTACCCCTTATATGAATGTTTAGCTGGTTAGTATAGTTTATCTGTTAATTATAAGGTTTAATGTAACAAAAGTAAAAGGTATGATGGGGTTGACATATCTGTTTCGATAAAAACCCCAAAACAAATAAAGAGAAAACAACAAAAACCTGCCCCCTAATTACGCAACCCACTATCAATGAGAATCTGAATCATTTTGAAGGATATCTTCTATTGCTTCATATGTTCGAAAAATGTGTCTACTCAACAAAGTAATTAACGCAATGAATGTTGTTGAACTGTCAGGACTAGGACTGGAACAATTTGCCTGCAGCGGTCTTCCCTTCCGATTATAATTTGGGTGTTTTCAAGGCTAGAGTGAATAGGCTCATAATAAATTAGTGCGCTTACCATCAACGATTGCATCTCTGCTTTCCATCAGGCGGGATCGCAGTCAAGCGCTAGTTCATACCATAAAAAAAAAAAGTTGAACTGTCAAATCACAACCATTCCTACTATTAGTGTATTACACCATTACGCCTCTGTTATGTATATGCATATGCGTATCCTGTTCCATTGCAGCAGAGACGAAATAAAAAATCGGTATCATTAATACAGGAAAATGTTCATCAAAATGATTTTGTAAAAGGCTGAAATGTATAATGAAACTATGAATAAAAGAGATCGGGCGGCTCATTGACAGAACGTGTCACATCAGCATCAAAGCTCTCCTGAAATGAGGTCAGCGTCAATGATTTGCATAATAAGCTAAAATGTTCAGCAGCTTTCATTTATTTGCGGAGGTTTATGGTTAAAATAGACACCATTATGATGGAATTTAATATTTAACTATTTGATAGGTGGTAATGAAGCATTTTGATTTGTGGATGACAACCGTGAATGTCCACTCCTGCCGATCGATTCTGTAAAAATCTCACCGTGAAAAGTTAGGTGAAGTGAGCTTAGAGTGAGCTGTCAATAGTGTCAAACCCTAGTATTAGTTGGAATGACAGCTCACTCCACGCTCACTTCACCTGAGTTTTCACGGTGAGATGATTACAGAATCGCACTGTTTACTAACTGATCTCCATACACACACATAACACAACATCACCCCTTGTTCCCCCGAAAGGTTGGCCAGAGGTGTACAGTCACGAGCAATAGTATGTATACACTCGGCTTTATTCAAAAGCGATTTACTCCTTTGTTTTTGAACGAAATATTATGCTGTTACGAACATAGCATTTTCGAACCCATAGGTTTGTGCAATGTGTCGTATTTCAACGTTGCAATCATTATTTCACGAAAAAATCGCATTTGAAAGTTGCCAAGTGTTGACATATTGGTGCTCGTGACTGTGTACCCACATTTCGCCAGTTATATTTAAGTCCCATTTAATAGGGGTAAGCCTATTGCCATCAACCTGGCACAGTTCCAGGCTCCGGGCTGCTGCTAAGAAACTCCTGATAGAAACACCCAATAACACCTTGCCCGACCTGGGACTCGCACCCAGGATCTCGTGTTCAACAGTAGCTAATGATGGATTAACAATGAAAACGGTTCTACTGGTCCTCTAAAAACTTATTAACCTTCTAATGATGTATGTACGTTTGTGTAAATGAATGAACTTCTAAAAACTTTTTTGACCGCTAAAGATGCACTTTTTTAAATAAAAGATCTTTTTAACTTTCTGGCCTTTGTCACATTTGGTCGCAGTACCAAACGAGAGAGTGCTCAACTAATCGAGCACTCTCTAATCACTTCAATCAACTCAGCCTATCGCAGTCCACTGCTGGACATAAGCCTCTCCCAGGCTGCGCCACAACACCCTGTCTTCAGCTTTTCGCATCCAGTCCATCCCAGCCACCTTCTTCAGGTCGTCCGTCCATCTAGCTGGGTGGCGTCCTACACTACGCTTGCCGATACGCGGTCGCCAGTCCAGGACTCGTCTGCTCCACCGGCCATCGGTCTTTCGACAAACATGGCCAGCCTACAGCCTCTTCAGTTTGCTTACTCTGCAAGCTATGTCGCTATGTCTAATCACTTACTTAACACAAATGTCCAATATTTAGTCAAAGACTATTGGGCGGTATCCGACCCGGTCACGGACAAGAACAGTTATGGTTATAAATGATCGTTAATAATACGAGTAGTACTTTTATGGCGTATATACTGCACTATATTACCATATTTTTGCTTGTGAATTAAACTTCTGTCGAAATAACATAAATAACATTCAACCACACTCCTTGAACACATTTACTATTACTCCTTGGACACACTCACCTTCACATTATTATTATTCAAATAGACACTCCATCATTCCTCAAATACATTTAAAAAAAGTTTGTAAAAGAAAACCTTACTATTTTTACACGCATTCGTTGTATACTAGAAACATACACACATACCGGGTGGCAGGGACATCGACGAGCAACCTGTTACCATGGATTCAGCACATAATTCTAAACACCCTCACGTCGATATATATTTTAAAAAAAGTTAGCTGTTCTATACATTTTGACCGCGTAGGTATTGCATTTTCCTATGAAACAGCAATTTTTTTTTTTTGTTAACTGACAAAAAAATTCTAAGGGGTCAAAAATCATGTGCTGAATTCATGGTTACAGGTTGCGCGTCGATGTCCCTGCCACCCTGTATACACACTAGCATCTGCGCGCGACTTCGTCCGCGTGAAATTTTTTTGTTCTGCGACCCATCCTGTCGCACCGCATGAGCTGCCCGCGCTACGACTTCGTTTACGGTTAACGATCATTCTGACTTTATTTTCTTTTTGCTCGGCTCCTAGGGGTCATAGCGTACTGTTAAATAGCCAATAACTTTTCTCATTCATGTCAAATCCGACTGGTAGTTCCAGATATTAGCGCGAACAAACAAACAAACTCTTCAGCTTTATTACTAGTACCTACCTACATAGATAGATAACCGGAGAATTTCGTTTACATTACATTACATTTACCTTTATTTATTTGCATACCATAATGTGAATTAAGTTGTTAAAAATAGGCTTAAAGCTAAGATACAGTTATGGACCCTGTAAGGGCAAAGCAACATAAGTAAGAATAAAATAATTAAAAGTAAAAATATTAAAATTAAATTAAATACGTAATAGCATTTACAACAATGCGTTTGTGTCCGCCATCGGTATTTCTCCCATAGTACGTTGTCCAATGTCCTTTATCTCATGCTTACAACCGTGATGTGTCCACTAGTACCACTCTAGTACCTCGTGGTGTCGCCACATCGGCGCCACATCTCATAATGACGTCGCCGCCACGCCCCGGAGTGTCCTATTTAATAACTTGTTTACCCTTAATGGATGTGTTGCACACCGGAGTGTGGGTGTGATTGGTGCATGTGGGTTCGTTAGCGTTAAATGAATGGGAGTTCATTTATAGACTTCACACCTACGTGTAATGTTGTGATAGAAAGATTTAAAAAATGAGTCGGGATATAATGTTATTCGGCTAGCGTAGTGTGGGACGCTCCCAAGCTAGATGGACCGATGACCTTAAGAAGGTGGCTGGGACAGATTGGATGCGGAAGATGGAGGATAGGGTGTTGTGGCGCAGCCTGGAAGAGGCCTATATCCAGCAGTGGACTGCGATAGGGTGAGTTGATAATTTTATTACATGGTTTGCATATTAAATCTAAACGGGTACCGTGCTCTTCAAGAAAAAAAATATTAAATTTTAATTTTAAAAAATATATATTAAATAATATATTGTATTTGTTCAAACCATTGAACAAATACAATATAGTAGGATGATTCTACTATGCATACATGATAAACTTATCATGTATGCATAATGTACATTCAGTACATACGGAAGTGCAAACAAATCTGTTAAATGACCGACATCCGAACGAACATCGGTGTAATAGGCAGCATCATTTAATAGCCTCCGCTGTGTCACAGCCCGCTTAATAATCATGATCAACGTTGTTTATTGCCGATACTCCATATTTTTGGCTCAATTAAGCCCATAATTTTATTTACTTCCACTCCCTTTATTAACTCGACTCGCTTCCAGTTCGTAAAGTTTCTCACCGAGAAAATGAGATGACTCATCAAGACTATTTTAAGAAGTGCTCCAAAAGGAGTTTTGTGGTTAACAGACTTCTACTAAGTAAAATGCTTCCTAAATAAACGCTGCTAAAGTTAAGAGTCGTTTACACGTCAACAAATTTACCTATCACTAAGCAGACGTAACTTTAAGAAGCGTTTATAAATAAACCCCTAAGTTTGGGAATTTTAAAATTAAACAACCTTCAATATTGTAAATATGCATTACAGTTGGACAAAAGCATCCAATAGGTAAGTCAAGATCATCGTCATCATAAATCTGAAGGCCAATTCTCGTCATTTAAAACGTTCAAAATCTAGTCGCAGTCTCATCTCAGCGACAAACAAATGTCAAAAACTTGTCAAAATGTAGGGAAATTAGAAGTATTTTTTGACAGATTGAGACTGAGATCAGACTGTGAACGGTCTTAAAATTACGAGAATTGCCCCTCTCATCTCACGACAATCAACGTCAAAAACTTGTAAAAAAATGTAGAGAAATTGGAGTTATTTTTGAAAAATTGAGACTGAGATTACACTGTGAATGCTTTTAAAATTACAAGAATTGTCCCTCTGACAAAAAACGTCTGCATCGCCGGGTGACGTCTCTTTATGCTTAGGTACCTACTCTTCATTTTAAATTAAAAATTAATCATCAAAAAACCCAATGCAGTGATTGGGTTTAAATAAATACGCTTTAAAAAAAATACATACTCCGACGCACCGATGTGTGTTTTTTTAAAGAGTATTTATTTATTTTGTGCTTATTTCTTCGAATAGAGCTTTGCCTGTACGCTTTAAAATAATAAAATGCTACGCGGCTACGAGCCTACGTGGCTACGCGCCTACGGCGTAGCAACGCAAGCTTTTTGTTTGTGCATTGTTCATATTTTACCTTTATGATCAAGTAAGTAGTAATACTGTAGTAATAGTATTGAGTTTATTTTTATTATACGTGTTGTCGAATAGGCACCGTATTTCTTTTATCAATTTTATTTTATGTAACGTTTGATACATAATTTATATAGCATAAAAAAAATGCTCGGCGTAAAAGGCGGATTGTCGAAAACCAAAGAATAAATCTCAACATATATTATTCGGAGTAATATTTAAATCCCAAAAAGAATATTTTATTACAAAAAAAAATTGGGAATCATTTCCATTGAATTTTAATACGGAATATCCGAGTAGGTGCTTATTTTATTTTTACTTTTAGCACTACATTTATGTAAAATACACGTATGGTTGTATGGATAATGCAACATACAGTCACAAGCACTAATTTATTTATACTTAGCAAAATTCAAAAGCGGTTTTCTCGTGGAATAGCGATTGATACTTATACAGCGCGGCGCTTTAATAGCAACATTAATTTAACACACGTGTACGGTTGCCCGTTTTCGTTTTATGAACATGTTTTAATTTCATTAAATGTTATTATTTCTTTATTTTCATTTTTCTAAAATAGCATCTTGGAGCAACCTGTACTTAAAGAACTGTAGCGCAGGGGTCATTTGCCGGCCCCCCCGGTGGGTTTCCGCATTGTCGAGGCGGGGGGGCTCAGTAGCCGTGGCTGGCTGGACCACGGTGAAGCTAAGAGGAACCCCAGCGGGGGCCGCTCGTCAGGGCTGTGCGGTTTAGCCCGACGTAGCGGCCCACGGGTAAGTTGCGGTGCCGCTTGTGCGACATCGCGACCTACCTGAGGCGGGCCGCGATGTCCCCCGTGAGGGAGACATTGCGGCTGAGGTTGGAGGCCGCGGCGGGAGGGGCTCTCCCTACCTTCCGCGGCCTTGACGGGGCCGCCACCGTATGATGGTGGACGCGGCGGGGCCGCAGGGGAAGAGGAGTGTCGGTGTTTCGTTGCCGCTCTCCCTATCCTCTGCGGCCGTAGCTCCCCCAACGCGGGGGGCATGCGGGGCCTGCCTGTAAGGCGGGCGTGGAGGCCAGCAGGCAACGGGTGCGGGGGCTCCGTTGCCTGTTTTGCACAGGCCTCCACCTTGTGGGACGGGAATGGCCAGGTGTTCCCGGCCATTCCCGTAGCCTCCCAACCTGGGGGGCATGCGGGGCCCGCCATACCATCTTGGCGGGCGTGCGCCGGGAGGGCTGTGGAAGTAAAGGCTGGGCCGATTTCCCATAGCCCTCCCATTACGGCGATTGTAGGAACACCGCTGAGTTTTAATGGGTATACTGTCCTTCAGAAGTTCCGACAGGGAGTCCCACATACCCCGTCTCGTCCCCCACGAGACGGGGATGCATTGCATTTCTCAGCGAGAAAAAAAAAAAAAAAAAGGTGTCATTTGCCGGGGTCATCGCATCAATGAAATTAAAACAATAACGTGCAAAGAGTAGGCGAATTGAAGGAAAGAGAGAGAGAGTCTTATGTCAGCGATCGGCGCAGGCAGTAGTTTTCAAATAGCAAATTATTTTATGTTGTTGTAATTTTTATGATTACTGGCCACTAGTCCTTACCCGTGTGTTAAACAAATGTCGCGATTGAAGGTACGTTGTGCAATGTACGTTGTAAAGGACGTTGTTGATTAAACCTATTCCATAATAAAATCTGTGTTTGTAAGAACATAAAATTACAATCATTACAGTAGGAGTTCTTTGGATGGATGTAACTGTTTAGACTTTTAAAAGTTGCCTAGTGTATACATATTAGGGCGGGCGCCCACGAGCAACATTTGTCTCCGCAACTAATTTGTCTCTCACATCAGTTCTACGGGTTTGTATGAAAGTGCGCGCATGTAGCGACGCGACAAAGACTGCACTTTCATAGACTTGATGTCAGACCCAAATTAGTGGCTGAGATAAAAGTTGCTCGTGGGCTTCCCTTAGTGCTCGTGAAGTCGTGACCGTACATAGTATTATGTATACCTTCACAGTAAATCCCGGAACTCCGGTCACAATCCCGTGAGTATGCAACAGTGTTACAATTTCCATTTTTCTGGTTTAGCCAGTGCGCGGTGCTGCGGACCACCGCTGTTACATTATTCAGGACTACGTACTATGTCCGCTTGAACTCGGTTAATGCGAGAAACAATACGTCTGTGAACTTTTCGATACTTTGTGTATGAGATTTTGTTTGTAGAGGCGGGTATTGTAGTACTGTAGTATCACATCATGCAGCGACTAAGGCTATCACCGACTTTCTCAAAGAAACGGTCAAAATACAAAATTGTGTACGTTACCTGAACGAGAAAATCCCGTGTAAGTAAAAGGGATACATATTTATAGTTGATCACCTGTGCACCTGTGTGTGTTGTGCACCTGTGTCTGCGCGCACACTTGTGCACATCTCCCGCGCCAAAGTCTAGTCTCCGTTGAGATTGACCGCCGCGGACGAAATACTGTCTGGACGACTTTTATAGTTGATCGCCGACTGTCCACACCGCCAGCAAGTACTCGTTTGTTGAGGCGACAAGATCTATCAAAGAGAGTACTCGCTTGTCAGGCAGAACACTCACTGAGAGACTCACGCTTGATACATGCGCAATATGCGCATATCAGCGGGTAGTCTAGCGGGCTCATCGCCGTCGCGCACTCGCTGCTCATTGCTGGCCAACTCGTTATCAGTAGCTAGCTCTATTCGCTCCTTCTCGTTATTCGCCGGCGGTGGTTCAGGTCCCTCAGACATTATTGTATTAGGGGCTGATTTTACAATCTACACATAATTTTTATTCTCGGAATAAAATTGATGTCTGACAGTTTTTGTATGGAAGAACTGTCAAAAATTCGAAATGATTCCGCCTTTAAAATTATCTGACGTTGCAAAAATCAGCCCTAGGCCGAATTCCACCAAACTTTTATACCTAGAATAAGTCTTATTTTCTGAATAAATTTTGAAGTTTTGATAGTTTTTTCATACTAAGATTGTCAGAGGTCAATACCATTCCACGGATAAAAGATGACTTTGGTGAAATCAGCCTTTATAGGCGCGTAAATATGAACACGTCTTATAAATAGCTAGCTTGCTTTTTATTTAGCGGCAAGGCTGTATCTATTCTAATACCTGGGCTCAAAGGAGCCATATAGAACCCACCTTTATCAACGTCAAATAAAAGCACACAAACATAAAGGGGCTGTTCCATTGGTGCGTAGGATGTGCTAGGCATAGATATGCAGTTATTTACGTAAGTTGTGTGGGTCTATTTGTATGACTGCGTGTATCCTACTGTACCTTTTCATTACAGCATAAGCTGTTCACAGATGTTGCAACCCACGTGTAAACAGTACTCGTGTACTGTTCTGTCTGTGGGTCAGTGGGTGGTTGTAGGTGGGTGTATTATGAATGACGCCGCTTCTTACACTCAACTACGAAACAGTCCTATGTGAGGTACACATTCGAATAGGGACGAGGATTTGTCAATGATGATTTGATGAATGACGTCATCAACCCATGCACCCATGGTACTGTGACCGCTCCGCGCTTTCATGCAAATCAAAGCTAATAAGCAACATGGATCGTAATGTACCGGTGATTTAAAAATCCTAACTAATATTATGAATGCGAAATTGAGTTCATTTTGTTACGATTTCGCGCTAAAACGGCAGAACGGATTTGGATGAAATTTGTCACGCAGTTAGACCATGACCTAGGTAAGAGCAGGCTATTTTTCATCCTGGTTCGCAAACGAAGTCGTGTGCAAATAAATACTAATAAGTCAGGTAGAAGCATATAATTATACTAATAAGTCAGGGAAATTAATTGTTGACACCAACTAAAATTTTCCATAAGTTTATTAAAAGACAACTGTCAACTGACGAACGCCGTGGAATTGGCAAAGTTTTGGTTCAACGATATACAGCGTGGCGCTTTAATGGCGACATTAATTTAACACACGTATACGGTTTTGCGTTGTAGTTTTATGAATGTATTTTAATTTAATTAAACATTAATATTTATTTATTTATTAACAATTTTATAAAATAGCATCTTAGAGCAACCTGACTTAAAGAACTATAGCGCAGGGGTCATTGGCCAGGGTCACGGATAATAACATCGCATCAATGTAATTAAAACAATTAACGAGCAAAGAGAAGGCGAATTGAAGGAAAGAGAGAGAGCCCTATGTCGGCGCGCGGCGCAAGTGGAAGTTTTCAAGTTACGATTTTTTTTATGTTGTTATAATTTTTATGATTACTGGCCACTAGCCCTACCCGTGTGTCAAATTAATGTCGCCATTGTAGCGCCACGTTGTATAAAATTCAGTCATGCCAGCGACACGAAGAAGAAGACTGTCATTCTTCGACAGTTGTATGTAAATTTTATAACACAGCAAATTAACGTAGTGTCAATTTACATAATTGACAATTATTTTCCTTGAACTGTTCAGGTACGGTCAGCAACAAAATTCGGTTAACACTTTAGTTGTTTAAATCTTAATTATTGAGCAAAATATTCTTAAAAAACATATAGTAATAGAATAATTAAGAATAATTAACTCTTTGCTATTACATGAAATAGAGAAAACCAATGTATCGCATCATTTTGTATCAATTTAGATGATTTGTAAAAGTAACAGTGTTAATTGACTTTTGTTGCTGACTGTACGAAGGAACACGAGAGGTTTAAAGGAATAGGAATAGGGTGTAAAGTTCACTCATCCTCTATAGAAAAGGGAGGATCCTCCGACCAGACGGGTGTTGTGTCTGTCGGGCAACGATTAATGTTGGGAAGTTTGTATACTATGCTAATTGCGCGGTAAACTCTGCTTGCGAGATGCAGGATTTGCGTGACGTCAGTATGACGCGTTGTTCGCATGTGGCGTTTTAGATACCGCTACACTGGGTAATACTGACCGACTATTTAAAATGTTGACAATTCAAAAGTGCCTGAAATGGTTTAATTGAAATAAATGATTTGAATTTGAGTTTGAATACTTGGTAAAACTGGTTGTCAGACTTTCAGGCTTCTGACACCCGTAACGACTGTCAAAGATCCACGAATGACAACCGGGAGCAACGGCTTAACGTGCTTTCCGAGGCACGGAGGGGTCTTGGTATGTAAAGATGGTCACCCATCCACGGACCAACCGTGGCAAACTTAACCGGTGGATCGAACCGTGCGGCTATTACTACGTAGCCACAAGCCCCTCCGAAATGTGTAAGCATATTAAAATAATATCATGTATCAAAGGACTTTATTTACCTTTATAATAAACATCCAATATTAAATAAACCGCCAATGTCCGAGCTGTAGCCTTAATAAATTGTTTATTTAAAAGCGATAACATCAGCACTTGTACATTTGCACAAACTGTATTATAATTTACGTTACGGATGGTCGACTATCACAATAAATGATTTTAAAATGGCGGCTATTACTGTTTCGCTTATATTTATTTACTTTTACAAAATATGGGTATTTAATTTCAACCACTCTCACCAAGGGGTATCGTATTACAAACTCACTGGGTTGTGGAGGCAGGCAGTCGCTCCATGTAAAATACTGGCATTCAGCTGTATCCGGTTAGACTGGAAGCCGACCCCAACATAGTTGGGAAAAGGTTAAGCAGATAATGAGGTATTTAATTTGACTTCAATGCTATCATGCCTTTTATGCCAGACGATAAAAAGCTAGTCTCTAAATGGTATTTTAAAAATAAAAACAGTTTAAGTATCGCCAGAGATTGCGTTGTCTTGAAAATAAATAAGGTATTTCGAAGAAGTTCTTCTTCTCTTTAAATAGACACAAACACTATTATCTCAGACTAGATATTTGCCCGAGTCGCATCGCATTGCCTGCCCGCACTATTACTTAGTTTTCGCTTATCATTTGTTCTTCCTTTTTTTTTTGTTCGGGTCCTAAGTCCTAGCGTGATGAAAGAAAGAAAAAAGAAAGAAAAAATATTTATTGCGACTCGTACAGGATCATAAACTAAACTAAATACAGTTAAAAATAAAAATAAAACAAATTATAAAAAAAAAGTAACAAAAGGAAAAAAGACAGAAAGTCCTATACGAGGCCAAAAGGCTCCTATCTCAGCATGATGCTTCGACATTTAAAAAATAAATGTCGTAGCGCTGGTATTCTGATAGGGCCCACTGTGATGTGAACTAGCCTATAGCCTTCTTCAAGGATTGGGCTTAAAATGCAAAAAATATTTTTCAATTCAACTGGTAGTTACACATCCCTTCATCCTACATCCCTTTTTACAGCCACCGCATACTAATTCATTTGAGTGTAAAATCTAAATATTTAATTGTGCACTCTCTAAATTATTTAGTAACTTCTCATAACATGAATTAAAATCTTGTCTATTACGGCACCATTTTTACCAGCAACAGTAATTCGATAAAAGTTTCTTCCAATTCTTAATAACAGTAAAATTATATCAATATCTCCGTCCAATTCGTTCTACCGTTACACTTCAATTCATTAGATCTAACCCAATTGTTGAGGGCTCCCTATTAGTTCGCGATGGGCTCGCTAAAACAATTCGCAGCATCCGGCCCACCGTCCATTAAAGATGGCTGCCGTTGCACCGGGAGCTGGAAGATAGTCGCTCTTATTAAAATACTGACGCTACGGAGATATGAAAGGAAATTGCGGAAAATTCTTATAAATTGTATCTACCTTTTGTGTTGTTGAAGACATTCGAAGAAGGAGAGGCTTGTGGCTAAGTAAAACCAGCCGCACGGGTCGATCGATCAGGTTAAGCTACGCTTGCGGCGGTCGGTCACCCATCCACCCATCCACGGGTGACCATCTTTGCATACCAAGACTCTCCGTGCCTCGGAAAGCACATTAAGCTGTTGGTCCTGGCTGTCATTCGTAGATCTTTGACAGTCGTTTTATTTTTTATTTTTTGTAAATTTTTAAAAATGTTAAAAATGTTTTGTTGTTTTTACAATTTTACTCGCCAAACTTTCGAGTTTGTTTGCGGGTCGTCAGAAGCCCGAAAGTCTGAAAACCAGTCTTACCAAAGTTTATCGTATTACCCAGTAACTGGGTTGTGGAGGTCAGATAGGCAGTCGCTCCATTTAAAATACTGGTATTCAGCTGCATCTGTGTTAGACTGGAAGCCGACCCCAACATAGTTGGGAAAAGGTTAGGTAGATGGATTTTTTTGATTGAAGATATTCGAAGAAGGTATCACTTGGAACCTTACATTCCACGGCCATTAACTAAATGATATGTATGGGATCGATATTATACAATACCTACACCAATTGCAAAGTGGGCCGAGTTGTGAGTGTCGCCATAAAACATGCATATTTGAACACTATACGACGGCTAATAGGGGACGTAACAATAAATGGACTAAGCCAATACGCTGACACACGTTTATCCTAATTATAGTCTTTGAATATATTACACACTCCCTCCAAACCTTCCCATGGCCCTTCCAACGTTTGTTATACGGCTGAAATCGAAAATGTGTATAGATTATTTTATGAATTCATGAAATTTGAGTTTGCAATATAAAGAAAACAAAGTCGTCGTCGTCCGCCGCGTCTGTCTGTCCCTCAGAACGCAATAATCTCAAACATTACCGAACGGATTTTCATACGGGTTTCACCAATTGACGGAGTGATTCATGAGGAAGGTTTAGTTGTATATTTCATTAAGGTTTTGTAAATTGGATGACTTATGACGAGAATTGTTGAAAATGTCTTAAAAAATCATTCCGACTGGGAGTTTTACTGGCGCGCGCCGCGTAAACCAATAGAGTTATATATATGAAAACAATGTATGACGGAATTAATAATAACACATAGGGTACTTTTAATCCCGGCAGTACGTTCCCGTGGGATATTTGTCGACATCCCGAAGTTGCGGGAAAAACTGGTACAATATAAAGAAAACATACAAAAACATATTGCTTGGAACAACACGCTGTTTTGAAGTCACGTCAGCCGAGCGTAGTTTCGAAAATGACTGTATTTTATCCTCAACTAGACCAGGACTTCAATCGTTATAAAGCATAACAATTTCCAGATCTTTTCTTAGTAGTCCCAGCAAAGAAATTCAACTAACAATACGGTCGTGGTATTTTTTCTACTAAACGACTTCAAAACCTGCTGGAAACGAAATAAAGTTGTCTGAAAACTTATGGCGAATAATTCTGGGCACGTAGGAACATGACAGCGATTTCTTTGAAATTCTATTCGGCTTTTCTGTGTGCTGTGACTCTTAAATAGTAACTTAATTTTATGTGTAACCTGTTCCTTTACTTATTTTAAAAGTTACCGAGACCTTGACAGTGTGTCTGTTATATTTATTCTCTGACGTATGTTTTCTATAAACTTGAGGGGCCCGTGGCTAAATAATAACAGTCGCACTCGCACAGGTCGATCGATCAGGTTAGGCTACGCTTGCCGCGCTTGATCTGTGGATGGGTGACCATCTTTACATACCAAGACCCCTTCGTGCCTCGAAAAGCACGTTAAGCCGTTGGTCCCGACTGGCATTCGTGGATCTTTGACAGTCGTTACGGGTATTTGGAAGCCCGAAAGTCTGACAACCAGTCTTACCAAGGGGTAGCTAGTAACTGGGTTGTGGAGGTTAGAGGCAATCGCTCTATGTTTTCTAAACTTCTTGTGAACTTCTTTGTATTCATAGAATTTGTGTTTTATTATCCATGGTATAAAATCCTAAACTGTAATCTCATAACCGTAGTACATAAACCAGAGATATTTTAGTGATTAAAGTGGACTCATTTCTTTACACAATCAGCCTATAATGTTCCCAATGCTGGGATGCAGGCCTCCTTTCGGTGAGAGGGAGTGGGCTGTAATCCACCCAGTGCGGGTAGAAGTCACCAGCACCCTAATTGCGTAACACGCGATCAATCGGAATCGGTTTCATTTTGACAGTTCAACAACATTCATTGCATTATTTACGTGCTAAGCAGACAAATTTTTCGAACTTATGAAGCAATGGATTAGCAATTTGCTTCAAAATGATTCAGATTCCGATTGATTGTGTATGACTCATTTGTTTAATTATTTTAAAAAGGAAAATTACTAAGCAAGAACCGTTTCAACTAAAACTCTTTCCGATAATATAATCAACCAGGTACAGTTGAAAACCAGCGTCAGCCGTGAGGCACACTTCCCTGCTAATTTCTTACATCGCACTTTACACTTTTTATTTGATCTTTATTTTTTTGTTTTTATCTGATGTGTGTATCAGAAAGCTAATTTTCGTAATTTAAAACGTTCAAATTCTAGTCGCAGTCTCATCTCAGCGACAAACAAATGTCAAAAACTTTTCAAAATGTAGGGAAATTAGAGGTATTTTTGACAGATTGAGACTGAGATTAAACTGTGAACGTTCTTAAAATTACGCGAATTGCCCCTCTGATGTATTGTGTGTATTTTAGTCTATGCTAAATACATGTATTTTCTTTCTTTCTAACCATTTATTCTTCACAAACAAGCAATCACTCAAACAAAAAAGCCCACCCAGTGACTTACTTACCCTGCAGACTGCAAGCCGTAGGTCGTTAACCGTCCTCGCCTTAATAAAGATAAGGCCTCCACTTATAATTGCAGGGGCGCCTTAATGGACATTAAAGCCTGACTCGGATCCTCTAAACTGAAAATTAGAACACGTGCTAGCTTAATAATATTTTAATTAAAGAGATTAGAGCAGATTACGGTTAGTTGTTCTATGATTTTGGATAGATAGATAGTGCAGTGAGAATGGGAATGTAAGCTCCGGAAAATGTGTCAAATAGATTGCCTGTAGATGTATTAATTATAAGGCTTTATTAAATATTTTAGGGCTGATTTTTCAATTCGAGGAATAATTTTGAAATTTTGACAGTTATTTCATACAAAACTGTCAAACGTCAATTTTATTCCTCGAATAAAAGTTATCAGCCCTAAGAAAAATATTAGCTTTTCCATAATATTACAGTAGAATTGGAATGTTGTTGATATATTTTTGGCTAATGCTAATGTTGTGAAAATTAAATAACATAACGTTCTAACATTAAACAAACTTATTGATTAACAACAACAAACAACCATAAACAATAGTTTACACATACACATAATTATCTACATTTGAATAGATACCTAAGTGAGCATTATTATAATATAATTTGAAATAATATATATTAATTATAATATAATTTGTTGACAGGCTGACTTTAGATTAGTTGGTATCATTCCAGAAGATGAAAATATACATGAATTTTAAACCTTTTCTTTTGAAATTGAATGTCGCTTCCAGAAATCCAAATAAAGTCTGCCGATTAAAATTGCAACAAAATACGCGATGTTTAATCACGTTCTTTTTCACGCTATTTCAGAGTTGGTTGCATATTCAAATTTGGTCATATTCCTAAAGGATCCTTTACCCACTGAAAAAATACCAATGAATTCAAACTCAGCCTGTAACCCACTAGATACTTTATAATAATAAACTAAAGTCAAGGAAATTAATTACCAAGCTAATTGACTACCAACTAAAATTGTCCATATATTGAAATCACATCAGTTAGTCAGTTTAGTTTATGATCCTGTACTAGTCGCAATAAATACTTTTTCTTTCTTTATCAGTACATTTTATGTCATTTCCCTATGTTTTACTGTGTACATCTATATAATAGGTATATATAAAATGAATCCCTATTTCCCTTGGTCACGCCATAACTTGAGAACGACTTTACCGATTTCATCCATCTTTTTTTTTAAGTTTTCTAATACTTTGTAGAAGGTTCTTACGGAAAAAAAAATGAAGAAAGTTGCGCAGAAAATTAGAAGATTTAAGAATTCCGCTACAACAGCTGAACGGATTTAGATGAAATTTGACACATGGGTAGACTGGACTAGAGAAGGACATTGGTTACTGTCCATCCTGGATCGCAGACGAAGTCGTGGGCAACGGCTAGTACATAATAAAATCACAATGCCATTCTTTGACAGTTCATTCTTCGAATGCAGTGGTTTTGGCTCCGAGATCGTGAGTACGAACCCAGGCAGGCACTTTAATTTCATAACTGCTCTCAAAGAGATGTGACATCTACCACTCGGGCCCGCGTGGTAGATTATAGCCCACTCCCTTTCGTAGAGAGGATGCCTGCGACCCAGTAGTGGGAACATTATAGGTTGATTATGTATGTTATGTACTGCTCTCAAAACGGTGAAGGAAAACATCGTGAGGAAACCGGTATGTCGTAGAAACCAAAATATTCGAAGACATGTGACATCTACTATCCCACACTGGACCCGCGTGGTGAATTATGGCCCATTCCCTCTCACAGAGAGGAGGCCTGTGTCCCAGCAGTGGGAACTGACAGTACCTATAGATCTAAGATACCAAATAGCCTATTATGACGAAACGAGCCCGTAACTAGGTGAACGTTTGACAGAAATTGTCTCTTGTGATTTGTACCCGACGCTGTATTAGTCTAGAATCAGGATTGTGTAATTACTAATTTAGCTTGTAGATTGAACACGACAAATTACAGTGGTGGAACGTCTGTAGCCTGAGACATTGTTTGATAGAGAATTAGTTTCAGTCCAGAATGCCCTAGCACGAACGCGCGAAGAAAATGTACCTAACGTAAATTGGAACGATTTTTTAATCTAAAATACAACTATCCTGTCATTACAACTCTAAAAGATTCCTTTGGCGCGTAGCCAAAATCGGAACAAACGCCGCCATTTTGTTTTTCAAATACAATTTCTGTGATAATTTCACAAATGTTTACAGTCCGTTCATCATTACTTACTACATGGTTCTATTTACTAACTTATTTAATCGATACATTATCTTTATACCTAAGTAAATACATACATATTAATTTTATTTACAAGATAACACTAAAATAACAAAATAATATCCTAAATTAACTAAAACTATTTACAAACTAAAATAAAGCGTCGAAAAATTCATCCACATCGCTGTCGACTGGTAATGTACCCAAGACACTGGCGGCATTGCCACGTTGTATGGCAATGCTTAGCCTCTGGCAGCAGCAACCCAACAGTAACCTTATTGTGACGAGTATAAAGATCACAAAGATTTTGACAGACCTGTCAGTGGCAGTGTCCAACAGCAACCTTATTAGAATAAGAATAAAGATCACTGTGATTTCGATAGTAACGCAAAATTAGAGGTAAAATAACTGTGAAAAGACTGTAGCACTCTATTTTCGGCAACCACACGACCACACCCATAGATGTGAATAATCTGTACCTACTTACATATTTTAATAAAACAGTACCGAAGTCTAAACTTTACCTACATTGAATATTTTTGAAAAGAGTTATTACTACAAGGTAACGAGTCTAATGCCGATCTTTCGGCTCCCATCGTTTATAACCTGAGTTTACACATAGGGTTTAATCCGGGTAGAATTCCCATGGGATATTTTCAAGTTTAAAATTGTTCAATTTTACGTTACGTTTACTCGGCGCGTGTATGCTAGGCCCACAGATAGTATACAGAACTAATTAAATAAAGTCAAAATCTAATGATTTATTTCAATTGCGAACTGTTGATGACGAATTGACGCTGGATTTAGTATTAACGCTGACGTCGGTCACGTACCGTCAGTCATGCGTACCAAGACGCTGACAATAAATGGACGTGTATAGTGTAGCACTGACGGTCAGAGACGCGCGAGTCCATATAAATCGGTACGCTACCCATGTCAACGCTGACCGTCGTCGGTCGACCACTAAATCCAGCCTGAGATACCTACCCACAGAATACAGTTTCCTGTAGCGAATAATGGGAAATAATTATTACGATATTAATAGCGTGTCGACTCGAAAGAGTAAAATAAATTAAATTATCATTCAAAACCGGCGCAAGCCACACAAAAGGGCTGTGAACCGCACTATTATAACGTTTCATGCAATCCAGTATTTACTGTAAGTGCAGACACATTTTCACTACATTTTATACGATACTGAAAAAGTGTGTAGCTATAGTTCTGCAGGAAATCATACCTACAGTAATATGATCGTGCATGTTAAACTAACATGCACGATCATATTACTGTAGGTATGTTATTTTTCTGTTCATGTGCCTATTAAAATACAAATGCTTGGGTTTCTGACGTAGCCCTGTACTAGCGAAGAACATATCACTATCATAGGTATTTGCACGACGTCATCATGTGCTGTTTCTTCTCTCCTATCTGCTAGAACAATATAAGCATAGTGCCTGCCGTGGTAAAGTTATTGACCAGTCAGCAACGTTACCATCGTGAAGACTATTTAAATGTCTTACATTGCACTTGGCCCCATTCACTGCCTTGAGTGAGGCGACTTGTGAAGTTGTGACGTGACTTGCGTCATGCGACACGCACGGGCGTCGTCTGTTTCCGTCCGTCACTCCGCAAGTCATGTCGCGGTGACTCGTGGCATGCTCTAAACAACTTCTTTCATTGGTTTTCTCTGCAGTCACTGTCGAAAAACGCGTACGTATTGCTTGAGCGTGTACTTAGCTCGTGGCCACGAGGTAATGCTCTCTCCAAACAAAACCATGGCTACCACACAAACATTCTGCTCCGCAGGTTTATCCCAAAGACAATGTTAACGAGGTTTTTAAAAAAATCTCTAATCCTCACGTAAACTACTTAGTAACGGTTTGCGGCCATTCTTAAAGCTCGCCAACTGTAGCGCCCACTCAAATTGAATTTACTCTTAGACTGGATTTGGTGCACGAGACCGCAAAGAAAATTGTTTTTCTCTCATTTAACGTCGATTCTTATTGAAGAAAAATATGTATATTGGGAAAATGTTAGGTACTTGGTTAATAAGTTGGACATTTCTTTTAAAAGGGGAATTTAACCTTTTTTTTATTATGATAGGTATAACACCTTTTGATTTCTCTTGCATAAGGAATTGCAAACATTCAGAATGACTGAATGTATAAAAAATAATCTTGTAAATCTTGGCCTTGCTCATTTATTTTTCAGAAAAATAAATTCTCTTAATTATATTCAGAACCAATCGCTCAAAATATTATAATGGACGGATATTTTACGTGAAAGGTCTTCATTAGTGCCTTCTACGAAATTATAATGAGCACGTATCCTTTTTAATCGGCAATCTATGTACCTAAATGTAAAAAAACATTATCTTTCTTTTGGAGCAGTCAGGTAAAAATGGCTCAAAATTTGTGTAGTTCATACCTACCGTGGTACCTACTTACCTACACATAAGATAGAGTTAAATTCCGTAGTCTTAGTTAACCATGCTTACATTATGAATGTGGAAGAGAATCTCTCTGTCTATATGGTACCTATGTTTTCACAGCTGAACTAAAACGAAACTTGTAAAGGTGTAATTTGTCACAGAGCTGCCCTAATAAACAAAGAATGCTGTTAGCACTTTTATCCCAGATAATTGAAAACTTCACACGCGCGCGAAGCACAGAGGCACAGATTTTTATATAAAACCAGTCGCTAGTTTTTGCAGTTCGCTTGTTTACCTATAGTATAACCATGGTACGTATTGCACTTAAGTTACATTAATTTACTCCTAGGTAAACATTGAAAAGTGAGGCGAGCTAGTTAAGTTGCAGTAGGTATACTTTTAACGTAATATCAAACTGTTACTCACCGATATCATTAGGCGCCTTGCAATTTCACATATAAATACGTTTTGCTCATGCAGCACAACGATTTCTGCCTTTTTTAACTTTGATAAATGTTGCATGGTTGGATCCACAGAAATAAATCCGCAAACGAATACGAGTAGCAATCAATAAACTCGGTAATGCAAATACTCGTAGACTGCCAACTAAGAACGCTCATCTATATCTATTTTATATATAAAAATGAAGCCCTATTTCTCTTGGTCACGCCATAACTTGAGAACGACTTTACCGATTTCATCCATCTTTTTTTTAAAGTTTTCTAATACTTTGTAGAAGGTTCTTACGGAAAACAAAATTAAGAAAGTTGCGCAGAAAATTTAGTAAATTTAAGAATTACGCTTGTTCGCTAAAACTGCTGAACGGATTTAGATGAAATTTGACACATGGATAGACCATAATCTGGAGAAGGACATGCTACTTTTCATCCTAGATCGCAGACGAAGTCGTGGGCAACAGCTAGTACATATATAAAATTCAAAGTCCTGACTGACTGATAAACCGCTGGTCCTATAGACTTGAAATTTTGAGGGTGTGTTCTTCGTGAAGAGTAGATATCCACTAAAACAGGGTTTTTCGAAATTACCCCTTAAGAAGTGAAGGGGTATTTTGTTTGTATGGAAATTCTTATTCCTTGAGTCCAATACTAATCTAAGTAAATTATTAAGTTTGCCATTTAATGATTTTCTAAACTACCCCCTAAAAGGGGATTGGGGGGTTTCAAAGTTTGTATGGAAGAATTTTAGCGCGCGGTCCGATAACTCGAAACTCAGTATTTATACCTAGAATCAAAAGTAAAGAATAATTTATATCAGGGTTTTTCGTTTTCAAAATTACCCCTGACGGGCTGAAAAGGGGTACTTAGTCAATTTTACAGGGGAGGATATTATTTCACTGCATGGCTTGATTAACTCGAAAATTATTATAAATAATCTTTGAGTCAAGTTATGAATACATTCCAAACGATCTTTTTAAATTCCACCCCTGTGGGGGTAACAAGCGTGGGATACAGAATCTTCTTCATTAGATTAATAAACTTGAATCTTTTCAAAAATACTCGTCTGAGTAAGTAATAAAGTTTATCATTATAAATTTTTCAAAACTACCCCTCAAAGGGGGATATAGGGGTGTTGAAGTTTGTGTAAAATGCGCGGTCCGATTAACTCGAAACTCAGTGTTTATACTTAAGACCAAAACTAAAGAGTAAAAAGTCAGGGTTTTTCGAAAATCTACCCCTAACGGGCTGAAAAGGGGTAGTTCATTTTACAGGGGAGGATTATAATACGTGGCTTGATTAACTCAAAAATTAATATTAATACTTTTGACAGAAAATAATTAATAATAAGTATGTAAAGTTGTCGAAAATTGACCCCTGACAAGGCAAAAAGGGGTAATTCGATTTTTAAGGGGAGGATTTGAACTTGAAACTGTATATTGCATTTTCACACCTAAACCACTGAACTTCTGATTTGGCAAAGAGATAGATGGCATCCTGGGGAAGGACATGCTTTTTATCCTGGTAGCACGTTCCCGTGGGATGATTCCCGACATCCAGGCAGGCGAAGCCGCGGGCGGAAGCTAATTTTGATAAAATAGGTTGTTTGAAAACAATATTTTTAAATTATTTTCTAAACAGACAAAATAAAATAGCCTGAGAGTTCCGCGGCTGTCTCAAACAATGCAAACTTCATTACTCATCCATGAACGGGATCGAATCGTTATAAATTCAACTTTAAATGTTACGAAACGAAACGTTGAAACGACTTCGACTCGTCGTTCGTCGTCGACTTGAAACGTTTAAATATTTGTAAACGCACCCACGATACAGGAGATTCCTAGTGTGGGGCAACGTTACTTATTTTTTTTCTTTATTTGGTTTTTATGTTCTTTTTTGCGTCATGTTTACCGCAAATAAACGTATTTTCTTTCTTTCTTTCTTCTTACTTATAGAAAAAAAATACTTTTAAGTAATTTTTTAACAAAATAATGAATACAAAAAGAGAAAGATATTTGCTGCACACAAGGTTTGAACTTACGACTTCTCGTTCACTGACCAAAGACGATAGCCATTGTGCCAAGATTGCTTTAGTAATATAATGCGAAATATTGTATCTCACTAGCTTCTGCCCGCAGCTTCGCCCGCGTGGATGTCGGAAATTATGCCACGGGAACGTGCTAACAGGATAAAATGTATGTGCTTCCCCAGAGCTTCTTTGCCAAATCAGAAGTTCAGTGGTTTAGGCGTGAAAATGTAACATACAGTTTCAAGTTCAAATCCTCCCCTTAAAAACTGAATTAACCCTTCTTGTCCCGGCAGTGGTACATTTTCGACAACTTTACATACTTATTATTAATTATTTTCTGTCAAAAGTATCAATACTGAGTTTCGAGTTACTCGGACCGCGCATTCAATTTCTTCCATACAAACTTAACACCCCTATGTCCCCCTTTGAGGGGTAGTTTTGAAAAACTTATAATTATAAACTTTATTAGGTAATTACTTACTTAGGCAAGTATTCTTGTCAAGTTTCAAGTTTATTAACCTAATGAAGAAGATTTTTCATATAAACTGTATCTCCGCTTTTCACCCCTACAGGGGTGGAATTAACAAAAAAATAGTTTGGGATGTATTCATAACTTGACTCAAAGATTATTTAAAATTTATACTAATTTTCAAGTTAATCAAGCCATGCAGTAAAATCCTCCCCTGAAAAATTTACTACCCCATATCAGCCCGTCAGGGGTAGATTTTCAAAAAACCCTGATACACATTATTCTTTACGGCACAGTTGGCGCAGTGGTTAAGCGATTGACTGCTGCGCTGCGTGTCACGGGTTCGATTCCCGCACGGAACAAATATTTGTATGACCTACAAGTAGTTGTTCCGGGTCTGGCTGTTTGTGTATGTGAGTTTAAATGTTTTTAAACGCACCCACGATACAGGAGTAATTCCAAGTGTGGGGCAACGTATAAAAAAACACTTTGAAACCCCCCCAATCGCTTATTAGGGGGTAGTTTAGAAGAAAAAAAACTGACAATCTTCATAATAATTATTATTATAATTTATTTAGATAAGTATTCATGCCAAGTTTCAAGTTTATTAACTCAAGGAATAAGATTTTTCATACAAACGAATTCCCCCCTTTTCACCCTCTTAGGGGTGGAATTTCGAAAAATCCTTCCTTACTGGAAGCCTACTCTTCACGAAGAACACACCCTCCAAATTTCATGTCTCTATGACCATCGGTATAGGCTGTGCGTTGATCTATCAGTCAGTCAGTCAGGACTTTGAATTTTATATATATAGATAGATTCAGTAACATCAATGAAAAATTACTATTGCCATACGCACACTACTAAACACAGAGCCCGCTCGTTTTATTTAGTGTTTGTGTGCATAACCATGACTTCACCCACACATCTAAAATGTAAACCAATTAGTTCAACGTGTATATGACAGTTACCGAAGTATGCGCGATGTAAACTAATTAACTGTGCCCTGAGTACTAGCTGCGCCCCGCGATTTCACCCGCATAAGTTTCGATCCCGTGGGAATATCGGGATAAAAAGTATCCTATATGTTAATCCTGTTTATAAACCATCTCTGTGCCAAATTTCATCAAAATTGGTCCAGCCGTTCGAGCGTGAAGAAGTAATAAACATATAAACACACACACACACTCACTCACAAACTTTCGCCTTTATAATATTCGTATGATATGTAAGTTTAATATCAATGTCTTATACATATCGATGGCCCCACAGAATAAACGTGTAAGTCAAAAACCACAACTTTTCAGGAAAAAATAAAAACGATTTAACTTGAATAACTATTGTTTGGTAGTATATAGGGTTAAACAAATTATATCAAATTACAGATAAAAAAATATATTATTACATTAGATTTTTTATTTATTTTTTATTTAAACGGTTTTCCGACAATTTATGAAAAACCATTTTATTTTTTTATTCTTGTTAATTTCTATGACTAGATAACAGTAAACTTTCATTACACTTTTATTCGTGTAAAGTGTCAACAAACAAAACTAATAATATTATATTACACTATTATTCGACAGTAATCAAGCTTCTTTAATACCTAGTTACAAGCATAAGCACGATTGTTTACAGTAACTTACTGTATTGTTTGATTATTGTAAAGATAAAATGCATTTATATCAATGTTCATAAGATCGAATCTCATTTATGTAATATACTTTTGTTATTGCATGGTGAATACTGTAAACTTCATCAATTAAATAAAGTAACTATCTACTTGCATAAAAACTAAATAATAATCACAAAGTAAACAACTTAAATCTCTTTCATGATTAGGAAATAGCTACCTATTAGCTAGAACAGATAACAAAATAAAACCGAATCATATCGTAATCTGAAATACTTAATCTTCCCCGTCACTATCATTGGTGACAGAGATCGAATTGTCCAAAGGAACTAAGTTTCTATAAAAAGTTTGGTAATGGTCTGGTATGACTCCTGAATCACACAAACTTATCAAATCCTTACGTAAAGAAAGGGAGAGGTATAGGCAGCAGTTCAGCGATGCAAGTCTTAAGTTTTCAGGATCTTCAGTAGGTACTCCTCGCCGCCTTCTTGAATTAGTTCTTACTATGATTTGCATCTCCCATAATTCGTCTTCAAAACTATACCTGAAGTAAATTGAATGAGGATGCTCGTGATGAATAAAATAAAAAAAAACGTGTTAAAACAAAAAAATCTGTAAAAAAAAGAGTTATTTCAAGAGCATACACTTCCTTCTCATTTATAAAACAATGGTGAGACCTACTGTCTTGTATGGGGATCAGAATGTTGGGCCACAAAAGGCATAAATGAAAGGCAATTGCATGCAGCTGAATGAGTATGCTGAAAGAGATGTGTGGTATTACGCAAATAGATACAATAAGAAATCAAAATATAAGAGAAAGTCTGAAAGTGGCACCGGTGACTGAAAAGTTGAATGGAAATCGGTTGTCAGGGATGAGCATGTGATGCGGAGGAATGAGGAAACGGTCTTCAGGCGAGTTTTGATTATGAATGTGGATAAGATAAGAGTAGAAGAATAGAGAGTATGAAAGATGATATGGCTAGAAAGGGGGTGACTACCGAGATGACAACTAATAGACAAGTATGGAAGAAAAAGACATGTTGCGACCCGAAATAAATTGGGATAAGGGCAAGAGATGTCTGTCGAAGGACCGACGGCTGGTGGAGCAGACGAGTCCTGGAGTGGAGACCACGTATAGGCAAGCAAAGCGTGGGATCAGCTAGATGGACCGACGAACTTAAGAAAGTGTCTAGGACAGACTGGATGCGGAAAGCAGAGGACAGGGTGTTGGAGCCTGAGAGAGGCCTATGTCCAGCAGTAGACTGCAATAGTCTGAGTTGATTGAAAGGCAAGAGAAAGAATGATAAATGACTAGCTGCGCCCCGCGGTTTCACCGGCATAAGTTTCGATCCCGTAAGAATATCGTGATAAAAAGTATCCCATTTGTTAATCCTGGTTATGAACCATCTGTGTGCCAAATTTCATCTAAATACGTTCAGTGGTTTTTGCGTGAATGAGTAACAAACATCCATCCATCCATCCAAACTTTCGCATTTATAATATTAGTAGTTTGGAGGTATGAGGAACAGGGTGTAAAGTTCACTCAACCTCCATAGAAAAGGGAGGATCCTCCGACCAGACGGGTGTTGACGGTAAACTCTGCTTGCGAGATCCAGGATTTGCGTGACGCCAGTATGACGCGTTGTTCGCACGTGGCGTTGTAGATACCGCTACATCACTCCCCTCCGGAGACCGGAGGTCGATAGTGGGCTGAGTCTTGTATCTTGCGACGCTTTGCCAGGCCAGCTGAGGTTCCAGTGAGTCGGAACCGGTTGTTGCATAGTTCACGGTGAGTCGGAACTGTCTGCGGAGATGTCCCCAGTGAGTCGGGGTGGCGCTGCGTTATACTCCAGTGCGTCGGATGTCGTACAGCGCCGGGTTAACCAGGAGAGGGTGCTCTGCTTGTTGACCGGCCGAAGGTGCAGTGTGCTGTGCCAAGATTGCTGATGAGGCTGAGGGTGATGACCAGGTATGCGGGGACGCTGCATGCTGGTGATCAGGATACCAGTTGAAGCCGTGGATGCTGGCTGGCTGGGTGACTCGCCGCTGAAGCTTGCGGGAGTGATGATGATGACGTCACGCAGAAGTGTTTGCACGAAGGCTGCGCTGACTTTCATACTCGGGGTCACCAGTTTGGAGGCATGAGGAACAGGGTATAAAGTTCACTCAACCTCTATAGAAATGGGAGGATCAAGACCAAAACACTAGTATTTGAACACTTAATGCTATAAACAATCCGATTAAATACCGTAGGAGCCAATGCAATACTTTAATTTTAAATATAAAAAATATTTTAAAACTTTCATTCCACAAAATGACACATTAGGAATAAAAATTAAGTGCGTCATTACACGAATAAACGTGTAAGCTGCTATTATACAAACTCGAAGAAGTGCACAAGTCCTCTCAAACGTTTGCTTGTTTTAACACGTTTATTCGTGTGAACTCAGGGACCTAAAAAGCGTTTAACAATAGCATATACTTTTATACTTGTGATATAATTGCATGATTTTTCCCTAGAATAAAGGAATCAAATGATATAATAGGCGTATTTTGAGTCAAAAATTTATACAAAAAATTGAGAAGGTACTGCATAGGTCAAAGAAACGAAAAATGCAATAAAAAAATATTTGTGTAAGAGCTCTTGCACGTTTATTCTGTGGGGCCATCGATATAAACCTTCCGGAATAAATACCCTAAATAATGGAGCAAACCGCGTCGAAATTGCATAGTTTAGAAGAACAACGCGACACGAAAAGTGAATTTAATTTATAATGTTTATAGATATACTCGTAAATGCTAGTGCGACGTCATAAATGCGAAAAAGGTTTGAACAAAGGAGTCGCCGTCTTTTCATATGGTTTTAAAGATGTATGTGTCTGTAACATTCCTCTTTGTGAACGCTACTGGACACTGGAACCATGAAACTGAAGCATTCATGCACATCGTTAGGTACGTTCATACCTGGTAAAAATAAACGTATGCTTTATTACATTTAGATTTTTCTAAATATTTAGGGATTGGGGTAATATTCGTTTAGTAAGTCTAGGTTTGTAAGTAAACAAGTGAAAAATACGTAAATGGGACTTTAAAAACCGAAATTCATTTAATTTGTAGAATACGTCCAGCGTCAATTTGCATGAAAAGGAGCAGTTAAAAAATGTACGGATATAAAAAGGGCAAATACAATGATCTGAAATTCAATAATGTGAGGTTAAATCGTATATTACAAAACAAAACGGTTTATTTAAGCAAATATAACGAGCCTTTTTACTGCAAAAAAAAATTAAACTGCCAGACCCTACCAGCCAGACCTTACGCGCTTTATCTATAAAAAATAAAATAAAACTGGCCATACACAAATTCAAAGAGAAAAAAAAATACATTTTTAAAAACAGAATGGCATTTATCCGAATTCCAAGGAGTCCTTGTTCAAATCTCTGGTAACCCAGCAGGATAGGTTGTCCGTGATAAATGCGAGTTCCCGCCACGGTCGGCTTGGCCGCGTGTCGGCCATCTTTCTTATCGTATTATTGAGTAAAATTCGGAGCGGTGGAAAAATGCCGCGTGCGTTCCGACGTAGGTTTGATTCAAGGTACGTTGTTCGAGAATCCGTATAGGCATACCTAGTCGGATATTTTTGCAATAAATTGGGTTTTCATTGTTATTGATTGCTTTTTGTGTTTCTGAGTTTATCATCGGTGAAGAAAAACTACATGAGGAAACCTGGACTTACAATCAGTATAGTCTGAAATCGTCAACCCGCGTGTTGATCAATGCTCGTGCCTTCTCTGTACCTATAAGAAGTTACCTTCGCCCTGCAGTTAGACAATAATAAGCTGATTCATGCTATTTTAGTCTTTATTAATCCCGACTTTTCATCACAAGCACCATTTTTCCCGGCTGCCAACATCCTTAATGGTAAGTCCATTGTGTGTTATGAAAGTATACTTAATTACACTTTGCTCCGCTTCATTAGGTTGGCTCAGCTCTAATAGCCCACCTCTATCGTATGGCGCAAGAAAATGCAACTGTTACTAACATTGTTATAGATCATTATTACTTTGTGAGAACAAGACTAGATTTATACCTAAACATGGATGTCTACGGAAGTACAGTCGGACAATGCAGTGGAATGAAAAAACCTGGTAAAGTAAATAATCAATGTTTACTTTAACAGTTTTAAAACAGGAAACCGGGTACATAAAAATAAATTAAAGCATCGCAATTGACAATATTTAAAATGCAGGTAAATACGATTTTAATGTTTAGGGTAGTTCATTTATAATGATATAGGACATGATTAAAACCAGAATAAAAAATGTAGCTGCAGATGCTTGCTTGTTTTGCTAAGCCAATACTTAAATACTTATCAAGAGAATAATTTGCTTAAAATCCTGGCAAAATCGTAAGAATTCTACCAACATACCCAAATTATCCTAGAAAGTTTACAACTGCGGAGTAATTGCGTAAAACACTAACAGTAGCAATGGCTTTTACTTTGACAGTTCAACACCGTCCATTGCGTTATTCACGTTGTTGAGCAGACACCATTTTCAAACATATGAAGCAATGGATTAGCAATATCTTTCAAAATGATTCAGATTGTGATTGATAGTGTAGGTAATAAGTACTACACTCTGACAACCTAACTTTACTCCCGAGTCAAGAAGACTAACAAAGTGTATTCGATTTCAACTAGGTACATTTTCCACTCGGAAAATTTAAAAACATCGAAGAGTTTCGAGCTCCTATATTACTTCCGTATAGCAGTGATTAGTGTTGCTAGCTCTTGTAGAAAAAAATGGAATCAAACTATGCATCGAAAATCAAGGACATTCGACTGGTAAATCAAATCATTACTATTTTCTTGTTCAGTATGCGCTCATAAACCGTAGTCCTGATTTATTGCTTCCGAACAAAATAAATCGACTTCAAGTAAAATTCAATTCATCTAAAAAAAAAAAAAAAACTTCAATTCTAAAGTTGCGCGTGGCATAAAAGCAGAAGCTTACACTAGAGCTTTTTCAGGCATGAACAAGGGAATCGTAGCGAGCACAAACCGTGAATGCCCCGAAATTCAAACCGGTATCGAGGAACCCGGGAAAAATAAACACACTTGGCAACACTAGGGTTGATATATAGTCGGTAATCCGTACTTCCTGTGTATACTTCAGTTTTTATTGAGTTATTATCTCCGGTAACGACTGAATTTATTTTATGGACGTAACGGCTTCGCAACTGTTCAACTATTTGACGAATGGCTCAGTTTATTTTTATTGCATTTACACATTGTTGTTTATTCATATGAATTACGTACAGGTAAATAAATTCGCGTATTGTTCAGCAAACAATATGGATGAACTGATTCGATGGGAAGTTTATTTTAAATATTCAATTCTTGACGGTGTAAATTCTCTTGTTTTAATAGGAATCCATTTATAAAGGTTTGCACAATGAGGGTTTAATTAAAATCGTTCCATGTGAAAATACCGAATCAAACACTGCGTCGCTGAAATTATTTTCCATACACAAAATTGCTAGTGAGTTGCCATCAACAAAAAACACTTTCCACAATTGCCTGGCTGTAAAAATGCAACAGCATAAATAATTTAATACAAATCTGTTATCTAAACAATGACATATATTACGTATCTCTTCTAAATCACCGTAAGATAAGGGCTGTAAGCACTATCTGATGTAATTTCATCTCAGAAGGGTGACCATAGGAGAAGTAAATTGAGTAGGGCGCACCCCGCAGTGCTAACTCAGATTTATGTACCCAAGTTGTCTGTACTCGGCTTTATACTTGCACTTATTGAATTGTGTGTGTTGAAGAAAATGGGAAAGTTTTTTTGACAGGTTTTTATAAGTTTTGGGAACAAATTGTTTGCTTTGTAGTTCAAGCGTACGTAAGCTCCAAAAGTGTTGGGAATAAAACTTTGATATTTACGAATTTAAGTTGCACGAAGTGTGAGATGTAAAATTGAAAATATTTTGATTTAAATAAGTAATTGAATTTTGTTGTTGCGTTGCGCGTTGTTATTGTATTGTGTGGGGGCGTTAATTAATAATAATATAATAAAAATTAATACAATGTTATATTTAATACGTTTACTCAAAGTGAACGTGTTCACATCAACGCGCCTTTTTTCTCACTGGTGTTGAGAAACAAAACTCTATCTAGTTCAAAATGTTTGTAAGCTCATTTTAAATTCGCTTGACTGTTCGAATGCAACCAGAGTTATTTTACTGCCAGCCTGCACTACATAAGGTCGACTTTAAATGTGAGAATCTAAACTGAAAATATTTTGGTTTAAATAAGCAATTGAATTTTGTTGTTTTATTTGTAAAGTTACCTATTTTTAGTTTTTTGCTGTGTTTTATTAATTTATGATGATATTTTGCCCTCAACTTTTATTTTTTTTATATTATTAATTTTAAATTTTTGTTTTTATTTGACATCGTATTTATGATTTGATGACATTGTATTGTATTTGTTTTTATATTGTGATTTGTTTACGAACCACAAGATAAATTTATCTTGTGGTTCGTAACTTGTGATTGTAATATGGGAGAGCCTGAAATATTTTTTTTTATAAAGAAATAAAAGCAAATAAAACCCTGCGTTTACTGAATGCTTTTTTTTATTTTACATTAGAATGGAATAGAATATTCTTTATTATGTACACCATAAATACATTCATTATCTACGGTACATATTGCCGTAAAGTACGGTTTTTATTCAATTTACTCCAGTTTTAAAATTACGTAACAGCTAAAAACATTTATTCACCTCTCCCAGTCCTTCAAAAGATAAATAATAAAAACTCATAATGCAGTGCGTAATACGGACGAACATTTTAAAAACAGAGTTTAATTTAAAAGTGGGGAAAAGATAAGAGTGGTGCGTTATTTATGACGTCATTATGGCAGAAATTAAATGAAAAATGCCCCAGAGCCGACATTACGACCACATGTAACGAAATTCTGTGAATTTTGTGGGAATTCCTGAAGGGCAATTCTCGTAATTTTAAGAACGTTCACAGTCTGATCGCGGTCTCGATCAGTCAAACCTCTAGTAAATTAGAGGAAATTATTTATTAAATAAATTTTTGACATTGATTGTCGCTGAGATGAGATTGCGAATAGATTTTGAACGTTTTTAATTACGAGAATTGGCATTCTGAACGATAGCCGTTTTTCTCCAAATATGAAGCATATTTTCTTAAATGTATCTATAGGTTAGGTATGTATGTATCTATAGGTTTGCATAGTTTTTGAAAACCTCTTTGCATAATTATTGTGGCAAAGAAAATATATTTTCTTATTTCGTAAAAGTATTGTTCTAAACTTCTTATTTACTCTTGATAATAAAGTATGCTGCTTGAAGAAACATTATGTTTTATTGGGTAATTCAAAAACCTCAAGCGTTGGTAACCGTAGATAATTCATAACTATAAACATACGTAGGTACGTATATTAAATTCCTCAAATACCTACCTAGTACCTATCCTTAGCGAACTATTCTGTAAACTCACTAAAGTTTAAAGTACCTAAGTCATAAATCTTGATGACGTGGGCCTTTCCGCTTGTATGGAGCAATGTCCCCAACTTAGATAATAATCACTTCACAGTTAGTGCCTATGTCTTTGTCAACTAACATTAAGATGTGTTAAACTTTGCCTTGACATATGAGTGGGAAAATACTTTATTAAGGTTGTCCGAAGGAGGCTTAGGAAACGCTGGCGTAGTGACAGCCCCACTGACCTATACTACTTATACAAGTACGCTGGACTAAATATACTATGCGAAATGACAGTTGTTTTTTGTGTCGATTCAAAGCGCCCCGAACGAGCGTCTCGGGAAGTAAAATTGACGTATTGCCGCAAATGGCCGTCGTTTTGTTTTGGTACGTCTCTGATGATTTAGGTCTAAATCGTAGAGAGATATTTAGAACTTTTTTATCGTGAGACTATGCGCATTTTGTAAAACTCGCTATCAAAAATATTAGTTCCACGGACGCTCACGTTGCTGTCAGCGCCAAAACGGCGAAAATCGAATGTCTTTATTTTGTAATCAATAGTATGAAGTGCAGCGTACGTGTTTATTACAGCCGATCGATTCTGTAAAAATCTCACCGTGAAAAGTTAGGTGAAGTGAGCTTAGAGTGAGCTGTCAATAGTGTACTAATACTATTACTACAACACCGAGGGTTGAAACTCTCGGTGTTGTGCCGAGCATTGAGAATCCAACAGTGTGCGTCCCAGCGTGACAAAAACCACACTGTTGAATTTTCAACTCTTGGCGCTAAGCCGTGCGTTGAAAATCCAATAGGTACGCGAAAAAAAATCTAAAAAAAAATAATAAAGCTTCCGAAAATCAATTTAAAATAATAAATTAAATTTCCAAAAAATACTAAACTTCCGAAAAAAATACAACGTAACACGCATATAGATTTTTTAAATCGAAAGAGCTAGGTTAGGATAGGTTAGAATTGTGACCACACAAAGCACGAGCCAAGCAAGCGAAGCGAGCGGTGCCGCAGCAGCGGCCGGCGAGTGCCAGAAACATATTTTTGAATGTAAAACCAAACCACACAGCCACAGCGCCACAGACATAAAATGTGTAAGATTGATTCTAAATTTATAATATAAAATAGGTAAGTTACGATAAAAATGACTATCTGTAGATTTCAGTAAAACGCAATTTAAGCTAGTGGAAAAATATCAATGGACAAATATTGTATTAATTTTTCGGAATGTTCAGTATTTTATTCGGTCGTTTCTTTTGTTTCATTTGTAATTGCTTATAAGTTGTCGAAAAGTTAGTATTTAAAGCAGTCATATTTGAGTATGCAAATATTTTTTTAAAAATCGGGGTCTTTGTTACTACCCATAATCAAATACACAGTTAAATATAGAAATTATTCAAACAAATAGGTACTTAATAGACTGGTTGCAGTGTTGCCACATTACCCGCGTTCAATGTGTAACCCGTAGCAGTGATTAATGTGGACTTAATCGACCCTTTCCGCGAGCGCGGCTTAAACATGCTGTTGTAGTTCCCCCGCACTCGCCGAACCAGGAAGGTGCCTCTCTTGCGCATTTTTGTATAAAAACAATCTACGCGCGCCTCCAACCTCATAAGTTGAACTGCGAGATGCCATTCATTAAAAAAAACCTCCGCAAACAATGTCGAAGCGCGTTTATGGGAGATTGGCCGGATAAGGCAACATACAGGGAAAACTGGAAAAGTATGGAGGAGACCTTTGCCCAGCTGTGGGACAATTCATGTTAAAAAAAATGAAAGTTTGCAACCTTTTTGTGGGTGACCTAATGTGAGAGCGACGGATTATTATAAAATGTACTTACCAGAAGGTTCCCAGGTATGGTCCAGTACAATAAAAATATCTTAATAGGGAGAAGAACCAGTTACTTTCGGTAAGAGTATTTTTACATTCGTTAGATAACCACCTAATTTCAAACCTAACTTATATGGTTAATTGAACTCGATAAAATAAAGAGAGGGTTAAACTACACTATGACTGATGCGTGCATGTCGTCTGCTGGGACAAATCAAAGCTGTTGGGTGGATTTTTATCCAAAAGGCCCTTCCAGGCATGGCCTTCCATTCATTGTTAGACTCACATAAAATCCAAATAATATATTGTTTGGACTTGGGACCATGACCTCGGAGTTTTTTTCGGAATTTCTTCTCAAGGATCAGTTAGCCAGGAAATGTCGGCACTGGCGCCAATTCCCTTGTTCACAAACTACTTAAACTAAATTTAAGTAATAATTGCAGTGCATCTTTTTCTTTCTATTTCATTAAGAAAAGGACAGAAGATAAATATTAGTATAGTCCTGTCAAATTAGTCAGCGCCTGACGTAAATTGACGTATTTTTGCACGTCTAAACTTGCTATGGAGTATCTTAATGTGACAAGACTAAACTTATATTTATCTTCTGTCCTTTTCTTAGTGAAATAGAAAGAAAAATATGCACTTTCTTAACTTAAATTTAGTTTAGTTTGTGAACAAGGGAATTGGCGCGGCGCGCGGCGCCACTATCTAATTTTTTAAATATTAACCTACCAAATATTGAATTGTAAAAGTGTCTTTAAAATCTACTTACATAAATAAAAATTTCAATTGCAGTGATTACTGCGACTGTAAATCAGAGCAACAATCCCTTGTTGTAAACAGTAAACCCCTAAACTCCTCACAGAGGTGACGACGAGTTAGGAAAATGAGCTTAACAAGACAGGATCCTTCCAGGACTACCACATATACCTCAATCCGTGCGTGTAAGCCGCTGATTATGTCAACACCTCTCCTTTATGCAAGTGGGCCACAATGGACGGTGACTGCTACATTATGGACAATGATGGCCGTTGTAACGCCCTTGCCTCAATTGATTCATACATATTTTAGTGAATGGTGCGCAGGTCAGACGATGTATGCAGGTTATGGTGGTCTATCGTGGAGTAACATAATAATAAATTCGAACTTCTTGAATTTTTGGGTGGTTATGGAACGTGGAATACTGAGAGTTGTGACGCAACTGAAAAATACCAATACTGGACTAATTATACATATAGGTAAATGGATAACCTTAGTTGACAAGCAATGAATGTGAAAATTAGTTTTAAATTAAGTTATTTAATGATGATGAATATAAGCTATTTTTCAATTAATTAATGGTTATACCAAGTAAATAGGTTTCGAGAGTTAATGACATCCTCCTCGTGCTTCTATGTAGGTAATACTTCCCTGTTCCTCCAATCTAATATGACCTAATGGCTGCGACAGCGAATGGAATCCGCCTTTTTGAATTTTGGGCCAGACAAAGGGGTCGAAGATCCGTGGCATATATACATCTTGTTGTATGTATGTTTGATTACTTTAAACTTTCAGAGTGATTATTTCAAACATCTATGCAACATGATGTAAGCTAATTTAAAAAATATAGAAGTCACGTAAACAACTTTGAACGTTAATATCTCGGAAACGTGACGCTTTGCGCAGTTTGATCCTATATTTTCCGTTTGCTTTGATGTCAGCTTTCGATTTATGTAGGATTCATGCGTGGCTGCAATGTTGAAAAAAAAACAAAATTACTCGATAGTAGGTAGGTATACCAGCCTCCATATAAAAATCTTCAATCCCCTTTAAAAAATAGTATTAACGTCATCACGTCAGCGCCGGCTGCCGCTGAAAACCAGCGCTGGGGCTCTGTCTCGTATAGGGTCTTAGCATTATGCTGAGCGATGGCCGTTTTGCGTGAATGTGACGCATGTTTACCCCAAACTTGTTTATTTTTTTGTGTGTGTTTTTTATACGTCATGTTTGCCGCAAATAAATGCATTTTCTTTCTTTCTTTCTTATTAATTTGTCGTGCTACTATTTCCCAACGAGACGCTAAGAAGAAGAATAGGTACTAAAAAACGGTCCCAGCAAAATAGGCCACAAACTGACTGATGCTTAAAAAAATCCAATACTTATTAGAGGCCATATACTTTTGTCCATAAAGGACAAAATATCGACATGGACGTAAACCACAAAGCCATCAGTTTGGCCACAAACCAATTCATCATAAGAACGGAGGCTAGCTCGTAAAGCCGGGTTTGTCCGCATATTAATCTCTATAATACTAACGTATGTTAGTTATACCTTCTATTTTATGACTGTGTGTATAAAATTCATGGAGCTGAACAATTTTTTGGTGGATATAAATTTTGCCGCTTTGGTGTTTTTTTTTTATGATGCATAGATCATTTGGTTCAGTACTATATTGTGGCTGTCCCAAAAATATTTGTAGAATAACTTACATCTTATTTTGTAAGGTACTTAGATAGTAGCTTAGCCATTTCATATTATAGGTCAAATCATGTTTAGATAGCCATATCGATCAGGTCTACGGAGTTTCGCTAGCTAAATTAATTTGACCCTGTATTATTTTAAATCCATCCATCCCTGTATTAGTTTTTCTAATGTATAGTAAGTGTTTTTAGGGTTCCGTACCTCAAAAGGAAAAACGAAACCCTTATAAGATCACTTCGTTGTTTGTCCGTTTGTGTGTCCGTCAGTCAAGACCCTTTTTCTCAGGAACGCGTGGAGTTATCAAGTTGAAATTAATATCAAATACTCAAGGCTCACTTGAAGCAGTGAAAAAATCAAACTTCTAAGTCAACGCAATCAAAAGATACAGGCGTTTATGTTCCGAAATCAAAACCTATAGGGTACTTACCGTTGACCTAGAATAATTAAATTTGGCAAAAAGCAATGTTATGTAACACAAGTAAAGGAAAAAATTGGAAAACTGTAAATTGGAAAGCTACATAACAAAAAAAAATATTTTAAAACTACTTACATGCCTACAGTACCTACGGAGCCCTCGGTAAGTCCGACTCGCACTTGACTGGTTTTTTTATTAATGTTACATAACAAGTACCTATGGTCTTCTCTGAGAAGTAGAAATTTCTAAAATAATGAAACTGAGTCGCAGGTCGCAGCCTTAAATTAGCCGAACTAGCCACCCCCTGTTGTACGACACAGAATGATCATATACAGAACTAAATAAAAATCCGTACAATGCACTCTATAAAAAAGGCTTTTATTAGATTCGTTGCAACCCGGATCGAATTCAACGTGCTTTTAAAAGAACCGTCATTCGATCAACATTAACTTAAGACTAATGGCAAATTGGATACAGACTCGACACATAACGGACATTTTGATGAAAAAACCCATCGGAATTACAATACATTGTATTTTGAATTCCATTTATTATTAAAGTATCCGGCCGCAGTACTAAATTGTGAAAATTGGCCACGCGTCGAGCTACCAACCAAGCAGAATATGCAAAAGGCTTATGCATAAACAAGGCGTTTCACTCGTCTATACAAATGTGCAAAATTCAGACATAGAGTATGTATGAGGATAATACTTGAAACATTGTAGCTTCGTAGTTTCTCTGCGCGTGTGATATTGTTTGCTGCCTAATCAATAAAGTTTGTGACGATAGTTGGTCTTGTCTCGTTCTGTAAGTAATATAAACTGATGTGAAATATTTAGAATTAAAGTTCTTACATGCATAAGTTCTGGAAGTTAAGTCGCGGTAAGAAGCAAATTTTTGGGTAAGTGACAATAGCGCATCATTGCAACAGATAAGGTTCCAGCGCAACAGCGATGCGTTGGATGGTAGTTGAATCGAATGACCACCAAAATGAAAGTAATATTGCAGTTTTACTAAATTAAAAAATAAATACATGGCTCAGTGGAATCATTTTTAGGTATTTCTTTAGTTGCTTAGATTCCCTTTATTATCATTACATAAAATATTACAGTTTACGCTCAAAATTTTGAGGATTATAAGTTCTAAATTTATAAACCTACCTAAACAGATCTAAATATGTAACTTGACAGCTATATTAGCAGCAGTAATTAGCAATTTTCATCACTCCGCGCAATTTCGCGCTGCATCTATGTAGTACATACACAACTCATATAGTAACGCAGTGGAATAAGCCACTAGCAGACGCGCCGCGAATTTTCATCAGGGTTACTGCAGTGGGTATTTATGTAAATGTTATTGATTTCATAGTTTTATCGGATACTATAATTATGGCACTACTATTACAATTTGCTGTCGTATTAAGGTTCTTAGATACAGTCTTCGACTAAGTTTAGGCGCCAGTCTCCCATAAATAATATACATTTTCCTATGTAAGTATGTATGTTACATCTCTAATATGTCACTATGATTGAGTTTAAGTTTTTATTTTGGAAGTATTCAGTTTTCCTTTGTTTTTTATTTGTGGAAGAGTTTTTTTTATGGTGATATCACATATTGTTGACTACTAAAGTTCTCAATCAAAGACTAGAAAAGTTAGGTTGGTGAGACGATGATCTAGAGATGTTTGACGCTAACACAATATTTCTGGGACGTTATTTCGTGTTACACTAAAGCACCTTTTTCCTATTTTACAGAAGAGGCGAATTATTGTCCTTCACGACGAAATTTATGGTGTGGTTAAGAAGGACCACCAGTCCGTTTCAAGAGACATCTGAATGTCCTCCACATTTACTGGCGTCATAACGTGCGTCTGCGCCTGGCGAAAGGAACTCTACGAAAAAATACTGCATAATCAGCCTATAACGTTCCCACTGTGGGGACACAGGCCTCCTCTCTGTGAGAGGAAATGGAAAGGGCCATAATCCACCACGCGGACCCAGTGCGGGTTAATACATGTCACATGTCTTCGAATTTTTGGTTCTAGGATATGCCGGTTTCCTCACGATGTTTTTCTTCGCCGTTTTTGTGAGGTATAATGAAATATATTACACAAAGTAAAGCGCCTGGCAGTATTCGAACCCACGACGTACAACTCATAATCCGGGGCCGTCAGCACTAAGCCACCACAGCTCTCGAAAACAATGTTCGGTAAGTCCAAAATTAACTATGTGTTCCATTGTTTTCTGTTCCATTCAGAGGTCTACGAAACATAAGAAAAAAATACTACGTCGATGAAGTTCTGCCTCCCCATAACACCACCCATAACGGTTTAGGAACCTTCAACATAACATCAAAAATTCCCCACCTATTAAACTGTCAAACATTTTCAATAACAAACACAACGACACAATGGTTTTCAAATTGAAAATCCCAAGCCAAAAATTCCACCAATTTCGCATCCGACAACCCTGAAATTACCTCATCCGCGTTAGATTGCTCGTAACGCCGCTGCTACAAGCATCTACTAACGTAACGGTAATGACGTCATAAGGGAAACGTCCAATCTGTGACGTAGACGGTTTACTGCTGTATTAACTTTAAGGGCTTTTTATGTGTGTAGTTTTTATTTGGCTGTTCTAGTTGTCTGAAAGAGGTTGTAGAGGCTGATCTTTTCAAGGACTTTTTGTGTCTTCGGCTTTCTAAGTAGATACTTACAGGACGACTATATGTCGACCTTCGCGTAAAAGACGCAATGTGGTTTAGAACAGATTATAATTTGATGTCAGATATGAAATACTTAAAGACATCCATATCAATGTATCTCCGTGAAACAGTTGTTGGCTGATATGAGTCTTTTATTTCAGACTTTACAGAGCAAGAGGTTTCCCTCTCACCGAAGGTGGATCTGTGTCCCAGCAGTTGGAACATTATAGGCTGACTATGCTTACTGCAGAGCTACAATATCAGAATAAAGAACCCGATCTGCTAGACGTTTTAGGATGAATTGGTAATCTCCACTAAGATGTAGAATACTTCTTCGTCTTCTTCTCCAACTAACACCAGAATCATCTCATGCTGAAGACCAACATATTTCTCGAATGTAACATAAATTAAGTGTCAGTACTAAATAGGCTTTAATTTTGTCTGTTCTCCGTTCCCACAGCCAAACCGTGAAAAGAGTTATGTGGGTCCAAGTTTTAAGTACAAGACTACAGTAAACTCTTTATAAATTAATAATTTATAGTATCTATGTTCACAAATTTTCCACCCGCTCCCCGCGTATTCTGCGGCCCGCGCTAATTGCTTGCCGCACGGCTGATGCATTGAGCTGAGATAGAATGTCGTTGCCAAATACGCACGCCTCAAGCTTCCAGCGTTCTAGCGTTGATTACACTATGCTTTGAGATTAAGCGCTGCAGCCGCTGCATGTATCATCACACGATTTACGGTTATGGTAAGACTGAAATTTGTTGTGCTGTAATGTTTGTGAAGTAGAAGTTTACCTGAGTTTTAGTGGTGTGGCTGTAAGTTGGATATCGCATGGATGCTTGTTAATTGGTAACTTAATATTATCATCATGCCTGTTTTGCTCGAAGGGTTAAGCAGAGGTATACTTACCTATAGTACACCCACATTTATGTTTTGCCAGATATGTTTTAGTCTGTAATAGGAGTAAATTATGAGGTGTGCATGTGTAGGGGGTTGATTATTTATGATGTTGATTAATAACCAGGAAATATCACAGCCTTTTTTTTTCAGAGAAAGCGTAGAAAACACAGCCCTTGCGCTTCCAACTCCAAGGACTGCTAATTGTGAAGCTGGGATCAGCGGGATAATTGTGTAATAGCTTCATTGCCACTAGTACCATTAACAGTACACTATCAGTAGCATAGGTTACATTTTGACAGTTCAACAATATTCATTGCGTTATTTAGCGTTGTAGAGCAGACAAATTGTTTGAACAAATGAAGCAATGGATTAGCAGTATGTTTCAAAATCATTCAGTTTGTGATTGATCGTGTGTTTCGCAATTAGGGTGCAGGTCCATTTGAACGTTAAAATGGTATTGGCTCGCAAAATGAACTTGCCTATAAATTATATTCGGACTTGTACCGCACCTGTTTTTTTCCTCTATTGGAATTTCGACAATTCCACTCACTTTCCAATTCGTCAAGCTTTGTTCTACAATATGCCTTTGTGTACTGCATGGTTTCACAAAGGTTAAATATTCCTTTATGGAATATTTAACATTGATTGATTTGATTGATACTATTGATTTTAATACTTATAGTTCACGTAATCTCTACCTCGGATGTAACTAAGAGAGACGTCAATGACTGTTTGCGTTTTGTTTGAAGTCTGCAAGTTCCATACAGTTACAAATATTTTCGAATAAATAAAGCCTGGTAGCTGTTTTTAATCCACAAAACTCACTAGTTCAATTCATAAACTAAAGGCCATTTAGACATGGTCTCTTTTCAGGATGGCATATCGACGCGCAAACTGAAACCGTGAATTCAACCAAAAAAAAAACTGCTGTGTCATAGAAAAGTCGCGGTCAAAATTTATGGCAGAGGTCATTTTTTTACTAACCAACGAAATATCATGAACTGAATCCATGGTAACAAGTTGTGCGCCGATGTCCCCCCTGCCACCCTGTATCTACCTATATCTATATATACCTAACAAGAATATTTACTTTTGTTTCTTAGATGTCCGTTTCTTCCACCTTTTCTACGGGCAGGTAAAAATAGGGAGGTAGGTAGTGGTAAAAATAGGTATAGTAGCATCGTTCAAATGACAACATCAGCTCTATACGCACTCAGAAACTTACCTATTAGACGTAATATTTTACCAGCGTTGTCTTTAGATAAAATCGTTTCCGGCAATGTGAATGTTTAACTTAGTTCGAATGGCTTAAACCTTCCAAAAACACGTTTTTAATCCGATTTTTTAAAACAAGCATTAAAATTATCATTACCTTAATTCCAAAATATTTGGAGTATTATACCAGTTATCAAAGATAATAGCGTGTTTGGCAGCAGCAAGATAGTGCGGCTGCCAAACACGCTCGGGCTTAGATTACAGCGGACTACGACTTATTGCTGAACGTGATGCTATGGCATTCCACGGAACAAAGCTTCCAGAAACATCTTTAAGTAGTTTCAGCTTTAATGGCATGGAAGCGCTCCATGCTCCAAGGATGTCCTGAGTTGAAGATGTACGGAGTGGGACTATTAATGTCAGATACATGGCTCATGGCTATTTAAACGTACAGTCACCAAAGAGGTAAGAAACCAGGGTCGTCGAATATAGTTGATGGTTAGTAAGAAACCGATGGATGTTTTCGAATGAAATTTAATTTGATAAATTAACTGATTGTTTTCTATTAATTCAATTAAATTTTATTCGAAAATATCTATCGGTTTCTTACAAAACTTCAACTATATCCGATGGCCCTGGTTACTTACCTCCTTTGGTGACCGTATATGTTTCGTACCAATATCTTTACAGCACATTGCTAAAGATCTTGCCAGTCCACAGAACGCATCTGTTCATTGATAGGAGACCAATGAACAGAAGCGTTCTGTAACGCAATGAATATTGTTGAACCGTCAAAATGAATGTACGTAAGAAAGAAGAAAATAGTAACGGAAGAAAGTAGTAAGTAGTAGCTAGTGTTTGTGTGTTACTACGCGATTACCCCACAGAAATACGAAAGGCTTTGAAAACGATTGCTACTTTGGGCCCTGTTGTGGCTATTAGATAAAGTTAGCTACGGAAAGCCAGTATGTACAGTAGGTCCGTTGCAGTTTGGCACCGAATCTGAAATCGATAGATGATTTGCTGAACGGATTGCTCGAGGGACGCTTAGCTAACGATGTTTAGAAATGTTTGCATGCAATTTGACTCTTCATTTTTATTTTGTCAGCAATGTTTTTGGCAATATTGATGGTGATAAATCTCTTTGAATGCTGCTTTATACTAAACTTTTTTTTCGCGCGAGCTACCCTGGCGCTTCCCCCGTAATAAGAACCTGCCTTAATAAACTCCTGCCGAACTTACATCAGAAAACTGGTCGATAATGACGTAATCTAATAATTTTAAGATTATACAGTTCGTTTAAAAGTCTTTGATCATTTCGAAAGACGACTCACTTTCAACTCAAGTTTACAGAGGGGATCAACTCCGTATTTACTTTAATAATTAACGAGTTATGCTTTATGTATCCTCAAATTAAGATGTTCTTCATTAGCGTTTGAATGATATAATTTAATTAATTTCATCTGCAATTTTGTATCAAAGAAAACATATTTTATAAGAACAAAAAATATTTTATTAAAAATATAAAGTTTACAAACTGATTTATATTTTTACAATGTAGGCTTAGTGTCGAGTTAGAATGTTGACATTTACCCCCTTTTTATAAAATTAAGCATTTTTATAGTGCATTAACTACTCAATTTTATTTAGGTACCGTCAACCGCACATCAGTGGTAAACTTGCACTACGAAAATCGCCGTTACTGCTACGACACAAAGGTGCTGTCGATTTCAAATTGTTACCACTGATTTGTGGTTGACAGTACCGACATAAAAATGTCTGGCAATGTTGAACATTTATTTTATAAAGTCAAGTTATTTAACAGTTTTAATTTTAATGTCTTATCTTTACATGGTGATTAAAACATACATAAAAAACTGGATCAAACAGATAGAAACCACTTTCGATCAAAATTAAATGGACAAAAATTATTTATTTTAATCCATAATAATAATGTATTATAAATGCGAAAAACAACACACACATTGTTTGTAACACTGTCACACTTAAAACAAAAATTAAAAAGGTTTACAAAATAAACGTATCAAAAAGTTTAAGTTGCACACGAGCTACAGTCGCCGGGTACGTAACTTGGCAAGGCTTTAGCGTAATAGGAGTAAGTTTGCGCACGAACACAGTGCAACAAAAAAAATTGACACTTTATTACTTGTCATTACTTTAAAGTTATTGCCATAATTTATTTTTAAACATACTTATCCGTTGTGAAGAAAGTTAAAGAAAGGAGAGAAACGACTCAAGACTCTGGCCAAGTTACGTGCAGACTGTACGTAACCAGCACAAATATAGCTGTACAATGATCCTTTGCGTCATATTGGCCAACATTGGAACTAACGCTGCCATCTAGTTTTTGCAATACATTGCAAACAACAATTATTGCACAAATGTTTCTGAACAGCGTCACCCTGCTAACGTCATTCGAGCGCCAAAAAACCCTTGTAACACTCATCATGTACTACGTGCCTGCGCTGCCGTCAGAACGGCGACGCGGGCGCATGCAGCGCGTACGTTAGTCAAGTTTATATTATGTGTGTAGTGCTAGTATGTGTGTGTTTTGTGATTCAGGTGTGGTGTGTGTGTGATTTGTGATGTAGCTGTGATGTGTATGTTTTGTGATGTAGGTGTGGTCTTTGAGTGAAAGACGTTGAGTTTAGATACGGAGTCTTAGAGAAGTAGTTACACTACGATTGTATAGTAAGCAGATATTCAGTGGCGTCGTAGTTTAAACTGGTTAGAAAGCGTGTTCTCTGTTTTTTACATATTTCGTAAGAGTATTGATGTACAGAGATAGTTTTGTTTATTCTGTTATATAAAAATGTCCCAAGGTAGTAAAAGAAACATTAATTAAAAGCAAGGCGTGTGAAGGGTACTTTGCAAATTTCGTTCTTTCGCCTAAGTGAGGACTGAGTTAGTGTAAAAGGAGTGTCTGTGTGTTGTTGTAATAAAATTTTGAGAACGAATGTTTGCCGGACCGTAAGGACAGAAGTTACTTGCACCATATACAAGAAACTTAACCCGTTCACTGCAGCCATCAAAAACGCACTACTGTAACAAGTTGCAGTGCGTATTAAATGCCTAGGTGCTAAAGATTTACACCTGTTAAGGCAATAAAATACGGCGAATGGTGGTTCCCGCAGCGAAGGGAACTTATCTCAATCTTTAGAACAGCTTGACTCAGTCGCAATCGTTGGTAGCGAACCGAGGCATTACATCGCTAATAGTATATTGTCTCAGGATCCAATGAGCTTTCGTAACTGTTGACGACGATGCAAAAGTAAGTGAAAACCGCTGAAAATAAAGAAAATTGCTGTCATGATAATGTTTGCGTGCAAACCAACTTTATTAATACAAGTGTCGTCGTAGCCAAAGTAAGCCAGTTTTTATGAAAAACTGGGGAGAAAAAACCATTTTTACTGTACAGTCACGAGCATAAATACACTTACGCAAGATTCAAAGTAATATTGTCATGTTGTGTCGTGTCGCGTCAGAAGTATATCGGTTCACACATTTAGTATAATTAGAAACACATTACTACCGTGTGTTGTGTTGTGTCGCAGCGCGATCTGTCGTGGCGCCGACTGCTCGACCCAGACCCGGTGGTGGGGGCGTCACAACAGAACACACAAATGTGTTTTCAGCATCATCATCCGTGGTTAGCTAGCTAGCGGACTCTCGTGGTCTCCCTCCAATCGGTCAATGGACTTTCTCGAATTGTGCTTTGTTCAGAAGAAATTTCCTTTGTCACTCTCTAAATTTTAAGCGAGACAATGACACAACCTTCATAAAATTAAACAAATTAGTAAGGTAAATCCAGCACCTTCTTTTCTTTTTTTGCTTCAATTTTTCGACCTTCAATTTTTTTTTTTTTGTTTGAAGGTCGGTCCTCTTATAAATCACATCCATGTTTTAGCATTATATTTAAATTTAAGAAACGTATGTATCTTGTGGGAGAAAATAGATGAAATTATTATTATTATTCGATTGACACTGTTCAGAAATAACGTCAGAGCGCGCCCCGACACGACACATTGGTATGCACACCCACAGACACGACACAATGCGTCACGACACGCCACAACTCAGTAGTGTATTTCTACCTTAAAGACCAATCAAACGAATCTGTTTGTGGACCACGACATTTGATTCCATAGTGACTTTTGACATTGCATCAGAAGGTGTCACAACACGACACAACATAATAATATGAATCTAGATTTAGTTACTTGCTCATCGCGCCTCATAAGAACGTTCTGGTCTCCAGCTTCTGGGCATACTATCAGATGCGAATTGCCCATGATCTGTTAAACGGTATGGCCCAATTTTGTGGTAAAAGTAAGGTTGGTAGCGAAGCTTAAAAAGTTTGAAGTAACTCGGGTACCTTCATAAATAATTCCGAGGACGGCATTAAAAAATGCTTGCGTGTATTCTTTGGCTTTGATGCAGATGGCAGTCCTCGCCACGATCAAGAAGGCGAAAAGCGTCAGGAGAACCACGTTGGACACAAACCACAGCGAAAGCAAGAAAACCGATTTTTTCTGAGAAAAAGAGTTGCAAACATGCATGCTTAGGATTAAATGCGTCTCTCTCATTCCACCAGTCTGTAAATGTTTATTGTTGAACATAGGCCTCTCAAAATCTTTAGTAAGTAGTAGGGCTAAACTACCTGACCTGCGGCTGCAGTATTGCCTCTCCTTCTCCCTTAAAAGCCATCTTTTAAAGACAACCTTTGGAAGAATCCAAAGGTTGTCTTTAAAAGATGGCCGTCGATGATGGTTCGTCGGATATAATGTAGTTGTAGTTTAGTAAGAAACCGATAAATATTTTCTAATAAAATTTAATTTAATTAATAGAAAACCAGCAGTTCATTTATCAAATTAAATTTCATTCGAAAACATTAATTGGTTTCCTAATAAACTTCAACTATATTCGACAACCCTGGTTACTTATCTCCTTTGGAGACTGTACATAATTGACACATGAGAGAGAGAGAGAGTGAGGGTGTGAGTCTTTGGGATGACAACACATTTGCGATACCTCTGGTACCATCACCGCTGCTACGAGTATACTGAAATTATAAAGAGCTACATTTTAAGAGCTTGTATGTAGGTGGTAATCTTCGAAATCACTTATCCGATTCCAATACTTATTTCACTAATGAGAAGGTACATTATACCTGATCGTCATACGATATGTTTTATGTGAAAAACGAGAAACTTCACGCGAACGATGTCGTGGGCAGAAGCTAGTTCGACTACAAATTGACAGCGACAAACATAAAACCATTAGAATAATCATATCAACAAAATATTTACCTGGCGCATAAACCACAGCATAGTGATGGATATTACAATCTCGTACAACGACGTGCTGGTGCCGACCAGTGCAGACATGAAATATATCGCGTTCACTGGCTCTGTGTTGTACGACGACTCTTTAGACCACGTCGAGAGGAGGAAGATCAGCGAGGTGAGCAGCAAACCCATTGATATTATCTGGAAATAAATGATAGTATAATATTTTTTCGCAACACCACACTGCGCTCCAAAACACAGATTATTAATGACGTTGCTCAAAAATCTGCTCAGCTGAAGTTGGACTGGGCTGGCCACGTCTACCGTATACCCAATGAACTGTGGGCCAAAATAACCACTACGTGCACCACTGGCCACACCAGCCATAAGTTTTCTCTCTATCTAGCCTTTACTGTCGCACTGCAGGACAAAACACACACACACACACAGATTTATTCACACAGTTCTCTGCTTATACGCGTTGGTCCCTTCAGTAGGAGCTTGTTGCTCCAATTCAATTAATCATTATTGCAATCAATAATGTACACATACAGGTGGTAAGTATTAATTAATAAACAGAAAAAATTATGGACTGTCGGGTACAGTAAAATTTTAAATAAGTAGGAGACAGGAAGAGCGCTTTTATGATTTTCCTTACTACTAAATATATTTATTTTATTTCCTTTTTGCAACGGTATTATTATTTATTTATTTATTCTCTGAATATCATTTGTGTAAGTCAATATTTTATTTTTTGTATTAAATTATATATTTATTTATAGGTGAACCAACAGCTATAACAGAAGGATAAAAATTGTATAATATATATATAGATATAAAGCCAATGATAGAAAAGAATACATATATATATATAAGGTATAAAAGCACTATGCACTTTTAAAAAGTCTGCGTTCAGACGATAGCGTGCAGAATAGGTTTTGGTGGTAAATGGGTCAAATGAGAACTCTTTGCAAAGAATATTAAAGTCCTAACTCGGTCGCACTATGTACGAGTATGAGTTCATTTAATTTATTCTCCATCTTTGCCTTGGTCTGTGGAGGTGTCCTTGTGTATGAGGTCTGTTTGGCACGCAATTTTTTTACCACCCTGTACATTTATAGCCCTCTTTACCGTATCCGGCGACAGCGGCCCAGACTAATTTTCTTTCCTGTCGTGAGCTCTTTAATGACTAGCAAAGCCATTGCTTACTATAAAGAGAGACCTATTGAGTTCATGATTTCGCTTCATTACTTCGTCATGTAATGCAGCAGATTGGTCCAGCATTAACGTGGATCCACGCGAGACATAATCGTTTTTTTTTTTTTTGTAATTGTTTCTGTTTCTGTAATAACGGCTTTCAACTGGGTTAAGCAACATAATAAACAAGTTAAAAAAACTTACTATAGAAGTTACTGCTACAATAACAATCCCTTGCTTCAGTGAGTAACCAAACACATTGGTGATCAAGCAACACCTCTGATATTTGGAAGTCATTGTTATATACAAATTTATACAATTGTTGATTTTATTTTACAAACATAATAAATAACAGAAACTGATAAAAAAACATAACCTAAAATTTAAATGTCACGACCGCTTACCGCAGATAATTTAGTAATACTATGAAATGAGGTTGACATTAGCTTTACTACATATTATGATACTTAGTCATTGTGCAGGATAATTTAAGGATAAATTGCATATAATTTGCCTGCCTATTCCTAAAATTCACACTATTAGCTGGTGCTACTGTGAATGTAGCCGTGTGAGTATCTGGCAGGCCCCAGCGAGATTTATCAACAGGTGATAGCTTTTCGTAAAGACATTATTTTGTACCTAAAGAAAATAAATAAGATACATTTTGTACCTCGACAGTTTTTGACTGTCGTTTTTATGAAGTGTCTAAGCTAGCGGGCCCCTTAATGATTTTTTATTTTTATTGTTATTATACTTTCAGATCGCCCGATAGTGCTCGGAGTTAGAAACTATTATGTACAGACGCCAGTACATCAAGCTACTACAATCTGTCAAATTTCTTTAATAGATTTTCAACTTTATTTCTGAAGCTGTGCTGCTGGGAAGTTTGTTGCGCCACTTCTTCTTCCCAGCGATAGCACTAGGAAGTGGTGAAGGGCGGGCGTTTTTGGGGGACTGTCTTTTGTAATTTTGACGTTCGAAAAGTGCTGATTCTCAGCCTAATTTGAATAAATGACTTTTGATTTTGATTTTGAAGCATAAAGGTTCAAGGTTGATTGGAAAAATTTGACACTTTCGGGTAGCTTGACCTGCTGGCGTCTGTACTTTACAAATCCAGAATTTCAACATTCTGTGAGCTTATACTTCAGAAGATATTCGTTATATAAACAAACGTCCAGCCAGCGGGCCCTTTTTTAAATACTACTCTTTTATATCATACAATAGTGTTGTCCGCGTGGCTTAGCATGATAATTACTATAATTATCACGTTTTATAATTTGAGATCAGACTACTACTAGATCATGAGAATAATTCAAGTAAAACAATTCAGAACAACTTATGAAATTACTGAAATTAAAATTCTACATTTCAGGAGTGCTAAGGCAAGTTTAGAATCTCATTGTAAAACAGTACACTACATATTTTTACTTTTATTGCCAAATATATGCCAGGGCGCTTTCCGGTGGCGTACCGCGGTTGCACGTTGCACGCTGCAACGAGACAGGTACGCTTGTAGCGTCACACTTATTTTAAAAATTCACGAATAACAAGGAAAATTGTTTTACTTTTTATTACGTTACATAGGGACGTAATAATGCACTAATTTACATATAAATGTAAAGCAATAAATTAAACACGGTTAGTGTTGGTGACGGTGGCAGTTTATTTCCATTTTTCACGTGAATTTTAATTGCTTGTCATTTTTACGCGGAAACTTACTTAACGCAGAACCTATAGCTTATTATTATACAATACTAGCTGACCCCGGCAAACGTTGTTTTGCCATATAAATTATTTCTAGCTGCCCGGCGCTACTTCGTTCGCGTGGTGTCCTACCCCCTACCCTACTCCTACCCTACTCCTACACTACTACTTCCCTACTCCTACCCTACTCCTACACTACTCCTACGCTACTCCTACCCTACTCCTACCCTAATTCTAACCTACTCCTAACCTACTCCTACCCTACTCCTACCCTACTCCTAACCTACTCCTACCCTACTCCTACACTACTCCTACCCTACTCCTACCCTACTCCTACCCTACTTCTACCCTACTCCAACCCTACTCCTACCCTACTCCTACACTACTCCTTCCCTACTCCTACCCTACTCCTACACTACTCCTACCCTACTCCTACCCTAATTCTAACCTACTCCTAACCTACTCCTACGCTACTCCTACCTGCTATAAACCTCACGGAGCCCGAGACCTTTCCCACGAATGCAAAACCGTGGAAATCGGTTCGTGCGTTCTGGAGTTATAGCGTCAGGAAGGAAAACCCGACTTATTTTTATATAGTAGATTTAGGTGAGTTAATGCTTGTGGATCAATAATGCTTCAACTTGTGGGATGGTCTGAACCTCATACATAAAACAAAAACTATATTTAAGCTATTTCTTTCACAGAGCAGCGCAGAGGACCACTTCAACATCCATTATCTTCTTTTATGCACCTATTGTACCAGGAATGAAACTGAACACAATAAAATACGCCCTTTGTCCGACAAAGCGATCTGCAACGCAGTGTGGCATTGCGGCGCGATGCGGCGGTGTGGCGTGGCGACGCGGCGGTGTGCGTGACGTGGCGTTGCGGTGTAGCGTGTCGTGGCAATGGGTTGTGCATTGGAGAGAAGAAGAAAAAGAAGAAGCCTCCTAGTCAGAACCAGTGCGGCACCGCGCCGGCAGGACAGAACATGCTGCTGCGTCCAGCAATCCCGACGACGCAGCTGTACATGTCCAGACTGCACCACTCCACGAAGGTTGAGGAGATCGTAGAGTACATGCGTGTGAAGACCAACTGGACTTTGAGGGTCGAAAAGTTGGAGTCGCGTCACAACACGAACTTCAAGTCGTTCGTGGTGCGTGTTCCGACACATTATCTCGAGAAGTTCCTCAAGGAAGAGTTCTGGCCGAAGGGTGTTGTGTACCGCCGCGCCGGTTTCGTGGCCAGCTACATGACACAAGTCAGCGAAACACGACGCAAATACTTCGTGTGCGTTAATTAGTTTTTAGTGTAATTATAATTTTGTATGTATTTATAGACAGCTCTTTGTCTTTGTCAAATTGAGATCATTTCAGTTAGGAATGATCTCAATCAGACAAAAATACCTCTAATTTCACTACATTTTTGACAAGTTTTTGATATTTTTTTGTCTCTTGTGAGACTGTAGTGTAACTGCGTTTCAAATTACGAGAATCGACCTTCTGACTTTGGTAAAATTAGCCCTTAGGAGAAAAAGAAAAGGCTATCTACTTATGACTACAAAAAATAATAAAAAAGCCTGATTTGTGAGCTAATACTCATTCTACGCCAGTCCAAGAATTAACTGAAAGAAATTACGTCACGTACGAGGTTAGAACATGGATGCCTTATCCGACCTACTTTTATATTAAGACGTGGCTAACGGATTTTCTTAGCGGCCTGGGCGAGATATCTTTTTGTTAAGCCTATTTGTGTTGTAATAGGAGAGGCAAGTGGCTTTTCGTCATTCTGTGGCTATGGCATTGTGTTGAGCTGCACGATTTCTGACAAATGCGTGCACTGACTGGACAGGTCCTCTGGAAGGAAAGCGTGAATTGCGCCTCTGCTGAATTAATATTTTTTCTATGACATTAACTATTGAAAAATATTGGTCATCAGATCAGAAGGCCTAAATGACATAAATGTAGGTAAACGCTATACAATTTGTGACAGATTAAAATGTGAACGTTCTCAAAGTCATCGGAATAGCCCCTCTACTGTAGCTCTAGTATAGTTAACCTCTGGTGATCCTTCCTATACATCAACAAACCTAAGTATTCGTAGAGCAATTTAGCAAGGAACTTGCAAATTGCTTTAATCCTACTAATACTATTATAAACTCGAAACTTTGTATGGATGGATGGATGTTTGTTACTCTTTCACTCAAAAACGACTGAACGGATTTGAAGGAAATTTGGCACACAGATAGAGTATAACCAGGATTAACACACTTTTTATCCCGATATTCCCACGGGATCGAAACTTATGCGGTTGAAACCGCGAGGCGCAGCTAGTGATAAATATTATCTGAGAAGTAAAAATTGCGGTTTTGTATACCAAATATTTATTTATTTTCTGTCCGCGACTTTGTCCGCGTGAAATTTCTACCCATTGGCCCCTTTATAATATTAGTATAGATTTACGAGTATGTACACACATAAACGGACAAGAAGGAAGGAAAAGGATACGTACAAAGGTGATGCTTATTTGTCAAAACGCTTTATGTATTGTTTATTAATTGGCCCTTAATTATGTTAGTCAATATACCTACGTAATTTTTGCATAGGTACCTCACTTCAGCGTGTTGTAAACTTTTAACAATACACCGGACTATACAGTAGCGTTCAATGAACCTCTCTGTAAACTAGCCTAGCTTTCCGCAATTGGCCGCATCAAGCCAACAGCCAGTGTCGTCGCTTGTCCGAATCAAACGGACGATTTGGTTCGCTAATTACTTAATTACTAGTGGCGCCACCGTCGCTGTTGATCTGTTTTGCTGAGGGTTGTCATGCGTGATGTAAAGCGCTTTGTAGATTATGACGAATTACTGTTGCCTAGTAAATATTATTGGATACAAACGGATTGTGTGATGTGGCTGGTAATCAAGTTATTTTGAACTAGTTTGTCGATGGTAAACTGAGCATTTGATTGAAAGCCAATTAATTAATTCATTGTGTAGTTGAATAGCGAAACAATGATTAAAAAATACTGTTGAAAAAAAGGACTCATAGAAATCCGCTAGTTCATTTCATAACATAATTAGGACTTGCGAGGATAATGATTTAAAAAAAAAACGTACGTTACTTAACTGAAGTTAAATTAGCGTGGTTTGTATATCTCCACTGTTTCCGTGGGTTTTAATCATAAAATTCTTAAAGAATTACTCCGACCGCTAAATATTGCGGGTTTTTTTTTGTTTTTTAGTAAAAACGCCCCACACTAAATGAACTCCACACTAGATGGAATTTCTCCTGTATCGTGGGTGCGTTTACAAACATTTAAACTCACATACACAAACAGCCAGACCCGGAAGAACTACTTGTAGATCATACAAATATTTGTTCCAAGCGGGAATCGAACCCGCGACACGCAGCGCAGCAGTGCCTTCCATAATTTTAATGTCTTTCAAAGAAACAGGTGACACAGCAGTATAATATTAATTTAATTAAAAGCATTAATTTTTTTATAACCACACGTTTGTACAGAAATATAATGATTATCCAGAAGGTCATCAAAAGAATTCAAATTAAATTTTCCTTCATCTAATGGTAAAACCTTTTCATTCATCAGAACTCACGTAAGCCATAATTATCTACATACATTCAGTTTAATGTTTCAAGCTTCGACTACGTTACTCTATGCGATGTCAACGACATGTTTTGGTTTGAAAAAGAAAGAAAGCCAGAAAAATTGTTTATTCTGCATAAACAAAGCGCACATTACAAAAAAAACATTTTTACAAAAAAATTAAACCGCCAAAAAAACTGAAAAGCCAAAAATAATAAACATTTTTTATTTAACCTTAATAACTAAGTTCTTAAACTAATTTAAGTATACCTAAGTAATTTTGAGTCGTATATCGTCATTTTGAGTCGTCGGTATACTTAAATTAGTATCGGGGGTAAAAAAGACATCAAATGTACACACACATACAACGTAGTCAAAAGCCTCGTACTCAAGCATATAAAAAGATATTTCTATGAGATAACATAAGTTCTTGTATGTTTGCTATATTATACACTACGTAGCCACGAGCGAATATCTCCCGCGCCGATGGTTAATTGACTAGTCTCTGCTGAAATTGCTCGTCATGGCTGAAATTCGGTCTGGAGGGCTTTATTTAAGTACGAGCATACGAACCAACAAAGTAGGTACCTACATAAATATATCTTTGAATTCTGAAGATTCAGTAAAAGCCTAATAAAGTTACTTTTAGTCGTAAGTTATGGCTAAACTGGGCTGTAGGCTTTATCAGAGGAATAAAAAAAGCCAGGCGTGCGGATTCGCGTAATAGACCACTTTAGATTTAAGACGATAGATTATACGAATAGGTCTAAAGCGTTCGCTAAGGTCCAGAGAAACGTAGCCAACAGTTTTACCATTAGTTGTCAAAAGCAGACAATTTGGGTCACTCATTATTCTTCAGAAGTTGGGCGGCGTTGCCCATATTTTATGCCGAACATCTTGGGACACCGTCGGACTGTCCCGTTCCGCGGGCATAAATAATGCCCCCGTGGGACATGTTAGGTTCACCACACCCTTAGACCCTTTTATAACCGCACATAATGGCCACACGTAATGTGAATGGCGGATATATTCACTTCTTCTCTACTTTGTGTCAGCGTGATGTTTGCCGTTTGTCTTGGCTGTTCAAAGAGTGGTAAATGTTGCGTTAAATCGAATGCCAGCGAGAGCTTCGCTCCGTCCGACATAGGGTATGCTTTTGTGATTTATTTATATTGAAGCGACCTTGGAATGCTCTTAAATGTATTTATGTTTATGTAACTTGAGGAATAATGGCTGTAAGAATCGGGCTGCGGGTCCTAGCCAAATTTTGGGAGGCAATTTAATAGCATGTACTTCTACTTACATATTATTATTATTACACGAATACATCATCATCTGCCTAGCCTTTTCCCAACTATGTTGGGGTCGGCTTCCAGTCTAACCGGATGCAGCTGAATACCAGTATTTTACATGGAGCGACTGCCTATCTGACCTCCACAACTCAGTTACTGGGTAGTACGATACCCTTTGGTAACACGAATACATGCTTAGCACCATTAGGGCTGATTTTACCAAAGTCAGATATATTTTATCCGTGGATTGAAATTGAAGTCCGACAGTTTTAGTATGGAAAAACTGTCAAAAATTCAAAATGTATGCTAAGGATAAGACTTATTCTAGGTATAAAAGTTTGGTAGAATTCGCACTCAAGAGAATTTAAATCATTATTCATCCTTTGAAGCAGCATGTTATTTTTTTATTGAACTTATTAATAAACTAGCTTCTGCCCGCGGCTTCGCCCGCGTGGATGTCGGAAATTATCCCACGGGAACGTGCTAACAGGATAAAATGTATGTGCTTCCCCAGAATGCCATCTATCTCGCGGGCCCTTTGTGGCTAATTACAGTAGAAAACCAATTGTGTCTCATTAGTGGTGATTAAGAGGGTACCTATATGATATCTTTACCTAAGTACCTACCTAATTTTAAAAAAACTCAATAACAGAAAATTAAATACCTACCTAAATAAACCTATTTCTGATGATAACTAATCTAAACTCAATAAATAAGCAAAATCCCTAAAAACTAATATCTATACGAATGACTAATCCTACCTAACAGTATTATAAAATAACCTACGGTCACTACGTACACTATCAAATATACTACCTATACTTTAAAATTAAAATCTATACCTACGACTCATATAAAAATAAACCTAAATAACTCTAAAAACTAAAAGGAATAAAAATGAACTCCACTGCGGGTGACCCAACCTACGACAAACTTAGTATTTGCGGTTGGTACAGTACAGACAGTGGTAATCGGGTATAGGGATCGAACCGCAAAATTAAGTTTGTTTTTTATTGTATATACTTTTCCGGGATAAAAAGTACCCAGTGTGGTGCCCAGGATATTAAAGAATAATTATACCAAGTTTCATCGTAATCGAACCGGTAGTTTTTGCGTGATGCCTGAACAAACAGACAGACAGACAGACAGACAGACAGACCGACAGACAGACAAAAATTTTTTTAATCACATTTTTGGGTTCGGTGTCGGTCTAGTAACACCCCCTGTAAATTATTTTTTTGATATTTTCAATGTACAGAATTTTCACTTCTACAGATTTATTATAAGTACTAGCTGTGCCCGCGACTTCGTCCGCGTGGAATAGTGACTTTTCGGGCAGCATATTTTGAATTACATATACCGTCGTTTGGGTAGCAAAAAATTTACTTTACAGTAATGCTTCTCTGTATACGATATTTGACGTATGGCCATCGGGGATGAAAGCATACAGGCTCCTAGGATTGCTAACCCGTGACAGAACCACATACAACTGACCGTGCGAGAAACAGCTGATACTTAGATCTGCTTTATTAATTGTCATCGCAAAACATAGGCTGACTGGAAACTGGACTCGTTTAAAACTAAATGGAAAATTGTTTGAAATGAGAGGAATCTGAGGAATGAAAACACTTTCACCTTTTCCACACCCTGTTAAAATCTCTGCTTCTATCAGATTTCGTTGTAAATTGGTCACTTTTAACCTGGTACCATTGCAAAGTTTTGGGGGGCTTAAATTTCTAAGAATCATTAGGGGTTCGCAGAAGTCTCAGACTCACGCGATAGCGCGTGAGCTTCGCGATCGACAGATAAACGTGCCTTTCGTTGTTCCCCGTTTTCCCTATTTCGAGTTGTCATCATTCGAGAACGATTTGAACTCAGTCGAGATTCTCGCTGAGTCGAAGTTTCTGCAGCACGAAACCTAGCCTGATGTTCCCGAGTTGCAGAAAGCCTTGCCTCACGACCTTCTTCAGATTCCTGTGATCGAACTAATCTCATCCTTTTAGCATTTTTGCTACATTGGGAGAGGTTGGATCTTCTTCGAGGCATTCTTACAATAAAATAGTACATACTACATAATACACAGTTATTTAGTAAACACGTACTATCGTAAACAATTATTTTAAAGAAAATTAAGAAAAAGAACTTAACCTACAAACCCTAAAATATAAATAAATGAAATATGCAGTCAGTTTTTTTTTTCCTTGAGAGGCCGTGACTACTTAACCGGACTATCCTGTGGTTGCCTAAGGAATTCTTAAAGCCTCCAGCCAGGGCTATATCTAGAATAAACTAAGCGACTGCACGCTAAAGGCACCCCCTGTGGGGTACGAACCTTGGCTTAGAGCGTCGCTGGGAGAGGGCAGCAAGGGGACAGGCTGGATCGAATTAGTAGTATTAATGCTTTGATGAGCGCGGCGTTTCCTAGGACTATCTCTGAGAGGAAAGGCCGAAACAAACTCAGAGGTCTCAGTCGGGGAATTTAAAGCTACAGGCTCAGCTACGACGCGGGCTGGCACTTCAGCGGGCAAGGGTCAGGGGGGAGAATTTACTTGGGGGCGTCGCGAGGGACCTCGGCGGTGAGGTCGGAATGTCGGTAATTTGTGTTTGTATACTGTACTGGTTGCCCTATCGCTCTCCTGGAGGAGGGTTATGGGGTCATCGGGGTCGTCGAGAACATGCCTTGGACGGCGAATTTTACTGAGTTTGGAGGGGGTGTAGTTGGCGGCCGCGACCACCAGAGGGTTGGGGTGATTAGCGGCTGTGGCAAAGAAACGCTTGGAGAGGCGTTTCATGAACTGCTGGATAGTGGGGATCTTGAGATCAACATGGAGGATCTCATTGCTAACGAACCAAGGGGAATTTGTGGCCTTGCGGAAAAATCGGTTCTGCAGGGTCTGCATCCTATGGATGTGACGGGGCTTTGCGTGAGCGAAGACTACGCAAGCGTAAGTCATTATGGGACGGATGCATGCTGTGTACAGGCGCTTTTTGCACTTGAGTGACAGCTTGCTGCGTTCATTGAGGACGGAATGAAGGCAGCCTAGAGCGAAAGAGGCGCGCGAACGGACCGTCTTTATGTGCTCTGAGAAGGTGAGGAGAAGGAGAAGAATAAAACAAAGGTATTTGGCTCGCTTTTCCTAAGGGATCGGCTTGCCGAACATGGTGATTGGTGGAGGGGGGGTGGGTTGTCGTCTGGGTCTCGAATAGAGCACCGCTTGACTCTTATCGGTGTTGACTTCGATTCGCCATTTCCTGAACCAAGCAGCCAACTTATTGACTGCGGTTTGGAGACGAAGTCGTAGTTGGATATGGCTGCGACCAGTGTAATAGATGGCTGTGTCGTCTGTGCACAGAGCCAATTGGGACTTAGCATCTTTAGGGATGTCGCTAGTGAACAGCGTAAATAAGAGAGGGGCGAGTACGGAGCCCTGAGGGACTCCTGCTCTGATGGGGGGCAGCGGCGCTGCTCTCAGCGCGCTTTATATAGCCATAGACGCACAGGCGCGAGGCCTGTACGTACTCTGATAGAATACCTTAACAAATGTTCGCCGTGATTCTTTAAATTGACATAACTTTTTTATTTATGAACCGATTGACATGAAATAAACACTAACTGTTAAGTGAAGCTTACTACAATATATTAGTGAAAACCGCATATAAATCAAATAGGCCGTTTCTGATATTAGCGTGCACAAACAAACAGACAAACAGACAAACAGACAAAAAAAAAATTAATTACAATTTCGGGTTCGGTATCGATATAACAACAACCCCTGCTACTTTTTTTAAATATATTTCCATTGTACAGACACCACTTCTCTACAATTTTATTATATGTATATAGATGTTTCGTTTTTAAAAATTAAAACTTGCTGTTGTGTCCTTGGATTTTTGGCGTGTCCTAGGACCAGAACCTCTCACCGAGGGGACGTCTGTGTCTCAGCTGTGAAAACACTATAGGCTGTTTATTTGTACTGCGATGATACCAGATTACGCAAAGCATCAAACTAAATTCATTCACAATTTCACTAGTAAATTTTGGAAAATCTAACATTTTTCTGCAAGTGTAGGCTGCATCGAGCACGCAGAATTTGTCAGGAAGTTTATATTTGTTTAGGGACAAGCGTTCGACTGAACAGCGAGGAACTTGTTGGGTTAGTTCCAGACCAGATGACCGTGGCCAAGATAACAATACCAAAGTTTAACAACACCTAGTTACTCAACCTACTTAGTTGGGGAAAAGAAACAAAACTGTCTTTACTACTGAAACAGGAAAAAAACACGCCAGGCGGCAACGCGATTCTTATTTTCCTAAATAAAGAGTTGCTTCTTTATGATTAGGCTTGATAAGAGCTCGAAACTAGTCCTGAAATTCCAAAACCATAAAAAAAATATTTATGGAACACCGCTGAAACTCAAACTTATGATTCACATATTTTGGATTTTCCAAAAATTTATGATGAGCCTCTGCACGCCTCACGCATACAATATATACCACAACAGCACTCATTTAAAACCGCCCATCCTCCCTCGACAGTCTGAACCGACTTTACCCCGGCATTCGGGTCACGTTTGTCATTTCACACCGATCCGTCGAGACACAGAATTTTCACAGTCTATAAATTTTCGCCAATACGCGATAAGGATATCCCGGTTTACTCTCAATCCGGGAACGGGATCCTGTGTGAGATGTATTATGACTCCGGTAAATATATGGCCTTTTGATATATTATTTATGTACAACCACATGAATACGACAAAATTTTAGGATTTGCTGGATAGTCAGCCTAAAATGTTCACACTGGCAGGACACAGACCTGGAAGGAAATTCTCGCGCATCTCGCATTCGTTATTGTCATTTGATTCGAACTTGAGAAGTTTGAGGTTTGAACTTGCTCTCGGTGAGAGGGACATCCTCGATAAAAGGGTAAATTTCCACGAAAATGTAAACCTTTTTTTCTTTCACTGCGTTTTTAGAACGAAGTTCGCGAACGCGGGGTGCGGTATGAGTCAACTTGTAGAAATCGTCACGTATCGAAAAATTAAGTATGCCTCTTTCAAGCTACTTTCTCTAGACAGAAAACCTAGACTACCTAGAATCTAGACTTTCTCTAGAGAGATATTGTTTTCATGGTTTTCGAGGGTGCTGAGGCCAATAGTGAGTAATGAATTTTGGATTTTGTAAAAATGTCTTGATTTAAAAGAGTGTCCGTGGAGTTTCTTGCCCGTTCTTCTCCATAGAGATCTACGCTTTGGAATGGGCAACTAGCTTCAACTTTCTGACTAACTGACCGACTATTTAATTTTGACAATTCAAAAGTGCCTGTAAATGGTTTAATTGAAATAAATGATTTGAGTTTGAGTTTGAAAATCCATGTTTCAATTTTTTTTTTTGACAGCTACTCCATATTAAAGAAAGGACTGGCCAGTAACGTACGGTCACCAAAGGAGATAAGGAACCAGCGTCGTCGGATATACTTGCAGCTTAGTATGAAACCGATACTTAGATGTTTTCGAATAAAATTTAAATCAATTAATAGAAAACAAACAGTTCATTTATTAAATTAAATTTCATCCGAAAACAATTCATCGATTTCTTACTAAACTTCAATTATACCAGTGACGAGCCTGGTTACTTATCTCCTTTGGTGACTGTACCTGCCACCCTGAATAATAAGTCCACCCCGCTACCAATCATGCTGATTGGATTTGGATATTGCTCAAACAAAGAACTTGGGACTGTTAAAGAGAAAAAGCCATTACTTAATTGTAAGTAGGCCATAATCATGGAAGCAAACAATATTTTCTGAATATTATTTTTTACCTTGCCCACTGGGACAGTTTGAAACCAACCAGTAGTAGTTTCTTTTTTAATGAGTTTACCTCAATTTAAAAAAAAAGAATCATTAGGTACCGTTCCTCAAACAATGGTGGACAAAGCATTAGAAATTCACGTTTCATTTTATTATGTTCACGAACGAAATTTATAAAAATAAAATCTATTCATAGCACTGTTTCATTTGTATGTTTATCCTCAAAAATGTTACTCTTATTTGGATAACTTAACTGTCATAGAATGACTAAATATAATTAACTTAATGAACAAGCTTCCTTGCAGACCGTTAAGTTTTTTGTAAACATAAAACTTAATTAGCGCTTTAATTAATATTTGAATTAAAATGTTACTCAATTCCCTCTCGGAATCATCGCTTGTTGGCGAACGGCGGTTATTCCCTAAGCTTATTTGGATACTTAACTATTCTTCAACGTTTGGAATATTAATCAACCAGAAATCTCGAAGAAAGTCGATTTCTTTATGAGAAAAACTCTTCTTGAACAAAAGAGCAGCAGTGCGATTCTGTAACCATCTCACCGTGAAAACTTAGGTGAAGTGAGCGTGGAGTGAGCTGTCATTCCAAATAATGCTAGGGATTGACACTAGTGACAACTCACATCAAGCTCACTTCACTTGAGTTTTCACGGTGAGATTTTTACAGAATCGACCGGCTGTAGTTTTTACTGTCGTGACCTAATTAATACATAGTGACAAGTACTTTAGAGAGCAGTGGTGGCCCAGTGGTAACGGCTGCGACTTACGAGTTGTAGGTCGTGGGTTTGAACCCAGACAGGCGCTTTACTTTGTGTAAATTATTTCATGAAGGAAACCGGCATGTCCTAGAACCAACAATTCGAAGACATGTGACATCGACCAACCTGCACTGGGGCCGCGTGGTGGATTACGGCCCACTCCCTCTCACTGAGAGCAGGCCTTTGTCAGCGGTGGGAACGTTATTAGGCTGATTATGCTGACAAGTACTTTACGTTTGTCCACGTAGTATTTTGTGTGACGACATCATCATTCAGCCGAAAGCCGTCCACTGCTGGAAATAAGCGTCTCACAAGCATCAACACAATATTCTCTAATATTCCCTAACTCCCGTGTCTATTCGTAAAAGTTTTGGCCTACCTTCAAATTAAGGACAGTCACCAAATCTACAGGCTTTTACGTCAAGAAAACACAAACAAAAAATAATTAAACTCATAAAACCCGTGAGAAACACCGAAAATTTTGCCCCAAAACAGGTTTCAGCTAATCATCTCATTTGGTTAAAAGCTGTGCGGTGACCGTAGCCTAATCTCCTTACGTTACCGGTGCCTTCGACAAACAGACGTACACTCTGTTAAAGAGCCACTAACTGGCTCCTGGCTCCCGGCTCCTGCTGCCAGCTTGCAGTTTACATAATCCTCGTACAGCTCGCTATCAACTAATATCTAAGTATACATTGTAGTTTTTATGGGTTTCTGGGTAAGGTTCTCGCGTTAGATTTATTTTTATTTTTTCAAAAAACAACCGAGAATATATATTTCTTTCTTTCTTTCTCTTTCATATGGAGCGTTTTTGGCAGCCTAAAGATTCTTTTTTTTTTATTAGCCGTTAATGTCCCACTGCTGGGCAAAGGCCACCCTACTCTCCCTTTTGTCCTAAAGATTCTTACGTCTGGAAATAATTAACGAAGGAAACCCGTGTTTCTTCAAATTAACTTGTTTCCCATAATTTACCGGTTTGCCAAAATTGCGTCCATCGTAGGGTAAGGTAAGGTAAGGGTTAGTAAGGGTAATTAAATTGGCTATTATTTGTGGTCGACCTATGTAAAAATCAAGTCAGGTGGCTTGTCATTTTTAGGCATTAAAAAAGAAGGTGAAGTTGACCGCATTCTATATTCGGTACCGGTATTCTGTAAAAATCTCACCGTGAAAACTCGATTGAAGTGAGCTTGATGTAAGTTGTCAGTAGTGTCAATCCCTAGCATTAGTTGGAATGACAGCTCACTCCACGCTCACTTCACCTAACTTTTCACGGTGAAATGTTTACAGAATCGCACTGCAGGACACTGAGTGACACAATTATCACAAAATATTTCCTGCAAATGTGACAATGTTTCAATCACAAAATGCATCAAATACTATCCTTAAACGACCATCATCATCTGCACGTTAACAACCACGCCACAACAAATGCCATCTCAATTTAGAATACTACAGTTACTATTTGTGGAAGGTAATTGTTCTTTTGTTCTCATAAAATATTACATTATGTACCTACATATTGCATGGAAATAAATCATCTCTTACTAGTTAGTAACTTTTTTTTCTTGTGGAAATCCTCATGGAGAAGTTCGACATAACCCTCCGTTCTTCCCAGACGGAGAGTCGTCTGGGAAAAACGGAGGGTTAGTTTAGTCGCAGAGTCTCGAGAAAAATTGTGTTTTTCTTCTAAACTACCCCCTAATAAGGGATTGGGGGGTTTCAAAGTTTGTATGGAAGAATTTTAGCGCGCAGTCCGGTTGACTCGAAACTCAGTATTTATACCTAATATTGAAAGTAAAGAATAATGTGTATCAGGGTTTTTTGAAAATCTACCCCTGACGGGCTGAAATGGGGTAGTCAATTTTTCAGGGGAGGATTTTACTGCATGGCTTGATTAACTCGCAAATTAGTATAAATAATCTTTGAGTCAAGTTATGAATACATCCCAAACTATTTTTTTTTAATTCCACCCCTGTGGGGGTGAAAAGCGGGGATACAGTTTATATGAAAAATCTTCTTCATTAGGTTAATAAACTTGAAATTTGCCTAAGTAAGTAATAAAGTTTATCATTATAAGTTTTTCAAAGCTACCCCTCAAAGAGGGATATAGGGGTGTTAAGTTTATGTCGAAGAAATTGAATGCGCGGTCCGAGTAACTCGAAAATCAGTATTGATACTTTTGACAGAAAATAATTAATAATAAATATGTAAAATTGTCGAAAATTTACCACTGACGGGACAAAAACGGGTAATTCGGTTTTTAAGTGATTTGAACTTGAAACTGTATGTTACATTTTCACGCCTAAACCACTGAACTTCTGATTTGGCATAGATATAGATGGCATCCTGGGGAAGCACATACTTTTTATCCTGTTAGCACGTTCCCGTGGGATAATTTCCGACATCCACGCGGGCGAAGCCGCGGGCAGAAGCTAGTAAGTAATATTATTGTTGACATGCATGTAAACTCACTTTATGCATCTACATTTTATTGTACGCCCTAAGGGCAGGACATAGCTGTTCGCAAAACTCTAAATTAACACCCGCTGTATTATGTACACCTTTTATCTGTTCTGTGATGTACACTATCCTATGATCCACAATAAAGACGAATAAAATTGAATTGAATTGAAGAATGTGAAAAGCGATGATAGCTGCAAAAGTATGTATAAACTGTAGCGCAGCTAACAACGCCCTTCTCCAGATACAAAATGGAATGGAAGAAAAAAAAGATATCTGACTTTGGTAAAATCAGCCCTCAATAACTTAAGATCAAATACAGTGTCATTACCAAGAAACGCCCGTGTTACACCGCTGCAGTAATCCGAGCGTCGGTCGAATACATCCGAATGGACTTCCGAGCTTCGCAATCTGCTTTCTTTTTGCTCTCTCGGATAAATCTATCAACGGCTACCAACTACAAAACCATTAGGATCGCATACAACGAAATGGGGTTTTCTGAAATTCGTACGGAAGTTGGTAGAATGTTTTAGATCGAATGGATATGTGTTTAAATCAAAATAAGTATGCATAGTACTACCATTATCATCAAATCCAGCTACGCTTATCTATATTGTACGAAAACTTATAAAAATAATACCAGTCCTATTATCAGGGCAAAGACCTCTTCTGATACTGAGATGGCACGAGCATCGATCACCAGTTCACCACGCTTGCGGAAACTTGTATCCTATCATACTATATCTTACTAATATTATAAACCTGAATTTTGTATGGATGGATGGACGGATGTTTGTTACTCTTTCACGCAAAAACTACTGAACGGATTTAAATGAAACTTGGCACACAGATGGTTTTTAACCAGGATTAACATATAACGTACTTATTATCCCGATATTCCCACGGGATCGAAACTTATGCGGGTGAAACCGCGGGGCGCAGCTAGTAGTTTATACTTTTTTTAGGGTTCCGTACCTCAAAAGTAAAAACGGAACCCTTATAAGATCACTTCGTTGTCCGTCTGTCAAGACCTTTTTTCTCAGGAACGCGTGGAGTTAGCAAGTTGAAATTAATATCAAATACTCAGGAGTTGCCCTTGAAGCAGTCAAATATAAAACTTCTAAGTCAAAGCAATTGTTCCGTTTATGCCGCATATTTTGACACTCGCAAAGGAATCTAAACCTATACCAGATTCCCTTCCCGTTGACCTAGCACCATGAAATTTGGTAAGAAGCAATGGCATGTAGGTATCACAAGTAAAGGAAAAAATCCGGAAACCGTAAATTTGCAGTTACATACCTACAAATTTGTACGGAACCCTTGGTGCGCGAATCCTACTCGCACTTGACCGGTTTTTATATTTGATGTTTAAGCCTGTGCCGTTAGCAAGCGAATTTGACAGTTTTTTTTATCTACCGACAATAATGTATACTTAGTATTTTAATAGGCACTGATTTAAAGAGGCAGTTAGTTGTAAATAGCGGTTTTGGTAAGTTAAACATTATAAATGACACGTTTAATAACTAGTTCAGCAGTTAAAACTTAGCAGTAAAGTAAACAAAAATGAGTAATGAAAAATAATGAAATGGATGAGTGAATATATAATTGAGCAGGAAAACAATTAAATGGGCGGTAAAAATTATTGAATGAGCGGTTACGTGTGGGCATATATTTAAAATGTTTGGTTTTGTATTCAAAAATATGTTTCTGTATACGGTACTTATAATAAACATTTTTTTTTATTTACGTCTGTTTGTTCCGTCTAATCTCCAAAACGTCTGGACCTATTTTGACGGGACTATACACCGTGTTTTCACGTTATCCATAAACTTTGGCAAACGCTTCATAGCTTTTACAAATCAAATCTAACAAAGGAAGTTGTACTTAAAAAGGCTTCGTTACAAAGATATTTGTTATTTCATTTAATGAAATTTAATTGAGCTATGCAGTAAGAAATGATCTTGATTTGGCCTACCTATGTTGCCGCAATTAAAATGATAAATCTATCAAATTCTTCAAATAAATAGATAAAGAGGCATGCATATCCGGTGATTTACGTCAAGGTGAAAATATACAAAAAATAAAAGAATTCATTAATGTGTCCATAATGAAAAATGCTTATTTATTTATTATTATTTTTTTATTTATTGTACACCACAAAAATACATAGTATAAAAAATACATGACACACTACAGAATATACAATGGGCGGCAAAATATACAACAGTTATTTCCATGGTCTAAACATCAGTTTATGTATAGGTATCGTCCGGAACACTATGTATACTTCCGAATATCTGATGTTGTTAAGAGTAACTTATATGCTATTTTTACAGTAGTTTAGACGTGAAAAGGTATATTTTTCATGCCTAACCCACTGTTCGGATTTCGATATATTTTCGCAAGGATAGATGGCATCCTGGGGAAGGACATAGGCTACATTTTGTCCCGGTAGCCCGTTCCCGTGGGATAATTCCCGACATCCACGCGGGCGAAGCCGCGGACAGAAGCTAGTTCTCTATAAACAAGAACGCTATTTATATGGCTCCACTGTACTGTGGAGCCATTATTAAAACAACCAATCGATTTTCATTTTGTGGTTACCACTCTACTTGACCACCAACAACCACCAACCAGTGTGTTGCGTTTACTTGAATTTCGTTGATTATTTTGGTTTGATGATGTGTTACTAGACTATTGTTTATAGAATGAAAAACCGCAAATTAAATTATTTTAAACTATTTAATTGTTTACGTAAGAATACTTACCTAGTAATTACACACGTAATACACATTATACATTTGTTTGTGAGCTGTCAATAGTGTCAATCTAGTATCAGAAGGCCAATTCCCGTAATTAAAAACGTTCAAAATCTAGTCGCAATCTCATCTCAGCGACAATCAATGTCAAAAATTTGCCAAAAATGGAGGAAAATTAGAGGTATTTTTTTTATTTATTTATTTATTTAACCATTTATGTACACACATATATAAACAGACATTGAAAATCAGAACAGAAAAAATAGGTACAGAGGTGATGCTTATTTCGTAAGAAATCTCTTCCAGCATACCTGAGATAGGACAATAAATACAGAGATGTAGACAGCGTGTGATAGAGCAAAGGAGACAAACAATAATACATAGAATCAAAAATAAACTATTCACTTAAAAACTAAACAAATATTACGAGAATATATACATACAAATAAACATACATAAATACTTCTAAAATAAAATAAATACATACACAACTATTATGAAGTGGACAGATAGTGTATTTGTATAGTGTATTTCTGACAGGTTGAGACTGAGATCAGACTGTGACTGTTTTTTAAATTACGAAAATGGCCCGTTAGGTGCAGTGGTAACCTACGGGTTCGTCGCGAGTTCGAACCCAGGCAGGCACTTTGCTGTGTGTAAATTATTTCATCACCACTGCTCTTACAATTGTGAAGGAAAATATGGTGAGGAAACCGGCATGTCCTAGAAAAAAATCGAAGACATGTAACATCTGCCAACCCGCACTTGGCTCGCGTGGTAGATTACAGCCAACTCCGTCTCGAAGACAGGAGGCCTGCCGGTCGATTCTGTAAAAATCTCACCGTGAAAACTCAAGTGAAGTGAGCTTGCTCACATCAAGCTCACTTCACTTGAGACAGTTGTCAGTAGTGTCAATCCCTAGCATTATTTGAAATGACAGCTCCACGCTCATTTCACCTAAGTTTTCACGGTGAGATGGTTACAGAATCCCACTGCTGTTTCCCAGCAGTGGGAACATTAGGTATAGGCATTATACTTTACACGATGAGTTTTTTATAGAATAAAATTAGAATAGGATGCTGCTAAAAACTCTGTCTACATGCAAAAACGGATGTTTGAATTTAGATGATATGAAAGTATACGAATGTTAATCGACTTTCGATGCTGACCATTCAATAAACTAATAGTAAAAAGTTTAAAAGTATTTTATAAATGCTAAAACTCAGTCGCAGCATCAACTACCGGGTCCAATTGTGAATCTAAACCATCCAGGGTTCCACTTAAACAAAATGTCATCGAAATTGATTCAGCCGTTTAAGAGTTCAGTGACATGCATACGTACAGAAGAATTATATTCTGGGATCAATCTTTATACTCATTTCATTACCAAGAATTGTCATATCGAGACTGCGGTTGAGAGTTGCAGTAACATCTTACGTCATCCTGACGATGTACTCGAGTACTCGTATGTATGGAGCCTCTAAATTACAAAACTGATGGGCTAAGGTTTAAAATTAGAGCAATATATTCAATAATTCGTCACTTTTTGATATAATTTATTACATTACCTACCCATACAAACAAAATTAATCTTCCAACCACACCGCACTGCTGACGCACAGGGAAAACGTTTATATGCGCTTATGAAAAATATTAACGAACAATGTTACATTACTACATAATAAATACACTGAACAGGGCAGTAACAGTTCAAAAATGATTGAGAACAGACCGCTCATTTCAATTAAAAATCTATAGAAGTTAATGGACACGAAAGTTAAGAATGTAACACGAAATTAGAATTTCAAGACATTAGGAGTCCCGCAATACAATTGTGTCTCAATAATCAACGCTTGTAAATTTTATTTTAGTATCTTATTAGACTGTCAGTTGTATGTAAGAAAATTTGATAATGGCAGATGCTGTGAAGACGGCTGTATGTAATTACACCAGTGGAGATGGCGTACAGGAATTCCAGTCGGACAAGGAACTGGCGGACGTGGAGCTGTTCCAATGCTACTCAGGAGCACTGGTTCATTTCGCGTCGGCGTGCTGCGTGATCTATATGCTCATCGGCATTCCAGGCAACCTTATCACCATTGTCGCACTTGCTAAGTGCAAAAAGGTCAGTGTCGTGCTTAATAGTTTTTCTCATCTTTGAGTCTGCTTAAAGGTTCCACATATAATTCGGACCACTCAATTAGTTTATCATTCTATCTTCTATAGCTACATATATATTTATTTTATTATTAGCAAATAATGCCCACTGCTGGACAAAGGCCTCCCTACCTCCCGCCCTCTTTCCACCTCTCTCTGGCTAGAGCTACCAAGGAGCAAAAGTTCATCCCGCCATCATCGTCTGGGCTATCTATGTATACAAGCTGTTATTTTGCATCCTCGTCAAATTTCAGGAGGCTGCTAAGAAAGACATAAATAATCAAATAAAATTACGATCCCTGGTAAATAATGAATACATACTATTTTTTTTAGTTATTTAAATTTGACAGTATTTCAAAATACACCACTTTCAAAGAACAGAATCGCGTTATTGTATCGTAAAAGCGGCCGCGTTTTTATGTGTGTGTAACAGGGCAGTTACAGTGCGGTCTCAGACAGGCCGCGTTTTAATATGCGTGTCCCACAAACGTTTCCGAAAAAAATACCTACTTATTTTATTATTGATTCATGTCGAGAATCAGTAGCTTAATTACCTCCTTGAATTTGACGAGGTTGCAAAACAACACCTTGTATAACTTCTTAATAAAAATCTTAAATTCATTAACTGTCAGACAACGCACAACCTATACGGCTAGATCTAGAAGCATGACATTTTGCAAAAGAGTTGCTGCTTATTTACCGAAAATGATCACTAACAAAGATTTTTGAAAAATTAACTCCCTAAAGGGTTTTGAAAGGCGGGCGCACGGCCTGTATCATTATAAAACCGTAGATAAAGTAGAGAAACGTACAGTTCAAAAGACTGACTTGTTGTAGTAACTAGAAAGAGAAACATCATGCATGCAAATTCTTGTTTTTGTTTTTAAAATTTATAAAGGTCTGTCCTTTTGTCTGTTTTTATATATTATGATGTTAATTTAAGTATTTTGCTCGACATTGGCGCCGATTCCCTTATTCACAAACTAAACTAAACTTAAGTTCAGTGCATCTTTTTCTTTCTGTTTCATTAAGAAAAGGACAGAAGATAAAATATTAGTTTAGTCCTGTCAAATTAAGATACTCCATAGACAGTTTAGACGTGATTAAAAACATGGCTACTAAAAATACGTCAATTTGCGTCAGGCGCTGACTAATTTGACAGGACTAAACACAGGACTAATATTTATCTGCTGTCCTTTTCTTAATGAAATAGAAGAAAAAAAATGCACTGAACTTAAATTTAGTTTAGTTAGTGAACAAGGGAATCGGCACTAATACCTACATAATTTTATAGCAGATTAATAGATGTAATAGTAATCCTTAGTAACTTAAGTGTAGATGGCGTTGTAAAAGGTTTAGAGTAGCAGTGCTTAATAAAAAAAATTATGTGCTTGTTATATTTTTCAACTTTCGCGCAGACAGCGAGACGAGAATACCTATTGTAATTGTAAGGAAGTTAGTGACGAAGTTACTAATCTCTTTAGGTTTCTCGCTAAAAATGATTGCGAAGACTGTTTATAGAATTATTTTGAAGTACGTTGTGTTATCATAAATTATGACGCGCTTGTTTGGTTTGACCTGTCTATACTCTGATACAATTCTATTTATACAATTCCTGTAATAAATATGTCGTTTGTCCTTTTCCAGGTCCGAAATGCGACCGCGATATTCATAATAAACCTTCACACCAGCGACCTGATCTTCAACATGTTCATCCTGCCGATGACCGCGATAACCTTCGCGAAAGGGCACTGGACCCATGGTTGGGTAATGTGCCGGGTGTATGCTTACTTCAAGTTCGTGTTGAACAGCTCTTCCATCTTCACCGTATTAGCCATCAGTATCAACAGATACGTCATTGTTTGTCATCCGCTGCTGTATCCCAAGTAAGTGATGATATCATAGTTTGAATTAGCAATACTTTTGCCAATGTAAATATTAAAACAGAAAAATTATTCAAAACAACAGCGTCGATTCTACAGAAACATTTACTTCAACCACATATTTATTTATTCTTCCAGGTTGTACAAAAGAAGAAACATATTAGTAAGTATACTGATCATCTGGACATCGGCCTTTGTAATATTTCTGGCATCTACCTTCGGGGTATGGGGTCGATTCGACTTGGAACCCCATGGAGGATTCTGCACCATGATGCCAGACAGAAACGGAAATTCTCCAAAGATGTTTCTGTTGACTATTGCATTTGTGGGACCTTACCTCACTATAGCCTTATGTTACACTCAAATATGGTGGGTGGCGCAAACTTCAAAGAAAATCCAGGGTACCAAACCTACACGGCCCACACAATTGCCACTATCACCAACTCTATCAGATATTTCAACTGATGGGAGAGAGCTGGTTGGTTCCAATCCTTCAAGTCCTGTAAGCAGTACCATTGAATCTGTGGCAATTGATAGTGACAAAACGCCGACTAGCAGCGAAGCGAATACTCCTCGGTCTCCTAAAGAAGAAAAATCTTACGAAAAATACTTCAAGGCTCCGTTCAGATTGACAAGGAAACTAGTCAGGCGGAAAGTCCCAACAAGAAGAGACAAGAAGCTATGTGCCATGATTGCTGCAATCATGATGTCTTTCTGCATTTCTCATCTACCTGTAATGGCGACGAGACTCGCATACAAGAATTATAAGTCTGAACCTACAGTAAATGTCTTCTCCCATCTGTTGGAGTATTTGGGCACATGCATAAACCCCATCATCTACGTGTTGATGTCAAAGGAATATCGACAGGCTTACCGGAGTCTCTTTGAGGCTATCATACAAAAGTCTCACACACTAAAATTAAGAAGTTCTCAGTGATCTTTTGGATTTCATTTAGCTTTGGTGCATTCAAAGCCCACATTCCGCGCTCCTTGGTTGTTCTTACAGCATTGAAAATGTACAGGCTGGCAGGGACATCGACGCGCAACCTACAGCTATTAATGTATTCAGCATATGTATGATCCTAGACCCCGTAAATATTACTATCCGATTATTTAAAAAAAAAATAGCAGTGCCATACATTTTGACCGTGTAGTGTAGATTGCATTGCCCTTTTGTATGAAACAGCTATTTTTTTATATCTTTATTACTGACGAAAAATTTCTGTGCTATGGGCTCTAGGATCATGTGCTGAATAAATTCATAGAAACAGTTTGCGCCCCGCTACTTCTTTACTTCGCTACTTTCTTTGTTTGAGCAATATCCAAATCCAATCAGCATGATTGGATTTGGATATTGCTCAAACAAAGAAATTGGGACTGTTAAAGAGAAAAAGCCATTACTTAATTGTAAGTAGGCCAATCATGGAAGCAAACAATGTTTTCTGAATATTATTTTCATCGGGAAAGACAAAACAGTATTTATTACTACTAGTGTACCGCAAATTATGTACATAATAATATTATTTTTCCTGTTGATCCGAATTGTAGACATATAGCTTTTGTTTAATGATCTCATATTACTTAGTATTAATGTTAATACACACTCGGAAACGTAAACTTTTCAAAAACAACAAAAAGGTACCTTCAGTGTGGGTTATGTGTTGAAAAACTTCAACACACAACCTTACTAAACAGTAAGAAACCGATGGATGTTTTCGAATGAAATTTAGTTTGATAAATGGTTTTGAATGACTGTTTGTTTTCTACTAATTAAATAAAATTTTATCCGAAAACATCAAACCGTTTCTTACTAAACTACAAGTATATCCGACGACCCTGGTTACTTATCTCCTATAGTGACCGTACCTATATAGGTGTAGAAATACTTCATACTCTGCTCTTTTAAGGGCAACATAAGGGAAGGCCGGAAGATAGAAACTTCTATTGTCAGGGACTGAAATAAATTCTGCCTATGTACAGACGCCAGCAGATCAAGCTACCCGAAACTGTCAAATTTTCCCAACCAAGCATGAACCTTAATGATTTAGCGATAAAGTTGAAAATCTATTAAAGAAATTTGACAGATTGTAGTAGCTTGATGTGCTGGCGTCTGTACTACCTAAACTATTATTAGATACTATTTACCTAAATATAGTTATTTATTTAACATACACTGATTAATTACTATTTTTACAAGCTAATACTAAAATATGTACTATGTACTATGGGCAAAATTTCCGCGTGCTCACCTTAAAAGCGATAATCGCATAGCACGGTTCACGACTCGATCGCACAATGCATGCGTTTTGACCAATAGGATGCACGAACCGTATTTTAGTCGTGTGCGTATTAGTATAATGATGTATAGAAGTGTGCGACTCTCACTAGGCGCGTGCTATGCTCACTAAATTGTTTGTGAGACGATTTCCTTAATGGGCATGGCCGGCGTGAGCTCTTCATGAATTCTTATTTTGTTATTGACTAGCTTCTGCCCGCGACTTCGTCCGCGTAGATTTCGGATTTGTGACAGGATTGCGTATCTCAAAAGGAAATCAAAATAGATACAAAGATACTAATTTTTTTTTTAAAATAAATAGAAGGAAGAAGATGAATTTTTTAAACTTTGCGAAAATTATGAAAACTTTATAACACTATACAGATGCGATGTAAATAGTTATATTATTATTATGACTTGATTTTTGATTTTGTAAACTTATTTACCGACAATCGTAATATTTTAATTTCGCCATAACATAAAAATCAAACGTCCAATTTTAATCATTCAAAGACCAAATATTATCTACATAAACAGTACTTAGTGATGAAATAATTTATTTTGATAAGCATTAATAGCATGAGTAAAATAAATGCGCTTAAATGTAGTCCAAAAAAAATTCAAGATTTTTAAATAAAAAATGGTTGTTGTGCCTCACTCGACATAGATAGGTATAGTGTGTCGCGGACTTTTTTGTGGATATTTATAAGATCTACAATTAATTTCAACATTTTATGGTTCTATCTTTTATAGTTTAGGCAGCGTACGCAAAATACGTAACTTTTCTGGTTTATTTTTTACACCTTGTCTCCGAAAAACCCAAATATCTTACGGAACCCTATTTTTTCTAAAATTAATTTTAACCTACGTTACTCGTGGATAATGTAGCTTTCGAATGGTGAAAGAATTTTTTAAATCGGTCCAGTAGTTTTGAGCCTATTCATTACAAACAAATAAACAAAGTTTTCCTCTTTATAATATTAGTATAGACAAGAAGTAATTTTAATAGGTACTCATATCTTCTGTTTGGTTTAGACAATCAATGTATTATTGATATTGCTGTATTAAATTAGTATCAACTTTCCACAAAAATAGAATAATTTGGAATAAGAAATGTCAAACTATGTATTACAATTAACATATCTATTACATCCACTTTAATTATGTTCCTCTCTCTATCGGGGCTATAAATTTACGTTACTTATGAACACTTTCACTTGACTGCCTCCCCAATTTTCACCATATCCTATGCGATGCCGCCATACAAATCGGAGCGAATGCATTAGGTGCGTTGACCGGCACTGCATAAAGGTATTCTTTTTACTTGTGCAGTGCTATTGAAAAGTAAATAACTATATGTCTATGTGATTACACTTGGGAATACGTATATGTCAAGAAAGAAGCAAGTTACGTAATTTTATTGGAAATTGACAACATATTTTGGTATCTTTTTCTTTTATTGCTCTACAAATTCGAACATATGAATCAATGGATTAGCAATATCCTTCAAAATGATTCAGGTAGAGATGTTTTGATTGAAATAGCACAATTACAGTAATAATTCTTAACTAATACTTGGCGCAGTTCATACAATGTTATCAGAGCTTTTTGTTTATAGTTGCCGCAACTTTTGCCGTAATGCCAACGTATGGCAATAGCCGCCCTATTGTTTAACCGGATTTCCCGACATTCCCACTAAATAACAATGGGATTTAAATAATGAACTTATTTTTATTGCAGTTGCAAAAGTTGCGGCAGCTAACATAGAGCAATAAAAGAATAAAAATAAGTTCATTGTCTTAATCCCATTATTATTTAGTGACAATGTCTGGACACCCGGTTAAACAATAGGACGGCTTATTATAATACAAGGGCCTACGGCCATACCTTGGCGAAAAGATAACCAATTTTATTACCTTAAGATTATCTCATATGTTTTTCAGTTGTTACTTGTATTTGGTTCAATACTTTTAACAGTTGTAATATTCGTTTTATCCATTAATTTATCACACCTTTGATTTGATTGTAAATAAGTATAATAACGAGATTTCACAAACAAGGTATCTTTCTAATCAACTCGACAGGCGCGTTGCCGGCATTGCAACCTACCTATGACAAGTTTTTTTTGACAAATATAATTTATTTAGTTCCTACGTCACGCGCTACTTTAAAATTAGGTAAATACAGCATTTTCTTATTATTACCTACTAAGTGAACAATCTTAAACTAGTTTTTTTCTAGTTTTGTTACACAATATTTTTAGAGAACATAAACAAAGAAAGACAGCCCTCTCAAATCGACGGCACGGTTTGCGCAGTGGTTAAGCGATTGACTGCTGGGCTTGGTGTCGCGGGTTCGATTCCCGCACGGAACAAATATTTGTATAGCCTACAAGTTCCGGGTCTGGCTATTTGTGTATGTGAGTTTAAATGTTTGTAAACGCACCCACGACACAGTAGAAATTCCTAGTGTGGGGCAATGTTTTAATAAAAAATAAAAAAATCGTGTCGTATATCTTGTGTTTCTTTATCTTAATAATTAACAAAAATATAACAAAAAACTAAAAAACAACAAATTCACCAAGAAAGGTAGCATGACACTAAATTGAAGACTTCAAAATCGTTGGCAATGTTTTAAACTATGACTACAGTTTAAACAGTGACATTAATCAACGAATTAGTATAATACAAATTGGAATACTGAAAATTAACCTAAAAATAGCTATACAGTGTTATTTTTAAAACGCTATTAACCTCACAGGACAAAAATACTAACATCATAAATAAAAACTTTTGTTTTATGACTTTTAATATTATATAATTCATAATTTTTATTTTTTTCATGAACTACTTATTTCAAAATACTTAAATTGATCGCTCTAAGTGTGAAGAACTCTACGCGGAGAAAGCACTAGATAAGTAAACAAATAGTGCGTTGCGAATGCAGGGGCGCGGCGGTACTAACTACAAAAATTAAAAGAAAAAAAAACTTTTTAAAAACAAGCTTTTATTACTTATTAATAAAAATAACTAAAAAGTTAAAAATAATTTAAACCTGATAAGAAATAAATAAAAGCGTGTTACATTTTGATGGAACATTAAAGAACATTTAGAACACAATGTAACACGCTTTTATTTATTTCTTATCAGGTTTAAATTATTTTTAACTTCTTAGTTATTTTTATTAATAAGTAATAAAAGCTTGTTTTTAAAAAGTTTTTTTTTCTTTTAATTTTATTTTGAACTTCTTAGTATTTTTGATGCGAGATTGACTACGGCGTAGTTCGTAGCGCGTAGCAGTGTTTTTCCGTTATATGCGTTTACTGCACTTAAGTTACCTGTTCATCTTTAGTCCCTGGTTACCATCTAGCACCAAAGTACTCGTCAAGACGAATCAAACGAGCCCAAACTCGATGGAGTTATGTCGTTTAATTACCGAGTTCCTATGGCCATCGTCCAGCTTCATCATCAGACCTTAGTTACCATCTAGCACCAAAGTACTCGTCAAGACGAATCATACGAGCCCAAACTCGATGGGGTTGTGTCGTTTAATTACCGAGTTCCTATGGCCACCTTCCAGCTCCATCATCACACCCTGGTTACCATGTAGTATCAAAGTACTCGTCAAGACGAATCAAACGAGCCCAAACTCGATGGGGCTGCGTCGTTTAATTACGGAGTTCCTATGGCCACCTTCCAGCTCCATCATAAGACCCTGGTTACCATGTAGTATCAAAGTACTCGTCAAGACGAATCAAACGAGCCCAAATCCGATGGGGCTGCGTCGTTTAATTACGGAGTTCCTATGGCCACCTTCCAGCTCCATCATCAGACCCTGGTTACCATGTAGTATCAAAGTACTCGTCAAGACGAATCAAACGAGCCCAAACTCGATGGGGTTGCGTCGTTTAATTACGGAGTTCCTATGGCCACCTTCCAGCTCCATCATCAGACCCTGGTTACCATGTAGTATCAAAGTACTCGTCAAGACGAATCAAACGAGCCCAAATCCGATGGGGCTGCGTCGTTTAATTACGGAGTTCCTATGGCCACCTTCCAGCTCCATCATCAGACCCTGGTTACCATGTAGTATCAAAGTACTCGTCAAGACGAATCAAACGAGCCCAAACTCGATGGGGTTGCGTCGTTTAATTACGGAGTTCCTATGGCCACCTTCCAGCTCCATCATCAGACCCTGGTTACCATGTAGTATCAAAGTACTCGTCAAGACGAATCAAACGAGCCCAAACTCGATGGGGTTGCGTCGTTTAATTACGGAGTTCCTATGGCCACCTTCCAGCTCCATCATCAGATCAACTCTATGTCATAATAATATTGCATTGTCATCCGATTTATACATGCATACAAAATTTCAGCTCAATCGGAAACCGAGAAGTGGATCAAATTTAACTTGCAAGATATGATTACAGACAGACAACGGGACAGGTGAAACTAAATAAAAGCTTCTAACAGACAACGGGACAGGTGAAACTAAATAAAAGCTTGTAAAATACAGATCTAAAAAGTGTTATTACCTACAACAAAAACTTGAAAGTCTATTTTTGGTTTTGTCAAAAGTCATAGAACAAAAGTGGTTGTTTTTGATGTTACTAATATAGTCCTGCACTCCTGCCAAGTGTTTTAAAAATAAGCCTGTATAATGTAATTATACAGTATGTATTAACTAACGAAAGGCTTTCCCGCTAACCCACAATAGAATAGCGTCATGCTAAAAAAATATGACCATTCAAAAATGGTAATGGTTGTTTTTAAATGGTAATATTTATTTAGCATGTATGGACGCTATTATAGAACGCCTTTCGTTAATTAACATACTGTATGTTAAAAATTATAATTAAATTAATATTTCGTAGCTGCTCCTGTCGCATCTAAAATGAAATGTCGTAAAATTATATGGTGATAGTAATATACGGGACGCGTCAACACTTAGCGAGATGCAAATTGGCACTGCCGCACTCTGGCTACTGACTTTGAAATTTTGTTACACGCCCTGTACTCACACAAATGCATATTGTCGCTAATTGGGCGACACCAGGAAGGGGTGTGGCTTGTCACTAGCTGCGCTTCCGCAGAAATATTTTCTTAAGTGAGCATGCTCATCTTTTGCCGATAGTACCTATTATTATTTGTTATATTTAGTTTGTTGTTTTTTTTTTATATGAGAGGTCTTCTTTTGATTGAAATCAAATAAAAAATTATATGTTAACGTATTTTTGGCTTTTGGCATTTTTGTAACCTTTGTGCATGTTTGCAAATGAATAATTTTGTAAACAGGTCAGCACCCTCATTGTGCCGCCAGGGCTGCGGGTTATTCGAAACAGGTACCGTGGCCCTTGGCACAGGCAACTGAAGGAACACGGGTGGGTTTTAGTCAGTAGAAGTCTGACACTCCCTTCCGCTCCGCCCAGAGCGGGAGGGGTCATATGATGATTTCACACCCAAAAAAAAAAAAAAAAAAAAGCACCCTAATTGTACCGTACCGTAACACATGATCAATCGGAATCTGAATAATTTTGATGCAAATTGCTAATCCATTGCTTTATAAATTCGAAGAATTTGTCTGTTCAACACGTAAATATCGCAATGAATGTTGTTGAACTGTCAACATGAAACCGATTCCAATTGATCGTGTGTTACGCAATTAGGGTGCTGTTTTTAATTGAAAAAACTTCTTTAGGCGTGTAGACCGATTTTTGGTAGGGGGCAATATTATGTGTTCGCGTCATCGACCTGCTACTGTTAACAGTATAGGTATCTGTAGCTATGAGTATCACGTGTTTCGCTTGCCCAGCAATGACAGCATATATATATATTTTAACTAACAATTTATGTATACTAAGACTATTGACGTAGCTAGGGATTTTATCTAGGGGAATCCAGCCGTCTTGCTAATCTAACCACAATCAATTAATGTGAACCCAACTCTACAAACCTTACATCTTGGTCAAAATTAGGGATTGCAATCGAATATTCGAATTATTCGAATATACATTTGAAATTCATATTCGAATAGTAAATTACAAAATATTCGAACATTCGAATATTACCACAGCGGCCATCCGACCAATCAACGGCCACCATTCCTCTGCTGACTGTAACTCGCCGCAATTTTGAGTTTCACAAATATATATAATTAATATACAGTGTGAGTCTAGCCATGCAAACAAACTGTTACTACTTTTAAACTAAATGTGATATTAAAACAAAACAAAATTAATAATGATCTCTAATAATAGGCCGGGCTAATAAAGCCATAATTTTTTGAAAAATAAACCTCTTAAATTAATTATTAATGATTTTTTGAAGAAAATTTACCATTTTTCTACCAATTTTTGCAATAAATGTAAAATTTATCAAAAAAATGTCAGTCTACAGTTTGTTTGCATGGGGTACCAAGACGAGAGTAAAAAAAATTAAAAGTCCATAAAAAATTTAATTTTTTTTTACATTTATTTTAACACTTTTTCCGTCGATAAAATTGTTTATATTTTCACCCTTTTTAATATGTGCACTTTATAAAGACTCATATTAATAATATAATATATAATTAAAGTAAAAGTGAAGTGTCAGTCAGGTAACTAAAAATATTTTAAGCAAAGACCTGCGACAACTAACACTGGCGTTTCTGATGACGAAGACGACATTGCTATATTAGACCTTCAGTGTTATCAAAATGAAGAAGCGTCAAGAATCTCAAATATGTAAATGAAAGAACAGCTGCAGAAAAAGATAGAGGACGAAATGTATGCAGTGCCTTCCACATCCACAGCAACTCTTGAACATCATGAATTCATGATCTAGAAACATCAATAAAAATGCAGATGGCTCTATATTTTATTATACAGGTACGCCCAGACAAATACACCTAAGTCAGGTCAGGCCTATGACGTGCTATTATAATTGTTACTTACCGCGTGGCCCGTGGGATCATAATTTTCAATTTAAGTGATTGCGTGCACTTGCAATTTGCATATCTCTTTAGATGCTAGTTATCCCGCGCAGTGCATTCTTATTGTGACTTTGATCTCGTTTCTCTTTAGTTATTCTTAAGAAATTGATAGTACAATATCATGATACTTTTTTGTTTCTTACTTTTACTTGTGTTGTATAAAGTTTATTAACATGTTATTTGATTTTGCTAGTGAGATTTTAATTGTGTTTCCTACTAAGTAGTTTTTCTATAATTGTTTAAAAATTAATATTTTTTATTTCATATTTCCATAGTCGAAGTTCATATTACATCTAACTTTATTAAAAATTTGTTAATTAAATATTTTATTTGATTAAAAGTTTTGTTTAAATATTGGTTCTGTCTGATTGGGATGTTGCCCTACTTACAGAACAAATATGTTACTAGTTTCTAAGGCAATAAAACGTGAGAAATTATATAAATACTTTTTTTTCTGAAATATTCGAATATTATTCGAATAATTCGAATAAGGCTGAAAAATTATTCGAATATTCGAATACCAAAAATATCGAATATTTGCAATCCCTAGTCAAAATGTACGATCTATAATTTGTTACGACTTTTCCTTTTGAGGTACAGAACCTTAATAAAAAGCGATTAAACAGTAAGGGTGAGTTGCATCAAAAGCTCCGTTATAGTTACATCAAAGCTAATTTTAATTTTAACATTAAGCATGACCATAAAATCTAACTATCCGTTGTTGCACCAATTATGTAAAATGTAAAAAGTTAAAGTTAAAAGGGTGACAAGTGATAAGAGGTCTTATTTCCCCAAAATGTTCGTGGGTAATTTTTTTGACAGGAACAACACTTGAAGCTTGTTGTCATCACACTTTCAAAAATAACCAAGATCAAACTTATTTTTTCGGTAGGATTATTCCTTAAACGCAACGTGTTTTCAAAACATATTGTATATAATTCACAGTCTGAGGTGGTAACCAAAACTGTTTTTATTAAGTAATAAAATAAATAATAGCAATACTATCCGTATTTACAAAAAAAAAATGTATATAAGTAGTTTATCAGCCATCTTGTTACCATAACACAAGCATTAGGTTGCTTAGCTTGGGACTAGATGGCGCTGTGTGAAAATGTCCAGGGATATTATTATTATTATTATTCATAATATTTTTTTTTTTTTTGTTAGCCTAAAAGGCCTCCCTCAAATCCTTCCAGGAACTCTTTTCGTTAAAGTTGGGTAATTTTTTTGACAAGGGCAACATTTCAAGCTTGTCATCGTCGCTTGTCGCTTTCTTTTGTTGGCTCTAGTGATGTTACTCAGTCATAAATGGACTCGATGTCTCGATTATGTAATTCGAAAACTCAATTCAAGTTGGTTGTTGCTTCGTACGTTTGAAACGTACGGACGCCAGCAGGTCAACCTACCCAAAACTGTCAGATTTTCCCAATCAACCTTGAACCTAACTCTTTAGCAATAAAGTCGAAAATCTATTAAAGAAATCTGACAGATTGTAGTAGCTTGATGTGCTGGCGTCTGTACACAAAAATAACTTCAAGAAAAGAATCGTATCGTAATATCCAAAATACAGTAACCGTTCTGTATTGGTACATCGGTGTGACATTCGGCTAAGATTGTCTTTGTTCGACTTTGTAAAAAGCGTTATGTCCTACTCAGATTCCACTGATTATCAGGTTGATCTGATAATCAATGACGATTTTAATGACAAAATATTACACTTTATCAACTGTCAGCACTAACCCATAGAACATGTATTTTCTCTTATTAAAACTCTGTGACTGTACATCACAGTATTTTGACGGTTTATTACACGAAATATATCTATTCCTACGTTTATTATCGAAGAATGACAGTTAACTAGTGATTAGATAATATCACCAACACTGCCAGTTGGTGATATTTATCTAATCGCGACTACATCGAGTGGCACCTCGAGAGAAAATTGTCTTTTATTTACTCGAGTAACGAGGTAAATAAAATCGAGCCGCATCACTATCTGACACTGTCAGAAAGACAAGACGTGTCAAGTGACAATAAATAAAATTCATTTTATTTTTCCGTTTCTTTCGAATTGCATGAAATTGATATTTCTGTTTTCCTGTATGTAATTGAAGGATTGCGTTATTGGAAGATGCATTACAGCATTAGAGCATTTACTCCAGAAGGATGTTGTGTTAATTTTATTGTTCAGTAAGATTTCAACGCAATGTGCGAAGACATTGCCCGAGACTGCTGCAGATGTGCCGATTGTTCTATGTCGATTTTCACAACAAACGCATACTGTGCCTGATGACTGCGGGAAAGAAATTATTTTGCAGTGGATTCCAGCACACCAAAAAGAACAATAATAATATTAGTTAGAATACGTTTATATCGATCGATAACATCAATTTCTAACAGCAAGCTGCTCTTGCTGGATAACTGTTTGGTGGGCAGACGTTGGTACTGTTGGCTGTAGTGCACATGTAATGTGGAGCGTGCGGTGTTTAAGTTTTTATCGGTAGAGCGACCTGCATCTTCTTTAGATGAAATATTACCTACTTCTAACTCGTCTGGCGCTTACAGTAATAAAAATGTGTTATATATACTATGTGATGTTTGATTTTAGACCATTCTTAACACCCTTTAATCCTACTATTTATCGCTGAGCACTGGCGGCTCCGTTGTAACAGCTGCGACTTACAGCTTGTACATCGTAGGTTCAAACCCAGAGAGGCACTTTACTTTGTGTAAATTGTTTCATCACCACTTCTCTCAAAACGGTTAAGGAAAACATTGCGAGGAAACCGGCGTGTCCTAGAGCTAAAAATCGAAGACATGTGATATCTACCAACCCGCACTGGGCCCACGTGGTGGATTACGTTGCGGCTAGTGGGCCGCAATGTAATCCACCACGCGGGCCCAGTGCGGCCCACTGCTGTGACACAGGCTTCTTCTTGATGGGCGGGAGTGCCCTCCCACAGCCACTGCCTGTGTCACAGCAGTGGAAACAATAAAGGCTGATTGTGCTTATGGAACAAATATGATGATTGCACTGAGGTGTTAATTTTAGCAACGTAGAAGTTACTAGATTACAAATCTTTGCAGAAAAACACTTTTTTGTTGTGCAAAGAACAGACGAGACTAGCACAAAACACCAAAAATAACAAGCATGGGACCACACTGAAAAGGAATTCAATGCCAAACTCCAAAAAAATGGCGACACAAACCGTAACTATAGCCCTTAACCGCCCAAAGTTGGGCGATTAATGTTATAGTTATTTGTGACGTTTTTTTGACAATTGTGACAATTGTCAAAATGATGCAACCCGAATTTCGCATAACCGGAGATTTGACGGCTGTCAAAGCAATGATTATAGTTATAATTGCTTGTTATAGTTATTTATGACGTCATTATAACAATAAGTCAAAATGATGCAACCCGAATTTCGCTTAACTGGAGATTTGAAGGCTGTCAAAACATTGGTTATCGCTATAGTTAGTTGATGCAACTCACTCTAAGTACCTACTTCAATACTGTCGATTTTTCTAGGGTGGGCAAAGAAGTTTTTAGAGTGGGCATTGCCCACCCATGCACCCCCTGGCTACGCCCATGACTAAAACACGGTCTTCAATCTTCAAGATCTTCTCTTCTTCACACATCATTCACTAGAGGTAGTTTAGAACGTACTTACAACACTTTGAAAAGGCTACATTAAAACCTAGCAAGCGAGTACAGGAGCTGACTTCAATCAGTACATGCTTTTGAAAAATCTAAAACACGAGAGAGCACAAACTAGGCATTTCAAAAAAGCGCTTGATAATTTTTGTCCCGGACTTTTATTGTTCATGGTTGTTAAGACTGGCAGCAGAAAGGCGTCACAAAGTGCTTGTCTCAGTTCGTTAGTTGTTCATTAGTGTTCTGGGGAGACAATGGCGTACTGTAATGTTCATTTGCCCACCACTACGCGGTACGCGGTACGCCACTACGACGCTACGCCACTTTGCTCCCGATTCGCCACTTCTTTTTAATGACTCGGCGTGTTGTTTACATGATAATGTCTACTAAATTGCTGTGATGTAAACGACTGTTGTTGTTTATGCGCAGAGGATGAGAAAAATGTATAATTATATAATTGGCTATTGAGAAAGGAAAAAGTGAATGTAGGTAGGGGCAATAGAAGTTGATATTCTTAATGACACTTGGAGAGGAATATTATTAATTAACTTTGAATATAATTGTATGGTTTTCTACAATAGAATTGTGTAGGCAGTGTTACAATGGTCACCGAATTATATTACAAAACTAGCGGACCCGAAGGACGTTGTCCTGTCCAAATTTACAAGTATATAGTTTATATACAAGAATCCCATGGAAAACCGTTTTTCTTTCCATAAAAACCTAATCCCTAATTAATGAGGTGGAAAGAGAGTAGAGAGGCCTTTGCCCAGCAGTGGGACATAAACGGCTAATACAAAATAAACCTAATTCGGACTATAGGAACACTTTAAAACAAAAATTTGCCGAATCGATCCACCCATTCGTAAGTGATGCGCTTACCAATGAGAAGTATTTCTTTTGGACATACTGACTTGTTTGGCTTTTGGCTAAGTAATAACAGCCGCACGGGATAATCGTTCTGGTTAAGCTACGCTTGCCGCGGTTGGTCCGTGGATGGGTGACCATCTTTACATAGCAAAACTATTCAAGACCCCTCCGTGTCTCGGAAAGCACGTTACGCTCCCGAGTTCGTTAGGTCCCGGCTGTCATCCCGGGTCGTCAGTAGCCCGAAAGTCTGACAACTAGTCTTACTCAGTCTCAATCTGTCAAAAATACCTCTAATTTCTCTTCATTTTTGACATTGATTGTCGCTGAGATGAGATTGCGACCAGATTTTGAACACACATTACGAGACTTTTAATTTTAATTAATTTAATTTATTGCCTTCTAATATCTGCCAGTTGCTTCATATTATAATTTATTTATTTATTTATATATACTTTATTGTACACTACAAAAATACATAGCATAAAAAATACATGACACACTACAAAATATACAATGGGCGACCTTATCGCATTACTGCGATCTCTTCCAGGCAACCTTAGAATGGACAGTGATTTTCCTTGACATAAAATGGGACTGTCGTTGGTGCAAACATTATGTATACAATAAACTAAAATAGATACACAAATATATACATATCCAAAATTATAATACTGGTATTCAGCTGCATCCGATGAGACTGGAAGCTAACCCGAACAAAGTTGGGAAAAGGCTAGACAGATTGATTGAGACTAACTTGTTTGGTTCTCATTTATCATTATCAACCCAACCAAAGACGTCTTGTCTACTTAGCCCAAATTAGTTTCAAACCAAAGCAAAACCAAAATACGTGTCCGAAGACGAGTTAATGTGAATAAATATCACTTAAATTGTTTAATTAGTGGTAGAAGTTTCCTGAATGTTCCGAACGTAGGGGTGTGCCCCACTGAGCCCCGTATTTCACGTTCATTGGTCCCCAGCGGGTCCTAGTCGGGAGCAATGCAGTGAGTTCAATGTTCGATCATTACCCAAACATACAAGCTTTGGAGGTTAGGCAGGTAGGTCAGGTGGAATTTAGTCCGTTTTAGTTTAGTAGATCCTTTCATCAAAATTGATTTAATGTTGACTGAAAGTTAGCAAGTTTAGATAGTGAGTAATTTTAATCATAAAATCATGTTCCATGCATATTTTTGCATTAAAACGCCATGCCCTTCACTGTTTTCTTAAAAAACAACGCTGCAGAACTCTCTTAATCTCTCATAAAAAATATGCCTTCTTTGCAGCATTCAAGGAACATCTGACCACCAGTTTTAGTAGGTACTCCAAAAACCCTCTCCGTGCTCAAAAAGCATACTACACCACGATACAGACATACATACAAATACAGTTTAAAATGTGTCCGTCCGTTTAATACGAAATGGATTTTCGAGACAATGATGAATGGTCATCGTTACCATATTCAATTTCCATCACAAATATTTAGTTTCAATTTCGCTATCGAAACGGCACGTTAAATATGGAGGAAGTGGCTTCATGGATTTTATACCTGGGGGGATTTATGGTGAAACTGGGTAGATACTATTAGCTGTACGACATGTTTGTGTCCAGCACAGTTGTTAACAATCTCTTGATTCACTATGGAAATCGATTGTTAAGGTTTGTTTAGGGAATGTACAAAGTATTTCCCATTTTAGTATTTTATTTATATACTCATGGTATTATAAGGAACAGTGGGGTTTTAGTCGCTAGGAGTCTGACATAACCCTCCGTTCTTCCCAGACGGAAGGTATCCATGAGGATTTCTACAAGAAAAAAATATATATAAAGGGGAACGCTTCAAAATAGTATATTTTATGGTAGAAAATGTTTAAGTGTTAAATTTTGTGGTCAAAGAATCAGCATTCTCCTGCCCTTATCCCAATTTATTTGGGGTCGGCGCAACATTAAACATTTTTTAATATAGACGACAATTTCCTTCCTCCTGTATGACAACCATAGAAACGGGTTTTGTCAACGGAAGAATAGACAAATTACAGATAGAATAGACAAAATGACTTTGCTCTACAATCTGTAATTTTGTCTATTCTGGTCGTCTATTTTGTTTCTTCACGTGCTGTGCATTTCCCAGCTATTTTCAAAAAAATAAAGTAACGCCTTCTTTAGAACAAGGAAGGAAAAAATCGTAACAATCACCCATTTTTTTTTCAAATTCTCGATCTATCCATATCTAATTATCCATCTTACGCTCTGTAAGCTGCGGTTATTGACAGGATACGTTTTCAGAGACCTCCAATTTGTTACTACCCAACTCAAACTGTAGCTACGTAGAATCTTCCAGTACATAATTAAGTTTTAAAACATCCTAGTTACCCTGCAGATGCGACCAGCAGTTTCTTTGTCCTTATCAGTCGCCATCAGGAACAGCTAGCTCCTAGAACTAATTAATTACTACAGCGCATAAAGAGGAGAGCTAAAATAGTGTTGCCACGTGTTAGTGAAAACTACGTAACCCATTTACTTTAAGTAAAACTTAAACATAAGTAGGTATCTATGAAAATCTCGGCTCGTGGCTAAATGATAGAAGGGGCTCGTGATAGGGGGGCCCCTCTATCATTTAGCCACGAGTCCCTTATTTTGTAGCTAAACGATAACAGCCGCGCGGGATTATCAAAAGTTAAGCTACGCTTGCCGCGGTCGGTTCGTGGATGGGTGACCATCAATTACATATCGAGACCCCTCAGTGCCTCGCAAAGCACGTTAAGCCGCTGTAATGACCGTACCCAAAAGTCTGTCAAAGAGTCTTACCAAGGGGTGTCGTGTTACCCATACTAACTAGTAGTGGTTACTGTGAAACAGTAACTGGTTTGTGGAGGTCAGATAGGCACTCGCTCCATGTAAAATATTGGTATTTAGCTGCCGACCTTACATAATTGGGAAAGGCTTGGCAAGTTGATTGTTTTTTTTTTAATAATTTCGGAATGAATGACATGACATACTCATGGGGAAAGTCGTTCAGTATAATGAAAAGAATCGCTCCCCTAATAGATGCAAGTGACTAAATGAACAAACTGGATAATTCACAGTATAAACAAAATAGACGCAAGGCTATAAGAAGCACATCTCTCCCTTCCCCAAATGACAAACGTCCCTTATAAGCTCCGGAGTTAAAAGATAAATAACGTTTCCCCCAAACTTGGACAAAAATTAAACTTTAACAGCATCTGTAGCCACTTACATTGAGATTATGAGTGTAACATTTCGTGCTGAAGATGGGAACGGCATTAAAAATGTAGATTTTTCTTTGGACCTTCCCATCGGCGCTGAATTTTAAATAGGATGGCAGCAAACCGCACTCGATGTAACAGTCCCTTTGCTGCCTCACAAACTTTGCTTGGGCTGTGAAAACAGCGGTGTCATAACAGTTCCGTATTCATCGCACTAATATTATCCTACTAATCCTACTAATATTGTCCTACTAATTCTACTAATATTATCCTATAAATATTATAAATGTGTAAGTTTGTATGTTTGTTACTCAATCACGCCAAAACGGCTGAACAGATTTTGATAAAATTTGACACAGATAGTTTATATTCTTGTCACGTTTTATTTGATGTTTGTTACTCAATCACGCCAAAACGGCTGCACGGATGTGGATGAAATTTGACACACAGATAGTTTATATCCTTTATACTTTTTATTCGGGTATTAAGTTCCCGTGGCAAGATTTCCGACCTCCACACTGGCGAAGCCGCGGGCAAAAGCGGGTAATATTGTAAATGTTAAAGTCGGTTTGTTTGTTACTCAATCACGCAAAAACGGCTACACGGATCGTTATGAAATTTGACAAATAGGTAGCCTGAGACCTGGAGAAGGAAATAGAATACTTTTTATCCTGCATCGCGGGCGAAGTCGCTATAGGGTAATAAGTTTTTACCTGAGAATGAAATCGCAGACTTCTAGCAGACGATCTTTATTTAGAAAAGCGTTGGGGAATGCGATTTTAATTTAGGGAACTCTCTTTTATTAGACCCTAGACATTACTTGACCTATTCATTAAGCTGATAGGTAACAAGCAATGTCGCATATTGAACATTTCTCTAAAAAACTCAAAACCGCATCCGCTAATTAAAACCTCATCTGCTTGAAAAACCACTAGAGCTAAAAAACTCAACTCATTCGTTTAAAATATCATGGTTGCTAGTCTAAACTATAATGAGAAACTGAATGAAGAGATACCATTTATTTAGTGCGCCATCTCTCATTTTTTATTCAACCGCTATTTTCGGGGCCGTGATTTTACTACACAACCGAAAGGGATTTGGCGAAAGCTTGAACAAAGAATATGCGCAAGCAAAACCAAACTTTGCTGTTCAAACATTAGAACTCAACATTGCTTGTGGCCACATAGCTTGACTATGTTGAACCAGAATCAAACAGTGCATAAGCATATTTTTATGTTTATTTCAGGGCTGGATTGCGCCTGCAGTGAATTTGAATAGCACAGTTTGTGAAATATGCAAGTGATATCACGTGTACTCGTATAGTTTTATTTACATCCGGTCGTTGAATATGAATATCCGGTTTTGACGGTGTAAATAAAAGTTATAGCACATGAAAATGAAGTGTTATACTTATTACCACCAAATTGCATGGCATTTTTCACTTTCGGTTTCCATGCTTTATATTGATAATGTGTTCAAAGTTACTACAACAACAAGGTTACTAACTGACAGTTCTGTACATGATTTGTTGTTAATAAAAGAAAATTAATAAGTACATCATAATCAACCTATAATGTTCCCACTGCTAGGACATAGGACTCCGCTTTGTGAGAGGTAGTGGGCCGTAATCAACCACGCGGGCCCCGTGCGGTTTGGTGGATGTCACATGTCTTCGAATTTTTGGTTCTAGAGATGCCGTTTCCTCACGATATTTTCCTTCACCGTTTTGAGAGCAGTGTTGAAGAAATAACTTGCACAATGTAAAATGCCTGACTGGGTTCGAACCTACTCGTAGTAGGTGCGGCCGTTTCCCATGAGCCACTACTGCTAACATCAGTTTATTAAAACTCTATGACAATATTCTACGAAGTCTAGTTGGTGAACATCCTAATTGGAACAAAGGAACCATAATAAACATGTTCGTTGATGACGAAAATGTAATTAATCATGACAAACTAAAAGGCTTTATAAAATATCCGTTCACGGTCCACCGCGTTACATCATAATCATGTTAAAATGTTGTTCATTATCACTTACGACATTTTGTAGGGCATAAATATTGTAAAGTTACGAATTTAAAATTTCAAAAAAATAATATCTTTTGATATACACTCGATTGTATTGTGGAATTAATAGTACAGAGGGGCATTTCTCGTTATTTTAATCACGTCTCAATCTGTGATAAATATCTCTAATTTCCCGACATTTTTGACAAGTCTGACATTGATTGTTGCCACTGATATCTATGATTGTCGCCGAGATGAGATTGTGACTAGATTTTGAACGTTTTAATTACGGGAATTGGCCATCTGAATATTTACCATTAACGTTTTTTTTTTTTTGCTAATTCTCTTTACGAAAATTCTAACAAACTGTTTCTTAATCGTTCCAAATTAATATAGGTAGGTGTAGAGTACCTACCTATTTAATTCATGGATCATTATGTGAACAATGTACCTACTTACACAAGTAGTCACAGTTGCTTTTCCAATTCACTTTAGACATTGGCAGAATGGTCGACATCGGCTTTGCTTGCCATAATAAGAAATATAATAGAGGTAGCTGCTGTAACTGATGTCACCTGTCAGTCACTACAAATGGCGGGAAAAGGTTAAGGTGGATACTCCAAGGCAGCCCGCGAAATTCAAATTTTCTTACGTTTTTTGCAATTTGCTGGTCAGTACTAAATTGTACGTTGATTGTTTGTTTGTTGTTTGTTTTGTATTTTTCGTTGTTTTTTCGGGAAAATATTACAGTTTCGGCTAGCTTAATGTGCTGGCGTCTGTACGGTGCATGATCTTGCACACTGCTCAACGTCGAGCAACAACAACAGAGAGCGCGCAAAATATAGTTCGCATTATCGCGTCAACGTAGCCGTAGCATTACTGTTATCATCCAAGAACCTGAGACCTGAACATCGTTTAATAACGCATATCAATGTAAAATTGTCAGACCACGACCAATCCTCGGGTCTTCCTCGAGCCGTAGAACGCCGTCATCTATTTCGTCTGATGCGTACACACCGTTTTCCGACTTTATTTCCACAAGTTTTATGAAAATTCTTTTTAAATTTATTCATACCTACTACCCACATATTCTGAGAAATACGTAAAGAAGGTTGGCTCAAAGCAATAAGAAATGTGACCTTCTGGAGAAAGATATGGGTCCCTAGACGCGCTTCGACGAGGTTGTCACGACAAATATTTTGTGAGACTTAGGAACTTCAAGGTCAGGTAGGTGTCAGGGTCGGTGGAAACTAGGGTTGCCAACCCTACTATATAATATACATAGTATCCAGCAGGATACTATGTATATTATATTTCTAAAAATAAAATATATTAGGCAAAACAAAATGGCGAAATAAGTGCCTTAATGAGTCCAGTAATAATCTAAAAAAAAAACTGAAATAATGGCATTTTGAAACCTTAATTTAGAGCGTAATAATAGTTATGAGCCGCACTGAGCCCCCGTGGTAGATTATAAGCCCACTCCCTCCCGAAGAGAGGAGACATCTGTCCCAGCAGTGGGAACAATATTGGCTGATTATGATGATGTTATGATATGATGAATAGTTATGAGTCATAACAAAAACCTGTTAATGAAGGCTCAAAGAAGCAACAAATAAAGTCAAAGTCAAATCATTTATTTCAAATAGGCACATAAAAGGCACTTTTGATCGTCAAAATTAAAATAAAATTGATTCTAGTCGCCCCTTCCAAAAGGTAATTTTCGTATGGAGAAGAATGAGAAACTCCACCGTTACTCTTTTAAAATATTTTACAATAATTATGTATAAAAATATATATGGTACTTATAATTTTTTTAACACTTCTACAATTTTTTTTTGCTCTACTATAATAAATACTACTAGATATAAAGAAGTTGACAACCCTATTGGAAACCTAGGAGTTTTTATATGCCTATGCAGGTATATCAGAATGTTCGTCTAGCGTTTTGAGATAGAGGCGGGTACTCAGCTTTTTGGCGTCGTTTTACATTCAGAACTTACCTACTTTTATTTTAAAGTGAAAACTTCTTTAGCGGCGTTGTGCACTTTTGTTCTGATGGGTAAAAAATGTTAAACTCGCGTCAGGACACGTGTCCTGATCGAAAATTCGTAAGACGGAGGGAGAGTAGACCGCATTCCAAAATATCAAAAATGCACAACGTTAATATTCTAATTTCTTTTTTGTTTTTTTAGTTTCAAGAACTAGTTTTAACCGATTCTGCCAAACAGTCCAAAGTTCCCCCCTTTCCCAACATAGGCCTTTCCCAACATAGGCCTCTCCCAAGCCAACCAAGTCTAAGCTGTTTTTATTGGCCAATGCTATTTGTGAATTTCGGTAGACGACCGTTAGGTACTATGTAACTATGTATATGAGCCCGAAAATGTCCTCTGCTAAACATGCAAAACTATCGTCCTGTCGTGGTGACTAAATGATTTTATTTTGTAAGTTGGTTCTTACAAACACTTTTACACGTCAATCATATTTTAAAATTAGATGAGGTCGGCGTTTCCTATCTGACTAGTCTGAGAAGAAAAGCCGAAACAAACTCGGAGGTCACAGTCTCTTTTAAAGTCCAGACATAATCTTGGTCAGATCATATGAAAACCAAGTAGATCGATGTCTGAGATGTTTTTTTGAGGAAAGAACTAAACCGTTTAAGAGGACCTGTCCAGTCAGTGCACGCATTTGTCAGAAATCGTGCAGCTCAACACAACGCTTAAGGAACTCGACGATTCGACGAACAATACCAAAGAAAGGACATTTGGGTAGGCCATATTAATCACTCAAACTGCCAGACCATGACAAAAACTAACAGAACAGAGAGGAAAATTAAAAATAAAATGACCCACATAGTCTTCACATTCACAATAATTAAAATAATAGAATACTTTACAAAGTAAACAAATGTCATAGTATATATCAAATTCATTATTGTCAAAGTGTATATAAAAAAACAACAACAAAACAAAAAATAAAAACATTAAATATGTAAAAATTGGAAGCAGCTTAATCCCAAGCCTTTTTGTCCTCGATATAAGCCTCAACGGTATAAAAGGCTTTCTGGCACAACTTACGTTTAATGAATGATTTGAATTTATTAAGGCTTAGATCTTGAACGGGGCTTGGAACTTTATTGTAGAAGCGTATACATTGGCAGCCACCTATTTTCTTGAGCCTTGTTGTAGGTACAACAAATTTGTGTAAATTACGGAATTAATGTTGCTGAACTGTCAAAATGGAACCATTGTTACTGATAGTGTGTTACGCAATTCTCCGTTGTCAAATGAAATATTATTATTATTATATTATTATCTCGGCGACAAACAAATGTCAAAAACCTGTCAAAATGTAGGGAAATTAGAGGTATTTTTGACAGATTGAGAATGAGATCAGACTGCATGTGAACGTTCCTAAAATTACGAGAATTTCCCCTCAGTTCATTAGCAATAGTCGCATACCTATCAAGTTATTACGAATGTGACTGTTCTATAAAACCTGCCATCCGCTTCAAAATATAGTGGCTTAATGTTATGTGCGGGTAAAGTTAGATGTCTAAACGCGAAAATTGTCTGACTTCCAAAGTACCTAAACACCCGACCATTTCATGTTTCTGAATTCATTTCTTCCCTCCATCTATTCACCTATTCAGTTTTATTCCGTAAAACATTCAGCCCTGCCTGGCGCCGTGGAAGGTGACTATTTCCTCGGAATGTTCTCACGACGCCCACACAAATCTCCCCGGTCGAACGGAACGGATTCGAGAACCATTCGAGACATTGCTTCCGTTTTGTATCTATCCGTTTCATTCGCATTTTTGTGTTAAAGGTTTGGTACAGCTGAACAGAACGCCAATTCTCGTAGTTTAAAAACTACTCGCAGTCTCATCTCGGCGACAAACAAATGTCAAAAACTTGTCAAAATGTAGGGAAATTAGAGGTATTCAGACGTGAACGTTCTTAAAATTACGAGAATTGCCCCCCAGACTGTGAACGTTCATTGCTGCTCTGAAAGACGAAATTAATATAATGTGTTTTTTCTTATCTATGTTTTGGCGCGAGAGTACCTACATATAGCAATATTTACGAGGTTGTTCTTTTATCAATACTCAGAAATTTTAATGATGTTATTTGTATTATACAAAAGAATATTTACGATACCGAGTAGTTACAGACATGGAATCGTTAATATTTTTTTAGTTAAGTAATTCAATGATAAGGTTGTAGTGTGTAGCCAAGTAGAAGTTGACGATGTTTATTTTTTTTCTTACTTACTTATTTCACATAATCGTCTCATTATTTGACATTATATTAAATACCATTATTTACCTTACTATTCTAATTTTAACTCTATTAGTGGCTTTTGGGGACAGGATATTAATTCAGATTTGTTGCAGTTGATTACAACTAAAATAAAATAATAAAAATTTAAAACTATTTAAACCAAATGACATTTTTATTATTTTATTTATCTTTTAAATAGATTATTTTATATTTTGTGAATGTGAGAACGTTGTAGGTCTTGGTAGACTGTAGATTTGTAGACCATGTTCTATTTTGTTAGTACTGGTTGACAGACCTACATGATTACACTGTAATTTGAAAACATTGTAAAAGCCAATTATTTTTAAAATACTCGTAGTAACCGTGTTGTTTCTTACCGGCTCTTCTCCATAGGAAACGACCAATTGGAACCGTGCACCCGGCTTCTGACGTTTCATAAGTGCCCATGTACACACGGCTACACATCAAGCTATCGGGCTAGCTCCAGCGGCATCCTGAGGGCATTCGCGCAGAGGTTCGATTGCCAGTACCTGAACCATTGCTGTATGGTTCACATACTAGGCAATCGAGATATGTAATATGTTTTGTCTTTTTAATATTGTATGTGTTTTTGTTGTTTTTGTTTTTGTGTTTTTATTTAGATTGATTTTGAAATTTTGTATTTTTGTATATATGATCCACTGTTGGTCGAAATAAAAGGTTATTATTATTATTATGCAAAACCAGTATTGGCTGACCGTTCATTGTGAGAAAATATCATACAAAGTGAGGCCAAGACAAACTGGTTTTGTATAGCTTGACGTGTAGCCGTGTGTACCTAAAGGTTTATATGAAATAAAATATTTAGATTTTGATGAAGTATAATTCCTATGAGGCTGTTTATTTAATTATTTATGTTAATATCTATGGCACATCGAGTTTAAAACACATGGGCTTTGTACAGCGTCGTCCATCTCTTATCTAATCAGTGTGACAGCATTTTTCTAATACTCATAATCAGCCTATAATGTCCCCACTGCTGGGACACAGGCCTCTTCACTGTGAGAGGGAGTGGGCTATAATTTACCACGCGGGCCCAGTGCGGGTTGGTAGATGTCACATGTCTTCAAATTGTTGGTTCTAGGACATGCCAGTTTCCTCACGATGTTTTCCTTCACTGTTTTGGGAACAGTGGTGATGAAATAATTTACTCAAAATAAAGCGCCTGTGTGGGCCACCACTGCTCTCGATCTGCTCGGTATTAGCGCCCAAGTATGGGTACATTACTTGGGCGCGTTAATACTACGGCACATCACTGTACCCTACTTCCTCTATTCCATGTCTCAGTGTTCCACTGTTTTTTTTCCACGTCCTTTCGTAACACTAGACCGTACTCCACTATAAAAAACTAGTTTCCCCGGAAACAAAGCAGGAAACCAGCGCTTGTTATTCAATAAAAGAACTCGTCGATTCAAGGGAACGCTTGAAAAAACCTGCCATTGCAATTTTCCGCGCCAACCTGAAATAAATCGAGAGAGCGAGCTATGCATTCTAATTGTATACACAATGAACTCTTGCCGTCTTCTCCTTACGAAGCTTACTTCAGTGCACAATACATAAACAAGAATAGTTTTCCATTCTCTTTGTAAATCTCCCGAAATTGGCGTGAGGATGTTTATTTTTGCTGTACAAAGTGCACACCTAATGACACATTAGGTACATGTTTGTAGAACTATATTTAAGAATAGTGTCACACTATGGGGTTTATTTATAAACGATTATTAAAGTTAAGGGACGTTTAAACGTTAAAAATGTAATAACTGTAACTCGCTAATCACTACTTAACTTTAAGCAACGTTTATGAATAAAGGGGTACCTATGTGTTTCAGGACTCAGCTTATTTGAGGTAGTGAAATGATGTTGAGATCACGCCCTATCCATTATAAATATTTCACAAAAAAATCATCAAAAATCATTTATCACATAGTTTCAATTTTATATTTATAGGTACACACGGCTACACGTCAAGCTATACAAAACCAGTTTGTCTTGGCCTCACTTTGTATGATATTTTCTCACAATGAACGGGCAGCCAATACTGGTTTCGCATAGCTTGATGTGTAGCCGTGTGTACCTGCGAAATTTCGCGGGAAACTTTTTGTTCCCCCGACCCCGCGTCGCATCGCATCGCCTGCCCGCGCTATTAGTTCGTTTTCGCTTAGCAGTCTTTCTGACTTTTTTCTTATTACTCGGCTCCTAAGGATCCCAGTGTGATATTAAATAAGAATTCAACTATCAAAAGCAACAAGATTATTTTAAATCCGACTGGTAGATTCTTTCCAGAGATTAGCGCATTCAAACATACAAATAAACTCTTCAGCTTTATTATTAGTACTAGCTTCTGCCCGCGGCTTCGCCCGCGTGGATGTCGGAAATTATCCCACGGGAACGTGCTAACAGGATAAAATGTATGCAATGTGCTTCCCCAGAATAGCATCTATCTCGCGGGCCCTTTGTGGCTAATTACAGTAGAAAACCAATTGTGTCTCATTAGTGGTGATGAAAGATATCATATAGGTACCCTCTTAGGGTACCTATATGATATCTTTACCTAAGTACCTACCTAATTAAAAAAAAACTCAATAACAGAAAATTAAATACCTACCTAAATAAACCTATTTCTGATGATAACTAATCTAAACTCAATAAATAAGCAAAATCCCTAAAAACTAATATCTATACGAATGACTAATCCTACCTAACAGTATTATAAAATAACCTACGGTCACTACGTACACTATCAAATATACTACCTATACTTTAAAATTAAAATCTATACCTACGACTCATATAAAAATAAACCTAAATAACTCTAAAAACTAAAAGGAATAAAAATGAACTCCACTGCGGGTGACCCAACCTACGACAAACTTAGTATTTGCGGTTGGTACAGTACAGACAGTGGTAATCGGGTATAGGGATCGAACCGCAAAATTAAGTTTGTTTTTTATTGTATATACTTTTCCGGGATAAAAAGTACCCAGTGTGGTGCCCAGGATATTAAAGAATAATTATACCAAGTTTCATCGTAATCGAACCGGTAGTTTTTGCGTGATGCCTGAACAAACAGACAGACAGACAGACAGACAGACAGACCGACAGACAGACAGACAGACAAAAATTTTTTTAATCACATTTTTGGGTTCGGTGTCGGTCTAGTAACACCCCCTGTAAATTATTTTTTTGATATTTTCAATGTACAGAATTTTCACTTCTACAGATTTATTATAAGTATAGATAGACTTAAAATCATTACAAATCTTATCAATATTTGGAAATCATGACATAAGTATATAGCGCGACTCAGTGACCTTAGTCTTATTGCGTTTGCGAAAGTTTGAACTGCAGAGGCCCACCAGCGCTCAAAACATCCCCATTGGCCAGCGTTCTATCTTCTCATTGTGGACCAGTGTCCATGTAACAAAGGCCGAAGCCCTTACCTAAGGGGCCAGTGGGGATCGATAGCAGGATTGAATAACTTAAATGATAACTAGCAACGTAATATCATTCGAAATTAGTGTGATGACCAAATGACAATACATAACAGGGGGAAAACCCAAACGTTAAATCAAACTCAATAATAAATCACTTATCAAGAGCAAAAACAAATGCCTTATCTTTTCTCTGAATTATTTGTTTTAAAACTATTATTACACAATATTTATCTGTTAATAACTTCTTCAAGACAATACACTTAACAAGGATTTTCAACTTGAAAACAATGAAAGACAATATAATGGAGAGAGAAATTTTCATTACTCCAGCATCCTTTCCACTCCACATCGCAATAGCTTCAGAACGGATAACAGCTGCAAAAGTTTAATGAATACTAGAAAACAAATTCCCGTTAGTTTCCTACAAACTAAGTTATCGGTTGCCAGCACTAAGTTTCTAGTTTCGATCGAAATCAATTTGGAAACTGCACGAAGTTTTTAGAGTAACTCTTATCAAGAGTTTGAGAGAGTTGCCAGGGGAGACGCTCCGACATAAACTAATTTGTCATCGTATACGTTACACACGGAAAATCTGATCGAAATATACGGTTTTGGGAGTTTCTGTCCCTAGTGTAGTTTCTTGAGAGAAATATTTCGTTGAATGTTAACAGACTAAATAAGTTTAAAATGAATTTAAATATTTTTTGCGATAACCTTCAGATTTTATTTAAACAAAAGCAGCAGCAAAACAAACTTGGGGTACTTACTCGTTGGTAAAAAAGATAGGTATGTCGAAAGTAGAGCATTTAGATTTTAGATGCTGTGGTTAGGCACTTTAATTTTTTATCTTGTGTGATGACTCCTGACGTCAAGAATGATTCCCAGATTGTTTATTACTGTAATGTGTAATACATGTCAGGGCTATTATTATCTTGTTCTCATTTAATACCTAACGCAGATTCAACTCGGAAGGGACTATTGAATTATGTTTTATTTAAACTCCACCAAACCAATAAAAGATCACGTGTTTCTGCGCATGATCTTTTACATACAAATTCAAGAAAACCTGCCAAGTGTATGCCATACCTCGGTGATGGGTTCCGTACTTAGAATGAATATTTATAATTATATTGGACGCAGCTGACATCTTCCAACTCGCATTGGGTCCGCATGGTAGATTACAGGCCATTCCCTCTCGAAGCGAAGAGGCCAGTGTCCCAGCAGTGGGAACATTGTAAGCTGATGGCTGATTATGCTACGTTCTGCAGCAGAAATGAGTTAAAATGAAACTATCTAATTGAGATTCCGCCTAGTTGAGTTTCTTCAAACTGATCCAAGTACACACGGCTACACGTCAAGCTATACAAAACCAGTTTGTCTTGGCCTCACTTTGTATGATATTTTCTCACAATGAACGGTCAGCCAATACTGGTTTTGCATAGCTTAATGTGTAGCCGTGTGTACCTAATTATAACTTAAAGTTTAGTTAAACTTAAAGTTGTTTTAGAATGCAATAAATCGTAAGAAATATACGAGAAAGGAAATACTAATAGGAATAAAGAAAATCGCATTTAACTTGAATATAGCTTATGGATTTATATTATATAAGTAATGGAATGCGACGGTAATATGAAGTCCAAACAAAAGATTTTCTGATCAGATTCTTTATATATCTAACATATTATCTGCATTTAAAAAAAAACTAAAAAAATACACTGACTATTTAAGTATATAAAGTAAACTATGGACACAGCACTCTCATAATAAGTATGCACCAAATTTTTTCACCATAAAAACACCAACTTTATGAAAGCACTAAGCTAATGAACATATTACTTTTCCTCTTCTTCCGGTCAAATCCTGCACTTGGTTTACAATCTTCTGTATTTCAGAAGCAGTTTGAACAGTTCTTCCCTGCACAATCGCCTGGATAGGTTCCGCTGAACTGTAGAAGTCCTTATCAACAGTATAAGCTTGGTAGAGTATGAAGTAGTCTTCATTAATCCTTCTTACAGCCAAACGAATGGGATGAAGTTTTCCGCCACATGTGCAAGAGACACCCAAAGAGCTGACGACTTCCTCTGCAGTCTTTGCTTCAAGGACTGGGAATGATTTCTTAAAAATTGGAAAGTGCTGGGGGTTCTGTCCAGTGGAATATTCTATAAAGTTAAAATCTAAGAGCGTTGTGGTTTTTCCGTCGACACATTGACACTGTAGATCATTTTCTTTGGAGAGCGTATATTTTAAACACGTCGGAATGGTCAGATTGTCCGGGAACTGCATGACTGCTGTCCAATTTCCATAGAAATTTTGAATGTCCGCCTGTGTAGAACTTAAAAACACCGACAGAACTATGAGTTGCCACATTGCTGATGATATGATATGTTTTACATTCGAAAATTCGAACTGCTACTGATTTATATTGGCAAAATGACCTCTGACTGCACCGATAACATTAGATATGCGTGTTTTAGGGTTCCGGGTCAATGACAAAATTGAAAACCGTAAAATTTCGACAAATCTGTCCGTCAGTGCGGATGTTACGCAACCATTTTACTCGGAGACTGCTTGTTTGATCGATGAAAATTGGAAAGAAGATTTACTTATTCAAAAACTAGCATTGCTCGCGACTCTGTTCGCGTGGAAGTCGTACGATACCACAAAATGCTAATAATAACAGCAACGATTTCATAAAACTTCCCTGCGAGTACCTGCCCAGTAGTTAAGTAACGTAACGTTTTATTGTTTATACATAGAGATTGACACAGGTATGGTTTCCAGCATACTTCTTCTCACAAAACATCAGACATACACGCATAATTCTACTCCATTCATCGGCAAACAGATAACATTCAGAATTGGTGGTCAGGAGGGCGTCAGAGTCGCGGACTGGTGACGCGGGAGCAAGCAACGCACAGTTGTCGGTGTGTGAGAAGCAGCTTCTCCTGAGGGCAACACTAGGTTTTAATTTATGCGAAATAGCAAAGTGAAGATGATTCTATATTAACTGTCTTTCGAACTCTCAAGGGCACAGTTCTGTACCTACCTAAAATAATTCTTATTAAAACATGTTACGAGGAATAAAGAAAATTTATTTTAACTTATTGGTTTATTTATTAAATGGTCAGCTTTAACTTTTGCAGGGGTGTGATTATAATGGGATGCGATGGAAAGATAGAGAGTATACGAAAGTTTTTCTGATCTTGTTCGATACATATAAAACAAGTTTTTATCACAATAATCAGCCTATAATGTTCTCACTGCTGGGATAAAGGTCTTTTCCCTGTGAATGGGAGTGGGCCACCATGTGGGCCCAGTGCGGGTTGGTGGATGACACATATTTTAGAGTTTTTGGTTCAAGGACCTGCCGGTTTCTTCACCGCTTTTAGAACAATGGTGATAAAATTATTCACACAACGTTAAGCGCTTGCCTGGCTACAACTCGTAAGTCGGGGCCCGTTACCCTGGGCCACCAGTGCTCCCATATTTACTTATTTATTACTTACCGTATTAACATAAATAAAAACAAAAAAAGACATTAAATATTTTAATAGATAGATATCAGTCTGCCTAGCCTTTTCCCAACCATGTTGGGGTCGGCTTCCAGTCTAACCGGATGCAGCTGAATACCAGTATTTTACATGGAGCGACTGCCTATCTGACCTCCACAACCCACTTACTGGGTAATACGATACCCCTTGGTAAGACTGGTTGTCAGACTTTCGGGATTCTGACTACCCGTAACGACTGTCAAAGATCCACGAGTGACAGTCTCGGTATGTAAAGATGGTCACCCATCCACAGACCAACCGCGGCAAGCGTAGCTTAACCTGACCGATCGACCTGTGCGGCTGTTATTATTTAGCCACAAATATTCTGTTTACATAATTACATAATTCAATAGTCTTTTCCGAATTGAATCTGCGTTAAGTATTATATGAGAACAAGATAATAATGGCCCTGACATGTATTATAGTAATAAACAATCTGTGAACCATTCTTGGCATCGGAGTCATCACATAAGATAAAATTAAAGTGCCTAACCACATCATCTAAAATCTAAATGCTCTACTTCAACATATTTTTTATACCAACGAGTAAGTACCCCAAGATTTTTCATAAACAAGAAGCAGATGATTTTTAATTATGGGATCATAATATACCCAAAAGTAACTGTGCATTGAATTTTTTAAATTGAATAAATACCTCTTTCTTTCCAATTTTCATCGATATAGTGACTTGCACTGCAATCTCTGAGTAAAATGGATGTGTAACATCCGGAGGGACGGATTGACAGAACAGAGGTATCGAAATTATAATATATTTCGGTTTTTGTCATTTGACTACGGAATCCTAAACTAACGTCTATCTAATGTTATCGAAGTCAGTGGTTATTATATTTTGCTAATATATAAATAGAGCAGTATACTATTCGAAAGCGTTAAAACATATCGTATCGTCAACCATGTGGCAACTAATAGCTCTGTCAGTGTTTCTAATTACTGCACATGCGGACATTCAACATTTCTATGGAAATTGGACAGTAGTGATGCAGTACCCCGACCATCTGCCAGTTGCGGACTGTTTCAAATATTTCATCTCTAAAGATAATGACGTACATTGTCAATGTACCGACGGAAAGACCACAGAGCTTTTAGATTTTTACTTTTCTGACTGTCTCCCTGGACAAAATGAACCGCAGCACCTGCCAAGTTTTAAAATTCCAGTCCTTGAAGTAACGACTGCAGGAGAAGTTATGAGCTCTTTGGGCGTCTCCTGCACATGTGGCGGAGAATATCATGACAACCGTCTGGTTGCAAGAAGGATTAATGATGACTACTACATAATGTACCGAGATCATGCCAATAAGGACTACTACAGTTCAGCGGAACCTAATGAGGCGTTTTTGCAGGGAAGAATCGTTCAAACTGCTTCTGAAATACAGAAGATTGTAAAACAAGCGCAGGATTTGAGCGGAAGAAGAGGAAAAATAATAATGTCACAAGATTAGTGCACTCTACTTTCATAAATCTGGTGCTTTGTGCGTTAAGACTGGTACGCTATATTTTATTTTATATATCTATCTATTAAAATATTCAGTGGCTTTTTTGGTTTTTCATTTATGTAAATATGGTAAGTAATTATTACTTTTTGTACTGAATATGGGAGCAGTGGTGGCCCAGTGGTAACGCTTTACTTTGTGTGAATAATTTCATCACCACTGCCCTGAAAACGGTGAAGAATCCGGCAGATCCTAGAACCAAAAACTCTAAAATATGTGACATCCACCCGCACTGGGCCCACATGGTGGATTATGGCCCACTCCCTTTCACAGGGAGGAGGCCTTTGTCCCAGCAGTGAAAACATTATTGGCTGATTATGTATTCTGATTATTGTGATTAAAACTTGTTTTACTATGTATCGAATGAGATCAGAAAAACTTTCGTATGCTCTCTATCTTTCCATCGCATCCCATTATAGTCACATCCCTGCAAAAGTTAAAACTGTCCATTTAATAAATAAACCATTAAGTTTCTTTATTCCTAGTAAGTAAAATCAATTTTCTTTATTCCTGTTATAATATTTTCCTTTAAATGTGCCCTCGAGAGTTCCGATGAATGGAGTAGAATCATGTGTGTATGTCTGATGTTTTGTGAGAAGAAGTATGCTAGAAACCATACCTGTATCAATCTCTATGTATAAAAACACCTCATCTCATCACCCATCACCCCCCCCCCCCTCTCTCATCTCTCTCTCTCATGTCTCTCTCTGTATCTTTGTGTAATAGTACACTTTACTACTTGACTATTGCGCAGGTACTCGCAGGGAATTTTTATAAAAACTTTGCAGTTATTTTAGTATTTTGTGGTGTCGTATACGACTTCCACGCGAACGAAGTCGCGAGCAGATACTACTTTTTAAATAAGTAAATCTTCTTTCCAATTTTCATCGATCAAACAAGCAGTCTCGAGTAAAATGGTTGCGTAAAATCCGCACTGACGGACAGATGTGTCGTACGGTTTCCAATTTTGTCATTGGACTACAGAACCACTCCTATCTAGGTAATGTTATCGGTGCAGTCAGAGGTCATTTTGCCAATATAAAGCAGTAGCAGTTCGAATGCTCGAATGTAAAACATATCGTATCATCGACCATGTGGCAACTCATACTCGTTGTTCTGTCAGTGTTTTTGACTACTACACAGGCGGACATTCAAAATTTCTATGGAAATTGGACAGCAGTCATGCAGTTCCCGGACAAACTCACCATTCCGACGTGTTTAAAATATACGCTCTCCAAAGAAAATGATCTACAGTGTCAATGTGTCGACGGAAAAACCACAACGCTCTTAGATTTTAACTTTATAGAATATTCCACTGGACAGAACCCCCAGCACTTCCCAATTTTTAAGAAATCATTCCCAGTCCTTGAAGCAAAGACTGCAGAGGAAGTCGTCAGCTCTTTGGGTGTCTCTTGCACATGTGGCGGAAAACTTCATCCCATCCGTTTGGCTGTAAGAAGGATTAATGAGGACTACTTCATACTCTACCAAGCTCATACTGTTGATAAGGACTTCTACAGTTCAGCGGAACCTAACGAGGCGATTGTGCAGGGAAGAACTGTTCAAACTGCTTCTGAAATACAGAAGATTGTAAACCAAGTGCAGGATTTGACCGGAAGAAGAGGAAAAGTAATATGCTCATTAGCTTAGTGCTTTCATAAAGTTAGTGTTTATGGTGAAAAAATTTGGTGCATACTTATTATGAGAGTGCTGTGTCCATAGTTTACTTTATATACTTAAATAGTCAGTGTCATTTTTTTTTCTTTATTGCAAATATGGTAGGATACATATTGAATGTTGTGAATAGCACTTTTTTACAAAGTATCTGATGGGATCAGAAAATCTTTTATTTGCCCTTTATATCACCGTCGCATTCCATTACTTATCTACTCGTATATATATAAAAGAAAGTCGTGTTAGTTACACTATTTATAACTCAAGAACGGCTGAACCGATTTGGCTGAAAATTGGTGGGGAGGTAGCTTAGAACCAGCAGACGGACATAGGATACTTTAATTTTTTTTTTTTAATACTTTTATTTTGTTATAGGAGTGGGTAGGAGTAGTGTATGAGTAGGTTAGGAATAGGGTAGGAGTAGGGTAGGAGTAGGGTAGGAGTAGGGTAGGAGTAGGTTAGGAGTAGGGTATCTTCTTTATTCCTATAAGTATTTTTTTTCTAGTATTTTTCCTATGTATTATTGCATCATAAAACAACTTTCACATATCTAATCTTTGTTTTACAAGTTAATCAAACGTTAAGTTATAATTAGGTACTTCCTCTTCGGTCAGTTTCAAGAAAATGAATAACTTATTTCAGCTGCAGAACAAAGCATAATCAGCCTATAATGTTCCCACTGCTGCGACACTGGCCTCTTCTCTTCGTGAGGGAGTGGGCTTTAATGTACCACGCGAGCCCATTGTCGAGCTCACGTAGTACACTCCCCAGTGCGGGTATTTTCAAAGTGGCCATAACTTTCTAATAGGAATACCCTTTCATATGTTGTGTTATATACCTAACCTTTCATCATATTGTGTTAGTCGAGAATTTATTTGTATCTAATTACCTACCTAAATCTGCCAGACCGTACCTACTTACGTTACATCAAATTGTTTTGGAACAGACTATAGATTAGATATCCAGCACCAGTACCTACTATATAACATAAAAAGCTAAACTACTATAGTACCATTGCGTAAGCCCTGTATTAATTTTAACTATACCAAAACAAAAGCCAACCAGTTCAGTGCTCGACCCAGATCTACAGTCACAGGACGTGCGCAGGAACATAGCGCTTTGATCGCGAATAACATAATTGACATCGAATAATAGACCAGTGCATTATATCGAAATCACGCGACAATATTGCAACCAGTGCAACATCCTGCATTTAAACTAAATTCAAACTAACGAGCATACACACAATAAACGATGCTCTCGCAATCTCTTATTTATATTGTTCTTATTAAATTCTCTTTTGCTCAAGTAGACGGGACATTCTGGTGGTTAAACGATAAATTAGCCAGCATCAATGGTGTAAAACCACCACCTCCAAAATTTGAGAATTTAACCGAGTTCGATACCGATGAAAGTGCAAAAATCGTGTTCAGAGATCATAATCTAATTACTGACAGTGTTGTGAAATCTTCAGAAAGTATTAGTATGAGTAAAGCTGATGTCGATAAAACGAGTGACGAAGTAATTGATCACAATTTTATTAAATGGCCTGAAGAAGAAAAGAAAGTTTATAATGGTAACGTAGTCAATACCAGTATTCAAGAGCTACAATCTGTTGAAGAACGAACTGATTCACCTGAGATAGGCGACCAATTCATATTTAAGTTTCCTGATAACGATATATTTATTTGGAAAGATTTAGTTAATACTTCTACCGCCGCCACACCAATCACTGTAAGTGAAAACAGTACTGAAAATATTGTTACCAATAAAACTATTTTTTATAATGACAAAGTATCGTTTAATATGAATAACAAAGAAAAAATGTCTGAAAATATTTGCACTTTTATGAAAAAAACTGAATGCAATCAGAATAACGGGCTCGTTTTGAATATCAAGTAAGTTCATTTATTAATTACTCTATTTACGCACCAAACAGGCGCTGATAATATCCTCTGTGACCCTAATAATGTATAAATAATATAATAGATTGGTTTTGTAACAGAGACGCAAGGAAAATAAATACTGAACGCCACAAAATATGCTGCGTGCTACCGTTAGAAAATAAAAACCCAGATGAATCAAAAATATATTTCCCTGATACCATAAGGAAGATTAAACGCCCTAAAAGATCGAACAAGGAAAATGTTTCCCAAAAGCAAAGAGACGCTTTGTTGCAACGAAAATATGCGCACCAAAGCCACAAGTCTAAGCCTTCTACACAGACAAAGATTTCTTCACCAGATTACGATTATGACGATCCCTATTGGAATGTCAAAAATGTCAAGCACACGAACAAGCAGAAACAAGAGTCGAACACGAGATACGACTACACCTCAGATGATTATGTTCAAGATTATGAAGTAGAAGTTCCAAAACCGGGCCTTACTGGACTGTATTCTGATCATGGACAAAGTCCCCCTGATTGGGTATTTTTCAACAAAAATAAGGGCTCAAGTTACGGAGGCAACGACGATTATGACGATAATGACAGTGGCACATTTGGATATTCTACTATCGATCCTAGAGCAGGTATTTTTCTAAACTATGCATCTATAACGTTTAGGTAGCTTGAAATAACTAATCATCATGTACTTTATTTCAGGGAATGATAAGAAATCAAAACCACGAGGTAAACCAGTAAAACTAACAACCGCCTCAGGTGAATCGAACTACGATGCTGAGAGCCAAACCATCAGCTACCAATCCAACCCGGACTTTAACGTTTTACAAGACTTTAAACTCCTTAATTTGATGAGGAACAAAAGTAAGCAGCCATCTTTAATAGCAAGAACCTCAACCACTGAAAGCTTTGCAGATGATAGCAATGAATCATTAGTGGACGGATCTTTTGATACGAGTTCTGATATAAATGATGGAGACTTTGAAGACCGTCAACTATTTAAAAATTGTGGAAAGACATCACAGACTGTAGGATTAAAAAATAAAGGTGATTTTTTTTTTTGATTATGTTTTAAAAATTAGGGAGGCATCTTCCCAGCCTTACGTTACTTACTAGTAACGTAAGGCTGGGTTCCGTTATAAGACGGATCACACACTACAACCAACAACTTGAATGCATGCCTACTAACCAGTGTTTTACATGTAGCAAACAAATAAACAAACAAACAACCCGCCTCGCGACAGGGCGCAGATGACGCGTCCTTTTTTTTTCTTACAAATTTAATAAAAACGGGGAATTTGGCTCCATTTCCCGAAAACCTATTGTGGATTCATAAGAGCCCATGTTAGAATTTGTAACCACAAGGACATTGAAATAAATAATATTTAATTCTATCCTTAATTCCTTACAGGTAAACAGATAGGCGACACGGAAAATGGGTCGCATCCTTGGTTGGCACTAGTAGTACCAACTCGCAAGATAAATACCGTACAGTGCTATGCGACACTCATTCATCCCAGAGCTGCTATTACAGCTGCTGACTGTGTTCATAGGTAACCTTACAACCATTCTTGACTTTTTATGTGACTACAAGAATTTCCATCGGCAAAAGTGACGAACTTCTATACAAACTTTCGTCCTCATTTTAACCACTTTAGGGGATGACTTTTCAAACCTCCTCCACCACCTTCGTTTTAAAATAAACTTAAAGCTACTAGAACAACCAGTGTCAGTGGATGAATGAATTTATAAAGAAGATAATTATTTAGATTAGATTATGAATGTCGATGGCTATAAGAGTAGGAGAAGACCTATGGTTAAAAAGGGGGTGACTATGGAGATGACGCCTAAGGGCTGGCGCGGCGCCCACTGGCGGTATGGCACGACAAGGGATTTTTATGCAACAAACAAAAATATAACTTGAATATTTATGATAATAAAATAGAAATTTTATGATGATGCCAAAGGACGCCGCAGCGTGCCTAAACATACCGCGGCATCGTTGTTGTTTAAATTTCAATTTGAATGTCAAACTTTTAAATCATATTTTCTATTCGTCGCATAAAAATCCTTTGCCGTGCCGTGCCGCCAGTGGACCCTCATAGAGAAGTACGGAAGAAAAATACATGTTGCGCCGACCCCAAATAAATTGAGAAAAGAGCAGGAGAAAAAAAATTGATTAGATATAAGTAGATTAGTTGCATTAATGAAATAGATGTTCCTGATAGATTCTATTGAGTCTAAACTCATGGCAACTTGCTTGCAAAAGCTAATAGTAATTTAATTAGGTAATTTAAATTCGTCGTATTGCCATCGACGGATCACGATTTGAGTCATTATTAGTTCAATTATTTATTACTAATTTACTTGCATGCCCTTCAAATATTTATGTGGACTTTGGATGATTGCGTCTATGCGTAATTTAACTTCATAATTATAACTCGGTAAACATTGAATTATTAAGAAAAGTATAGTCAGCTATTCATGGACGTATAATAAGCCATCATCGCCAATTTTACGAAATTTTAAGGGCAGTGATGGCCAAGTGAATATTGCCGCGATCTACAAGTTGTAGGTCGTAGGTTCGAACCCAGACAGACGCTTTACTTTGTGTAAATTATTTCATCACTACTGCTCTCAAAACGGTAAAGGAAAACATCGTGAGGAAACCGGTATGTCCTAGAACCAAAAATTCGAAGACATGTGACATCCACCAACCCGCACTGGGCCCACTTGGTGGATTACAGCCCACTCCCTCTCACCGAAAGGAGGCCTGTGTCCCAGAAGTGGGGACATGAGGTATAGGCTGATTATGCTGTGCTGTGTGTGTGTTACATAGGGGTCATAACTTGACTTATCCTTGTTTTCTCGCCAATAGGAGTTCTCCCGGGGACATCACACTAATCGCTGGACTTTGGAACCTCAATGAGAGATCGCGTTCGAGAAGCCGCGTCATTTCCTACCGTTTACATCCCCAATATAAGCACGGTGGGCTTCACAACAACCTCGCTATTTTGGTGAGCCATTTACTTATACTCGTATAAAAAAACACATAAAACTATACTATTCATCCATTTTGTTAGTAGCTAGAACACACGACGACAAATCAAGCTATACATTCCCAGTTTTAGTTGACCGCTTTCGTACAATGAGAAGTCAGTTTATACTGGAAATGTATAGCTTGATATGTCGCCATGCTTAGTAGTTGTTGCTTTTTATTAGCGAGTTACATTGCAGTTTAAACCTTATGTTATTAACACAAAACCCACATGATGTGTTCCTGATTTACAGACTCCAGCGTAAGTTTTTTTTTTTTACCTTAGTGTTCATACATACGAGTAACATGCGTCAACGGCAGGAACAACTGCAGCCATCGACAACATGCCGCTCGTGTATTTGAGCACCGTACTCAAATACACGACCGGCACGTTTTCGACGGCAGCCACCGACGCGTCGTCGACGGGCATCGATCGGTGTCGACGGCTGTAGCTGCCGCATGTCGCTTGTGTGTACGCACACTTATGATGTGATGACAAGCTAAATCCTAAGCTACACGATCATGAGATATTAAATCAATTTTTTATTTCTTTTTTCTTACTATGTATGAACTAAACTTATGTTTCTCTGTAGTACTGGAAGCGACCCTTCAGACTTGGAACCAACTTGCTGCCAGCCTGTCTCGCTGACCCTCAATTGGGAGACGAATGCATGTTCATTGGATGGGGCGGATTTGATCAAGGTTGGTAAAAAAAACACTGACTTATAAACGTACCTAACTATGTAACTTCTGCGAAAGTAATCCTGTAGGTACAGCACATAAATGCACACTTAGGTGCGCAAGACTCAAAAGCTATTTTCAAACATAGTATTATCGAAAACTGCCCCGTTGGTCTCGTGCTCTCAAGCGCGACTGCTGAGCGTGAGGTCCTGGGTTCTATAACTCTAATAAGGCAAAATCTTAGGGGATTTTTCCATAAGAAACTTAGTAACAGCCCGGAGTTTGGAAGTTGGTGACCGTTGGTCCTGCGCCTGATCTCCCTCCGGTCGTGTCGGATTGCCGTCCCATCCAACTATGAGAGTGAGGGAAGAGTGAGTTACTGTGTTTGCGCATACACTTGTTTGTGCACTATAATATCTCCCGTGCCGAAGGCTAGTCGCCGTTGAGATTGGCCGCGATGCCCGAAATTCGGTCTGGAGGACCATACTATTATGAAAATAGCCTTGGCGTGGTGGTCTTTGCTCAGTGTTGCAATTTTGATTTCACGAGAAATACGTTTACACGTTTTACATTTAGTGTTACTAATAAAGCTACGGTTTCCTAAAAACACGGTGACCGCCCATAGCAGCCGCAGTGACGACTGTCACGAAAATGATGATTTGCGGGGATTCCCCCTACCGCGTCAAAACATAGTCACGTTTCTGTTTCCTTTTGACACCTCTTACACACAATAACGCAGTGACTTGATTGCCTTGGAAATGCTAAATAATAATGTATGAGCTCACTCTTCTCAGTATCATTCCGAACCAGCCTGCGGGGTCATTGCGTAACACACTACAGTAGCAATGCGTTTCATTTTGACAGTTCAACAACATTCATTGCGTTATTTACGTTGTTGAGCAGACACATTTTTCGAACATATATGAAGCAATGGATTAGCTATATCCTTCAAAATGATTCAGATTGAGATTGATAGTGTGTTAGGCAAATAGGGTGCTGTACTGCTGTCCCTTGCTGCCCTCTCCCAGTGACGCCCTCAGCCGAGGTCACAGTTTTTAAACTTTTTAAGCCCTGGCTGAAGGCCTTAATTTATTAAGGCATCCACAGGCAAGCCCGGTTAAGCTGAAGGTTGAACAGCGAGATGCCATTCCAAAAAAAAAAAAAGAAGGGCTGCACTCCGGGAGTGCCGGCAGAAGTGAAAACTTGAAAATTAACGTTGTGCATTTTTGATATTTTGAAATGCGGTCTACTCTCCCTCCGTCTTACGAATTCACGTGTCCTGACGCGAGCTCCGTCTTACGAATTTTCGATCAGGTCACGTGTCCTGACGCGAGTTTAACATTTTTTACCCATCACAAGCAAAGTGCACAACGCCGCTAAAGAAGTTTCCACTTCAAACTTCACTTTCAAAAAAATAATAGTAGAATTGGCCTTGTGTTTGCAGTGTTGTAGCCATATTCACACATCTTTCAAAGAATGACAGTAAGTAATTGTGATTTTGAATATACGGACAATTAATTTGCTTAACAAATCATTTCCTTGACTTTACATTGGGATGAAATCTATAAGTAAAGTCTATTCAATGTTTCAAATTGATGTTATTTCAACTTTATTTTAATGGTAATAATAGGTATTTCAGAGTGACTAGCACTATTGAAAAAGTTATGTTGCACTGTTTAAAAATGTTTGAAGTTGTAGCGTAAACTGAACTTTATTGTGTAGGAATTAAAGTTATTTTTCCATAAACTCATATTTGTTTACATTTTTGGCATATAAATCGCGAATTCAGATTACATTTCAATAGCCTTCGACCAACAATACCGTACATGTTTCTATTGTAGCAATGCGTCCGAAGTCCCGATGGCAACGTGCCTCCCTTCACTCGTGCAACGGACGCCTGTCACTCAACGGAATCAACGTACCGAAAGATGCATTGTGCGCCTCTGTGCAAGCGCGTAGCACCGTGGTAAGTGGATAACTAAGTTACTAATGTTTTATTATTGTAGTTATATCATATTGATGGGAGTTTTTTTTATATGGAAATCCCAATTATAACCATCCCAACTATTCACAACCATCAGACAGGCTATCGTATTGAAAATTACACATTTCGATAACCTAATTTGCCTAGCCCCTGACAGCAGAGCTGCCGGAAGAATAGCGGTCGTCCGACAACATTTTTGGGTTTTAGACTTGTGAACAGCGTTTAGAGGACTCCTAGTATAACATTGACGCACTGGATTTTCAACGCTCCGCTTAGCGCCGAGAGTTGAAAATCCAACTGTGTGTTTTATTGACGGCTGTTGTCAGCCGATGGGAGCTGGATACTGCAAGTAACTAATTTTCAACTTCCGCATATCCACGCAATAATTAGTCCGACACTAGTCATCTCTTTCAAAACCCTCTATCTAAAATAACTGTAAATATTTGTTGTTGCAGACTGGCATAGGTGGTTCGTTGATCTGCAACATGCACGGGCGGCACGCTGCTGTGGCCGTGGCCGTGTCTCGAGACAGCACGCTGGTACTACTGCCCGTGCACGAGTGGGCCACGCGGGCTATTGGCGTGCTGAAAGATTAGTTCTAGAGGTAGGTCCCTCTATAGGTACAAAGTGTAAAGCCGTGTACGCACGAACAAAAACATGGTGAACACGAACATCAGCAACTTTGTTCGCACGTGCGTACCTCTAACGAACATCAAACACTGTGAGTATGTACGTTAGTGGTACGCACGTTCTAACAAAGTGCTCGATGTTCGTGTTCACCATGTTTTTGTTCGTTCATGCGTACACGGCTTAACAAAAACCCCGTCCGATTCGAAAGAGGCACATTGATGCTGCAATCACATTACCCAAAAGGAATAAAAGATCTTTGTACCAAAATTACCCATATTTTCATTAAAAATATGACTTGTAGACCCCACAAGATGGCCGCCCGTCTCCCATGTATGACACAGACCTCGTCTCTGAGAGGGAGCGGGCCGTAATCCACCATGCGGGCCAAGAATGGGTAGTATTTTTTTCTTTCTTCAAATTACCACTGGAATAGACTCTTAACACGATACTTTACAACAGTAAGCACCCTCGCGGATCGGACGGAGTTTTTGTTACATGTTGTAGACAAGTACTTATTAGGTTTTATAATATTCATAAACAAAGTCAGGGTTGCTTCAAAGGTTGGTAAAAAAAAAACGATATTGGACTTTTAAACGTTTATTAATTATTATATTCACAGTTTACATAATATTATGAACCCAGCCATATAACGATAACTTAACAATTTCATGAGACTGGTCAAATAAGATGACGCGGCACTAAAACGTTCTATAGGAACTAAAGTAAAAAACTACACAAACAAACACATTGGGAATGTCGAGATCCATGATAATGTAACAACAGTTCAGCTAGATGTTAATATCTCTTTACGTTGTACTTATATTCTTTGGTGCCGAATTATTATAATGAAATGAGAATTGTTCGTGTTACCTACAACGATTCCGATATACACGGAACTTAAAACTTATGTCTTTACGTAGATTATAAACATAATTTAACAAGTCTTACCATTTACAGCCCGACGGTCACGTTGAGCACATTCCTCTAACACCATTTCATTGACAACTAATTCGGCTAAAGTACGAGTGTTAGAGAAATGTACGCAAAGATCATAAAACTAAAATAATATATTTGTTTCTGAATAACATAATAATACTCGGGGCGTTTGAAGTAAAAATAAAAAATAATCAAATCGATGCGCTCTCGATGTCAATACGTGGTCGCGACAGTTATAGTAACATAAAAAATCGACTATTGTGACTTAAGAAGAATTTGCAACCACAAGCAGACTAAAAAATTATCTTAAAATGTGTGTTTTTTTTATGAAAAAATAAATACTATGTTTTTGACAAGATCACGGTTACATCACATTGGTCGGCGCGGGCGCAGTTCATGCGATCACGAGCGGCTCATCGTCAGAGAACCCGTGGATGGGAGGCACGTCGTCATCATCTGGAACAATAGGTTATATTAGCACCATTTTTTATATTATTTTGAATAAAGTATTATTTTTCACTTAATGTCAATTTTATGTTACGGTCCTGTTATTATAACCAGATTATAAGAATAATCCAAATTAATAAAAATAACATTATCAACTTTTTTTGTGGAGAGTATATATCTGTAGTGGTTATACCTAAGAACGCAAACACGGCTTCAAGAGCGGAAGTCGCTTTTGAAGGCGGTAGTTGGCTCTGCAACTATTCGACTGCCGCTCTTGATGCGCTCCTACACCAGTACTCCAGCAGTATAAAGTAAAGTAAAGCAACACTGACCGTGGTCGCCGATGATGGCCTGGCCGCGCCGGCTGTCGTAGCGCGGCGTGTGCGCCGTGAAGCGCAGGAAGGAGCGCGCCAGGCGGCGGTGGCGCAGCGCCACGTGCAGCAGTATAAAGTAAAGTAAAGCAACACTGACCGTGGTCGCCGATGATGGCCTGGCCGCGCCGGCTGTCGTAGCGCGGCGTGTGCGCCGTGAAGCGCAGGAAGGAGCGCGCCAGGCGGCGGTGGCGCAGCGCCACGTGCAGCAGTATAAAGTAAAGTAAAGCAACACTGACCGTGGTCGCCGATGATGGCCTGGCCGCGCCGGCTGTCGTAGCGCGGCGTGTGCGCCGTGAAGCGCAGGAAGGAGCGCGCCAGGCGGCGGTGGCGCAGCGCCACGTGCAGCAGTATAAAGTAAAGTAAAGCAACACTGACCGTGGTCGCCGATGATGGCCTGGCCGCGCCGGCTGTCGTAGCGCGGCGTGTGCGCCGTGAAGCGCAGGAAGGAGCGCGCCAGGCGGCGGTGGCGCAGCGCCACGTGCAGCAGTATAAAGTAAAGTAAAGCAACACTGACCGTGGTCGCCGATGATGGCCTGGCCGCGCCGGCTGTCGTAGCGCGGCGTGTGCGCCGTGAAGCGCAGGAAGGAGCGCGCCAGGCGGCGGTGGCGCAGCGCCACGTGCAGCAGTATAAAGTAAAGTAAAGCAACACTGACCGTGGTCGCCGATGATGGCCTGGCCGCGCCGGCTGTCGTAGCGCGGCGTGTGCGCCGTGAAGCGCAGGAAGGAGCGCGCCAGGCGGCGGTGGCGCAGCGCCACGTGCAGCAGTATAAAGTAAAGTAAAGCAACACTGACCGTGGTCGCCGATGATGGCCTGGCCGCGCCGGCTGTCGTAGCGCGGCGTGTGCGCCGTGAAGCGCAGGAAGGAGCGCGCCAGGCGGCGGTGGCGCAGCGCCACGTGCAGCAGTATAAAGTAAAGTAAAGCAACACTGACCGTGGTCGCCGATGATGGCCTGGCCGCGCCGGCTGTCGTAGCGCGGCGTGTGCGCCGTGAAGCGCAGGAAGGAGCGCGCCAGGCGGCGGTGGCGCAGCGCCACGTGCAGCAGTATAAAGTAAAGTAAAGCAACACTGACCGTGGTCGCCGATGATGGCCTGGCCGCGCCGGCTGTCGTAGCGCGGCGTGTGCGCCGTGAAGCGCAGGAAGGAGCGCGCCAGGCGGCGGTGGCGCAGCGCCACGTGCAGCAGTATAAAGTAAAGTAAAGCAACACTGACCGTGGTCGCCGATGATGGCCTGGCCGCGCCGGCTGTCGTAGCGCGGCGTGTGCGCCGTGAAGCGCAGGAAGGAGCGCGCCAGGCGGCGGTGGCGCAGCGCCACGTGCAGCAGTATAAAGTAAAGTAAAGCAACACTGACCGTGGTCGCCGATGATGGCCTGGCCGCGCCGGCTGTCGTAGCGCGGCGTGTGCGCCGTGAAGCGCAGGAAGGAGCGCGCCAGGCGGCGGTGGCGCAGCGCCACGTGCAGCAGTATAAAGTAAAGTAAAGCAACACTGACCGTGGTCGCCGATGATGGCCTGGCCGCGCCGGCTGTCGTAGCGCGGCGTGTGCGCCGTGAAGCGCAGGAAGGAGCGCGCCAGGCGGCGGTGGCGCAGCGCCACGTGCAGCAGTATAAAGTAAAGTAAAGCAACACTGACCGTGGTCGCCGATGATGGCCTGGCCGCGCCGGCTGTCGTAGCGCGGCGTGTGCGCCGTGAAGCGCAGGAAGGAGCGCGCCAGGCGGCGGTGGCGCAGCGCCACGTGCAGCAGTATAAAGTAAAGTAAAGCAACACTGACCGTGGTCGCCGATGATGGCCTGGCCGCGCCGGCTGTCGTAGCGCGGCGTGTGCGCCGTGAAGCGCAGGAAGGAGCGCGCCAGGCGGCGGTGGCGCAGCGCCACGTGCAGCAGTATAAAGTAAAGTAAAGCAACACTGACCGTGGTCGCCGATGATGGCCTGGCCGCGCCGGCTGTCGTAGCGCGGCGTGTGCGCCGTGAAGCGCAGGAAGGAGCGCGCCAGGCGGCGGTGGCGCAGCGCCACGTGCAGCAGTATAAAGTAAAGTAAAGCAACACTGACCGTGGTCGCCGATGATGGCCTGGCCGCGCCGGCTGTCGTAGCGCGGCGTGTGCGCCGTGAAGCGCAGGAAGGAGCGCGCCAGGCGGCGGTGGCGCAGCGCCACGTGCAGCAGTATAAAGTAAAGTAAAGCAACACTGACCGTGGTCGCCGATGATGGCCTGGCCGCGCCGGCTGTCGTAGCGCGGCGTGTGCGCCGTGAAGCGCAGGAAGGAGCGCGCCAGGCGGCGGTGGCGCAGCGCCACGTGCAGCAGTATAAAGTAAAGTAAAGCAACACTGACCGTGGTCGCCGATGATGGCCTGGCCGCGCCGGCTGTCGTAGCGCGGCGTGTGCGCCGTGAAGCGCAGGAAGGAGCGCGCCAGGCGGCGGTGGCGCAGCGCCACGTGCAGCAGTATAAAGTAAAGTAAAGCAACACTGACCGTGGTCGCCGATGATGGCCTGGCCGCGCCGGCTGTCGTAGCGCGGCGTGTGCGCCGTGAAGCGCAGGAAGGAGCGCGCCAGGCGGCGGTGGCGCAGCGCCACGTGCAGCAGTATAAAGTAAAGTAAAGCAACACTGACCGTGGTCGCCGATGATGGCCTGGCCGCGCCGGCTGTCGTAGCGCGGCGTGTGCGCCGTGAAGCGCAGGAAGGAGCGCGCCAGGCGGCGGTGGCGCAGCGCCACGTGCAGCAGTATAAAGTAAAGTAAAGCAACACTGACCGTGGTCGCCGATGATGGCCTGGCCGCGCCGGCTGTCGTAGCGCGGCGTGTGCGCCGTGAAGCGCAGGAAGGAGCGCGCCAGGCGGCGGTGGCGCAGCGCCACGTGCAGCAGTATAAAGTAAAGTAAAGCAACACTGACCGTGGTCGCCGATGATGGCCTGGCCGCGCCGGCTGTCGTAGCGCGGCGTGTGCGCCGTGAAGCGCAGGAAGGAGCGCGCCAGGCGGCGGTGGCGCAGCGCCACGTGCAGCAGTATAAAGTAAAGTAAAGCAACACTGACCGTGGTCGCCGATGATGGCCTGGCCGCGCCGGCTGTCGTAGCGCGGCGTGTGCGCCGTGAAGCGCAGGAAGGAGCGCGCCAGGCGGCGGTGGCGCAGCGCCACGTGCAGCAGTATAAAGTAAAGTAAAGCAACACTGACCGTGGTCGCCGATGATGGCCTGGCCGCGCCGGCTGTCGTAGCGCGGCGTGTGCGCCGTGAAGCGCAGGAAGGAGCGCGCCAGGCGGCGGTGGCGCAGCGCCACGTGCAGCAGTATAAAGTAAAGTAAAGCAACACTGACCGTGGTCGCCGATGATGGCCTGGCCGCGCCGGCTGTCGTAGCGCGGCGTGTGCGCCGTGAAGCGCAGGAAGGAGCGCGCCAGGCGGCGGTGGCGCAGCGCCACGTGCAGCAGTATAAAGTAAAGTAAAGCAACACTGACCGTGGTCGCCGATGATGGCCTGGCCGCGCCGGCTGTCGTAGCGCGGCGTGTGCGCCGTGAAGCGCAGGAAGGAGCGCGCCAGGCGGCGGTGGCGCAGCGCCACGTGCAGCAGTATAAAGTAAAGTAAAGCAACACTGACCGTGGTCGCCGATGATGGCCTGGCCGCGCCGGCTGTCGTAGCGCGGCGTGTGCGCCGTGAAGCGCAGGAAGGAGCGCGCCAGGCGGCGGTGGCGCAGCGCCACGTGCAGCAGTATAAAGTAAAGTAAAGCAACACTGACCGTGGTCGCCGATGATGGCCTGGCCGCGCCGGCTGTCGTAGCGCGGCGTGTGCGCCGTGAAGCGCAGGAAGGAGCGCGCCAGGCGGCGGTGGCGCAGCGCCACGTGCAGCAGTATAAAGTAAAGTAAAGCAACACTGACCGTGGTCGCCGATGATGGCCTGGCCGCGCCGGCTGTCGTAGCGCGGCGTGTGCGCCGTGAAGCGCAGGAAGGAGCGCGCCAGGCGGCGGTGGCGCAGCGCCACGTGCAGCAGTATAAAGTAAAGTAAAGCAACACTGACCGTGGTCGCCGATGATGGCCTGGCCGCGCCGGCTGTCGTAGCGCGGCGTGTGCGCCGTGAAGCGCAGGAAGGAGCGCGCCAGGCGGCGGTGGCGCAGCGCCACGTGCAGCAGTATAAAGTAAAGTAAAGCAACACTGACCGTGGTCGCCGATGATGGCCTGGCCGCGCCGGCTGTCGTAGCGCGGCGTGTGCGCCGTGAAGCGCAGGAAGGAGCGCGCCAGGCGGCGGTGGCGCAGCGCCACGTGCAGCAGTATAAAGTAAAGTAAAGCAACACTGACCGTGGTCGCCGATGATGGCCTGGCCGCGCCGGCTGTCGTAGCGCGGCGTGTGCGCCGTGAAGCGCAGGAAGGAGCGCGCCAGGCGGCGGTGGCGCAGCGCCACGTGCAGCAGTATAAAGTAAAGTAAAGCAACACTGACCGTGGTCGCCGATGATGGCCTGGCCGCGCCGGCTGTCGTAGCGCGGCGTGTGCGCCGTGAAGCGCAGGAAGGAGCGCGCCAGGCGGCGGTGGCGCAGCGCCACGTGCAGCAGTATAAAGTAAAGTAAAGCAACACTGACCGTGGTCGCCGATGATGGCCTGGCCGCGCCGGCTGTCGTAGCGCGGCGTGTGCGCCGTGAAGCGCAGGAAGGAGCGCGCCAGGCGGCGGTGGCGCAGCGCCACGTGCAGCAGTATAAAGTAAAGTAAAGCAACACTGACCGTGGTCGCCGATGATGGCCTGGCCGCGCCGGCTGTCGTAGCGCGGCGTGTGCGCCGTGAAGCGCAGGAAGGAGCGCGCCAGGCGGCGGTGGCGCAGCGCCACGTGCAGCAGTATAAAGTAAAGTAAAGCAACACTGACCGTGGTCGCCGATGATGGCCTGGCCGCGCCGGCTGTCGTAGCGCGGCGTGTGCGCCGTGAAGCGCAGGAAGGAGCGCGCCAGGCGGCGGTGGCGCAGCGCCACGTGCAGCAGTATAAAGTAAAGTAAAGCAACACTGACCGTGGTCGCCGATGATGGCCTGGCCGCGCCGGCTGTCGTAGCGCGGCGTGTGCGCCGTGAAGCGCAGGAAGGAGCGCGCCAGGCGGCGGTGGCGCAGCGCCACGTGCAGCAGTATAAAGTAAAGTAAAGCAACACTGACCGTGGTCGCCGATGATGGCCTGGCCGCGCCGGCTGTCGTAGCGCGGCGTGTGCGCCGTGAAGCGCAGGAAGGAGCGCGCCAGGCGGCGGTGGCGCAGCGCCACGTGCAGCAGTATAAAGTAAAGTAAAGCAACACTGACCGTGGTCGCCGATGATGGCCTGGCCGCGCCGGCTGTCGTAGCGCGGCGTGTGCGCCGTGAAGCGCAGGAAGGAGCGCGCCAGGCGGCGGTGGCGCAGCGCCACGTGCAGCAGTATAAAGTAAAGTAAAGCAACACTGACCGTGGTCGCCGATGATGGCCTGGCCGCGCCGGCTGTCGTAGCGCGGCGTGTGCGCCGTGAAGCGCAGGAAGGAGCGCGCCAGGCGGCGGTGGCGCAGCGCCACGTGCAGCAGTATAAAGTAAAGTAAAGCAACACTGACCGTGGTCGCCGATGATGGCCTGGCCGCGCCGGCTGTCGTAGCGCGGCGTGTGCGCCGTGAAGCGCAGGAAGGAGCGCGCCAGGCGGCGGTGGCGCAGCGCCACGTGCAGCAGTATAAAGTAAAGTAAAGCAACACTGACCGTGGTCGCCGATGATGGCCTGGCCGCGCCGGCTGTCGTAGCGCGGCGTGTGCGCCGTGAAGCGCAGGAAGGAGCGCGCCAGGCGGCGGTGGCGCAGCGCCACGTGCAGCAGTATAAAGTAAAGTAAAGCAACACTGACCGTGGTCGCCGATGATGGCCTGGCCGCGCCGGCTGTCGTAGCGCGGCGTGTGCGCCGTGAAGCGCAGGAAGGAGCGCGCCAGGCGGCGGTGGCGCAGCGCCACGTGCAGCAGTATAAAGTAAAGTAAAGCAACACTGACCGTGGTCGCCGATGATGGCCTGGCCGCGCCGGCTGTCGTAGCGCGGCGTGTGCGCCGTGAAGCGCAGGAAGGAGCGCGCCAGGCGGCGGTGGCGCAGCGCCACGTGCAGCAGTATAAAGTAAAGTAAAGCAACACTGACCGTGGTCGCCGATGATGGCCTGGCCGCGCCGGCTGTCGTAGCGCGGCGTGTGCGCCGTGAAGCGCAGGAAGGAGCGCGCCAGGCGGCGGTGGCGCAGCGCCACGTGCAGCAGTATAAAGTAAAGTAAAGCAACACTGACCGTGGTCGCCGATGATGGCCTGGCCGCGCCGGCTGTCGTAGCGCGGCGTGTGCGCCGTGAAGCGCAGGAAGGAGCGCGCCAGGCGGCGGTGGCGCAGCGCCACGTGCAGCAGCGCGCCGCCCAGCAGCGCGCACGCCAGCAGCGCGCCCGCGCCGCCCCACCACACGGCGCTCAGCGCAGACGGCGACGGGCTTTCCGACGCTGGAAACGACCATTTCGCTATATTGGGTAGATCAGAGGCTCATGTCTGGTCGAAGGATTCTAAAATGATTACTATAAACATTCAGAGAGATCCTCCCTCTCACCGAGAGGAGGCCTGTGTCCCAGCAGTGGGAACATTATAGGCTGATTATGTATTCAGAGTGATTATTTCAAACATCTATTCAAAAAAATATGGATGTCACGTAAACAACTTTACCGTTAAATTTTCGGAAACAAGCATCGATCACTAATAAAGAACTAAATACACAATCAGCGGCAAAAAATGTCCTCACCGAATGAGCACCCACTTGGAACATTTGGGTGCGCTTTTAATTTAGTAGCATTCGAACGCTCCAACAGCAGGAGTTATAAATTATAATAATAATAATAAATTTATTTCATAAAAAGGAGATTGTAGTACATGAGGCATACATAAGGTTATTAATATAAGTTTGTACCATGTCAAACACAATCTGGTGGGTGGTGAAGTTCAGCTTTCCTAGCTAGGTTATAGAATAACCTGTATTAAGGAATAGCTGTCCCTGTCCCTTACAAAAAGTTACAATAAACTAGTACAGTTAAATTTTTTTTTTTTTATTACTACAACAATGATTATAATTGAATTGCGCGTGCGTGTGGGTGTGTGTGTGTGTGGGGGTGTGTGTATGGGGGTGTGTGTATGGGGGTGTGTGTATGGGGGGGTGAGGGTGTGGGGGTGTCTCTCTCTCTATGTGTGTGTGTGATAAAGTGAAAGAGAGTGTGTGTTTGTTTTGATTGAAGTCGTGTGAAGTAATATTTGATCTGACACTGTCACCTACTGAGAAATTTTTCTGTTACGTCATAGCTTTTATTTAGAAGAAATGAACGTAAAATCTTTTTACACTTAAAGAAAGACAATCCGTAGATCATGCAGATTTTGTTAAATTTATTGTACAGAGCCTAAGTAGTTAAAGAATCCACTCGCAAATGATGTGCGTATTTGTGGAAGAGTGCAAACCAAATCTTTCCTACGCCTTGTTACTATTTTATAAGGGGTTTTACGGTGCTGTAAAAGAACTGTTTGCAGGATGAAATGTTGTCGAACGTTAAGAACATTACAACTACTATACAATAGATCAGTAGGGAACATGATAGGTCTTGAAGTAGCCACTTTCATTACCGCTCTGTGTGTGATCTGGAGTGGTTTGAGTATTGTTTTCCCAGCACCACCCCAGCATGTGATACAATATGTAACTATAGATAAGCACAAGGAATAGTAAACTATACGTATAATATTTGGATTCGCAATACTTCGGAGGGTTTTAAATATATAAATTAGCTTGCGGACTCTACTGGTAAGTTGGTTAATTTGAGTTTTAAATTTAAGGTTTTTGTCTATATTACGCCTAAGTATTTGATATGATCGACTACATTTAGGGATGGGCAGAGGCAAGAGGCATTTCCTTGTAGACACTTGTATTTGTGGGCTTTAATAGATACAGGAAATCTTGGCTGGGTGGCGGGACTAATTGAATAGTTAATGAAGTTAGTTTTAGAGGTGTTGAGAGATAGTGAGTGGGAATAGAGCCAATTTAGGATTTTGTTGAAACCAGACTATGCAACGTGCTCAAGTTCTGACCAGGTGTCAGCAACAAGGATTATGTCAGTATCATCTGCAAAAGTTACTATCTTGGCATTTGTAATAATAAGGTTACACAGGTCGTTTATAAAAACTAGAAAAAGCGTCGGACCCAATATACTTCCTTGGGGTACTCCGTAATAGATGGGAAGCTCTTCACTTTTGAGGGTATCTATACTAAATATTTGAGCGCGATCCAAAAGATAATTTCTGAAGAGATCCAATTGCAGGCCCTTGACACCAATCCTTTCCAGTTTATGTAAGAGCATAGAAATTGGAACGGTGTCAAAGGCTTTCGCAAGATCTAAAAACATAGTTAACACCCTTTTATTTTTGTCTATGTTATGTACTATATTGTTAAGCAAATCATGTACTGCGTCTGTGGTAGATTTACCTTTGCGAAAGCCAAATTGCTGCAAAGATATTAGGTGATAATGTTCAATGTAATTAACCAGTCTTTTATTGATGAGGCGTTCGAGTACCTTCGAAATGGCACTCAGAACAGCTATGGGGCGATAATTACTGGGCTTCCCTCCCGTCTCCTCCCTTGAAAACTGGGTGAATTATAGCCTTTTTAAGGGATGTAGGAAAGATACCAGTATCGAAACATAGATTAAAAATATGGCTTAATATAGGTGCTAGAGTGACTGCGTATTTTTTTAGAAAGCAAGGTGAAATCCAATTATAAAGCATCTCAATTGTAAAGACTCTTACTAAACGTATTAATCATACTATCGCATGCCCACTTAAATTGTTCGGGTTATGCTCGTTGATTCTGTTCCATTTGTTGGAGACTCTATTGTTTTTTTAATTTTTAATATTAAAGAATGATAGTTTTTTTTTAATGATTCGATTCGATCCTAAAACTTTTTTGCTTTTTTTTTAGCACTTTGTAATTCGAACTTTAAGACATACATACGTGTAAGGTTGAATTTGTTTTGATTTATGTTGATCAGTCGGTCGTAAAAATTTATTGCTTTTTGTACAAAGGTTTGTGAAATAAACTTTAAGCATTATGTTTATTTCAACTAGCATTACCTAAACACAATTTGGTGACAGTTTTATGAGGACTTTTACTTGGGATTGTGTATCTAGTTCTTTATTAGTGATCGATGGAAACAAGACACTACGGGGTTTGGTCTTAGTAACATACTTAGAGCAAACCCCGTAGTGTCTCTTCTGTTCTGTTTGCATTGATGTCAGCTATCGATTTATATAGGATTCATGCGCGACAGCCATTTAAGATATTTTGAGATATTTGCAAAAAACTCAAAAAGGAGACAAATGGTCAAATGTTCATTGTTTATTGATTTGTCAATAAATCTGATGGATAGTCAAATCAGTTGGAATATTATCGTATAATATGAACAACAACATGCTTGGATTAATTTATCCCCGAAAGAGCCGTTAGTCGTGCCAGAAAGCCTTTTATACCGTTAAGGATTATATTGAGGACAAAAAGGCTTGGGATTAAGCTGCTTCCAATTTTTACATATTGATTTTTTTTTTCTATTTTGTTGTTTTTTTTTTAAATATTTTTATACACTTTGACATTAATGAATTTTATATTATACTATAACATTGCTTACTTTGTAAAGTATTATTGTGAATGTGAAGATTAAGTGGGTAATTTTACTTATATTATTATTTATTTTTCTCTCTGATCTGTTAGTTTTTGTCATGGTCTGGCCGTTTGAGTAATTAATGTGGCCTACCTAAATGACCTTTCTTTGGTATTGTTCGTCGAATCGTCGAGCTCCTTAAGTTTTGAGTTGAGCTGCACGATTTCTGACAAATGCGTGCACTGACTGGACAGGTCCTCTCAATCTGTGTGGTTCTTTCCTCAAAAAACCATCTCAGACATCGATCTACATGGTCTTCATAAGATCTGACCAAGATTATGTCTGGACTTTAAAAGAGACTGTGACCTCTGAGTTTGTTTCGGCCTTTCGTCTCAGACTAGTCAGATAGGAAACGCCGTCCTCATCTAGTTTTAAAATATTGACGTGTAAAAGTGTTTGTAAAAACCTACTTACAAAATAAAATCATTTATCATTTAGTCACCACGACAGGACGATAGTTTTGCATGTTTAGCAGAGGACATTTTCGGGCTCATATACATAGTAACGGTCGTCTTCCGAAATTCACAAATAGCATTGGCCAATAATAACAGCTTAGACTTGGTTGGCTTGGGAGAGGCCTGTGTCTAGCAGTGGACTGGGATAGGCTGAGTTGATTGATTTTATTGAATAAACAAAACAAAATGAATTCCGCACTAAAATACTACAATCTATTTTCCACTTACCCTCCATTTTCAAGGTATGCACCTCACTGAGGTCACTATAGTACCCTTCCGGGGTCACAGTTCGCACTCCAACATACAGCGGGCCGGTGACGTCATCAGGTGACTGCATCAAACATGGCGACATCTCCGCCCTCATCGTCTTCATGTCTTCAGTCGCGTGGAGTAGGTCTTCCGGGATCTCTTTTTCTGAGACTATTACTTCGAATTCGTTCCTGGGAGAAAAAGTAGTATTAGGAAAATAATTATTTTGTATAAATCAAATATTTTATGAGAGTACATATATGATATCGAAAGGCGACTAGTAAGTATAAAGAATATTTATTTTATAATTATTATAAGCCATATTTTTAATGGCAATAAATTTTACACTACCGTGGATGCGTTGTACGTTTATACACGGCTGGGTGTAATATGACACGAGTCACTGCGCAGTAACAAATTCACCTGTCAAAGGAGGTGAGGAGGAGAGGAGGTAAAGTACTGCGCAGCTAGTAGCGCACTTCAGAGCCACCGTAAAGTTTGAATCGGGCTGTAGCAGCCCTGACTCTGGATTTGTGCCCATGCATAATCAGCCTATAGTGTTCCCACTACTGGGACACAGGCCTCCTCTCGGTGAGAGGGAGTAGGTCATAATCCACCACGCGGGCCCAGTGCGGGTTGGTAAACTTCGATCAATAATAGTACTAGATTAAGGATCAGGAACAAAAATCAGTCGCTCAAGTGGTCACGTTTGCACACACGTAAACATCTACATTTCTTAGAAAAAAGTTTAATAATATTAACAACTTCAGTTTATTAAAAACCTTAATGCTTAAACATAAAGTTGAATTACCATTGCAAAATATATTTAAAATATCGCTTGAAAATAAAATCATTCTATTTTTAAATTTTCAGTCATTTATTCTAAAATAAAACTTAAAGTCTAAGTAATAAGGTTAAAAATAAACCAATTTGAAATAAGACCACAAAAGTATTTGTGGTCTTATTTTTCGGGCCGTTTTTGAAGCGCTTATCGGGAATCTAGTACTATTATTGATCGAAGTTGGTAAATGTCACATGTCTTTGAATTTTTTTATTAGAAAATTTGTGCACGGTTGATGGCAATACGATCGCCCCTACACCTCTGCCTTACCCTTCGGGATTAGCAACGTGGTGCCAATTTATGTTATACTTTCGAAAGATCCATGTGTCATATAAACGGCCATGCTTTGTACAAGTATGTCACGGCCTACGTTCCGGCACACGGTACGTACTTGTGCGGCGCGCCGGCGTCCCAGCTGACCATGACGTGCCCGTTGGGCGACAGCCACGCCAGCACGCCGCTGGGCGGCTGCAGCCCCGAGCCGCGCGCCTGCGTACACGTCACCGCGGCGTCTTCGACGTTCACCTGCAGGAGAGGGAAGCTGTTATTTAGAATGTGTTCCTGTTAAGCCGCTAAAACACTAAGGAACAAAATGTCCCCCAACGTGTCGCGCAACGTTAAATCTACGTGACGTTACATATTTATAAATAAAAAAGTAGGGCCATATAAGGAGGTTAGGTAATACTCACATGAACGCAGATATTGTACCTCCCGCCGACCGGCACGTTGATAATCACGTGTGAATAAGAGGACGCCTTTGATGGTACTAACTCGTAGTGACTCTCTTTGTTGTGCGTCAGTTCTGTTATGTCCAGCTGAAACAAATGAATATTAATAGGATTATTTAAAGAATAACTAATTCAAAAGTATTGTAGCTAGGGCCTGATTTTTCAAACGCCAAACCATTTTATAGGAGGAATAATTTTGAATTTTTTGACAATTCTTCCATACAAAAACTGTCAGACGTCAATTCTATTCCACGAATAAAAATATCGGTCGATTAAAAAAATAGGCCTAAATTATATTTCAATATAAACAGCACTATAATAATAATCTCACCGAGTACGTGGCAGCTTTACGCAGTGCGTCGCAACTGGCATCCCAAAGGATCTTCATCTCAGCTTTGGTCTCATCATATTCGACGCGTAAGTTCTTCACTGGAGCTCTGGGAAACAGAATTAAAAGTAATTAGTAAGTTTAGAATTACTACAACATTGTGTAACACATGCATTGGTGGATAACACGCGCGCATCAACTCATGGCTGTTCTCTACTTCAGATGTATCTTGAAATATAACCAATAACATATACCTCGAGTTTTAATTGTATTCAGTAACTTGACAGTTGAAGGGTTACCAGATTTTGACAAAAAAAAGATAGTGATGTAGTGCAAGAATGAACGAAATTGAATGAACTTAAATGTAACTTTTTTTGTTAAATTTAATAACTTGTCTTTAAAACACTATATACACTATTAAAAATTGTAGAATTTGTTATACATTATGTTTTTCAGTAGTACAACTTAGTTAGAATTTATTGATTATTATTATTATTATTCAGCCACTCTTGAATGTCTTTTTTCTTCCAGGACATCTTGGGAATTGTTAAAATTTTTCGAATATTCGATTATTTGACGAATTACGAAAATATTACATATAATTAAAGTTTTATTTAAATTAAACCATTTTTATCATTCGTTCTTTACGCAAAATCGTTCACTACCCCAACACTATTAGTTTTAGTATGGTAACATAATTTTCTTTGAACTGTCAAGTTACTGAATACAATAAGTCGAAGTATACCAAATATTGGGTTTGCTTTTATATCCCGTTCGCGCTAAGTTTGCCGATCCAAGGAATGTGCGTCCCGTCCCCCAACCGCCTACCACACCGCTAACGGCCGAACCCAATTACCTATCTATCACCAGTTTTGGCATACTGGAGATAAAAAAACTAATCTATCTCTGGTTTTAACGTCCCAATAATCTATATCAGTAGCGATCTGTATGATTATATTATACTGGCAGTTATGATTACTACTACACTGGCTACCATCAGTAGCGATCTGACTTTAACTGAAAATAGGTTATTGGCCGTTAGCGTCATACCAAGCGCATGTAATTATTATGTATTCGGCACCTTAACATTCTTAAGTTTTCTCGATAGTTTTTCTGACGGTCAGCGGCAAACTTAGCACGAACGGGTTAAGTAGTACTTGACGGAAACTGTGTAAACTGATAATAGTAGGACAACCCCACCATACCGGACGTTGCAGTGATACTTAGAAGAGGTCTATGTCCTGCAATGGACACCTTTCGGCTACTTAATGATAACTTACTTGTCATTCTCTCTTGTGATGATCTCCACGAACTGGGCAAGGGGTCCTCCGTGTATTCCCACAGTGAACACGTAGCTCTCACACGCGTGCAAACCTTCTATTAACACGCTCGTGTTCTTCGTTATAATCTTGGTATCTGTTGAGTAATAGATACGTTGATAAGTTAAAAAGAATATCCCTACGAAACGCCTGGGAAGAGGAAGTTCCCCCGCTACATGGCGATCCAGTATCGAGAGGGAGATGAATGCGCAGAACCTCCTATGACAACCCAGAACATATCGTCCCGGTGCCGCTGTACAAGAAGACCCGACCTCAGATAGAGCCACGATTAAGGGATGGAAGAAGAAGAAGGAGAGTATTAGATAAAGCTGGCTATTTTGTTCAGCCAACCACAGTTTTTTTGGAAGACTAAAATAGATTTAAAAACCTCCACAAACACGAAGAAAATTGGTCACTAATACTGTCACATCACAGCTATCTGCGCTTACAGAGGCTAAGACAAATATTCACAGCGTGTTTGTACATTTGGTAACCACAAGTAAAGCGCGCGTCGCTTCGTGATATAAAATACTATAACTGAAAGCGACTGTAGCGCGAATGCGGGACTACGCGAATACATGAACTTTGACGTACACACGCGACTTGATTGCTCGCGCGACGACGTCTTATTCTATATAAACGAGCGCTACGATCGCGTATTCACGCGACAGTCGCTTTCGGCAAAGATGTGCCCTTATTCTAAAGCTCGATATGCCATACAAAGACCGCGTCCCGTACCGTTCAAGAAAGTCGTATAAAAACAAAACACACTCACCATTCGACATCTCCCCAGGATACGATCTCCTATGTATCATATTAGTGTAATGCACCTCATACTCCAACTCCTTGTCCTTATACTGTTCCCCTTTAGGCGGCCACCACAACACTTGCACAGAAGTCTTCTTTTCCTTTGAAAGTATAGCGGTGAAGTTCAAGATCTCGCCTTTGACGCCTTCAGTACGAATGGGGATCGTGAATGGGTCGCCGAATACTTTGTTCTTGTAGGCTCGTATGTCGATGAATATAAGTGCACCTGGTGGTAGGTTGGTTACTGAAAGAAATGAGAATTCGTTGATTAACTCACACTTGGTATCTGTTGTTAATAATTATTATTATATCTACTGCTGTTCGACTCGACATGCCTCTCTTAGCGTCACAAAACCAGATGGGCAATTCTCGTAATTTTAAGAACGTTGTAAACAGCCTGATCTCAGTCTGAATCTGTCAAAAATACCTCTAATTTCCCTACTTTTTTGACATTGATTGTCGCTGGGATGAGATTGCGACTAGATTTTGAACGTTTTTAATTACGGGTATTGGCATTCTGATGTTAGAGAATAAGTTTCACAAATAAATTAAAAACCTGTGCATATTGGGTAAAACACGATTCAAATCTTATTTGGCTCTTTGTATTACATCCAAAGTTTTGCCATTGCAATCTGAGATAATTATCATAGTATATTTATATAGTTAGTAACATAGTTTTGGAACAACATAAAGTTCAAACTCCAATACAACCAGAATTTCTTTAGGACCTTGTTACAAAATGGTCATTCAAAACTAAGAATATTAAGTATTCAAGCTGAAAAGCAAATAGATTATGAATTAAAACTACTACTTAGCTGGTGAAAAAAAGACAGGTGATTTAACCTTTTCAAATACTTACACGTAATATTATTCGCTTTAGTAGTGACAGGTTCCAGTACGGCGTATTCTGGAGGCAACCTGGTCCTCACGATGTACCCATCAACATTCCTAATCTGATGCCAGTCGAGTTGCACGGCGCTTGCGTTCAATCGCTTGACGCTTGCGTTCACAAGGTCATCAACATCGTTAGCCGGGTCGAAAGTGATGTTCATCACTTGGGATGACTTTGATGTAAAGGCGTTGTTTGTGGCTGTTACCTGGGGATTAAAATGGTGTCATATATATTTTTAAATGTCAAACAATAACATGAAGGCTAATTTAAGTCTACAGTTTGGCAATATCAGCCAGTTAAAATAAGAAATGGAACTGAGTTTGTATGAAATAATGAGCTACATAATCTGGAACTTATCCAGAAATCATGAAAAACGCCATTCTCTTCTAGGTTTCGTCCTTCGTTGAGTCAGTTAATATCAACGACATAAACGTCACAATTAACGTGGCTACCTACTAGGCCAAAGATTTTAAAAAAGTGCTTCAACCGTCGATTTAAAAAAAAACCTTATGCCATGTAGCATTTATAATCGCTTAAGAACACCAGCAAACAAAAAACCATCTTACCCAGAACGAATAGTTATTAAACGGCTCGAAGAATCCAGTAACATCCACAGACATAGACTTGCTTTGCGTGGCCTGTATGATCTTATCGACGGGCGGTAGAGGAGGAGCGTAGTACAGGGTGTAGTAGCGAATGTTTCCGCGCGGCTGTTCCGGACGGTCCCATACTATGTTGATACGGCGACCGATCAGCTGACGGACGCTGAGGCGGATTGGTGGGGATGGTACTGTGGGTAGAATGATAAGCATAAGGTTACTTATTTGAAATTATGACTTGTCCAGTAATGTTAAAGATCATCTAGCGTAACTTTGTCGTAAGGATTGTTCGCGGCTAACTGAAAGAATCCAAAATATTTCTTCGTCTCGCCAGGAACGGTCCTCTTAGGAGAAAAAAGTCTAATCACGGCAGCAGTTGACAATTTTTCTTCGCGAAAGTATTAAATTAAGCTAGCTAATAACAGCATAAATTGTAACGACCACACATGATTAGCTGCCAAACAGACACATTCCTGTGTTATGTTGTGTCGTGACTCGGGAATCGGGATACACCAATCAAACGAATCTGTTCGACTACGTCAATCACAACTAGTTTTGATTGGCTGGCAGACGGCGTCACGATATGACACAACAGCAACACAGTAATATGAATACAGCTTTAGTTCAGGAAAGGTTTTTTTTTTTTTCTAAACCTATAACACATACGAGTATTTGAGTCTCACCTCCTTCTCCTGTAGTGGTGTTCACATACTTCATAGACGCATAAGTTTTGTTCGACTTGCTGTCTCTAATGTAGAAGGTGACATTATAGTTGGTGTACGGCTCCAAATCTGTAAACCTATAGACAAAATAAATACATATTATAAATATTCAATGATAAGATAACTCGAATAGGAAATATGACATCACTATGGACATGAAATGTTAACATTATATCGCTTACATTAATTATACAATGCCATTGACCTTATATAAATTACTGTGATATCAGCATCACACAGTAAATAAGTTGCGAATGTCAATGGCAGCAGGGTCGAAGTCCATCGCAAAACTGTTCGGAAGTAGACTTAGACTAATGATGAATCATACTGGGTCTTTGACCCAGGACGAACGCAGACCGCTAACGCTAGCTCGTAGGCATTCGCTCATTACTCATTGTGACAATACTACTGCTTTATTATTGAAAATATCCCACGGGAATACTACAGGGATTAAAAGTACCATATGGGTTAATCCAGGTAAGCATTAACAGCCTATGATGTTTAAACAGCTGGGACACAGGCCTCCTCTCTGTGACAGAGAATGGCCCGTCATTCACCACGCGGGCCCAGTGCGGGTTGGTTCGAATTTTTTGGTTCTAGGACATGCCGGTTTCCTTCACCGTTTTCAGAGCAGCGGTGATGAAATAATTTACACAAAGTAAAGCATCTATCTGGGTTCAAACCTACGACCTACAACTAGTAATTCGCGGCCGTTGCCACTGGCCCATCACCGCTTCCAATCCAGGTAAACAGTGTATTAATTCCGTAATACATTGTTTTCATATACATAACTATATCGGTTTACGCGGTGCACGCCAGTAAAGCTTCCGTCGGCATGATTTTCATCCGACATCTTCAACAATCATCGTCATATTTCAGCCAATTTACACATAACCAAAATTTCATGTTGACAGTTCTACACATTCATTACATTATTTATGTTGTGGAGCGGATGAATGTTTGAAACATTATGAAGCATTGGGTAAGGAATTTACTTTAAAAACTTTCATAAAAGAATAGTCAACCTCACGTCCACGGGAAGCACTTGACTTTGACAGCACCTTTATTTCGTACCAGTAAGAGCGGTTTTTGTAGTTCAAATGTTAATACTGACTTGCGATTGGCCGTACGAATTGCGAACTTGTGCTTACCTATAAATACTATCATTGGTCCAAGTCTTATTAGTCCATACTCCGTCGCTGACTTTCGATATGGAGGGCAGGAAGCTGTAGAGCACCATCTTCTGTTGTGCCATCCAGCAGGATATGAGGAAGCTGGTCGAGTTTATTGACGACTGATCTACGCCGATGCTCAGGAACTGAAGAAAAATATTTGGTTAATTATAAATAAATAATATGCTCGAAACTTACGTAATATTGTAAGTATAAACAATAGGTCATTTTACTGAGTTTGTTTATTAGATCTTTCAAAACTTATGCGTTTTAAAGTCTTTGCTAGACAAAGACAGCACTACTAGCATCCGACGTTACGACACAGGAGCGTCATAATAACTACGGGCTATTCAGTACAATGAAATTTTTGTGTGACAAGGATAGAAGAATAATTTTCAAAGCGTGCCATTTCTCTATTCTACCAGATATTTCGTTTTTTTTTTTAAGTACAAATTGTCTTTTTTTTGTAACATTTTTAAAATAAATATTAATTCATGTATATTTTATTTTAACCATACCCTCTTCGGATGTAAGTATTTTTAAGAGGAGATGAGGGTGATGAGGTACCCGAGGATCAACTTAAATGGTGTGCGATTGAAAAGGCCTTAATCCAGCAATAACGAAACACTGACATAATGACTTGGATTCGTTCATAACACCACATTAGATTTAAAAGAAAGTAACTACAAAAGACTTAAGTTCGCGAGCAATCGTTATTCGAATCCACCCGACCGAACAACGATCGCATTCGCACGACGATTACTTTATTTTAGGACACCGCGTGACAGTTTTACTACCATATGAAAAAAAACTTCCAAGTAGCTGACAGAATAAGCAAGCTTAAGTAGCAATGGGCCGGCCATATTAGCCGTAGAATCGATGACCATTGGGGTAGACGTGTTCTTGAGTGGGGACCCCGAATCGGTAAACGCCCTCAGGCTAGGTGGAGCTACGATCTTCGCAGGATGGCTGGTAGCAGCTGGATGAGAGTTGCCAAAAATCGAGTTGACGTGCAATAGGAGAGGCCTATGTCCAGCAGTGCAATGCTATAGGCTGATGATGATGATGAAAGAAAAGGATAGGCATATTTTTGTCAAGATCATGCTACTTATGTAAAACTTAACTCACTCGACTCACTTGATACATATGAGTGTTATCGTTGGCGGCACTCGTACAGTTCAGTTCGTCCGTGCCGTCGTAGCAGTCTTGTCTGCCGTTACAAACGCTCAGGAGCGATACGCAGTTTGTGCCGTCATCGCACATGAAGAAGCCGCGCTGGCATTCTACTGTTGGTTTGTGGCTCTGTGGAATAAAAGCAGGGTTGGTTGGTAGATCAACATTTTGTATTTTAATTTTGTATGAGTTTACTGCTATTTGAACTGACGATCATTATGAAAAAAAAGTGCGTCAGTAAATATTTTACGAATCATTAAATTTAAGACAATATGAAGTCGTTCATTTATGACAAGGCAATAGTACTAGCATTTGAAGATTGTCTCGTTAGTCTTGTGGTCGCAAGCGCTACTACTGAACATGAGGTCTTGGGTTCGATTCCCGGGTCGGGCAAAGTGTTATTGGACTTTCTCAGTAGCAGCCCGAAGTCTGGATTTATGTCCGGTTGATGGCAACAGGCACGCCCTCTATTGCATAGGACTTAAACATAACTGGCGAAATGTGAGAGTCCTATACGTACACCTCTGCCTAGCCCGGTTTTACAGGTGTGATGTTATGTTATAATTTATACGTAGCAGCGAAATCGTCATAAAAAGTAAAGAAGTGTATCTCTAACTTCTTCCTAAAACGTGATCGTTTCCCGAAATGTAGCAAAGGCTACTGAAGAACATTAATTATCTTATAAGTAGGGAAAGGTCACCTTGTGGTTTTAATTAGTTAACAAAAAACATTAAAATTGACAGCCGAAAAACGCCTTTAAAGATAGGATGGTAAGGTCTATTAATCGATTGAAAGCTGTAATTACAGAAACAATTAGAAAGCCTCTCTCGCGTGGACCCACGTTCTAAGGGTTAGGGACGATACGAAGGGTTGAAGCACGTACCGAGGTGCCGGGACAGTTGATCTCGTCGCTCTTGTCCTCGCAATTGAATATTCCGTCGCAGATCTGGTCGGTCCTCACACAGGCGCTGGCGTCGCGACAGGGCGTCTCTATGAGTCCACAGCGCGGGGTGGTGTTGCTGCGAGACGGACATTCACGTTCGTCTGAACCGTCGATACAGTCCACAGCACCGTCGCAAGCCCATTGGAGAGGGATGCATAAACCTAAGGATGATCAAACATGGAAAAAACGGTTAAAACGAAACGTACACGTTCGGCTCTGTGATTTTTTATGTTTAATAAATACCTAGTAAGTGTTTATTTCTATATAAAAAGTGATTCAAATGAACAATAAAACTAAGGAGCACGGACTATAATAATAACAATGTGCAAAATTGTCATTAAAGTGATAATAATACAGTGAAAAATATTACAATACAAATCAACAGTGTAAATAACATTATGATTAGTTTTTTGTGTGAACATCGCCCTTAAATACTAATTCCCGAACTCTTAAAGCCCAAATAAATCATTTCCAAGAAATATTACGTACGAAAAAAAAAGTGAAAAATAAATAACGGTTGTGTCATCCAAAACAAATTCAAATAAGCAGAATCACTGTGATCGCGCTATTTAATTAGTAACAGCGCCATCTAATAAATCTATCTTGAACTGTCTACTAAGATTTGGACTTAGATTGTTACCGTACATCCCGGCATCGTGCGTGTGACCTTGTACTTACGAATATCATAGTGACCAATAGGTGTCGCTGTGAATTGATCAATGTTAATGAACTTGATCACTATTTCGCAAAACAATTTGAAGACACGTTTGGTCTAGCGGCTGCAATCGATACATCGCAACCCGTGAGTGTGCGAGTTCAAATCCAAGAGTTTGATATTCTTTTTCCATGTTTTTACGTATAAACCTAAATTAAGTCGACTGTATCCAATATGAATTTTCTAGAAAATACTACTCCGCCGTACTAGGACTAAATCAGACTCAATGTTGAACGACATCGACAGTGAGGTAGCTGCTACGCATGCAACGTTAAATGAGACAGTCACTAGTGTACCGGATGTCCGATGATGATGACGACGAAATCAAGAAACTGCGAGATCAAATTACTATCCTCAAACTTAACCTGTAGAGCGCTCACTTAGATATAGAAGAACTTAGTTTAAAAAATAATAATCTCAAAACAATTAATATTAAATCTGAGCAAACAAAATGAGCTGTACAAGAAAGTCACTTACACCCCAACTAAACTAAAATCACCAAGCACAAAAAAGGCAATTTTTTTTAATAAAAATCGTAAACGATGAAGCTTGGAGAAAATAACAAAAAATGATGGAAGAAAGCGAAAAACTTACATCACCAATAAACCAATGCAGAAATAATGCAGACGAACACCAGTCGAAACGCAGACAGCAAAAATAAATTGCTTCATATTGCAGAAAATACTTTTGAGAAGTATGAACTCTGCCATTACATCACAAGTCCATTACAAGGTATCAATGAAAAGTTGTAGTTCACTCTACAGGACTTCTGTATTATATTGATAGGTGAGAAAGACTTTAAAATAACAAATAAATATTTTAATAGCATTTTACTAATTAGGCAAATGTTGCAAGAAGTCTCGAACACTAATATAATTATCTGCACTCCCACATACAGATTCTTCACAAAAGAGTGGAAACCTTTAATAATTTATTATATACTATCTACTAGATACTATCACTCTAGATAAATTAAAAACTTCGATCATAAAACCGATCTTAAAAAAGGTGATAGAGAATTCCTGGAAAACTATCGACGCATTGCCCTAGTACCAGTTATTTCTAAAATATTTGAGAAACATATTTACAAAGAACTTCATAATTATTTAGAAAAGAACAATATCTTAGTAAAGGAACCAAAGACCTAATAAAGAGACCGAATAAAACCATACCAAACCTAGACCTAATAAAACCATAAACATGGCCATCTATGACTTTTTGGACTGTTATGGTTAATATTGATAAAAGAATACCCGTCTGCTCTGGATATGACACAGGCTTTCGATTACGTTGACCATGATATATTAGTTGGCAAACTCAATGCCTATGGAATAAGAGGTAATGTTCTCGATCTTAATGAATCATACCTTAAGGGCCATAACCAATACCCTGAAGTGACTAAAGTGAATGTTCTTACTAAACAAGAAGAAACCTTTATGTCACATAAACGAAAAATAAACTGCGGTGTACCACAAGGTAGCGCTCTGGGTCCACCGCTATTCATCATATACATTAATGACCTACCCAACGCCACAGATAATCCTATAGCTCTCATTGCGGATGATAGCACTGTTACCGTCAAATGTAGACAAAAATGCTTATGAAAATGACTTAAATAGCACCTTGAGCTATTATGAATTGGTTGAATTTAAATAATCTTAAAGCGAACTTAGGAAAAACAAAACTACTGAACTTTAGACAGCGCATACCAACACAAAGCACCCTAAATGTAAATTTTAACAACCAACCTATTGAAGAAATAGGCACTACAAAATTTCTTGGCTTGATAATAAAATGACTTGGAAACCACATATTGAACAATTATGCAAGCGAGTGAGTCGATCAGCTTATGCCTTACATGAACTTTCATTTAAAATTAACTATAGTACACTCGTGACTGCATAATATCATGGGCTTGTGGCGTCTATACTCAGATATGGCATCATTTTTTGGGGGAACTCCACCAGCAAAGATCTCGTATTTAAGGCACAGAAGCGGTGCGTTAGAGCTAGTGTTTGGTTTAAAATCCACCGAGAATTGTGTACCTTTCTTCAAGAAGTACAGTATCCTACCTATGCCTTCACTGTACATATTTGAAATAGCTGTCTTCGTGAAATAAAATCCTCAACTTTTTGTGTTAGCATCTGAAGATTTTAATCGTACTCAAAGAGATGAAAGTCGTTTCTGTGTTCGTAAAACTAATACTGCCTTAATGTATAAGAGTATTTTTCATATGGCACCAGTCGTTTATAATAAATTGCCAAAAGAGCTAAAAAAAATTACATGTTAATTTATTTAAGCAAAAATTAAAAACTATGTTATGTCAAAAATGTTATTATAGTGTCTCGGATTTTTAACAGACAAATTTTGACATTATGTATTATAGACATTTTTATTACTAGACATTTTTAATAAGTATTATCTAAAAAAAATGTTTTATATAATTCTAATTTGACATTATGACACATCTCTACAATAATTATCTGACTGAAGCATGTATTTTAACATACATTTTTATATTACTTAATTATTTTTTACTGTTGACATTTTTTAATTATTATTTTTCTGAATTCACTTTAAATTAATTATAGCTTATTCATATTTGTACGCCTTCATCGGCGAAACATAGTGGACCTATATATTTTAATAACAACACCTGTTTTTACACCACCACCACCACCACCTGTTTTTTTGTTTTTTACACGTAAAAAACTTTGACTTTGACTTATATCAAGGTCAAATAATTTATTTCAAGTAGGTAAACATCGTGAGGAAACCTGGTCTTATAGAGGTTTATTTATAAACGATTATTAAAGTAAGGTGACGTTCAAACGTCAAAAATGTATGGTTAAACGGTCGCTAATCACTACTTAACTTTAAGCAACATTTATGAATAAAGGAGATAGTCAATATAAGTCTAAAATCGTACACAAATATTGCAATCGTAGGCGATTTTTCCTAGTGGAATGATGGATCCTATCGATTTTTATAAGTTAATGTTTACCTGATGTGAACGTTTTAGTTGCGTCGATTCAGGACTGGATTTAATATAAATTAATGACAGATGTTATGATTAAAGGATCAACGGTTCAAATCCATTGAATACAATTTATATCACACATTTGGCCAAAAAAATATTAACGTCAAAATTGTGGTTTTTACTGCCACTAACTCATCATCATCATCATATACATCATATTCTGTTCGTGTCCTCAAATAACGCTAGAAAGAACCACAAAAACCTTTTATTTAATTCTTACCCGGTGCACACGTAAAATCGTTCTTCCCGCACTTCCTAGTTATCGGTATATGATGTTCGGGTGTGACCGGCCTCAGTTCGGGCATCTCGATACCGCAACCGATCTCATCCGACCTGTCACCTTCCCCGCAGTCATTGATACCGTCACACCTCCACCAATCAGGTAAACAGTTGCCATTGTCACACTTGAACATCCATTCTAAACAAGTCCCGTTGCTAGGGAAATTAGGCTTCTCTGTACCCGGAATAGGGAGGAGTTTGGAGTGATTGGTGTTAGTGCAGTTCTTCTCATCTGATAAGTTTTCGTCGCCGCAATCGTTCTCGCCGTCGCAAACCTAGTAGAAGAAAAAATAAAGTCAATATCAAACAGAAATCCCAGAATGTTGGTACAACAAAACGTTGATAACTTATTTGGTGTTTACTAAAATTGATTTATTTAAATTTGACTGAATCCAATAAAAAACAAAATCGATATAAAAGCAAAGATGTATCTGCGCACCACTCGAAACGCTCTAATTATGAGTAGCATAGCTTACTCAGCCTATAATGTTCCCACTGCTGGGACACAGGCCTCCTCTCGGTGAAAGGGAGTGGGCTGTAATCCACCACGCGGGCCCAGTGCGGGTTGGTAGATGTCACGTCTTCGATTTTTTGGTTCTTAGACATGCCGGTTTCCTCACGATGTTTTCCTTTACCGTTTCGAATTTGAATGAATTTTGAGTGCCTTAATTAGTTAAAATAAAGCTATGTACAACTCACCCAAGACTTAAATATACACTTTCCGCTGGGACATCTGAACATATACGGCGCACATGTAGAGTCCTTACACCTCTGTTCCCGTTCATCCTCTCCGTTATCGCAGTCCTTCTCTCCATCACACACCCAGGAGTTGGGGATACACATGCTGCTGTCGTTACTGCAGGCGAAGCCGTTGCCTGAACAGCTTTCAACAATGTCTGGACGCTTGGTTTGTAACTGTCGAAGAAAAATAATTACTGATACAGGAAATTTTGAGAATGAGGTTTTTTTGATAGGAAATTCCAAGTGTCAAAACTGTCTCCTGAAGGTGAGGAGATTCATATTTCTTTTAACCTTTATTAATGTAACGTTTTAATGACGTCGGTCTATACTATATTATCACAGACAAAAACTAATTTGCATGAACACAAAGTCGAATGATCATTTAATTTGTTTTGTCGTGTTGAATACCTACTTGTGATAACTCAATTTCATTTATATTTATATACTTTCAAATAATCTTTACCGCGTTTCGGCGGAAACGGGTAAACAAAACCTTATCATCATAAAATATCTAAGAATCGTTGGCAAAGCAACGAACGACATAAAATACAAAACGTGCCAACAATTCATATAATAAACAATATAATTTCACGAAAATAGCAGAAACATCTACAAAAAGTTTGTCAGAAGTGGGATTCGAACCCACGCCCTCAGAGAGGACCAGAACAACTCGAACTCACGTTCAGTGAGCAAGGGAACCTTGAGTCTGGCGCCTTAGACCGCTCGGCCATCCTGACATGTGCAATACGTATCGAAATTACCAACCAGTATCATACAAATTTTGCTATCATCTTTTTTGGCGAAATAAATGTAAACAAGAGATAGAGTTTTGTCGTGAGATATTTTGTACTCAAAAACTTTGATAAAAGTGCTTATTCATGAAATTCATGTATCGGAGTAACAGACTGATCTTTTTGTAGGGTAATGTTTATGTTGTGAACCTAAATACATGTCAAGCTTAGGTTCCTGATTTAACATTTTTATACTTAGCCCTAAGTATTTTTACATCGTTAATCAAATCACCCATGGTAAGTTAAGTGGTAAATTGGTGTATTGCTGTATTCATAGTCTAGACCGTATCATTTTTTTTTTTTAAAGTTTTTATACCCTTCATAACAGAATATAATCCCAAGGCGTTGTACAGAGCATATACAAACTAAAAAGTGATACACAACATACTTAATAGGTAGGTAGGTGATAGGTTAAGTACTTTTTTTTTATGTTAACACGGGAAAATTTCAATAACACTTGTAACATAAACCAAATGCAAGTGAAAAAAAAAACATTCATGTAACAAATAATATGCAGGCACTAACCGTGCAGTTACGTTCATCAGATCCATCCTTACAGTCGTTATCTCCGTCGCAAACCCATCTCTTTTCAATACAATGATTATTGTCGCATTGGAACTTGTTTTCAGAGCAGTTGCGGTAAGCACAATCTGAAATAAATAATGACGTATTTATTAAGAAAACGGACAATATATAACACAGACTATTTAAAACTATGTATCTTCGTCTGGGATTCTGAAGTACCTAAAATTGATGACCTTTTATTTATGTTTAAGGCGAAAGCGTCAGGGAAGCCCACGAAATTCATATTTTTTTACGTTTTTTGCAATTTTCATGTCAGTATCAGGTATTATGTTGATCTAAATATGATTGGCGGCCGTAACAAATATTTATTTATAGAACCATCCAATACATCCCTCTAATTTTTTCATATTCCCCTATTGAATGACAATTACATGAAATTCAAGTAAATTCTAACTTAAGGAGTTGTAAAGCTGATTCTAATGTTTGTTGATAATTCTGTAAAGCCATATATTTGTTACGGTCGCGAATTACAAAAAATGTAAGCAAATTTGAATTACGCGGGCTACGTTCCCCCTTAATCCAATAATGCAATTAATACTATACACAGTACTTTTGCAATAATTAATGCTAAAAAAATACACTGTATATTTTTTATAGAAAATATTTAAATTCGTACGTAGGTATACAACATAATTATTAAGGAAAATATTTTTCTTCGTGTACCAGTAATTGTAGGTTATTTTGTTATCAATAAACATGATGTTCGGTTTTGTGGTTAACTGGATAACTATTCTAGAAACAAACTTTATTGGGGCAACTTTACCTGAATGGCAGGAAATGAAAAAAATTATAACGTCGGGAGTTTTGACAAATAATATACTCTTTAATTCTTCTACCACTCTAACTTAAACTGATCTAAACGAATATCATCTTTATGTTTGTGTAAATTAAATCGATTTCAGAATAACTATTGCTTTTGAAAATTTACAGAAAAGTTATGTTATAGAAAAGTTAAGTTATAGTTATAGAAAAAGCTAGGCAGATGATGATTACTTTTGAAGTCATAAAAATGTTTGGAGTTGTAGCGCAAACATAACTTTATGTATGGGTATTAAAGTTGTTTTTCTAAAAGCACATATTCGTTTACATGTTTGAAAAACGTAATGGGAGACCTTTTCCCAACAGTGAGATACAGAATACGCGCAAATAAAAATGCTTTCAGAACAATACTTTTAACAAGTCAGTGTTATACAGTACATTTGAGTTAAGAATTTGAGATAATTGTCAAGTTATGGAACAACGAACTGAATGTCATACTTAACAAAGTTCAAATTCCACTGCAACCAAAAACTTATTAGGACCTTTTTGTTACAATTGGCACCTCAAAAATCACCTTAGAATACATTTTAGTAAAGTGGATAATTGATAAAGTGGCGATGGAATCTAAATTATCTGAGACTAAGAACACTGCTATAGTACATTAGGTTAATAAATAAAGAGGTATACACACCTTTCTCATCACTCATATCAGCGCAATCAATGTCATCGTCGCACTTCCAATGGGGGAGGTAGCACCTAGTATTATCGCACATAATCATCGGTGGGACACACAGACAACCGATCTCGTCGGATAGATCCCCACAATCGTTGTTACCGTCGCAGCGAGAGAATGAGGAGATGCATTTTCCGTTCTTGCACATGAACTGGTCCTGAGAGAAGAATTTAGAGTATTAGTAATGGGTAATATAGATGCTAATATGCAAAAAATCTACAGTCACGTAATGAAAAGGTGACCGTTAGGTCCATTTTTGCTTGCAATTTTTGGAAGTACAATTATGACTCTCAGTGATGGGTAACATGGATGGCAAACAATGTACAGGCACCTAATGATTAGATTACTATTAGCTAAATTGTTGCATCGCACTTGAAATGTTTGTATTTCGACGATATTCATGCATCTGTTTAAACATGGCGTGACCCTTTTGCATAACATCAACAACACGGTTGAGTTTGTGCCTATTGAGGGCATTGTCCACCGCGCACAGGATGGATGAAAAGCAGCACATAAAGTGATTTTTTGCTCCATTGGTGTAATTGCCGTATGGCGTTCCAGTGTGAGGATAAATAAATAAATACCCTCCACTTTTAGTTCAATTGCTCAATCTATATTATTATCACAAAGAGGTTAAGTTTGTGAGTTTGTATGTAGGGATTAATCCTCGGAACTACTGATCCAATTTCGAAAATTCTTTCACTAATGGTAAGCTACAGTATAGCCCAGTGTCATAGGATATTGCCATAGTCATAGGGCAGTAGTCATAAGATAAATTCGTGGGCAGAAGCAAGTGTATTATAAAATTGCGCCAAGCCAGTTTGAACGCATTCATAGAAGATTTTTCATTTTAACTTTACTGAACCCTTTGTGTTATGTTATTGTTTACATTTCAAAACATAAATCACGTGAATACCTACACAGATATCATTATTTCTAGACCACGTAATCGGCTTATATCAGATGTACACGCTTACGTCGAAAGATAATCGTCTATAATCTAAATTCTTTCAAAACAAAGGAAATCAATCAACATTCCTGGAGAACCTTTGGAATGTAGTTTAACCGTATAGTTCGGTAGCGCCCCCGAATGGACCCGAACACACGAACCTCCGCTGGCTCAGTAAGGGGTCCCATTGGACCTTGAAATGACGACATACGACACCCTTATTGATAATGTAAATATTGATTATGCTACCCATCAAATCTTATGAATGTGCGTTAATTAAGAGAGTTGGATAAAAAACTCATATGTTATCGCCATTCAATCTTCCATATTTAGCGCGCAAGTTTATTAATTTACCTTTATTAAATTCAAGTCTGTAAATGCGATAATCGCCATTTTGATGACAGTGGTGGTCGAGGCTATAAAACATAAAAATTGGGGATTTTGAAAATCCAAACTTCACCACAGGGGCAATGAATAATACATGATTTAATTATTTGACGAATTCATCCATTGTTCATGTTAAATAAGTAGTGGTAAAGTAGTTTTTTGATATCTAAAGTCGAAGTTTCGCGCCAATCGTGCGTGTTTACATTTTTACTTTTCACAAAAGTCACACACACACATGTAGATAAGATGTAAAATGTGAAAAATCTTATTACAAATATGATAAATAACACGAAAATGCCCAAATCATAACGTAATATTGAAACACAGGTCCAATAACACGTATTATTCATTACCACTACTTAATTGGTGTTCAAAATCGCCGACCATTGTTGTTTTTTTTTATCGTAATGATGTGCGAAAGCGATTATGCCAAACGATTTTTTTTTTAATTTCGATTGACCCGAGTAATTAATATGACGAATGTCAGAAATCGATTCTCAGAAATTGAAATAAAATTATTTTAAGCATTAAATACAACAAGCATTATTTATAATAATGATTTATGCTTTCCTAATGTAATTTTAATCGTTTTTTGGACATTATATTGAAACTGAGTCAATAACAGAGGACCTATGACCATAGATAGTCATTTATTCAATTTCGCGCCGAATTGTTTCTATATTTGAATTTATATTCGGAATGCGCTCGCTATTCAAAATTATTTTTTATTTATTGTGCAATTATTAATTTTTGATACTTTCTAATAGTTTGCTACAGAATGCCCAGTATACATTTTTAGATAGGCTTAGCAAAAGTTTGGGAAACCGCAAACACTTTGCATGTCATTATGTTTTGTTAGCTGTATGAGCTTGGTAGTTTTTATTTATATTAGTTTACTTGAGTAATAGAAATTGTTTACTTTTTGTGGTAGTTTCCCAACGAAATTTAAAAAATAAAACTGGCCAAGTGTTTGTCGGACCATGCACAGTGAAAGGTCCCGTACTTGGGATGAATATTTACGCATGCACAGCGCATATCATTAATTTGATCGACTGCAGAAATAAGTTAGTATTTCATAAAAGTTCTCGAAAAAACTGTAAATAACCGAGTTAATTCTGCGGTTTTAAACGAAAATATCTCATATCTCAAAAACGATTGACTTTAAAAGTTAAAGTCAATTAGAAACATCTTTATATTTTTAATTATAAGTTCCAACAATACCTCCCACACGCTTGTGTGCATAGATTTTTTTCAACCCTCGGATACATGCATGGGGAATGCTACCTCTAATTATGTTTATCGTAATTTTACTACACCATTTTGCGTGCATAGAATACGAATACGATATAGTGTCATTAACACTCGTTAACGTCTACGAGTAAAATGGTTAATGGCATTAACATCCGAACGCACGCACAGACTGACATGACGAAATTATGGGTTCCGTAAAAGTATTTTCAGATCATTTAAATTAGAAATCAGACAATTAAAGTTCTTAAAATTTTATCCCAAGCTACAGAACGGCAGCTTGGGACATAAGGAGTGCCTACTTTGTCCCACAACGCGCGTCCACGAAAACGCCCGCGTTAACCCTGTAAGAAAGGCTGGCCGTTGCAAATTGGTCAAAATATAGATTTTACGGTTAGTTTAGGTTTGTACAGACGGCAGAGAGGCAGACCGACCGGCACATAGACAGATGGCCACATAACTTTTGTTTTAGTTACTAAGCAAATATATTTAAAACCCCCACAACAAGCCCTTTCATTTGATATGTCACACAGAGGTACAGCAAAGATTTTTTATTTTATTTTATAGTTTGCCCCCCAAGAGTGACCCCATTTTCAAAATTAATTTATTTACGTTACACGTCCGTCTTTGAGTCGCAGAAATTCATATGTGTACCAAATTTCAATTTAATCGGTCCAGTAGATTCGAAGCAAATAAGAAAAGACAAGACCCATAGACACAAGTGATCCTGCAAGGGTTCCGTTTTTAGGGTTCCGTAGCCAAATGGCAACGGAACCCTTATGGATTCGTCATGTCTGTCTGTCTGTCTGTCTGTCCGTCCGTATGTCACAGCCGCTTTTTTCCGAAACTATAAGAGCTATACTGTTGAAACTTGGTAAGTAGATGTATTCTGTGAACCGCATTAAGATTTTCACACAAAAATAGAAAAAAAACAATAAATTTTGGGGGTCCCCATACTTAGAACTGAAACTCAAATTTTTTTTTTTCATCAAACCCATACGTGTGGGATATCTATGGATAGGTCTTCAAAAATGATATTGAGGTTTCTAATATCATTTTTTTCTAAACTGAATAGTTTGCGCGAGAGACACTTCCAAAGTGGTAAAATGTGTGTGTCCCCCCCCTGTAACTTCTAAAATAAGAGAATGATAAAACTAAAAAAAATATATGATGTACATTACCATATAAACTTCCACCGAAAATTGGTTTGAACGAGATCTAGTGAGTAGTTTTTTTTTAATACGTCATAAATCGTAACGTAACGGAACCCTTCATGGGCGAGTCCGACTCGCACTTGGCCGGTTTTTTTTCATTTGGACGTACGGAACCATAAAAAATTACACACCTAACCACACCGTACGTGTACGTGTACATACACGTACGGTAATTAAAATGATTAATTTCAAAAATAAATTAATTCATGAAAAATATACCAAAGAGGATTATATATATAGTTTCCACACCTTTTTTATTTATTTTTTGCAAATTCCGATTATCGATTAGACTTTATGCAATTTTTGAATCGAAATAAGAAAACTGGACGGATGGTCAGCACTAAGAAGTGTCATGTCGAAACACAATTTTTTGTAATTTTTATCAAGACTTGATTGCGTTTTATAAGTAGTTTAAGTAAGAAAAATGGTAAAAGTAATAACGCGGAGAGAATGATAATATCTTTATTTTTCCCTTTTGCATATTTTCAGCAAGAGAATAGGTTGTATATGTACATATTTCCAGCGAGTTTAAGGTGCCTACCTTTTGGATAGGTGTAGTAATACCTATTTTATACAACTTTCGTAGTAGACTAACGAAGTTTGACCGACCTCAACAAATAATTAAAGATATTTGCCACAAATATATTGTATAAAATAAGCGCGGAAACATATTTTTCTTAATAAATTTGAATGCTGAAAGTTGATGTAATTTACTGAATTTCATGACGTAATTCGCAACATCCCGTCGAGTCAGCTGATATGTCATATGTCAAAATCTACTCGAGCAGAGTGGTTAATAGATAAAAATTACAGACATAAATGTAGAAATTTTACATTGGGTGACACAATGGACGGTCTTTAACTAAAAGCTATCTTTTAAAGGATTCTTTGGACAGATTAAGGGAGAAGGAGATACAATACTGCAGTTTAATGTATTAATAAACAGTATAAAAAATATACTCACAAGTCCACAAGTAGACACAGCTGTTTCAGGGCAAGTCAAGTTCGCGTACGGTTCGGTGTTATTAGCGCACATACATTTCCCTCCGACCCTCGTCAAACCATCGGGGCATAGACAACTGAAAGTATTGCCCGGCCCACCGAGACATATCGCATCACAACTCGTATTCTTGTACGAACAGGCATTACTGCCATGTTGAACGAAGTGAGCGAACACTTTGAGATCCATCAGACCGACAAAGGAGTCATTGATCGTCACTACATTTGATCCAGCATCTTTGTCAGCAACGAATATCGATTTTACCTTCCAGTCATCCCAATACATCTTATCCTTCAATACTGCGACTGCGAAAGGATGTGTTACTCTCTCATCGTTCCACAGAATTCGCTTAAAGTATCTCCCGTTTAAGTCAGAGCTAGCGATGTAATCTTCCAAAGCGTCCACCCAGTATATTCTCTCTGCCATGTGATCGATCGTAATGCCATTAGGCCACTGGACAATTGCCTTCCCGAACAATTTCTTGTCCTCCGTACCGTCGAGATTTGACCTCGATACGGATGGGTTGTTCCTGTCCCAATCGGTCCAGAATAAATAGCCAGCTTTAGGATGGACGGCGATACCACGCGGCCTTGATAACACCTTTGAGTCCAAGATCGTAACTCTCATTCTGGCTTCTTGTATCATATCTGTCCTGACGGCTTCAATTTTCTTCCTCAAACCGTCGACGAAGAATAAAACGTTAGAAATCCAATCAAACGCCATTCCTTCAATGCTAGCCAAGTCTCTGTCGATAATTACCTCTTGAGCAGTTCCGTTATTGAAACACTGACGACTGATCTTGTCCAATTCTATATCAGCCCAGTAAATGCAGTTGTTCTTGATGTCAAATTCGATAGCAACGATGTTCCTTTCGTTGACTACGGGGTAAATAGTCGAGTTGTCGAATAGATCTATGCGGGCGATTTTACTACCCAAAGCAACCAACATGAATTCACTTGACTGTTCGATGGGGCAGGGGATAGTGTCTGGGACATACGCCATGTAGCCTGAAACGGTGCACACATCTCCATCAATTTTCCTGTAACCCTTTGTTCGCATATAGAAATGTCCCGGTTGGCAATCTGCGGGAATGGCGTAGGGATCGTATTTGGACGATTTGTTGTGAATACATTCGTTGCCAGAGAGCATAAACCCGAAATCACATTCGAAATCTCGGCGACTGCATTCGCAAGTCTCTTTCTTGAAAGGTCTGTCGTAATCTACCCCGTTGTAGCAGTTAGTGTGAGCAAGACGCCTCTGGAAAGTGTTCCTAGTACCGAGCACACAGGAAACCGAGGAGTTGGGAGGCGACGGCGACCAGTACTTGTAGTCATCATCGGTACAGTTACGTGCGAAAGTGTTCTTCAGATCTATTGTGATTATTATCCACTGATGCTGCTCGTTGGCCGAACCGAACATTGTAAAAGTTGTAGTATTCTCCCCGGGCTCGGTCATCAGTCCGTAGATGCGCAGGTCATCGGCATTGAACCTACAAATTAATGTTGTTAATAAAGACAAACAATTAATGAAATAATGATAATATGAAATTGCATTAAATGACTCACTGATAAGAGTTCCATTCGATGCCTTCGTTGGTGGAATATAATATCTTTCTCGTTTCGCCGCGAGATTTGAAGTACTTGACTGCTACTAGGAGTCCGCCATGGTCTCCGTAGTTGAAGAAGTAATAGTCTTTGAGGATCCTCTTCCACGTCAGGCCAGCGTCTCGACTGATATACACTCCGGGTATACCTTTCAGGGATTTGCCCATAACACCAGTTGCCATTATAATGCCTGGAGCTGATTTTGAGCTCATGATACTTGCTGACCTATAATAGAAAATATGTAATGATACCCTCTGTCATGCTATGTAATATGTTATACCAGATATTCAATAAAAAGTCCCCCTTTGTACACTTTCTTTGTTGAAAGAATAACTCTAACAGCTAACCCACATATACATAGTACACCATGCTCAAATCAAATTAAAATTAAAAATAATGTTCACTAAACCCAGTTCTACATTTTACTACAAAACAATTTAATGTTATTAACAAATGAGTGAATAAAATCAGAATGAAATATATACAATCACAAACGTTATAATTCATAATTATAAATGTGCTTTTATGTATAATGAATATAATACATAATGTCCGTGCAGTGCAAAATAAATTAGAAGCAAAATGTAAGTATTGTAATGCACTCTAGTTTTATGAGTTTACCTCAAACCGTTCGCAACCACATTTCCTGGCGGGCTGCAATCAATTTTAATATTCATCAGCATTTATTATATTAAAGCACAATTTATTATTATTAATTTGTTACGCTAACTATAATTTAACGGCATAGATAATAGCCATCACCATTTTTCGGTTAATTAAGCACATTTAATTGATTGCATTAATTAATTAATTTTGTATGTTTCATTTGTAGCCTTATCTGTTTATGTAGTAAAATAAACCAGTAGCAGTGACAGTATATCTATCAACAGCAAATGACATTTTTCTAGCCCGAATTTCAACATTTGACTTCGTATGTACTAAAAGTATGTCATTGGCGCTGATTCCCTTGTTCACAAACTAAACTAAATTTAAGTTAAGTGCATCTTTTTCTTTCTATTTCATTAAGAAAAGGACAGAAGATAAATATTAGTTGAGTCCTGTCAAATTAAGATACTCCATAGACAAGTTATGCGTGATTAAAAAACTGGCAACTAAAAATACGTCAATTTGCGTCACAGGTGCTGACTAATTTGACAGGACTAAACTAATATTTATCTTCTGTCCTTTACTTAATGAAATAGAAATAAAAAGACGCACTGAACTTAAATTTAGTTTAGTTTGTGAACAAGGGAATATTATGTATAGTAACGCCATTGTGTTACTATACATAATATTATTATCACACAAAACATTGTTTAGTTGTTTTTAGGAATGAGTAAACATTCCAATAATAATATCCCTGGACATTTCACACAATGGAGGGACTTTGGTTGTCATGATTAATAGGCTATTCTAATATTTCCATATTACCCTACACCTACTGCTAATAAAATAAATCCTATCATTTAATGTAACCTTATGGCTTAAAATGAATCATCATAAGTCCAACGTGCTGAAAGGACAAAGTTCTATTGATAATGTTTCCGAGAAACTTGGTCTGCAATACTTTAGGTTATTACTCAAATACCCACTCAACCAGCTTTTTGTATGAAACATCGTGATAGAAAAATAAAATAAGACGGGTTCAGGAAATATTTTTCTTGTAGAATCATACACTGGAGACTATATTGTGATAAAAGAAATGTCTACTTGAACGAAATTAATATTATTCTCATAGAGAAACACAACTAAAGACTTAAATTGTTTTGAAAGACGTACTGTTACAAAGGGTGTTTAACTTTTCATAAAATCCTGAGAAGTTTGAAAACGATAATCAATCTGCGGGGTAATTGTGTAACGCACTAACAGTAGCAATGGCTTTCATTTTGTCAGTTTAACAACATGCGTTTTTACGTTGTTGAGCAGACTAATTTTTCGAACTTAAGAAAATCTGTTAGTTCAAAATCATTCAGATATGATGATATGAAGTGTGTTACGCAATTAGGGTACTGCTGGTACTGCTTAGAGTTAATTTTTCTATTGTCAGACACCTTTGATGAATTTCAAAATAATTATTTAAAAAAAATGCATATCAATACATAATCAGCCTATAACGTTCCCACTGCTGGGACACAGGCCTCCTCTCTGTGAGAGGGAATGGGCCCGTAACCCACCACGCTGGCCCAGTGCGGGTTGGTAGATGTCACATGTCTTCAAATTTTTGGTTCGCAGACATGCCGGTTACCTCATGATGTTTTCCTTCACCGTTTTAGAGAGCAATGGTGATCAAATAAATTACACAAAGTAAAACGCCTGTCTGGGTTCGAACCTACGACATAAACTTTTAAGTCGCGGTCGTTACCACTGGGCCACCAGTGCTCCCTGCCTATTCTTATGTCAAACGGGTCAACAAACTAAGCCGTAAACAGATAACTAACATCATTCATCAGAAAGCAGCTTACAAATTGAATTATCGACGGAGTTCAAGGTGACATTGCTACTAAGACGATAAAGATAAACGTGTTTAAGTTTATCGTTTGCTTCAATATTTTGTCCGCTAAGTAAACATGTTCATTATTTCCGTCAATATATTAGTACAGGAGACTCAAATAGTTTTTGCTACTAAAATAACTTTTGACTTTACAGGGTCAAATTAAATTAGCTAGCGAAACTCCGCAAAGTGATGGGTGGGGGATCGATATCTAAACATGACACGAAAGGAAAAAAAAATTTGGTGGGTTACGACGACCGCTTTTAGTTTAAAAACTTACAAGTACCTATGAGTTTAGAAAAACAGTTATTTTTATTATTGTGTTTCGATATTGATACACAATACCCATCACGTATGTGAAATTTACACAAAAAAAACTGATTTTCAATAGGTACTCAAACTGCAATACCTGCGGATGTTGACCGCAAAAAAAATCATCGGAACAATTTTATTTTTCGTTTTATCCTGTTTAGATATCGACACCCATCACGTCTAGTCACGGAGTTTCGCTAGCTAATTTAATTTGACCCTGTATTGTTTGATAAAAGAGGATGACAAATAATTTACTGAAGTTATGACCGTGTATATTATGTTACTGCTATAAACATAACTAATAATGATCACATTACCGAGGTTATCTCCAGGTAATGTACCTTTAATGCCAATTATCCCATTATTACTTCTCGACTTTAAGGGACCTCATAAAAACTATGATGCAATACTTACCAAAGAACAAAGAAACCTACATAATAAATTCGACAAACACTGATATGCGCCTGGATTACCAGGAAAACTCATGATTGGGGACACAACACGACACGACCACCAAATGTGCTATCAACTCTTGTGATAATGGCTTAGATCATTCTGGAACGTTGGTTCTGCACTGGTTTGGTGCAATCTACATCTGTTTACTATACAAGTACTAATAATAAAGCTGAAGAGTTTGTTTTTTTGAACAAGCTAATCGCTGGTACTACCAGTCATCACGTCAACGCCTGCTGCCGCTGAAAACCAGCGCTGGGGCTCTGGCTCTGGCTCGTATAGGGTCTTAGCATTATGCTGAGCGATGGCATTTTTGCGTGGATGTGACGCATGTTCGCAACTTGTTTTTTTTTTGTGTTTGTCTTTTTTATCCGCCGCAAATAAATGTATTTTCTTTCTTTTCAGTCGGATTTGAAAAATTCTCCTTGCACTTCAATAACCCAATTTTTGAGGACGGTTATAGGCTATTTAACAGCACGCTACGAGGCTACGACCCTTAAGAGCCTCGAAGAAAGAAAAGAAAAGAAAATACGCACTGAGACACGCGCGCGAATTCAGAAAAAAACACGAGACGAAAATGAAGGCATAGCGCGGACGGGCGATGCGATGCGACGGAGTGGGACGGGGGAACAATAAATTTCACGCGGATGAAGTCGCGGGTAAGAAGCAAGTATGTAGTTGATATAAACTGACTACCTACGTCTATATGAAGCGATTGTCTGTAGCGTCATATCCTGGGGTTCTCTGTTATTTGGTATAATATTCAAATATTATCTATATAAATAAAAATTAATCACCGAAATGTATGTACGCGCATAACTTCCGATCGATTGCACCAAATTGGATAATTCTTTTTTTTGTGTTTGTTATTGTCAGGACAAAGTTTTATACACAATTGGACCCGGTAGGTGGCGCTGCTTTTTCGGGCAGGGCGACGTCTGCCGGGTCCACTAGTTTGTCATAATTATATGGGTAGGTAATATAGAATAATAGGTTTTTATTTCCTTGCCAGCAAATCGTAACATAGTTATTAGTTATATTGTTCCGATAAGTAATCTATTGTTTTCGGCCGTAACTAATTACTAAAGTAATCAGATTACACGACATTACGACAATACTAACTACGTTATCGATACGGCGTAGTTTAAAACGTCCTAGCCAAAACACTATAAAGCATTTACTAGTCACATGAAAGTATACCTTAAAACTTAGCATTGAGGGTCACTTTTGAGCAACTCAGTAGAAACAGATGTTTCTGGCAAATAAAAAAGGGGTAAAAGGAGATTGCATAGTATTCTTACCTTGTAACTGGGTACAGCTGACTGAACCTTTGACATAAGTGCAGACTGCAGGAGTTTTCTATGTGACAGTTCAAAGGCTTTCCTGAGGACAAACGGTAAGATGGAGGTCAGTGAAACTGGTGAAAATATCGTTATTTGGAAGATAATTTAAATGTCTGTGAAAAGTTATGTTTCTATTTATTTTATTATTTATGTAAACCCTTAAATGATACGACATAATTATAATTTGAGTACAAAGATACTGCTTATTTCTTAAGAAAATTCTTCCAGCAGACCTGCGAAAGGAGAAATAAAAAACGAAATGCACAAAAATTCAGTTAACATTCCAGAACAAAAAATTGCCTCTATGACCAATGACAACAAACTATCAAAACAATATCAAAGAAACGTTCAATAGTTTTAACCAACTGCGCAGGATAAAAAGCGATTGACAATTTTTTTTGTTTTACACCTACATACTTCAAGGTAAAGGCACATAAAGTTTTTTACTAGTGAACACTGACGGTGCATGATACCCATGTTCTGGGATTTTCTCGAACATAATTAAAACTTGATGCATATACTATACATTACACATCCGATTGCCAGCATGTGCTCGGTTAATCAGCACTGTCTACCCACAAATTATTATTTCAAGGACAATTTTATGCATCAAACATAAGGAAAACAGAAACCCTCGATATTTTTATCTACACAAAACAGCGACCGCGAGAAACGAAGAGAAAATATAATTAGCTTACGAGGTAAGCAATGTAACTCGATAATGAAATCGGGTAAACATTGCAGGGCATACCTATTATTAATAAACAATTATTATTATTATTATATATTATTATGGTAACAGAAATAAGTCTGCACATAACACACATTCTACTGCTGATTCTTGTTTCAATGAAATTATTACACTTTTTTACTCCAACTATTGTTTCGCGTTTTTTATGCCGATTATACAATGCTGCGCATACTAATTTGATTCGTATTTACAACCTTTTTGCTGTCATTCGTGGATCTTTGACAGACGTTCAAAAATGTTGTGTTAGAGGTTGCAAAAACATTTTACATATGAAAACATGTGCAAAGAAAAACGTTGTAAATCATCTACCTAGCCTTTTCCCAACTACGTTGGGATCGACTTCCAGTCTAACCGGATGCAGCTGAGCACCAGTATTTTACATGGAGCGACTGCCTATCTGACCTCCACACCCCAGTTACTGGGTAATACGAAACCCCTTGGTAAGACGGGTCGTCAGAAGCCCGAAAGCCTGACAACCAGTCTTACCAAGGGGTGCTCAGCTGCATCCGGTTAGACTCGATCCCAACGTAGTTGGGAAAAGGCTAGGCAGATGATTTACAACCTATTTCTTTGCACATGTTTTCATAATGTCTAATGTTTTTGCAACCTATAATACACAATTTTTGAGCAGCCAATCAGTTTACAAATAAACACTGCTAGCATATAATAGTGTCATAGAACTACCTAAAGCACTTTCCAAACCACCCCTCCAAAGTTAAATACACAGCGTGGTGATAAAATTTAAGTGATTCAAAGCCGGCATTTCATTGCTTTTTAGCCTTAGCAGACACAAACCACATCAAAATATAGCAATAATAATCCTTATAATAAATGTCCCACTGCAGGACAAAGGTATATTCCAAACAGAGAATGATCACGACAAAAAATAGCTATACATATGCTATATTAAAAAAAAACTTAAACTTACCATTCTCATCTTCAGTGGGTGGATTGATAGGAGACCAAGTGACTCCATGGTCGAAGGTTATCAGCGATATCAGGTGCTCCGGTCCAATGTTCGTGACGGGAGCCTTCGAGTCCACTCGCGACGCTATGTAGATGCCCTTCAGACCTTCAACGCGGTACAAGTCAGTGAACGGGTCTTCTGTCACGTCCCTGAAAGTCACTCATTCTTTGTTTACTCCAATGTTTGGACATAAAAAATATAAAAGTGGAAAAATGCAGTGAAAAGGTGATGATTGATCAGGGTCACCTCAAACTGACATTTCTGCGACAAAAATAAATTAATTCTGCAGCCAAAATATTCGCCATCCTTGTAGCCAAGGTTTTTTAAAATGTAAATAACACAATGTCATTCCCTTCGATAATAACCTATTTCTTAGTTTTTTTTTTAAGTTTTGGCGGCCGTCATAAAGACGTGGAAAGAGGACAAACTGAATGTCGTTGGATAGTAGATATGTAGTTTTGCACAGATATTCTTAAGGAAGAGTTTGAAATATTTTTCATAAAAAACCACAAGGTACTTCACTTGTAAGTATTTTAAACTATGTAATTTCCACTTACTCAAGCCAGCTGTCCTTCCAGTTAGCATCGGGGAAGTAGCACAATATCTGCTCCAAACTCAGAACAAAGTTGTACTGTGTGAAATTGTTGCTTATCTCTGACACATACAAGTCTGCTAGAGAGTCAGTGTGCATGACAGAGACGAAAATACGTTTGTCAGTTACGTCCGCTATGTGGAACTTTCTTAGATCTAACTCCGTTTGGAACTCTGCCTTGAAGAATGGGCTTCTTTGGTGGGAAATGTAAAGGTGCAGGGTGTTTTTCTGGAAAAAAAAAAAGAAATTGTTTGAACAGTTCATGGATCACTTGAACGTTGCAAGTGCTTATCGCTTTGGTATCTTCTTAGTAGTTAAATACGTAATATAGTATATTAGAAAGTTGCAACGAACCCGTTATCTTTTAAAGTTATTGTAGTCTACATTTAGTATTGTCGCCAAGTCATGGCAAAGACAACATTTCACACCAACTGACCAACAAATGCCAAATATATCCTTAAGACCAAAGTTATTATGTATAATCCTGCGTAATTGTAACTGAGACGCCTTATAAAATCTTTTATCCTTAAAAACTTGCTTACTTGTACTTAGTACTAGCCTAGCCCTAAACGACCTCATACAGTTCAATAAACCCCGATTCTAAAATAATTTAACAAATCACTCGTCTGACATGATTGCTTCTTGCCATTTTATAGGTCCAATAAAAATAACCGTTTATCCCTAAAAACTACTTCCACAAATACATAATAGGCTAAATTAAGTACATCATAACTACATAATTTTATGGTATTGCTTTTACGAACAAAATAATAATAGAACGGACTAAGTAATGACTTAGTAATAAAACGGTCGGTAAGATACTTCATCACCATTGCAATAACTTTGAGAATACTTGAAGCACTCAAAGTAAGTAATAACAACTTAGCGGACTTGATGTTTTTGTTTTCAACACGAAACAACGTCAAGATAATAACTTGAAGTACTAAAATCGCTCTTTTTTATATGCAAACCGGTTTCTAAGTTAGATTCGACCTCGTAACGTTGTACATGCATATTATATGGTAACACACAAACACATATTTTTTCGTAATATTAAAAACGAAATGCAAATCAATTATTGCATTGAATACTAAAACTAAACTTCCAATAAAATGAAAATTAATTAATCATTCGACTTTTATTAAGATTAATCGGGAATATCATCAGCAGTGGAATATTATTTTTTTAATATTTAGAATCCAATAAGCATTCAATAAATCGATTTTGATGACGGCATGGTTGGCGCAGTGGTTAAGCGATTGACTGCTGCGCTGCGTGTCGCGGGTTCGATTCCCGCACGGAACAAATATTTGTATGACCTACATGTATTTGTTCCGAGTCTGGGTGTTTTTCTATCTATATGCATGTATTTATAAAAAAAAAAATGTATATAAGTAGTTTATCAGCCATCTTGTTACCATAACACAAGCATTAGGTTGCTTAGCTTGGGACTAGATGGCGCTGTGTGAAATGTCCAGGGATATTATTATCATCCAGGGATATTATTTTGACGCAAAGACTATTTATTACTTTTTAAATATCAAAATATACATGTGACCTTTTTATTATTATACATAACTCCCACGGTATGTTTAAAACAGTGTAGACGTTGACTTAATAGGATTAGAAAGAGATAGGTAGTTTTTTTTTTTTGGCAACCAACGAGCTAGAAAATAATAAAAACAGATTCCAATTCATAACATTATGTTCAAACTTGTCACCACTGCTAAGCCGTAGGTTGCAGGACAAAACAGTTTTAATGCAATTACATTTCCCTATCTTTAAATTAAATTAACTATTAATTATTAGCGGCCATGCACAATACAAACTTGCTATTCATATTATGTAGGTATGTGACTCATAGGAGTAGGTTAACAAATCTAAAACTAAAATATTTTCATTTAAGTGGGTAAGTAACTACTCGTATTGGTAAATTATAAATATTATTTATTTACAGCCAAACACATTAAAAGTTGCTTAAAATATAAACATTTCCATGTCGTTCTAAATTCTATTTATTTTATGTATTTATTAATAAAATCAACTTATATTCACAGTTTGCACGACACATACCTTTTGTAAATTTTCGTCGCTTATAGCAAGTTGAATATCGGGATTGTATCAATTTATACAGAGCTCAAGGAGTTTTACTGGCATTTATAAAGAAAAACCTTGTGGATTGCAAATTGCAAAGATATTGGAACTAATTTCTGTCTGAAACGGAATTATTAAGAAGGTAAGTAATTTAAAAAAAAAATATTGCATGGGCCAGCTCTTGACCTCGATGTCGCCTGATGGACGAGATCTATGATTGAACAAGCACGCCCAGAAGATGTTTTTGAATGTGGTTCTGATCACAACAAAACAACAAGTTTCCCTACATTCTTTTAAAACAACATCTAATAAATCTCTCTTATCTCATGTCAAAAGTTGCTTAGTTCACAAATGCACTTAAGTACATTAAAAACTACGTAGTTAGGTCGACAACAGTGCCATTTGTCACCATGTCGCAAGTCAGCACTTGGCTTCAACAACTTGAAACTGTTATTTATGTGACCTGAAAATACACTCACTTCGAATTACGAAAACAATGACATCAACTCGTGAAGCTCTTATATCGATCCGAATACAAGTAAACAAACTTTCCTAGAAATGTATAGAGATGTTTGTTCCACTTCATCTGAGTAAAAGCAATGGGCACAGTTTTTATTCGAAAGGCACTTGGAAAGATTCAAGTGGCTCTCTAATGTTTCAATCAACGATATTACTATGCTGCCTCAAGCGTGTGTGTCAACTTAAAGTACTTAATAAAAAACGTCTGTTTTCATCGCTCATGCGTAAATTTTACCCAGTTGATAACAAAGTGATTCACAGTTCAATACGAAGCAATAAAACATACAGTATACGAGGGATTTTGTTATGACGTACTTTCTCGTATACGTCTCTTAAAAATTATTCTAATTTCATTCAATGTACAAGGCCAGCTAAGTAATACTCATTTAACATTGCATTATTTAAGTTTTATTTGAAGCAGTTCTTAGATCCCGAGGTCAAACCAGATCAAATAATTTTCCTTCATAAGGAAGAAGCTACAAGATAATTTCTTTGTGTTGCTACACAAGGAAATATGATATTCTATTTATAAACAGGTTTCTGAGAAGCGTCTATGTTTTTCAATTGCCTAATCAAAACTAGTAACTATTAGCGTGTCGGTGAATTAATTGTACACAGACCGCAGACAGACTACACAAAAAGCTAAACTCGAGATCTTCCTGTACAAATAAAACAGACGGTCTTGCTGGGTGTGGTGTGGGTAGATGCGAATTTGAGTGTCGCATCATAATAATGGTTTTGCAAGTGAGTCTTGCAAATCAATTGGAAAAAATTTGGTGTTCAATAAAGCATATTATTATATCCATCTAACCATGCAAGGTGCTGGTGCTGATAATTGATCGCAATTCCTTTCATTTTGACAGTTCATCCGCGTTCATTGCGTTATTTACATTGTTGATCAGACGCATTTTTCAAAGCTATGAAGCAATGGATTAGGAATTGCCTTCGAAACACTTTGAATCACAATATGAGGGTATTGTGATTGGTTCTGATTGTTGAAGTTAGTCATGGTGACGTCAAGTCGACAACAATAGTCGCAAAACTGAGCATTTTATTCTACTGTAGTAACTTGAAAGGGCATGATGATCGGTAGTAATGCGAGGCTCCATGCTTGTTTGTATGTAGTACACAAACACAACAGGCTGCAAAAATGACAGGCTTAATAGCAGGGCCGCCTTTTTTGGCGAACATATTATGTGGCTCTACTAATCTTGAAGTCTCTGCCTAGCTTTTCAACTACGTTGGGTTTGACTTCTAGTGTAACCGGATGCAGCTGAATACCAGTATTTTACATGGAGCGACTGCCTATCTGATTACTGGGTAACACGATACCTCTGTTGGAGTATAGCATAAACAAAGCAATCCTACTTCAACACTGTCGTCTTTCTGATTGTAACTCATAAATATTATTTTTTACTATCCAAAGCCGGGCCTCACCACTTGACTGAAATCCTTACTTTCTCATAGTGACTACCTAACTATTCTTTTAACCTTGTGTGAGATCATCAGATCACACTTGCCACGTAATATTAGCAAAACACACCTTCCAATATAGTATGTATAAATTAAAAGTAGGTATACAGGGTGACAGGGAAACTCGACGTGTTCCTTCCAGGGCGTGATAGTGTGACTCATTTGCAACAATTAAGCACCCCATAAAGCCTAGGCGAAAATTCATGGAATCCGAGAAAAACCGATTTTAATGTTTTTTTGGAAATTTTCCAGAATTTGTCAGTAAATATACGATGCGCTGTATGATAAATGTGCTACCTATTGAACAGTTTAAAAACAAACTCAAGGCATATTTGACTCAGAAATGTTACTATACAATAAGTGATTTTTTGAATGACCCTCTACTGTGACATTGCAGATACACCATGAACACTGTATTACATTTTAATTTGAAATTATTATATTAATTATTTTATTAGTATTCGTATTGAAGTTTAAAATTTAATTTTGAAATTATTATATTAATTATTTTATTAGTTTTCCAACTGTATTTAAATTTGAAACCTTTCTTTGAAATTATTAAATCTATTTGGTGTTCCTTAGTAATTAAATTTGAAACTTAATTTGTTAAATTTTTGCATGCCAATACTCAGGCAGAATGTACACGGGCCAATATATATATATTTTTTTTACCAACTTTTTGTTCAACACCTACATTCTAAGCGAATAAATGATTTGATTTGATTTGAAATCAATGTCACACTTATGGGCTTCTGACTACCCGTAACGACTGTCAAAGATCTACGAATGACAGCCGGAATTCCGAGTCACGGAGGGGTCTCCATATGTAATGAATGGTTACCCATCCACGAACCGAAACATATTAAAGATATGTTGTGGCATCAAAACGTTAATTACTTTGATCCTGCAAGAAACATAAAAGTATGTACACATGGCTACACATCAAGCTATGCAAAACCAGTATTGGCTGACCGTTCACTGTGAGAAAATATCATACAAAGTGAGGCCAAGACAAACTGGTTTTGTATAGCTTGACGTGTAGCCGTGTGTACCTACGATATAATAATATGTATGTATACAAAAACCGAGAAGTACCTACATAATTTGATCAAAAAAAACCTCACGCAAAAACGATTACGTTAGGTATGCAAAAACGATACATTATGACGATGAAGCAGATAATTACGTAGAATAAAGTTCAAGAACTACATTTGCATATTCATTATTGTAAGTAATTACACATAACTAACAACAGCAGTGACCTACTTTGGCAAATAGCGAACACCTCTCTAATATCGCTTCTATGAATTTTGTTTACCTCTATCAATTTTATTTTCTTACAAATTGCCCTTGTAGAATTGAAATGTTCTAAAATTAATATGAAATGACTAAATTGTGTTTAGACTAGCCGTACAAGGTAAAAAATTATACCGTGTAAAAATAAGTATGTAAATTATTATGAATAATTGAATATGTAGGATCATAGCACCAATACACATTACTTAATACATTGCACAAGTTTTATTTACATGCCCCCATTTCTATTCTACAGAAGTGCATCTCTGACGTCACGAATGCGACATTGCACGCGCACATTTTCCGAGACGCTATCCAAAAACATCCACATGGCTTATTAGAACGTGTTTTACATACAAAAATAGTCTGATAATCATTTAACATACCTGAAAACTGATTAAAATTGGAATAAACATCCCGCTTTGGGAAAGTTGGACAAAAAATGATATAGTTTTTGGTAAAATAACACCCAATTAATATAGACTATTTAAGGAAATTTTATATCTATGTATGCTTTTAAATCAGTTAAAATCTCATATTTGATCATGTATGTAGTAAGTTAAAAAGAAAATATTTTTTGAAACACTCATTATCATGGCCAATTTTTCAAACAGTCCCAAATGCCATCTTTATCGAATTTTTGAGCTAAAATTATAAAACCGTTGACCTATTAACCTGGCTTCCACTTTAGACCAAGTATTGCAGACACAACACTATTCATACCCCTCCAACCTAGTTGAATATGCCCATCTTATTATTCTCACAATACAATATCCCTCGAACCGGTAGAGGTGAATACGTGATTGAGTTTCATATTATTATAATAATGATGGAGAAGAAACCTATGGCAATTTGTAAGACCACTCGTATGGGCTACCACTCAGAGCAATTCATACAAGAAATCCGAAAACATCTGAGGGGTAATTCTCGTAATTTTAAGAACGTTCAGTCTGATCTCAGTCTCAATCTGTCAAAAATACGTCTAATTTCCCTACATTTTGACAAGTTTTTGACATTTGTTTGTCGCCGAGATGAAACTGCAACTAGATTTTGAACGTTTTAAATTACGGGAATACGGGCCCTGATCTGTAAATAAACCAAGTACCTTTATATTTTTGGTGATTTGAAGTTTGGATACAATTCATCCTAATCGCGTGAAGATTACACTAACGAGGCAAAAAGAGGATTTAAGAATCGTAGCAGGTAGCGTTCTATAGTTTCTGCCTGCCCCCATGGGTGGAAGGCGCGAGTTTATGTATGTATGTGTTACCATACATTTGAGGGACACTCAAAATCGACTAAATGAGTATACCAACTTCAATATTGCCAATACTTATTAGCGGTTAACGACACGACCACTTAAGGCAATAAATTGATCGCCTAGACCGCGTACACAGACGTTGACTATCAGAACACATTTCAATACAAACAATAATGCCAAGTCAATAACCTAACGCATTATACGTAAGTACAGTTAGTATAGAACTCATAATAAAAGCGTAAAGTGGTGCATACATTATCGTATCAACTGAGGTGATTCGGGTAATTCGTGTTAACTCCAGACCAAGGAGTTGGACAATTTGCCGTATTATTCGCTTGACAAGCCACTTCCTTGCTACGTATACGATTTTATTTATTTATACGAGTGTACCTACTGAGGGGTGGACTAAGAAGACGGTGACGGTAGACCACAATACCGCTGGATGACATTTAATTGATGACTCAATGCCGTCCATGACGTCTAAACTCAGTAAGCAGTAAATCCGGGTTACGCATTAGCCTATGATTTCATTTTCTTATGGGAAGAACATATTATTTTTCTTTAGAACTGAAAGGTTGTTGAACCTTATATACTTAAGTACACATCTATTAGATGAATCCAGTTAGGGATTATAGCAATTAATTTGTTCATAGACGTATTCGGCTTAGTAAAATAAGTGCCAGAACGTATTTAAGGAACCTCAGACACTCGATAGTGTGCTCTCAAATAGCCTTACATTAGTGTTATCAACTTCGCGACATTACTACTCGGCAAGCCTGTTTAGAAGCCGTTGAGCGATCTCATAAAAATGCTGAACCAACTATGACTCATGTTGATGAATCAGACATTTGTGCAGTCATAATTTTATTCCTAAAGTTCGAGTTTATATTGAAAATACATTAAACACAGCTGTTTCTATGTATTGACAAGGTCTAAAGGAGGTTACCATGAAATCAGCACATGATTCTAAACCCCCCCAGCGGAGAAATGAGCAGTTTCATACAAAAGTGCAATCGATACCTTCACGGACAAAATGTATGGAACAACAGATTTTTTTAGATACCTAAGCGACGAATTTTTTTGCGCTGGCGGGTCTAGAAGCATGTGCTAAATTCATGGTATTTTTTTTCGTCGTTGTAGCAGTAGTCGCAACAACTTTAAAATGTCTATCTTGTTATTATAAACAGTAGGAACGGTGTGCCTGTGTGTGCAAACAATCGATAGAGCCATGTTGTTCTGCATAAATTATAATCGTCACATGTTACTTTCGCATGAGTTAACGACTGATAACGGAAATAATCGGACACAATGTCATTGTGTGACCAGTACTTTGACAAAATAAGGAATGTTCTCAAACAAAGAGTTCATAGTTGTTGGAGTGACAGAGAAATTGGTTGTTTGGATGACCCAAAGCGGTTCATGTTGAATCGGGCTTAGGATAAGTTTATCGGTCATGTACCTTGTTTATTAAATGTTTCCTGTTGCCTGTTTGGTGAGAGTGGCCTTTTGTTCGGAGCTTCGAATATGGCCTACGTTTTGTTTTATTTACTTAGTTGTTTTATAAATGTTAGCATGAGTTCTCGGGTTCGATTCCCAGATCGGGCAGTGTTATTGGGTTTTGGAACGAAGTTCCTTACCGCGCGTTGCGAAAGGGGGCTAGACGGAAAAAATTAAAACCAAAAGTTGGAACGACACTTTCTACTATAGTTGTAAGCCTTATAGTTTTCGCTCAGGAATTATCCAGTAGCAGCCGGGAATTTGGAAGTGTGCCCCGATGGCAATAGGCTCGCCCCCTATTACATGGGACTGGCTATTTTCCTAAAAAAATCTAATTAGTCCGTCAGTAGATTATCAAAAAATATTGAACACGTATTTTTTCTTTTGTCAATTATATAAAAAATGAAGATATCGCCCGTTAAAGTTCCGCGTGACGTCACTGGCTTGCGACACTTTTGCAAGAAACTGACGTCACGAACCCCCACTCCCAAATTTTGACGCGCTTTATCTTTGTCATTTTTTGTTTGATTGACAAAAGAAAAAACACGTGTCCATTATTTTTCGATAATCTAACTGACGGACTAAATATATATTTTTTATTTTACCAGGCTACTACTCTATTGGCGAAATGTGGGTGTAATTACTATAGGGATAATACGCCTGATGTTATATTTATGTTATGTAGTTTATATTAGTGAAAGGCGTCACAGTCTATAGATCCTTGCATTGTAATGCACAAGATCAAGCTCAGTGGACAAGATTTGGTATAAAAGTGATTCTTGCCTTATAAATAATATTTTAAAAGAAAGCAGAGGGCGTCAATGAACTTAGATTAGACTAAACACTCCTTTGTTTCCTCATAGCTAGCGTCGAGTAGGTACGCGACATAATATTATCAGTTGATAATTGACGCATATATACCATAAGCAAATATTATGTGTTTCTTTCTCCACACAAAATTGTTTTGACTTAGCACATGTGACATAATTATGATTGATTGATCAATCATTCTCAATTCGCACAGTCATGCATACACCTCCTCTCTATTATTGTTATTTAGTAGATGTTTTTGTTCTTTGTACTTTGTCGATTTATCAGTTATTGTTATCTCCTGGCATTTCTACAAAAATCTTACCGAGGTCCGTCGAGGTCCTGGTGACCTGTAACACAAGTTTTATTCCTAAAACCTACTTCAGGCACCAGTCTCTCACAAAGGTGGAAAAGTTTTACAGTATTAAGTTTGCATTATTTTTAAGACACTTTTTGTGAAGAGAGAATAAATGATATATTATTATTATTAATGAAAAGAGCGGGAGAAGCCATATGATGATTTCCCACCCAAAACAAAGGGAAGGAAGGGAAGGGTATGTGAAAATGGTCACCCATCCACGGACCAACCGCGGCAAACGTAGCTTAAACTGATCGATGGAACCGTGCGGCTGTTATTATTTAGTGCTAGTAATGATGTAAAAAGAGTTAAAAAAAACAATAAGCATAACAATCATTTTGTTGTTGTCATTACCACGACAAACACGTGTTTTATTTTTATCTAACGACGCAAATATAAGTAGGGGAACTTGTTTTGTTGACTTTCACTTTGGTCAACATCTTTTATTCTTTTGTTATTTACCTGCTGATATTGTTGATCAAGGTTTCAAGGGTTTCCTAACGACATTATTGACCCAAACCTACACAAATCTTCCCAAGATTCATAAACACGAAAAAATATATAAATACTCACATCTTTGGTTTGTTTGGTAGCGAACATGTAGTCTCCTTTAATCTGAAAGTCTTTGGCCTCTTCGAACAGTATCTCAGCATTGACCAGGTCTGTAGGGTCGCTAGCACTGAACACTGTACTCGTGCCATCTGGCTTCCAGCGCTCCATGTAGAAGACCTTCGAGAAACTCGGCCCGGAAGACCAGAAGAACGACTTCACGAAACTTTGGATCATCTTGAATGTCTTACCGCCGTCCAATGTCAGATATAGCTAAAGAAAGAGAAATGCATTTTTATAAAACATATGAAAGAAGAAGGTCCTAAAATAAACCACTTTAGAAACAAGATTGATTGCCAGTCATAAAAATAACTACATCCATATTCCATACGTGCATTCAACCATTAAGATTTGTCCTAGCCGCTTGACGGTCAAACCGGCGGCGTACAACCGTATGATTGGTGATATCCCTTCGGCCATGTCCTCAGTTATTGTACCACTCACAGCCTGAATCACGAATCAAATCAATTAAATAGGTCGTTGGTTTGAAATTGATTGTAATGGCAATGATTTGTTATCGAGTCTAGATTCGATTTAATAAATTACTGGCAATTCGACTCGATTAATTAATTAAAATATATAAAACTGTACATATAGTGTCTTATCGGTAGAAGGACTATTCGATGTTTTTTTTTTTTGTTCTGAACAGGCTTGTTAGAGAGCGAACTGCAATTTTCCTATCATAATGATAGTTGCACCCTGGAGCATGGGGATCGGCAGAAGAAAACAAAGAGTGGGTGAAGTTGGGCTGTGGATGATGATGACACTTACTTTTCTATTGCTGTCAACTTTGTCCAAAATAACGTATTTGTCAGGAAACTCCTCGTCAAAAGAGAGCTCGCTGGGGTGGAAGACCAGGTCTGATCGGTGGATGTTGCGTCCACCGTCGCTCGTGTAGAACAGCTTCTTATTCGTCGTGTCCACGAATACGACCTGCGAAGAGAAATGGAACATGAAGTTAAAAGTAATAAAGAGCCAATCTAATAAAAGTAATTGTTTGCGTCTAATTGTTTTTTAGTTTGTATTAGTCGACCGAGGAACTTTATGTCCGTATTTATGTTATAGGTATTTTGTACCTTTTTTATTGTCTCTTTGTTTGTAAGTTTATCAGTGGAAACTTGTGAATGCCTTTCAAATGTATATTGTTTAAGAACACTTTATATTAGCAGTAAGCTTCCCGAAGAGAATAAAATAAAATATTCCTTTAAGTTTTGTGTTTAGTGTGAAGAATGAAGATGACATGATATATTGCTAGGAAGGAAGGTGAATATGGATTGTAGAAAAAAGACGCTTTCGGCTGACCTCAAATAAATTGAGATAAGTGAAGGGGGATGACTATGATGTTGCAAAAAAATTGTTAAATATTAGCATTAGCATTATTCAATTTTGTTTGAGGTTTGGAATTGGACAATATTTATGGTGCCATTCTGGAGATGAATATATTTAATTTGAGATCAAGATTGCCTTGCAGTTGTGATTCCCAATTCATTTAATTAGTTCCTGAAAAACCGGTTTTTGTATAAAAGTGTGATAGCATCCTTAAGTATTAACTAGAAACTTAAAGTGGAGTTAATTCCAGTTCTGTAGTTTCTAGGTATGTTGAAAATTTAACATATTTTATTAATCATCGTTGTCGGACATCGGAAGCTGGGGTAACTTCTAGATATAATTAAAAAACATGGAGGAAGCTGGCATGACGTCATCATGACTAACCAGATCCTAATGGCTACTGCAGTAGTATATTTTATCAATATTAATGAATATTTTCATCCGAATTCCGGTATTTTATACATCATTGCGAGAATACAGCAGTGCGATTCTGTAACCAGTGTGAGCTGTCATTCCAACTAATGTTAGGGATTGACACCATTGACAGCTCACTCTAAGCTCACCTCACTCTAAGCTCACTTCACCTAACTTTTCACGGTAAGATCTTTACAGAATCGATCGGCAGGAAATTAGTGTTAAATAAATTAATGGGATTAATAATAATGGCGATATAATAAAAATTGTTTAGAAGAAGTTGCAGCGAGCAAGAGTGTGTAGGTATACCAATGATAGTATACCTAATTTGTGTAAAATGCAGTAGCATTCATTACGTTCATAGTTTGCTGCCCAGGGACTACCCTCATGAGGAAAAATGTTTGAATTTATGTTTATGTCCCGGATTAATAGTACTAACAGAAGTAGATAACAGACAAATGATGATCGAACTTGGTACCTACGGACAGGCTAACAGCTGAATATGATTCGCACTGTACAAAATCAGCAGTGCGATTCTGTAACCATCTCACCGTGAAAACTTAGGTGAAGTGAGCGTGGATTGAGCTGTCATTCCAAATAATGCTAGGGATTGACACTACTGACAACTCACATCAAGCTCACTTCACTTGAGTTTTCACGGTGAGATTTTTACAGAATCGACCGGCTGTTCGTCATTCCCAGCAGACACTTTCGAAACGACCACAAGGCCAATTCCCGTTATTAAAAACGTTCTAAATCTAGTCGCAATTTCATCTCAGCGACAATCAATGTCAAAAACTTGTTAAAAATGTAGGGAAATTAGAAGTATTTTTGACAGATTGAGACAGATCAGCGGAGTAATTGCTACTAGCGATAGCTACGGTACCGATAGTGCGTTACACACGCACTATCAGTACCGTAGCAATCGCTTTCATTTTGACAGTTCAACAACATTCATTTTGTTACTTACGTTGTTCAGCAGAACGTTTTGGGCGTTGCTGTTCGAACATATGAAGCAATGGATTAGCAATATTCTTCAAAATGATTCAAATTGAGATTGATAGTGTGTTACGTAAATAGGGTGTTAAATGTGAACGTTCTTCAAATTACGAGAATTGCCCCTTAGATTTTGTACGGAACGTACAGACACCAGCCGGTCAAGCTACCCGAAACTGTCAAATTTTCTCAATCAAACTTGAACCTTAATCCTATAAGGATAAAGTTGAAAATCTATTAAAGAAATGTCTGATTTGCTTGGTGTGCTGGCGTCTGTCTGTACCATATTCGCTATCCGGCCCGTACCAAGTTCGATCGTCTGTAATGTTGAACGCGACTAGAGTGCACAAAAAACTTGCTTGTTTCGCACCACCTCACATAACTTACCTAACTGTAAACTATACACAAGTAAACATTAACGGTCGTTTTCACTAACACTAGGCAACATCTAAATGAATGCCCACCTAAAAGGTCACTGCTGTCAGTGGCGTAACTATACCGTTCTAGGCCCGTGGCAAATTCATCGGATGGGCCCCCTCCCCCCAATATAAAGAAGCTGAACCAACAATAATAAAAAAATAATAATTTTATAATACCTACTTATTTAAACACTTTTACTCGTAAGAGTACAATAATAAATCACTACGTTAAGTAGGTCTGTACATACAAACTTTATAATTATACTTAGGTACTTGATTATCTAATAATTCACTTTAAATTAAAACTACCTAATTTAAAGTACAGACGCCAGCAGGTCAAGCTACCCGAAACTGTAAATTTTTCCCAATCAACCTTGAACCTTAATGTTTTAGCGATAAAGTTGAAAATCTATTAAAGAAATTTGACAGATTGTAGTAGCTTGATGTGCTGGCGTCTGTACAGTCAGCATCTAATTGATACATAGAGTAGTCAAAATGATTTGAAAAAAAAAAATTGATCCGAATCATCATAAATCAAAAATCCGAATCACCTGTGAAATTAAGATACTCCATAGACAGTTTAGACGTGATTAAAAACATGGCTACTAAAAATACGTCAATGGCGCCGATTCCTTTGTTCACAAACTAAACTAAATTTAAGTTCAGTGCATCTTTTTCTTTCTATTTCATTATGAAAAGGACAGAAGATAAATATTAGTTTAGTTCTGTCAAATTAAGATACTCCATAGATAAATTGAGACGTAATTAAAAACATGGTTACTAAAATACGTCAATTTACAACGTCAGGCGCTGACTAATTTGACAGGACTAAACTAATATTTATCTTTTGTCCATTTCCTAGTGAAATAGAAAGAAAAAGATGCACTGAACTTAAATTTAGTTTGGTTTGTGAACAAGGGAATCGGCGCCAATTTACGTCAGGCGCTGACTAATTTGACAGGACTAAACTAATATTTTATCTTCTGTCCTTTTCATAATGAAATAGAAAAAAAAGGATGCACTGAACTTAAATTTACTTTAGTTTCTGAACAAGGGAATCGGCGCCATTGTCAACCTATTTTCCCAATTGACTAATGAAATATATCCTCACTTGCAGCAAACACCCAATTCTTACAACAATAAACTGCTAAGCTAACTGCTTGCGTAATAATAGAATAGTGGTCTTTCATAAATACAAACTTGAATCAGGGATTCCCTGTGAGCGTCAAATTGGCGGGACGCGCAGCGGGAATTCCCCGAACATCCGCAGTAATACCAACACGTGTGGCCTGTGGTGTGGCATCGGATACGTTCTAAAACTGGGTTACAACTTTTTTTTTACTAATGCTTTGAGTTTTTTACTTGTGTATGCAACTGAGTAGGTAACAAAAATAAATCGAAGACAAAACTTTTTTTTACTAAACATGTATGATAAATTATAAATGTTAGGAGTTGGGATTCTCCTCTGACCGGGGGCCCCTTCCGGCTGGGGGCCCGTGGCATTTTGCCGACTTGCCACCCTGTAGTTACGCCACTGACTGCTGTAGGATTTTCAATTTGCATTGCTGAAGCCGAGCGTTCAAAATCCAACGACGCGATTTAATTTAGGCATTTATTTAAGTGTCGCCTAGTGTTATAGATAACAACAACAAAATTATGGTGCAAACATACCATTCGCCAAACATTATTTACAATGCTATTGTAATGGTAATTTATGTACTCAAAATTATAAACGAAGTGTTGGCGAATTAACCATATGTTTTTTTCTATACCTGGGTGTGAATGACCTCAAGTTCTATCACCTGTCTTATTAGGCCAGTATTATTATTATCTCCATCCGTACAATAACGATTGCAGTTCCGTTATGTATCCGACATCACGGTAATATTATTATAATATTACTGTGCTGACATCATGACATCATAGACATTTCACCTTACGTGCAATTTCTACTAATACTCATTTTAATATTTCAAGTAATAAAATGGAAATCGAACTCAATCACAATGCATTTCAATTTGACAGTTCAGCCACGTTCATTGCGTTGTTTACGTTGTTGAGCAGACGAATTTTTCGAATCTTCTGTCCTTTTCTTAATCAAATAGAAAGAAAAAGATGGACTGACTTAAATTTAGTTTAGTTTGAACAAGGGAATCGGCGCCATTGACAATTATTAAATAAGTTTTTCTTCACAACAATAACTCTGTGATAAGCTAGTATTTAGCCACAGTACACATTCTACAAAGTAAACTGCATTATAGGTACTTATGTTTCTGTTAATTTAATATTCCATGACATCTACGTAAGTTCATTGACCTCACGACGTGATATGAATGCGACTACCTGTCTATTTAAAGGATAAACCTTCTTGTTAGGATTCCGAGATTATGGTATGTTTTACCTGTTAGATGCCTGTCTTTTAGGGAAAATCGCCAATATAAGGGAATTCGATATTGTTATGGTTATCACCAGTGGGGTAATTGCGCCATACTAATAATAGCACCGCTGGTGATTGATAAGTGGAATCAGCACCCTAATTGTCGAACACAATTTGAAGGATTTTGAAGGAAATTACTAATCCATTGCTTCATGTTTGAAAAATTGGTCTACTCAACAATGTAATGCAATGAATGTTGTTTAATAATTGTCAAAATGAAAATCATTCCAATTGTAAACGTGTTACGCGTCTGCCGCAGGTTTGTGAGGTTTGGTTATTATTATTAGATTTTAAAGTCTTGTGTTTGTTACTTCTTCACGCTCAAACGGCTGAAGGGATTTGGATGAAATTTGGCACACAGATAGTTTATAAGCAGGATTAACACATAGGATTTTTATCCCGATATTCCCACGGGATCGAAACTCCACGGGGTGAAACCGCAGGGCGCTGCTAGTTGTGTTTAGTGTTATAAAATTAAATAAATGATTTGGTAATTTATTTTAGGTACTTATATAAGTTATGGGTATTTATTGCATGAATTAAATGTTTTATTTATTAAATTTATAAGGAAGTAAAACTCAATGGCTACTTTGGTTCTCACAGATAGTGAGTTTGGAGTTGGACAATGGAAAAGTTCATTAGGAAAACATCCAAATTGAGAACCTCCTCCTTCTTAGAAGTTATAGTTATATAGTACAACACAGCCATATCTATCAGGAATATCTATCGCTTGAAAGTAATTTTATCATTATAATTATAGGTAATTTTCTATGTCTACTATACCTACATGCTCACAACAAACAATTATGTTCATTATATTATGTGCAGGTAACAAGATATGCCTTTGCTTAACAGTGGAACAACAAAGGCTAAATAGTAACCTGCATACCAATAATTAAACATTGTTTGAATGAACTTGCTCATACTAATATGCAATAATTTACAGATTCATTAAAATACTAGGTATTGTATTTAATAACAGTAACTTCAATATTATGGGAATTCCCATATACATGTACAAAAGATTAATAGACAGAACATACTGTTGTTAGATAGAAATAATATCAGTAGAAAAACCACCCTTTGCAAACGGTTGGTTGGTTGATAAAAAAGTCAACAAAACTATGTTAATAAAATTTATCAGTATTATTTTATAGTATATCTCACAAAGGAGATGTAATTATTATAACATTTGGCACAAGTAATTTATACCAATAGGATTTAAAAAAAAATTAGAGTAAGTGTTTTATCGGATGCAAAAGGAGAAACATTTGCTCGCAGTCCCATGAGTTGCATTAATAGTAGATTTTTTTCAATGCAAGAGAATGATGATATTAGATTATTTTAAAATACTCACAAATTCAGGATATTTTGGATGGTTGAAGAACTTATCCACTTGTGCATATCCACTGTCAGGAGCATCTCCCAATCTGAAGTTCTCTGTCTTATTGGTGAAGTTCTTGCCATAGTCATAGGAAATGAAAAGTGCTGATGGTGACACTTTGTTCATAGGACTTGAGTCCCTGGCTAGGCAGATGATGACATTAGACCCCTCGCCCACCCAATGGACCATCAGCTGCTGATGACTGTCATTTAGATGGGTTGTCTGTGGAAGAATTAACTTTTTTAATTTCTGAAAGTAGGTTTCACATTTTTATAAGAAGTGAAAGTGTGGCTGTAAACTCAGTGGTTGCAAAAATTATTACCGATTGTTAGATTGCAGCTTGCAAAGTTTTCAAGCTCAAGCTATAAAAGAGGATGTGATATTGAAATGTTTTTATGTAGGTACATGCTCAATTAAGAACTGTATCAAAATTATTGGTCATAAGTGTAATGGAACCGAAAAAAGGGAATACTTTTCTCAAAATTGACTTATTTATCTCAATTACTTCAAATTTGCTATACTAGACATACCTACATTTGATATTCTTACAACTGATAAAATACCCCTCAAAAATGCTTAGTCATTATGCATGCGTAATTAAAAATAAGTATGTTTACTTCTAAATATAAATAATGAATGTACGCGGCCTTCTGGGCTGAAAATTCAGTCTTCAGACAAAAGACGTCGTCATTCAGTGATAAAAATAGTAGAAATATGAACACTACAATATTGCTACGTAAACAATGCGACATTTATTTAATGGAACGACTATTACGGGACTACGGGTTCTAGTAGTCTAAATCAAAGTAACAAAGGGGAACAATCGTAGTTAATAAGGATATGGACCATTACCCATGTACTTATGTTTTTCTGTATAGCGGGAGTTGTTAACGTTGTCGCTTCACGTTTTCTCCTTTCAAAACGAGAGCTGTCTTCATTCTTGGCGTATCTATTGATAACTTGCAAATTTCCACGGCTCGGCTGCGAATCCTCAGCCACGTACAAAGTATTACCCGGCGTCCCATACTGACGCAAAGAAACAACGCACGATAATAAACACACCAAAACAATTAAGCCGATACCACGTCCAAATGCCAACAACATTTTGTGATCACTGCATATCCAAACACATCCAATCGAATCCAATATTTCAATGAAACTGCTAGAAAAGAAACTGCGTTACTGCGCTAAACAGTCGCTAAATCAGAATGAAGTTAGCAGCAGTAGATGAATTTTTGACATTATTGACGTTCGAAACGCCGCTGTGTTGCTATACAAAAAATATTTTTATTGTTGCCATTCTTTTATTCTTATAGGTACAAACGCCAGCACATCAAGTTACTACAATCTGTCAAATTTCTTTAATAGATTTTCAACTTTATTGCTGAAATGTTAAGGTTCAAGATTGATCGGGAAAATTTGACAGTTTCGGGTAGCTTGACCTGCTGGCGTCTGTACATACTACATACGAAGCTGTTTCAAAGAGTATAATAATAAGAGGTTTGTTTGTTTGAACGCGCCTGGAACTATCCGTCGAATTAGAAAAAATCTTTTTGCATCTGATAGCCCATTTCTTCAGGAAGATATGGGTTATTTAACATCACGCTACGTCGCCACAACCCTAAGGAATCGAGCAAAAAGAAAAAAAAACAGAAAGAACTCTTAACGAAATCGAATTAGAAGCACGGGCCTAGCAATGTGACAATACGGTGGGTCGAGGCTGAGGTAATTTTATAAAAGTTGGCTGTTATTTTAGTACCTATGTATTTTTATACCCTAACTTAATTATATTGTGTAGCTATCAACTTCTACGCGAATGAAGTCACCGGCAGTAGCTACATAATTTGTAATAAAATTATCGATATCAATTAACGACTTAAGAAGCCTATTCGGATATGCCCTACACGGGAACGGTATTCCGCTTTAAAAAATTGTGCGAAACATTGTAGCCAAATCACCAAATGGTGGAGGTTACCTCACTGAGAAGCACCTATGTCCAGGTCCAGCGGTAGGCAGTGTTTAACTATTTATGATTTGATCACGATAAGAAAGCGGATGAAAACTATAAATGTAGCTATAGGAATGTTTTGCAAGCTCTGGGTGTCAGAATAGATGGTTATTTAGAGGCATGAGGAACAGGGTGTAAAGTTCACTCATCCTCCATAGAAAAGGGAGGATCCTCCGACCAGACGGGTGTTGTGTCTGGCGGGCAACTGCCCAACGATTCATGTTGGGAAATTGTATCTATGCTAATTGCGCGGTAAACTCTGCTTGCGAGATGCTGGATTTGCGTGACGTCAGTATGACGCGTTGTTCGCATGTGGCGTTGTAGATACCGCTACAGTTATTTACATTTACCTACTGTAGGTATATATGAACCTACAAATATGGTATGTACAGATTTTATGAAGAACTAGCTTCCGGCATAATGGACGAAGATGCGTCCGTTAGAAAGTTCTTGTTCCCCTATCCACCCCTTTTCGCTTATCGTTCTTTCTGACTTATTTCCTTTTTGCGCGGCTCCTAGGGGTCATAAATGTGCCTGATGTTAAATAGCCTTTAGCCTTCCTCAAGAACTGGACTGTCAAATGAAAAAGGATTTTTCAAATCCGGTAGGTAGCTCCAGAGTTTAGCGCGGTCAAACAAACGTTTATTATTAGTTTTAGAAGATAAACCAGGCATTTATTGTAATTAGACTTGTTCGCTAATTATACCTAGGGATGTCCGATGTCCGTTAGCTAAACTATAGGTCTTCATGGAGAAGAAGGACAATAACCTCCGTGGCAGCTTGTTTTAAAGTAAGTACCTATTTAATCAACACATTTTTAATTTAGTTCAAATGATCAAAAATCATTTAAGTATTGAAATTAGGCTGAGAATCAGCACTTTTCGAACGTCTAAATTCGTACATAAGACAGTCCCCCAGAACTCCCGCCCTTCACTACTTCCTTATAGTGCTTTCGCTGTTATAATCAATGAAAAGAAAGAGAACATATAATAAAATTATAGTCCATAATTCGATATAACACATGCAATATTATCCATATAATATATTCGATCTTTCACAAGAAGCGATAGATAGGATCCCCAATTCCCCATTATTTACTATTATAATTTGGCCCAATAAAAATAACGCCTTAGTGACGACGTGGCGGGGTTGGAAGTATATATATCAATAGATGCTGGTAGGAATCTTGACGGTACTTCCGTACTTGACGGGATTGTCGTGGAATGGTGGGTGGCTCCACTGTTCAAGCACCTCAGAATATGTTACCCTGTCGCTATGTCATCACGTGCTAGCTTAGTTTTATTGAGTATCCAAGTCACCCCCTGCCATTTTATCCGTGTATTGTATAAAATTTTCCCAGGTAGGGGCCAGTCCTATATTAATAGGTAACCAGTCCACTTTAGACACACGAAACCAGGGGCCTACTCCGAAATGCAAAGTGCGAATATACGAATTCTTCGGATCGGACCGACACATGTCCAAACCGAATTTTATTGAAAAATGCGAAAAAAGTTCGGATCGACTCAGTTGGGTCGGGACCATAGTCAATATTCGAAAGAGTGTTAGGGCGCGTTCACATATAACGTCCGTTTTACAGGTCCGTTAAAACGTGTATGTTATTAGCGTATGTAGTTGTAGGTGGTAGTTGTATGAGCGAGTTCACACATAATACAGTATTCCGGATCCAGTAGAAACTACCGATCCGACAAAATAAGCAGCAATCCGTTTAAACGTATGTGTTATTAGCGTAGGTATGTAGTTGTATGAGCCAGTTCACACATAATACAGTATTTCCGATCCAGTATACTGATCCGATCTCTTAAAATCAGTCCTGTGTGAATACTATCTCCAGTAGCGACGGATCCGTTAAAACGGACGTTATATGTGAACGCGTCGTAATAGTGTAGATCGGAACAAACCGAACCAAATAGCAACTTCGAGCAGGAAACGGCCGAACATTCGGCGGATACTACTTCGGAGTAGGCCCTCAGAGCAGACAAATTTTTCGAACATACGAAGTAATATCCTAATCGAAATGATTAATAGTGATTGAGGTGCTGCCTTTAAATGGGGGTTGTCTTTAGGTGCACTTATTATATTACTTAATATTATACTCTAGTCGCCCTTAACTTCGACATTACAGAAACAACAGTATAAGTTTTTAAACTTTTTTTATTAGTCATAAAATTACAGAACGATGACTTGCTGCTTGGCGGCCTGCTTAGCCTTTAGGCGGACCTGAGCGGCGATTCTGTCAAGATCACGTCTACCCTGAACAGTGAGGATGCGACCACCATCTTGAACCTTTTCAACCATTTTCAGGGCCTCGAGGGCTTGGAGGGATTTGCGGGCAATGCTGCCTGATGACCTGGAAGAAAGGAAAAAGTAAATTGAATAGGTTTATGGAATAGTAGGTGTTATTTCCAGTGTTTTTCTAATAGTTCGGTGATTAATAATAACTCCAATGGGGTTTGTATCAAACATTGTCACAAGTGACGTTATTTATTTAATACAAACACAGCACACAAATGCTTAGGAGGCCCATCCATCATTGGTTGACGTCGCAGTGGCGCCGTGTAGATGCTGCACTAGCGGCGCGTAGACATGTATCGTACAAAACTAATGTTATGTTGACGTGTTTGTGCAATATAGTTTTTCACAAACGCATAGGTATTTGCAAATGTTGCAAGACCACCGACAGCAGGTTCAATAAATTCATCCTACTAAACAACTCGCAGTCTAGTTGGAAAGTTTTCCTAATTATCAATTGGACGTAGTTATGCTACAATGTTCCAATCCACACGCAGGTCGAACTGAGTAAATCGCGTTTTTGTAATTTTGTGGTACGCTTTTTTTTGGTAGCGAGTACAACTAAGTAGTATGTATCACTTCGTAAATAATTCACAGTAGATCGTAAGAAACATAACCAACCACAAAATTACAAAAACGCGATTTACTCAGTTCGACCTGCGTGTGGATTGGAAAGTTGTAGCATAACTACGTCCAATTTTCCATACAACTTAACATAGTAAATAGTGGATGGATAGTAACTCCATTTTTCTAGTGCATCTACTATTTTCTATTAGAAAATAGTGCTGGAAACAGCTTACTTTTGATAATTGTATCAAAAGAAAGCTGTTTTCAGCAGTTCAAGGGTCTGTTATGATAGCTTTGCCTGTATTTAAAAATCATAAAATAAATAAGCTTAGAACCTTATCTTAGTCTAGCTATCTTTTAGAAGGAAATGTGTTAAATTAAAGGAACCATTCATTCAATATGATCATCAGTGGACTGACAGGCTGGTTCACTTGATTAAAATTTTATTTATTAATACCTAATGGTTTATCGACATTACTGTATAATCTGTATACAATATAATATGATCATAAGAAAATCAAAATTTTAAGTAATCGCAAATCTATACATAAATAGATCTGAACCAAAGAAAATCCTCCTGCCCAAACTTTTGCTGTCTGAATCATCCCTTACACAATACATCAATCTTTTCTTTAAGCCTCCAGCTTCCTGACCATCCAAAGCCTAAACTGATCCAACAAAAATTAAAAACACCAAAATTACCTGCAGAAATGTGAGGGTGTGACTCCATTACGTTTGCGACCACCGAAGATCTTGGTGACAGTCTTGACTCCAACCGGGGAACGGATGTAGATGTGACGGAGGATAGCGGCACACCTTACGTAGAACCAGTCGGGGTCATAGGGTGCCAGTTCCTTGAAACGGCCAGTCTTCACCAGGTCCATGTGTTCTGGCACCTTGACCTTGCCTGTCCTGGAAAATAATGCATGAAATCATGAATAAAGGAATGGCATTGGATATTAAATCAATATGATGAACTTATAGGTCATTCAAGAATCAATAATTGCAATATTGGATCTCCATGATGTTAACCTAGGTTGCAATGACTATCCAAATTAAGTGTAGTTTTCTAGTCAGTCATGAAACAAATCAATACATCGTTCTTGCATGTTTTTGTACAAATGTTGTCCACTCTTACTGGTTTTCTGAGGATACCCACACCTTTGTAGGCAGAAAGTACAAAGTGCCACCTGCTACAATCCTTTGATACTCCTATTCCTTTGTAGGACTAAAACTCATGTTTACTTACTGAATTCTTATTCAGTAAGTAAACATGAGAACATATTTTGATTTTTTGTCTATTAACATGGACGTATGTCACTACTGTTACATTACAGTAGTCAATGTAGGAATCTAGAAAGAAAAAGAAAAGAGAAAATTAAGTGGTAATACTACTTACTTCTTCAGATGGGCTGCGACGGTCTTGACGACCTTGTCCTGTTCAACATCCTTCAATGTGACGGAACGCATCTGAAATAAAAATGAAAAGTGGGATTAAATTCAACTGTTTCTATGTAAGCAGATGCACGTGCCTTAACCCGTGAGAAGGCGCGCCTCAGTTTGTTGCACGGAGAGGCGCGCGCGAGCAAATTGCTCACACTACTTTAAATGCTCATATTTCTACTTTAATAGTACTTATTGGCTTATAATGGATTTATATGAATAAAACAAGGTTTAGTAAGTAGGAAAATAAGTATTTTAATTAAAACTATGAAACATAAATGCAACTTCTAAAACAAATAACAAAACAACTTATTACTAGTTTCAAATTTTGTCAGTCTCCATATAAATCACTATCTATCATAAAAACTTAAAAAAATTACTCTTCCATGTGATCTTTACTAGGGTGCCTCTCAAAACACATTGAACACATATATGTGGTATGTCCGGTGCAGAGTAATTCTTTGCACAAAGTGCAAGCTTTTTTTGAGCGTCTATTCTTACGTCTCAAACATATGGAACAGAATCCGCTTGGCCTAGGCTCCGCAGTAGGTCTAGGAGCCGGCACAAATCGCTTCATAAGGAACTTGAGATCTGATGATATGTTCTCCGTGCAAATCCGGCGTGAAATATGTGGCTTTACCAGCTCGAGCGCCACATTTTTTAGGAATGTACGTCTTTCGATCAAAGTTGTTGTGATAGCTTTGTACATTATTTGGGCATTGATCCCAGTTATGTTCAAAATTGAGAAAAATATGCGCATTGGCCATCTTGAAGTGATTCTGGGAACGGAATAGTCCTCTTTCTTCGGGTCCACTACATCCACTCCTCCTTTTGTGGAATTGTAAGATGTTACAATCTCGGGCTTAGCTTCACTTCCAGTTTCGAAGATTGCTCCGTATCTGTTGCATGAGGACTGCGAATGATGGAACTATCGCTTTCTATGGTGTCAACATGATGTTGTTCTCCATTCTCAAGATCTGCATCCTTTGCATCATCACCAGAATCCTTTTCCACGAACAAATTTGTGTTTCACGTCGATCGCCCATTTTACATGTGTGTTTGGAGCTAAAAATGAAAAAAAAAAACATTAATATATTACTTTAGAGTATTTACGTATAATCAGCCAATATAATATAAATAAATAAAATAATATATTTTAGAAAATACAATATTACTTTTTTTATTGAAAAAATAAATACTTACACGGATGGGCGCGTGATGAGCAAATTGCCGCATGATGGTACGCGACTTCCAGAAACACTTCGCTGCGCGGTTGCAACAGGACTGACCGACATGAGAGTTGCATCAGGATGGAGTGGATGAATAGTTAGGAAGGTACCTAGGCGCTTGAGTTGTTACGGCGTCAGTATTACCATAATTTTTTGCTTTCAATTTTTGTGTGAGCAAATTGCTCATAGCGCGCCCTCTCACGGGTTAAAACAGGAGACCATGTGTGGATATCAAAAATCGAACCCGCATTACCGCATAAAATAAAGTATTCCAAAGAATCTACATTTCAGCCCAACCATTGCTGAAGTTATTTGGGAATAACTTTAGAAATGATTGGTCTAAAACTGTAGAAAATACATCAAAATGGAATGCAAACTTGTCTAAAAGATTAATTCTAAGGGAAAACACACTTAGCATAGCACGAATTTGATATTTGATGTTTACTACATAGCGAGCATTGAAAAGTAAGGTTATGACCTAACGAGTAGACATCAATGATGTGCGATTGCCGTTCAAGTCTATTGACTTAGCAATAACATGATTCCGTTACGTTCCTTAAACTATTTGCAACCACTTGATCACAAATGAAATCTTGGTTTTGTAAAATTTTACGAATACATCATGACACTTGATGCGCGTTGCGGTGCACTTCCAATTTTTGTTATTTTGCACCCCAAGGACTAGACTGGCACACAAATTATACGAATCTTACCTTGGGCTACAAACTTAAACAGTTAAATCACTTTATTCTATAAACATTCAATTATTTCACAAATAAACCATGTGGCTTTGCTAAAAACCCACCTTGCCTTGTGTTGGCAACCGGAAGAAAGAAATTTAAAAATTAATACAGTGTTGACATCATTAAGTAAAATATTGTACCAATAATCTGAAAAATTAAAGTATAATTATGTGGACTTGAAGAACTTAAAAGTAGACGTCTATCGACCATCCATCAGATGGAAAAATAATTTCAAGAAGATAAAATAATGAAACAACATTAACCAGTGATTTTGTCAGTTTTAGTACTATTGTATTTATTGTAGGGTCAAGTCCACAGACCAAGTAGTGAAATCTATTAATTTAGTAGATATAAAAAAAACCGGCAACATTAGATATACAAAGTAAAAAAGAATCTGTCACGAATTAAAGCTAGGAACACACTAAAGCTACTAACTAAGCTGTATCCATGCATTACAATATTGAATCTTATCTTTTACTTTTTTATTGTGAATAGGCATCTTTAAGTGGTGTCTTCGATCCGACACTCAGACAGATTCAATCATACATCATGTATGATTGAATCTGAGTGGCGGATCGAATGTTTACTGTACTGAGCTCTTTTTCAATCATTAGTGGCGTAATTCGGTAGTAAAATCTGACTATCGATCGGATAAGATCTGACGTATAGTCTGACCCTTACAGACTTTATTGTCTATAGTGCTGATTATTATGTTTTTGTTTTTGATAGCGTCTGTAGTCTATGAATTAAGAATTGTCAAAAATTGGAAAATGGCCGCGAAACAAAATCCCATTGTTCAAGACGGTAAATTGTTGATAAATAAAGCTCTAGTCTACTTTAAGCAATTTATTTTAGTGTGTAATCAATGCCGAATTATTACATCTTAGTAATTTATTGCATGCAGTGTCTTTACTTTACGGGTTTATGCTTCAAACGCGTGTTGTTTCAGAACCAACACCATCTGATGATATTCCATTGACGTCGTTAGAAGAAAGCTTGTTCAGCTCGGAGAAACTGGATCGTGCTTCTCCAGAATTGTGGCCTGAGCAAAGTATGATAATTATTTTAATGTTAATCGCTATGATACGTACGAAATAGGTTATTTCAATTAATAAGTTTTCAAAAATCGCGCGAAACTGATTTACGTTTCTAATGTTGTCATTCCGTTCTTTAGGATTTTGATTTCATTTTCTTTTGGCATTTCGGTTATAAACGACCAGTTTTTAAACTTAATCTGCAATGAGCGACGATAATATAAATGTCGTGAATTCTGATGAAGGATCACAATGTTCTACCTCAACGTTTGCAGTTCCTGGAGTGTCGGAATTCGCCCCTCTGCCGAGCAACAACCAGTCTCCTCCATCATGGAGCAGAGGTGCCACCAAGGAGGATTATAACTACATGCAGCGTAAGTTTTTCATTTTGGGCTTAATTCCTACAGTTATCCAAATTTATTGTTGTTGTTGTTTCTAACCATCCAATTTAAATTGCACAGGATATATCAATTTAATGCTTATATTGTGAACATCACATAGGTACCTAAATGACATGCCCTTTAGCTGGTCAGCAGAGGCAGATTATTGATATAAACTAAATCTTGTTGCCACATCTGGTTCTTGTTAGAATGTTAAAGTTATGACTAGATTTTTATTTCAGAGTTACAGCTTGACAAATTGATAATGTTACAGAATTGGGGTCACTGTCTACAAGTGGTCTGATCATGGAAGTCAAAAAGCTCCATGATCTTGCATACCAACTTGGGCTCGAGGAGGCTAAGGAGATGACAAGAGGAAAATATTTGAACATATTTTCCTCAAGGCGGCAGCGGTAGTGTGATAATTTATTGTAGGTAATATTAAGATTTATTTAGAGCTATATGAAAACACTTATGTATAATATTATTGGAAATGAATACTAAATTAAATGCTAGTTATTTTCAAACTCTTTTATATAAAAACTTATTAAAAACACTTACAATGTAAATTAGTAGACGTTAATAACTATTTTAAGTTTACAAAGCATTTTTAACCAAAACCTTAACACTTTCACAATTAGATATTGTTGATGGAATTTGCCACAATGGGGACAAACAAAGTATACATCAATCATTTTCCGCAAACTGCAAACTTACACTCTGTCCACAAACCTTACTTTCAGTGGCTTATTAGGTCTTGATATAAAAGTTCTTGTTGATCCAATATCACCATAATGATATTCAAGTTTATATTTCTGGATAATCTGGAAGCACAATTTTACAACTTTTTCATTTGAAACTCCCTGATCATTTAGTTAGATTTATTTAGAGTAAAGGCCAAGGCACACTGGAGGATGGCGGGGGACAGCATTGAGTATTTGCCACCAGCCAGTGCACACTGATAATTTGCAATGTCGCCACTGGCCGCCTTTGCATGCCGCTGCATCCTCCAGTCCGCTCTTCAATACCGCAGAGAGAAATCCCCTTTGATGCTCCGTGGTTAGTCTTGACACACAAACGAAATGGACAGTTCAATGGTTTCGTATACCTGCTCGCATCCAGTAATAGGCAAAGGTTTTTAGTACAAGGAGCTTTATCTTGTTTCCCTAAGATAGGTACATACGAAGTTACGATAGATTTAAAATACCTTGATCGCCGTCCGCCGATGTGCGCTGGCCTTTAAATGAACCAAGTCATAGATCTATGACAGTAAACATGTTACATCACTTAATTTTCACAAGCAAGTTTTTTCATTTCAACTTACCCTTATAGTCAGCAGGGTCAGCATAGTTTCTGACAAGTTTTGGCCCAAGCACTTGCGAGCACCAAAACCAAATGGTATGGAGGCAAACGCATGGTAATCTTGTGCATCTTCCTTCAACCATCTCTCTGGGTAGAATACTGCAGCATCATCATAGTTTCCTTCTTTGAGTGATGCGTCTTGAGTAGACATTATGATGAGAGTACCACGAGGTATACTGTAAATAAAAATATCAGAGCGTCAAAATTACAAAAGACAGTCCCTTAGTGCTATCGCTGGGAAGAAGAAGTGGCGCAATAAATTCCCCAGCCCAGCAGCACAGCTATCTGTTCAGTTAGAAATTACTTGATTGTATACAATATTAGGTATGCAAAGGAATTAACATTACAAGACACAGAACATGAAATTAAATTATTAGCCATTATGTCAGCTAGCCACGCCAATATACCAACAAATACAATAACTATACATACTCAAGCAAAAAAAAAAAAAATGTGAACAATAACTTACTACCTATTTGTATTATTGTATTGGTTGGTATATTGTTGTATTATTGTATTTGTTGGTATATTGGCGTGGCTAGCTGACATAATGGCTAATAATTTAATTTCATGTTCTGGAGTAAGGGCGTGACTGCCTACAAGTTATTACAAAACCATGGTCAGCAAGACGACCAGCAGCACCCGTTCACGAGCATAACGCAAAGATCAGCCTCGCCATATAATTATGGTAGGACTTAACGCTGTGAAAATAACTAAACGAGCTGTATCAACGTCAGTGTATAGTCCTTTCCTGACGGCGTAGGCAGCCGAACTGAGCCTTCCTGCTAGGCTTGATATTAATATACGAGGGTGACACTGAAAGTTCTTAGAAAATCAAAAACTGAACCAACTAGCAAGTTATTAGTTTTATTATATCTTTTCAAAATAGTGTCCATTAATACATCAATACATCGCTGCATCCTATGGAATCACTGAGAAAATCAAACCTCTGTCAAATTATGAGGTATCCACCGGGCACAAAGCTTCTTGACCGCTAAATGTTCATGGAGGATTTTGTGCACTTGACTCATACCGATGCCTAAGCTTGTCCGAATCTACTGATAACTCACTCTTTTGTCAGTCTCTATCATACGCCGCACAACACCGATATCATCTTCAGTCGTCGTCGTAGAAGGCCGTCCTTCACGCAGATCATTGGTGAGATTAGTGCGACCACGTTTAAATAGATTAAACCAGTTGTAAACAGTGGCACGAGCTGGGGCTTCATCGTGAAAGGCCAGTCGAAGTCTATCATAACTTTCTTGTGACATCGAAAGTTATAAAAAATCATTGTACGAAAATCTTCTCACGACGTGACGCAGACAATTTTCAATTTGCCGCCAAATCGTAAACAATGGCAGATTTTCATTTGAGCTTATTTTTTTATATCGTTTACAAGTGGCCAGTTCTAAAAACTTTCAGTGTCGCCTTTGTTTAGGGTGTCGTTTTGCATCCTCGTCAGTAACAAACAGCTTAACTACAGTATAAATATGAATGGACCAACAATGAAAACCCTTGATGGTCCTTCCCTTCTATAATAATAAAATTTGAAATATTACGTACTTATATTTGTCTATAGTTATATTTTTCGGCAGAATCCTTGTGAGCACCGGGATCGGATGAGCTAATCTGTAATTCAGTAAACAAATGTAATTATTTTAGATTTTTGTGTAGACTGTAATAAAAGATTAACATCGTCATGTTGATTACACAACGACCCCGCGTAGGCTTAAAAGTCGCAAGAGCTTCTTACGCTCCGCGCAGGCCATGCAGGAGAAACCACCCAATGAGTAAAGCAAATTGTGGGAAGAAAAGCATACACCACCTCCCGACTTTGTTAAACCCCAGGAACATTTGCCTCCCGGCCGTGATCTGCACTGGCTTTTAGGGAAAGCTCTCAACCGATTGCGTACCTAAGTAGGGCGCTACAGACACAACCTGTCGAAGTGGGGGATTACTGACCCATCCAATACCCAGAGAGAGTGCGGTGCCTCTGATCAGACCATGCCCCTCTTGCTGGAGTGCCCATTCACCTGCACCTTGGATGACTTAATGAATGCCACTGATGCCGCAATCAACTTGCCACCTACTGGGCTCAAAAATATAAAATATCGAAGGAGAGTACCATCGACACGAAAAAAAGAAGATAATCATGTTATTGTACTGCTTACCGTAAGGTTTCCTTTATGCAAGCTTGAAGATAAGGCGTTAATTCGGTAATCTTCTTCATGTCGTTAACGTCGAAATTGGAACCGATTTTATCTATTTCTCTGAATAATATCTTTTGGGCTCTTTGATACTTGGCTAAGTAATACAAAAGGAAAGACATTGAAGATGTTATCTGCAAATAAAAATATTTATAATTATGATTATTCGGCTCAACTAGGATTTATTCACCGACTGCTCGGTCTGGTTGAAGCTACCTGCGCTTCGCTGTGACTGCGATAATGAGCTTCTTCGGCATGTATGCTCATTATCGCAGTCACTACCTCGAAGCCTCGATGTCGACACTCGCTATTTCTATATGCGAACACATCGATCGGTTCAGTCTCACCTGAAAGTTCAGAAGGCCAATTCCCTTAATTAAAAACGATCAAAATCTAGTCGCAATTGCATCTTAGCGACAATCAATGTCAAAAATGTAGGGAAATTAGAGGTATTTTTGACAGATTGAGACAGATCAGACTGTGAACGTTCTTAAAATTACGAGAATTGCCCCTCAGTTGTTCAGTCATGTGTTTGGGCTGTACTCTATTCCTTGTTTTTTCTTCGACAAAGCAGGAATATTAAAACCTAGCTGTGCCCGCGACCACGCTCGCGTGCATGTCGGAAAACAAATTGGATTTCATGGGTTTTTAAGTTTTTTGTGCGGAACCCTAATTCTTTTTCTCAAATAAAAGTACCCAGCCTAAATGGTGTCCGTTACCCCAGCCAGATGTTGTCGAAAATAGTCATTTGAATCTTATAGATAATTAATTTTGCGGCTTCTGTAATTGTTGCACACATTTTTAAATTTGTTGCGCTTATAATTTTTTAATTATTTCACAAAAACATATCCTGCTGGGGTAACGTTACCCCAGCCAGACCTTTTTCTTTCTAATGGGAGTATTTAAATAAATACTAGTTATAAAATTAGTTGTCTATATGAAGTAAATGTTGTGCCTTATTTTGTATTTGTTCTTTCTTCGGTTGCGAAGTTATTCGAGATTTTGCTGGCTTAATGTTCTACGTTTTCGCTTTTTCGTAACCACCTAAACTTGGTCGGGTTACCACGGTCATTCACTTCCTAATGACTTTAATCGTATTATCTCATTAATTATCCAATGTTATCCGCTGAAATTTTACTGATATACAACTGAACTAAACAACTAATAATTGACATAACATTCAGTTCATATATCCATAAACAGGCTTATCAGTGGCCAAATAACACCGCGCGCTTCATGACCGTGCTCGCGAAGAACTGAATATCATCATAGCTTGTTAAATACTTGCAGGATACTAATGAAACTTCACATACATTTGAAGGCAATTACAAGCTTCAAAATAACGTTTAAAGTAAGTCTTTAAACCTCTTATTGACAGTGCTGGGATCAATTGAAGTGTTTTTCTATTATTCTTATTTTAATGAAATAACCTTTAAGCTATGCATTATTTTGGTTTTTTTATTGCAGAGCAAATTTAAACTAATTCCTAAGAAGTCATGTACAAAATATGATAAGAATCCGCTTAACCGTTTCAAAGATCTAGCAAAACCAAAAACGTTACCCCAGCAAAATCTCGAATAACTTCGCAACCGAAGAAAGAACAAATACAAAATAAGGCACAACATTTACTTCATATAGACAACTAATTTTATAGCTAGTATTTATTTAAATACTCCCATTAGAAAGAAAAAGGTCTGGCTGGGGTAACGTTACCCCAGCAGGATATGTTTTTGTGAAATAATTAAAAAACTATAAGCGCAACAAATTTAAAAATGTGTGCAACAATTACAGAAGCTGCAAAACTAATTATCTATAAGATTCAAATGACCATTTTCGACAACATCTGGCTGGGGTAACGGACACGCCTAAATGACTCCTAACATCAGCCTGCTATCTGATGCTGCCAGTGAAAGTCCCGTCATAATTGTTCCAGCCGTTTTGGAGATTGGCTCGAACAAACTGACAGACAGACAACAACAAATTTAAAATGTTTAGTTATGTTTAGTTTTCTTTTATGTACCGCTATGCCATAGTAAATTTTGCTATGGCTATACTTTCGTATGCACTTAGGAAAAACATTTCAATTCTATTTATTTGTACAGATCAAATATTGGAGGGGCCCGTGGCTAAATAATAACAGCCGCACAGGTCGATCGGTCAGGTTAAGCTAAGCTTGCCGCGGTTGGTCTGTGGATGGGTGACCATCTTTACATGAAAGCACGTTAAGCTGTTGGTCCCGGTTGTCATTCGTGGATCTTTGACAGTCGTTACGGGTAGTCAGAAGCCCAAGAGGGGTATCGTATTACCCAGTAACTGGGTTGTGGAGGTCAGATAGGCAGTCGCTCCATGTAAAATACTGACCGCCTAGCCGACCCCAACATAGTTGGGAAAAGGCTAGGCAGATGAATGTACAGATCAAATATTAAAAATCAAATCAGCATGTGCATGCGTGTCTATTGGCATCAAGGGCGGATCCAGGGGGGGGGTCATGGGGGTCATGACCCCCCCCTGGGCTGGGTCCAGGACCTAGGTGGACCACTAATTAAAATTGTTGAACATAATGTTTTTATATATTTTTTGTCACAATATAGATTTTATTTATGTACTTTCAATATTTAATTAATTTAATATAATATTTTGTTTGACGCTTTAGCTGAGCAGCTAGATGTAGAAATTAAATGACCCAGAATAGTGTCAAGACAAATACATAGGGCCAATAACCCCTGCTCAATCTGCTGAATAGTATTTCAGCAGAGCCATATACATCCCTCTTCTGGATTCAATAATAAGTGACCTACAGGAGCATCTGTCTCCTGAAATACTTAATTTCTTTCAGCTAAGCGTTTTCATGCCAAAAAGCGAATACAGTAATCAAGACATTGAAACTGTGAAACAACTAGCAACCGATTATACATTGTTACTAGTTAATACTCCAGTTTCTGTCGTTGTAAACGAATATCGGCTGTGAATGGTGAAGTGGCAGCGGAGTCAGGACATACCGCAGTCGATTTCTGACCTTATTTTAAATTGCGATATTGAGATGTATCATAATATAAGAAAATTTTTATGTATTTTGGCTACACTACCTGTTAGTGTAGCGACAGCGGAAAGATCTTTCTCTACGTTACGAAAAATCAAATTGTGGCTAAGGCTTCAATGGTTGAAGAACGTCTAACCGGACTGGCACTTCTCCACGTCCTTAAAAATGCACCCATTGAAGTAGATGAAGTGCTAACGCGTTTCGGGAGAAGACGTAAAAGAAAAATTGAATTTGTTATTTAAATATAGGTAGGTATTTTTAAGTGTAATGTAATGTAGTCCTTTATTTAGTTTCGGACATGTAACCCCGCGTAATGTAGTTAAGTAATGTTTATACACTTGTGTCTAAAAACACCGGTGATTATTTTATTGGGGCATCTCCATTAAACTTTTAAGTAATATAATAGACATCGTAGCCCCCTATCTAGCTGTTACTTTGAATAAATGTGTTGATTTAGGAACTTTTCCTGACCTCATGAAGAGTAGTAAAGTCATACCATTATTTAAATCAGGTAATAAGAATGACGTTGGCAATTTCAGGCCTATTTCTATCTTACCTGCATTTACCAAAATATTTGAAAAGTTAATACTCAAGCAGTTGCTAAGATACCTCCTCCGCCATAATAAGGCAATTTGTGCGAAGACTTGTTCCTCAGTTTCTGGTCTTCGCTTTCATTCGTCTTTAATAGGGTCCAATGTGTAGATGTTAATGGTGTAAAATCTTCCGGGCTACCAGTTCAGTTAGGTGTTCCGCAAGGCTCAATACTGGGTCCATTCTTGTTCTTAGTATATATCAATGATTTACCATTCCATTGGAAGGGGAAGGGCATCTGTGACATTGTACTGTTTGCAGATGATACCTCTCTTATTTTTAAAGTAGACAGGAATAGACAAGATTTTGACGACGTAAACAATGCACTCTCAATAGTTACAGATTGGGTTACGTCAAATAACCTAGTTCTCAATGCCAAGAAAATGAAATGTGTAAAGTTCGCCTTACCGAATGTTAGAAATCTAGGACCCAACATCGTCTTAGATAAAGAGTTGCTTGAAACTGTAGGCTCGGCAATTTTTCTAGGACTAACAGTAGATGCCAAACTTCAGTGGGGACCTCATATATCATGTCTAGCAGGAAGGCTCAGTTCGGCTGCCTACCGCGCCGTCAGGAAAGTAAGACAACGTTAATACAGCTCGTTTAGTCTATTTCAGTTATTTTCACAGCGTTATGTCTACGGTGTTCTGCTGTGGGGCAAAGCCGCTGATATACAAAATATAATTGCCCTTCAAAAACGAGCAGTTCGAGCAATTTACGAGCTAAGTGCCAGAGTTTGATGCGCCACTTCTTCTTCCCAGAGCACTAGGAAGTGGTGAAGGGCGGGCGTTTTTGGGGGATTGTCTTTTATAATTTTGACGTTCAAAAAGTGCTGATTCTCAGCCTAATTTGAATAAATGACTTTTGATTTTGAGTATAGTATTTACATTTATTAATTGAATACCTACTTTATACTTGTATCTATTATTATCAAAATTAAATTATTACTTCTTCTCTTATAAGTTTCTTGCCCGTTCTTCTCCATAGAGATCTACCCTTTGGAATGGGCAACTAGCTTCAACTTTCTGACTAACTGACCGACTATTTAATTTTGACAGTTCAAAAGTGCCTGTAAATGGTTTAATTGAAATAAATGATTTGAGTTTGAGTCTTGTGACTTGACCACGACTATGTGACCCCCCCCTGGCGCCAAAGCTGGATCCGCCCTTGATTGGCATCCATTCGTTTTAAACATGGAAGCGACATCGAGGTAGCGAGCTAAACTGCGATCGCAAGTATCGCAGTGAGGTGGTACCTACCTTAACAGTCTCAAGAATTTCTAAAAAAATATTTGTCCCATGCAGTAGCCAAGGAGGTCAACTTTAAGAATATATTAGTAGTGAGGTCTTACAGTGTTTACTCCAATTAGAAGCATGTCCATAATTACAGTGACAATATCTTCAGCATTTAGTTTGTCTTCTCCAATAAGCATGGAGTTGATCAAAGAGAGGTCATCTGTAGGAAAATATAGCATTTGGAATGACGTGCGTGAGGAGATAATAATATACATTCACACATAATACAGGGTGGGTTCAGCACATGATAAAAGAGAAATTATTCGCACAGAAATTATTCGTCGGTTATCAAAAAAAATCAGTTGTTTCATAGAAAAGTCCACGGTCAAAATGTATGGAACAGCATTTTTTTTGGAACGAAGTTCCTTATCGCGCTTTGCGAAAGGGGGCTAGACGGAAAAAATTAAGACCAAAAGTTGGAACGACACTTTTTGCTAAAGGTAGTTGTAAGCCGTGCGGCGTGCGCGTGTTTCTCTGTCTCTCTCTCTCTCTCTCTTTGAATTCGTTCCATTCGGGAATCGGGTGTCCTTTGACACCTCTCAAGTTTTTAAATAACCGACTAAAATTTCAACTCTCTAGTGTGTTCCGTTCGTGTGTACCTATAACTCCAGCTTCCTCATATGTGATGTGATAGAATAATTCTACCCATGCCAATATTTGAGGCATAATAGCTGCAATCAAAGTTCCTAGTCTTAATTTAGCTGCCACAAAAACTTCGTTAGTATGAGTCGTTTAGTGTGTGTTAGCTGGAGTGACGTAACTCCAGCTTCCTCATTCGATATAGGCAAACCAGTGAGGTTAAGGTTTTGGACTACAGTCATAAAAATAAGGCATAATAGCTGCACAAGTAAGGAAAAATCTGAACGATAATACTTAAAAAGTGTTGAAATTACGATCAAAAACGTGTGTGTAAGCTGGAGTGACGTAACCCCAGCTGCTCATTCATTTCGTATATTTTTATCAGAAGTCACTATTTGAGTTGTTCAGTTCACTATTCTATTCTATTCTATTCAGATTAATGGATACATTCACCAGTTAAAATATTGTTCACTTATTTTTCTACACCTTACATTATATCGGCGCCGGATCTTCCGGGCTTGCAAACGGGTGCATTGAATTCCGCCGTTTCGCCAAACGTCGTCGGGACGGGTAGGTACGGTAATCATCACAGATCGGTTTTCTTTACAGTCACAGAATTGTTTTGTCTACCTATTCGTCAGAAATTGGCATTCACATTATTGAATAAATAACGCAATGAGGACCACAAAAGTTGCACAGTTTTGTTTTTCAATATTTTCTTGCAAGTCGTTACTTATATGTTAACCATACTGAATTTCCTAAAAAACAATGTACTCTATAGTGCCGTCTCTTTTCCATAAAATCAATCCCACACACGGATGAGAAACCGTTCTTCCGAAAAAAGTTAATTGGGAGGGAAATTGTTCAAGTTTGCATTTGAGGCTGTTTTCTTTGTTTAAAAAGCCTGAATATAGCTCTATTACAACGACCAGTGACCAGCAGCAAGAAATGGTAGACATGAAAAAAAAAACATAACTTAAAGGTATGTACTATGTAACAGTTTTACTTGTATATAAACGAATGTCTAAAATTTGGAAATAGGTAGGTACCTGTCATTTGCCCAAACAATCGTGCTTGACTTGTGACGTTATGACGTGTAATAAGCATATATACGTGAACCCGCCAGCGAAAGCGATAATAATAAGGTGCCTCGATCTCACTCACAAACACCACAACAGTTGCACCACCGAAATTTTAGCAGTTCGAATTCGAATCTTGTTAGGCTAAGAACTCACGGAGCGATTTTCGCCCGCGTCCGCTGCGGTTGCGGGCCCGCAGCTTCTGTAGAATGCAAATATTTATATAAAAAATTAAAGCACATTTCACGACGCGTTTTACGCCCGTGGTGTACGCGGTTGTATGCGGCTCCCGCTGTGCCGGCGGGCAACTAGTAGAATCGCGCGGGCCGCGGTTACCCGCAGCCTCGGCGGGTGGCGCCCGCGCGCTTTGCGATCGGTTGGCGCGCGACCGCGGGGGCCGGCGGGCGGCGCGGCGGGAGGTACAGAGATCCGGCCATTTTGCATCAGTCCATGGCGGTCTGGACCTCAACTGATCGTTAACCGTCCGTCTTGCAATCTTGCGATCATCGCCCGCCACGTTTGCGGGCGATGATCGCAACCGCGGCGGCCGCGTAACCGCGCGAATAACCGGTCTCGTGAGTTTTGAAATAAAACCGCAGATCCACGACCGCGGCGGTTGCGGGCGAAAATCGCTCCGTGAGTTCTTAGCCTTACTGACAGCTGTTTTGCACAGCAAAAATTATGTCCACCCTGTGGTGGACATAATTTTTGCATTGCACGGTTGCATTTATCTGTATAAACGCAACCGTTTATTTAGGCATTGGGGCATTGCTCTTTGAACCATCTCTTTTTTTAATGACATTTGTTCTGATTCGATGTTGCTTTAGATTTGCTATAGAATTGTTCTCAAATGTCACGATTCATCCTAACTAATATTATAAATGCGAAAGTAAGTTTGTTTGTTACCTTTTCACGCCTAATCCACTGAACCGATCATCATGAAATGCATATTCGTTGTCAGGGGTATAGAAAAGAACTAATTAACTAACTTTGCTCATCCACCTTAACTGAACTAAAAAAACAATAATAGTAGTTCTCTCGTTGTTTAAAGTTGATAAGAATCTACTTTTTAATATTACATTCATAGTTCCATTAAAGTTCAGTCGGCTTTCAGTCTATGTCTTCAATATACAAAATTAAAATTATTTTGAGCGCAAGCTAAAATTACTTCTAATAGAATACATAATCATATCTTCTTTCGTTCCGAAGATATGACACGAGCAACTGGGGTGCCATCACTCCAGCTTACACATATTTATCGGTTTAATAACTTAACCTTGTGCAGCTATTATGCCTTATTTTTCTGACTATAGTCCAAAACCCTAACCTCACTGGTTTGCCTATATCGAATGAGGAAGCTGAAGTTACGTCACTCCAACTAACACACACTAAATGACTCATATTAACGAAGTTTTTGTGGCAGCTAAATTAAGACTGGGAACTTTGATTGCAGCTATTATGCCTTAAATATTGGCATAGGTAAAATTATTCTATCACATATGAGGAAGCTGGAGTTATAAACACGTTCCGTTCTGGCCCGGCCACGATGCCAAACACGGTCATGGATATGGCAGTAGACTGTACGCATATGTACCTTTTGGTACTAGAAAGAAAAATAATAGTACCACATTATTTCATGACTATACACCATTTTCAGTGGCCGGGCTACAGCGTATCCGTGCTAACACGGCCACGCTTAGATCGGCTGAAATCCACAACTTTAATGGATGATTCGTGTCTTAAATAATTTTACGTGTTATGTAAGTACTATAAAATAAACGTACTTATATTTAAAAGAAAACTTTTCAAATCTATTTAATAGTCATTTCAATTTTTCAGGTAGAATATGCCTGACAATAATCGACTGAATCCATGGTAACATGGTCCCTGCCACGCCTTTTTCACATGGGGGCTGAGGTTTACAGCTACATTTTGCCAATTGCAATCAGCTACACAACTCATATACCAAATCAAATAACACTTACTAAATTCAGCTGGTAGTTCCCTGGATCCATGAGAAATGGATTTTTCTGCCTCTATAACATGTTTTCCGATCAAACTGTAAAAAAAAATATTTGAAGTTAAAGAAAAGCATTTTTTTGTAAAACAGTGGCGTTATCCCTATCTACTGCCGAAGATGAAACTGTTGTCTTAACTTTACTGAATAGTGATAAGGGCCCATCACCAGCTGTTGGCTGATAATAGGTCGATGTGTTATTTTTTTTTTTTTGTTTAGTCTATAGCAGGCTACTGTCCTATACTGGTCCCGTACTGTCTGTTTAAAGTTCCACACATTGGGTGAAGATGGACGGCGCCGCCGCGCCGCCAAGATCGGACCAGAAAGTTGTAGCGAGATGACTGGGACGCAAACTGCGAAGGGAGATTCGAGGTGGCGCGGAAAAGAGTTCCTGGAAGGACTTGGGGGAGGCCTTTACCCAGCAGTGGGAAAGTATAGGAGAAATTGAAATTTGAAAAAAAAAAAAATCGCAAACTAAAATAATGCGAAAATACAAATTTGTGATCCGCATGCACATCCAAAATCTACAGAATAGCCATGTACCTCGGTATCTTCGTAATATTGAAATTAAATTATATAGGTATTTAGGTAGATAAGTAAGCATTTGATTTGTACACACTTATCTAAGCTGTCGCAGTATTTGACCAGAGTATTCCAAGATGGCGTCGAGAACAGTTTCCAGAAGTGGAGTCCGGATTCGCACTTGATAATAGCATCAGTGGCCTTTTCCAAGCTGTGGTATAGCCATGACATGTCGCATTGACTATAGACGAGCTCCGTGTCCAGCATGGTGAATCTTTTTGAGAATAGTACCAATCCTGCAATGTGTGGATATGTAGGTAAGTAGAGCCTGGACCTTAACGGCTTTTTTCGCCCAAAAATAACAACTTTAGTCAACACCACTGCGGCTACCGATTATATAACTAAAAAAAACTGCAAGTGCGGTAATAAGGTCTTCTTTGGCACCCTTTTGGTACAGAACTCTTAAAAGAAACCGGTTTAAAATTGTCAAATCACCTACCCATACAGTCAAAGGCCCATTTGTGAACCTCCTTATAGAGATCCTTTGGTACCTCGTCTTGATGGTTTCGCAAGTTATATATCTTCTTCGTAAAGGTCTCGCAGACATCGTTGATTCCAACCATTTGTTGTGCTACAGAGTGCTTTAGTGGACTTAATACGACCGATCGTTGACGGCTCCACTGTTCGCCATGACTGTAATTTTATTTTTGTTTTACAAATGATTATTACTGAGAAAACCCCCCAAGCTCTTATCACACATCCAGGCTGCTGGCTGGCCTTCGCTGCGTATCCGGCAGCGAAATATGGGCGTTCATATACTGTCTATGTAATTGGCGCCCGCCCCGTCGTTGAATGTGTGTAAAGAGTGCGCGGCTATACAATGGCGTAGCTTGTCCTAAAGGGTCAATATTAGTTGGGGGCCGTTTTTACCTGACTGCGGCGAAGCTCCAAAGGAGGGTATTATGCTTACATTATTAATAAAATAGCACAATGAAAGCTTTACCTTTCCAGTCAGTAGACTGGAAAGGTAAAGCAAATTGGCGAATTGGAGCATCCTGATTCCTGACTCGGATTTGAATTTATGACACAGCGAGCGAAGCGAGCGAGATATTAGAGCATCCTGACTGGTATATATACTATATTAAACTGTCATTGTGATTTTAATAAGGGAATGCAAGAGCGAGCGAATTGAGCTCAAAACATGAGTAACCTAACTTTAAAAGCAAACACTTAGCTATTATTTTCGCTTGGTTGCTCAGATGGCAGCACCATAAGTGGTAGGTAAATCAACAAACCTTCATGACTTTATGTACGCACGGCTACACATCAAGCTATACATAACCAGTATAAGCTGACATGTGATTGGATGAAAAAACCTATACAATGCGAGGTCAGCTAAAACTGGGAACGTTTAGCTTGATGTGTTGCCGAGTGTACAGCAAATACCGGGACAATAGAAATTGATTTACTGTAGCTCGACTGTAATGTCCTCTTTAGTAATTCAAAATTCAAATTAACTCACACTGAATACAATCCACCACAAGTTATGTTTCTGTGTTGCGATCTATATTTCTCCAATGAATCCAAGGTTGATCTCATGGGGTAATCACCCTCCATGGCGTACACTTTTTGGATATGTTCCGGGTGGTTTATCAAGACTATGTCCCCACCCACAGGGCTAACAAATCGAACTACAGGCCCATACTCGTCAAAGAGGCCTGAAAGATTCTTCAGTGGCTTTTTGGTGTTCAAATATGTCCCTGTAAAAAACTAGTATTTTTATTCTGGTATTAAAAATGTGATATTTTCTCTTACATAAAGAAGAGCCAAAAAATATTTACAGCACTGTGTGACCTAAACCCGCACTGAAGTCAAGCTTTTCTGTGACTTACGTAGTCGCATTTTTACACAGAAAAGCTTGACTTAAGCGCGGGTTTAGGTCACACAAGCTATAAAATAATATGCGATATGTGTGACTTGTCTATTAATACACGGCGTTTAGCACTCTCGATACGCTCGGGCGCTAATTTCACGCCTTGCAATAATGGAACGTATCATAATCGTAATGATAAATAATTGTCATGAGTACGTACCTACATTAAGTGCCACCGTGAGCATACCAACTGTAAGTTGAGTACCTATTTCTGAAATGTACTGACGAAAATTAGAAATATATTTGGAAGCTTTTGGTCCAGGTACGTCGTCAAATGACAACACGATGGTTTCTTTGTTTATCACAATTGGCATCGCCCGCGTTGAAGGAAACATTTCAGTCATTACATGTCCATTAAGAGAAACATCAACCGAATCCGAGTTTGCTTTATAGATGTTCATTTCTTGAGATACTTTCGGACGATGCAAAGCAGCTTTTTCGCAACATCTTCTCTGGATATTATCCAATCCTAATCTCACGAATAGTTGAATATTTCGGAATTGATTTAGGTACATTTTTTGCTTTTATTAAATTATATAATCAAAGCAAAGAGTATAATAACTATTGAATCAAAGATTTATTGCTTTCTTAAAAATATTTACCTTTACGGAGTATCGGTTTTTTTGACAAGTGAAAACAATGGAAAGTTGAATTTATTTGAATTTGGCGCCCGATGTATTGATTGTTTATGATTTAAAACTATGGGCAGAATAGGTACCGGTAGGTATATAGAATAATGTACTAGGTATTTAATATAGCGTAATATCAGTCGTTTTATAAATCAAATTATGGTTACCTAGAATTAAATATATAAATGCTTATAAGGGAGATAATTTTTTATTTTATTTTTACTGTTCAGTTGGAACACGATTCTGAACGACTGAAAATTAAAGTACAGGCACTAGACACACAGGTTTCTAGACGAATAATTCAAAGTTGCCGTTTGTAAAATCATTAAATCAATTCTATTTTGGTAGATTCAATTTATTTGAAAGGTCTTCACATTCAAACCCGTATGACTATGATACAAAATGCAAAATAAAAAAAAAACTTGTAATGAAAGTTCAGTCATTTGCTAATGAATCGTATTGCTAAGATAGATCATTTTGTTGGAGTAAATCACTTTTTTTCAGTATGGTATATTTTTATAAACCTGAATAAACTAATCTGTCAAAAACTCGATTTGTCGCTTTTAGCAAAGATTAGCGAAGCGAGTGAGCGAGCGAGCTAAACTGGTAGATGGCGGGAGTGATCTCGTGTGATATAACTGTGTTAGATTAGTTTTTAAATTGTAGTGTTTAATTTTTAGAATAGTTATTAAAATGACTAGGTAAGCTATTTGTCGCCTATTTTAGTCTCCCTCGCGTTCCTAAAAATAACCTGCGTCGTGATTTATGGTACTAAAATGAAGCGCAATGTCCGTCCGTAATATCATGCGATTTTACCTCTAAAAGAATACGTTTGCCTTTTCAGAGCTAAAATAGAACTCGGCGACGTGACCCCACATAATATAAAGCAATTGAAGAAGTTAAACACAGTTGTATTTCCAGTGTCTTACAACGATAAATTCTACAAAGATGTTTTAGAAGCAGGTGAACTGGCCAAGTTAGCATATTATAATGATATCGTGGTGGGAGCAGTGTGCTGTAGAATAGACACGTCGGAGAACTCGCGGAGACTTTATATTATGACCTTGGGTTGCTTGTACCCATACAGAAGACTGGGCATTGGTACTCTTATGGTGGAACATGTGCTCAAGTATGTTGAACAAGACGGCAATTTCGACAGCATTTTCTTGTAAGTATACCATAGTAATAAGTACCTTTTGTGAGACTGAGAGCTGTATTTTCGTGCATTTTATATGATTTTGCTCTGAATATTTATAGATTGAAGGTTATAAATCTGTACAAGTAGGTACTGCTTACCAAGTCATTGTCACATTTTATATTATGTATATCAGTATATACACATGACCAGTGTAGTTAAATAGGATTTTACTTATCAGTAAATTGATTCTCATAGTACCTAACAATCTAACTTGAAAGTAATGGGCCTATATTGTTTAACAATATGCCAATAAGCCATCCATCTAAACAAATTATGTCAAGGACATGCAGACACAGAGTCAATAGATTAAAGAAGCAAAACCCCACCAAATTTCTATGTAAATTCAAATTTTCCTGATACAAACCGGCAATACTCATAGTAACTGATTGAATTTTATGTTAATTATAAAGCTCGATTTATTTACTTAGCTGGATAATAAGGCAATTTTACGAACAATAATAGTATTACAAATAATCAATTTATTTGAACATGGCTACTATCAAGTTTTAAATTAGAGAAAATTCATGACTTTACTTACCTACTCATTTTAGTAGGATTCCGGAAGTGTACTGGACAATGTACTGAGGAGAGTGTTTATCAGTAATACTGATCGACCTTTTCTTTTTCCAAATCATCGTCACTTCAGAAGGCCAATTCCCGTAATTTAAAGCATTCAAAATCTAGTCGCAATCTCATCTCGGCAACAATCAATGTCAAAAACTTATCAAAATTGTAGGGGACTGTAAACATTCTTAAAATTATGAGAATTGCCTCTCTGGTTGATAATTGATAAAAGAGGAAATAATGGGTGTGTTTAAAATAATACTTTCACTTTTATGGGCATGATGGGCAATGGGAGAAGAAAGAGAATCCCATAAAAAAGGCACCATTACATTACAGTCCTAACATAAATTTTACTCTGTGCTCCTGACTGGATTCAATTTTTCTTTTTTCTTGTAAATTTGGACATTATCTGGGGCTCTACTCCGAAGTAGTATCCTGCTACAAAGTTACTATTTGGTTCGGTCGGTTCCGCGCCTACACTCTTTCGAATATTGACTATGGTCCTGACCCAACTGAGCTGATCCGAACATTCGCACTGCACCCCGGAGTGCGCCCTCAGGTTTCAGCATGGTAAACGAGACACTATAGAAGTTTTACTGTTATGACAGCTATAGCCTTATAGTGTCCTTGAAAGTGTTAAAAGTTAGTGCCTCTTAACACTCTTAATTGTAATAAACATTCCCAGGTTGGGCAGTCTTGTTGGGCTATTCCATTAAGGTTTTCTCAGTACCTACCTGAGTCTGGATTTGTGCCTGGTTCAAGGCAATAGGCTTGCATCCTATTACATGGGAGTTGCAACATAACTGGTGAAATGTGGGTGTGCCATAGGTACACCTCTGTCTAACACTTTGGGGATTACAAGTGTGAAGTTATGCTTTGTAAATTATTTTTGGCAGAGTTGAAATTGAAATTAAACTGGAAAAGCTGGTTATCAATCATGCTAGGTATACTCATCTCATTATAGGGTTAGAAGTTAACTGCTCATTAAAATGCAATTAGTCTAAGAACCCCAGAAGTAATATGTTTTCAAATTAATTAACATTCAGTAAAGATTATTTCTTTAATTTCCTTTTGCTCAAAGTTTATTTCATTCAAAACTGCTACAATGACACTTCTATTTATATTGAAAAATTGACACTTTCTCAGTGCACTGACACATATGTATGGTTCATGGCGACTGTTTACCTATTATTGTTTTAAAATAATCTCAAGTGGTGGTGATATTAACTCATAATTATATACATAATTATATACATAATTATGGCAAATCCAGGTCAATCAGCCACACTACCTTGCAGACTCATGAATTTACTACAACATCTAGTAAAATAGTACCAATATGAGCATACATTTCTCAGGCAGTGTTAAACTCCAGTGCCTGACTTAGACATTGAATATAAACAAAATAATTGATAGATTTAATATTTATATGCAGATGCTTATCTCTCTGTCTAGCTCTGTTGCAATCCAAAGTCCCTATAAACATTCAACATGGTAAATTGCATGCCAGTTTGCTTGTAATATCAACTGTATCCATGGTCCAGTTGTCTCCTAAGACATTTGACTTAAATTGATACATAACCTAACCGCCCATCAATCAATTAATCAACTACACATCACACACTATCACAGTTTAGATCTGCATGTTAGCCTAGTCTTTATGTAACACATACAATAGTGATGTTACTTAGTCAATTACATAGGAATGGGGTGTATGTGGATATACTATTGTATGGTCTGGTGGTTATTCTTGATTGAATCAGGATTGAGTTGCTTTGATGATAATTCTCAACATTGCAGACTCTGATGATAGAAGGCAAGGTATAATAAAAATAAACTTCTTCTTTTTCAGGCATGTGCAAGTCAACAATGAAGGTGCAATAGATTTTTATAAGAAGTTTGGATTTGAGATTGTGGAGACTAAAGAGCACTACTACAAGAGGATAGAACCAGCCGACGCACATGTGCTACAGAAAACGATCAGACAACCACAACCTTCCGTACCTTTACTCAATGGCACCATACCACATGCAAAAACCAATGGACATGATTGAATACACAACCTTACCCAAAACTTGTACTTGTAAAAGCCTCAAATCGGTTGTTAATGTGAAACAAGTGATAACATAATGTGTAAGAATCATAATAAAAACATTGTGTGCATACAGGATTGATTTACATTAAGATATATTTGTAACGGATGGGTTAATCAATAAGTTGTGGTTGTGGACGCATGAGGCCATAAATATAGTACTAGAAATGACTGATATTCCACTCAGTATCATTATAATGTTGTACAGAATATGTTCATAATAACGCATGCATATTTAATAAATATATTGATTACATTACAATATGCATTACAGTCTAGTACTTTTTACAAGTGACTCTATGACTTATAAAATAGCATTCAACTTGTAAATTAACTCTTTTCATGATTTGATTAGGTATATGTAAAGTAATGAATAATGCTTAGCTCTAGACATTCTTTTAACTATATCAACATAAAATTTCTGTCAGTTTTTTACTATACTTGTATATTGTGGTATTTAATAATGTTTATAAATTGAATGTTCTTGAATTCGGAACGGAAGTGTTAATAATCACCTCGCAATTAATTGGTATTTCATATCAATGCATTTGTTTTTCAAGCAATGAGGAAAGTGAGGGTTTTGATAAACTACTATGATATTGAACTAAACATTTTTTATCGACGCTAATTCTTTGCACGGCGAAAATAAATTTTATTTAATTAATGTTGAGTTGTAATGAAAATTTTGTTTTGTTAAGATTTTTACATGGTCTAATAATAGCTAAATAAAGTTTTTATTTGTAAACGGCATCTGTAAGTAGTCATTTTATCATAATATTGTTACCAAAAAGTCAATTGTCGACCCCTGTCAAGTCTTCTCTATAAACATTAACGTTTGTTAAACATCATGTTCACTGCAACCTTAGCATTATTAGTATAATAAACATGATTAACATTTTATGATGTTTCATTTCATTATAATTTGCTTTTCACTTTGTAATCACAAAATTAAATGTTCAATTATAGGGGACATACCACATCATCAAGCTCCTACACTACCCGCAGTTTCAATCGATGGGATACCAATCAATTGTCAAAAGTCTCTCTATTTAATTGATTAACGCGTTTCTTTGTCTAGAAAGTGAAGGAAAAAGGTAAGTAGGTCACGTGAATTATTGAATATTTGAAAGCCATGTTTTAAGTCCATTATATTAATTGTAGGAGAACGCTCCAATTTCGGATGAAGTATCACCGCTGTCACGTCACGCATTCACAAACGTTAGAAATAACTGGCTCATCCATTCGATGAGCCAGTTATTTCTAACGTAACAAGCAGGCGTAAGATTTTATGAGTCTCAAAACATGATAAAATTGAATTACAATTCTTTTGATCGTACCGTCACCAGAAAATGTTATACAGCCTGCTTTGTAAGTTAAATAATTTGAGGATACTTACCCTTTGCAAAATCACGCGTAATTAATGAATTTGGGATAGTTATTAATAACGAAACTAAATTGTTTGCATTCATTTATTGAAATAACATAAGACATTGTACAATATTGTCATTTTTGACTAGTTAGTATATTTTCACTATGGACAATAGACCATAACTATTTCGTTTGTGATTATAATTTATTTAACGTCTATATCCATTTCCATAAGGCCTAATTTCAAGTGTCCATCTATTAAAATCACCAATAAATTTATATAGACATATTATTAACAATAGAACGTTGCAAGTTTTTAATAATTTCATATCTTTATGGATACTTTTATTTCTATAAAAAATATTGTTAAATATATATTTTTATATTACATTTTCATAAATACACAAACAGACAACATTATACTATAGTATTTTTATCTCACAAAGCGAGACTCACTTTACTTGTGGTAACCAAGCGTACCTGTGAATGTGTGCGTGAAGATGAGTATCGTCAGCACATAACACACAGACACACTGTCTCGGTCCCACAAACACATATTAGCAGTGTGTTTGTACACTTGGTAACCACAAGTAAAGCGCGCGTCGCCTCAGGAGGTAAAAATACTATATATAATGTACTTATTATTCGTGTTTAAGAATACTGTTAGTTATGCTTTCGAAAAGCCTCAATTCGCTATCACAGACACAGTTTAACTTTGCATTCTTATTGCATCTAACTTTGTAGCTCGGTTCTTGATACATTGACAACTAAGTCGAAGCCAGAGAGCGAATTTTGATTACGAACATCGATACGATAGAAGGCATTTTTAAAACGAAAGTAGTACCTAAGGGACAGGTGCACGAAATGCAAAGAAAACATTGATCACCTAGACATTGACAATAATAAGGTTATTTTCTAACTTTAACACGTAAACATTCAAAGCAATGGGTCGGTACACTTCCACTGATTAATCAGATTCCAAAAGATATTTAAAGAAAACATTTAGTATCTTATACCATAACAAAATATTAGGCATATTCTAAAGCTATGCGTTCTCTAAGACTACTTGCTATAGAATCTCGAGATTGAAGATAGTTGCAGTATCTACATATTAACATACTAGCCCAACTAAGAAAATGATATAATTGAACACAGCTGTGGAAAAAATGCTTTACATTTTAATATTGAAAAGAGCTCACAGTGAATTCCATCTGCCGAATTCCTTTGCCTCATTTTGATATTTTAAAATACAGACCAAAATGATGTTTGGACAGACTTCATGATAAAATCTGAAAAAGACCGTACTTGATTTCTACAACCAAGTTTATTCTCTTGAAATTTAAATATTACATATAAAATACGTATTCATTTCACAAAATAAATTTATCAAAAATATAAAACGAAGAATTGAGCATTCAATGTTTCAACAATTTTTGTATGGTGATAGGGACTTGATATTCAATTATGGTCCTTAACGTTTATTACAAAGTAATAAGAAGGATGCAAATTAACACGCTAAAATTATATCTCAAGCCCCGAAGACCATCATCATTCTTCTGCCCTTATTCCGGTAAGATAAGGACATATTTTACGAACGCAAAATAACTTTGGTGTCACTAGAACATATATTTATCTAAAGTGAATTCTGCTGGTAAATCATCTTTGACCCAGAATTAAACGCTGAATTAGACAATCCCATTCGCAATTCAATAAAAAATATTGTCATTTAACTTTTCCCAATGTTTCAAAGTTGGAACAATTTAAACAAATAATCATTTATGCCACACTAAGTAATATTTTTTTTTTAGGATTTGTTAACATTTCGAAATAAATTAAACCTGGTTAATAATAATAAAAAAACAACAACTTAACAAATAGCTGTCGATGATAATGTAATTGTTTTTTATACAATGCATGTGTATGAGAGCCCGAAGGGGGCTAGGTTCCCCGCAAACTAAGTCTGCGCGCTGTCAAAATCGGAAATAAACGTTTGCCGCCATCTCGACGTTTATATCAAGCGTCAAGTGTGCCATCATTATGCCAAATGCGATTACAAGTGCTGGCAGGGATGTAGTCTTGAAGTTCAGACACGCGCGTAGACTTAGCTTGCGCGCACTCTGCACGCGATGTATGTAAACAGCTGTCTTTGCGTGCGACCTTCACACACGCGTTGCTCTATATAGCCACACGTAATAATCAGCAGTGAAACAGTAAACTTCTTAAATAAAATAAAAAGATTTAACATCAAACAATAGACTACCTATAACACCTTAATCAAATATTAATAAAACACTATCACTGACACTCCTATACAATAAATAGATAAAGCTTTTTTACAACACAATGATTGACCAATTAAAAAGTTCACAACACTAGCGAGGAAAGATGGGAAATGTAGCAATATATATAAATAAAATATTATATACACATTAATTTTAACTAAACGCATTTCCCGTAATATTTGGTGTTATCACATAGGTATGGCAACATGTGACAGATAATGTCAACTACATAACAATGTTGCCAGAAAATTAATACAGAATTGTGATGATAATCAAATAAATTAAACGACCATAAATACTATAAAATCACATATTGTACCTACATACGAGTTTGCAATTCAGATTCCCTTTTTAAGGTTACATAATGTATTAAATGTGGGTTAAGTAGTATATTTTAGCCCAATCTAATTGTGATTTACGTAGTTAATAATACGTATCTACAGTAGCTTGTTAACTAAAATACTGAACTATTGATTGCACATACAATACTGCACCGTTGGTACAAACATCAACACAGCTCGGTGAGACACTATTACAGTTAGTAGGACGAAGTGTTAGTTTTAACGCGTGTTTTAAAATTATCATATTCTTACAACATTAATTACCTTATTTAAATTGACAGTACCACTCTGGAATTTGGCAATGTTAATACACATTAAGAATTTAAATTTTTATTAGTTAATAAGACTGCTTATTCGTAGTCGCATTGCTTTACATTAAAATTTCAAATTGGTACGTTCTTCCTCATATTATCTAGCGAATATTCGCTTACTTAAACGTCGATAACAGACAAATATTTTATGTTCTATTCCCAAGTGTAAGTTTCTACTGCAAACTTCAACGAAATTCGTTACAAATTGGTCAGTGCGAAACTTTACGCGAATAGTATTATTTAAATCTGAAACGGAATAGTTCCACGATTTATGATAAGCATTTACAAATACATCTACCATACGTGTGATAGGTAATCTCGATTTCATCTAAACAAGCTTATAATCGACTATTAGCCGACATTTTACCCCTATTTATTGAGCTTGACGAATAAATAGGAAAGTAGTCGATTCCGCTTACAGAGCAAATGCCCATTAAATTTGAATCGACTAAATATAAGTGGCTTTTGCTTTTTGGTACCGCAATATACACTTCACATTGATTCGACTAAAGAGTTTAGTAAGAATCGATACGATAATCGTTTGAGAGTCCGTTCTTGTCGCGTTTCGCGGGCCTACTAACTTTTCCCGCTGTGCTTCCGTCTGCGAGGTTCAGGCACGTACTAAGGCCTACTCTACGAACGACAGCAGAGGCCGCACATTCATAATTGCTCGTTCTCCCTCCCACCTGCACTGTTATCGAGGTCAAAAAGCTGTTTGATGCGTTCGATGCACAGCTTCGAACCTTCGTTCGCTTCTTTGGCCATCTGGGGAAAAGGCATTAAAAAAAATAAAGCAATTGCTTGTTCAATTGGACATAGGGCATCACTGAAAAGTAAGCTACACAAAGCTTCCCAGTATGGGAAGTTTGTCAGAAAATCTGCGTTCAAAGCTCAATTTTCACGTTGTTTATTTGAAGTTCAATGTGCATTCAGAGTTCGCCTCAAGGTAGAAATAATAGACACTTACAAGTGAAAAGTTAAGGAATCCGTGTGGCAATCCCTCCAACACTTCGATGCCGACTTTGTTACCGAGTTTCTTCAGCTTCTTAGCGAACATCACGCAGTCATCCAAACACGGGTCCAAGTGCACGGTCTATAATCATTAATGTTGGTTTAATATAATGAAGGAAAACATTTGTAAGAAAAAAGTGTATAGAAATAGATCAGACAGGTACAACTCTGAGTTCAGGTTGGCTAACTAGCCGAGTTTTAACGTGCCACTTGCAGAGCGCGTATAACCTATCCACCTCTTTTTAGTTCTAATATCATTTGGTATTGCTGATCTCGAATGAAGTAGAATCACAAATCATCGTTTACCCTTGTAGTACTTACCAGTATTCTGACAGGCGGGAACTTAGTGAGCAGATTGTCGTCTGCCCAGTAGGGCGACAGCAGTGGGTCGCGCGGCACCGAGAATATGAACTCGTCGGACGGACTGCGCGCTATCAACGCATCAAGATTCGTACGAGCTGCTAAACTGTGGAATCATGAAGGATTTGTTTAAAAATAATAATATATATAAATTTATATTTAAAAATGTCTTTTATATAATAATATATTATTTAAATATGTCTTAGACATATCTCGGGACCTTGGGGTCCCGGAACTTTGAAAGGCTTACTAGGGGCCGAAGCCAACTCGCAGAGGCCCTTTATACAATTCTAAATAATGAGGAGGCACCAACCGACGTTTATCCCTGTATGCACCATGCAAGTGCACCCAAGGACAACCCCCGGTTGGTGCAGGACTATTGCAGAACATGGAAACAAAATATACTGGGCGGGTTTGGGTGGCTATAGTGGATCGGTCACCTTGAACTATGGAAGGTCTATGTCCCCTGCCTGACCAATTATAATTATAATATTCAAAGATGAAATGGCAGGGGGTGACTCACACTCTCAATAATTGGCCCCCGAAAACGGTCGCTAGCACATAGTGTCGTAGCGACAAGGGAGCAACATGTCCTGAGTTGCTTATGAGGAGTGGAGAAGTATTCCACGGCTATCAGGACAATCCCGGAAGTACGGTCAAGATCCCCACCAGCATCTTAATGAAATACTTCCTTCCTCCGAGCACGTTTGCTCTTGCGAATCTCCACTCAAGCCAGCCAATAAAGGCAAGAATGAGGTGGGAGCTCTGTTCCTCGTCAGTGTTCACTCCAGCCGGCCAATGAAGGCAAGCCAGAGATGAGGAATAAGACTTCTCCCGGAGATAAGGTTCGTGGGGTCGCTACAGCCCTACAGCTCGCCACATGCTGCCTGCGGGTTCCTGTATCTCTTATGGTCTGGCTCCTCACCCTAGACCTGACCCGGCAAAGTAAACTCTTCCGTCACAGACGTTTGGAGTTTAAAGCGCGCAAGCCCCACCACGACGTCAACGTAGAGATACGGCGGGTATTATTGTATATTTATTTTATGTCTAAAAATTTAATATTTATACTACAATTCCGAGTGATTGACGAAACGTTGAAATTCAAGTCACAATCTCAGCGCGCTGTATTATGATGTTTATGACACTGATAATAAGGTAAATTATTCAATGTCATAAGAAATCCTCTATTCAGCGGTCCTCTTCGGCCACTGAGATTTATTCCCGTTTTGATTAACAATAGGCCTCTGAAAACGGAATCGCAGAAACAGATTCTGTCCAGTAGAAAGAGTAGAGTTGATTTTAATAAAGTACTTACTCGTCTTGCGTCGGTCTTGAGATCGCGTTCGATCCTGTGATGTACGCTAGCCGAGACGACATTGCACCCATGAAACCAGTTGCTGCTTCGCTAATCCTATATACAAAAAACAATCTTAGCATTAAGAATTTTTTTTCTAAGTCGACAACGATTTAAATCCAACTTTAATACCTTTTGCATAAGGTTGAAATCGGTAGGTGACAAAATGAAGTTACTTTACTAAAGCGCTAAACTTACTAATGAAAGAAATTAACACTTGGGGACTTCTAGACCCTATTGCCCATGTTATATGGTAAACATATTTGTGTCATGTATTATATCTTGAGATCGTAAATAGACAAATAAAAATAAAATAACTGGCGAATGGTGGGTTTACTAAATCAACCTCTGGCGAACCCTTCAGTGAATATAGTTAATATATATAGGTACTATATTATACACTTATATCTTATTTCTGTCACATATTATATATTTTATTAGAGATCCTAAATAAATAAAATTACTGGCGAACTAGAAGATACATCTCTGCTGAACTCTTCAGGTTATACAGGCATGGTGGGTACGGCGAATGTAAAAGTATCTCCCGGCCCCCCGACTTATGGTAGTTGTAGGAACCATGGGGGTTTTAGTCAGTAGGTATCTGACATGACCCTCCGTTGTCCCCAGAAGGAGCGTATCAATGCGGATTTTCCCACGAAAACAAAAAAGGTTATACATGCGTTATGTTACGTTATTATAATATCAACAAATACCTTGTCTTTATCCTCTTCTTGTTGTCTTTACTGTCAATGTCATCGACTAACGGCGGTTCCCCTACTAATGTACTAGAGTTTTCAGATTCAGGTTCCCTATAACACACAAGGGAGTTAGCAAAACAACAATGAATGGGAATTAGAAACATGGGTGAAGGAAATGCAGTTTTGGTATCGGTTTTCAAAAGCCGTTTACCTGTCAACAACGCCGTCTGTAACTGTATGAGAGTTAAGACGATTAGTTATATTAATTTAGTGGTAAAATGCAATTAGTTTTGAAACAAACGCTGAATGTAAATATGACATGGTACGTTTCAGGCGGACTGTGTAAATTACACAAAAAAAACAAAGTATAAAACAGAAAGAAAACCACATTAAAAAAAATGCTGGTCGTAAACATGACACGTGGGGTTTCAGAAAAAGATCCGTCTTGTGGAGCTTTGTATCTGTTTCCTTTAGCTGATATCAGGCGCTTCACTCGGGTAACGGTTCCATTTTGTTTTATTCCACGTTCACACAACACCGACAACTTTACATAGGAATTAACGTTCATCTCCTTTTATTTTATTTTTCGATCATTCGGTAGGTGTGTGAAAGATTGACATGATGCCGCCCGTATTTCCCGACGGGGTTGACAAAGTTGTACAGTGAACCGGTACACTACACACATATTTCGGTGAAATGTACCTACCACCTATGAATGCAGTCGCCGGAGTGGCGACATCTAACATCGTTGGTTCGGTTCACTAATCAATTAATTTTTCAACTTTGATCACAAAAATAAAAACACAAAAAAAGAAATAATGTTCAGAGGTTTCACTTCGAGTGAAAGATGCTGAATGAAAGACAAAATTAAAAAAAAAGTGTCTGATATCAACATAAGTGACAGTCTCTTTCTGAAGCTAGACGAGTCATATTTAGTGCTATAATAGTAGGTAAGTACCTGTGAGATTCGTCGTAAGCCTTGGGCGTAGGTTTGATCATGGGTATCCTACGACCTTCTGAATCCGTATCGCTGTCCAACACGTACCTCTCAAGGAAGTCTGATACATACTTCTGAGATTTATCCTCCGGTGGCGTAGCACCTGGGGGGAAAAATAAAACAGACGTCAACGCCACAGGTACGATCGACTTAGGAAAACCTTAACTATACTTAGAACCTTGTCATATTATTCGATGTAAATGGCGACGTAAAATATGACTTATTATACAAGACAAATGGCAAACAATTGATAGTGTACCACTCTGTAGTAACTGTTTTTAGATCCTCTAAAATAATTGTTGCGCAATGACCTGTCTTTCCGAAGAACGAGGCCACCAACTTTTTTCCCACGCTTCGACCTCTCTTCACTTTAGTTGGCAACTCCTCGGAAGGAAACACCCAGACAGCAGACTGTCTCTTAGTTTCAGGATCATAACAATAAATCCAGCTTTCGACACCCGTAAGTATGTCGAAAACAGCATTTGAGTCAACCGTGTCCGTTAAATCTTTAACCATTTCACGACACCAATCAACACGACGACGGTGCTTTTGGGTCTCTGTCAAATTATGAGGTATCCACCGGGCACAAAGCTTCCTGACCGCTAAATGGTCATGGAGGATTTTGTGCACTTGACTCATACCGAAGCCTAAGCTTGTCCAAGTCTGCTGATGAGTCACACTTTTGTCAGTCTCTATCATACGCCGCACAACACTGATGTTATCTTCAGTCGTCGCCGTAGAAGGCCGTCCTTCAAGCAGATCATCGGTGAGATTAGTGCGACCACATGTAAACAGTGGCACGAGAAAGGTTACATGCTCTGTGGGCACGAGATGGGGCTTCATCGTGAAAGGCCAAAAGACAGTTTATTATATTTTGATGGCTAAAACCTCGCTGTTTAGATGACCATACATGCCGACATAGGTAATACAGTCGTCACTAACCTGTGGCGGTATGTTCGCTTTGCAGCGACGCAGCACTAATAGTAGTGTCAGAAGACTTCCTTCGTTCACTGCCGGACTTGTGAGCCTGAAGCTCTGCCAGGTCAGAGGGAGACACCTCCTCGAATGATGAGGGGCCTTCGCTTATGCCTTCTGTGAAAAAATAATAATTATTATTATTTGAAAAACCCTACAAACGCACGTTTTAGATCGTGTCAAAAATAATCACTGACAATATTCATGTAACTTGAGTATGAGTATTCAATAACATGACTTGATGTGAGAGACAAATTAATTGCTGAGACATAAGTTGCTTGTAACGTCTATTTATGATTCTTTTATTTTTTGCGAACATAGGCATAAAAAAAGTTGAGAAAGGTTGGTAATAAGAAAAGGTGAAAAATACGCACTTATATTATTTAATATTCTCATTCTGCCACTATGCAAACTACTGGTTATATCTTGTCCTGCTGAGTTTGACATCATGAATCGCAAAATCATATTTCGATACCTTACTTTTATTTTTTTGCTTTCTCTGCTAGAAAATTTCTAATTGCAAAATAAGTAATTTCTGTGTTTTTACGTACTCTATGCCAAAAAAATCTCATAAAGCTCCAACAAGTTCTACGTTTGGCAAGCTCGCCAGTTGATGGGATAACATGGTCTTACCTTGTGAAGGACTGATCCTAAGAAACCCATTGCTATCTATTGGCGTCGTGGCGCTCGATACAATCTGATTGTTCCCTCCATTCTGTTTGTCATCTTTACCTTTACCGCCTGAATCAGGTTTCGTGTTGGGACTTGCGTATGCTGAAAAACGTAACAAGATTTGGTAAATAATCTTAAAATTTAATCATTTCAAGGGGATGAGCAGTAGTGGTCCAGTGGTAACAGCCGCGACTTACGACTAGTAAGTCGTAGGTTCGAACACAGAGAGGCATTTTACTTTGTGTAAATTATTTCATCACCAGAGCTTTCAAAAACATTGTAAGGAAACCAGTACGTCCTTGAACTAAAAATTCGAAGTCATGTGACATCTACCAACCCGCACTGGGCCCGCGTGGTAGGTTACGACCGGCTCCCTCTTACAGAGAGGAGGCCTGTGTCCCAGCAGTGGGAACATTATAGGCTGATTGATTATAGACGTTTTGTGTTCCCAGCACAAAAAGTCCTAAGACATTATAAAACTTGTGAGAAACAAAATTATGCATACGTTTGTAAACTAAAACGAATACCAAGGTAATAAAGACTATCGTATATAGTAGTAGTTGCTGTGTATAGTAGTAGTGGCTGTAGTGTATTTGTATGGTGTACAATAAAGAGTATTCTATCTTCTATAGTTGAACATACCTTTAAGACACCTCATCATAAACCCAAAAGGCAGTACGGGATCCATCAAACACAGCAGCCTGGCTGGGCTGGGCACAAAGCTGATCATCAGCGGTGCGTATGCCAAGAACATGCCTTCAGGTCTCCGTAACCCTGACGTTAATACCTTGAGTGTGCAAGCCGCTACTAGGTTAGCACCCGCGGAATCACCCGCGAATACTATTCTTTTACCTGGAGGGAAAAAAAAAATGTATTCATTTTAATAAGAAAGGTTACTAGTTTATGCCCGCGCCTTCGTCCGCAGTGAGGCCGGAAATTATCTCACGGGAAACAAAGTAAGGGATAAAAAAATATGTCCTAACCCAAGTTACTGGTCATATGTGCCAAATTTAATCGAAATTCGTTCAGTCATTCAGGAGTGAAAAGTAACAGACAAACAGATCGACAGATAGAGTTAATTATAATATTAGTATGAATAAAAAGAGTTTAAATATTAATAAGTTATCGTGGGATCTACTTAAAAAATGACTTAAGAAGAGTAACTTTAATTGCGAGACAGTCTTTAATATTGCCTATAGGCCGACCGCTTTAACTGAGACGTTGCCTGAGCTAGCTGCGCGGTGCGGGAGGAGTGATAATTGTCACAAGTTGACGAATCACTGAGCTCTCGCATCACGTCACCACACCCCTCCCGCACCGCGCTGCTAACTCAGGCTACGTCTCAGTCAAGCGGTTAGCCTATAGTAATAATCACAGCTAAATCGACCTCACAAACATGGTTCTGCTTTGAAATTAACATCCGAATAAAATTAAACTTTTCAAAATAAAAAACACTTACCTGTAGTACCAATGTCCTTAAAATGCGTCAGCATCCAGCAGTACGCGTAGTACACTTCTTCCAACGCCCTCGGGAAGGGAGCCTGTGGCGCTAAGCTGTAGTCTATGGAGAGTATTGGCACGTTCAGCTTAGCGGCCCAATCTCGAAGGTATGTCTCATGGGATTTTGAGCTCTGAGCCACGAAGCCTCCTCCGTGGCAGTGGAATAGTACGCCGTCGGCCGGTGGAAGGGATGAGGAACCTTCGCCTGCCTGAATATGTAGAAATAGATGTAGGGGAATGTAGTTTTTGAATGTTTTACTGGTCTTTTACGTCTACCAGGGCTTAAATATTGGTACTTTTAAATCGTCATACAATAATACCAAATGTAGATTCAATTTGAGCAAAAGCATACCGATATTCAGGATAACATTTTAATCAATACGAAAACTACACAATTTGTGATTCTAATGGAAAATTTTCGTCGGTTAGCAATAAAAAAACCTGCCGTTTTATAGAAAAGTGTCTACGCGGTCAAAATGTACGGAACAACGATTTTTTTTTTAAAACCTATTCAGAATTTCTACGCTGATACTGCGTAGAAATGAATTTAGCATATGATTCTAGACCCCCGTCTAGAATCATATGCTAAATTCATGGACACAGTTAAAAAATTCCTGTATTAAAAATTCGGTGGCATTGCAAACTGTCACTCAAATTGAAGCATACTTAAAACAATGGGGATTAGAAGAAGTTACACTTCTAAAGTAATGCTAAGGACGCAGTAACAGACTATAATTCGATACAATTAACCCTAAATGGTCTCTAGTCACATCACGCTAAGAAAACACTAATATGAAAAAGGGGTTTAATTAACATTATTTTTACCTTTTTTCATACCAATAATGAGAGCTACATGGACTATGATCAATCAATATAACCAATGTACGTAGTTCCTCTAAGTTCTAATACCTTATAGATACGAATATCATTTACCTTTGTCTCAGGGGGAAGCTGCGGTAGTTGTTAATAAAAACTTTTTAGATTACATAAAAAATAGCCTAGCCATAAAATTATCAACAAAGGACTGATTTTTCGATCGATAGATAATTTTTATTTGTACAATAAAATTGACGTCTGACAGATTTTGTATGGAAGAACTGTCAAAAATTGCTTAGATAAAATTATCTGGCGTTGGAAAAATCAGCCATAATATAGGTTTCGTTAAATAATTACTTTGTTACATTATTTATTATACATTGTCATCTTTTTCTAAATTTAAACTTTATTAATGCTCATTATATATAATTAATGCAAGTACTGCTACTAAAGCTCCAAGCGATTACACTTTTTTTTTCTCTTCTACACTATTATGTCTACTTGTGGACAGCGTTGTGGGTTATGCTATCACTAAAATGTTTTTTTTTTTTTGTGAAATTAGTTGTACGTTTTTATAATGTAACTGTTTGCAGTTCCTTTAAATAAAAAAAAATAAAATTATATTATGTATTCTTCAATAACTCAGTAACATAAACCAGATATTAGCATTTTACTTATGAGTAAGTTTGTATGTAAGTGCAACAACTGTCAACATAGAACGATTTGTTTTAGGACCCATTTTGCGGTTCTCGAATCTATGATAAAATCCCTAATATACTACGTGTTCACTGGAAATCATAAAGGCCTGTTACTCACCATGCCAATCCTTTTATTCGCACTTATAAGTCTAACATTCAACCCTTGTAATCCTATATGTACAGTGGGGGGTAGGACTGTGATTTCTTTTCCCTCAGTTGTGGTCACAACGATGGGTTCCGGAGGAATCGTTATGAGCTTGTTTACAGCGACTGGTGACGACATTAGGCTAGGCACCCTCTTCATTATTTCTGAAAGGATAAATAAATTGTTTATTAAACGTATTTCTCCCTAAGACATCTAGAACTAAGGACATCTGGACTTCGGGAGACTGTATTTACAGTTTGCATTACGGTCTACCAGTTTCGATGAGACCTGTGTGTGACCAGTGTTAAATAAAAACTTGAGAGATGTCAAGGGACACCCGGATGGAACGAAGTTCAAAGAGAGAGAGAGAGACAGACAGAGAAACACGCGCACGCCGCACGGCTTACAACTATAGCAAAATGTGTCGTTCCAACTTTTGGTCTTAATTTTTTCCGTCTAGCCCCCTTTCGCAACGCGCGATAAGGAACTTCGTTCCAAAAAATCTGCTGTTTTATACGGCATTGTGAACGCAATAGCAGTACGTTTTGACTGTCCCTTTCAGAATCAGTGGGTGATGTCGTGTGTAGGTGTGGCGAGTCATGGCAAATTATAAAAGTTAATGTAATGTGTACTAGGTTAAGGTTTTTATCATATGGGTCTATGCGACCCGAAATAAAGTTATTATTATTATTATTAATACAAAAGTGCTGTTTCATACGAGGCCAAAATGCATGGCAGAGCAATTTTGGAACGAAGTTCCTTGTCGCGCGTTGCGAAAGGGGGCTAGACGGAAAAAATTAAGACCAAAAGTTGGAACGACACTTTTTGCTATAGTTGTAAGCCGTGCGGCGTGCGCGTGCTGCTCTCTCTCTCTCTCTCTTATAGAAAGCAAGCCAGTTATACTTCGTTCCATCCGGGTGTCCCTTGACACCTCTCAAGTTTTTTTTTAAATTACCGGCGAAAATGCTATCAGGATCTTGTACTGAATCAATGGCAACAGGTTGTGCGTCGACGTCCCTGCATAATAAACTCGCGCATTTTTCCCATTGAGGTAGGCAGAAGCTGCAGAACGTATCTCCTCCTACGATCGTGACATATTCCTTTTGCCTTGTCCACGTTCATACCTACATCTGTTCATACACGCGCTCCGGTTCCAATTTGTCTTTAGAATAGCGCGTATAGATTGCGTCAGCTAACTGTCTATTATGTTCAACCACTCAAGTTGTTACCGGACCACCTGATGCGAGCATTGGAGCGTCCAAGCGTAATGTGAATTGATTCATTTTAATCTTGTCATATGTCGTCGGCTCAAAAGATTATTTTGATACTTGCTGTGACCTTCGTTCAAAAGTATTTACTTGATTGGACACGAAAAAGCCTAATGAGACGATTGCGATTTTAGAAGTTACTTCAGACTGATAATCCAATTAACTCGGTTTTGTTTATTTCTCTTAAGGCTTCCCCCTTAAATAAATAACGATTTCATGAAATATCAATCAATTATATTTGAACTTAACCTAAGTTAAAATATAATCCTATTGATTGTTATTTCATGAGATCGTTATTTAAGAAAACGACAGAAGATAAATACTAGTTTAGTCCTGTCAAATTAGTCAGCGCCTGACGTAAATTGACGTATTTGTAGTCGCCATGTTTTTAATCACTTCTAAACTGTCTATGGAGTAAATTAATTTGACAGGACTAAACTATTATTTATCTTCTGTCCTTTTCTGAATGAAATAGAAAGAAAAAGATGCACTGAACTTAAATTTAGTTTAGTTTGTGAACAAGGGAATCGGCGCCAATATCTTACTACTTAAATAGATAGGTTATTTGAATGCTCATGTATGCAAACATAACATGTTTTGTTTTTAAAACATAACGCCTAGGCATAGGTATATGTTTTCCCTATGCTGCATTGCGCTAAGATAAAGTTTCGAGCACGTACGTAAAACCAAACCGCGGCGATTTTACGCGAAAAATCACGTTTGATACCAGTTAATATATTTTGATACGCGTGAAAAGGCACGACCGGCTCGAATACTTCATTCGTATGATAAGCTACCATTTGATAGTATAATGCAACTATTACTAAACTCTTTAGGAACAAGGATGAATAAAGTCGGTTATAGAGTCAGAGAGACTATGCGCTTTTACCGGCGATTTTTTAACACGTAGGTCTGTACTAGTTTGGAGGCATGAGGAACAGGGTGTAAAGTTCACTCAACCTCCATAGAAAAGGGAGGATCCTTCGACCAAACGGGTGTTGTGTCTGGCGGGCTATTGCCCAACGATTGATGTTGGGAAATTGTATCTATGCTAATTGCGCGGTAAACTCTGCTTGCGAGATGCAGGATTTGCGTGACGTCAGTATGACGCGTTATTCGCTTGTGGCGTTGTAGATACCGCTACACTAGATTTTCAACTAATGGGAACGAGTGCTAATGTACCATGTGTCAAAGTCCCAAGCGATTATGAACCATGAGCGGTGCAATTATTACTGTAACCTTGAACTTCTCTGCAAACGATTATGCTATGGGCCCTGGGGGCCTACTCCGAAGTGCAAAGTGCGAATGTTCGGATCGGACCGACACATGGCCGAACCGAATATTATTGAAAAATGCGAAAAAAGTTCGGATCGGCTCAGTTGGGTCGGGACCATAGTCAATATTCGAAAGAGTGTAGGAGTGTAGGATCGGAACCGACCGAACCAAATAGTAACTTCGTAGCAGGAAACGGCCGAACATTCGGCCGATACTACTTCGGAGTAGACCCACTGGTCTATCTCTTCCCGAAAGTGGTACATTGTTTTTTTATATTGCTGAATGGGCCTGCTCTTGACCTCGATCACGCCTGATGGAAAGCGAGGCATGAGGTCTGTGACGGAACGAGCGTGCCCAGAAGATGCCTGTCATAAAAAGCTACAACAATATTAGTTGCCAATGTTCAAAAAGATCAATATGCAATGACCGATTACTGTATTATCAGAAGATTGCTTAATTTGCCTTGATTGATTGACATTATATCTACGTTATACAGACATCCGTGTCAGGTCGATATGATTATATTGTACAAGTGTGCCTCATTAGCAGTTTTACTATTCTATTAGAGTTTTGTATCTATACTAATACAGTGTCTTTATAAACAAAGTGCACATATTAAAAAGGGTGAAAATATAAACAATTTTATCGACGGAATAAATGTAAAAAAAAACTAATTAAAAAAAAAAATTTTTTTTTTACTCTCGTCTTGGTACCCCATGCAAACAAACTGTTACTTATTATTTTTGTTTTGTTTTAATATCACATTTAGTTTAAAAGTAGTAACAGTTTGTTTGCATGGGGTACCAAAACGAGAGTTAAAAAAATTAAGTCCATAAAAAAAAATTAAGGTTTTTTTTGACATATTTTCCGTCGATAAAATTGTTTATATTTTCACCCTTTTTAATATGTGCACTTTATAAAGACACTGTATTATAAAGGGGTAAAATTTGTTTAGTTTGTATGTAGGGGGTAATCTCCGGTAGGTACTAACGGTCGGATTTGAAAAATCTATCGGCTATATAATTTCTTGAAGAAGGCTTAAGCTATGTAATATCACGCTAGGACCCTGAGGAGCTGAGCAAAAAGAAAAAAAGTCATAAAGAACGCTAAGTGAAAACGAAATACTGAACCGGCGATGCGACGACGACGGCGTGGTTCGCTGAACAAGAAATTTCACGCGGACGGAGTCGCGGACAGAAGCTAAGTATAAACGTGTAGAAAAGGTGACGTCAACACTTATAACGTAACGATTTAAATCAATCAATCTCTAACTAAGTATTCAACCACGTGCTTAACATAAATTAATGTCATCTTGATAATAGCAATTAATAAAGTCATTCTAACTTCAATGAATGTTTCTCAATAAGATATTATGATTTTTTTATCAATAGAGCCTTGCCCTCTGTTCCACTAAACTTTACTAAATCATTAAAAGTGTTGCCGAATTCCTAAACACGTAGATAAATAAATCACGCGATAATATAGTATGGCTTATTTTCATGAGTATATCTAAGAAAGGGTTACAGGATCTGATGATGTTCTTTAGAAAGGTCAGGTGCGTAGTACTCATAGCAAGCGTGTGTGTATGACCGCACCCTAATTGCGTAACACACGATCAATCGGAATCTGAATCATTTTGAAGCAAATTACTAATACATTGCTTCATAAGTGCGAAAAATTTGTCTGCTCAACACGTAAATAACGCAATGAATGTTGTTGAACTGTCAAAATGAAACCGATTCCGATTGATCGTATGTTACGCAATTAGGGTGCAGCATGAACGTAAACGAAGCAAAAGGATTATGTAAGGATCGTAGATTCGTAGCAGAGCGTATCGTCAAAGAGCAGTGGTAAGACGCGGCTTAGGTAGGGGTTGTAGGTCGTGGGTTCAAACCCAAACAGGCAGTTTACTTTGTGTAAATTATTTCATCACCACGGCTCTCAAAACGGCGAAGGAAAACATCGACAGGAAACCGGCATGACTTAGAATCAAAAATTCGAAGACATGTGACCTCCACAGACTTGCATTGGGTCCGCGAGGTGCATTACAGCCCAATCCCTCTCACAGCGAGGAGGCCTGTGTCCCTGCAGTGGGAACATTATATGCTGATTATGCTAAGGATCATAGCAGCTATCGTTTTGTAGCTTCTGCATGCCCCCATGGCAAGAAGGCGAAAGTTTATGGATGTTATTACACAATCGATGATATATAACGCATAATAGGTACTAGGTATCAGCATCGTAAATAATGCTCATCGTATTTACGTCAATTGTTGTGCAAAACATTCAACTCCTCTGCAATGCCGAGGTCATATTTTAGTTGTAAACATTCTCGATTACCGTCTTCCGAAAATAGATAATATTCCAGACACAACAATAAGAGTGGTCGCAAGCGCTACTGCTGAGCATTATGTCCTGGGTTCGGTTTTTTTTTCTGGTTAGGGATGTGCCTTACAGTCGTTGCGCTGTTGCGCAGGGGTGGTCCGGAATTGGTCTTTTAAGAGGAACCGGGACCACCCCTATGTGCGGATGGTGATCACCGGGGTGTGAGGTAAAAATCCCACACTCCTCGGAGGTCACGAGCCTTTTGAAGGAACCACCCGAAAAAAAAAGGTCCTGGGTTTGATTGCCAGGTCGGGTAGTGTTGGGCTTTTCCGTCAGGGATTTCTCAGTAACAACCCCTAGTCTGGATTTGTGCCCAGCTCACGGCAATAAGCTCGCCCCCAATTACATGGAACTTAAATATAACTAGCGAAATGTGGGTGTTCTATAGGTTCCTACACCTCTGCCGAACCCTTCTGGGGTACAGGCGTGATATTATGTGTATAAATAAGAATACATATATCCCTATCAATTCGTTGAAGTACCAACGAGTCAACTATTTGCGAATGTCATTAAAATCAATTGAGGAAAACGGTTTGTTAGGTGCGAATAGGCGACGCTTGCGCATTGTCACTAAAGTTTTAATGGTTTGTATTATTGCTTAGGCATAAATTGCATAGTAATACAGACATTTCAATTGGTTTGGAATAGCCCATAGATTTGATCTGAACAAGAAGCATACTTATGTCTCGGTGAATAAGGTTGCTGTTAGTGTGGCTTCAGTGTCAATATCACGGCCATAGCAACGATTTTATGCTTCGGCTGATTTCTATACTAACGAGTAGCTAAACGATATCTACACGTAAATTCAGGGGTCGAAATTCGTTGTTTTGGGTTATTTATTGCATAAAGACATTTATGATTAATTTGGGGCCCGAACTAAGAATGAATGAAAACATGATTTGAACGCCTAATGGAAAAATGGAAATTGACTTTGTTTTAAGAAACCTAATACTTTCGGACAAACCCCAATCTTCGTCGACGGACTTAAAGAGGAGAGCCCCTGGGTTAAGCCAACTTTTCGGCTATCCCACAATATAAGTGTTTCATGGGTTAGGTTGGGTCTTTATCTCTATCAACTACAACTACGCTACGCTCATAAAAAACATAACATAATCAGCATATATTGTTCCCATTTCTGGTACACAGGCCTTCTCTCTGTGAGAGGGAGTAGGTCATAATCCTCCACACGGGCCCAGTGCGGGTTGGTGGATGTCACATGCCGAATTTTTGGTTCTAAGACATGTCGGTTTCCTCACGATGTTTTCCTTCACCGTTTTGAGAGCAGACCTACGTTCAATAATACTAAAATCCGTTGCATGGCAACTGCATACCATGATTAAATAACTTAGCCAACACTGTCCCACTGCTGAGCAAAGGCCTCCCCCAAATCCTTTCAGGCATTCTTTTCTTGAGCCAGCTCGATCCATCAAGGTGGCTTTAGAAAATCCCTTGCGGTAAAAAAAGTGTTAAAAATAGTAATCTATAATTCTAAATCAACATACCACTTTCTGCTAAAAACCAAAACGCCTTGCAGAATTCAATGCTCGCGGACTGCGAGATATTGACGATTCTCCTTGCCCTCATCTCAGGGTCGATCAGGTACTGTCCACCGGTCCATACTGAGCTGATCAGGTTGCCATGACAATAGTACGCCTCGGAGAAACCCGCCATACATATTGATATGCCTTTCAGTATGCCACGCATCGACGGTAAGAACTGGAATAGAATTTAAAGATTAGTGTAAGGCCCTTTTTACACGGCACGGCTTCTTTACGGTTCGGCGTATTAAATGTGCGGTAGAAAAAACGTGTTCGTCAATAAGGTTCCAAAGTGATCCATACAACACTGACGACGGTGCCTACACACGGCGAATAAACCGTAGCTTTTCACGGCAAGAACAACGAGTGTGTAGAAAGAGCCTAAAGGTTGATTTGAAGGTAGCGTGATTGGGTCTAGGACTGTAGATAGGAAAATGCACTTTAAAGGGCAGAACTATACGTAGTAGATTTAAAGCACGTAATTAGAATTTAGAAGCTCTAGGTTGAAAAGGGACCTTGTATCTACTTGTCCTATTGATGTTTCCAAGGTGCAGGTAAAAGAAACACTTTTTTAGTCTTTTGAAATGTTTCTTCTGATTTCGATCACATTTTGACCAGCTCTAGTTGCAAATTCTGATATCAAGCGCTGTGTTTTGGTCGGTAGATCAATATGCACCATTTATAATTATTTTCATTACACAGTCAACGCACACATTTAAATATGTCTCTACACTAACTACATTGTGAAAGGTATGCTGATTACCCTGTCACATAGGATAAAGGACGACTAGCATGAAACGAACCGTAAAAATGCTAAGCAGGGAAGCAAAAAAGTTTACCAACAAAAAGTTATAACGTATTCAAGTAAACATCTTCAATAGACGTGACCATTGTGAACTTTGCTTCTCAATTAACAATTCTATTCCAACTTGTTCGCAATTCATTGAGTTACTAATTGGACTTCAGACTTTAGCTAATTTACTATTGGCACTCGACCAAAGTTGTGACAAAAAAGACCACATTTTACATACTTTTCCCTAACAACATAAGTACTTTTACGACTTTTATATCTAACATGCTTATCACATTTATCCATATTCCATACTTATATGTATGTTTTGTATTAATGATAGTATTTTTTTGTTATGTATTTTCTGGTGTACAGTAAAGCATAGTATAATGCAGGAGCAGAAAACCTCAAATGGCGCAAATATAACAACCTTATTGGGAGATATAATTATGTTTGAGCCGTTTGGGGTTGAAACAGTAGGGCCTTGGGGTCCGAGTGCTCATCGAATTTTTCGGGATATCGCCAAGCGGTTGGCTTCACGTGACCAGAGGGCTGGCCTATTTTTAGCCCAAAGAATCAGCATTGCCATCAAACGTGGTAATGCCACAGATTACTTACTAATCTATGGCAATGCTGCCAGCCTTTTGGGCACTTATCCCATTGACAGCAATGCGGACGAATTTTAAGATGCCAAATGAGCCCCTGCATTTTTTTTATTATATACTTGTATATAATATATATTAGTGTCAGCTTATAAAAATAGCAATTAACCAGTGTATGTTAAATAAGTAATATTATAAAATAGCTGCTGCCAGCGCCTGCGCTCGCGTGGATGTAGGAAATTATCCCTCGGGAACGTGTTACTGGTTCAAATAGGAGCCTATGGTACGGTACTCCTGTCAAAATTGGTCCAGCCGTTTCGGAGATTAACCGGAACTAACAAACAGCCAGACACACAAACAAAAACACAGACAATAGCAAAAAAAATGTTCCTGTGTTATAAGCACCGTATATACTTTCATATGCATTGAGTAGATAAAAAGTTGTTGTTTTGACATTACAAACAGACATTACAATTTTATTTATTTGTATAGATTGTAAATTGGAAAGTCTGTCTGTTACCTGTTCACGATTAAACCACTGAACGGGTTTCGATAAAATTTGGCTTTGGCAAGGAGATAGATGGCATCCTGAGGAAGGACATAGGCTACTTTTTGTCACGGTAGCACGTTCCCATATGTTTATTATTCTAACTAAACAATCTGCACCCTAATTGCGTAACACACTATCAATCTCAATCTGAATCATTTTGAAGGATGTTCCTAATCCATTGCTTTACATGTTCGAAAAATGTGTCTGCTCAGCAACGTAAATAACGCAATGAATATTGTTGAACTGTCAAAATGAAAGCCATTGCTACTATTAGTGTGTTAGGCAATTACCCCGCTGTTTCCCTGCCTGTACATTTTCCACATTCAACTTACTTGGAACCCGAGACACCTTCCATAGAAACAATACTGATTGATGGTGTCTGCTTGAGCGAACAACTCCTCAGGAGTATGTGGTTCCGTTGGGAACAGCTCGCCTGACGGTGCCCATGAGAGCAGCGTGTGTAGGTGGTGCAGGCATGTGCCTAGGGATGCTAGCAGCTGCCCGCAGGATTCAATCTCCCTAGAAAATTAAAAGTTGGTTAGGAACGGAATAAACCAGAATAATATATCAAACATAATCTTTTTCCTAAGACTTTCCACATTGATTTAAGTAGTACAGTCACGAGCAAAAGTATGTATACACTCAGCTTTTTTCAAAAGCGATTTACTCCTTTATTTTTTAATCAAATTTTAAGTTGTTACGAACATAGCAGTTTTGAACCCATAGGTTTATGTAATGTGTCGTGTTTCAACGTTGCATTCGTTATTTCACGAAAAAATCGCAATTGAAAGTTGCCAAGTGTTGACATATTGGTGCTCGTGACTGTACAAACGGTGGTTATGTGTCTTAGGTACAATATAGCCTATGATGATCAGCCATCTGTGTCCCACTGCAGGGCAAAGGTCTCTCTTCCCTCCGTCCATATGACCTTAGCTACTGTTCTATGTGGTCAATCCGGCCATGAAACACAGGACATGGCGGGACCAACTCTACCATTTTGATTTCCATATAGCCTAATGCTACTTTATTATGTATGAACAGTTTCAGCGACATAAACAAGACTTTCTGGAAACTTCACGTGCATTTTGTTTCCCTACAGCTCACTTGTTTATTTCTCTTTGCCGTGAAAATACAGTGTGACGTAAGAGCTTCTGATGGATTACCTACACCAGAGAATCTAGTAGCGGAATACATTTGCACAAGTTAATAACACCCCGCAAACACTAGTCAGCCTGTAAATCGTTTCAACAGCTACGTCAACAATATCTATCAAAATATGTATAATCATCAGAATAAGCTATCATTATGCGCTTGCGCACACAAATCACATAAACAAATACAGACTTGGAATAACAATCTGTTCGCTATTAAGATCTCTAGGCATATTCTGATGCGGTGAAGCCAAACTGTGTATTCGACAATATGCGTTTTTGCATAGTATTTAGGTATCCACTTTGCGGAAAAAACGCATAGGCACTGTCAATAAAAAAAAAACAATCCGTTTAAAACGTCTGCTAAAGTTTTTTTTTGTTAGCAATCTATTGATTTAAACATCGTGAGGAAACCTGGGGTCTACTCCGAAGTAGTATCGGCCGAATGTTCGGCCATTTCTTGCTACGAATGCTATTTGGTTCGGTCGGTTCCGATCCTACACTCTTTCGAATATTGACTATGGTCCCGACCCAACTGAGCCGATCCGAACTTTTTTCGCATTTTTCAATAATATTCGGTTCGGCCATGTGTCGGTCCGTTCCGAACATTCGCACTTTGCACTTCGGAGTAGGCCCCCTGGACTTATAATTAATATACCTACCTAAGTCTGAAATAGCCAACCCGCCTTGGGTAAGAGCGATGATCAGTGCTCGTGCCTTCTCTGCATGAGAAGAGGCATTTGCCTTGTAGTGAGACAATAATAGACTGGTATTATTATTTTTAATTAAGCGCTTTGTTTCCTGTGCCAACAGAAACATCTCACGAGTTTTAATTCCTACGAGTTACAATTGTGAATATTGGAACGTTTTTATGGGGTATGCAGTAGCCCGCGAAATCGAAATTTTCTTACGTTTTTTGCAAATTGCAGGTCAGTGTCAGGTTGTACGTTGAACATAATACGATTTGCGGACGAAACCAGGGGGTCTACTCCGAAGTAGCTACGAAGTTACTATTTGGTTCGGTCGGTTCCGATCCTACACTCCTACACTCTTTCGAATATTGACTATTGTCCCGACCCAACTAAGCCGATCCGAACTTTTTTCGCATTTTCAATAATATTCGGTTCGGCCATGTGTCGGTCCGATCCGAACATTCGCACTTTGCACTTCGGAGTAGGCCCCCAGTATGTATTTACAGAATTATAATCATTAAAATCATCAATACTACTCTCTAAGTTCATATAATCCTATTTAATGACTATTTCATGAAATACTGTGTGTATATTTTGATCCCTATACTCTTTTGACGTGTGTATTTCGCAATTGCGCATGGCTGAAATTGGGGGCACAAAGGTAATAAAAGAAAAGTGGCTTGTTTCGTGATTAAACTACTTATATTGTTCGGAATATTTTTAACTTTAAAAAAATAAAATAAGCAAGTTTTAGACCAACGTATTTAAAATAGTTCCAATGTTAAAACATTATTACCTTCAAATGCAATTTTAAGCGACTGAAAGTTGGCATCGGTTTTCATGTACAGACGCCAGCAGGTCAAGCTACCCGAAACTGTCAAATTTTCCCAATCAACCTTGAACCATAATGCTCAACGATAAAGTTGAAAATCTATTAAAGAAATTTGACAGATTGTAGTAGGTTGATGTGCTGGCGTCTGTACAATAATAAAACGAAGAAGAAATATTTGACTATGTTCGCCAAATCGATTTATGTGGCATTTGCCTTGTAGATCATAATGCAGTCTTGTAGATAGCTAGATATAATACTATTTATGGTGTAGGTACAGTCACCAAAGGAGGTAAGTAACCAGTGTCGTCGGATATGGTTGAAGTTTAGTAAGAAACAGAAGGATGTTTTCGAATAAAATAAAATAAAATTAATAGAAAAATTAAATTACATTCGAAAACATCCATCGGTTTCTTGCTAAACTTCAACTATACCCGACGACCCTGGTTAGGTACTTATCTCCTTTGGTGACTGTACCTACACCATAAAAATTATAGATATAAATGTATTTTTTTTACAAGAAGTGACGCAATGACAAATATGTTCAATTAATATAATATATTCAATTAAGGGGGAAAAACACAAACATAAACACAGAGCCAAAAATAGCTGTGAAATGACAGTAGGTATGTTTTAAGTCCGTCGTCGATGTAGCTCACCAGAGGCTATCAGATCAGAATTTTGATAAGAATGATAGATAGATAACCAAGTAAAAGCATATTATGTGTTCTTGCTATTTCTGGCATGATTACACAGTTCACAGAAATGGTGTCTATTCATCATGCCTATGTATATGCATTAAGTATAATTATACTTAGCATATTATGCTCATTAGGTAGCGGATTTGGTATTTTTATTTTGAAGATGGTTGTCATGAAGTAATAAAATTAGGTACCTACCTAAAGTCTATTCAAACTAATGTTTCTTCAAGTTAACCAAATATCCACTTTATTTCAATGGTAAGTTAATTTCAGTCACTAGCACTATTGAGAAAGTTATAAAAATGTTTAAAGTTGTAGCGTAAACTGAACTTTATTGTGTAGGAATTAAAGTTATTTTTCCATAAACTCATATTTGTTTACATTTTTGGCAAATAAATCGCGAATGCAGATTATGTACCTAATGGGGACCCGCTTAGCATTCTGTCTCACTTTTATCTTTTTGCTCGGCTCCTAAGGGCCGTACCGTGATGTTAAATAGACTATAAACTTCAAGAAATAGGCCATCTAATGCAAAAAAAAAAAATCAAATCCGACGATCCGACCAGGGATACAAAACTCTTCAGATTTATTACATTAATATAAGTAGAAGGTATTTAAAATCATTTTAGCGATCCTAATCACGTGATTAGGAGCTAGAACGTGATTACGTGATATTGTATTAAAAAAATACACGTCACACGTTTGCTTAAGTGACACGTAACTTTTGAAACTGCTACCAAGAATTAGTCATTATTTGTGTCTAAGATACCAGCCTTGATCTCCTTGTTGCCACAAGTGGCAATAGTAAACAAGACAACTAGATGTACGTGTTTGCGGTTAACAAGTACTGTGTACAGTTAACAGTAGAAGTAAATGATGATTGGTTAGCGTTTCTAAGGTGTTTTATCATAAAACAGTTATTATTTTCTTTTCTGTGATTTTGACTTCAAAGACGGATGTTAATTATTGTAATTTTAGTATATTACGCAAATGTCTAAAAATACCGAAGGCTTTTCGGTATTTTACAGAAACACTCAGAACCTTTTTTGTTCACTCTACTACTAACTGTTATTAATTTCACTACTTGTTTACAAGTTTGAAGTAGGATTGTAAACCTAAAGTAGGTAGTTATAAGGTGCATTTAAGAACGTTAGTGTTTAGGATTAACAGAAACAATAGCTATGTTTAGGTCACTTTGAATATTAGCAGAAACGCTTGAAATCCAACCTTGATGATGATTATGTTTTCTTATTATCGTAAAAACTCCTGCTTTGTGTAGGTGCTGCCTGCAGCACGAGTTACACACAATATACATATTGTCCTAATGATATTGTTTGTAAGGATGGATGGATGGATGTTTTTTGTTGCTCTTTCACGCAAAAACTACTTTTTATCCCAATCTTCCCTTGGGATTGAAACTTATGCGGGTGCACCGCGGGGCGTAGCTAGTAAGAAGATAAGTCCGATATGGACTTGGATCGATATGGATTTTTAGCCTATGTGAAGCAGAGATCATAAGGTCAATTCTCGTGATTTAAAACGTTCAAAATCTAGTCGCAGTTTCATTTCGGCGACAAACAAATGTCAAAAACTTGTCAAAAAGTAGGGAAATTAGAAGTATTTTTTGACAGATTGAGACTGAGCGTTCTTAAAATTACGAGAATTGCCCCTGATATGATCGATAATATGAAGTACCATAAATATTTTTTTATTTTATGCCGGCTGAAAATCGTAACAATAATAGTTTGCCCGTAAGAGATTTGAACGTGCGTCCCTTGGGAGCGTCGACTGACTCTCATTCTGATGATCTTTATTATACTAAAGCTGAAGAGTTTGTTTGTTTGAACGCGCTTATATCTAGAACTACCAGTCGGATTTGGAAAAATCTTTTTGCATTTGATAGCCTAATTCTTGAGGAAGGCTATAGGCTTTTTAACCCGGTCGTGTCGGATTGCCGTCCCATCGGACTATGGGAGTAAAGGAACAGAGAGTGCACCTGTGTTTACGCACACACTTGTGCACTATAATCTCTCTCTCTCCCTCCTGTGTGCCAGGCTATCTCCGTTGAGATTAGCCACCGTGACCGAAATCGGTATGGAGGCTATTATTATTACGTAGCTATTAGTACAGAGCGAATGCAACGCGGCGTCTACGATCCGTATCGACGAGCGCTATTACGTGAAGGGAAAGGGACACAAACTGTACTTACTTAACAAAATGTCCTTTTCGAAACAGCAGCGCATCTCTACTAGTGTTTACTTGTCTGCTGAGTTTCAAACCGTGTAATACACAGGAATCGACCACTGAAACAAAACTGCGGTATCCGTTCCCCGGGGACTTTGCATCAAAGTCGTATAGAGGAGCCACCTAAAACAAAAAACAAAAAAACATTAAAATAAATAATTTGAATAAGTCTTATAATTTTTCTTTATAGTTTTCTAGTATAGGAAGCCGACCCCAATATATTTGGGAACAGGCTCCCACATATATTGGGGTGGGTTCCAGTCTAACCGGACGCAGCTCAATACCAGTATTTTACATGGAACGACTGCCTATCTAATGGGTAATACGATACCCCTTGGTAATACTGGTTGTCAGACTTTTGGGATTCTGATGACCCGTAACGACTGTCAAAAATCCACGAATGGCAACCGGGGCAACGGCTTAACGTGCTTTCCGAGGCACGGAGGGGTCTCGGTATGTAAAAGAAGAAGGCCCATCCATCTAGTAAACTAACTACCAAAACTGTATACTTTGTATGGAAGTTAACCACCCGTTCTGAACGTGTGATTAATTGTGGTTTCACACTACAGTAACGGGGCTTACTCGTACACAGTACTAATATAAATGCGAAACTGGGCCAGGGCGGCCCAGTTTCGCATTTATATTAGTACTGTTAAAGTATTGTGTGCGAAATGGGGGTGTACTATACGTACCTCTGCTTAACCCTCCGGGAATTACAGGCATGATGTTATATTATGTGTATTTTTAGTTTTTCAGTATTTTTCTTAACGGGATTAATCATAAATGCAATAAATCTTATTCACATACCTAACTATGTGGGTCTTATTAAATGAGGCCATGAGAGCCACAGTGGCCTAACTGAAAAGAATTGAACAAATTTTTAGGCCACTGTGGCGCTATGACTTAGAAAGCCACAGTGGCCTAACTGAAAAGAATTGAACTATTTTATAGGCCACTGTGGCACTATGACTTTTACAGTTTAGAACAGTTTTTTCAAATAAAGTCAGTATTGAAAAAATTACAGTTAGGCCACAGTTAGGCCACTGTGGCTCTCATGGCCTTAAATCAGATAATTATATCATTGAATCATGGCAACCAATATTTATTAATCATAATTATTATACCTATTCAAAGGCATGTTTTTATTTAGTATGAGATAACTAATAGTGCAAATTAAATAAAGAAGTTAGGTATTGCAGCATATTTTTCCATCTAGGTATGTTGTGTTAACTTCATGGAATTTCTACAAGTATTTAGTACCTTGCTTTAAGATTTTATGTGTTTATATCTCAACAGGAAACATTATCCTTATAACCTTTGTACTAGACATTCCTCAGAGGGAAAAATAACACAATACATATGGTAGGTAGAAAAATCTGTTATTACAATTGTAAGGCGTTAGAAGGGTAATTTATTGAATGCCGTAATTAAAGAAACAGTTAAAAAGCCATTATGTCTCGCGTGTGTCTATGTTCCGGTTAACGAAGGGTTAGTAAGATAGGTATTCTACATGAGGTTGTTCCGTAGTTTCTACCTATCACCATGTGAAAAAGGTGTGAGTTTATGATGATAAAAATTTAAACTCTACTTTCTGCAAACATTTACATGCCACATACTTTAGATACATAGTTTATCTCTCTGGTTACCCAAATAATGCAATTAAAAGAGTGTGCTGCTATCAAAGATAACATTGCAAACTTCCCAAGTTCCAGATTGAAAGAGCCTTTTAAGTATCATTAATCTAGGTATTTTCTAATAGCTTTAACAATGATCACAAAATATTAATAAAAAAACATTAAAACAGGCAGCTTTTTTCACTATGTATTCTATCTAACAGTTAAGTATTGCTTCAGTTAGACACCTGTTAGGACCTGAGCCCATTGCGCCACTTCCCTTCGGATACATACGTACTCTGGTAAGAAAACGCACCAGAGACCAACACGACCAACTTTGGACGGAGCTAGGCGAATGTAGGCAGGCCAAGGAAGCACTTTCCACAATTAATGGCCGCCTCACGAAACAGGTTCTCCGTCTAAATAAACTAAAGCTGCGTACAGTTACTGCAGCTTTAACTGGCCATGGGCCATTTAACAAACCCCTCTATGTCATAGGAGTAACAGAAAGTCCGCTGTGCAGGGCCTGCATGGAGGATGACGAAACAGCGGCGCATGTGCTGCTAAACTGCCCGGTGGTCGCCACGTACAGGGCAAAGTACTTCGGTAACCCTGGTACCCTACGTGAGACGGTCAGTAACAAAAACGCGTTGCTGGCCTTCCTTGACGAGCTGGGGTGGATCGAATGATCGATTTTCCCACCCGTACGCAAAATACGCGCATTGTCGTGGAGTTGCGGATACCAGCCTGCTGTACCTATTACCTATTCAGTTAGACACATGATTTTGTTAGTTAATACCTTTAATGAGTAGATATGTAACTAGTTAACACAATGTATGTGCACATGTTCAACAACATACATAAAATTGATAACAAATACAACATTTTACAAAACATTAATTACATTTTAAGCAAACTGGTGTTTTATCAACTGCATTGAATTGATTGCCATAATGTATAAGATGAACAGTGCCTTTTCCCAGTGAATCATTGATGAGTAAGGTACAAAGTTCAGTTACACATTGTCTGGCCGAGTGTTTGTGATAAGTTTTTGTTTTTGTTAAATATCAATGTCTAGTTATGAAATTAAAGTAACCACATGTTTCCTTATCTCATCACGTGATCATAGTATGTTAGCATCTGGTTAGAATAAAACACATGTTTCCTATGATAATAAACATTACAATGGAGCAGTAGGCAAAAGTACATTTCTCTAACTTACACACATACATATACATAAACTCGTGCCATCTTCCCAAGGGGTAGGCAGAAACTACAGACTGCCTATACCAAGGGGTTTATTTATAAATAATAATTAAAGTTAAGTGATGTTTATACATCAAAAATGTATGGTTAAACAGTTGCTAATCACTACTTAACTTTAAGCAATGTTTATAAATAAAGGGGTTAATTTCTAACTTGTGTAAGTAAGTATATTTTGTAAATAGAGGGTTAAATCTTTAAATTAGTAAGTATATTAATTAAAACCTGCAGTCTGCTTTTCCTATGAAGGTAAAGAGTCTATGAACATTATAATAATAACAATATTTATAATCTACTTTAATAGACATAACGAGTATTAATTAAATAACTAAGCCAACATGTAATGATTGATTATTGATATTTAATACAGATAATAACATAATTATTTGGAATATTGTAATTTATAATCGTTTTCTTGAGATAAACACAAGGAAGTGATAATTGATTGTTTCAGTATGAAATACTTTCATAATCTAGTTTGGATACAACAATTAATTCTTGATACAGATAGATTACTTATATTGGGACATTGTCACCAAATAATGCATTAGAAAGTCTAGAAGAAATGTTAATGTTGTGACTGCACTGACTGACCCTAATTTCTATTGTCTTTTGAATAACAGTTTCTAATAAGTATTAAAATATCACAGGTGGTTCTAGTTCACACAACAATTTCACTTTCTTAGCAGCTATACACTTTGCATTTTCCCTAGAGTATTATGAATTAAATATGTGTACATACCTTTCTCACATGATCTACCAAAGGCCATACAGTGTCTACATGGTCCATGAGAGTCATGAAGCCCTGGTACAATCTCTGGCCATTTTCTGTATCGTCCGGCTGAAAATAGGTCGCGTTGTTTTGGCACGAATCTTTCAATGCTTCGTACATTGCATACGTTGGGGGAGCACCATCCTGCGACCCTTCGCAGCACAGCGCAGCCTTAGCCGGCGACTCCGCAAATTCCATTTTCGACAAACCCCCTTTCGCGTAACGCAAACCGCGTATAAAGAACTTAATCCTCATCTGCAACGATTTTATTATAAACATCTGACGCACTTATTTGTTATGCATAGAGAAAAAAAACATTCCAATCCAAAATATAATTACAAATTAGTTGGCGGGAAAATTTTGTTATCATTGTATCATAACTATTTTAATATATCAGTCAGCGGCCGATTATAACACACAGCACTGAATTTTATGATTGTAAAATATCGCTCCGTTACGATCGAGTATTGAATACAGTTTGACATGCGACTAAGTTGTGTCTATTTTACTGAATGACAGATTGACAGCTGTTCAGTGTTTTGTTTTTGGTTTCCTTCCCCATCTCCATATTATTTATGTTGGCAACAGTAGCCATCGTTAAGGGGTCGAAACACCGTGTAGGTATTTAGCTATCACATCGGTCAACGATGTGATAGCGATATGTGATAGAAAGAGCTACAAATGACATACATTTTTTTACAATAGGTCTCGGAATAAAATATTTGCTTGAAAAATTGACACCTTGCTTTACAAAGTTGACTGTCAGTTCTTTTAAATATGTCATTAGAAATTACAGCTAAACTAGTCAAGCACGGTGTCAATTTTTCAAAAAAATTAAAGTGTTTTTTGTTTATAACTGCTGAATACATATTAGGCTAATCTAACACCAAAAACGTTGTAAATGTAATTTTAAAAGTACGGAAGAAAAAAAATGTGTTTATAAACTCGAATCTCAGAAAAATTACGTGACTTGGGGTGCGAATGATGTACAAAAAAGACTTACCCAGTTGCGCGACGGGTCACGGGACCCATTATTTTAAAAACTTTTCTATTAAGATAAAAATGTGTTTTGCTTACTTCAAATGTCGCTATTATTGCGTATCCATGAATCTGACATCTAGCTGTCACTATCCATACAATTTTTGGAAACAAGCGAATTCTTTACGCATAATAATTAATAGAATTGCGTAGTTGTTGATTGCAAAAATATGGCGGCCATGTATTTACCAAAATAATTAAAACTTATAAAACCTGAAGACTTTTATGCAAGATAATCGTATACAGGTGTTGCTCCCAAGAGAACTCAGTCTGTTTTAATTACCTACAGCCGGCACTTGTGTGTTATTCTTATTATATAAATAATAGTTAAGATGCGTGCGTGGGTGTTTAATTAGATGTGCTAAAAAAGCTTTTCGGTCAGAAAGATCATCGTCAAGTGGTTTTCAACTCAGTTCAGGTCATTCCTGTCGTATGCTTCCAGTTCAAAAATAAATGTTCATATTTTATTCACTTTTTCACTATTGCTGCTTTTTTACCAGTGGTAGACGCTTTCCTTTTCCTTAGCTAGTATTCAGCTAAAACCCCGGCGCACCACCCGGGGAACGCTCGATCGCTAATTAGTGCTCAAGTCACATACATATTAATCAAATTTTCATTTAATTTGTATCGACATAAAAGTAAATATAAATAAAACAATGACAGTTTGTAGACGGGCAACAGTGCTGCCACCTTTGACGAGCTTTTGATTTTTAACTCCATTGCGGTCAATAGAATATCATGTCGTGACTCGTGATCATGCCATTCACCTTTATCTGTGCATCCTTCACTGTCATAATGCCTAAATGCCACTGTTGGCCTGTCAAACTGTGGTGGTTTACTTACGGGGAAATAAAACATACTCGGATATAAAATCTTATCAAATAAAAACACTGTTATCTATTAAAATGGGGGAAATATCGATGGAGATCGATTCAGTCGATGCCGGTGAGCATGGTAACCAAAGCGAAATCACTACCAACGGCGGAGAAAATGAAGAAAACTCAGTGGTTCAAGAAGGGATTGTGTACCAATATCCAAGTTTATTTACGAGTAAAACTCTGATAGAACTTTCAAATTCTTCTTGGTCGCGTCATAAAAGGGCTAATGAATGTGTGCAGCCATACTTGCGCGGTTGTAAATGGTCGCCGGACGGTACATGTTGCCTCAGTGTAGTAAATAATGATGGGGTACATGTGACCGAATTATCAAGGGACCTCTATTCGGGTAATGTAGCTGCAGACCGGATTATAGATGTTATGGACTCTGTAATCCACGTCAAAGAAGCTGGGTTAATTTATGACTTCTGCTGGTTCCCTCTTATGAACAGTGCAGTACCTGAAAGTTGTTGGTTAGTGTGACTAATATTCCTATGACTAAGTACTTTATTAAAACTCCTATCACACAAACATTGATGTATGCAGCTATAGAATAGCTACTTCAGCATAGGTTAGCTACATCTCATACATTACTGATACATTCTGAATATTTTTTAAATTGCCCATACAAAGTACTTACAACATTTTTTTAAAACCAGTACTAAATACTAATTAATATCTTAATAATTTCAGCTGGCTGACAACTAGACAGAATGCACCGGTGCAGATGTGGGATGCCTTTGATGGTTCACTGCGGTGCTCATACCGAGGATTTGATGCTGTTGATCAGATGGAGCCAGCCATCTCTGTGGCCTTTACAAAAGATGGCCGCAGAATTATAGCTGGATACAAAAAGGTCATCAGAACTTTTGATGTTGAAAGGTGATTAAAGAATATTACTGTAAAGTTATCCAGTTAAACTGGACGCCGACCCCAACTTAGTTTTGAGAAAAGCAGAAAATATAGAGAGATTCAATATAACGCCTAGACATATGATGAGTCTATATTTTCTGTGTAATCGCAAATTCAATATTGATTTTATTCTAGTTGGGTTAAAAGTTAGCATTTTTTTAAATATCAAAAGTTACCAAAGATGGCCCACAAAATGCTTACCCTTCATCAACATCATTTAAAAATGAAGTAAATGAAGTGAAGAATTCTTGCTACAGAGAACTTGAAACGGTCTTTGATCATAAACATAACATAAAATCTCACCTTTGTTTCCCGATGGGTTGGGCAGAGGCATACCTATAGTACACCCACATTTCACCAGTAATGTTTAAGTTTCATTAAATAGGGGGCAATCCTATTGCCATTAACAGGCACAAGTCCAGACTCCAGGCTGCTACTGAAATATTTCAGATGGTAAAACCCAATGACACTTTTCCCAACCTGGGAATTAAACCCAAGACTCATGCTCAGCAGTTGTACTTGCAACCACTACACCAACAAAGTCACACTCATAAAATTCCACATAAATAAGTAATTATATTATGGTTTGGCAGAGACATTGTTGCACAACCTGTTGCCATGGATTCAAGTACAGTTACGAACACCAATATGTCAACACTCGGCAACTATCAAATGAGATTCTTTTGTGAAAAACGAATGCAACGTTGAAATACGACACATTACGTAAACCTATGGGTTCGGAAATGCTATGTTCGTAACAACATAAAATTTCATTAAATAATAAAGGAGTAAATCGGTTTTGAATAAAACCGAGTGTATACATACTTTTGCTCGTGACTGTACATGATTCTGGACCACCTTCCGTTGAAATTTTTCATCAGTAGTGAAAAAAGTGCAATACTATGCAATACAATGCATAGAATAGCTTATTTTTTTTATATCCAACCCAAAATTAGGGCCCAGAATTATGTACTTACTGAATCCATGGCAACAAGTTGTGCGTAGATGCCCCTGCCACCCTGTATTTTGTACATTTAAACATGTTTATTATTTAATCCACAGGCCAGGCAGAGATTTTGCAGAACATAAAATTCAAAGCCCTGCTTCGTGTTTTGATACTAGTGACAATCTACTGGCAGTTGGTTCCTGGAACACAAGTATTAGTTTATACAATGTCAATGAAATGGGTGCTTACAAGAGTATTGGGAAAATGCATGGCCATGGAGGTAAGTTATTTATGTTTACTTTTTGACCTAATTATAAATATGGCAGTTAAACTACAGCAATTAAGGCTTCAGTCATAACGTAAAGGAGCAAGCAAGCCATTGTCCAGTACAGTGCAGCAGCATTTCAAGCTGCATACTGGTTTCTATTAACATAAATGGAAATGTTCTCACACCTTTTCATTGTAACTTGAATATCGTTAATAGATATTGTCCTAATAATATGATATCGAACATTATTGAGATGATTTGAATAGAGTTTTCTCAATCATGATTGAGTGTAGGTGTAAGTTGTTCGCAAAAATATTTTTATGTAAGTTAGGTAATGTTTTATGTAACATCATAGTCTCATCATAATATTCTTATATTGGTTCAACTCATCATCTGCTTAGCCTTTTCCCAACTATGTTGGGGTCGGCTTCCAGTCTAACCGGATGCAGCTGAATACCAGTATTTTACATGGAGCGACTGCCTATCTGACCTCCACAACCCAGTTACTGGGTAATTAGTAATACGATACCCCTTGGTAAGACTGGTTGTCAGACTTTCGGGCTTCTGACTACCCGTAACGACTGTCAAAGATCCACGAATGACAGCCGGGACCAACGGCTTAACGTGCTTTCCGAGGCACGGTGGGGTCTCGGTATGTAAAGATGGTCACCCATCCACAGACCAACCGCGGCAAGCGTAGCTTAACCTGATCGATCGACCTGTGCGGTTGTTATTATTTAGCCATGGGCCCCTCAATAATTGTGACAACTGTTCAACCATTTTCTTCTATCTCGTTTTCAGGCGGAGTAACACAAGTGAAATTCGCGCCAGACGGCCTACGTCTCATATCAGGCGGACGTAAGGACCACAGACTACTAATATGGGATATCAGATATTACCGTAGACCACTCAACATACTATCTCGCGTAGTGGATACTAACCAAAGAGTTTACTTCGATATCTCGCCGTGTGGCAGGCATTTGGTGACTGGTGGTACAGACGGAGTGCTAAGAGTATGGGATGAGGAACAAGTGCATTGGAAATCCAGTTTGGATACTACTCTGGATCAAGGCGATAATGCTACTTATAAGGTTTGTATTTTCTTTATTTCTCATTTTCTATTTGATTCTATCTATCTATATACTAATAATAAAGCTAAAGAGTTTGTTTGAACGCGCTAATCCCTGGAACTAATTGGATTTGAAAAAAAAATTTTGCACTTTATAGCCCGATTGTTGACGGCCCTAGCGTGATCTTAAATAGTCTATAGCCTAGGCTATTTAAGATCACGCTAGGGCTCTTAAGAATTGAGCAAAATAAAACCAATTATCGAAAACGAAGTAATAGCGCGGGCAGGCGATGCGATGCGTTGGAGTGGGTCGGGGAACAAGAAATTTCACGCGGACGAAGTCGCGGGCAGAAGCTAGTTTGTGATAAAACAAGCTGGTTTGTATACGAGCACGCTCATTGAGCTTTTTAAAATAGGCTTTCATATCTCAGCCACCATTGATGCGATAATGTTCGGGATTCAGCACAAATCATCATTTGCAAGAACAACAGAATTTACACCAGTGTTTTGATAATGACTACGTTTTTCTTTACAGTTCCCCCTCCACAAAGATTGTTGCAACAGCATCTCAATACATCCACTACGTCCCATCTTAGCGACCGGCTCTGGACAATTCCACTTACCAGACCCCCTCCTCTCACCACAAAAGAAATCTAATAATGGCAATAAGAATGTCAGTGATGGTTTAACTCCAATGACAACGGTAGAAGTGAATTCTGACATAAATAATGATAATACGACTGTAAAAATAAATGAAAAAAAGGAATCAGATGAATGTGGTAACGAAAACGAACAATCAGCAATTGATGTAGACGAGAAATATTCTGACAAAAGTGAAAACAGTTTAGTGTTCTGGTGGATTGGTGACGTATCTGAATATAACCCAATTATGTAATTTGCATTGTATTTTTATTTTTCACGTGGTTTATCATATCGAATTATCGATGTTATCTAGTCCTTAAGTAGTTGTAAGTTTCTCATATTCTGATATAAAACCATGCAGTTGATATTTTGTTTTTTATGAAATCTTTTTGTGTTACCCCATAAAATAAAAGTACATGACGGTTTTGCATGTGGCGTTAGCCGACTTGTTGAAAGTATTGTGGAAAAGGCGGACCAAACCATACACGAGCACCAATTTAAAACGGATACATATTAAATGATTTAGAGCACTCTCAAAATTAAATTGAAATTTGACCTTTCATTTATATTCGATAGGGTTAATCGTGACACTGTTCATGCAAGTTTGTTTGGTATGGGGTTCAAAAAAGCTCTAAATGTAAAAAATAATTAGTTAAATAATAGATTTCAGTGCCTCGGTAGTAGGGTTCAGTCTTACGGATCAGCATATGTTAGGTCAAGCAGGTGTTCCCCAAGGTTCAATACTAACAGCTGGTTTTCGAATTGAGAATTTTATGTTGATCATTTGTCAAAGTCTACCTAAACATTATTAAACATAATATTTCTGGAACGAACTTTTTTATCGCGGTTTGCGGTGAGAAACTTCGTTCCAAAAATATAAGAAATCGTCACGTAACGAAAAAGCGTTATCGTTGCGACCTTGGACCAAGGTATTTCGAGAGTGCAGCCGATAGTGTGGTAAAAACGTAGACAGAGGATAGTAATAGACATGCTGTTAAAATAATAATAATTGCGAGTGAGACGACACTTATGTCAAAATGTGTATGTGTGAGCAGGACATAGCATGCATTTTCTATCTCTATTTGCGTATCGATTTTTGTTGTTTGGCATCGATGCCAAACAAATTGTGGCGTTAAAATATTTTCGTTGATATAAACTGAAACGCATACTTTGTGTAATTTCTGACTTTATTGATATTCCAAAAGGTAATATTTAGTGTGTAATGATGGTGAGTTTCTGTGTAAACGGCTGTAAAAGTCGTAGTGAACGAAATCAACCAAACATAACCTTTCATCGGTAAGTAGCATATTTTACCTATTACAGCAAGTAATTTAAAAGAATATTGTACTTAAGACTATTTTGTGTCAATAATAAGCAAAATATTGTGATAATTTCATCTAAAAAGACGATTAAAGCTGCAGTAATGTACTTATGTCGAACTATCGCTATCTCATACTGCATACGCTGAGGACTTGTCTACCTACTATCCTCTGTCTACGGGTAAAAATGAAAATCCAAGATGGCGGCTGCCAAAATTTTGAAATTTTTCGTCGTGCGTTTCGATTTCATGTTTTCGAGGGTGCTAAAGATATTAGAAATGTAAATGCAAGATGGCGGCGGCGAAAACTTTAAAATTTTTCGTCGTGGGTGTCCTTTTCTTGGTTTTTGAGGGAGCACAAGCCGATAGCGATGTCAAAATGAAAATCAAGAAAGAAAGATGGTGACAGTTTTATGAGAGCTCAAATCTAATACTAGATCTTCTTCGTAGCACTCTTGTCAGAGCGGTCGTGGTCCTCATGTAGTTTCTTATCATGGGCTGATGTGATTGGCCTCATGATTTCTCGCCACCAACTCCAATTTCTGATAGTTTTTGTGCACTCATACGAGGGATCGTCCACTGCGGATTTATTTTGGTCAGTCCATCTCATGGTGAGCGTCCGCGTGCTCTAGTGCCCTCCACTCTACCCTGCACGACAAGGCATTCTATAGAGTCGCCCTCACACCTTGAAACATGTCCGAAGTATTTGAGAATGCGCGTTTGGACCAGAACAGATAGACGCTTTTCGATGAACAACGTTTTGGACTCGAAGGCATGCAGTCTGAATTCGGGCGGAAATACAATTTACAGCCTTGATGCAGACATCAAGGCTGTAAATCGTATTTCCGCCCAAATTTCGCCTTCATAGTCCGTCTTCTCTCGACCAAATCAAGAGTATCGTCAGTCATCCAGAGCTGACGCCTTCGAGCCTTAGATGGCTCTATATTAAATACGCGTAAGTATTAAATTCACACTTCCTCTCTCTCTCTTTCTATTCTATAAGAGTGTGTGTGCCTGCGAGTATTGCATAAGGAACTTTGTTTCTGAGGGGGGCTTTTATTATTTCGGAATTCAGTTTTCTTCAAACTTTGAGTATTTGAACTTAAGTTACTCAAATTGGCGTAAGGATCTTCGTTTCTGACGGGGGTCTCCCGACCGCACTCGTCATGTTATCATTTCGTCTATGTGGGCACACACACTTTGGCTTAGAATTAAGTATTACAAAGTGTACCATTTATTCAATGTCTAAAAAAGTCTTCATCCTAGCACAGTTCATAACAAAATGTTCTTATGATTGTAGGTTACAGTGTTTCTGAGTACCTACTTCAGTGAAAACGTACCTCAGGTGTGAGAAAAAAAATGAAGGTGCAAACAACAAATTGACCCTATTGTTCTAAAGAAATAGTAGCAATCACATTGTACGAAAACAATCTCGGCCGGCGCTACTTTCGAACAAACCTCAATTTGAGCGGAGGGAACAAAATGGTTCCTTTTATTGATAATAGGGTGTTGAAGTTAACAACTGATAGGTACTTTCTGATACCCGACCCGGCAACAAGGCGCGTTCATTTTAAAGCCTACCTTAGTTGAACGTACCTAAATGCTAAAACTTATTCGTTTTATTGCCAAGCGCGGGCGGAACATTCGGAAATATTTAACAACTCTTTTCAAAACGATATTATCATTTGATTTAGAGCTAAGTTATAAATTCGTTTATGAGTTATTTGGTCGTTTCGGTATTCGCATTGTTGGGCTTATTGGTTTAGTTCTGCCTAGGGAGTGGAAGTTTCTAGGGCTTTTTAATGACTTTAGAAGCGGTTATGTTTGATATTTAACAAATATTTTATTTTAAATGAAATGTTTGTTAACAATAAATTTTGCCCTACATTTTCTCTGATTTAGGTATTTTTATACACAGGTGTCGCTGACTTTTAAGGGCGAACAGTTTCCCTCTGATTTCGCTTTTCTTCGGCCATTCTTCAATCGAGGCGTCTATTCTTCCTGTGCTGGATTGCATTTAGCATTTCCAGACAATATACAATCCTAAAAAATACAGTCCATTTTCTTACTTATTTGTGTGAATTCGTAACACAGAGAACAGATCATTATTATACATAATTATGGAAAGGAGCTCTTATCGAGTATTGGTCGGTGATATGCTTTTGATGATATATATATATAAAAGTAATAACACAAAGGCGTATATAAATGTCTACTATTACAATGAATGATCATAAGGCGTTATTGCCATAATAACCACATTAATCTTATTACTTATGTTGTTATATTTATTAGCAGACAAATGAATGCTGTTATCCATCTTCTCTGGCCATGCTCTAGGTAGACAATCGTATTAAGAATATTAATCAAAATCCAGAAATAAATCCCTGTTCAATCATTTTAATTTACTATGGATAACATTATAGATAAGTATGTCAGTTAATAAATTCCCCCCAGCTAGGAGTCCGTACAGCCGGTCTATTATGTAAAAATCTCATAGTGAAAATTTAGGTGAAGTGAGCTTAAACTGAGCAGTCATTCCACTTGATACTAGGGATTGACAGTTGACTTTACCTAAGTTTTCACTGTCAGATTTTTACAGAATAGAATAGATCGCCAGGTCACCCAGGCAGGTCTCCTCCAGTGTAATAGCCACGAAGCGGGCTCAGCGTAAGTTGAAGGATATCACACATCTTCGTATTTAGTTCTAAGACTTTTTGGTTACCTCTCGATGTTTCCCGATACCGTTTTTTGGAACAGATAGAGGTCAAGAGCAGGCCTCATTCGCAGTAAAAAAATAAATATTTTAAGCGAAATCCATTAAAACTAGGTACCTATTCCAAACTGTAGGAAGGGAAATTTTTCCATTCCCTAAACTCGAATTCTAGGAATACAGGGTAATTGTACCTGTACACTGAGCTATTATGTATAATCCCAACTTTGAGTAAGGTCTTGAGAAATACGAAGGCAGTCAAAATGTCATCGCGTACACCCTAAGATAAGACGTTATTTCAAGATAACCTCGCCTAGTGATCTAGGCTTTTAAACTGAGACGTGCCCCGTACTATGAGGATACCTTAGTAAAGATCTCCTAAGAACCACGTACCGTACCTACCTAATTAGTACAAGGTAATTTTTAAGGTTCCTGAACACTCGTGTGCGAATGTGCTAATTTCAGAATTAGGTAAATAGTACTTAGTTACACAAATTCAATTAATAATTTGTGATGAAGTATTATCTTTTTAATATTTCTTACAAATACAAACTAGCTTGTACCCACGTGTATGTCGGAAATTATGCCACAGGAACTTATCTGTGTGCCAAATTTCATCCAAATCCGTTGAGCCGTTTTTGCGTGATAGAGTAAGAAACATCCAAACATACAAATTTTCACTTTTATAATATTACTAGTTGCGCCCCGCGGTTTCACCCGCATAAGTCTCGATCTCATGGGAATATCGAGATAAAAAGTATTCTATGTCCAAATTCAGGTCATGGTCTACCCATGTACCAAATTTCATCCAAATCCGTTCAACCTTTTAGCGCGAAATTGTAACAAAGTAACATAGAAAAAATCAAATCTTTACTCTTTATATTATTAGTATAGTTATAGTAGGATAAAGGGATACCTAAATAGATCATTTTCTATCAGAATAATTAGAAATCTTTTCTGGATTTGCGTAGTGTTAAGAGTACCTAGGTATTTCACAATAGTGAAAGTATACAGAACTTTCACTATTGTGAAGTACTAGGTAGGTAGGTACTCTAATATTAAGTATGTATTCACTAAAAATGTTAAATTTTAAAGTGCCTATTATTCGCAGTAATTCCCGGTAACGGTAATATCGATTGCTGTTATTAGCTAATGGAATACAATTGACCCGTTTTTCGCAGATGCTAAACGCTGTCGGCAAAATTCCGAAAATTTCCGAAAAAAATGGGGCGATTTGTAATATCATTAACTATCAAGAGGTTGTTAGATTTTGTAACACGACTACTTGGAAAGCTTTTAAGTAATTTTCGATGGGTAGCTAAAATTAAATAGGTGTAATTTATTTTGTAACAGTAGCTACTAGAATGTTTTATTTTATGTAAAATATCCTACATCCAAGACTATGTATGACTACTATACAAACATAACATAACATCACGCCTGTATTATGCAATCGAAGAGTCAGTTGCCTACCTCTTCGGTCGAAGAATACAGGTGTCACACCTCTGCAGGTGTCTGAGCCTACAGTATACCCACACTTCGCCAAAAATGTTTATTACTGTTTGTTACTATCTTTTTGTTGTGTTTATCTGAGACACGTAAGCTAGAAAATCTAGAAACTCAAACTTGTACCTACTTATCTTACAAAACAAAATTACAAACAAACATTGCGTTTTACGAGTTGTTTCGTAGCTCGGCGTAGGCGATACCTATCTCGTAGCCGTAGCGGGCTGTCGTAGACAGCTACAGCGCTACGGCGTAGCCTTCGCAGCAAAAATATTGCTTTACAGAAGGCTTACTTGATAAGGAACTGAGAAATGGATATGCTTCTACGTAACTGCAATTTACGTAATTAAGGAAAGCCTTGATCTACTGCACTGTATTTAAGCGATAAGTGTTTTTATCTAGTTGATTTAAAGGGCAGTTTTCTTTTGCATTCTTGGACCTTTTACGGCATTTTTATTTCGTGTTGCTATTGTGTCACTACGAGGAAGTTAGGTAAAGAAATATGTCGCAAGTTAACTGCCCCAGAGTGATGTTTTGTTTGCTCAGCCATACCGGTTATTTATTACTTTTATACGGTACACAGTCCAACTTTGTATTGTCGGTCAGCTAGATTGAAACACTAGTTTCTGCTTCGACTTTTGTTTGCTGTTTTATATACCAACAGTTTATAAAATGAAACTGACATTGTTGGCAGTTGATGATAATGCGACTGAAAGGGAAAACTGCATCGAACTTAAACGATTAATTTGATGGCTACGTTAGTTGGTTGGTTTGTATGCTAATAATACCTAATGGGGTCATCAGAGTGTAAACTCGTATATCTAGGAGACTTTTATAACTCGGGTAAAGCAACATATTTTCAAAAAATCTAATCTGATCATTTATTTGCTTGAATACATGAGGTGACATGTCATATATGTATAAGTAACAAATGTTCTTTATACCATATCCTATCTCAACACGTGTACAAATAACTATTATAAATAAAATACATTTCTTACATTAATCATTCATTTATCTATTATGCTATATTTTTTTTAAATTGCTGGTTTTCCTACAATATGATATTTTCCTAAAAAAATCTAATTAGTCCGACAGTTAGATTTATTAAAAAAATATTGAACCCGTATTTTTTTGTCAATTATATAAGAAATGATGAAGATATCGCCCGTTAAAGTTCCGCGTGACGTCACTTGCTTGCGACACTTTTGCAAGCAAGTGACGCCACGACCCCCACTCCCAAATTTTGACGCGCTTACCTTTGTCATTTTTAGTTTGATTGAAAAAAAAAATACGTGTCCATTATTTTTAACTGACTGACTAAATATAATAATTATTTTTTTTACCCAGGCAACTACACTATTGGCGACTGTGTAAATAATAAAAGATAAATAAGATAAGAAGAAGAACATATGTTAAGAAAAGAGAAGATAAATTAAGATATACTCATACTTAACCTTTGTACTCATATTATGATTATGTGATATCAATATGTATTTTACTGTGTGTACATAAATAATAAAATAAATAAATATATTGTACATATCGGGTTGGCCCTGACATCAGAAGTGAAACTCAGATATGGCTATACACAATTTTATTTCAATCAAACAATTAGGTTAAAATAATATGGCAATGAAATAATCAGCAAATAATAATGACGGTGAGGGCGGTCACGTAGGGCAGTACTGACTGTCAGGGACAGTGGTCCGTGCATCCACCGCAATAAGGACAGTACTAATTGTCAGAGACAATGTTCCACGTCCACTAACCGGGCAGTACTGACTGTCGAGAGACAGTGGTCCGTGCACCAAGACGCATCCGTTGGAAATGCGTACCGACTCCACAGTGCGGCGCCTTATAAAGGCGGTCGCTAGTGGAGGGGTCTCCCTCTACTAGCGTAGTGTAGTACTGTAGTGGAGGGTTCTCCCTCCATTACATTACAATATTTTACTGGCTTGGATATCGAGTCTTTTAATCCAAGTGACCGATAGAGTGAATGATGCGTCTGGTGCACGTTCCACTAGCGCCATCTAGTCGCCGTCTCTCGCAGCTGCTTAACAATATGGCTGCCGACACGGCCATTCTGACAAAATTCACTCGTCCTCGAGTGTATTCATCCATCTATAGCTAAAAAAAAAGGAGATTACTTAATCCACATCATCGTTACATATCAAAATAGCACTGGACTAGGTATTTCTATACAATAGAAAACCCCTACAGTTCAAAATAGCACTGGACTAGGTATTTCTTTACAATAGAAAACCCCTACAGTACATGCTGGTCTGAATCGTCACCCACTAAAGCAGGTAAGATTCCTGCAGCGCATCACAGATCATAACCCACAACAGTAGGAGAGACCTCACTCAAACATGCTGGTCTAAATCGTCACCCACTAAAGCAGGTGAGATTTCTACAGCATATCACAGATTATCACTCACCAGCAGGAGTGATTTTAATATTTTATTTGCAGTAATGATCATCTCTCTCAAAAGTAGAAGAGACCATACCAATTGATCATTCCAAAGATTCAATCATAGCTTCGGAATTATCTACACTTAATGTTCAAGAGCCAAGGGAGAAAGTTTCTTCAGATCATTTAAATTATTTGCATTTAAGGTGCGGGAATTTACAGAGTGTTTCCTCTGAATCATCTACAGTCAATGTTCGAGAGCTTACAGTACGGATTTCCTCCGAATCCGAGGTCGCATTATTATTTACAGGCACATCAGATATACTATTATCATCATTTTCATCGCTATAATTTTTCGCCCTTTAGGTACTTGAAATAGTTGGGATTTATCATTTACCACAGTTGATTTTAATTCACGACGTATTTGGACGTCACACTGAGATAGTATGGAAATGGCAAACCAGTCACGCATTCGGAATATTTTCAATTAATTGCCAAAGACGCAAACATGCCTTGGGGGGTCTCATTAGAAGTAATTTGAAATTTGAGGGTACTGTCAAAATGATCCTGAATAAGCATAAGGCGAGAGAACTGAGCTTTCAAAGTTTCCTGTATATCTTCCCTTTGATATTGTTTGGGAGATATCTTGTTCAATAATGTGGCTGCGCGGCCTCGAAGACAATGAGTCAGCGTCATGATAAGATCGACACCTATCAAATTTTTGCTCTTAATGATGGTATCTGACAGCCGACACCAGCCATCTATGTCTGAATTGGGGTCGTCAGGATCAAACGGTACCAACGCCGTGAAAGGTTGTGGTGGTGCATCGGACCGGGGAAGTAGAGCATCAGTTAATTTTGAAGGAAACTATTCGAGGGTAACAGAATATTTTTCTGCATATTTTGTGACTGTGGAGTGTCACTAGTGGGCGGGCAATCCGATCCCACTTCTGATATCGGGTTGGCCCTGACATCAGAAGTGAAACTCAGATATGGCTATACACAATTTTATTTCAATCAAACAATTAGGTTAAAATAATATGGCAATGAAATAATCAGCAAATAATAATGACGGTGAGGGCGGTCACGTAGGGCAGTACTGACTGTCAGGGACAGTGGTCCGTGCATCCACCGCAATAAGGACAGTACTAATTGTCAGAGACAATGTTCCACGTCCACTAACCGGGCAGTACTGACTGTCGAGAGACAGTGGTCCGTGCACCAAGACGCATCCGTTGGAAATGCGTACCGACTCCACAGTGCGGCGCCTTATAAAGGCGGTCGCTAGTGGAGGGGTCTCCCTCTACTAGCGTAGTGTAGTACTGTAGTGGAGGGTTCTCCCTCCATTACATTACAATATTTTACTGGCTTGGATATCGAGTCTTTTAATCCAAGTGACCGATAGAGTGAATGATGCGTCTGGTGCACGTTCCACTAGCGCCATCTAGTCGCCGTCTCTCGCAGCTGCTTAACAATATGGCTGCCGACATACATATAAGCTGTTGGTGTACCTTAATAAATAAATAAAATAAAATATTTTTCAAATGCATATACTCAGACTAGCGCAGATCTTTCAAACCATTTGCTTCTAGAGGCGGCCTTTTACGATTATTGTCACGACACAATACCCAACTACCCTATTCTCGTATATGTGTGTATTCAGGAGACAGCTCCAAGATTTACGAGTTAAGCAAACGAACATCCGCTTCGCTTCACGCAATCGTATCGCATTCACATCTCCATAAAACATACTAGTGACCCTCCCTTTCTTCGCACGGTATTACGTCTTGACAAAACATTGAGATTTCAATATTATATGTAAGTTTAATTTTAATAAATTGAACACGTAAACCTTTCGGAATAAATTCTCTAAATTGTGGTGAAAATTAAAGATGAGAGAGAAGATGATGAGAGTGTCTTATTTCTAGTGATCTTGCACAAGTCGAGCTCACAGGATTTTTTTTAACTAGTGCGCGGTCTGTTACCCTGAATTCAGCATATGATTTGCTAGCGGCGAAATTTTTCGTCGGTTATTATCTTGTATAAAAAAAAAATCTGCTGTTTTATAGAAAAGCATGGAACAATTTTTTTTTTAACATTCGAAATATATGAGAAAATGTTGTGTAGCGACAAGAAAAGCTTAACTTTAAAGTCAAAGGTGATTAAATCAAAGAAAGGGAAGTAGAAATCAATTAAAGATTTATTTACAAGGTAAGGATGGAGATGGAATGGCAGTGGTGTGTATTATGTGGAGGTGGGGTTTATGGGTGACGATACGCGATAGGTGGGTTGAGGAGGCTGAGGTGGAGTTGCAGATGGAGCTGAAGAGGTAGGAGGCTCAGGAGAAGTTGACTGTACTTACTTGTTTGTAATTAAATTCCGCAGTAAGGGGATTTTGATGAGAATTTGGTTCTTTCAATTGATCTCAGTCGAAGAATCTTTCGAATTCATGATTACAGTTTGCGCACTGGCTAAAATATTTTCCTGTAGAGATATTTTGCAATCATCGCTTTTTTATTTCAATGCGCCACATACCTATTTGTTTATGCTTTCTACTGGCGTGGATTTTGGATAGCGGGCTTCTTCTGTATTTTGCGCGCATCCCGAATGATTTGTATTTGAATATTACCTATATTCCGACATATGTATGTCGGAATATAGGTCGTCGGTCGTTCTTAGTGTCGTCTTTTGTTTTATTTTTTGTTGTTACGCCGACGCTAAATAAATAAAGATAATTGCAGTAGAGATTTTTTTAAAAAAATAAACAATGCACCTTTCTAAACCTACCTCATCATCATTGTCCTGCAATTATCTTTATTTATTTAGCGTCGGCGTAACAACAAAAAATAAAATAAAAGACTTCCAAAAAAGACACTACAAAGTGAAAAATAACTTTAATTTCGGAAGTCGTTGGCAAACAACGAAAATGTGAACTCAATGACACTGACTTCCGAAATTAAAGTTATTTTTACTTTCTTTTTTGGAAGTAGGTTATTTTTTTTTTTTTTGTAAAAATTGTTTTCTTCCATACATTCTCTATTAGTCGTCATCTCGGTAGTCACCCCCTTTCTAACCATAATTATAATCTTTCTACTCCTCCACCTGCTTCAAAAACAGACCACCTGTGACTATAATCATCTTTAATGGTAATGTCGGCCATCATAATTGATATCGGAAAATACTTCCCTAAGGACCCTTCTCAATTTAACGTGCTCATTAATTGTGGATTCTTCCCTTGATACAACATCTAAATCCGTACGATAACGTAACACCATGCCTATATTCCACAAAGGGATAGTATTGTGAAGGGCTGATGAGCCCTTCAAAGGAATCAAACAACGATACGATTTCTTTACGTTTATATTGACTGAACGTCTTTACACATTGCCGACTAAAATAGGACTGTCTTTTCTTAAACAAAAAAACCTCATTAAATATTTGACACCCCGTTCTAAACTTGCTTGAATGTTCGAATGGAACCCGCGCTAAATTATAGCCAGCCTACATAAGGTTGACTTTAGTGGACAACCTTTACAGTACACACATTTCGCCAGTTATATTTAAGTACCATGTAACAGCGGGCGACCCTATTGCCATCAAACAGGCACAAATCCAGACTCCGGGCTGCTACAGAGAAATTCTAGATCTAAAAACACATTAACACTTTGCCCGAGAATTGAACCCAGGACCTCATACTCAGCAGTAGTGCTAATCTGTGCGATATAAGCTTTAAAAGATGATCAGTTCTTTTCGGACAGTGTCACCTCATCTCTTAAAAATCCATAGGTGTTAGGTGTATGTGATTGTGTATACTAAAAGCCTACGTGCATACAGCGACCATCACTTAAATTAAATCATTAGACAACTGTTTCGTGTATCAAGCCAAACTGTCGCAGTTTTCCCTGTTCAGTTCGGTCTCCCAATGTATAGTATGCTTAAATCCGCAAGACATGGATCCATCCATCACTTTCCCACAAATCCCTTCTTGAATAAATAACTTTGGTGTAAAAGCTGTTTGTTAAAGGCAGATGGCGCCACTGTTACGTCAGACTGTTTATGAACTTAAGAAATTAAATAGTCGTCTGGAAAGTTATTATAAAAAAGTGATTTATGGAATTGGTTGTGCTAATTTTTAGTAAAAGTTTTAAGAATTAGGTTTAGCGTATACTGTTAAAATGATTAACACTTCTCTACCTATTGAATTGTAAGTAAGTGCAATCAAACTTGTAAGGTTTCTGACCTCTTCATCAATTATTCTGTAATTGTTCATGGTGTTTATTCTATGTTTACCTGATAACCAAATATGCAAAAGTCTAAGTCTTTCCGAAGCACGAAGGGATCTCGATGTAATGGATGGTAACCCATCCATGGAAGACCTCAGGTAGCGTTGCTAAATTTATTTTAAGTTATTATAAATCCACGAGCCCCTCCTTAAAATTTAACTAAATTTAAATATGAAGTGTAACACCTTTTAAAGTAATTAAAAACTCTCACGGTACCGTATGTTAAATGGCTATTAACTTGTTTTCCTTCTCGTCTCGTCGAAGTTTGTCAGCTTTCCCGAAACTTAGTTCACAGCTGGCGTAGCCTAAGGGCAAGATTTTCAGATCGGACTCTGACTTATTCTCATGCACATATCATGCACATGAGAATAAGGTTCGTATAAAGAGTTTTGCTCACATTAGCTTACACGTTATTAAAATTAATCCAAGACTACCCTGCGCTCAGCATGAGGTCTTGAGTTCGGTTCCCAGGTCGGGCGAAGTGTAATTGATTTTTTTCATCTGGAATATCGGTAAAAGGTTCGCCCCCTGTTTCATGGGACTTGATATAACTGACGAAATGTAGGGTGTACTATAGGTAGGAGGAGGCGACGCGCGTGAGGGAGAGGCAATCTTTGCGCCCTCACGCTCCTAGCCGCCGCAGGAGACGCCCTGGACGGGAGTCAACAGCCGGCTCCCAGCCACCGTAGGCGCGGGCTTGCGGGCGGCGAGCAATGGGCAGCTCGCCGCCCGGTAGGACCAGCCCCGGGTCGACGGCGCGTTGTGTTCCACGCGCGCCTCAAAGAGATGTCAGCACGAACTGACGGAGTCCGCTAGGGCCGATGCCGCCAGGGCTGCGGGGTGTTCGAAAGAGATACCGTGGCCCCTGGCACAGGCAACTGAAGAAACACGGTTGGGTTTAAGTCAGTAAAAGTCTGACACGCCCTTCCGCTCAGCCCAGAGCGGGAGAGGTTACTTGATGATTTCCCACCCAAAAAAAAAAGGGTGTACTATAGGTACACTTATGCATAACCCTTCGGGGTATACAAGCGTAATGTTATGTCATGTTATCCAATACGAGCAATGTGATATAACTTTGCTTCCCGGTGACGCATTTACAAGCTGTTTTCAGCATATTTAATATTTTTTGAGGTCCCTGAAACGTTCCCACTAGGGATAATTGACAATTTTCGCGAAAAACACTTTTCGTCATTGACTTGTGAAAAATTTCAATAAAACTCCTTTAAAAAACACTATTTTTTAAATTTTCTTCAAAATTTTCATCTAAATTCCCGTTCCTGTAATTTTAATTGATACTTACCTGCCTTACCTGTGCTCCCGTGCGCGTTCCGCGTGCCAGAGTCCCGTTTTGGTAGTGTTAGTCCAGGTTTTTACATACATTTTGGTCGTAAATTCAGTTTTTCCAGGAAAATTCCCGATTTTTCTTCGGGACTACATCCAGGAACGCCATAGTCAGCTAGCCCGCGCGGAGACGCGTCTTTTGACACCTCGCCCGTGCGCCTAGCCCACATATAACATAGAAAATTCCAGATTTTTTTGCATTTCATACATAGTATAAATTGACGAAATCCACCTTAGGGAGTCCTGATTTTGATCAAACCTATATAACTTTGCTTCCCGGTGACGCATTTACAAGCTGTTTTCAGCATATTTAATATTTTTTGAGGTCCCTGAAACGTTCCCACTAGGGATAATTGACAATTTTCGCGAAAAACACTTTTCGTCATTGACTTGTGAAAAATTTCAATAAAACTCCTTTAAAAAACACTATTTTTTAAATTTTCTTCAAAATTTTCATCTAAATTCCCGTTCCTGTAATTTTAATTGATACTTACCTGCCTTACCTGTGCTCCCGTGCGCGTTCCGCGTGCCAGAGTCCCGTTTTGGTAGTGTTAGTCCAGGTTTTTACATACATTTTGGTCGTAAATTCAGTTTTTCCAGGAAAATTCCCGATTTTTCTTCGGGACTACATCCAGGAACGCCATAGTCAGCTAGCCCGCGCGGAGACGCGTCTTTTGACACCTCGCCCGTGCGCCTAGCCCACATATAACATAGAAAATTCCAGATTTTTTTGCATTTCATACATAGTATAAATTGACGAAATCCACCTTAGGGAGTCCTGATTTTGATCAAACCTATATAACTTTGCTTCCCGGTGACGCATTTACAAGCTGTTTTCAGCATATTTAATATTTTTTGAGGTCCCTGAAACGTTCCCACTAGGGATAATTGACAATTTTCGCGAAAAACACTTTTCGTCATTGACTTGTGAAAAATTTCAATAAAACTCCTTTAAAAAACACTATTTTTTAAATTTTCTTCAAAATTTTCATCTAAATTCCCGTTCCTGTAATTTTAATTGATACTTACCTGCCTTACCTGTGCTCCCGTGCGCGTTCCGCGTGCCAGAGTCCCGTTTTGGTAGTGTTAGTCCAGGTTTTTACATACATTTTGGTCGTAAATTCAGTTTTTCCAGGAAAATTCCCGATTTTTCTTCGGGACTACATCCAGGAACGCCATAGTCAGCTAGCCCGCGCGGAGACGCGTCTTTTGACACCTCGCCCGTGCGCCTAGCCCACATATAACATAGAAAATTCCAGATTTTTTTGCATTTCATACATAGTATAAATTGACGAAATCCACCTTAGGGAGTCCTGATTTTGATCAAACCTATATAACTTTGCTTCCCGGTGACGCATTTACAAGCTGTTTTCAGCATATTTAATATTTTTTGAGGTCCCTGAAACGTTCCCACTAGGGATAATTGACAATTTTCGCGAAAAACACTTTTCGTCATTGACTTGTGAAAAATTTCAATAAAACTCCTTTAAAAAACACTATTTTTTAAATTTTCTTCAAAATTTTCATCTAAATTCCCGTTCCTGTAATTTTAATTGATACTTACCTGCCTTACCTGTGCTCCCGTGCGCGTTCCGCGTGCCAGAGTCCCGTTTTGGTAGTGTTAGTCCAGGTTTTTACATACATTTTGGTCGTAAATTCAGTTTTTCCAGGAAAATTCCCGATTTTTCTTCGGGACTACATCCAGGAACGCCATAGTCAGCTAGCCCGCGCGGAGACGCGTCTTTTGACACCTCGCCCGTGCGCCTAGCCCACATATAACATAGAAAATTCCAGATTTTTTTGCATTTCATACATAGTATAAATTGACGAAATCCACCTTAGGGAGTCCTGATTTTGATCAAACCTATATAACTTTGCTTCCCGGTGACGCATTTACAAGCTGTTTTCAGCATATTTAATATTTTTTGAGGTCCCTGAAACGTTCCCACTAGGGATAATTGACAATTTTCGCGAAAAACACTTTTCGTCATTGACTTGTGAAAAATTTCAATAAAACTCCTTTAAAAAACACTATTTTTTAAATTTTCTTCAAAATTTTCATCTAAATTCCCGTTCCTGTAATTTTAATTGATACTTACCTGCCTTACCTGTGCTCCCGTGCGCGTTCCGCGTGCCAGAGTCCCGTTTTGGTAGTGTTAGTCCAGGTTTTTACATACATTTTGGTCGTAAATTCAGTTTTTCCAGGAAAATTCCCGATTTTTCTTCGGGACTACATCCAGGAACGCCATAGTCAGCTAGCCCGCGCGGAGACGCGTCTTTTGACACCTCGCCCGTGCGCCTAGCCCACATATAACATAGAAAATTCCAGATTTTTTTGCATTTCATACATAGTATAAATTGACGAAATCCACCTTAGGGAGTCCTGATTTTGATCAAACCTATATAACTTTGCTTCCCGGTGACGCATTTACAAGCTGTTTTCAGCATATTTAATATTTTTTGAGGTCCCTGAAACGTTCCCACTAGGGATAATTGACAATTTTCGCGAAAAACACTTTTCGTCATTGACTTGTGAAAAATTTCAATAAAACTCCTTTAAAAAACACTATTTTTTAAATTTTCTTCAAAATTTTCATCTAAATTCCCGTTCCTGTAATTTTAATTGATACTTACCTGCCTTACCTGTGCTCCCGTGCGCGTTCCGCGTGCCAGAGTCCCGTTTTGGTAGTGTTAGTCCAGGTTTTTACATACATTTTGGTCGTAAATTCAGTTTTTCCAGGAAAATTCCCGATTTTTCTTCGGGACTACATCCAGGAACGCCATAGTCAGCTAGCCCGCGCGGAGACGCGTCTTTTGACACCTCGCCCGTGCGCCTAGCCCACATATAACATAGAAAATTCCAGATTTTTTTGCATTTCATACATAGTATAAATTGACGAAATCCACCTTAGGGAGTCCTGATTTTGATCAAACCTATATAACTTTGCTTCCCGGTGACGCATTTACAAGCTGTTTTCAGCATATTTAATATTTTTTGAGGTCCCTGAAACGTTCCCACTAGGGATAATTGACAATTTTCGCGAAAAACACTTTTCGTCATTGACTTGTGAAAAATTTCAATAAAACTCCTTTAAAAAACACTATTTTTTAAATTTTCTTCAAAATTTTCATCTAAATTCCCGTTCCTGTAATTTTAATTGATACTTACCTGCCTTACCTGTGCTCCCGTGCGCGTTCCGCGTGCCAGAGTCCCGTTTTGGTAGTGTTAGTCCAGGTTTTTACATACATTTTGGTCGTAAATTCAGTTTTTCCAGGAAAATTCCCGATTTTTCTTCGGGACTACATCCAGGAACGCCATAGTCAGCTAGCCCGCGCGGAGACGCGTCTTTTGACACCTCCCACGTGCGCCTAGCTCACATAAAATTTTGCCCACCCACCCGCCCTCTGGTCTATAGGAAGGTAGACGTGGGGTTTTCGGCAAAAAATATTTTTTTTCCAAATTTAGCTCTTCTAGCGACGTATTTACAGAAACCTATTTATATATTGTAATTATATTTGTTTTCATAATAGTTTGCACATTTTAGGGAGTTTTTGTGAAAATTTTTAGCGATAATTTTAATAATTTTAATTTAATTGACCGACTCCTGCTTACAGGGGTCGTCTTATTTACAATTTTTACTTGTTGCTGATCCCCCATTTACAGGGATACAGCAATATTCAATATTCTCATTTTAATTTATTATTATTCTAATCTATCTCAATTTATTTTAATTTTATTTTAATTCTATATTTCGATTGTCTGTGTTCCCCCCTTTACAGGGACACAGCAACATTACCAGTGCCCTCTGACCGGAGCTTCATATGAACCTGACTTTTACGAAGGCCACCGCCATGTTCCGCACACCGGCAAAGAAGAACGCAGGCTCGCCAGGTTCCAGCGGCTCACCGCGTTCGCCAGCGAGGACTGGACTCTCACTTCCCAGTGTTAGGCGAAGCATTGGGGAGTGGGAGGCCGGGAAAGCTGAGCCCCAGGCCAAGTCCCTGGCCACACAAAAGCGTGACACCACACCGCTTGTGCCAAAAAACTCGGAGATCGGAGGAGCCGGATCGGAGTCGAGGTACCCCAGTCTCACGGCAGAGGCGAGAGCTTGCCTGAATAAAGCTAAGCTTCATTTGGGCAACTCTCGTAACCTCAAAACCGAAATAAAGACTGGGGTCCTTGACGCGATAAACCGGCTCTACGAGCTGGTGAAGGAGTCGGAGCGGAGCAGGACTCCCATCGCGCCGGCACCTGCGGTCGCCCCGGCGATCGCGCCTGCGGTCGTGCAGGCAGTCGCACCGGAGCCCGCGCCTCTAAACCCGTCCACGGAACCTCCGACAGAGCTGATGAAGAGCCTCATGGAAGGCCTTCACTCGCACAAACTGGCCTTGCAGGAGTGCCAACAGCACACCCAGGCTCTGTCGGAGCAACTCCAGCTGGCCCCTCGCTATGCCGCAGGCCAAGGCCCATCATTCGCGGAGATCGCCGCCGGCCCGAAGCAGAGCATCCGGGAACCTCTTCACTCGGTCATTGTATCATCTAAGAATGATCAAGACACCGGTGAAGAGGTTCTTGAGAAGCTCAGGACGGCGGTCGATGCCAGGAATGAGGGCACAAGGGTAGAGCGGCTGCGCAAAGCGAGGGACCAGAAGGTAGTGGTCGGGTTTAAGACCAAAGAGGAGATGGCGAGGGTCACTGAGAGGATTCGGGGGGCAGGCGGCCTTGTGGTAGAAGAGGTCAAGAACAAGGACCCTCTTGTCATCGTCAGGGACGTCCTCTCCTGCCACACGGACGCCGAGATCCTCCAGTCCTTGCAGCGGCAGAACACCCACCTGATCGGGGACATTCCTGCGGATGATGTGAGGTTGGGGGTGAAGTACCGTCGAAGGACGAGGAACCCCCACACCTGCCACGTCATCCTGCAGGTGTCCCCTACGGTGTGGCAGAGGCTGACCATGGCGGGTCGCGTGCACATCGACCTGCAGCGAGTGCGAGTGCAGGACCAGTCGCCACTGGTGCAGTGCACTCGCTGCCTGCGCTACGGCCACAGTCGAAAAATGTGCACGGAGCCCGCCGACCTCTGCATCCACTGCGGTGACCCCCATCTGCGGGCTGACTGCCCGTCACACAAGGCAGCGGAGGCGCCGAGGTGCCACAACTGCCTGTTGGCAAAAGAGAAGAAGACCGAGCATGACGCCTTCGACAGGGAGTGCCCAGTGCGAGTGAAGTGGGACGCACTGGCACGCCTGTCGGTGGCGTACTGCTGAGGTGGAGTCAAAGCTCCCTGGAAATGAGAGCCGCAGCGGTGGCAGTTTTGAAGTTCGCTTGGAAGTGGCAAATTGGAGCCAACTTCGTGAGAAACTGGCCCAATTGAAAGCTGGTCTCGGAAGCAAACCTGCCTTACCGTTGTGGTTCGCCGAGCTCGTGGTCAAAATAATGGTTCAAGCAGCAGCTGTAAGTTCGCCAGAATTACCTGAAAATAAAAATAATAATATTGGGGATTTAAATAGGAAATCAATTGTTAAGAATTTTAGGATAAGAAATAAAAGTAAGTTTTTTAGTAAGGGAATTATTATGTGTATGTAATATATTGTGAATATATTAAAATAGGCATAAGTATATAATAGATTAAATTTTAAATATAAATATAAATGAATTATACCAATATTATTATTATTATTTATTATTATTGTTTTAATTATTGTTAGGTTTTACAAACAAATAAAGATCAAAAAACTCAAATAAATAGATAAATATATAGGAATTATTTAGCTTCACTCAAACAAGAAAGAATAAAATACAGTAATACAGTATAGTAAGATTGGATATATAAAAATAATGTTAGTTGTTAAAACCACCTTAACCGAAACACCACCAAAAATATTTACAAAAAGACGAACAAGATAAACAAAAAACAAGTCTAAACAGGGCTCTGATTACGTCAGAGGGACACTGAGCAAGGGCAGGAGTGGGTTTTAGCCGGTAAGAGTCCGGCACTGCCCAGACTGGCTCACTAGTGAGGCAGTCTGGGCGTCCATGAGGATTTCCCACTCCTGCCAAAACAAAAAAAAAAAAAAAAAAAAAAAATACGAGCAATGTTCAAAGTCATATTCGACGCTAGCCTTATTTAGAAAAGTAAAGTCAAAGTGCGGTCTGTGAATCCTGCTTTAAGTTTCTCATTGACGAGTTCCCGAGTTTCCTTATTCAATAATATTTATGTGTCTACGGTATACGAAACTGAATTATGTATAATACGATTCTGACATGTTTAGCCTAAGTTTAAGTTAATATTTGGCCCTGCTAAGGGCCGTTGGTCATGGCTCTGAGGAGAGACATTTAAGTGTACCATCGTGGTGAAAGGATTAGTCAGCTAGACTCTGCGTTACCGAGTGCTAGCTGTTCAGGGTGCGCCGGACATTTTGAATCGCAATACGATGGTGCCTCTGATTAGACCGTGCACCTTGGATGACTTAATGAATGCCACTGATGCCACAATCAACGTGGCCACCTACTGGGCTCAAACAATATAAAATATCGAAGAAGAGAACCATCGACACGAGAAGAAGAAGAAGAGTTAGTCCAAGTTGATCTAGCTAAGTAAGTAGGTACTTATAACTCTACAATGACCAACTACCCGGAATGTTTGTCTTGAGTTTGAAACTACTGGTATTAAGCAAATTATGAGGAAACATTTAAGTTAATAGTAACTTCGACGACCACGTAGATTATAAGTTTTAGACAGTTTAGAATTTGGAAGTTTTGAAAGAAAAAAGGAAGAACATAAAAAAGGACAAGTTGGGGGATAATATGCGTCACATCCACACAAAACGGCCATCGCTCAACAAAATGCTGCAACCCTATGTGGGACTGAGGCACAGCGCTGGTTTTCAGCAACAGCCGGCGTCGACGTGATGAAACCAACCAACCAAATCAACCAATCAAACGAATTTGACTGATCTTAGGACGTTATTAAGGCGAAAGCGTTATGCTAGCCCGGGATAATAAAATTTTCTTACGTTTTATGCAAGTTGCAGATCAGGGTATAGTTGTATTTTGATTTAAATATGATTCGTGACCGTTACAAATATGGCTTTACAGAATTATATTATTTTACTAGCTGTGCCCGCGACTTCGTCCGCGTGGATTAGTGACTTTTCGGGCAGCATATTTTGAATTACATATACCGTCGTTTGGGTAGCTAAAAATTTACTTTACAGTAATGCTTCTCTGTATACGATATTTGACGTATGGCCATCGGGGATGAAAGCATACAGGCTCCTAGGATTGCAAACCCGTGACAGAGCCACATACAACTGACCATGCGAGAAACAGCTGATACTTAGATCTACACCCACAACTTTCAGCGTCTGACCTTGGGCTTTATTAATTGTCATCGTAAAACATAGGCTGACTGGAAACTGGACTCGTTTAAAACTAAATGGAAAATTGTTTGGAATGAGAGGAATCCGAGAAATGAAAACACTTTCACCTTTTCCACACCCTGTTAAAATCTCTGCTTCTATCAGATTTCGTTGTAAATTGGTCACTTTTAACCTGGTGCCATTGCAAAGTTTTGGGGGGCTTAAATTTCTAAGAAGCATTATGGGTTCGCAGAAGTCTCAGACTCACGCGATAGCGCGTGAGCTTCGCGATCGACAGATAAAGGTGCCTTTCGTTGTTCCCCGTTTTCCCTATTTCGAGTTGTCATCATTCGAGAACGATTTGAACTCAGTCGAGATTCTCGCTGAGTCGAAGTTTCTGCAGCATGAAACCTAGTCCGATGTTCCCGAGTTGTTCTCAGATTCCTGTGATCTAACTAATTTCATCCTTTTAGCATTTCTGCTAAATTGGGAGAGGTTGGATCTTCTTCGAGGCATTCTTACAATAAAATAGTACTTACTACTTAACACACAGTTATATTATAATTAAATTATAAATACTTACAGATTATTATACAATCTAAAATTATCACAGTTTAAGTAATAAGTGTTATTAAGACGTGTAAACCAAACCAGTTTGTCTTGGCCTCACTTTGTATGATATTTTCTCACAATGAACGGTCAGCCAATACTGGTTTTGCATAGCTTGATGTGTAGCCGTGTGTACTAACTTTATAAAACAAAAGAATTGCTAGACAAAATTTATTACTAACCTGAGCTAATGCACTTATACTTAATAAAGAAAATCAAGAAAAGAAATGCCTAACCTATACCAAATACTTATAATATTTATATACAAACCCTAAATACAAATTAAGATAAGTATACCGAAAATCAAGGAAAGAAATGCCTAACCTTATAACAAATGCTTACAATATTTATTTACAAACCGTAAATAAAAATTAAGATAAGTAAATACCCAAAAATCAAGGAAAGAACCGCCTAACCTATACCAAATACTTACAATATTTATTTAGAAAATTTTAAAGAAAATTAAGAAAAATAACCTTACCTACAAACCCTAAAATATAAATAAATGAAATATGCAAACAGTCAGTATTCAAGTGAATCGCAACAATCGAATGCAACTATTCGTCTATACTCTCCAGGATACGTGCGTTCGCTACGAATAACTGAGTCCTTATGGCAGCGGAGCGTTTTTTTTTTATGAATGGCATCACGTTGTTGACCTTGAGAGGTCGTGACTACAACCGGACATATCCTGTGGTTGCCTTAAGAATTCTTAAAGCCTCCAGCCAGGGCTACATCTAGATTAAAACTAAGCGACTGCACGCTAAGGGCACCCCCTGTGGGGTACGAACCTCGGCTTAGGGCGTCGCTGGGAGAGGGCAGCAAGGGGACAGGCTGGACCGAATTAGTATTATTAATGCTTTGATGAGCGCGGCGTTTCCTAGGACTATCTCTGAGAAGAAAGGCCGAAACAAACTCAGAGGTCTCAGTCGGGGAATTTAAAGCTACAGGCTCAGCTACGGCGCGGGCTGGCACTTCAGCGGGCAAGGGTCGGTGGGTCAGCGGCGCGGCTCTCAGCGCGCTTTATATAGCCACGGACACGCAGGCGCGAGGCGTGTACGTACTCTGATAGAATACCTTAACAAAAATGTTCGCCGTGATTCTTTAAATTGACATAACTTTTTAATTTATGAACCGATTGACATGAAATAAACACTAAATGTTAAGTGAAGCTTACTACAATATATTGGTGAAAACCGCATCTAAATCGAATAAGCCGTTTCTGATATTAGCGTGCACAAACACACAGACAAACAGACAAACAGACAAACAGACAAAAAAAAAATTAATTGCAATTTCGGGTTCGGCATCGATATAATAACAACCCCTGCTAATTTTTTTTTATTTATTTCCATTGTACAGACACCACTTTTCTACAAATTTATTATATGTATAGATGTCATTAGAATCAGCAATACAACTACTTAAGTTAGAATTGGCCTCAAATGTCATGATTTCATGAAATGGTCATTCAATAGGGTAATATGAACTAAGAGAGATGTATTGATAATTTAAATAATTATAAGTCTATAAAGAAATATTTGCAGCAGCATTTGAGCAGTGGTGGCCTAGTGGTAACGGCTGCGACTTACGAGTTGTAGGTTGTGGGTTCGAACCCAGCCAGGCGCTTCACTTTGTGTAAATAATTCACAAACTTCATCACCGCTGCTCTTAAAACGGTGAAGAAAAACATCGTGAGGAAACGTAGAACTTTCCTAGAACTAAAAATTCTAAAACATGTGACACCTACCAACCCGCATTGGGCCAGCGTGGTAGATTACGGCCTACACCCTCTCACAGAGAGGAGGCCTGTGTCCCAGTAGTGGGGAAATTTTAGGGTGATTATGCTTATGCTAAAAAAACATTTGTTACGGCCGCGAATCACACTAGATCAACATACAACTTGCTACTTACTTTTGACGGCACGGTTGGCGCAGTTGTTAAGCGATTGACTGCTACGCTGCGTGTCGCGGGTTCGATTCCCGCACGGAACAAATATTTGTATGACCTACATGTATTTGTTCCGAGTCTGGGTGTTTTTCTATCTATAATATGTATGTATAAATTTCAAAAAAAAAAAAATGCATATAAGTAGCTTATCAGCCATCTTGTTACCATAACACACACAAGCATTAGGTTGCTTAGCTTGGGACTAGATGGCGCTGTGTGAAATGTCCAGGGATATTATTATTATTATACTGACCTACTACTACTTACAAACGAAAATGAATATGGTAAGAGAGCCTGGACGTACGCCTTTCCTGACATTCTAAATAAACTACCAAAGAAAATTACCAAAAAATTAGAAGACAAAAAACCTCAACAAATTAAAAATATCCTAAAAGTCTATTTGACTGTGGGGATGTATGGAATGGAGGATGTCAACGTGTAGGTCCTCAGCCTATGTCTAGCCTATTTTAAGTAAGCAACTCTAAAATAAGCTTATAGCGCACATAATCTTATTGTAATTAGATTGAGCGCTATTTTTATGTATAAAACTGTTATGAAAAATTGCATGAAATAAATAGTTTGAATTTTTTTCTAATAAACTATTATTACTACTAACTACTGCTACTGATTATTTACTATTTAACTTTATTTTTCTTATCGTCGCTTTTACTCGTATTTTCATGTTCAAGAGTGTCACAGTCCGCACTAAGTTTCCAGGTCTTGAGTTGACAAGACAAAGAGTTGATAAACTGTCTCACATCCTCAGACCAGCTTGCAAGTTTCCTCTCAAGTAGATATTTATCGTTCAGTCAAATAATTTATGTTCACAATCTCCACAAGAAAAGTGTTATATGGGAAATTTCCTTATTTTATTCTGAAAGCTAAGTCCCTAAAGCCAAAATATGTGGAATAATTTATAGGTCTTAAAAGATGGCCGACGGTTAAAAAGTATTCATGTAAATATTTATGTTAGCTAAGATATCCATTCTGACTTTTTGGAAGGATTTAGGTAATGTGGGTAGATGTTTTTAAAACATTTATTTGAAGATATTTCAAGTTTTAGGTAAAAGACGAAGAAGAAAATATTTGATAAGTACATAAGTAGGTACTCGTACCATAGATGGTTGTAAATACTGGTATTCAGCTGTATCCGGTTAGACTGGAAGCCGACGCCATTATAGTTGGGAAAAGGCTAGGCAGATGATGATGAAATAGGTACCAGAGTTTTCGAACTCATTACGAACTAGGTAGGTACCTATTTAGTTATTACTGTTTTGTCTGTAGGTGGCTAATTATTATTTGTTTAACAATTAAGAAAAGACATTCATCCTGGGATATTTTTTTTGGCTTTGTAGTTGACCCGACAAAACAAGTGACAAATAAAAATTTCGGACACATCACACATCGGAATTAGGGACGACTGTCAAATGTCAAAAAAAAAACTGTGTTGTCATTCATTCTCGAACCCCGAACTAATCTTATGTCCATAAGTAATACGGAGTGGGAAACGCCCGTAATTTAGGTCTAAACTACGGATTACGTCCCTAGAGAGTGCACACCCCTAATATCGGTAATGTCATAATTTTAGCAAAGCATTTTATGTAGGTAGGTAATCGTCCACAGCAGTCACAGTCAGGACAGGAATGGTCTTATCTTCTCTTTGTGGAAAGCTATAAAAGATAATTGCATTGTGTTATTAGAGGACGCCACTGCCCACTGCCCATCTCAACATAATCCCTTAGTCCCCTTTTACGACACTCGCTAGGAACGTCATAGGGGCTGATGTACCATGTTCTATGAGTGTGATTGTTAGAGTTAGTTCCGTTATGAACTTCCTCATACCTCTCAAGTCTAATTTAGAGTAGATAGAATTTAGGGAGACTTAAAGCTAGCAGGAAGATTATTAAAAGCAGATTTTATTGCATCATAATGGTCTGTGGATTTCATCCTGCCTAATTAAGGCAAGTTACTGTTTGACAGCAAAAGGAATACCTAATAGTTATTTTTTAATTATTCACAGATATACAGGTCATTTCTGGAAGTTGTTTTTACTGTTTCATACGGAATTGTGGCTATGGGGAAATCAGCCACGAAAAATATAAGAAGTCTTGGTCGTGGCCTTATTTTCATCAACCTTTTGAACCTGGATGAAGCTGGCACAGGGGCGTGGGGAATGGCACTTGAAAAGAGAGGCTTATGTTCAGCAGTGGATGAAGTCGGACTGTCAATGATGATGATGGAAAATACAATCAAAGTTTGGCCAATTTGCTTACAATAATAGGTCAAGTTTTCACGAGACATTAAATTTTTCAAAGAGATTATTTTCACCTGAAGGTAAAAGATTTACAAGAAATAAATAATATGGAAGTCAAGCCTAACAATTCCTAAATTTCTGTTAAAGTATTTATCGAAGTATAAACTGTACTTCGGAGAGTGTGCGCAGGAGCTGCACGACCCAGTGCGATTCTGTAACTAAAGTAAAACAACGTATTTGCATTGACGAGTGGCACAGACTAAATTTTATTTAAAAACCATAGAACAAACAAACATGTCTACCGACAATACACGACAGATGGCAGCACTAACAACATATTGTGTAGATATTAGACCTTTAACAGTAACCATCTCACCGTGAAAACTTAGGTGAAGTGAACGTGGAGTGAGCTGTCATTCCAACTAATGCTAGGGATTTACAATACTGACAGCTCACTCTAAGCTCACTTCATCTAACTATTCACGGTGAGATTTTTACACAATCGATCAGCTGATCCTACCATCGCCCTTTTACTACCGAACTACCAGACGTACTGCAGCGTACCATCCACACTTTGTTGATATCGCGACCATCATGGTCAGCGCTTCTCAGCCACGTTTATTATGCGCACAGCCAAAGTAGGGAACTCTCTGACGGCGTCTGTTCTCTTTCACATCTAAATCGTCTGCCTTCAAAGCAAGAGGGAACAGGTATCTCCTGGGCACGCTCGTTCCACCATAGACCTCATCCATGGCTTTCCATGAGGCGTGATCGAATTCAAGAGCAGGCCCATTTAGCAATAAAAAAAAGTTATTATTAACAATTTCTTTTGAGCTGTTAGTTACTGTACTCTTGCTGAGTTGTAATGTCTCGAAACTTCTCAAGTAACTTCGTCTGTAAGTACTTTAGTTGAACAACAAACATATTCACTTTCCACTTTATAACTACCAACTATTTGTTATATTAGCAACATTATTTAAGTCGGGGAAATGCTGAAATTAATATACTACTAACAGGTTGGTTAGTCTAGGTATAGACGCCAAAACATCAAGCTGCTACAATCTGTCAAATTTCTTTAATAGATTTTCAACTTTATTTCTGAAGCATTAAAGTTCAAGGTTGATTGGGAAAATTTGACAGTTTCGGGTAGCTTGACCTGCTGGCGTCTGTACATGAGTATTCTCTATACTCTAATTAATCTATACTAATATGTAATAAAGTTGAAGAATTTGTTTGTTTTTCGTTGGTTTGTTTGTTTGAACGCGCTAATCTCTAAAACTAGTAATTGGTTTTGAAAAAAATATTTTTGCAAATAATAAAGCTGAAAAGTTTGTTTATTTGAACGCGCTAAACTCTGAAACTACTACAGTTCTTGAGAAGGCTATAGGTTACTTAACATCAGGCTAAGACCCTTAGCAGCCGAGCAAAAAGAAAAAAAAAATCAGAAAGAACGCAGAAAGAAGGCGATGCGATGCGACGCGGTGGGTCGAGAGACAAGAAATTTCACGCGGACGAAGGAGCGGGCCGTGTTCTCACAATTCATTAAATTGATTTGGACATCAGGGGGCCTAAAAAGGCCATTTTAAGCAATACCTCTAACAGCTATTCATTTCCTGAATTCCCAGCAGATCATTAGCAATTCCTCTAATTTTCGTAAAATTTCATTTCATATTTGGTGTAAACATTGCCACATGAAAAAAATAAAAACCGTAATTTTATCGGTAAATTTTTCGTTACAGTTTTTATTAATCAAATTGGTTTTTTCGGCTTCCTCGGCGTCCATAAAACGTTTTCCTCGAAGTTTTTCTTTTATTTTCGGAAATAAATAAAAATCGCAAGGTGTGAGGTCGGGGCTATAGGGCGGGTGACCCAGTCTTTCCACGTCTGACGTCGCCAAGTAGTCGATTGTTTGCTTGGCGGAGTGCGACAAGGCGTTGTCGTGGTGAAGGAGGATCCTACTGCGAGGTCGTTTCTCCCGAACTATTTAGTTCGATCTGTTTCGTCCGATTTGTTTAGTTCGCTGGTCTTGAAGTTGGACTGTCGTTGTCGCGTTTTCATTAGCACTTGGATGTATCGCCAATGGAATTTGCATCAATGCAGCGACTCCAAAACAGACCCGCACCCTAATTGCGTAACACACGATCAATCGGAATCGGTTTCATTTTGACAGTTCAACAACATTCATTGCGTTATTTACGTGTTGGGCAGACAAATTTTTCGAACTTATGAAGCAATGGCAATTTGCTTCAAAATGATTCTGATTTCGATTGATTGTGTGTTACGCAATTAAGTAGCAGGTCTCGATAGAGTCAAAAGTACTTATAGAAATACATGTCTATTTGACAACCAATTTGAGAGTTGTCAACTGATCGACCAATTGGAGAGTTGTTACAACTCTATATTATATCTCATCATCGCGCGTTCGTATTTTAGAAGATAGACGATGATTTCCGAAGCACCTATTTTTTCTTGGTACATCTGTACGTAGGTTACCTTGGTAAATTAGCTAAATTATTCATTAGTACATTATAAATTAACTATTTGCTAATTTTGCGAGTTAATTTATAATATACTAATGAATATTTTTTTTTTAACTTTCAACATATTTCCGTTTTATTCTATAAAGAAGACGTGGATTTCGTATAGTTATATAATCATAATTTAATCATTTATTACCAAGCCTACGTCCATCAACAGTCTAGTTCACCCTAACTGAATCAGTCTGACAATGCGAGCGGGATAGAGCGATACCTGGCGCGGGGAAGTGGGGGCAAAATATGAATTACAGCTGAACTATTACAAGCCCTTAAAACCATAAATAACGAAAACCGACCTACGTGAATATGACAATCAAGAGTTATGAAACCATTATTTCTAGTTAAAATAATATTTCATTTTCAGCCCACATATACCTCAATCCAGAAGGCCAATTCCCGTAATTAAAAACATTTAAAATCTCATCTCAGCGACAATCAATATCAAAAATTTGTACAACATGTAGGAAAATTAGAGGTATTTTTGACAGATTGAGACTGAGATCCTGACTGTGAACGTTCTTAAAATTACGAGAATCGCTCCACGAGTTTTCCGAGTTCAAACAACGCCCTGAATATGAATGTATGAAATTGGAAAAGCATTTATGAGAATTGTATGAGGAAGCGTCGGTACAGACGCGAGAAATTGATAGATTTATCTCAGGCAAGGGATTGGTTATAGCACATTATTGATATCAACCCAAACTCTGCGTTGTCTTTTATTATGAAGATATATGTATTACCTACCCTCGATATCGATTTATCTTGGAGCAGACCGTAGGTATAGATAATTATATACGGACTGGAATTTGCACATCACTCCAAAAGGGTATGAGCCTTTTTTTGACGTTTATTCAAACTCAAACCATCCATTATCAGAGGCATTCAAACAAAGTCTAATAGGGTACAACTCGTAACCCAATACAAAAAGCTGACTCGTGAAATCTCCACTGAATAGCCAAAAAAGGCTCGCCAGTAAAAAGGTCAATTTGCAAAAACTAAAACACGAAATGCTATCGCTCAAATCTCACTTCACATACATTACCGGTACAAAATGATATGACGTTATGATAATCTCAATATTGGGACCAAAGACAAAAACCTCTCGAGGGACGGGCTGTAGAAAATCCGTACATTATTCATACTTCGCTAGACAACGTTTGATATGCATTATGTAAGTACAGCACTGCTTTAGATTTCTGCGACACATTTTTTGAGCTTTGAAACTGACTTTGACATAATAAAATATTAGTACGAAAGCAACGACTTGAAAGGCCTTTTTACCTATACAAGAATTTCACTTCCGTAGAAGTGAAGTTCTAAAGCTCTTGTACAGTCACGAGCACCAATATGTCAACACTTGGCAACTTTCAATTGCGATTTTTTCGTGAAATAACGATTCCAACGTTGAAATACGACACATTACATAAACCTATGGGTTCGAAAATGTTATGTTTGTATAAAGTCGAGTGTATACGTACTTTTGTTCGTGACTGTACATGCTAACTTGAAAGGCTTATTGTAGCTCAGCGCTTCACAAGTCGCAAAGCGTGAATTGACAGCGCCGCACAACTCTCTGTCTTTTCAATAAGATAATCATGGTTAATTGGAAGTACTCTTTACTAAAGCTATTCCAATACCCTAAAAGTCTAGAAACTAAGAAAGTATGTCTATATATCCGAGAAACATCAACATTCAAACTTCGATACAAAGAATCCAACTCCAAAACACTGTTCTCCTATTACAAGTAGCACATCAGTACTAAGAAAAACAAAGTCAATAAAGCACTAACGAAGTAAATGGAACGAATAACAAGAACACTTACGAAGTAAAGCGGTCCGTTTTAGATTTATGACTGGACAAATGTTAGATACTGCCTTCACTTACATGTTTGTATACTGGCACCGGGCGGGACGATTTAGTCCTGCGGGTCGTAAATACGGATTAGGGTTTAAAAGTGGCTGCTATAAACAAAAGATACGTGGTGAACTACTAAATATACTCGTTTCAGGTAACTCAAAATGTCAAGAAGAGTAATTTGAACGAATTTAGTGGATTCGATAAACTTTTGTCGCGATGAGAAAAAAGCACACCGTGATGAATATTCATATGGTGTATACAGTTCTAACAACTTCTGTGAATTTGTCACGTTAAATCCACCGAATCACACGTATAAACATGCTCGGTTAAAATGATTTTTATACTCATAACAGCCAACACATAACAATTGAAACCAATTTGAAATGACCAGAGGACCCACAGAAAAAAGAGTGTTCTTACTAAAAAACAAACAGTCTTTCAACGAACATATCCCCACAACAATATTGTCTATGACTCTATGTCCTACTTTATCTATAATAATAATAATATCCCTGGACATTTCACACAGCGCCATCTAGTCCCAAGCTAAGCAACCTAATGCTTGTGTTATGGTAATAAGATAAACTACTTATATACATTTTTATCAATCTCAATGAGGTCTTAAGTACGAATAGGGTGGGAATTGCCAGTATAATGAGATAAGGAGCATGCTTGCGACTACACATCGCTGTTAAACTGAGCTGAACACTAGGCTATGCATATGCCTGTAGATAAGGCTGACTGTACATATTGTACTTCTGCCTGTTTCTTCCTAACCCCTCATGCATTAAGTTACCTTAGAAAAGGAAGCCAAGTCAAAAAACCAAAAACTTGAAAGTAAGAACACAATAAGAATACTTCTTATTGTGTTCTTACTTTCAAGTTTTTAGTTAAGGTTCATTGTGCAGTCAGCCTCAAAAAGATGAATCTTCATCAATCATCGACAAGAATTCATTTTATTGTCTACAATCTTTGTTCTGTAATTTTGTATCAATAGTAGCCACAAAACATATTACACATTGGGTATTTCCTTGTAGCTAGACATTGATAGATACAGTATTATGGAACACAATTGTAGACAATCAATTGAATTCTTGTCGATGTATCTTCACTTTTGACACTGACAATATCTACTGGGTCAGGGAGCTTACGTTTAATTACCGATATTGATAGTGATAACTTCCAGCGTTTAGGTATACCTTGTTAGTTATCTGCGTGTACCTACTTTAAACACTTAAATACGCCCAGTGAACCAAAGTCAGACTCAATACCAACCTGACTTAATGGATTCTTCACACTGTTAGAGCCAACAAGAAGGTATATAACCTCTTTTTATATTTTATTTTTCTTAATTTAAAATTCTTTACATTCTTCTTTTGTTTTTTCTTCTCTAAGTGCCATCTGATGTATGGTACAAAAGCTAAATAAATATTTTATAACATTTCATTATTTTGTTTGCTTATGTCTAACACACACAGTAGTAACTATAATGGCTTACCTGTCCTATTCTATGGGATGAAGAATCTATGTAACATTTTGAAGGCACAGCTAAAGATATGGCTGTGTTTTTCAAGATTTTTATGGAATAGGTGGGTATGTATTCCGCCTGAGTGAACGTGAAATTGGATCAGGCATTGACTTTTTTTCCTTTATTATAGTTGACCTGTCAACAGAGTTAGTCCCAACAATGACCTTTGATGACGACATCAAAAGAATATTCTAGTTGAAATAAGTATTTTGTAAATATCGTCTTATTAATTCTTTACCAGATTGAAGAACTTTTAGTAGGGATGATATTTGAAATGGCTGGACGAGTTCAGCTGTCATTAATATTTATTGGACATCTAGGTCAACGAGATAATCATCGATTTTATTTATCAATATGATCCTTTTGTATATAAAGGATGTCTATTCAACGAGAAATCTACATGGGCGTTTTAAGGAAGGATATCTAGATTTTAGATTTTACGAACTACTAAGTACCTACTCATTTCTTTCTGTCTTCGGAGTGATTGGATGATTTAAGAATGGTAGCTAACATAACAATTTCAAGCATTAAAAAATAAAAATTAAAAATATTTATTGGAACAAAAATAATAGTTACAATATTTGTGTACGTTACGTGTACGTTTTTGTGTATTTGTGTTAACGACCGCATTAGTAAGGAATACTGTGTCGCGGCCATTAGCGCCCACCTCCAGGAGGGAGACGACAGCGTTCCAGGCTTTTATATAAAGCATGATTATTAATTTCCAAATAGTTAAATGCGCCTGGGATTATAAAAGCTTACTTCCCATCATACTACGACTAACATTGCCAAAACCACGAATAAAACCTCAGAGGATCGCAATGTTTTGTTTTATTTTTGGTCATTTTATAGATAGGTATAACAAGGGATCACAACTTCAGAATAGGTAATAAACAGCTAAAAGATAGATAAATAGAATGTGCTTTACTGTAAGCTCGCCTTCCTTTCATTAGGGCTTATATTGTCATCACAGATCTGCGGTACTACGATACTATGTCATTTCGTGTCGGCTACTCTTAAGTATAGGGATTATGAAGATGAGACGTTCTAGAGCGCTAAAGGTCATAGAACTGGCGATAGTGAGTCTCTCCTGTATAATACCCTCACGAATGATAGTAGGAAGTTATGCTTATTTCATGGTGTGGTATTTATAGGTTACATTAATGCTACATACCATGTCCAAATTTTAATGTGCACGAATAAAACCTAAGGAGTTAAATTAACATCTCAAAATGGCAATATTCGCATAACAATATCTTTTATACAAAGTAGCAGCAAAACTCCAAAGAACTAATTCTCTTACAGCAAAAGTTCTACGAAAATAGTAATGTATCCACTTACGTGCGGTGAAGGATCACCGCAGTAGCGCAGTCCAACATTAGTCCGGCTCACACGTAGTCTTAACCTACCTTTTTTTTTTGTCGCTGAGAAATGCATCACGCATCCCCGCTCGCGGGAGACGAGACGGGGTATGTGGGACTCCTGTCGGAATGACACCGACAGTATACCCATTAAAACTCAGCTGTGTTCCCAAATCGCCTTGATTGGAGGGCCATGGGAAACCGGCTCAGCATTTACTTCCACAACCCTCACGGCGCATGCCCGCCTAGCTGGCGGGACCCGCATGCCCCCCAGGCTAGGGGGCTACGGGAATAGCCGGGAACACCTGGCCATTCCCGTCCCACACTAGTGGAGGCCTGTCAATACAGGCAAGGGTGCCCCAGCACCCGTTGCCTGCGGGCCTCCACCTGGGAAGAATTGGATATGACTGTCAAACTGACGTATTCTTCGACCCCTCCGCCTTCGGAGCGGCGCCGCATGAGGATTGTCTTCCCGCGTGCACATATGACGTGTTCGCAGAAGGAGGCGACTGCCGCCCAGGACCCCTCATCCCCCAGCATGGCCTTAACCAAACCGGGGAGTGAGAGGTCCGGTCCAATCACTGCAATGAGACTGCGGCGCGGCTCGGACCACGACGGGCACACCTCGAGTGTGTGCTGCGCCGCGTCTTCCGCCGCACCACAGTTGTGGCACGACGGCGTCTCCTCCCGTCCGATTCGGTGCAGGTATGATCCGAAACAGCCGTGTCCAGACAGCACCTGCATCAGACGGAAGGAGAGGAACCCATGCGACCGCTCGAGCCAGTCTCGCAGGACCGGCCCAAACGCGTCGAGGGTTCGGCGGCCGAAGGCTGCGATGGCGAGGTCCCCCATCCAATGGACGACGATGACGTCCCTCGCCTCCCGCAGGACGGCCTCCCGCTAGTCTTAACCTACCTTTTTTTTTTTTTTTTTTTTTTTTTGTCGCTGAGAAATGCTTTATGCATCCCCGTCCCGCGGGGGACCGAGACGGGGTATGTGGGACTCCCTGTCGGAAGGACAGTATACCCACTAAAACTCAGCGGTGTTCCTGCAAACGCCGTAATGGGAGGGCTATGGGAAATTAGTACTTCCACGGCCCTCCCGGCGCACGCCCGCCAAGATGGTATGGCGGGCCCCGCATGCCCCCCAGGTTGGGGGGCTACGGGAATGGCCGGGAACACCTGGCCATTCCCGTCCCACAAGGTGGAGGCCTGTGCAAAACAGGCAACGGAGCCCCCGCTCCCGTTGCCTGCTGGCCTCCACGCCCGCCTAAAAGGCGGGCCCCGCAAGCCCCCCGCGTTGGGGGAGCTACGGCCGCAGAGGATAGGGAGAGCGGCAACGAAACACCGACACTCCTCTTCCCCTGCGGCCCCGCCGCGTCCGCCATCATACGGTGGCGGCCCCGTCAAGGCCGCGGAAGGAAGGGAGAGCCCCTCCCGCCGCGGCCTCTGTCCTCAGCCGCAATGTCTCCCTCACGGGAGACATCGCGGCCCGCCTCAGGTAGGTCGCGATGTTGTGGCACCGCAACCTACCCGTGGGCCGCTACGTCCCGGGCTAAACCGCACAGCCCGGACGAGCGGCCCCCGCCTGGGTCCCTCTTAGCTTCACCGTGGCTCGCGCAGCCACGGCTACTGAGCCCCCCCGCCTCGACAATGCGGGAACCCACTGGGGGGGAGTCTTAACCTACCTACCTTAACGTAGACAGAACCTAACTTTGTCTTCAACAAGACGCCACCTTTGTAACGAGTGTTGTGTTTCAAGATACGAAAGGGTTTAGTTTGATAAAACACGATCCTTTTGGTTTACAGAGTAATGTTATGTTAACGAGTGATCGGAAAGTGGATTGTTAAATTTTATATCTCACTAGCTAATGGTGGCGGTTTCGCCCGGGTGCAGGGCGGAAGTGATCCCACGAGAACGTAGTACCGGGATTAAAATCACATCCTATGTGTTATGTCAATTCAGGTTGCCAAAATAGGTTATAAACTGTCTGGTTGCCAAATTTCATCCAAATCCGATTTTTGCGCGATTGAGTAACAAACATACATACTTTTGCATTTATCATTAATAGGATGTATAAACCCGATTTGTGAAACAATATAAAAGTAATTTTATCGTTAATCGCTTTACAAAAGAAATACACTTATCGCCATTTTATGAAGCATGGTAATAAAAACAAATTGAGGTTTTTATGAGCAGGCTTCAATAAGTTAAAGTATGTGAAGTCTTTCAGGAATTTCCAATCGATAGAGACCCGCTTCGTTACACGCCCTGTGGCGTCCCTAACGAAGTTTATCGGGAAAAAGGTTAAGCTGATTCTACACCGGAGGTTAGGCTGGGAATTTTATTATGCGGAAATAGGTAAGCCAGTACCATTGACAAGAGTCATGAACTTAGTAAATGCACACAAGCCTTTCTGTAATCAAAGGAGACTTATGTGCGAAAGCCCATGAAATGGCAGGTCGATGAAAACAATGGAAAATCCAAGCTCAAAGGCGAAAACAATTCAATACAAAATCTGTGATCCCTTACAATCAATTCTCTATAACGTTCCGCCCCCTTTTTTCTTTACACAATGTAACTGAAGCGCGAATTCGCCAAACCTTTGTGAGAACTTCGTATAGAGAAATTGTTTTATTATATTTTGCACGCGAATGTAAGGAGGCACAATCATTCTCACCACAAGTCCCACTTAGTTGAACGTACATTTTTCGTCATGTTTCCCGCTATTGTGTTTCTGACTGTGTGTTGAACAATACACCTTTCAGTTCAGGCTCGCTTATTTTAAGAATTTCATTATTCCAAATGGTTTCTTTTTTCTTTCATGGAATTTAAGTCATCCACGTCCCTGTGTTATATTTGTCTTTTATTTTTATTTTTATATATGAAATTCCGTTTCCGTCTCTTTCTTTAAAGAATAATATCAGAAATTAAGTTATGTTACCGACATAGCTTGCAGAGTTAGTAAGCTGAAGCGGCAGTGGGGTGGCCATGTTTGTCGTATCGGCTAGTGTAGTGTGACGATGTAGATGGGCCGACGACCTTAAAAGGTAGCTGTGACAGACTGGATGTGGAAGCGTAAGACAGGGTGTTGTGGCGCAGCCTAGGAGAGCCTTTGTCCAACAGTGGACTGCGATAGGCTGAGTTGATTGATTGATTGACATGATATGAGAAGGAAGGTAGGTTGTTATTATTTACCCAGGTAACTAATAACAACCTACCTTCCTTCTTCTCTTTCTTTTGTTATCAACAAACCCCGTAGATAATTATAATATTTTTTCAATATACCTACGTTAACCCCAAACGTCCCCAACTAACTAAAACAGCCATTCGTTGGTGTTAACTAGAATAATTTAGCCATTTTGGCGTGTTACAGCAATAAAATCCGTAGAATAGCTCTCGAGGGATAACAAAATGGCGGCCCTATAACTGTCAGTGATGTCAAATGGGCGGCGGCGGAATGGTCCACTATCGCCCTCTTTGTGCAACAGACAGAACGACGAACGTGATATGTTTTATGTTTATAGCCGTTTTTATCTAGGGAGCACAGGTATACGACCCGAAATAGATAAAGTGTGGGTGACAGTTCTCTTTTTTCAGTCTGGTAATAAAATGATAAAATGCAGCAGATATTGAAACTGGGACTGAAAGTATACTGTATGAGTGTGTGGTAGCAATTTTTATGTGAGTTATGAAAGTGGATAGTTTCATAATATAAATGGACATATCATTTGAAAAAAGCAAAGAGCCCTAGGAGTTAGACGAGAGGTAAACAATAACTCAGACATTAAAAATAGCTAATGTTTAGATTAGAAATATAGATTGCTAGAGTTGTTTCAAGATTCTTTATTTGTGGAAACATGAGTATACAGAGCATGCAAGTTATCACAATACATTAATAGATCAGTCATGTTTGGCCTTAGTGGCGTACAAATATTTAAATGTCAGTAAATAACGTAAAAATCTGATAAATTTAAACAAAATAATATTTAGTTAAAAATTAATTTGGTAGACAAAAAAAGAAATAGCCATAAATACAATTACAAAATGTCAATTAAATTATTAGGCATAGCATTAATATATTGGTTTATTAATATGATTAGGTCAAAGATGCATTGATAATATTAGTTACATGATATCAAATGTTGTCGTTAAGAAATTCTAGAATACTGTAATATGCTTTCCCTTCAAGGAGTATCCTTAATTTATTTTTTAATAGACGTTGTTTTATTTTGTTGACGAGGATATGAGTCTGGTCTAATCAAACAAATCCAGCTCTATAAGATAATTATCTTTTTAGGTACTGTTATGTTTTATGATTCCATAAATCGATCTCACCATAGCTCTGTCCGTCTAGGTTAACCGTTTTACACACATGGATAAGTACTAGAAAATATCCGATGGAAGTACAAGTAACCTTTAATTTTATATTCATTTATAGAACTTTTCTTGCAGAAAAACGCGACAGACAAGCCCTTCTTTATTCTATTTTATTATACTTTATACTATATTGTAGGTATAGTAAATAGAAAATTGGAAAAGGATATATTGATAAAGTGATATGAAAATAATATCTTATTTTCATGTCACTTTATCAATATTTCCTTTTTATTTGCTTGGAATTGGTATTTTGATTACGCCTTTTGGTAAAATCCGGATAGACAATTCTGTTGGTATGTGCCTATTCGGGCTAATAAGCAATTTGTAGCACCCCGTTTGCCAGAAAAATCGTTTAAGCTCCATAAGCGTACACGGTTTTGATTAAAAATACTTATACAGGATAGGTGGTGTAGAAAACGTTTCAAATATAATGAAAAAGGGTTTTTTTTAATTAAGGCGAAAGCGCCAGGTCAAAAAACGTAAGAAAATTTGAATTTTGCGGGCTAAATTCAAATTTTCTTACAATTTTTTGCAATTTGCAGGTCTTTGTTGATCCTGACTTGGATCTTGGAAAATTAGAATTTTGCGGGTTGCCTTAGCACATCCCCCTTAAACATAAGGGCACGTATCTAGGTGCTTTGTATATAGTGTAAGAGCATAATTTAGTTACTTAAAAGTTAGAAACAAAACACGAATTTACGCGGCCTACCCAAATGTCCTTTCTTTGTCATTGTTCGTCGAATCGTTGAGCTCCTCAAGTTCTGAGTTGAGGTGCATGATTTTTGACAGACCCACTCAATCTGTGTGGTTCTTTCCTCAAAAGACCATTTCAGACTCCAATCTACATGGTCTTCACATGATCTGACCAAGATTATGTCTGTACTTTAAAAGAGACTGTGACCTCTGAGTTTGTTTCGGCCTTTCTTCTCAGAGAAGTCCGATAGGAAACGCCGAGCTCATTTAGTTTACAAAAAATATGATTGACAAGTCAAAGTGTTACTTTACTACAAACCTACTTACAGAACAAAACATCATTTATTTATCAAACCGAACATTTAATCTTACTTAGCTGCCACCACACGACTTTTACAGGACTTAAAATAAAAGAAAAGCCTCGTATAAACAACTTCTGATAAAGGCAAGGCAAGACAATAAAGATCCTCACCTTTCAAGTTTTGAAACAATGACATGTTTCACCCCACTCGGGATTCAAAACACTTTGTTACGAACTGATTCTGGGCTGTTACTCAATACTACAAAAAAGAAACACCAATATAATGCGGTTGCGTTATTACCATAAAAGTGTGCGACAAAATATTACACATACATACATAAAAAAACCCCTTCTTCCTATGGGGGTAGGCAGAAACTACAGATTACCACTGCTTTATTTAAAAATATGAAAATTTTGAAATATATGAAAATTCAGGACCGCATAGGCAACCTCGCACAGCAACTGTCTGTTCATGGCAAGACATCCCGAGGGATGCCTAAAACTGGCACCCTAAGTGCCTAAAAAACATTTAATCACAGTCTGTTTGATTTTGAAGGATATTGCTAATCCATTGCTTCATCTGTTCGAAAAACTTGTCTGCTCAACAACGTAAATAACACAAGGAATGGTGTTGAACTGTCAAAATGTAAGCCATTGCTACTTTTAGTGTGTTACGCAATCACCCCGCAGGTGAATACTATGTAGTGCGTGGCTTTATGGGAGATTGAAATGTTATGTTTTCAATACGGAAATAAAAATGAAAGAGGGGCTTACCACCAAATTGATTTAACATAACATGTGAGGGCCCAGGAGGAAAGATTGAAAGATTGATAGAAAGAAAAACAACCGCATAACAACCATGCAAAACAACCTTTTTTCGTTGCAATATCATTCACAGTACTTAGGTAGTGCGGATGTATTTGATTCAAATAGCATTTTCGAGCGTTATCCAATTACTTACCTACTATGTTATTTGCCTTTATTGAGTCGGTACAACTCTTGTTGGCATTTAAGTGTCAAAAGGCAGACTATTATTAATAACTGTGCCTAAGGTTTCAATCGTGTCGAAAGGTTATGAATTTCTTAGTAATAACATCTCCGCCTTCTCACCTTTACCATTTTAATGGTAAGTCAACTGCTTACCATTTCTTTGTAGCAAGATTTTTAAGAGAAAAGACAAATCATTCACGTTCAAATTCAACGGGTATACCTATTATCTCCTTAATTGTATTTCCTCTAACTCATCCTTTCTTACATACAATATTTATACTGCAGTTAACCCATGTCAACCTTTCAGCCTTATGTATGCCTGGTACTAGTACGTCCTGTATCACACTCACACATTTACATATCATGTATACGTAACTAACGCACCACATGCAAAGAAAGATCCTTCAGTACGCGACACAATTTAGAAGTCCTATCAACAAATTTTGTGAAATACGCTCATTTTTTAACGAACTCAGATAGAAATCGTCAGGGTCAGGAAAAAAAATCCGTGTCTTGTGGGTGACTTACTAATTTTCATATAAGTCGAGGCTAAATAATAACAGCCGCACGGGTCGATTGAAGGTGAAGCTGGGCTTGCCGCGGTCAGTTCGTCAATGGTGATCATCCATTTTATATCAAGACCCCTCTGTGCCTCGGAAAGCATGGTAAGCCGTTGTTCTCGGCTGCCATTCGTAAATCTTTGACAGTCGTTACGGGGAGTCAGAAGCCCAAAATCTGACAAGCAGCCTTTCCAAGGGCTATCGTCTTACCCAGTGATGGGTTGTGGAAATTAGATAGGCAGGCGCTTCATATGAAATACTGGTATTCAGCTACTAGAAACCTTGTATCGTATATCGAGCTGGTGTCCGCAACTCTACCCCCAATGTGCTTATTTTGTGTACGTATGGATGCGACCTTTAAGTTGACTGTGACACGGAGGATTTTAAGATTAGAACGGTACGTTAGATACTGACGTGTTGTCATCCGTGTGTCGCCTGTCTACTAGTAAGCCTCCCAGTGAGCCTACCAAACATCAGACAGTGGTATTATTTAAGCCTGATTTACACGATGTGATTTGATTGTCAGTGGCATGCAAATTGAAGCAACAATTAAAGTGGCACCATCTAACAGTGTTTAGACGATGCAAGTCAGTCGTTGCTTAAATTTGATCGTATGCCACAGGCAAGGAAGTTGCATCGTGTATAGCAACGTCTTTAGATCTATAGAGCGTGCCATCGCTATGCCACATAGAGGGGCAGGCACGGTAAAGTTGAAAATCTATTAAAGAAATTTGACAGACTGTAGTAGCTTGATGTGCTGGCGTCTGTACGCTTTTATCTGCGACACTACTCTGTGAACGGGCCTCTAATAAAACATACACAATACATAAACTACGGTAGATATTTATATTGAAAATAATGTCGCTTAGGTATTATTTTACGAAGAAATTCAACAGATTGGATCTGATGCTATCGTTATACTAACATATTATATCTACCTAAGAAGATTTATCAACAAGATATTTTTCTAGTTATTTATCTAAGAATATTTGTTTTGTATGTTATTATAGGAAGATAACGTAAAATGTTATTTATTGCTGTGTCTGATGCCTGACAGTATTTTCCATATTTATCGTGAAAGCATCAATGATAAATTACCTTATTATATGTAAATAAAGCATGAAAAATGGTGACTGACCAGCATCGTGTATTCGTAACGTATATTCGAGGAGAACCATCTTGTGAAGTTGACTGTGCGCTCGTTTATGTTTGATATTTTTTTCTCGGCTTTGCTTTTGAACTATTTCTGTTTACTATCACGTTGACCTTAGCTCTTCTATTTTGGACATTGATTTATAGATAGTGATTTGGACTCGATTTTGGTGTTTGTTGACTTGTTATATAGTACGAACTATTTCAACATGTCGAAAAGAGGTCGTACAATCAACAGCCAGTCATGCGAATTGGTTGTGAAGTTAACAGAATACTTCGAACGCGAATCAGTTAATGGTGGACCTTTATTGCCCGTAACGCAAGTAAGATCGCGTCGCAGAAGAACTTGGAATCGGCAAAAAAACTATTCGAACCACCTTGAAGGAAAAGTATGGGCCTTCCGGTATTGAAGAACATGTACCTATTACGTACGCCTAAAAAGAGGAAGAAATGCTTTTCTTCCTCTTTTTAGGCGTGTTGTTCGTAAGCCTGTAACAGCAGTGCGATTCTGCAACCATCTCACCGTGATAACTTAGGTGAATTGAGCGTGGAGTGAGCTGTCATTCCAACTAATGCTAGGGATTGACTCTATTGACAGCTCACTCTAAGCTCACTTCACTTAACTTTCCACGGTGAGATTTTTACAGAATCGCTCGGCAGGTATTGACGCATTTGACGCAGACGCTATTCGAAACCACGTGTATGCATAATACACAAGAAATGAATAAGTACCCAACTGTGAGTAAATTGCTGATATCACTACGAGAGTATGGCCTGTTTAGTGGCAGTTCCACGTCTTTAATAACAATTATGAAGCAAATTGGATTCAAATACAAGAAAACCGACGCGACGAGAGGAAAATTAATATAATATATACATTCTTTATGTATGACCACGCATAACTTTTTACAAAATAGTCCGATTTTAATAATTCAAATTGAAATAATTCAAATGAAAAAAATTCCAACCGTAAGGGTGGGAAAATAGGGGTGATTTATTGTTCACTCACAGATTTGAATGCTGAGTTGTGTATTATTACTCTACTCAGTGCCACATATGCCTGTCCTTTGGCAAACAATTAGTAGATTATAGCCACAAAAATTATAAAATAAATACTTATTAACAAAACAATTAAACCGCCAAACCGGCGCCAAACAATCAATGAACAAAAATCACTAAATTGCCTTAAATTTAAACGGCGCCGACTCAAAATTACTTAGGTATACTTACATTAGTTTAAGAACTTAATTATTAAGACTAAATAAAAAAGGTTTATTATTTTTTGCTTTTCAGTTTTTTCGGCGGTTTATTTTTTTTTAAAGTAATAATCATGTTAATCATTATCATTATGTCATTTCATGTCATTTATGTTTCATAATAGGTAGTACAAAGAATCGACTTAATAAATATTGAGTCAACAGCTCGAGAAACCCCACTATGTTAATAAACCTCTTTATTTAAATATAAGGAAAAAAGATATCAGCTATAACTGGCCACTTCATGCCAAAAAAATAAAATGCCATTAAAGTTTTATTTTTAATTTGTTTATTTTTTCATAATTTTAGGGCTACGTTTTATGTTTTACCCAGATCAGCCTGTTAAATATTTATGTTCTTTACTACAAAGTTTTTATTGATGACACTTATTATATTTTAGGGTGACATTAAATGTCAATCCATAGTGCATACTAATTCCATGGTGATACTGATAACCGACTAATCAATGCAGAAGTCCAGTAGGCAAGGTGTAGAAGCTTAATCACTATTGTAGGCCTATGAAAATACTAGTAAAAGCGACGATAAGAAAAATAAAGTTACTCGTAAGTAGTAAATACCTAGACTAGAAGCTACTATGACAATTAGCGGTAATAGGCTGGGCATTAGCGGGAATTTAGGTATACATTCATTTAATGTAATATCACCACAATTCATACAACATAACAAAATACACCGTTACACCATACATTATCATCAGCCGATCTCGATTCACTGCTGAAGTGAGTTGTCATTGAGTGACGCTATTGACAGCTCACTTCACCAAAATTTCACGGTGAGATGTTAACAGAATAGACCGGCAGTTGTCCCATTCAATAATCTATAGTCAACATCTTGATTCATGACTATTGATTGACAACTTGACACGCCCCGTAACCACCCTCATCAGTCGCTGCTACGCTCCGTGCGCGGCACGGCAACCTGCGCCTTGTGGCCATACTCCAGTCGAGCACTACGTATGACGTGTATCGCATTTATAAATTATAAAAAGTGTTAAAATTAAAGTAATTGCTATGAAAACCCTTGTTCCCTAGACTTTGTTGACTGGTGTATAATAATCAATAAAAACTTTGTAGTAATAACATATCTATTATAAAACCGGCTGATATGGGTAAAAAAATAAAGCAAAGCCTTTCCTTTAAATTATGAAAAAATTAACGAATAAAAAAAACTTTAATGCATTTTATTTTTTTGGCATCAAGTGGCCAGTTATCTGACATCTTTTTTCCTTATATTTAAATAAAGAGGTTGGATGACATGGTGGAGTTTCTCGTACAACTGAACATAATTATTTACACAATTTGGATTTTTTTTCTAGTAGATTCGTTGTCTTTCTCTATGAAATATTATTTAAGTCATACCAAAGATAAATTCAAAAATTAATTAAAAAACAAAGATATTTCCGTTTCTTTTCTTGATTAACCTTCAAAGACCTTCCTACAACATTTCAGTCAGAGTACAATTTCCTGTTAAAGTTCATTGTGTTTGACTCTTGGCTCAATCGAACATCTCTAGACGATAAAACAGGTCTGTGCATGACACGGACGAAAACAATAGATAAGGAGATTGGATTGTGATCGATGGATCAAAATGACGCTTTTTGTGCGATGGCTTTATGTGTTTGTAAACCAGATATTTACTGCGGCTTGTTTGATTTGATGAGCTAATTTGATCTTTCTCATTTCGTCGAGATTTTAGATTATAAAATTCTCACTTGTTTTTCTGAATGCTTGGTGGGTTTTGAGTTGATGAGTAAGCTTTGGTTTCTGAAGAAAGCGGTGAACGGTCACACAACGACTGTCCCAATACAGAGTGTTTTCTGACACCTTAATGTCAAATACTGGTAAGAATTACAGATTTGCATGACGGCCGTTGTAATATTATGACGAACCCCCTACACGTTTTCTCATATCACATCTGACATTGGCAGAATTGTCGACATCGGCACCATTGCCATAGAGAAAAATAGATAGATAGATAGACGAACCCCCTTTCCTAGGAAACGAAAGTAAACGAGTACTCTTCGAAAATTACGTTACGAATAGACAATGCTGGTCAGTCGCCATTTTTTCATGCTTGATTTACTTACATAAAAAAGGTAATCTATCATTGATACTTTCACGAAAAATATGGAAAATACTGTCAGACATCAGACACAGCAATAAATAACATTTTACGTTATCTTCCTAGAATAACATACAAAACGAATATTCTTAGATAAATAACTAGAAAAATATTATCTTGTTGATAAATCTTCTTAGGTTTATATATGTTAGTATAACGATAGCATCAGATACAGTCCGTTGAATTTCTTCGAAAAATAACACGTGTGCGACATTATTTTCAATATAAATATCTACAGTAGTTTATTTATTGTTTATGTTTTATTAGAGGTACGTTAACAGAGTAGTGTCGCAGATAATAGCGTACATTAAAATTCTCGGAAGAGAAAATAATGTAGTTAATGGAAATAGAGAAACAATCTGTTGTTGTCAAGTTGTTCTATGTAGGGCAGACGTTCTGGGTTTTATTGAGGACAAGCAACAAAACACGGTTCTATTTATTTTAGCTGACCCGTCAGACGTAGTCCTGTCCATATTTAAATAGCTCATACAAAATACCAATGGAAAAAAGGACATTCAGTTCTTCCCGAATTTGAAAATATTCCGGGAATCTTTTCCAATTTTTCTTTCCATAAAAACCTAATTCGGACTATTAGGAACATTTAAAAACAAAAACCGGCCATACCACCTTACTATTATTTTACTTTTATTTTTTATTGTTATAGCGACCAATAAAATTTAGGCAGCGACTGACTGGCATCGCCTAAACACTATTAGACGGTGCAACTTTTATTGTTGCTTGAAGTTATTGCATGCCACTGGCAATAAATCGTATCGTATATATCAGGCTTAAATAATACCACTGTCTGATGTTTGGTAGGCTCACTGGGAGGCTTACTAGTAGACAGGCGACACAGGGATAACAACACGTCACTATCTAACGTACCGTTCTAATCTTAAAATCCTCCGTGTCACAGTCACTATACGTGGAATCTACCCTTAAATAACACGACACAACTTAAAGGTTGCATGCAATATTTAGTTGCATTAAGGTACTATCGCTAATTTTCCTTCCACTTGGCAAGTGTACCAGAGGGCACACGAAGGCGTATGCATTTTGCTACGAACCTACAGGGTACGGTTTTTTTTTCTTTGACTGATATGGGTTTAATACCAGCATATTATTGTTCCACAATAAGGCAAAGTCGTCTTCTCATAAAGAGATGACATGAGCACTGATCGCCACGCTTGCTCAAGGCGGGTTGGTTAATTCAGACTTAAATTAATTAAAAGTCCAGGTTTTCTCCCGATGTTTTTCTTCACCGATGTCCTGGATAAACTTAGAAACTTAGGAAGTAAGAATTGAAAATGTCACTTTAGTACTAGCCCGGATTTGAAGCCACCCACCCCCCTCATGAGGGGCGGGGCCTTAACCGTGGTTAAGAACCTGACCTCTTAACCTGTGAATGTCGTAGTGTCGTGGCCATCACGACATTCACAGACAATCTGGGATGCCTTGGGTTAAACGTTTCAGATCTTGTCAATTTCAACCAAACTTCATTGAAAGATGATCGTATTTAACTTGCTGATAGGACTTTCTAAGTTGTGTCGCGTACTGTAGGAGCTTCACATGTGGGCCTTAGTTAAGTACGTATTCATGATACGTAAATGTGTGAGTGTGATACAGGACGTACTAGTACCAGGCATACATAAGGCTGAAAGGTTGACATGGGTTAACTGCAGTTTAAATATTGTGTGTATATAAGGAAGGATGAGTTAGAGGAAATATAAAGGAGTACCTAATGACTTTAAATGTGAATGATATGTCGTTCGTCTTAAAAATCTTGCTAAAACAATCTTAAGCAGTGACTTACCATTAAAATCGTAAAGATAGTTCAATTAAATTAAAACTATGTTTAGTAGTATACTAAACTGCGAACTTGAGCTGTTCTTCCTTAGAAAATCATAACCTTTCGACACGGTTAAAGCCTTAGGCACAGTTATTAATATAGTGTGCCTTTTAACACTTAAATGCCAACAAGTTGTACCTACTTATAAAGGCAAATGACACTGTAAGTAATTGGATTACGCTCGAAAAGGCCATTGAATTGAATACATCCGCACCGCCTACGTAGGTACCTACGTAGGCGGTGCGGATGTATTCAATAGCGTTGCATCGAGCTTGGGTTGTTTTGCATATATCTGGCTTATATGCCAATCTTTCCTCTTGGGCCCTTACATGCTCTATTAATTCAATATGGTGGTGACGTCAGCCTAACTGATATTTTATATCCACTGTGGGTATGAAATGTCAGTAAGGCTGACCTTCTTTCATTTACATCCGTGTTGAAATCGCCCAGACCTCTATTTGCAGTATCTTCTAGTCGTGCGACGCTTACGAGCACCCCTACGTCGCGCGTCGTTACTATAATAATCTCTTTCAAAATATTGACATCTTCGACTTCCCAACTGGTAACTTTAGAGGCTTTGTTCGTGAAACTATTTTGGATATTGCTCCGTAATATTCATAACTTTTAGACTGTTTCTTTATAATTTGTTGTTTTTATTTTTATTTTGCATGCCTAAACAGGCAGTGTTTGGTTTTATCATTAAAACAATTTGTTTGTTAGCTTACTTTGTGTCCCACTGCTGGGCAAAGGCAGTGTTGTAGTTGTTAGTTGTTGTTCCTTGTTTCTTTCAAACTTCCCTGTCTTGTCCAATCTCTGGCCACGTTGGCCCTGCAAATGTTACCACATCGTCGCACCACCTTCGCCGTGGTCTACGTCGACGGCGTCCAGTGAGTGACTATTTTTGCCCATCGCTCCGGGTGCATTCGTGAAACGTGTCCGGCCCACTCCAACTTTAGCCTGGCTGTTTTTCCTGCAAAATCCGCTCATTGAGTAATTTTACTGTACCTATCAAATTGTAAGCGCACTTCGCATTAGTTTTATAACCTGGCTTTATCATATTATGTGGAAAATGTCGCGTGTTATATGTTTTCGCGTGTCACTCAACTCTGCAGCTCAAGTTTTGTGTAATGTGTAACCGTTTATTTTCCTAAATGAATAAAATAAATGAATGAACTATATAATATTGACCTGGATTCAAGTATCCCTCGGGATCTGTTGCGGTAAACAGACAGTTGCTGTGTGAGGTTGTCTACGAGTATGAGATCCGGAATTTTCATTTATTAAATAAATGAAAATTCGTTTCAAAATATCAATATATAAAAATATTAAAAAAAATTATAATGTTAAATTATAATATTTTCAAATACATGAATGAATTGCGTCCTGTAGTTTCTGCCTATGGGTAGCCCCATAGGAAGAAGGGGTGAGTTTATGTATGTATGTGTAATATTTTGTCGCACTGCACATTTATATGGTAATAACGCAACCGCATTATATTGGTGGTTCTTTTTTGTAGTTGTGAGTGAGTAACAGCCCAGTATCAGTTCGTAACAACGTGTTGAATCCTGAGTGGGGGAAACATGTCATTGTTTCTAAGCTTGAAAGATGAGGATCTTTATAGTATTTGCCTTTATCAGAAGTTGTTTATACGAGGCTTTTATTTGAGGTCCTGTGAAATTCGTGTGGTGGCCGTGGAGGGTGCTAAGATTACAAATGTTTGGTTTAGTTTACAACTTGCAATGAATACCAGCTTATGCTCTTGCACTGTACATACAAAGTACGTATCTTCTAGTGTTTCATGTTTAATTAAAACACCATTTTTTCTATATTTAAAAAAAATCCTCATGACGAAAGTTAATAGTATCAATTGTAGGTACAAATTAGCAGGTATGTCCTCACCTATGCTGTTGTTGACGCTGCGACTCACCAATTTGACGCTGTCAATATCATTCAAGTCAAGTATCATTCGAATGTCAAAAGAACCGCGCGTGCCGGCCGGTTCTTTCCGTTCACATCCGATATAGACTAAAGTTCGTTTTTTAATCCCAGATAGTAATGTGACATTTAAGTCTTTTGAGTTTGCGTTTTATTAGTATAGAAATTTGACATTACACATGTCAAATAAGTATCTGGGTTTAAAAAAAGAACTGTCAACGGCCGGCGTTACCGTTTCCTCATTTTCGCTGCATGTTCTTTTATTCATTTGTTGTCAGTGAAAAAAAAAAAAACATTAAACTGTTTAACATAAAACATCAACGGAGTACGCTATTCAAATCCCAAACGCCTGTATATTTTTATTCAAAATCGTGTAGGCTTCCGTAAGCTTAGACGAATTTCTTGGCAAACCGAGTGCGATAAATTGCTTAAACTTGCAAATTGGTCCATAATTGTCGTATGTTAGCCCCAATAGGCGCATACCAACAGATTTGTATATCCGGATTTCGAGGATTTCACCAAAAGGCGTAATAAAAATACCAATTCCAAGCAAATAAAAGTAAGCAAACGCAACTGAAAAGAAAATAGAACAAGCAAATAGAAAATCTCTTTGAGAAGAGTTCGTCAAAGTGACATGACGGCGAAAGAGGAAAATAAGATAAACCTACAATATAGTAGAAAGTAAATAGAATATGAAAGGGCTTGTCACAGTGTCGCGTTTTTTCTATGAACATTACAAGAAATTGACATAGGTACCTACTGCTTTGAAGGAAAAAGAGAAAATTACTTATTAACAAACTCTAAGCACCTGAGAATAATGTTTTGGTTAGTGATAAAACTAGAAAATCATTAACAATTATAAGTAAAAAAAAAAAGTGTGAGGTCACTCCCGTCAGGAATGATGTTCAAAATGAAAATCCAGGATGCTGATTAAAAAAAAAAATGCAATGGCCATAAGGAACTTCGTCCCAAAAATAGATCACCGGTCGATTACAACTCTATGTCTCTACATGACATAACATTACATCACGACCTTCACGACTGTATTTTCCGTAGGGGTTAGGCAGAGGTGGCACCTACAGGTGCACCTCTGCATCTGTTCACCCAAATTTCACCAGTTGTGTACTATGTAGGATCTACAAAGTAATAATAATAATTACAAAATCTCAAAGCAGATCAGCTGCGCGGGCTTGCAAAAAAGTTCTATAAATTAATATAAAACTAAAAGGTATGGATATTCTCTACTATCCGGGCTATAGTAAGATACGATCTAAAGAATCATAAGTACAGACGCCAGCAGGTCAAGCTACCCGAAACTGTCAAATTTTCCCAATCAACATTGAACCTTAATACTTTAGCGATAAAATTGAAAATCTATTAAAGAAATTTTACAGATTATAGTAGCTTGACGTGCTGGCGTCAGTACCTAAAAAAATAATTATCTTATTGAGCCAGACATGTTTGCATATCCACGTCAACAACTCAAGCGATCTAGATTTCTAAACATTAGCTATCTTGAATGTCTTACAGTTATTGTTTGCCTCTCGTCTAACACCTAGAGCTCTTTGCTTTTTCATATTTGAAAGTAAAGTTTAAATTCATGAATGATTATTTCCATTTATATTAAGAAACTATCCACTTTCATAACTCACATAAAAATTGCTAACACACACTCATACAGTATACTTTCAGTCCCAGTTTCAATATCTGCTGCATTTTATTACCAGACTGAAAAAAGAGAACTGACACCCACACTTTATCTATTTCGGGTCGTATACCTGTGCTCCCTAGATAAAAACGGCTATAAACATAAAACATATCACGTTCGTCGTTCTGTCTGTTGCACAAAGAGGGCGATAGTGGACCATTCCGCCGCCGCCCATTTGACATCACTGACAGTTATAGGGCCGCCATTTTGTTATCCCTCGAGAGCTATTCTACGGATTTTATTGCTGTAACACGCCAAAATGGCTAAATTATTCTAGTTAACACCAACGAATGGCTGTTTTAGTTAGTTGGGAACGTTTGGGGTTAACGTAGGTATATTGAAAAAATATTTAAATTATCTACGGGGTTTGTAGATTGTTGACTTACATGAATGCTTAAATACATACTTATTAGTTAGGTACTCAGATATCATGTCAATTGATCAATCAATCAACTCAGCCTATCGCAGTCCACTGCTGGACACAACACCCTGTCCTCCACCTTCCGCATCCAGTCTGACCCAGCCGTTTTTGAGGTCGTCGGTTCATCTAGCTGGGGGCATCTACTAGTACAAACTAATAGTTTTAAAAATCTAATTTGTTGTGCTTCCAATTACTTCTGAATGTAAGTCCATAGCAGTCGAGGGCGTAACTTAATATGGGGTCAACTAATTGTAAATAAAGGCAGTTAAGAGTACTGCCAATACACGGTCTCCACTTCAGGATTCATCTGCTACACCGGTCATTGGTCCTTCGACAAACATGGCAAACCCACTGCCGCTTCGGCTTGTTGACTATGCAAGCTATGTCGGTAACTCCAATTCTTTGCCGTCTAACTTCATTTCTTATTTTCTGAAAGAAACTCCGAAAAGAGCCCGCTTCATAGAGCGCTGAGCGATCTTGAATTTGTGGACTAGCCCGACTGTCAGTGTCCACGTTCACGATATCACGTAAAATGTTCATAGCATTGTGCTTATACACAGAGTCTTTGCATTGTATATCCAACATATTTTAAACGTAGCATGTCATTCACTCATTAGAACAGAGTATATTTATTAATATCACTGCATGTTTCGGAAACGGAATTGGGACGTGGATGATTTAAATTCCATGAAAGAAAAAAGAAACCATTTGGAATAATGAAATTCTTAAAATAAGCGAGCCTGAACTGAAAGGTGTATTGTTCAACACACAACCAGGAACACAATAGCGGGAAACATGACGAAAAATGTACGTTCAACTAAGTGGGGCTTGTGGTGAGAATGATTGTGCCTCCTTACATTCGCGCGCAAAATATAATAATACAATTTCTCTATACGAAGTTCTCACAAAGGTTTGGCGAATTCGCGCTTCAGTTACATTGTGTAAAGAAAAAAGGGGCGGAACGTTATAGAGAATTGATTGTAAGGGATCACAGATTTTGTATTGAATTGTTTTCGCCGTTGAGCTTGGATTTTCCATTGTTTTCATCGACCTGCCATTTCATAGGCTTTCGCACATAAGTCTCCTTTGATTACAGAAAGGCTTGTGTGCATTTACTAAGTTCATGACCTTTGTGTATGATACTGGCTTATTTCCGCATAATAAAATTCCCTGCCTAACCACGGCGGCGTAGAATCTTTTTATCGATAAACTTCGTTAGGGATGCCACAAGGCGTGTAACGAAGCGGGTATCTATCGATTGGACATTCCGGTAAGACTTCACATATATCTCTGTATTGAAACCTGCTCATAACCTTAATAAACAACCTAAATAGGTTTTTTTTAAGCAGGCTTCATAATATGGCATCCGTGTTCGTCTTTTGTAAAACATTAACGATAAATTGGAACTTTTTTTCACACAGCGCGTTTTTACATTCTGTTAATGTTATAAATGTGAATGTTTGTATGTTTAAATGTTTATTACTCAATCACGCAATAATGGATGAAATTTGACACGCATATACTTTATAACTTGGTTAACACATAGGGTACTTTTAATTCTGGTAGAACGTTCTCGTGTGATAACCTCCGTCCTCTACACGAACGAAATTGCGGGCAATAGCGAGTGAGATATAAAAACTATCAATCCTCTTTCCGACCACTTAGCGTTCACGTAACATTACACTGAAAACCAAAAGGATCGTGTTTTATCAAACCAAACCCTTTCGTATCTTGAAACTTGTAATACAGCACTCGTTACAAAGTTGGCGTCTTGTTGAAGACAAAGTTAGGTTCTGTCTCCGGACGAATCTCGGTGGTAAAGAGTACGTGTGAGCCGGACTAATGTTGGACTGCGCTACTGCGGTGATCCTTCACTGTACGTGGTAAGTGGATACATTACTTTTTTCGTAGAACTTTTGGTGTAAGAGAATTATTTCTTTTGAGTTTTACTGCTACTTTGTATAAAAGATATTGTTATGCGAATTTTGCTATCCGGAGATGTTAATTTTGCCATTAGGGAGATGTCAGTTTAACTCCTCGGGGTTTGTTCGTGTATATTAGAATTTGTTCTATGAATTTTTGTAAGGGTGGAAGGTAGAAGGGGCTTATAATCTGGTGATGGCCTGTAGCATTAATTTTGATACCTATAAATACCCGAAAGTTGCCCGAAAGCCCAAAAGTTCGAAAGGCTGACAACCCGTTAAGATTGGTTGTCAGACTTTCGTACTTGTCCACTGAGTAAGGTTGGTATTTTTTTTTTTTTTGAGGATGGGAAATCATCAGACGACCCCTCCCGCTCTGGGTGGAGCGGAAGGGAGTGTCAGACTCTTACTGACTAAAATCCACCCGAGTTCCTTCCTTAGCCCTTTATGTTCCAGGGCAGCGGTAACCCTTTCGGACGATCCCACTACTGGGTTGGTATTGAGTCTGATTTTGGTTTACTGGGCGTATTTAAGTGTACAAAGTAGGTACACACAGAGAAATATCAAGGTTTAACCGGTGGAAGTTCTCACTATAGGTAATTGAACGTAAGATAACTCCCTGAACCCAGAAGATACTGTAGGCCTTAATTCAATTGATTGTCTACAATTTGTGTTCTATAATACTCTATCAATGTATAGCTACAATTAAATACCCAATGTGTAATATGTTTTGTTTTGTTTTGTGGCTACGCATGGATACAAAATTATAAAACATAATTATTATAGACATTAAAATGAATTCTTGTCGATCTTTTTGAGGCTGATTGCATAATGAATGTTGACTAGAAACTTGAAAATAAGAACATAATAAGTATACCTACTTGGGCTGGTTGGAATAACCACCGACGGCCGCCATGGCCCACGCACAATGGCCCATCTGAAGGACTAAGTACGGGAAATCCATAACATAGAACATGAAAGGAAATTAGGGTTAAGGTGTAAGGTAATTAGGTATTAATTAAGGTATCTTTGAAACGGTAACCAAATGGTTACCGTTTCCAAGATACCTTAATTAAGGAGGTACCCAATTATTGCAGTTGTTTCCATCATACAGAAACAGGCAGAAGTACAATATGTACAGTCAACCTTATCTACAGGCATATGCATAGCCTAGTTCTCAGCATCGTTTAACAGCAATATGTAGTCGCAAGCATGCACCTTTTCTCATTATACTGGCAAATGCAATTCCCGCTCTACTCGTGCTATTACTACTATTGTATATATATTGTGGTTGGGATATGTTCGTTGCAAGACTGTTTGGTTTCGTATGGAGATTTGGTTTTTGTGGCTCTCCTGATCACTTCAAATGGGTTTAAATTACATAATGCTCAGTGGGTGCTATGTGTATGAAATAATCCTTACCTAAGTAGGTACACCCAAGAATCCCCGTGGATCTTTGACAGTCATTACGGGTCGTCAGAAGCCCGAAAATCTGACAACCAGTCTTAACAAAGGGTTTCATTTACCCCGTAATATGAAACCCTTTGTTAAAACTGGTTGTCAGAATGGTTGGATTGGTTGTGGAGGTCAGATAGGCAGTCGCTCTATGTAAAATACTGGTGACTGACCGACCCCTTGACAATTCAAAAGTGCTTGTAATTGGTTTAATTGAAATAAATACTTTGAGTTTGAGTTTGGTATTCAGCTGTATCCGGTTAGACTGGAAGCCGACCCCAACATAGTTAGGAAAAAGCTAGGCAGATGATGACGACCTTAGGTACACCCATAAGCAGGTTCTTATGGGTGTTAAATCTACCGAATCACACCCATAAATAAGCACCTGCTTATGGGTATGATTCGGTAGATTTAACGAGCCTAGATTCACGGAAGTTGCTAGAACTGGTATACACCTGTGTGCACCATATGAATATTCATCACGTTGGTGATTTTTCTTCTCATCGCGACACAAATTTAATTACCACAACTCAACTAAATTCGTTCTAATTACTCTTCTTGACATTTTACCTGAAATGAGTTTATTTAGTACCTCAGCGCTTATCGTTTGTTTATATATAGGAGCTACTTTTAAACCCTAATCTGTATTTACGACTCGCAGGACTAATCGTCCGGGGCCAGTGTACAAACATGTAAGTGAAGGCAGTATCTAACATTTGTCCAGTCATAAATCTAAAACGGATCGCTTTGCTTCGTAATTGTTCTTGTTATTCGTTCCATTTCCTTCGTTAGTGCTTTATTGAATTTGTTCTTCTTAGTGCTACTAGAGCAGTGGTGGCCCAGTGGCAACGGCCCCGACTTACGAGTTGTAGGTCGTGGGTTCGAACCCAGGCAGGCTTTTTACTTTGTGTAAATAATTTCATCACCATTGCTCTCAAAACTGTGAAGGAAAACATCGTGAGGAAACGGGCATGTCCAAGATCTAAAAATTCAAAGACATGTGACCTACCAACCCGCACTGGGCTCGGTGGTAAATTATAGCCCACTCCCTTTCGAAGAGAGGAGGCCTGTGTTCCAACAGTGGGAACATTATAGTTTGATTATGCTAAGTGCTACTTGTACTAGAAGAACAGTGTTTTGGAGTTGGATTCTTTGTTTGAAGTTTGAGCCTTGATGTTCCTCGGATATATAGACATACTACCTCTGTTTCTAAAGTATTGGGATAGCTTTAGTGAAGTGGACTTCCACTTGACCACGATTAGTTAGCATTTACAAGAGCTTTAGAGCTTCACTTCTACGAAAGTGGAATTCTTGTTGAAAATATAAAGGCCTTTCAGTCGTTGTTTCCATCCTAATATTTTATTATGTCAAACTCAGCAGCAAAGCTCAAAAAATGTGTCGCAGAAATCTGAAGTATTGTTGTTCATAATGCATATCAAACGTTGCCTAGCAAATCCTGAATAATGTTAGGATTTTCTACGGCCCGTCCCTCGAGAGGTTTTTGTCTCTGACGCCAATATTGAGATTATCATAACGTCATATCATTTTGTACCGGTAATGTATGTGAAGTGGGATTTGAACGTTAGCATTTTGTGTTTTTGATTTTGCATATCGACCTTTTTTCTGGCGAGCCGTTTTTGCCAGTCAGTGGAGATTTCACGAGTCAGCTTTTTGTATTGGGTTACTGTTTGTACCCTATTAGACTTTGTTTGAATGCCTCTGATAATGGATGGCTTTTTTTTTTTTTTTTTGAGGATGGGAAATCATCAAATGACCCCTCCCGCTCTGGGTGGAGCAGAAGGGAGTGTCAGACTTTTACTGACTAAAACCCACCCGTGTTCCTTCCTTAGCCCTTTATGTTCCAGGGCAGCGGTAAACCCTTTCGGATGGTCCCGCTACCCATAATGGATGGCTTGAGTGCGGATAAACGTCAAAAAAGGCTCATATAGACTTTTGGAGTGATGTGCAAATTCCAGTCCGTAATTATCTATACGGTCTGCTCCAAGATAAATCGATATCAAGGGTAGGTAATATACCTTCATAATAAAAGGCAACGCAGAGTTTGGGTTGATATCAATAATGTGCCGTAACCAATCCCTTGCCTGTGATAAATCTATCAATTTCTCGCGGCTGTACCGACGATTCCTCAACCATTCTCATAAATGCTTTTCCAATTTCATAGACTCATATTCAGGGCGCTGTTTGAACTCGGAAGACTCGAATGAGGTCATTGTGGGTTTCTTCTTCTTCGTGTCGCTGGCATGACTGTATTTTAAATCTTGTTTTACCAAAACTTTGCCACTTCCACGGCATTGTCGGTGGTCGAGGTCACTTTGACTCGTGGGGGCGTGGCTAAATAATAACAGCCGCGCAGGCCGATCGGTCAGGTTAAGGTACGCTTGCCGCGCTTGGTCTGTGGATGGGTGACCATCTTTACATACTAAGACCCCTCCGTGCCTCGGAAAGCACGTTAAGCCGTTGGTCCCGGCTGTCATTCGTGGATCTTTGACAGTCGTTACGGGTAGTCAGAAGCCCGAAAGTCTGACAACCAGTCTTACCAAGGGGTATCGTATTACCAGTAACTGGGTTGTAGAGGTCAGATAGGCAGTCGCTCCATGTAAAATACTGGTATTCAGCTGCATCCGGTTAGACTGGAAGCCGACCCCAACATAGTTGGGAAAAGGCTAGGCACATGTTTTACCAAAACTTTGCCACTTCCACGGCATTGTCGGTGGCAGCTCAGAGGTCACTTTGACTGCATGTTTTGGGACACAGAGGGCAGGATAGGACGTGGAGCATGGTTTGTGACATAGCTCCACAACACCGTCTACCGCCGTTCCGCCAAGGTAGCCCCACTTTACCAGGTTGGTCTTACATCTTCCCACTTGTGTCTGGAGACGGTATTGTAGTCTGAAAATGAAATATTATTTTAACTAAGACTAATATCTAAATTTAAATTGTCATATTCATAAAGGTCGGTATTCGGTCTTATCGATATTACGAATGTCGATATGAAACATTAGCCGTAGTGTAGTAGTAGTTGGAGGATAAAGCGGGGTTATTGAACTTCTAGGTTTAAATAGATTTTTCTAATTGTAACATCATCATCTGCCTAGCCTTTTTCCAACTATGTTGGGGTCGGCTTCCAGTCTAACCGGATGCAGCTGAATACCAGTATTTTACATGGAGCGACTGCCTATCTGACCTCCACAACCCAGGGACTGGGTAATACGATACCCCTTGGTAAGACTGGTTGTCGGACTTTCGGGCTATTGACGACTCGTAACGACTGTCAAAGATTTACGAATGACAGCCGGGACCAACGGCTTAACGTGCTTTCCGAGGCACGGAGGGGTCTTGGTTTGTGAAAATGGTCACCCATCCACGGACCAACCGCGGCAAACGTAGCTTAACCTGATCGATCGACCCGTGTGGCTGTTATTCTAACAAAATATCTTAAATACTAAACCACACTAGGCCCGCGGGGTGGATTACGTTCCACTTCTTGCCCCATAAGAGAGACCTGTTTCCCAGCAGTGCAATGGAAACGTTAAGTAATAACAAAATAACAAATTGCAATATTCCGCGTGTGCTTTTTATTCACAAATCGTTCAAACAATAAAGTTTTTATTTCTGTGAGCGTATTTTCAGTTCCTATCGATTGTCACCATTCAATATTTTTTTAGCACAGACCTAGGTACATACGAATGAACAATTTTGGATCCAATAACATCGTCGAAAGCGTTTTCAATTTCTATTGTAGTGTTCTTTCAGAGCTCAATGAAATTGTTCACGATGGTAAGTGGCGAATTCGCTACTGTGTGTGGGTATCTTGGTCTTTAAATGTCTTTATTAGTAGGGATGGAAATAAAACCTTGTCGTCGTCGTTATTGCGGTAAAGTTGTTACGATTATGCAAATCGGAAATGTGCCAAAGCACTCAGTAGATGGGCACTATATACTAGTATCTTCTTGCAGCTGTAGGCACTAATCTGTGTTAGTAACAAGGTACAGTATTTTTATGACACGAAGCGCTTTACTTGTGGTAACCAAGTGTACAAACACGCTGTAAATGTGTGCGTGAAAACAAGTAGCGTCAGTACGCAACACACAAACGCACAAACATACTTCAGACTTCGCCTGTGTCTCGGACGGTACCCGAGGCTCTTGCGCTTACACACACAGCGTGTTTGTACTTACACTTAGTGACCACAAGTAAAGCGCGTGTCGTCTAACAATAAAAAATCACTTAGCATCCAAGCTAACATCGTAGGTAGCTAACATTATGATATTCTACCGTTTCCGACGAAGATAAATTGAAGATTATATTTCAATTCCTTATGAAGGTATTCACGGAGAATATGTATAAGATTTCATATAAGTACTTTTACCTGATCAATTCATGTTTCCTCCAATTGGCTTCCTGGGAAGACATCGAATATAAAATACTACTTTATATTTCTTTGTTGATATCAGTAAATATAACATGAAAATGATTCTCGACAAGGAAATATGCCTACTAGAATATTTTCTTTGAAAGTGATAACTAATGTTCAAATTAGATATTGAATTATTCAAAGAAAATTCTTTTCCCGTTGGTGTTTTTCGCTTCGCACGCGTGGATGTCGGAAAATTTTCCACGGAAATGTGCTACCAGGACAATAAGAAGCCTATGTCCTTCCCCAGGATGCCATCTATCTCCTTGCCAAATTTTATCGAAATCCGTTCAGTGGTTAAGGCATGAAAAGGTAACAAACAGATAGACTTACTTACTTTCGAATTTATTAATAAGTATTTTTATTAAAGTAAAGTAAATTAAGTAAGCAACAGCTGTTGCTGCTATTATTACAATGTTGCAGTCACAGGACCCTTCACAATTGCACCTGTATTTCAACTATAATCAAAGTCATTGTAATCTAAACAAAAAGAGGAGGTATTCTACTTAGAGCACTGATTTCAACAGCACTATCATATTTATTTTGTTTTGTTAATTATTCCATTTTACGTTAAGTAATTATTTGTGCGACTCGTTGGTCTGGTGTTCGCAACCGCTACTGCTGAGCATTAGGTCTTGGGTTCGATTCCCAGGCCGGGCAAAATATTACTGCGTTTTTCCATCTAGAATTTCTCAGTAGCCCGGAGTTTGGATTTGCGCCCGGTTGATGGCGATAGGGATCCCATGGGACTTAAACATAACTGGCGAAACGTGGGTGTTCTATAGTTACACCTCTGCCCATCCTTACTGAGAATACAGGCGTGATGTTATGTAATTATTCGTGTAATTTTACTTGATAAGCTCACACATCTCGTGTTATTTTCTCTGAACCAACAATCCAATTTCGTCGACCTTCCACAGGTGTAAACAGATCAATATTGATAAGGCTTCTACGCGTCTTACATTCCTTCAATTTGATGCTACAATACCCTCAAAAGATACGTCGGAGGCTTTTACTACATCTGGCTGAATAGTTTTGTATGGGCCACGGTACACACGGAGTTGAATGCGAATGTACTGCTTACCTTTCAAGTGTAAACATTTATAGAACAAGCGATTGCTTGGGTGAGGTGCAATGTATTGGTTGGATTTACTGCCTCTTGTGCTGTGGTTCGATTTTAATAAAACTGTTGCGTCGTTTGCAGATTTTAGTCCTACTTTTGTACTATGTTCAGGTTGTTGTGTACAATGAGACGTTTATAATTTGTGCACAGTCCGTCGTCTGTACTTATTATCATTGGTCATAGGAATGTAATTATGTAATGCGTGTCTTAGTTTCGCAAGTTTACCGACTAATAGAATACCTACCTATATTTTAAAAAAAGGTCAAATAATGGCGGCCGGGATCGGTAAATAAACCATTTGAACAAGAACTTGGTGAAAACAGAAAAGAAATACGTTAAATCAATTTCAACAAAAACTTTTTACTACTTTTTTGAGTTAGGTAAACCTTTCACTGTCTTCTAAGATTTTCACAGCAACATTAATTTACGTATGAACCACAAAGTAGGCTATTTGCGTTATAAATGATCTCTATTCTTCACGTTAGCAGTCGGCCCTCTTAGATATATCAAGTTTTATGTCATTAACTAGAGACTCAGGTTTATCACGCGAATAAAGATATTGTTCAGGGAATTTACGTCTTTATTTTCTTTGTGAACATTCCTAGATTTCAGGCTCAAGGCAGAGAGGATTGGGAAGCAGAAAGGGGTGCCTTTGCCCTGGAGTGGGACAACATAGGCTAAACATAACTAAATAACATTCCATGATTTTTGTATTTTCGTCTAATTGCTATTCACGTCTACAAGTTACCCAGGAGTTGGAGTGGAACACCTCTATATACTTATTTTCCTCCTTCTAACATTGTAATACATATAAAAAACCATTAGTGTTCATACACGAGCGTCACGTTATTGACGCCATTTGCCTGTGCAAATGGCGTCAATAACGTGACGCTCGTGTATTTGAGTACAGTGCTCAAATACACGAGCGGCACGTTGTCGACGGCAGTCGGCGACGCGTTGTCGGCAACAGTTGCCTCTGCCGTTGACGGCACGGTTGGCGCAGTGGTTCAGCGATTGACTGCTGCGCTGCGTGTCGCGGGTTCGATTCCCGCACGGAACAAATATTTGTATACACACACATACATACCTACATATATACCTACATCATACATATATCCTACATATATTTGTTCCGAGTCTGGGGGTTTTTCTATCTATAATATAATGTATTTACAAAAAAAAAATGTATATAAGTAGTTTATCAGCCATCTTGTTACCATAGCACAAGCATTAGGTTGCTTAGCTTGGGACTAGATGGCGCTGTGTGAAATGTCCAGGTATATTATTATTATTATTATTACTATATTTTAGATCCTTGCTATTGTAACAGTAACCGTGAAATAGTCCAATCCTGTAAGCTAGGTATATAAAATCGAAAATAATGATAATATTTATGAGGTTTTTGAATTTATTGTCTCGAAGACACTAACTTCATCAACAATAACATAAATAAGAAGTGAAGACGAGATCATAAATATAAAGTGCTAACGTTGAGCAAATATTTTTAACGATACATTTAATATTATGGCACATTAAAAATATTTAGAACACAATACCACGTGTACGCGATAAAGCAAAATAAAAAACCTCTTCGTTATGTGTTGCTATCACAAATTTCCAATACATTGGTTCTCTGCGTTTATTCTCTCACATATTTCTTTACGCCCCTATTATTTGCAGACACCTTATTGCCTATATTTACGAAAAAGTTTAAAAAATATTTGATGCAAACATTATGACTAAATAATTTAGGGAAAAACTATTTTTCCAAAAAAAAAAAAAATAACCGACTTCCAAAAACGACACTACAAAGTGAAAAATAATTTTAATTTCGGAAGTCGGTGGCAAACAACGAAAATGCGAACCCAACGACACCGACTTCTTTTTGCTGACCCTTCTGACCGAATAGTTTATATTTTTCACTTTTAAGTTGTACCTAATTTCTACTAGTAATTTTGGTTTAAAAACCAAACTACTGAACCGTTTTTGATGAAATTTCTATGGGACCATTTGGAAAGTATACCCTTTCCAACAAAAAAATAATTTTTCAAATCGGTTGGCAAGCGACGGAGTTATGCGCGAACAAACACAAAAAAACTAAAATACAAACATCCGAATTGAGAACCTCCTCCTTTTTTAGAAGTCGGTTAAAAATACGTTCATCCTAGTAAAAGGTTCGCTCTAAAAACCTATTTTAGTCGATATGATCGATTTGAATGGGATATGCAAACATTTGGTATCAGTTTAGAAATTCATAAGACGACCTACTTGTGTTGCGCTTGAGACTTATTTGAACGAATGTTAAATGAACATTCGATTGAATAATCAAATGAGAAATGCAATCGATGTTGATTGTATCTGCATACAACTCGTAATACATTCAAGGGGTGAATAACAAGTTGCATGCAGATACAGTTTTCAATTAAACTGATACGGCGATGTCGTTAACGGTGTCAAGTGGAACTAGAGCCAATGTAGTATTGTGGTTCTTTTCTATCCTGATGCGTCTTTTGCATTAATAAATGTATGTATGGGGATGAAATTATTAATTCCCAAGTTATAGAAGCGCGAGACGCGAGAACAGTATGTACAGTCACGAGCAAAAGTATGTATACACTCGGCTTTATTCAAAAGCGATTTACTCCTTTATTTTTGAACGTAATTTTATATTGTTACGAACATAGCATTTTCGAACGAATATGTTAATGTAATGTGTCGTATTTCAACGATGCATTCGTTATTTCACGAAAAAATCGCAATTGAAAGTTGCCATATTGGTGCTAGTGACTGTATTGTGAAAACGAGTGTATCAAAATATGTTTATGATATACACATACGTGTGGTCATTGTTATATATTCGTTAATTATGACTGTTATATAACAGTGACATTATGTTATTATTATTATTTTCCTATTAAGAAATTAATAAAAATTGATATTATATATATTATTAAATATAATATTGTACAAACAAATTAAAAGTTGATATTGATGATTTCAATTAATTACCCGTTATACACAGTAATAGTTATAATGATCGAGCTGTATTAATGAGATAAATACGGTCCCCATTGGCCTGTAATGCTACACTCGTTAATTTGATCAATTAGGGATAAAATATTTATCGGATCCTTTTCCAACGGTCCTAGCAACCGATATCGTTTTGCCTAAAAGCGTTATCGTCTATAATATAATCGGTTTTTCGGTGAACTCATTTTTACGTGCCAATGGTTATGTAGATTCAGCAGATACTTACATATACATATAAGTTCATACAATCACGAAGCAATAGGTTTATACTATGCGTATGTCTAACACTAGCTTCCGCCCTCGACTTCGTCCGCGTGAAACTTGTTTTAACATAAAATATCTCCTATAACACTCGGTACTATGTGACTTCTCATTAATGAATAGAATTATTGGAAGCGGATCAGTAGTTCCGAAGATTACACTCTAAATACAATCACACAAATTTTAACTCTTTATAATATTAGTATGATGGTATAGATCATACTAATATTGATTGATTGTTATAGTTTTCTCATGGGTTTTGGGGACAAGTCACATCGGGCATCAAATATTACTACCACACCCGTATAGTCTCGATCACTATATTTATTTCAGTATATTTATTTATTATATTTTAAAGAAGGCTTACAGACTAACAAACCATATCGTAGATATGTTCCATATAGCGTAGCTACTTGTGTAAGAACTCGTCAATAGCCACGTCGTGTAAAAGTGAAACAATCACAACGCGTTGTTACAAAGCTTCAAAGCTCGATCTCTGTTTTCTATCTAGGTACATATTTCTTGTCCCTACGTTGAAGCTAATGCTCTTTTTCAGTGCTTGGGAGCCGGCGTCAGGTAATAAATTGGTATGAACGGGCTCACATACAGAATTACGTGTGCCGGATTGGTTCGGTGATAAAACCAAATTCGCGAATGTAAACGCGCAGATTAGTTGTAGTGGATGACTTTTTGTCACGAGACTTATCAAACTTTCATTGAGAAGTCGGAAAAAAAAACTACTTAGGTAAGTTTTTTTTAGTGTTGTGTGTTCTTAAGTAGTGATTTATATTTATGGTCAGATCGCGGGCGCAATTCTCGTAATTTTAAGAACGTTCACAGTCCGATCTCAGCCTCAATCTGTTAAAAATACCTCTAATTTCCCTACATTTTTGGCAAGTTTTTGACATTGATTGTTTGACTGAGATGAGATTGCGACTAGATTTTGAACGTTTTTAATTACGGGAATTGGCATTCTGATCAAAGTCAGCTGATTTCCAAAACAATTTAAATAAATAATATAAAAATGAATCCCTATTTCCTTTGGTCACGACGAATTTTCCCATAGCTTTAGGGCTTTCCTTGACCTTGATACAACTTTAATTCGGCAGCATTGTATTTTTCGGAGAGATGGTATCTTCCAGGGACTACGGCAGAAAATACCATTTTAATTCGGCAGGACAGTATTTTTCGGAGGGACCACGGGTAAAGAAAATCCCCGTGGTACCTTCCAGGGACTACGGGAGGGACCACGGGTCACACACAAATTTATGCTATAACATTAAAATAAGGTTAAAGTAAGGTTATCTCTAAAATTGTAGTGAATAAACCGAAAGGTAATGATAATGAGTGGAAATTAGTGCAACATAAACGTTCGCGTTCGAAATCCTATACATTTGCAAGCCAAAAAGGCCGTGCTTCTGCTGTACCGGACAGTAAATTCCGTGCGGCAGATATTAAAGTCCCGTTATTAATATCGAACGTGAACACGGAGGCCTCTGCCGATGACATTACTACCTGTATAAAAAGTAAGACTAACGAAAGTGTATCGTTGAAAAAACTAAACATCAAGTCATATAAAAAGTATAACGCTTACAAACTATACATATGTATCTAAACACAAGGTGGACATGTTTTTGAATGATGAGTTATGGCCTGATGGTATTACTTTTAGGCGTTTTGTACATTTTATGTACCGTTAGTTAGTTGGTAAGTTTTTTTTTTTGATTCATTATGGACTGTCAAAATAACTGTTATGTAAAATTAACTAGTTTTAATTGTAAATCTGCGAAAAGATCAGTTGATAATATTAGAAAAATATGTGATTGGTCCGATGTGATTTGCCTCCAGGAGACTTGGCTGTTGCCTCATGATATCTCAATGTTAGGAACGATAAGTCCTGAATTTGAATTCAGCCCCTCTGATGTGTCTACAGCAGACCTGCCGTCTGCTGTAGACACATCAGAGGGGCTCCTAAGGGGACGGCCGTACGAAGGAGTGGCTATTCTCTGGAGAAAGGGTGTTTGTGAGTCTGTCTCGGTAATATCCTGTAATAGCTCTCGGTTAGTGGCCATTAAGGCTATCTTTGGTGGTCGCGCTATTATTGTGTTTTCGGTAAATATGCCTACAAACTCACCGGAAAACCTGCCTTTGTTTACCGAGGTCTTAAGTGAGGCAAGTGCCATAATTGCGACACATGATGTGAAAAACATATATGTAATGAGCGATTTTAATGTAAGCAAGCAAGCAAGAATTATTTTATGTCGAGCTGTTAAGCGAGCTGTAACGAGCAATCCTGGGTCTGTACGGATTTAAAGAAGTTATGGTACGATCTAAGCTAAAGAGGTGGTTAGGCCATTGTGTGGTGTCTTCATCTGCCTGGCAGACAATTTTAAGTGTAGGTATTTGATGAAGATGTTTAGGTGTCTGATCACTTACCTATATATTGTATGCAACTTAGATGTAGTTAGGCCAAAGTTGACGACCGGGGCTGCACCCCGCAATACTGTTGTCTGGGGCGTCAGAAATAAAAAAGAGATCGAGAATTATCATCTCATGTGTTCTGATAAACTGCGCGAGATAGACTTCCCACAGGAGTTTGCGGTGTGCAGCCAACGTGATTGGCACCCCGATAAGTGGCTCCGAAATAAAAGATGTCTTTCGTACTAAAAACAAAAACAACACTTCCACAATTACCGTTGATTTTATAAGTGCAATCACAAAGGATAATTTTATAAAAAAATCTCGCAGGTTCAATAATGCTAATGGGCAAAACAAGCTAAATACAACACACCTAAAACTTGATGTACCCTGCAAACCTGTATACATATCAGAAAAACTTACGCCCAAAACTCAACGAATTTATTACTTGGCCCGCCGATTTGCTGAAGAAAATGAATATAAATACTGCTGGACCTCTTACGGGAAAGTTCTAGTGCGAAAAGCGGATGGCGAGCAGCATGTCTTTATAAAAACCGAAGCAGACTTCGACAGTCTCCGGTTAAGTAAATGACTAATGACTGGGTATAGTGGCATACCTAAAATACTAATCATGTTGTTTACATATTTACCTTTTTATAATACTTTGCAATTTTGTAAGCCTACTACACTACACACAAATACAATCACACACACATACTTATCAGAAATTTACCTTCTCACAGGAAAACTTGATTTTACCCATATAAGTGTAGCTCTTAATTACTTAATATCTAATGTATTTCGCATTCTAAGTACCGCCTTAAACCTATATTATAAACACCTCAGTCAAATAACTGTGACAGAAACATTAACTGTTATTAAAAATGATGAATATTGATCAAATAACTCAGGAAATAGATAACGTTACTATTGCTGAGTCTTATACATGCACTCCAGATCAATGTCAAACTTTTTTAGGACAGTGTGATAGTAGCTTTCGTATTGTACATGTTAACATCAGGAGCATAAAAAAGAACCTAGACCAATTTGTCACCATGTTAACATTAACGAAGGTTGACTTTGACTTTATTATTTTTACAGAATGTTGGTTGCAGGTCTCAGGTCACATTCCTATCTTAGAAGGCTATACTTCACATGCCACAAAAAACAACCCAATAAAAAACGACGGCGTTGTATTATACGTCAAAAATACAATTAATTGTTCTACGCACGAACCTTTAATCTCGGATGCCAACTGCCTGGTAACTCGCTACAATAACACAGCTATAATCGCAGTATATCGCTCCCCTTCCTATTTAAACCCCGCTAACTTCTTCTCTAGTTTGAGTGAAATAATAACATCAGTTAAATCCCAAAATAACATCATGCTTATTGGTGATATTAATATTGATATAAAGTCAGGCAATACCGATCGTCATGCGGATGATTATTTAACCTTAACAGCAACACATGGCTTATTGCCTGCCCACACTCTCCCAACAAGGATCAATAACTGTCTGGACCATGTCATGTTGAAGACTAAATCCCCCGCGAAGGTTATCGTGCTGGACTCCCACATTACTGATCATCTTCCTGTTGCTATATTTCTGGACAGAAATAAATCAGCTGGATCCCAATCAAAAAATACTTTGATCCGATATGACTATGAAACCATAAAAAATGAAATAGATAAACTTGATTTTACTCCTATTCTTAATACTACAGACCCAGAACTTGCTACTAACATTTTAATTTCCGACCTACAAACTACCTTAACAAGACATACCAAAATGTATCACACACCTAATAGAAAAACAGTTAAAAAACCCTGGATGACCGCTGGCTTAGTTCGATGCCTACGTAATCGCGACAAAATGCACCGGCAAGTCAGTAAGTCTCCTAACAATCTTATATTAAAAACTTCATATACGCGGTACCGCAATTTCTGCAATTCCCTGCTTAAAAAACTAAAACGAGCCTATGAGAAAGCAGAACTTCTTAAAGCTAATAACAACCCGCGAGCTACGTGGAAAGTTATCAAATCTATTACACATAGTTACCAACAAAGACAGTCTCCTAGTGCTCTGCTACATTCTTCCATCAACCCTACCGTATCGGTAAATAATGTCAATAAATATTTTGTTAACATCGGTACGAATCTTGCATCAAAACTTGACTCTAACAGACCATCCGTTCACTCTTTTTCATCCCCGTCTCCAGTTAACTCCCTAGTGCTTCCGTTAGTTGACGAAGCGCTTGTAATAAGCACAATTCAAAGCTTACGCAGTGATTGCGCTATTGGTTGGGATAACATCCCAGCAATGATCATAAAGCAATCTAGCTCCATTCTGGCTCCTGTCATTGCCCATATATGTAACTGTACCATTGATTCGGGAATTTTCCCAAAAGCTTTCAAACGTGCAGTAATCCATCCAGTGTACAAAGGCAAAGCTAAAGACGACGTGTCCAATTACCGGCCAATTTCAGTGCTTAGCTCGTTGTCTAAAATACTTGAACGAATCCTCAACAATAACCTAACAAAATTCCTATTAAAAAATAAATTAATCGCAGACAACCAGTATGGCTTTCGTTCGGGTATCTCCACAGAGGATGCCGTCTCTGATTTTACCAACACCTTGGTTGACAAACTGGACACTCGCCTTAAATGCTGTGGTGTTTTCTTGGATTTAACGAAGGCATTTGATACAGTTTCTATTCCCAGACTTATCGCCAAAATGGAACATATAGGAATACGTGGTGTGGCCTTAAATATTTTCAAAGACTATCTCAGGGGGCGTAGCCAGTGTGTCAAAATTAACTCCGTTTTTAGCGACGAGGAGTTTATCAGTTACGGTATACCTCAGGGAAGTATCTTGGGACCCACACTATTTCAAATATATATAAATGACCTGTGTCAATTACCTCTCTTTAACTGTGACATTTTTACCTACGCAGACGACACGGCACTTTTGATATATGATGAGTCCTGGGATAAAGCTAAACATAGAACTGAACTTACTTTGCGAACTGTTATGGACTGGCTTTCCGTTAACCTCCTGACACTCAATGTTTCGAAGACTAAAGTAATTCAGTTTTTACCACCAAATTCAGTTAACCCACCAATTGATTCAACCAAAATAACAGCCCATATTTGTCAGGATGTCACACCATGCAATTGCAGTTGCCTTGATATGGTTTCAAATATTAAATATTTGGGTGTTTATATCGATGAGAGGCTGGATTGGCGTGTTCATACGGATACTCTATGCTCTCGGCTTCGTAAACTTATTTATTTATTTAAAGAGCTCAGACATTCGGCCGACGCTGCAACAGTTTCACTTGTATATCGTTCCCTGTGTGAGTCGATTATTACGTACTGCATCCCGGTGTGGGGGGGGACTTTCAAAACCGTGATGCTTAGGGTGGAACGAGCGCAGCGGGCTGTCCTCAAAGTTATGTATTTCCGTAAAAGGGACTACCCCACAGCCCTGTTGTACTCCGAAGCCCAAGTACTCACGGTGAGAAAACTCTATATCCTCCGCACTGTCTTACGTCGACATTCCACGATGCCGCTAGATAGACATCTATCCAATCGGCGGATTGGCTTTCCTATTTGTGAATCTGTCCAGTGTCGTTCTGCGCTTGCCCGACGACACTTTCGTGCCCAAAGCTCGCGAATGTACAACAAAATTAACAAAAACCTGTTAATTTATAAGCTTACCCTACACAAGGTCAAGCAGAGTCTTAGGTCATGGTTACTGTCCCTCAATTACGACGAAACAGAGCAAATTATTTTAACTATTTCATAATTCCAATATTATACCCTATGAGAGGCATTCAACTTCACCCTGTACTCGTAATCCCAATCAACCTGAACTTTCAATTCAATTTACACTCACACACACACACACCCTCTCACACACACTCACACACACCCCCACACCCCCTCACACACACACACACACTCACACACACACACACATACTACACGCAAGCACACAGTCACCTATTCAGGCTTTTCTAACAAACAATTTTTATTATTATTATTCCATTTTATTTTATTATTATTTTTTTTTTTTCTTCTTTAAGTACTTGGATGTTTTGCTGATTATTATTTTCTTTGTTTTTTACTTGTTAATCTTATTGCATAAATTTGAAAATATTTCCTCCAGGGAGAGGGCACTGGCTCTTGTAACACAGGTTAACCACCTAGCACAAGTGTCAGGGACTTCACACAATTTGTAACCACTTTATGTAATAAAGATTATTATTATATATTATTATTATTATTAAGGAGGAATAATAATAATAATGCAATAGCATCCTGAGGGCTGTGGCGACTGATACCTCCTCCGCCATAATAAGACTTGCTCCTTAGTTTCTGGTCTTCGCTATCATTCGTCTATACTTTTAAGTTACTAACAATAGTATTTTAAGTGCAAAAACAATTTATGGATCTCATAGTTGTCCGAAATAAAATGATTTTTTGTAAAATAACGTAAAGTTATAGGAATTTAGTTTAATGTTGCTAATGTAACAAATAGTGGAAAGTGAATATGTTTGTTGTTCAACTAAAGTACTTACAGACGAAGTTACTTGAGAAGTTTCGAGACATTACAACTCAGCAAGAGTACAGCAACTAACAGCTCATAAGAAATTGGTATTTATTTATTTTATACTTCGATAAATATTTTTACAGAACTTTTAGGAGTTTCTACGCTTGACTTACATATTATTTATTTCATGTAATACTTTTGCCTTCCAGTGAAAATAATCCCTTTTTACAAATTATTTACTATGTCTAGATTTCTTAACCAATTATTGCAAGCAAATTGACCAAACTTTGATTGTAATTTTACCACTGGGAAAACCTAAAACTTGATAAAATTAGGCTACTATTTCTTACTTTTTTCGTGGCTGATTTCCACATAGCCACAATTCCATATGAAACAGAAGAAAAAAAACTTCCAAAATTACCTGTCTATCTGTGAACAATTCAAAATCAGAAGTCATTTATTCAAGTTAAGCTGAGAATCAGCACTTTTCGAACGTCAAAATTACAAAAGACAGTCCCCCAAAACGCCCGCCCTTCACCACTTCCTAGTGCTTTCGCTGGGAAGAAGAAGTGGCGCAACAAACTCGCCAGAATCGCAGCTGTCTGTTCAGTTAGAAAATACTGAATTAAAAATAACTATTATGTATTCCTATTGCTATTAAAAAGTAGCTTGCCTTAATTGGGCAAGATGAAATCTACAGACCATTATGATGCAATAAAATCTGCTTTTTAATAATCTTCCTGCTAGCTTTAAGTGTCCCTAAATTCTGTCTACTCTAAATTAGAGTTTAGGGGTAAGAGGAAGTTCATAACGGAAGGGGCGTCGAAGTACTCGCCCGCATCGCTGTCACCCGGAAACGTGCCCAGAAGACTGGCAGCATTGCCACGTTGGATGGCAATTCTAATTCTTTGGCCAAAGAACGACCCAACCCTCTGGTCACGTGAAGTGTCTAACAGCCGACGAGAAATTTCCTTAAAAAGGAGACGTGCACTCGGGCCAGTACAAGGTTACAGTATTTGCGCCGCTTGAGGATCTCAGCAGTCGCAGCATCGGTGCCAGCGTCCTGCCGTGCTAGGAACATGAGATGGCGCAAGGGTATCGAAAGACATTACGTCCCACACCAGAGGCCTACCCACCTTCCAAGGCAAAAACGTCATGCCGTCTGGTCTCTTCCCATCGTCACGTACCAAGCCGTTTGGTTCTAACACTCTTAAAGTAACGTTTTAAGTATCATTTATTCGAGCAAAATTATCTTTTTTATATGCACATATTTCTTTGGCAATAAACCAATTTTCTTTCATGATTGTTTTCGACTCTTTGTTCGGTCCTTTGGCAATCTATCCACATATAAATGGTACAAGTTCACAACAAGATACAACAGTCGTTTTACGGTCTACAACCGTTTATTACTATAATTTATTACTTCGTGTAAGGTTTCTAGTCGAAGATCTATGTTATAGAGCTGTCGTTAATATTGACTGGCGTTACATAAGCAAGGCTCAGACAACTCCCTTTTGTTTATGTTATATAACATGATTAGCACAAGTGGTAAAAGATATTCTCAAAGAAAATTGTGAGACAGCCACTCAGTTAACCGTATAATATTACAACCAAAGATTTAAGTCGTTAGATTCGCCTTACCGCGTCACCAGAGGGGTAATTCTCGTAATTTTAAGAACGTTCACAGTCTGATCTCAATCTCAATCTGTCAAAAATACGTCTATTTTCCCTACATTTTGACAAGTTTTTGACATTTGTTTGTCGCCGAGATGACACTGCGACTAGATTTTGAACGTTTTAAATTACGGGAATACGGGCCCTGGTAGTCGCGTTTCTATCTATCTATTTTTCTCTATGGCAATGGTGCCGATGTCGACAATTCTGCCAATGTCAGATGTGAGTCGCGTTTCTGTTTCGTATTGACACGTCTGACACACCCAATGACGCAGTGACGTGAGTGACTTGACTTGATTGTCATGGAAACGCTATTAATAATGGTCACTACATGACGCTGGAAGAATAGGCAACAATGGCTCAGTTGCCAAATCGGAAAAAAAAATAGAATAGAATAGAATACTCACTCTTTATAGTTCACCATACAAATTACAGAACATAAATATATAGGTAAGATGAATAATGTGCGAGTTCACTCTTCTCAGTACCTATGGACGCTTTTCGCGGGACTAAGTAGGGTGAGGTCTTTTAAATCTTTCATGAATGATTTGATTATAACACCCCCCAAAATATAATACAAACATTGTTTTGTTTACCTACAATATTGGTTTTCATTTACATTTACATTTACTCGATAATTTCTTGTCAACTCCGCGACAATGAAAAATCCCGAAAGGTCATTGATATATCCCGTTTCCTTTTGGCGCCTTGTCTGTGTTTGTATATTAGGGTCGTGCTCAATTCTGTTATGAAATATGTCTTTATATCCTTCAAAACATTAGGTGTTTATGAGGTGTCTAGATTTAGGTACCTACTTCTGTCTTGAGAGGTTGAGGTGTAAGAAAGACTTTTCACATTGCCTAATTTTGAAGAAATTTTATTATTTGCGTATTTCTATATATTTATTTTTTTACTATCTAAAGGTTCTATTGCGTAATATTTAGTGTTTAAGTTGTATATGTAATTACTAAGAAATTGGATTTTATTTATTATTTATTTATTTATATATACCTACTTGATTGTACACCAGAAACTACATAACAAAAAAAGATGATCATGATTTATTTTTGTGATTAGAGATGATTATGATCTGGCAATAAATAAATTATGATGATGATGTAACTTAAAAGAAATATAGGTAGGTACTAGCAACGCATACGAGTTTATTAAATAGGTGCGTCAAAATAAAACCGACTGGCCATACAACCAAAAAAAGCAAACATTTTAGTTCTAAATGAAAATCTTGTAACAGTGCTTACGTAATGGCCAGTAATAGATCAATCGAATAGTCCTTTCATGTCATGTAATCCAATGAATCCGTCTCGTATATTGATGACCCTGGCCCGTTAATTGATTATCCGTATCCGAAAGATAGACGTTTTCGGACATATATAACGAATTAACTAGAGCGCGTCTGAAGGGATATAAGGGTTGCCGAACTGTGCAACCTACTTGCGTATCTTTGCGTATTTAAAAAATGTTAAGCTGGGGTTTCACTGTGCTTGTAACTACTAAGCGGACGTAGCCCAAAAAGACGGCCAAGTTCGGTGAAGGTGCACGCGCGACTAAAATGTCGGCACTGCAGCAAGCCGCAAACCATGGGGATCCTTTAGGTTAGTCTAGGTATTCAGAAAATAATAAGAAGAAAACAGAAGGAAAAAAAAATTATTACCCTTTACAAAGAAAATGCGCATTATAAAATTAACATAAAACAATTTTAAGTAGCCAATAGCTTCGTATTCATAAATAAAAAATAAATGAAAAGAGAAGCAACCATGATTCTCAATAACGAGGAACGTTCTACGGTAGAGAAGGAAAGCTATGTATTGTCTGTGCTTTCGCACCGGTGACATATGTATTATTCCACTAAGTATCTTGCTAAACATCTAATCTTTTTTGTTTGTTTCTTCTTTGTTTTGTTGTAATTGCCGTCACTTCTCGTCGTTTACAGTACGGTCGCGAAATCTTTGCGAAGATAGTGAATACGTAGCTTTAGTTCATACACAGTCTAATTTAATACAGTTGTCCATCGCGAGAGTTATTACTTCGACGGTCTGTTTATTTTATTATACTGTTTGCACTATCCCAATATATATACAGGGTGAAATTGAAAACTTGCGACTAATCCAAATAGGAGGTGCACCTCCTATATGTAACTGTTACAAAATCATTATACATTGTCATTTACTATAATTGTCGCCTTAGATAGTGCAAACTAAGGTATTGTCTTCAAGTAGATACGAATTATCGTAGATCCATTTTTTTTCAGAATTATGCAATTAAAAAAAAAAATAATAATTACTAATTATTATTTTAATTATTAAATTTTAGCGCGCGCCCTATAAGCAATCCATTCATCGCTGAGCTCACAACATGAAGCAAGTTGGCAACGCGTTGAACTAGTGGTATTTACCTAATTTTGATCGCTCCTACGAAAAAAAGGGAGCGTTGTGCTCGTTTGTTCACTTATTTACATACACAATATTCAATATTTAAACATTACATTACAATACAATACAACTCAAAACAACCGTATACTAAAAACACTTACGTTAATGATCGATGATTGTAGGTGACGTGCCAGTCACTGCAGTGTCTAATGTATGGACAGTCCGCTATCATCATCAGCATGATGTTGGGGCTGCCGCGCGCCAGAGACGCGCTCTGCTTACGTATCGTTGTATAGAAGCAGTCGACGCTACTCGTAGCTTCGGCAAACATGCCCGAGGCACTACACTATATGCCTGAGTCTGTTATTGCCGCTGATTTCATGTTCTCATTCATGTTTTATGTGCTCGTTTTAGGAAAACATCGAGAGGAAACCGGTATGTCGTAGAACCAAAAATTCGAAAACATGTGACATCTACCACACCACACTGGGCCCGCGTGGTAGATTACTGCCCACTCCCTAACACCGAGAGGAGGCCTAAGTGGGAACATTACCTACAGGCTGATTTCGCGACCACTCAGATTAAGTTGCTCTGTGGCACGATTCCAAATCATTAGAACTGCTGATAAGTTACCTTTGAAAAAAAATTATGGCGTGTAACTTCAGATTTCCGTAGGTAAAGGAACTCCGTATCAGTAGATAGGTTGTTTATTTTGTTACGCATGGTAAGCAGTAATGGATTAAGTCATCAATATTTTCTTCATATCTCTTACGATACAGAAAAAAGAACATAATATATCAATTTTAATGTGTATCCTTCGCAAGATGTATTGTGTACCTAACCGCCTGTATTTAGATTTTTCTGTTTAATCTTTTGGTGGATGGATGATTTTGGGGTTTCACAGATGCCGAAGAACTTTTATCTTGTCTGTGAATTATTCATGCGAAATGTCTAGGTTTTTTAACATTGTAAGTAGTCGAATTTTCTTAAGAGCAAAATGATACTGTAAACGTTTTACGTAACGTAATTTTTTTTAAAGTAATGTTTTATTCTCGGTAAGACTACATCAATTGGTTTAGGCTAACCTACATTACGTACTGTAGATTCATAAAAAGACGATTAAGGAGTTTCAGGAGCTTACAGCGTTTTTATCAAAAAAGAACTGTAGCAATGGCCTATATTCAGTAGCAGATTCACTAGAGTATTCCACAATTTTCTCTCGGATAGAAAATAAGAAATAAAGAAAATGTATTTTATAGCAATGTGTGAACTTTTTTTTTTTTTGTTTCCGGGGTGGAAAATCCTCATGGATGTCCGCCGCCCTGGGGCGGGCGACGGGGTCTGTCAGACTCTTACTGACTAAAAACCACCCCTGTGTTCCATATCACACCTACGCCGGGGGTCACGGGAACGTACGATCCTTCCGCAACCCCCGACTGGAGCACTGTGTAACCTAACCTAACCCCTCACTTAAGTCACGCTTTTCTGTGACTTAAGTAGTCCATTTTTACACACAACAGCGTGACTTGAGTGTGGGTTAAGGTCACACGTGCTATAAAGTAGAATACGATACGTGTGACTTAAGTAGTCCATTATTGCACGGCGCGAAATTAGTAAGTTAATTGCTAAACGCCCCATGTACAGACGCCAGCACATCAAGCTACTACAATCTGACAAATTTCTTTATTAGATTTTCAACTTTATCGCTAAAGTTTTAAGGTTCAAGGTTGATTGGGAAAATTTGACAGTTTCGGGTAGCTTGATGTGCTGGCGTCTGTACTATCGTAATGTCAAATACTATATTGGGACTCGCACAGGAAGATCACAAAATAAACTAAACACATACCCTTTTATTCATAAACGTTGCTTAAAATTAAGTAATGATTAGCGACTGTTTAACCATACATTTTGACGTTTAAACGTCACTGAACTTTAGAAAACTTTTATTTCAGACAGGAGTCCATAGGGTTAGTAACAATTTTACTTAACTTCTACTGTTAATAGGTTACGGACACAGATGTACATACAATTAAAACTCAGCGTGGAGCTGCATCCACCTCCGCAACATCGGGTAATCCCACCGATCTGCGAACACGCTGAGAATACTGTTGGTGCCGCCGCGAACACGCGTCATCAGGGATGCGCAGCTACTCCTAATAATGGCGGCAAAACCATTAATATTATTATAAATAAACCCCAATAATAACCACTATAACAAAAGTATAGAAATGGAAGAAAAAAAAGAAGCTGCGAGGTTAGGATAGAAGATAAACCTGATGAGTAGGTATAGCAAGTTAACAAATAGATTCGCGCTCAAAGTTAGAATATACGTAATTAGACCTCGCAGCTAGGCAAAGTTTCGCGAGGGTAAAACTTAGTTAAAGTCTCAAACTCCGTGATATTACGTAACTTAGATGCAGCTAATAGCTAACCTATGTTTGGGACGTTAGTCGAACAATAGGGTAGGAGAACGGGTTCCCGAAAGGTGCTAAATATTATAGGTTAGTGGGGTGATGATGTTTCTTGGATATTAGTTTGAAATGTAATTTACTTGTACGGAGTTCCTGTAACATTTAAACATAACATAAAATCAACCTTCCCCGAAGAGTTAGGTGTTCCTATAGTATACCCATACTTCGCTAGTTACGTTTAAGTCCCCTGTGATAGGGGCGAGCATATTTTGCCATCAACTAAGCACAGTAATCCAGACTCTGGGCTGCTACTACGAAATTCCAGATGGATAAAGCCAATAACACTTTGCCCGACCCGGGAATAGAACAGGACCCAGGACCTCATACTCGAAAAATCAGTGACATCTGGTGATTGAACGGTATAACGATAGAATATAATACGAATCCTGGCTTGGTCATTTTTTTTTTACGTTCCGGAAAACATAGAAATGTTTTATTTTTTTTTTATTCTTCAGGCCGTCGTTGAAACAAGGCTAAAGAAAAATTCTGTTGAAATTCTATACCTATTTTTGTTTAAGAAATATTTATGACGGAAATAAACTTCACGTAATCTGAGCTTGACGTATTTTGAAACAGCGAAATACAAAACCTGGAAAAACTTAAAATAGGTTGAGAAAACGCCTACATCACAGGAAAAATAGGCCGAATGACCTAATTGAGCACTGTTCGTCAGCTTTGTATTATTTCAAGTAAATTACGAGGGCGACCTTTTCTGTTTTCGTAAAAGTATTAATTTCTTTATTAAAAAAGTTTTGTGTATTTTAGGACACCGATTTGTGTTACACGTTGTTGTATTATATAATTATTTTGTTTACCTACTAAGCCTCTTTTGTTCCCCTTTGTTGGCATTTTGGTTACGCTAAGTTTTGAAATTTGTGCTTAATTATGAATAAACAAGTATTGAAGAACATTTTGTTGGGTTGGGGTTGAACTTTCTCTGCAATTTTAGTAGTCAGCGTTTATCCGTGAACGTAATGTTAACATAAGCATTGATATTGTTAAAAGATAATACATAAAAGTTTTTTGCAATTTCGTAAAATCATATTTTGATCAACATGTTTCCTGACACTGACCTGCGAATCGCAAAAAACCTAAGAAAAATTAAATTCACTAACCAGAAACAATCGCCGTGTGAATACGCGATTGGTAGCGTTCATATAATTATGTCACTTTTTATCGGTGAACTGGAACGCGCGGTCGCGCTGACATGTGAACGCGACGATCGTTACTGTGATCAAAAGACAAACAACAGTTTTTCTGTAAATTTCATGTGATATGCAACAAGTACCTTAGAACTATTTAAATTAACATTTCCATTACATAACACCAATTTCTAGGGTTTCCAAAAGGACAGCTACACATCTTTTCACTCAATACTTAGTAAACAATTTCAGTACAACTTGGATATGTAGCTCCGAATACAAACTAGGTCGGATTAGGGTTCATTGATACATCGCTGGGTCTATTCGTGACATGTGAAGGGTCTGTGATATTTATAAATATAATAAATCTGTATGAAGGGTCCAGATGAACTTCAATTTATATTTCTCGTGGTCCAATTTCAGGGATTGGTTTACGTCATATTTTTGGACTGTGTTGTTTTTTGAGGGAAAGAGATAATAAAAGTTTTAGCTTTGTTGTGACTGAAATGGGTAGAGGATGACTTAACTTTTATGTCGTTTAAGTAGGCCAAAGACTCAAGGGCATCCTTCAGTAAGAATCAACCTTTTTGCTATTTTGACCTAGTTATATTTCGTTCCATGCTTGGTAGAAGGCTTATAGATCAAGTCCCAAATGTCGAGTTCCGCAGACGTACGGAGGTTTTTAATATCGGAAAACAAGTTATGGAACTCAATTGGATTTGGGCAGGACATCTGCACCCTAATTGCGTAACACACGATCAATCGGAATCGGTTTCATTTTGACAGTTCAACAACATTCATTGCGTTATTTACGTGTTGAGCAGACAATTTTTTCGAACTTATGAAGCAATGGATTAGCAATTTGCTTCAAAATTATTCTGATTCCGATTGATTGTGTGTTACGCAATTAGGGTGCTGGCAAGGCGCATTGATAATAGATGGAGTAAGGCAGTGACCGAGTGGCGTGCAAGGACTGGGAGACAAAGTGCCGACACTTGATCTCGTCCGGCGGTGAGATGGGCGGACGATATTGTTACCATCGCGGGCAGAACCTGCATGAGGCTGGCACAGGAGCGTGGGGATTGGCATGAAGAGAGAGGCCTATGCGCAGCAGTGGATGAAGTCGGGCTGTATGATGATGATGATATTTCGTTCTAAAACTTAGATACTTACCTATTTCTTTATTTATTTATTTTTTTGGGTGGGAAATCATCAAATGACCCCCTCCCGCTCTGGGCGGAACGGAAGGGAGTGTCAGACTTTTACTGACTAAAACCCACCCGTGTTCCTTCAGTTGCCTGTGCCAAGGGCCACGGTACCTCTTTCGAATAACCCGCAGCCCTGGCGGCACTTACCTATTCCTTAAACCTTTTTACTTAAGTAAGCATGCCATTTTACAACCGCTGAAAAACTTTAACACTTAAGTATCTCCAGAGGAAAGTTACAAAAATGATTTGTGGGGACGCACTTAGACGGCGGGAGAATCCATCATTCCTTTTGAAATTCTCCTTAGTCAAAGTATATCCTTTCAAGATTCAAAAGCCTGAACAAAGGATGCCACACTGAAAAGAAGGTCATTATACGAATAAGTGAAATATTTCGTGCATTGTGTGTGCTCTAGCAAAGAATTCAACAATGCAGCTAAACCTATAAGTAATTGCGCTTCTACGAATTGTATGATACATTAAGTAGCTTTTATAGAATGGAGATGAAAGTGCTTGTCTAGTTCTATTTATATTTAAAGTTTTTAGTTTCGGGAACGTTAATGACAACATTTGTATTTTAGTTAACATAATAAACCAAGTCCTATCGGGTACAATTTGAATATTTAATTTATTAAACTACAATAACATCTGTAATTTATTTTTGTTAAACCAAACCATGTTTAGAAAACCATCTTTAATAATAAAGTTGTCCTGCTAAATGTAAGACGGTAAAAACCGTAAATTCGGTCGTGCATTTCAGTAGGCTTTATTTTTCTGAAATAAGGCTTAAATTTCCTTAAATGAAAGATTTTATTAGCTTGTTACGACGCGGTGGTTCTAATTTAAGTTATACATATAAAAGACTAGCCTTTGTCCACGACTTTGCCCGTGTGGAGTTCGGAAAATATCTCACTGTGCTAAATTTCATCTAAATCCGTTGAGCCGTTTTTGCGTGATTGAGTCAAAACATCCAAATATACACACGTTCACATTTATAATATACTAGCTGCGCCCCGCGGTTTCACCCGCATAAGTTTTGATCCTGTGGGAATATCGAGATAAAAAATATCCTATATTTTAATCCTGGTTATAAACCATCTGTCTGCCAAATTTCATCCACATCCGTTCAGGGCCCCAAGTCTGCTATTACAATAGTGTCAGAATGGTCTATCATTGATTTCATAATTGCTGATTTTGAAAAGTTTGGTAATCTACTATATAAAAATAAGTCGGGTTTTCCTTCCTGACGCTATAACTCCAGAACGCACGAACCGATTTCCACGGTTTTGCATTCGTTGGAAAGGTCTCGGGCTACGTGAGGTTTATAGCAGGTAGGAGTAGGGTAGGAGTAGGGTAGGAGTAGGGTAGGAGTAGTGTAGGAGTAGGTTAGGAGTAGGGTAGGAGTAGGGTAGGAGTAGGTTAGGAGTAGGGTAGGAGTAGGTTAGAATTAGGGTAGGAGTAGGGTAGGAGTAGTGTAGGAGTAGGGAAGGAGTAGTGTAGGAGTAGGGTAGGAGTAGGGTTGGAGTAGGGTAGAAGTAGGGTAGGAGTAGGGTAGGAGTAGGGTAGGAGTAGTGTAAGAGTAGGGTAGGAGTAGGTTAGGAGTAGGGTAGGAGTAGGTTAGGAGTAGGTTAGAATTAGGGTAGGAGTAGGGTAGGAGTAGTGTAGGAGTAGGGTAGGAGTAGGGAAGGAGTAGTGTAGGAGTAGGGTAGGAGTAGGGTTGGAGTAGGGTAGAAGTAGGGTAGGAGTAGGGTAGGAGTAGGGTAGGAGTAGGGTAGGAGTAGTGTAGGAGTAGGGTAGGAGTAGGTTAGGAGTAGGTTAGGAGTAGGGTAGGAGTAGGGTAGGAGTAGGTTAGGAGTAGTGTAGGAGTAGGGTAGGGGGTAGGACACCACGCGAAAGAAGTAGCGGCGGGCAGCTAGAAATAATTTATATGGCAAAACAACGTTTGCCGGGTCAGCTAGTCTACTAATATAATGGCGTCATTATGACTTTCCAGTGGTCAACCACTGACACTCCATTGAAAGAAATGGCATAGAATAGTAATCTCGTACATAATGATAAATGAATGACTGACATACATAAAACACTTGACTTGTATAAAACACTAATAAATAATATGTAAAAATATATATAAATGAAATCTGGCATAAATAAAGTAGTGGTAGTTTTTCGAAAATCATTTCTACTAACGGGTTTTATAATAAAGGCAATACGACAATGTCATTATGACACAATTCTATTACGAGACCATTGACCGACCAATGATGGCCATAAGAATTTAGCAGATTACGAACTTTAAGCAAAATGACAATGGGATGGGAATGGGATCGTGTTGGAATGACGAATTTATAAAAATAGCAGACTTGGGGCCCTGTAGTTTGAGCGTGAAGAAGTAACAAACATACACACACACACACAAACTTTCGCCTTTATAATATTAGTGTGATTATTAGTAGAAATTTTTCCTCTTTTTATTCCAATGTACCCTATTTTTATATCTAAAAGTGTACCCCGTTTTATACTTAGCTGGCTCCAGGCGTCGATGGAGGAAAATAGGTCAATGTGATGTTATAATGGTAACATATTGAGGCTTCGGCATGTGCCTTGGTTTAGTCACTAAAGTGCACGTGTACTTTGGTGCTACATGTGTCGATAGAAGCTTTGCTGAGTATTTTTTAATAAAATAGGGAGAAATGTATTGTAATATTTATATCACCAGATGTTCATACAGCTGTTCATATACGACATACGCGTCTTTTGCTTCGTTTACGTATGAACGTATACATAATCAGCCTATAAAGTTCCCACTGCCGGGTAACAGGCCTCCTCTCTATGAGATGAGTGGGCCGTAATACACCACGCAGGCCCGGTGCGTGTTGGTAGATGTCACATGTCTTCGAATTTTTGGTTCTAGGACATGTCGGTTTCTTCACGATGTTTTCCTTCACCGTTTTGAGAGCAATGGTGATGAGATAATTTACACAAAGTAAAACGCCTGCCTGGGTTCGAACCTACTCGTACGTCGCGGCCGCCACTGCTACCACTGGGCCATCACTGCTCTTAAGATCGTAGCAAGTAGCGTATTGTAGCTTCTGCTCGTTTTGTGTATGTAAGTTTATTGTAATATTAGAACGGATTTTCTATTATACTCGTATATTTTTACGAGTAAAAAAGATTGCTGATAGTAGAATATTGTGTTCAGAAGTAGGTTTCTCTAAAAAGGTTTTTTCATAAAGGCTTGTTTGCATACTTGACTCGTATTTTGCAAATAACGTGATGTTTATAGGTTATGAAAATACGTAAAATAAACTAGTACAAGTATCAAGACTGAAATCACGGTCAAGTATGAGTAGAACTGAAAGGCTGAAGATATTATCTACTTTTCAGGGTTCCGTAGCCAAATGGCAAAGACGGAACCCTTATAACTTGTCATGTCCGTCCGTCCGCCCGGAAGTTACTCAGCCATTTAACTCGGAGACTATTGGCACTATAGCGATGGAAACTACGGGTTGTTTCCATTTAAACAGATTTTTACATAGGTGTTTTCTGTGTACACAATGGCATACTGAAATTAAGATAAACAACTAGGGCTGGTTCTCCTCGTACAAGTAAAAAAGGGATAAAATACATCAATGCACATAAGCACTGGGAAACCGTTGGATCCCATTATTCAAATAATTAATATTATGTTTCTAAGAGATGTTTTTTTTAAGTTAACAGTTTTTGAGATGGGATCTTGTCGGTTATAACCACTGATAACTTTGTTGTTCATAGTTTTTCAGGCTCAGGAAAGCGATTGTTATATTGCGACGGTTTCCATTATCACATTTGGCTATAAAAAATCGTTGCCGAATATAACGAGCTTCGTGAGCTTTCTAATAATTAATAATAAATGATATAGGAACATAATCCTACTAATATTATAAATGTGAAAGTTTGTATGGATGTTTGTTACTCTTTCACGCAAAAATGACTAAACTAATTATTTGGATGAAATTTGGCACACAGATGGTTTATAACCAGGATTAACATATAGGATACTTTTATCCCGATATTCCCACGGGATCGAAACTTATGTGGGTGAAACCGCGGGGCGCAGCTAGTCTAATCTAATCTAACTAGCCTGTATTGTCCCACAGCAGGGCAAAGGCCTCCTTCTTCCTTTTCCACACAATTCTGTCTTTTGTGAGTGCCGGCCAGTCCCTATGGTAGGAGTCAAGCTCGTAACGCCATCTTCGTGTCGGCCTGCCGCAATGGCGTCGTGCGTTTAGTGGTACCCAATCGGTAGTTCTCTTAGCCCAATTGTCATCTGACATAATCGCAATGAAAAAAACACTTACTCATTAACTGAATTCCACACGATAAAACTCCAGTTGTGTCCCGTCTAAAGACTATTTCGAATACCAGCGCCTGTATAATTCACTACTATTTCCAAGAAGCGAAAAAACGAAACCTTTGCCATTTAATGGCAAGCTTTCAAACATGTCTATCCAATCTACATGTTTATTGAATTACGTTTAGGTTTCATAACATCACGCCTTGTTTCCCCGAAGGGTTGGGCAGAAGTGTGGCTATAGTACACCCACATTTCACCAGTTAAGTTTCATATTAAAGGGGGCAACTATTGCGATCAAACCGGCACAGATCCGGACTCCGGGCGGATTCTGAGTTTCAGTTGGACAAACCAAGTAACACTTTGTCCGACCTTGGAATCGAACCCGTACCTCATGTTCAACTGATGCGCTTGCGACCACTAGACCAACAATGCTGTGCAACGGCACGGTTGGCGCAGTGGTTAAGCGATTGACTGCTGCGCTGCGTGTCGCGGGTTCGATTCCTGCACGGAACAAATATTTGTATGACCTACATGTATTTGTTCCGAGTCTGGGTGTTTTTCTATCTATAATATGTATGTATTTACAAAAAGAAAAAAAATGTATATAAGTAGTTTATCAGCCATCTTGTCACCATAACACAAGCATTAGGTTGCTTAGCTTGGGACTAGATGGCGCTGTGTGAAATTTCCAGGGATATTATTATTATTATACGACTTTAGGTTATGTTGGAGATAATCGCAGAAAAAAAGGCCCAGTAGGTAATCGGATCTGGCAAAAAGCCAATAACATGATCGGTTGAAGGAAAAGACATAAAAAAAAAGATAGAAATATGCTTTTATTTCGTATCGAATTATATTGTCGAGGAAACTCGTGTAGTTTCCGCATGCTGATTTATTTGCCGCGTGCCTATTGAGCATGTAAAATTGCGCTAAAGGTTTACATGCATGCAGAAGACAATAAAAAAAAATATTGTATATTGTATACGAGCAGTGGTGGCCAAGTGGTAACGGCCGCGACTAACGAGTTGTAGGTCGTAGGTTCGAACCCAGACAAGCGCTTTACTTTGTGTAAATTATTTCATCACCACTACTGCTCTCAAAACGGGGGGGGGGGGGGCGTGGCTAAATAATGACAACCGCTCAGGTCGACCGGTCAGGTTAAGCTCGCTTGCCCGCGGTTGGTCTGTGGATGGGTGACCATCTTTACATACCGAGACCCCTCCGTGCCTCGGAAAGCACGTTAAGCCGTAAAATTGGTCCCGGCTGTCATTCGTGGATCTTTGACAGTCGTTACGGGTCGTTAGAAGCCCGAAAGTCTGACAACCAGTCTTACTAAGGGTACGTATTAAGACTGGTTGTCAGACTTTCGGTATTTAACATGGAACGACTGCCTATCTGACCTCCAGGTCAGATAGGCAGTCGGTCCATGTTAAATACTGGTATTCAGTTGCATCCGGTTAGACTGGAAGCCGACCCCAACATAGTTGGGAAAATGCTAGGCAGATGATGATGATGACTGCTCTCAAAATGGTGAAGGAAAACGTTATGAGGAAACAGACATGTCCTAGATAGAACCAAAAAATACGAAGACATGTGACATTTACCAACCCGCACTAGGTCCGCTTGGTGGATTACATATTCGAGTAAAAGTAAATGTTTTTATTTCTGGGAGTAAGTTTACTTCAAACGCTTTTACACGTCAATCATATTTTAAAAACTAGATGATGACGGTGTTTCCTATCTGACTACTCTGAGTAGAAAGGCCGAAACAAACTAGAGGTAGGGAAGCCCAGAGGGTTTTTGAGCAAGCATATTCAGGGCAAAAAGGACTTACTCACTTCAGGACTTTTCAGGAGAGAACACCGAAAATATATTTGAACAGTTTCAGATGCTGATTTGCAACATTCATCCTGTATATACAGACGAATTGACAACCTCCTTCTTTTAGATGTCGGTTAAAAATAAATTTATATCTCATTATCTTTCATTTAAACTAGTTATCTCGCAGCTAGCGGCCTAAGCAGAAGCTTATTTAACAAAACTCATTAAAACCAACTATCTCAAAGACTTAAGGATAACATCAGTAATGATATCGAGTGCAACCATTCATAGTTACAATAAAATCTTGAATATAAAAAATGTCACGATGTAAACAAGGCGTTAGTTTAATGTTTTCGTTAATTTTAGTAATTCTGGTTTTCTATCTTTGCCGGCTTTATCAAACAATTGACTAGCACCTCTGAATATTTTTTAAATGTTGATATCTCGTTGGACAGCCCATAAGATGAGGATTTTTTCAAATAATTTGTTTGCTTAGTGACAAAGTAAAATTTTGAAATAATCAACTCTGTTTATGGTGTACTCTAACGATTTTCTAATTTTGCTACTTTACTTTTAACCATTGTTTTCCAGAATGAAATTTCGTCATGTTTACCAAAGGGCTTCATCAATCCGTCATATATTTATAAATTCACTATCAGAACACTATTGCAGAGAATAACTTTCATTCGCTCTGAATGTTCTTTTAAAAATGGCCCAAACTTTATTAAATTTTACAATTTTTTTTTCAAAGTCATCAGATTTGGGGAATACCCACCATTTCTTCGCCAGATTTGCCTATTTAAGTCGTTATGGGTTAGGCCACATACGATTATATAAAGATCAACGGCCATGAAGATCACTTTATTTTTGGCCCTTTTTTGAAATCTGAAAGTGGTCTCCTGACCAAGGGCCAGGCAAGACCAACCTAAAATTTTTCAAATATATTTTCTGTGTTCTCTTCTCATGCCACACCTACTCAGCTAACAACTTTTCGCCCTGAATATGCTTGCTCAAAAATCCTCTGGGCTCCCCTACCAAGGGGCACAGTCTCTTTTAAAGTCGTCATCATCTTGGTCAGATCATTTGTGAAGACCCTGTAGATTGGAGTCCAAAATGGTTTTTTCAGGAAAGAACCACATGGATTAAGTGGACCTGTCCAGTAAGTTTAGATAGCTAGGTATATACTTGAACGGGCGTTAAACTGAATCAAGCTGAAATTAATTATATAATTAAAATAATTCATCGCGAAAGCAAGTAACTTCAGAAGTTAGTAAAGCTAGCTTACTTTTAGTGTCGATCGTCGTGCAACATAATTATTCAGATTTGACAGGAAAGCACCTAGGTAGATTTCGAAATAATGGAAAATTACTGTCTATTCAGCAATTTACACCAAAGTATCGATTCGGGGAGCATTTGGACTAGATTGAAGGGTGATAAGGGTGCTTACGGAGCTGAAACGTGACCCTAATTGGTGGCGGGTCCGAGTCACCCACTATTGTCGGATTCTGAGTTGTCGGGAGATTGATGACGCTAAACTTCGTATTTAGAGCTGCTTTTGGGAGAGGAATCCCTTTCTGTTCGAATTGTTTGGAGAAGAAATGGGTCTAATTGTTTTCAACCGTTAGACTTGTCCGAAGATAGATTTTTTGCTAAATGACCCAAATTTTATAGAATCATATTTATCCCCAAGATTATTCAGATATAAAGCCTTATTACGTAAAGCCGCGTAACTTATCCAATAATATCCAAAAAGCCGTTTTATTACAGTCTCCGCGGTTATTATTTCTTTGCTTACTGGAAGTCATAAATATTACGATATCTACGCTCGGTTGCTCCGAAACACAATTTATTAAGCGGCACAAAGCGACTTGTGAATCTATGAGACTTATCTGGCCAGTTTCGTTGAGGTTAACAACGAATAAGCCACTAAACGCCCTCCTGGGAGCGCGCTAACTTCAGTGATTTACTGCCCTTATAGGGATAAAGTTGAGCATCGCAAATTGTTCGAAAGTATTTATTTAGTCAACACATTTAATTAAATATGAATTTTCAGCAATTGATATTCATTAAGTCGATGTTTTAACGGTTGTTTCTATTAAGTAATAATGCTTCTCAGTATACCCCTGATGGTCTCTGGCTACACATGCAGTTAGAAATAACATAATTATATCTCACGTTTGCTGGTTCGTTATTTTTATTACCTCCATATTCTTAGAAATGAATCGTCTAGCAGACTTTTATATCCGATCTAATGAATTTTTACGTGCAAAGCAATCGTAAAAATACATTAGATCGGATAATGAAAGACAAATATGTATGTATAATATTAAGTAGATATCATTCTTCTCAAAATAGAGTTGTTTATTAGGTCAACAACCTTAATTAATTAGCTTCCATGGCAGGTGTTAAAACATTTTGGATCTAATTGTATTTTTCAAAGAAATGACACCTAACTTTGGTTTTATAGTTGCAAAAAATAAAGAATGCAATCAATTCACTGGATAAAGAAACAAATTGTCCGATCGTCACCAGTGGCCGGGTCAGAAATATTTAATTCGAATGAATACCCACATTTATTACGGGGGAATTTGATCTTGGGACCTTTACGTGAGTTGAAACCGAAAAAAGGGTGTCTCGGATTCGTATGGCCCAGCCCCCCAGCTATCGAGTTGATGTACGATATTGATGGGGCTTCACGGCCTCATTACAGACGGAAAGTATTATTTTATTCACTCTCAACTTTCACATTTAGAGTTCCAGAAAACGGGGTCAGTTTCCTTTTCTTTCCTCTACCCCAGATTTATGACAGCTTGCGAAGTGTCAGCACTTTGATTTTGTTCTTTGCGTATACATTTCATTTCTTTGACTTTTCTAAACCTACAAATACTCTGACAGAGTAATATCGAATCTACGTTGTTGCGAAAGATATTTTCAGCTTTCTAATTTCCTGGTGTCAGTTCCAATGCCGGTGAAATGTTCTATTATTTGAGGTAAACATTGACGGGGAGCTCCTGTATTTAATGGAAGTGTTTGATTTATTAAGTACCTATGTACAGACGCCAGCATATCAAGTTACTACAATCTGTCAAATTTCTTTGATAGATTTTCAACTTTATTACTAAAGTATTAAGGTTCAAGGTTGATTGGGAAAATTTGACAGATTGTAGTAGCTTGATGTGCTGGCACATCTGTACATATACATACATTGGCCTCCAAAAGTTAGTTGACATTTTTCCACTTCAGCTGTGACACACATTAAATTGACACGGTTCTAAGGTATAGGTACGGTGATGGCTATGAAACTTCCATAGTGATTCATACAACACTGAAGACCGTACCTACATATAGCGAATAAACCGTAGTTTTTCGCGGCAAGAATAACGTATGTTTACAAAGGGCATTACGCGTGACAACTATGCATTACGTATAAAGAAAAATGAAAAGCTCTTTGTTGGTAAGCGTACCACATATGTATCTCAAAGTAGTATCTTGAAGTGTAAATAAATAAAATAAAAATTAAGTTGCTTAAATTAAATTAAACAATGTCAGTTGGGTCAGCTAGTTCCTCTATAAATCGGGAAAACCGGGATTTTTGATATAGTAGGCATCACATAAGTTTCTAAGTTTCTTCAGAGGGACTTACCCTAAAGTTTTAAGCACACTCGCTCGCTGGCTTTTAAGAACACTCGTAAGTTTAGGACAATAAGCTGGTTTAAAAAGGGAACTTTAAAAAGTTTTAAGCTTAACCTAACTTTATAGTTTGGAGGCTGGCTGCCATTGAAGAAAAGCCTAGGAATTAAGCCGACCGAATTCGGAAAACTAGTTTAGTATTTATTTACATTACTGCCTCGTTGATCTAGTAAGTAAGTTATTCGAAAATATCAAAAAAACTATTTAAGCTAGCATTCAAGAAAACTGCGCTAAACCAACGATGGCAGACAAAGTTTTATTCGCTGACATAGTAAAAACCAATAAAAATAATTACTTGCGGCTCAATAACGTCAGCTCTATTGCAATTTATCTAACGGAGAAAATAAAATCTGGTGACGACACTACATCTCTTGTCCAAAATATTATATGCCCTGAACAAATGAAATCGCGACGAACCGCAACCTCGAAGCGTAGCAAGCCTCGGGAGAATAGCAGGTAATACGACGATCATGTGTCGCGGACCAAAACAAACTTTAATAAACCCTTTTATTTACTCCCCAAAAGAAATATATTTATCCCAAATTTTATTTCATTCCTGCAGCTGTAGTTAGTATCCCCTAGTGTGTTTGGTGTGTGGATGCTTAGCTTCATGACAGGGCCACGAGGCCAGCGGGGTATTAATAGCGGTGGAGGCTCTAAACCCTGTTTGTGTACCAGTATCTCAATATGCTACTACTGATACGAGTAGATTCTTTGAACAAGTAATTGTTGTAATTCATAGTTATAATAATAGTAAACAAAATATAATCAGCGCGTCCTATATTCCTAGTTCACCGATCACTACCTACAATCTGCATTTTGATTTACTCAATAACATAATTAACTCGAGAAATATTGACAATCTACTACTTTTAGGCGATTATAATATTTCGGGTGCTAACTGGGCAAGACCAAATTCCTCAAATTACTTCTTAAGTGGTTCTGGTCTCACCCCATTATACCCAACTTAGAGCTCAGGTTATACCTAAATATATCTATAACAAGTCAGACTACACATCTATTACTCGTAACAATGACATTAACGAAGTCAACTGAAATCTGGTTCTAGAATATCAGTCAGCTGAAACATCGGTAGACACAATTTACAATATTATATATGTTATTGTTAAGAAACATATCCCTCTTTGTAAACCTAAAACACCTAAATTTCCTATTTGGTATTCGTCATCCCTCATACATATTTTTAAATATAAAAAGAAATACTGGACTAAATGGAAGAAATACGAAAATATCACAGGCTCAAACTCAAATCATTTATTTCAATTAAACCATTTCAGGCACTTTTTAATTGTCAAAATTAAATAGTCGGTCAGTTAGTAAGAAAGTTGAAGCTAGTTGCTTCTTAGTCTCTTGCGTAGACTATGAGGTGTTCTCCCTATATCGCTCCCGTTTCAGTGTAGAGTGCAATAATTGTTACCAAAAATACATTAAAACAGTGGAGGACAGTATCCCTAAAAATATTAAATACTTTTGGGCTTACATAGCTAACCGCCAAAGTAAATCCCGTATATCTCAAATGTCATACCAAAATCAATCTTCAAGTGACCCTCTCAAAATTTGTAATTTCTACTCATCCTTCTTTCAGTCTATGTATGAACCATCAAGTCTAGCCCCTAACTGGTGCCCTACGTTTGATCAAGATCTTACTAACAATATCGCGGGGGATAATTAGAACTTTAGCCTCTCACTGGTTCGTAATCAACTGAAAACGCTGGACGTTACGAAGGGACCAGGACCTGATGGTATATCTCCTAGTTTCCTAAAGAATACAGTTAAGACATTGTGTGATCCGCTATATTTAATTTTTAATAAATGTATAAGCACACGTTTTCTTTTATACGGAAAAAAAAGCTAATATAATTCCAGTTTTGTTGAGTATTAAAGGTCCATGTCTATACTTAGTGCTACTGCTAAACTCTTTGAAAGGTTAGTCCATTTGAAGCTTTATCCAATTATACAAAATATTTTAATTCCAGAGCAACACGGATTCGTGAAACAAAAATCGACGGTTACTAACTTAATGCTTTTTACAAGTTTTTTGTTTCAGAATACAATCGAACTCCATTTACACTGATTTCAAAAAGGCGTTTGATATGGTGGATCACGAGATATTGTTAAAAAAAATAACCTATAACGGGATAGGGGGAAGTTTGTTGAGATGGTTCTGTTCTTAAATAAGCAACCGTAATCCAACAGTTATTTTAAACGGGTACCATTCTGACATATTTGTTGCTACCTCGGGTGTACCACAGGGCTCGATACTGGGGCCATTGATTTTCATTATTTACATCAACGATATTAGTCATTGTTTAGAAACAGTAAGTTTTTATCGTACGCTGATGATCTAAAAGTTTTTAGATCTATTAAATCTGTAGAGGACTGTGGTACGCTCCACCACCGATTTTAAACGCCCGGCTGTATACTTATACCTCTTTAACTCTCTTATCCGCCCCCAAGTGGAATATGGTTTTATGATATGGGATCTCTATTAAGGGAAATATATTAAAGCCATTGAAAGAGTTCAACGTAAATATCTTCGAACCCTGCAGCATAAATGTCGTATGTAACCTCCATCCTATGAAGAATCATTGAAAACATTTTAAATGCTCACAATGCAGTCTAGACGTCTGTTCCTGCAAACAATGATGCTTCACGGTTTTGTACACAATTAGTTTAACTGTACGGAATTAATTAATAAAATATTTTATGTTGTGCCTCGCACTGTAATCCGGCGAGAGGTGCGCGTTTACCCGCTATTTGCCATGGCCCCCTGTCGAACGAATGCGGGAGAGCGAGCGCCGCTTCGTAAGTTGTACATATATAACCAACATTTTACTAATATAGACATTTTTCATTGGTCGTCCAGCAAAAGGAAGGAACTAATTCAGTCGCGCGATTCTGTAACCCTCTCACCGTGAAAACTAAGGTGAAGTAAGCGTGGAGGGAGCTGTTATTTCAAGTAAGACTAGGGATTAACATTATTGACAGCTCACTCTAAGCTTACTTCACCTAACATTTCACGGTGAGATTTTTACAGAATGGATCGTCAGGTCCTTTCCTTATAAGTGTTAATTATCTAATTTTTAGTTTTCATTTTTTAATAAGAATTGTACTTCTGTCTTGTTTGTATTTACTCCGCACTGTAAAGTGCGGAGTAAATACAAACAAGACAGAAGTACAATTCTTATTAAGACAGAAGTAGATTACTACTTTTATCTTACGATAAAAGTAGTAATCTGTGGAAACGTCGTTAATTGTTCAATAACCACATGATGCAATCATACTATGTGTGTATTACCTTTTTAGTAGTAAATTTTAGTTTTAATTATCTAATTTTTAAATATGAATTGTACTTCTGTCTTGTTTGTATTTACTGCGCACTGTAATATAACAGTAGTAATCTGTGGAAACGTTGATGTAATCATACTATGTTTGTATTACCTAATGTACAATTGTTTGTTTACCAAATAAACATATACATATTTGACACTTCAGTTGTACACATCTGTTATAATCCAATTACATTTTACCTATGTCTAGTTTAAGACCCTATTTTGTAAATATTTATGTAAATCAATTATTTAAAAAAAAAAAAACAAAACACGATGATAATCTATTTTCCTTGTTATTTTATCGTGTAATTAAGCTGTGCTGTGGTCTCGGACTTGGATAAATGGCGTCAGAAACATGGAGTAAATAATGAATGGAGTGATCATACGCACAGGAATTGTGAAAAAGTTTGGCAGTGATGGTCTGAAGAACTACGTCAGGTGTATCTATTACCGAATATGTTGCAGTAATTTCCAGGAGTTACAATATAACGGTTGTAAAGGAAAGTAGATAGGTATGGATTGTGTTGCAAAATCACAGATAGAACACCGTCACCATTACCTAGTTTCTATGACGGGTAACCGGTTCTGGCCGTTAATTTTCCGCTTTAATAAGCGGAGTACAGCGGGGAAAATTAACGGCTTTAATTGTAACAGCATCGGCACTTCTGCCTCCACACAAATAGAAAGAAAGAAAAATGCATTTATATTTGCAATTATATTTTAATAAAAAAATATACCTATACCAAAAACTATTAAAACAGAAAACAGAGGTTATAAGGCCTAAAGGGCCTCAGCTCAGCATAACCATGCCTATTATTAACCCTATGAGTTACCTCCACACCGACTCTAGTGGCATAGGTTGAGACGAATGGCATGGCATATCCGTGCTGGTATGTGAAGCACTGTAGATGATGTGAATGAGAAGGTATTGAGGCTTATTGCAAATGATAAATTAATAAATGGTGCTATAAATACTAAATATAAATTGTACTAGTATGGACTGTTTGAAATAACATATTTGTTATTATAGATAGTTTTCATTTTCTTATATATAATAGTTCACTTTATTTAGAAATAACATTTACGTAGTAAATATCGCTCCATGTTCTTCATACTCTGTGATCAGACCATTGAACCTCGCATGACGGACGGGATTACGGGTAAGGCATCCTCACAGCCACAATAGGACCCGTGCGTGATCGCCAAGATTACAACCTAATGTTATTTTTATTTCTCATATATCTTCTGAGAAACCTTTTATTATTTATTACAGCCTATTGTGCCAAAATGGATTTCGAATGTGCTCGTAATTTTGGGTTGAAGGAATTAAATAAAAAGGGAAAATGTGTTGAGTGTGAGTAACGACTGTATTGCGGTCAGATTAGAAGGCAAAAACTGAGAGTTTGTGAGTAAAAGCGAAAAGTGTTTGATGAACTTGTTTCTCGGAATTCCTTTACATTTATTTCAACCGATGGCATAACAGGGAGGCAGGGACATTGACGCGTAAACTGTAATCATGAATTCAGCACATGGTTCTAGCCCCCCTAGCGTAGAAACTAGAAACGTAGAAACTAAACAAAAGTGAAAAGTGAAGTGTTAAAAAAGTGCAATACGCAAAATGTATGGAACAGATTTTTTTTAAGAACCGATTCACGATGTTTTTCTTTACCGTTTTGAGAGCAGTGGTGATGAAATAAATTACACAAAGTAAAGCGCCTGTCTGGGTTCGAACTTGTAACCTACAACTCGTAAGTCCGGGCCGTTACCACTGTCCAGTGGCGTGCACACAGTTTTATGACAGGGTAGGCAGAAAATTGTACTCACCAAAAATACTACACGTTGGTTTTGGTTCGTCGTCTTGTCGATTGATGATGTAGGTAATTGCCAAATGCCCACTCAAATATCCATAGATTGACTGATTTTATAGACATATCAATTTACGGATATTCGAAGTGGCCTTTCAGCGCGTTTGTTTGATGTTTTGTGTGATTTGCAAAATTTAAATAAAATCATTGAAAAGATGGTGGTGTGAGTATACTAAGTATATAGGATTGTTTTATTTGTATATTAAATCTACACGCCTATCTTTCTGTAAGAATATCTGCAATATGGAATCGTAAAAGTTGGGAAGGCGTTTTATTTCCGTAAGAAGGTTTTTTTCTATTGAAATCGTGGAAAGATCTGTAAGTCGTTGCTGGCCTTGTGTATTTCTTAAGTAGGTGTGTATACGTTTTAGCGACGAGAATGACCTTTCGGTTGAAGCACTGCTCGCGGGAACTGTAACAATTAATTTTGCCAAACGCAGTACTTCGGAAAAACTGTATTTATGTTATTTTCGTAAAAATGTTCTATAATTTTGTAAATACTAAGGTTTTTGAATTCGGCAGATTTATAAACACATTTGAGCTCATTGATAAGGCGGTCTAAGTTAAAGTCGTATAATTTATAAACATTTACGAATTGCGATACTAATTCAACCAGAAAATTATCATTATATTTATTGAAATTTTCGCATGAAAGTAGTCCAAAAAATTTTAACTCTTTCAGATTTTTATATCGGTCGCGACATTCGATGGATATATTGTCTATAATTTCAATAAAAATCCGCTTAAAATTGGTTTTCGCGTCCACAACATTACGTTTTTGTTTTGGCGGCCCTGTGATTATTTTTACGCCTTCAAAAATTAATTCAAACCTAGATCTGAATGATTCCAAAAACGATTCAAAGTCCCTAATTTTTTTAATGCACTATGTTACATCTGATGTCTTTTTTTGCATAATTAAGGGAAGGGAAGATTCTAAGTGTTTTTCAGATTGTTCATGTTTTCTCGCGGCGGCGGTAGGAAAATTATGAATATCAGCGTAACCGATGTCGTTCCAGACGGTTTTATTATTTGAAAATACTAGACAAACGAAACAAAATAACCCATTACTGTGTATGCAACCTGTCAGCCAATGATATGAATCATATTGTTTTGTATTGAATTTACGATTGACTTTACCTTTAGTTTGTAATAATTCCAAATCCGGTGTAGGACGACATAACTCGATAACTTGTTTTTTTTTCACTAAAAGATAGTTTTGAAAACGCGTCATATTTTATTTTATCAATACACACACCATCTAAACAACTTTCACAGACAATATTATCCATTTTTTACTCTAATCACAATGTTAAAATCCTAAATATCGGATAGCGTAAGTCACAAACACAACACACATCAAACAATAATGGCTACTATTGACTATTGAAATTACGTAGTAAAAAGGAAAATTAATACGACAAAAAAATGATGGCCATCTAAATATATAAAATTCAATGAAACAATATTACTTCTTAAAATATTCGCATTGCATAGCAAACTTTCGTCGGAAATGTTCGGTTAGGATCGTAATTTTTCGTGTTAGCTTTAGAGGACAACTCGAACAAGACACTGGCTTTTCATGCAGTTGTGTGCGTGATTTTTGTCATTGTGTGTCAGCAAAGCCCACGTTGCTATAGGAACGCACACACATAAAAATACGCATGACCACAAGTTTCCACGGAGCACACATACAAAATATTCAGAGACGAATAGTTTGTGTCTTTGCCGTGGCATAGGCGAGGTGGCGCTAGTGCAGTAAACTGTATCGATCTTAATGATAACACCTCTCCTCGATAGGTGGAGCTGATTTATGATTTAAGATTTTTATGTTGTTTTGTTTATTGATAAAATAATATTAGATCTATTATCAGAACTAGGGTAGGCAGTGTCTTTCTGTCTTTATGAACCGCACGCCACTGCCACTGTCCCATGTTCATGATTAGAGCAATGGTGGCCACCATTGCTCTAATCATGAACATGGGATTAAAAAAATCACATCGCAGTGCGCGCTTAGCCTATAAGGACCACGATTTTTCCACAAATTTGACCCCTTGAAGAGTAGCGCATTTGACTGGCTGCAAACCAAATTTTCAGTAAACTACTTACGTTTCCGAATTCGCAGTATTGAGGTTCTTATTTACCATAAAACGTGGTTGTAATTGGATATTCGACTTAATCAGACCGAATTCAGTCGTAAAAACTTTATGCAAAGCCTTTTATTAACAATTTTGCCCCTAACTTTATTAATTAGCTGGGTCTGTTTGAAAAGACCTGAGGGTAGCTGACCATAGTGGAGGTTGGTCACCTCCATTTTATTATAAACTTGCTTAAGCCCGCGACTTCGTCGCGTGAAATTTTTTGTTCCTCCGATACAATCCGTCGCATCGCATCGCCTGCCCGTGCTATTAATCTATACTACTTATAATAAATCTGTAGAAGTGAAAATTTTGTACATTGAAAATATCAAAAAAATAAATGGCAGGGGGTGTTACTAGACCGACACCGAACCCAAAAATGTGATTAAAAAAAATTTGTCTGTCTGTTTGTTCAGGTATCTGATAAATGATTTTATTTTTGTAAGTAGGTTTGTACAAACACTTTTACACGTCAATTATATTTTAAAACTAGATGAGGTCGGCGTTTCCTATCTGACTAGTCTGAGAAGAAAGGCCGAAACAAACTCAGACGTCACAGTCTCTTTTAAAGTCCAGACATAATCTTGGTCAGATCATGTGAAGACCATGTAGATTGATGTCTGAGATGGTTTTTTTGAAGAAAGAACCAAACAGTTTGAGAGGACCTGTCCAGTCAGTGCACGCATTTGTCAGAAATCGTGCAGCTCAACTCAAAACTTAAGGAGCTCAACGATCCGACGAACAATACCAAAGAAAGGACATTTGGGTAGGCCACATTAATTACTCAAACTGCCAGATCATGACAAAAACTAAGAGAACAGAGAGAAAAATAATATAAATACAATGAACCAAATAGTCTTCACATTCACAATAATTAAAATAATAGAATACTTTATAAAGTAAGCAAATGTCATAGTATTATATCAAATTCATCAATGTCAAAGTGAATATAAAAAAAAAAAACAAAAAACAACAACAAAACAAAAATAAAAAAAATAAACACATTCAATATGTAAAAATTGGAAGCAGCTTAATCCCAAGCCTTTTTGTCCTCGATATAAGCCTTAACGGTATAAAATGCTTTCTGGCACAACTTACGTTTAATGAATGATTTGAATTTATTAAGGCTTAGATCTTGATTATTATATATTTATATGATTTATCACGCAAAAACTACCGGTTCGATTACGAAGAAACTTGGTATAATTATTCTTTAATATCCTAGGCACCACACTGGGTACTTTTTATGCCGGAAAAGTATATACAATAAAAAACAAACTTAATTTTGCGGTTCGATCCCTAGACCCGATTACTGTTCCAACCGTAAATAATAAGTTTGTCAATATCGTTCGCCATACAATTCAATGGACTATCACACACGACGAAGATAATAAATAATATTTCATATTTTCGTATCTTAAGATGAATTTTACCCTACTGTAATACAGTATCAACTAGTACAGGGGGTATTGTGACTGTTACTGGCGGCCTTATGTATTGTAATGTCAACAGTATACTTAAGCTAATAATTGTGTGTAAATAAATAAATAAAATTTGTATGGCGAGTAAAATATTACAGTATCTTAGCCGTGTTCAGTGCCCCTAAGAGCCAAACCACACGGGCGGTGCGGCACCGCACCGCAAGCCATTTCGCCGCGCTGGCGACCACACGGGCAGAGCGGCGTCGCAACGTTCTACGGAGCCGCGGCGGCGCCGCAGCGGCGGCAAAATGAGGGGTTGCCCATCGCTACGCAACAACTGCGAGCGGCGCCGCTCCGGCTCCGCTCTGCTTACACCCCTCCCCGCCCCGTCTCGATTCCGATGCGCGCGCGGCGCGGCGCCGGAGCACACCGCACGGCGCCATGTGGCTACAATGCATTTTTGTATGTAGAAAACCGCAGCGGCGCCGCTCAGGCGCCGCGCCGCAGCCGCGCCGCCCGTGTGGTTTGGCTCTATGTTATGTTCTATCTAAATGTAGTGCTGAAGGTTGAATTTGGCTTGCACCGTTCGCAGCACACGCGTGGCGGTAGCGCGCGGCCGCCACGGATCGCTACCGTATAAGGGACGGAGTCTGAGCGCGCGCATTACATTTTTTGAACTTTGATTTGAACGGACATGTCGAGTGGCGAGCGTTCGTTCTTATTTTAACTGCTAATTGCAAGCCTAAACCGTGCTTTTCAGTGCGACCTATTTGTTCCTTTTAGTTTTTAGAGTTATTTAGGTTTATTTTTATAAGTCGTAGGTATAGATTTTAATTTTAAAGTATAGGTAGTATATTTGATAGTGTATGTAGTGACCGTAGGTTATTTTATAATACTGTTAGGTAGGATTAGTCATTCGTATAGATATTAGTTTTTAGGGATTTTGATTTATTGAGTTTAGATTAGTTATCATCAGAAATAGGTTTATTTAGGTAGGTAGGTATTTAATTTTCGTTTATTGAGTTTTTTTTTTTTTAATTAGGTAGGTACTTAGGTAAAGATATCATATAGGTACCCTCTTAATCACCACTAATGAGACAGAATTGGTTTTCTATTTTAATTAGCCACAAAGGGCCCGCGAGATAGATGGCATTCTGGGGAAGTACATACATTTTATCCCGTTAGCACGTTCCCGTGGGATAATTTCCGACATCCACGCGGGTGAAGCCGCGGGCAGAAGCTAGTAATTCAACTCAACTCAACTCAAAATTATTATATTATTTCGTTTTCGCTTCGCGTTCTTCCTAACTTTTTTTTACACGGCTCATAGCGTGATGTTAAATAGTCTATAGAGTTCAAAATTTGGGCTATACAATGCAAAAATAATTTTTCAAATCCAACCGGTAGAGAGATTAGCGCGTTCAAACAGATAAACTCTTCAGCTATAATAGTAATATAAAATAGTATACATGTAGATGTGTAGATCATTTTGTATGTTTGTTACGTTTTCACGTCCTGAGCCGATTTTGATGAAATTTGCTTATATACTAAGACCTTTTATTTATAAAAAATAAATAACCTCTAAGGATTCATGGCAAATCACTGGGAGTGGAGTGTTTTGTTCAGAAATTCATGTAAGGGTTGAAAGATTATCTCGAAATCAAGTGACTTCTTTAACTATTTCGCATATTTTTTACTACGAATATTGTTTTGAAACCTGTCACTCATGTATCATGTCATTATATTTTTATATTTAAGTAATCGTACTTCACATCATCATCATCGTTTTTCATCGTATTTTGTGTGATACATCATCATCATCTGCCTATAGCAGTCCACTGCTGGACATAGACCTCTCCTATTGCACGCCATTCAACTCGATTTTCGGCAACTTTCATCCAGCTGCTACCAGCCATCCTATGAAGACCGTCGCTCCACCTAGCCTGAGGGCGTCCCACCTTACGTTTACCGATTCCCGACCTCCACTCAAGAACACGTCTACCCCAACAGTCATCGGTTCTACGTAATACATTTCGACACAATGTAAACATTGTTAATGAAATAAATAAAATAATAAGATGGAAATAGGGAGTTGAAGTTGGAATGGAAAATATCGAAATTCAAGTTTCATTCATTCAGTTTCTATTTATATAAAGACCTCTTGCTTGAACTTAATTTCTAAAATATAAGTCCTAAGCAAACGCTTTGATTGTATCGTGAGTAATTTACGAGTAGGTTCCTCGAAAGAGGTTTCTATTTACTCTGCCTAAAGTTTCTTTTCATCATTTTAGATGTTGTTTTATGTCTGCTACCAGCTTTTTCCTAGTAACTACCAAATATAGTTATATTTATCAATGAGACACATGCATACAAAAAGATAATTAAATCTAATAATAATAAAAAAAGTGTACAGATGCCAGCACATCAAGTTACTACAGTCTGTCAAATTTCTTTAATATTAACAACTTTCCAACTTTATCGCAAAAGATAAAAGGTTCAAGGTTGATTGGGAAAATTTGACAGTTTCGGGTAGCTTGACCTGCTGGCGTTTGTACAGTTTGAGTCCACTTTGGTTCTGCTTATCCTTGAATCCTCAAAGCATACTGCTGGAGGATTCAGGTCTAGGCTATCGGCTGAAGAGAGGTCGTCAGGTCATATCTCACCTCCTCCACATGGATGATTTGAAACTGCCCTCAACAAATTGCGACTGCTGGAGCTACTGAAGGTAACTGAAACTTTCTGTAGCGCCATCAGAAGGAATTTAGTGTGGACAAATGTCAAGGGAGATTATGGAACCACTACTGACCGTTAAACGGATGCATCACCCACAATCATCGGTGATGAGACTGTACATCCCGTGGAAGTGCAGGGGTCGGGCTTTTTTAAATGCGAAGACCCTCCATAACCGCGAGTTGTGCAATAGATCAAGGGCCTGATTCAGAAGGAAGTACAGGACTATACTGCCTTTTGCGGTATCGAGGACGATACGCTTGCGTCGTAGGAAGGCTCCTGTATCTGGAGCCCTAACCACCGGTAGCTTTAACCCTGCTCCCGACAGCGGGCGGCGGACCAACATTTTTTTTCTTCTATTTTAAGAAATATGTAAAAATATAAATGTTATCGAAGTAAATATATAAGAAAATATGAAAAATAAAAACATAATAAGATCAGAAGCATAGAACAGAAATAGACGGCAGATAAATACTCAGCGTGGACGTGGGTATGTAAGAAAGGACGAAAGAAAATACGTTTATTTGCGGTAAACATGACGCAAAAAAAAATAGAAATGGTTGGGGGAAACATGGATCACATCCACGCAAAACGGTTATTGCTCAGTATTATGCTGTGACCCTATGCAAGCCAGAGCCCCAGCGCTGGTTTTCAGCGACAGCCGGCGCCGACGTAATGACGTATGTGTGTGTCGCGCCCTAACAGTTATAATACAACCGTGTTTCATCATAAGTTTTATCCTCCGGTGGGTAGTAACTTGTCAGTCCCATAGTTATGAGACATTTTCTCCTAAAACTATTGCAAAGTATGTCGTACTTCTGCGGTAATTCAATTTCTAAGTGTTAATGAACGGTTACTTTTCCCGAGGTGGTCGTAAAAAGCGGTTATGTTGTTGCCACAGTGTTAAAATACTTTGTTGTTGGATTACCCGCTACTATGTCAGGTGGTCTGTAAAATGTTACCGTAAAAACTTAGGTGAAGTGAGCTGTACATAGTGCCATGAAGAGGAATGACAGCTCACTTTACCTAAGTTTTTACGGTGAGTTTTTTACAGAATAGTTCGCCTGGACTTTAAAAGAGACTGTGGCCTCTGAGTTTGTTTCAGCCTTTCTTCTCAGAGTAGTCGGTTAAGAAACACCGAACTCACCTATACTCCATTTACAATAGCATTAGAAAGAAGTTAAAAAAGGTTATTTTTAATGCACACTTTGTAACTAAAGTACAATAAACATTGTTACATTACGATAGACGCTTTTTTTACGCGCGTATTTATTATGATCTATTTTTACAGCAGCTGTCACACTTACTTGTAACCATTTTATCTATTTATCTTATGAAATTATGTGGCTTTCATTTATTTATGTTATTTATCTCCAATTTAAAATTACAGTGTCAATGCTAAAAACCTAAAAGAAGCAGGGATGAACAATACCTGGAACGTTATTCGTTTCACTATAATTCTACCGAATTTAAAACAACGTTAGTGAAACTTCTTCATCTTCATCATCAGATGATAGTGACTAAATTAGATGATGAAGACGAAGAAATGTCACCAACGTATTGTGTTGTAAGTTGTTATTTAAAATAAAATATAAAAAACATGATTCTTATTTCCATTAGATAATCTTAATTTTTAAATCATCATTGTGATCGGTTGTTTCGTTCATTCATTTTGTTGTAAGTTTGTAATGTGTGATGAAGACGTTACTATAAATAAAGCATAATTTTAAAGTATTATTTTTATTTTGTTTATATTATACGTCCATATTTGTTAAAACAATTTTAATTAAGGTGGATGCGCTGCAGTAGCCCGCGAAATCAGACGAATCCGGAGCAATTCTAACTTAAAGGGATATATTGATGATTTTTAAGATTAAAATTGTATTATAACCTACACATTTCTTATTGTCGCGCATCATATTATTTTGATTAAGATACAACCTTACACTGACCTGCAAATTGCAAAAAACGCAAGAAAATTTTAATTTCGCCAGTTGCTTTATCTTAACTTTGAAATAAAATGTTTTGCATTCCTGCTTCTACGAGCCTCTTTTTTCTAATGCTATTATAAATGGAGTATAGTTTTAAAACAATGTGAAGATTATGTCAAAGAAGTAAGTTTAAAAAATAGCAACCTTAACCCATTGAATGACACGTTTTAAAACATAATTTAATAAAAGACGACGTGTAAAAGTGTTTTCTTTAACCAATTTACAGAAATAAATATAATTTATCTGACATATGGTTTCTCCCATCACGGGATAACTTCGTTCTAGGTAGTGCGAAAGACATGATATTTATTGAGTTTATAATAGAGATGTTATGGATATGATATTTCGGATCTGGATATGGATATGGATGTAGGAATAAAATTATATCGGTTTCAGATACGGTTACGGATATGTAATTATTTCAGATTATCCGTTAGTTTCGGATAGTTTCGGTTACAGATATTAGATTGAAGTAAAATATAAACACAAATAATACTATTTGTGTTTATATTTTACTTCAATAATTTGGTTAAATATAGGTTTTATCTCGTCTAGATTATCGTTTGGTACTATAGTCAGTCATATATTGACGGCACGGTTGGCGCAGTGGTTAAGCGATTGACTGCTGCGCTGCGTGTCGCGGGTTCGATTCCCGCACGGAACAAATATTTGTATGGCCTACAAGTAGTTGTTCCGGGTCTGGCTGTTTGTGTATGTGAGTTTAAATGTTTGTAAACGCACCCACGATACAGGAGAAATTCCTAGTGTGGGGCAACGTCAAAAAAAAACGAAACATGTCGTTTTTTAGACTCCGCCCTTATACGAAACTATCCGAAACTTGTGAAACGGATACGTTTACGGATATATTTTTATTGGTTTTATTTTTTCGATGTTATGGAGCTCCGTAACCGTAACCGAAACTCGGTTACGGTTACGGAGCTCCATAACATCCCTGGTTTATAATGTTAGAAAAATGTATGCTACAGAAAAAGAAAAGTGAATAATGATCTGAGAAATAGAGAACATTGTAACGGATAAAAAATGCTCCTTCTTTTCTTATAAGTTCAAGTTACTACCTGTATTACGATGGAGGTCACTCATCCTTTGATAGGTATCCAAAGTCTATAATTATCTAGAAATATATCAGTCTCCTTAGGTCTAAAAGCGCGATTCCACTGCTACGTAGGATGTACATACCTACACGGAGAGGTTGAGCACTTTACCAGCGTGGGTTCATTTGCTTCCCATCCACGCATCCGAGGGTAGCTTAGCGGGAGGCAGCAATGAAACTGCTCCTTACATATTGCGCGTCCCAAATATAACAGACTGTATGGCGTGTGTAGGTGTGCACGTGATCAATCACGTGGACAACAAGACGTATGGGAGCAGACACGCGGACTGGAACTGAGATCCGATAACGGAATACAATTTGCGAAGATCTGTAGTGTGTTTTTGTGTTCTAGACATATTGGATATTCTTAAAAAAGCCCAAGATTTATGTGAAACAATGCTTGGCATTTTTCTGAATGAAAATGTTTGTTTGGTTAAAGGAAAACAGCTGGTTTGTTTGTATTTGAATTCGAAATTGAAAAAACTTCAGGGTAGCTGCGATATTCAAATATGCGATATTCTTACGGTTTTTGCAATTTGCAGGCCATTGTTAGGTTGTAGGTATGTTGAACAAAATATGATTCGCGACCGTAACAAGTATAAATTTACAGAATTATAACCATTAAAATCATCAATACAAACCTGTTCATATAATCCTATTGAATGACTATTTCATGGTGAAATAGTCATTTGAATTTTGTGGGCTTCCCTGGCGGTTCACCATTAAATTAGTACCTATTCTACTTTTCTAATTTATTAATTTATTGAGCTCAAGAAAATGTAGTGGCTAATAAATTAAATAGAAGAGCCACTCTAATGTGGGTATATCTAACATACAGTAGACATACATGTTGACTCCAATCTCTGTTTTTCCTCAGATGACCCCATCATTTACGCTTTGTGAACCTACCCTGTTTTTCTTTGGGTCCAAATTAGTATGTAAATTGGTGTGTGACTTGTTTTTATTCATCTTGGGCACAATTTTTGGCTCCTCAAAGTCCTCGTAGATGTAATAAAAGCGCTGTAAGCTGTTTTCGTAATATTAGATTTCCTGTGACTAACCAGGTCGGCACGATGTTTTTTGGAAAAAATATATGGATGTAATAAAAAAATAAAAATATATGTTGTATTTCCTGACTAAACAGACAAATAAAATTGTTCATGCAGTCGGGGGACCATTCTGTGGAACACTTTTTAATCTAAGAGATCCCCCGACTGCAATGACAATTTTATTTATCTGTTTAGTCAGGGAATACAACTTGTTTTTTACTTTTTAGTTCGTTTTTTGGCAGGGCAGTCGTTTTTTTTTTTTGTTTGTAAGTTACCCACCTTAGGTTAGATATCAGTTTACTTTAGGAAAATCTTGGTAAGTCCTAGAAAGGTACACAGATGAAAATAAAGACAAAAACAATAGAAATACGAACTAAACTCTCGTTAGAACCTATTTAACATGTAAACATTGACTTAGAACTTCTGACGATGACCTTTCACATTGAGATAGTTTTTGAAAGAAAATTCAACAACGGATCACCTAATTGGTAAAATAAATTAATCGTGAACATGAAAATAAAGTGGGCAGTGACTGGCTTCCCTTGGGAACGCTTGTTATTCATAGCCTTACGAACTAAGCTTTACTTTTCATTGCAAATATTTGACCAAAAATGTTTTATTCATTCATTTCTTTCCGCAACATTGGAATTAAAATGAATAGGTACTTAGTAGGAATTTGGTGCGATTAATGTTAGTCTAACATTACTTTTTGAAAGAAAACCGTATAATTTTTGGATAAACTATTGTTAGGGTCAACTTACTAGTTATTACAGTACCATTTCTGAATACGAATCAAAGTAAATTGATTTGGGCAGGCCAAAGAAGTGACGCCTATTCCTTTATTTGTGATTTCCAGTTTCTTTTTTAGGTCTACATACATTTACATTTGTGATAAACATGATCTTTTCGGTCTTATTATGTCTGTAAGGCCTTTGAATTGAAATCAAATTGATTATTCTGTAAATACGATATCGGAATGACTTTTACACGTCATATAAATAAGCTAGATGAACGAAACAGCGAAACATGGTTTAGATCAAGTTATCCTCATGTAGATTAAATGTAGTCTTATTAGGAAAGAATCACACAGATTTAAGAGGACCAGTCAGGTCAGTGCAATCATTTTTGTCAGTAATCGTGTAGCTCAACTCAGAACTAGGAGCTCAACGAGTCGATGAACAATAGCAAATAAAGGACATTTAGGTAGGCCGCATAAAGTACTAAAACTGCCAGACCAATATTAAAACTATCAGAGAAAGAAATTTTGTATTTCGTTTGTTCCTAATAAAGTAGTTCAGTGATGCATGCGGGAAAATTATTTTCGTCATCGATTTTTTTACAAAAACTGTGACAGTACAGCATAATATAAATATATCTTTTCAATTTCTTTTTTCTAAATAGATTTATAAAAGGCTGAAGATTGCTTTTTAAATTCGTTTTTTGATACAACATAATAAACATACACATAATAAAATAAATAACCATAGACTAACTACAAGCGGTTTAGTATATTTCATACTAGCAGCGCCCCGCGGTTACACCCGCATAAGTGTCGATCCCGTGGGAAAATCGGAATAAAATGTATCCTATGTATAATTCTGATGTATAAGCTATATTACTGTAAAGTTTCGTCAAAATCGGTTCAGTAGTTTTTACGTGAAAAAGTAACAAACATCCATACACCCATCCTGACAAGCTTTCGTGTTTATAATATTACTAGCTGCGCCCTGCAGTTCCACCCGCATAGGTTTCGATCCCATGGGAATATCTTGATAAAAAGTAACCTGTATGTTAATCCTGGTTATAAGATATATGTGTGCCAAATTTCATCTAAATCCGTTCAGTAATTTTTGCGTAAAAGAGTAAGAAACATCCATCCATCCATTCTCACAAACTTTCGCGTTTATAATATTACTAGCTGCGCCCTGCGGTTCCACCCGAATAAGTTTCGATCCCATGGGAATATCGGGATAAAAAGTAACCTGTATGTTAATCCTGATTATAAAATATATGTGTGCCAAATTTCATCTAAACCCGTTCAGTAATTTTTGCGTGAAAGAGTAACAAACATCCATCCATCCATCCTCACAAACTTTCGCGTTTATAATATTAGTAGGAAGTAGGATAGTAGGATATTAAGTAAGGAGTAGGATAGGATTTAAGAGGAAACCAAGGAGGAGTTTACATATAGAAGAGGCCTAATATTACGTATATTTCCGACTACTAAAATTATTACAATTTAGGCAAAATTTATGAACTTAATGAAACGCAAAAGCGAGAGATATAAATTTAATCATAGTCCTGGTTTAATTAAACTAATCAGAATTCTGAATAGATATTGTTTTCGGGGATACGTAACTTTTAAGAAATTTATTCTATTGCTTCTCCTTGATTAAACGATTTAAATGTTGGGCAGAGAATGGTATAAATTAGAAAGAAAATAACAGTCTCTTGGATTAATTATTTTCCTTTTGTAAAGGTTTCTTCTTTCATTGAATACTGATAAAGACACAGGAGTCTTTGTTCTAAGGCATCGCAATTATGGAGATAATATTATTATACTGCTGTATATTGGTTCCTTTTTTTTGTTTAAAGAAGTCGAGATAGCCTCTTCTTATTCCTTCAACGAACCAACAAGGGTTCTGTTTTCACACAAGTGCCTCTCATTTTTAGGGTTCCGTAGTCAACAAGGAACCCTTATAGTTTCGCCATGTCGTCTGTCTGTCTGTCTGTCCCCCGGTTTAGCTCAAAAACTATTGGTACTAGAAAATTGTAATTTGGCATGAGTATACACGTTAAAGACGCCGAAAAAGTGGTAAAATAAAATTTTGAAAACAAAATTATTTAGGGTACCTCCCCTACATCTAAAGTGGGGATGATAATTTTTTTTTCGTCCTTCCCATAGTGTGTATCCTTGGATAGGTCTTTCAAAAATATTAGGGGTTTGGCAAGACCGTTTTTTGATTGAGTAAACCGTTCGTGACTTATCAAGCTTTAAAGTACCAATTTGCGTTAGAGTCAAGTGTCCCCCCCTTCTACCAACTAAACGGTTATAGTTAGAAATTCAAATGTCAGGGCAGTAGTTCCTATATATAACGAAGTTTAAAGAAAAACTATGACACTCAAGTGGGCTTTACAAGTTTACGAGTAATAGTCGACCAATTGTATTAGACTCGAAAATTTCGAACAACTCCATAGAAATGTCGATAGATGGCGCTAAGCGTCAGTTGTATTGCGCTATTATATAAATATGTTTTATAAAAAAAAAACAGTTGCTACACCGGCTATGACAAGTCTTATCCAAAATCTCAAAAAAAAAAAAAAAAAAAATCCTTGCAAAATTGTCGGATCAGCAGTACGATTCTGTAACCATCTCACGGTGAAAACTTAGGTGAAGTGAGCGTGGAGTGAGCTGTCATTCCCAGCTCACTCTTAGCTCACTTCAACTAACTTTTCACAGTGAGATTTTTACAAAATTGATCGGCAGGTGAGGATTTGTATAGGAAGTCAAATTAGGTAGGTAGTCATGTTTGGCTTTTAGTTAGAGCATGGTACGAAACTATGAGTCAGCGAATACGACCCGCACTTGGCTGTTATAAAAACTACGGAACCCTACACTGCGCTTGGCCCGACACGCACTTGGCCGGTTTTTTTAAATGGTTTTTTATTTTCTGTATTTTCACTATCGTTGCGCTGTGGGTCCCCCATTAACACAGCATCATGCAGCTATCGACTATTTCTGTTTTGTATTCGTGATTATAGATACATTATGTTTTTATTTTTCTTTATTATTCGAGTTACAAAAAATTCGAATTATACAAAAACATATTTTTTTTGTATACACATGTTTCTATGACAAATAAACCAATTTTTCTGTCTTCCTTTGTATGTTCTATTTTCCTCTTTAATTCATAAATATATTTACTTTTAATATAATTTTAATCTGTTTAAAGAAAACTGAAAATGAAAAAGAAATACAACATCTTAGGTAGGTACATAAACTGTTGGTAGACACCAAAAACACTGTTATCTCCTACCATTACTCTAAGCGTAGTTTATTATTTGTCAACACACAGCAATACGAAACCGCTAAGAATCTTCGCCTGAATTTGTGCCACCTCCAATATTTTACTAACGATAACATCTCACAGGATTCTAAATTAATAGAGCAATTTACAAATCGTTTGGGGGAGATCGCATCAGAAGGGGGAGTGTTGGGGGCGTTTAGTCCCCGTCTGCCCCCAGGCGGGGTAATATTTGTCATGGACTGTTTGCCAGGTACCTGCTAGAGATATTAAATCGGTTGTTATTGCGGAACGAAGGGAAAAATACTCGTGAGGTAGATAAAGTGAGTCTCGACTGTCACTGGTGTTATTATGAGCGGGAAAAGGCTGGGCTGGGGTCATTGTACTACGTATGAAGTAAGGACTGCTATGGATGTTACATAGTTGACTTTTGGGAATGACCCTTGTCCGAGATTTTTTTGGGTATCAACATAAATATTGCATAATCAGCCTATAATGTTCCCACTGCTGGGACGCAGGCCTCCTCTCTGAGAGAGAAAGTGGGCCGTAATAAATCACGCGGGCCCAGTGCGGGTTGGTAGACGCCATGTCTTTGAAATTTTGGTTTCGTATGACATGGTGGTTTCTTCACGACGTTTTCCTTCACCGTTGTAAGAGCAGCGGTGATGAAATTATTTACTTAGGCTGTTTTTGGGTAGCAACGTATAATTATAGTTCAGTCATAGTTGACGAGTAGGTACTTTAACGTTCTTGACAATAGCAAAAACAAAATGTCTCTACAGCATTCAGTAACCACACTACGCAGTTTATTATCTGTTCCGAAAGTGTTTGATGACAGTGTAAACAAATCCTGTCTGTAATTTATATGGTGTACATAATAATGAATACATAAAAAAAAGTAACACATATTCATCTGTATTTAGAAGGTTTCATCTTTATATCTTACTATTTTTTCCAATAATTATATTCTTTGTTTTTAATGCTATTCGTTGAATTGAAATGAATAAATTGTAATAAAAAAATCATTGATGAAAACTGAGGTTAAAATTAACCTCATTTCTCATCGAGAAACATCTAAAAGGTGATTAAAAATTAGAGTGTCGGCTTTAAGTATTCAAATAAACAAATCAAAGCACTCAATTACTAAATGGACCTACAAATTGGCATCCACTCCACAGGTCGTTTTCTAATCAATTTGTTTAAATTTTCATTAGAAACTATTAGAACAGTTTCAGATGACAAAATACGTCTATTAGCTGATAATAGACGTATTTTGTCATCTGAAACCGTTTAGAATTGTCTACCTACCCAGAAAATGTGGGGATTTTCCGAGAAAAACTTTCAAGAGAAAATTTCAGTGCAACATTTTTTATTAAAAATCATGCTACCGGCGAGAGGCAAGAGGAGGTACCTCTTAACATTTTCGTAAAGGTAAAATGTATAAGAATAGAATAGAATACTCTTTATTGTGCACCATACAAATTACCTACAGAACATAAATATATAAAACAAGGAAAGGGTAGGTTGGTATAAGGTACCTTTTGAATACCAAAAGCCTTACTAATACTACAGAGATTACCATTAAATTAGCCAAGCGTCCATTATAAATCCTATTGTTCCAATAATGATAATACAATGTCAACCATCAAATCTAATTAAGCAAGATGGCGTTTATAGGCATGTAGGTAGGTGGCGTTAAGCCGTTGGTCTCGGCTGTCATTCGTGGATCTTTGATAGTCGTTACGGACGTCAGAAGCCCGAAGGTCTGACAACTAGTCTTACTATGAAGAGTATTACCCAGTAACTGGGGTGTGGAGTTCGGAATACCTACTTGAGTGTGAAAGCCGTATCATCATATTTTGTTTCTTCGAAAACCTTTCAACGACATCTCTATACTGCGACACCTTGTTAAACCGACGTCTTGTTACTGCGATATTTCGTTACATCGAAAAACTTGTACTGCGAACGATTTTACTGCGTAAATATCATACTACGAAGCCCTGTTCAATCGATGTCTCAAATAGGCAGGCGCTCCATGTAAAATACCCGAATTCAGCTGCATCCAGTGGATGCAGCTGAATGTAGATGGAAAGCCGGCCCCAATATAGTTGGGAAAAGGCAGATGATGATGAGGTATAAGGTATTGTTTGAGTAGAAAATGAGCCGTCTATTAGCTAGGTAACTAACCCGTCATTAAGTTGGAGAAATCTTTATTATAATTGAAATATCACGAGACCAATTTCCGTAATTCAAAACGTTCAAAATCTAGTCACAATCTCATCTCAACGACAATCATTGTCAAAAATGTTTTAAAATTCGAAGTATTTTTGGCAGATTGAAACAAATTAGAATGCGACCGTTCTTCAAATTGCGGAAATTCAATTTCAAATCTTTATTGTGAAAAATAAAACATATGTGTTACAAGGTCCCCTCAGATCCATCCTCCATCATCATCCACATCCTTTACCGTTGTCTATGCATTGGCACTATTATTAGATCACCTTCATGAGTCGTTATGGTCCCGGAAAAGAACGCGTAAACCTCATTGTGGTCATTAAAAAAATACGACTTAAGGTGAAGGATGGACGGCGGTGTCCTTTTATCAGCTCATAACAAAAACGTAACTTTGATTATGACGGTAACATAAAATACTTATTTTATTACCTACACCAAACCCTTCCGCTAACTCTGACGTCGTTTATGATGGATCTGCTTCCACGAACACATTTAATTTTTCATTGTCAACTAGGGTCTTCCACGGGGTTTGTTCTGTAGGTCAAAATTTTCTGAATGAAAATGTTGGTATCAAAAACGTACCGTGTTTTATTCTGCAGTAGCTTCTCCAAACACATTATTAATCCTCCAAGCTGTTTCTGCAGCGCTGGTGCCACGGTGGAACTCGTATTCGTAAATAATGCGGCATTTTAAGTTTTCCATATTATGAATAGAACGATGTCAAAGAAAACTCAAATGGTGCAAAAACAAATGAATCACTGAGTTCGAAACACAAATGCACAAGCCTAAAGAAATAAATTTGAATTTGGTATTCCTAACCAAACGTCAGAGAGGCAATTGTCGTAATTATAAGAAGTCTAAGATAATTTGAAGCTCAAAATGCCAATGCATTCCACTACTTTCCTTGATAAATCATTTACTGTCCAGGCCGCTCGTTTGTGGAATGCATTGCCAGTTGAAATTAAACGCGCGCAGTCGTTACAGGGTTTCAAAAGACTTTTAAAGGATTTCTACCCGGTGTATATACATACCTATATTACTTTTTCTATTGTTACCTAATTTAATAAGCTTGCCTAAAAGACGAGGGGCTACACAGTGCATGGTTGAATAATATCAATGCAATATAGGTAATCAGATTCTCATGAACTGAATAATAATTGATTCTGCATGCATAACCTAATCTAATCTACTAAATCCACTGTAACGTCAGCATTTAAAGGTACAATATCTTTGGCAACAGCTTGAGTTTACTAGCTACACCACTTCCTGAACTTAGCATATTGACCCAAATTACCATAATAGCTATGTGTGCCTCGGTAGGCATGTTCAACGTCTACCATTAATATGAATCCCATATTATTTCCCATAGATTATTTACGATTTACTAACGAAGGTGTGGCTAGGAAACGGCTGTTTTCCGAAAATCACCGTTCATAAAAGGTGAGAAAATGTTAACGCGAAAAATAAATTGCTCAATTTATTTAAATTGTGGTTGCGTGTCCTCACATAAGGTGAACATGATAGAACGACGCATTACACTGACTGATGTTTTCATCTATCGGAAATCCGTGAGGTGTACTCTTGCTCTTATTTTTTTATTCGGGCCCATTTTTTTCACGTATCTACGGGGCAAATGGCGATTTAGTTTCAGATAAATCAGTTTCAGAGATATTTGGCCTCGTCTACGCTTACGTCCCAATGGTAAGTTCTTTCCGATAATTTACTCGTTTTAGTATGGGTGGGGTAGGTATCTTTCAGAAGTACTTTATTAGATGAACTGAAAACTAACAATGGAAACATATTTTTAGTTATAGATATTTCATTAATCTCATATTTATATTATATAAAGCCTAGCTTACAAGCTTTAGTACGATTTATAATAGATTCGACAAACTCAATAAAAAAATTTAAATGGATTATAATATTGTCGGTAAAGCCTCGAAAAAACTCCATTTTCATTCAAGTGGATTACCTTCGTTTTTCTATAGGCCGGAGTAGCTTTTACCTTTTTAATATAATAGGTAATATAATTGCCTCGATAGATGTAATTTACTTTACGCAAGCGACCATTATTTTTGTTAAATTGTAATAATCATGCTTCGTGGACGAATTTACAGTTTCACCTACATACATTGACACCTATTATACCTACCTACCTACTTACTGACGGACTTTTGTAATCCTCTTAAAAACATTTATTTAGTTTTCATACTTATTTTATTTATTTATCATATTTATTTTATTTATTTATTTAACCATTTCTGCACACGCATATAAACAAACAAGAAGAAAACAAAAAAAAAAAAAATAGGTACAAAGGTGATGCTTATTTCTAAAGAAATCTCTTTTAATAAACCTGCAAATAAAATCAAAAACTATTCATTTAATAAAATAATATTACGAGTATGTACCTACTTACTACATACATACTTCTAAAAGAAATATCACTAGAATATTACCTAATAATATAATATAATTAAAATAATAAATTATACGTCACTATGACGAAGTGGAATGAATACACTGACAAATAGTAGGTTTGTTACTGCTTATTAAATTATGGTTAGCGGGAATTCCATGACAGAGGATAAGTGAAATTTATTATGGTTTCCGCACTGTGTCGATAACTGCATAGTAGTAGGCATACGAATAGACCCAATATTCATGTGATAGTTGGGGAACATTATCCTCTTCACACTCATCATACATTCTACTCAAATATAGTTATACATTTGTCATAATATAGGTACTACATGTGTGAATAAATGGCAAAATTTCTGTTTTCTGCCAACCCGAAATACTAAACTTTTTTAACTTTTTGGTTAAATATTTCATTTATTTCATTCAGTTACAGTGTAACTGAAATCCGAGGTTTTCATGTTTTAACGCTTCAGGCGCTCCACTAAAAACCAAAACAAGGATCTCTCTTTGAAAATCATAATTCGTGCTTATTCATTTATCAGCACTCTTAGTCCATATTTTTTAAATGGCTAACAGCGTTCGAGTGTTCCGCTTTCGGTTTGGAAACTTGAATCAATGGCAGAGCCTAATGACAATGTTCATACGTCTTGTCCGATCACGGGCCTTCATTGGTCGCGTCCTCGGCGCCATCTGTAATGGCGCAGGGGCAGATTTCGTGGGTCCGCTACACGTGAATGCAATTTGAAAAAACATAAAAATAACAAGGATCTTCAAAAATTGCGTGTGTGATCTTCAAAGCTAAGGCACAACAAGGTTAATCGCCATTTGGTCAACCAGGATCAAGCGTGGGGGCTCCCAGCTAACTGCAGCTGGACAAGATTCCAGCTGACAGCTGGGTGCGTGGCCTAAAATTAGGTTTCTAGCTTATGGCGTTGCGGCCCATTGGATTATTTTTCAATCATACTACTTCCAAATTTGGAGGAAGTTACTTCTCGTATATCGTAAAATATAAATTCGTGATTTTTATCGCTTGATACGAATATTAGCGAGTTAATTAATTTTAATATAATGTTCAAATATTAATTAAACGTTCACCGTTTGACGGCACATTATACGAAACAAAATGGAAAACCCAATATTAATGGAAAATATGATTAGGTATACAATTTGCATTTTCCCCATTTTATTTCGTGAAATTAATTTATGCCACAAGAGAGCCAAATTTTATTAAATTATTCAATCATCTGGATGGTGAAATTTTAAATATTTTGATTTTCTTATCCGGGGAATAAAATAACAAGTTAAATAAAAGCTTGTAAAAATACCCTTTACTTAGGTACTAGTACAAGCCATATTTAAAAGGGGTAAAAATTAGGTACACTGAAATAATTTGAAACTGTATTTTTATCGAATAAAATAGTATTGAAAGTATTATTTAGTTAGGAAAGAGTTTTCATAAAACTTCAATTAAATTTCACGTGGATTTAAGTCTGTCATTGTGGTGACCTTTTTAACACGTTTTTATTAACAATGTAATAAAATATTAGAAGTCAATTTTAACCTACTTCTAATTGTTGTATCGAAATGAAACTTTGTATCTTACGTTGGAGCTGATCTGATGATGGAGCCATGAGGTAGATAGTGGAACTCTTCAGTGGCTACTAGTAAACCCCTCGAGTTTGGGCTCATATGGTTTTGACGAGTCCAATAAATTGAACAAAAAGCGCTCCACGCTTTTTGAATTAAATTAATTAATTAAGTGAATTTAATTACTTTATCATTTTTGATGCGTGATAAAAGCGTGTTTTAGTTTTTTTAAACTTCATATTTTTATTGCTTTCAGAATAAGAAGTTTACGATATGAATGTAGATAAACAAAATTAAGCCTGATAGTGGCATGATGACAATCATGATCAAATATCCAAAAATGTAGGTACCTAAACATAAGTTAAAAATAGAAGAGATATATTATAGTTAATAGCGGACCCGGCAGACGTCGTAGAGGAGTTAGGTGACAAACACACGTACAGGAGTATTATACAGGGTGTTATTGACAGCCCTCCGCAAACTGATAGGGTGGCTTCAGTACATCATGTTAAGATGACCGGTACATGTAATTCTTTCAGGAACATTAAGGGAATCCAAAAAACCAGATTTGTTTTAGTACCTCACACGCAACGTATCGTTACCGTGGCAAAACGCACGTAGCGGACGGCAGCGCAGCGAGCTTGAGCGAGGCTGTTTTCTGCTGTTTTATTTACATAAATGGAGTGTTGCATACAGAGAACGTAATTTTACATTGAAATAAAGGAATATCAGCAGAAAAAATGGCATACAATTTTTTTTTTCCTGAGAAAATTTCCAGTCGGATATGATTCAGAATAAAGAGCTGAATCAATCCTGTGTTTTTGTGGAGGGCTGTCAATAACACCCTGTATAGGTATAGTAGGTAAAGTTGTCATAAAATAAAAGGCCCGTTTTGACATTTGAGAAAGACCCTAGAATGTAACTTGAAACGAAACTGAAAGAAACAATAAAATAATAATTAATTACATAGTGTTTTAAAAAATACATATTTACATTTTTTGGCGCGTTAAATAATATGATGGGATATATTGCGAGTATTCTTTTTGCGCTTACTTTATAGTAGCATGCCATTTCTAATTATTACGAAACGTCTCAAAAACAGTTACGTTCTGTCTTTTTTTTAATACTAGTGTTGTAACCAATGTATTACTGAATTTCACCAGCTTCATTCGATTTTAATAGTAATTAAATATTCTGTAGTGATCTTTACTGAAAAGAATAAGCTTGGCGCTCAAAGCCGTAAATAAAATTTTGAATTGGCAACACTGGTTTTTATAGAATGGCTCTTCGTTCGCCATCTTGTGAAGTTGACTGTGCGCTCGTTTATGTTTGATATTGTTTTCTTGACTCGGCTTTGCTTTTGGACTATTTCTGTTTCTTGGCATCTTGGGCATCTTGCTCAAAAGTGCTAATGGGAAAAGGTGGATGCCTAATAATCTGCCACGTCCGATCAGCCGGGGGAGGTTTTGTGAACGATGCCTTACTCGCATTTGAGTCTAAAAGTACAAAAGAATATCACGAATAAATGGACGCAAATAAATTCACAGAGTGGTTGACTAACTTGTTAACAAACCTCCCCCAACAGTGCATAATCATTATGGACAATGCATCTTACCATTTAGTTCAAATCGATAAAGCACTTACTCAAGCAAACAAAAAGGCTGATTTAGTGGCATGGCTACAAAGACAAGGCGTTGAGCTGACATGAAGTTGTTGATAGCTGAATTGCTGGAACTGGTAAAAGAAAATAAACCTGCGAAACTAAAATATAAAATTGATAAATTGGCACTTCAGCATGGACACAGAGTAATAAGAACGTCGCCGTACCATTGTCAGTACCATGCTATTGAGTTGATCTGGGCTCGAACAAAGCCGCCATTCTCCACTAAGAAAATGATGACATTGCCGAAAGAAGCTTGTGCCAAAATTACTAAAGAAGACTGGGCAAAAGTGGTAGAAAAAACTCGAAAAATAATAGAGGAAGATTTTGACAGAGACGTCAATATTGATAATTATAATAGAATTGAAAATGAAATAATTATATTTACAGGTGACGATAGCTCAACTGACGATTTTGGCTCATCATCCGAAGAAAATGATTGAATGAAGATTCAATCACTTTCGCCTTTTCTTGATTTTTTTGTGATTGAGTGAATGTTATTGTAACTAAAAATATTAAATTAAAGACAAATTGACCTTTCGTACCATTGTAAAGGGTGTCTCAGTAAGAGTGCACTTTTTAAAATTGGAATATTTTTTTTTTCATGCAAGTGGCAACTCTGAAATTTGACACCTGTCACCTCTGTTTATTCCGATTATTAAAAATGGAGAGCTTTTCGAAAGAACAACGCGTTATAATTGTGAAAACTCATTACAAAAATGGGGAAAGTTACGCTGAAACCGCTCGCAAACTACGCCAAATTTTCAGGAATATGATAACGGAATTCTTGTAGCCATATGGTTTCAGCAGGACGGCGCAACCTGCCACACCGCGCATGAAACAATCGACTTATTGCAGCAACGATTTCCAGAACACATTGTCTCACGAAATTCTGATGTCAACTGGCCACCAAGATCGTGCGACTCAACGCCGTGCGATTTATTTGCCGTGGGGGTCATTTGCCGGATATTTTATTCCATACTTAATCGGAACATGTCTTCTTTACAATACAATAAAAATATCACAACTCTGTCATAAAATACTTGTTTTTATTTTAAAATGAAAAAGTGCACTCTTACTGAGACACCCTTTATCATTTCAAAATACCTACAATATTAAAGTTTAAGTTACATTTTCCAATCAGAACTTTAATCCAATGCACTTGTAAATACATAATCGAATCGATCAAATACTCATATTATAAAAATAAGGGGCTTTTGTTAGAAAAACGTAACTGATGACAAAAAGTGACTTTTTAGAATTTTTGTCTGTTTGTCTGTGTGTATGGTACGGCTTCACGCCAAAACTACTGGATAGATTGAATTGAAATTCAGCAAAAATGTTCTTTGTAAACCAAGGAAGGCTTTAGGCTACATATTATCACGCCGTATGTTATAGGAGGTAAGCAATATTGATTTTAAAAGGTTTTTGTTCGTAATTTAATGCACAAAATAATTGAATGCACAAAATGACATGTTATTTATTTAGTAAACCATAATTTAACTCTGGAAAGATATTATCACGCTATCACCTACGGGGGAGGAGCTGTGAATCTTTATTTTTCTTACCTACGTATTCTGTCACAGCGTGTAATCTAACGACGCATATTTAAATGTTTTTTTTTAGTAAGCCATGCTATTATATAGCTTTACACTATAAAAACTACGCCATTTAAGTAACTTGGGCAGAGAAACATAGTTTAATTAATGTTAGTAGTATAATGAAAATTTTGAAGCAGCGCCATCTATGAGATTTCATAAAAATCAAATCAAGTTACATGTTAACACTTTTTGGAAATAAATAATTTAAATTTGATCATGTTTGCGAGGTTAGTAGTTAGTTATTCTTAAAATTCATAGATGGCAATGTGCATTTTCTTCATAAAAGTTGTATGGTATAGTTCGTTTCGACAAATTCAAGTTCCAACAAAACCCTCAAAATCTTGAGCAGAGTTGAGGAAGACAATTTAAAAAAACACGCTCTGTGAAGTCGACCAGTTTGCGAGATCCCTTACGTATGACGAGGTGCCTTCATATTACACGTACGACAAGCAAAGGGGTGTATTTAACCGACGTCGACGAGGAGGTGCTGTGGAAGGCTTTCCGGGAATTTTCAAGGACACCGCATTGGGTAGGGTTTATACCGTGCATCCGAATAATGGCGAATGCAATTTTCTGCGGTTGTTACTTCGCACTGTCCGAGGCCCAACGTCTTTCGCCTTTCTGAGGACATTTGATGGCGTGGAGTATCCCACTTACCGCGCAGCCTGCGTAGCACGTCACCTTCTCGACGGTGACCAAAATTGGGATGACACCCTCGCGGAGGCGAGCGTCAGTGACAGTCCCAGCTGCATGCGTCATCTGTTTGCCGTCATCTTGGTGTTTTGTGGAGTCGCGAACCTGGTAGCTTTGTGGGAGAAGTATCGCCATCATCTGTCTGAAGATTTTCTACGAGCTTTGAGGCGTGTTACTGGAGACGAAGTCGAAGTAACTGATGAACGCGTGCTGAACACCTGTCTCAGTTCACTTCAAGATGTGGTCATTTCTATCGGCGGCAATCCACTGATCAAATATGGGTTATCAGCTCCCACATCATCACCGTATAAAGACCGTGGAAATCGGGAGTATAACGCTGAGACAAATTACGATCCGGGCGAAATGACCACCATACGAAATGACTATGTCGCTTTGTTCTCTTCAGAGCAAAAACACATTTATGACACCGTCCTTGAAAGCGTTGGGCAAAACCAGGGTAAAATGTTTTTCTTGGATGCTCCTGGTGGAACAGGAAAAACATTTGTTACCACTGGCATACAACTTGCAGAGGTCAGGAGGCAAGGCAAAATTGCTATTGCTGTAGCGTCGTCGGGAATCGCTGCCACACTACTTCCGGGCGGCAAGACTCGGGACAGAGAATCGGGAATTTTAAACATGGCATGTGCCGCCATGTTTAAAATTCCCATCGATTTAGAGAGCGCCGAAACGCCTGTTTTTGGTGTGTCACGTAACAGCAATAAGGGACACGTGCTCAAGGATTGCTCTCTGATCGTATGGGATGAGTGTACGATGGCCAATAGGAAGGCAGTTGAGGCCGTGGACAGAACCCTGCAGGACATCCGCAGGAACGAACATTTGATGGGTGGTGTCATAGTTCTGTTCAGTGGCGATTTCCGGCAAACGCTTCCCGTGGTGACGCGGGGATCGAGGGCTGACGAGGTGAATGCTTCGTTGAAACGATCTTCGTTTTGGTCACGAGTTCGTACGCTGCGCTTGACCATGAATATGAGAGCTCAGCTCGGCGGCAATGCATGTGCTCAAGAATTCTCCGATGTCCTTCTAAGTCTTGGCGAAGGCACTCTACCAGAAGAGAGAGGTGGACAGGTGGTGCTTCCAGAGTCTCTCGGTAGAGTGGTATCCAGCTTAGAAGAACTCATTCGCTGTGTGTACGGGGACATCAGTCGTATACTGCACCAGCAGAATTCTTGGGTGTGTGAGCGGGCCATTTTGACGCCCAAAAATAATCAGGCTGCAGCAATTAACAAATGCATTCTCTCGGAAATTGAGGGGAATGAAGTGGTCTACACCTCGATAAACACTGTTGTCGAGCAAGATGACGCCACACATTATCCCGTGGAATTTCTGAACTCCCTGTCAGCAAGTGGACTTCCAGCGCATACCATCAAGCTGAAGGTCGGTGTCCCGATTATGCTTCTTCTGTACCTATCTCCTCCGAAATTGTGTAACGGGACCCGCCTTAAAGTCATCTCGCTCCACAGACACACCATTGAGGCGGAAATTCTTACGGGTTGTGGCGTCGGCGAGGCAGTATTTATACCACGCATTCCTTTCATACCTCATAACTACCCGTTCCAGTTCAAGCGCGTACAGTTCCCCGTGAATGTTTGCTTCGCGATGACCATCAATAAGTCGCAGGGGCAGACACTGAGGGCAGCGGGTGTCGACCTCAGGACGAGTTGCTTCTCACACGGGCAACTGTACGTCGCTTGCTCTCGCGTCACCAATCCTGACTCTCTTTACATTTTGGCTCCTGGCAGCATAACTACCAACGTAGTTTATAGGGAAGTGTTGTAAGGTATGATACCTTTGTACGTATTTTTACTCTTTTGTGTCCTGGAATGTATTCTTGCATTATTTTCTCTATTTCCTTCAGTCACATCTTATGACTGAACTCAGCAGGATTCCCATATAACTCTCTTCACTTGCTTCGCTTCACTTGCTTCGCAAAAAAACTTATATTTTAATGCAATTTTAAAAGTTGTTTACTTATAATGCTATAGCGACACTGGCATCATAGGTATTTTTGGTGCTGTAGAGCTTTCACGCAGACGACGTCGCGGGCAGCAGCTAGTAATAACAATAAATCCTAATACTAACAGAATACCGTATTCGATACTCTAAAGTATCGAATACTCTTTTAGTAATATTAAGATGAGATCTAGGATAGAGGCTAGGGCAGAGTGTGTTTATTGTTCTTATACTTAGAAGGTATCTAAGTATTAAGGTTAATATCTACGGGCGGGCCGGTGCATTCGGAATTGAACTCTATTGTTACTTCACTGCCGTTTTTTCTCTGATTAAATTCACTCCTAACTGATAACGCACTAGCCTAAACTCCTAGGATTAGAAGCATAGAATAAATATAGAAGACGGTGAGCACTAGGAAAGGCTTTTCGAAAATCCATTCCCTAAAAGGTTAAATATGGGATGACAGTTTGAATAGACGTTTTTCATTTTTGCCGATAGGAAATCACATCGTGTGCCCGATGTAATAAGTTTATCTATTTCATAATCAACAGCTTTAACAAATACATTTTAGAGGTCTTAATTGCGTAACACACGATCAATCACAATCTGAATCAATTTTAAGGATATTGCTAATCCATTGCTTCATTTGTTCGAAAAATTTGTCAGCTCAGTAACATTAAAACTGCAATGAATCTTGTTGAAATGTCAAAATTAAAGCCATTGCTACTGAGAGTGTGTTACGCAATTATCCCGCTGTAATAGAAGACCTCCTTCTTCTATGTCTATGTGTACACATACAAAGCCTGTTAATGACAGACTGAATAACAAAAAAAATAAAAAAATAATGTGGTGTGATTTCTGCTTCAGATTTCGGCTTATAGAAATAAAATATAGGGTAGATAACAAGTTCATAACAGAGAGTTTCTGAGAAACCCTTTTTGACTTTGTATTCTTGTTAGTGAGTTACAAGAGTTCCTGATAAAATGTTACAGAACGGAAATAACCTTGTATTAAATTCTAAAAGCAATTACTTAGTGAAATAACGATTTCATAATGTTGTAACTTCGTGTAAATTGGAATTTATTGCAGAAATAGGAAATGTTGTTAATTAACTACATAAATAAATGAAGCTAGGTACTGAAATAAATTATTCGAATACCAATTTAGAATTATAATATTAAATATAATATTAGAATCAAGGACATTGCCCATCTCCCATACATCGTCGGGCCCATAATTTGATGAACCGTTACAAGTTCCAAATGAGTGTTATTTGTTAGATTAAAACATCAACTTTAAGCTACATTAGTTTCATTTTTATTGACAATTGCATTAGCAAGTTATATGGGGTCGAATCTGAGGTGAGGTTATGTTAGGGATTTTGCAATTATCAATCTGGTAATGTTCAGATGACTAATAGTAAACTCTTGAGATAGGTTTTCATTGCATAAAATAAACGTGTGAATGATATACAGTGGATGATGCATTAGTAGAAAAAAATAGATGTGTTATTGTAAGAATTATACTTAATGATTATTAAGTACTTCTATTTATTTATTCATCTTAATTATCTGACATCTATCACCTATATATCTGTCACCTAGATACGATACCTTTTTAGTGGGTAGATAGGTTTATGATTCCCAGGTAAACTATAATGTGGAATTAGATTAGTTTTAAATAAAGAAAACAAACATTTTGTAGGTAGTCATTCTCCTTTATTAAATCATTCGTCTTCATACACAATTAGAATAGAATCTAGGAAGTGTGCAGGGGGTGAAATATTTTCTTGGTACCTAGCCCAACTTAAGTACCAAATAATTGACATAACATGCGCACAACAACCTACTGTACGCCTTCCTACTATACAATTACAATAATATTGCAATATTGCTTGCCTTCCACTTAGAGAGCTGTCAACTAAAATATATACAAAATATGTTTTTCTGCTAATATGGCGAGAGTGAATTTTTCCTCTTAGTAACCAAGTACTATTTGAAGCTGACAGCTCTCTTAAAAGGTCATTGTCAACCTCCCTCCACACTTCTATTACATAGGAGCCATCTGCCCTTACATGTTCCCCATAATAGGAACGAGCCTGTCGTATTTGGTATGTTCCTAGGGAAACTAATACTAATTACTATTTCATAAATCAAAAAAATATGTCCTGGGTTCAAAATTATTTGTAGGATTAAAATGTTATTAGGTAATAATAGCGACCTAACCTACGTTCGCACGGTTTTTACTTCTTGACAAAAAATAGTTTTTTTGATTATAATTATGTAAGTTTATTATAAATGTGTTGCACACATAAAACTTTCGAATTATATTCTATAAGTGATGAATGTGATGATGGTGAAAATCGCATCAAAATCCGTTGTGTAGTTTAGAAGAACACATGTTCAATACACAAAACACGCCTTTAATCTATATTATATTATACATATAATAAAATTGCAGAAAAGTGGTGTCTGTACAATGGAAATATATAAAAAAAAAGTAGCAGGGGTTGTTATTATATCGATGCCGAACCCGAAATTGTAATCAATTTTTTTTTGTCTGTTTGTCGGTTTGTCTATGTGTTTGTGCACGCTAATATCAGAAACGGCTTATTCGATTTAGATGCGGTTTTCATTAATATATTGTAGTAAGCTTCACTTAACATTTAGTCTTTATTTTATGTCAATCGGTTCATAAATAAAAAAGTTATGTCACAGATTACCAGTACCAATATTCAAATTATTATTATACAATTCAAAATTCTAATTATTATATTGTCATGTCAAAAATACGAATTCCGTTTTAAAAAAACAATAATAACCAGTCATTATTTTGAAAAAGTTTTTAACCTAAGAGGTGAGGTTTTAACCGCAGAGGTAACGCTGCAATAGGTTCTGGCAATGCTTAATTCTAAACACCACGATCTTGTTTTCACAGAAATAGGTTCTTGAAGAAGTTGTAAGTAATATGACCACATATTAGGTTACCTATAATTATACATATATTACAAGGTTTCCTAGCCAGCTTTGGTTTTCTATTAAGCCGAGAAAATGATGTCGTCTACATGCCCGCCGCGAGAATTGATGACCTTTCGGGCCCGATTAATGGCATTTTCCGTCATTCTTGCCGGAGCTTCCGGCAATAGGTCCTCGCATTCTTGACGGATATTCTGTTTGAGGGCTTCAAGATGAGGCTTGTTGACATAGACTCTTGTCTCCAAAAAACTCGACAAAAAGAAAGGAATGGTTGAATCAGGTGAACTTTCCGGCCAGTGCAAATCGCCAAAACGAGAGACTCCGCGTTCTTTAGGAGTATAGCAATTCATGTCTTGTTGACGTGTATTTTGTATCTGTCGCCATTTGCGACAATTATAGCATCTTCCGATAAGGTAGGTAAGGTAAGTAGGTAAGAAATATTACTAACATACTAATAATAATATCCCTGGACATTTCACACAGCGTCATCTAGTCCCAAGCTAAGCAACCTAATGCTTGTGTTATGGTAACAAGATGGCTGATAAACTACTTATAAACATTTTTTTTTTGTAAATACATACATATTATAGATAGAAAAACACCCAGACTCGGAATAAATACATGTAGGTCATACAAATATTTGTTCCGTGCGGGAATCGAACCCGCGACACGCAGCGCAGCAGTCAATCGCTTAACCACTGCGCCAACCGTGCCGTCATACTATCCTATTATAACAAAAATATTCTCTTGGGTTCGATTCCGAGGTCGGGCAAAGTGTTATTATGTTTTTCCAACAAGAATTTCTCAGTAGCAGCTCGGAGTTTGAATTTGTGCCGTTTATGACAATAGTCTCGCCGTCTAAACATAACAGTCGAAATTCGGGTGTACTACAGGTACCTACAGCTCTGCCTAAACCTACGAGGGATACAGGCGTGATGTGTGTTATGTGTTACTCCAAATATTTCTGAAATACAGGGTGGTAGGGACATCGACACGCAAAATGTTTCCATGCTATCAGCACATGAGTTTAGAACTCAGCGTAGAATTGCTGCGCTGCGTGTCGCGGGTTCGATTCCCGCACAGAACAAATATTTGTAAGTCCTACATGTATTTGTTCTGAGTCTGGGTGTTTTTCTATCTATAATATGTATGTATTTACAAAAAAAAATGTATATAAGTAGTTTATCAGCCATCTTGTTACCTTAGCACAAGCATTAGGTTGCTTAGCTTGGGACTAGATGGCGCTGTGTGAAATGCCCAGGGATATTATTATTATTAATTTGTTTTACAGTTTTTTGTCGGTTACAGTTTGCGCGTCGATGCCGTCGATGTCCCTGCCCTGTATTTGAAAGGTCAGTGCGTTTTAGCAGATACCTAATGAATAAAACATAGTATCTGGCATATTCAGCCTAGGGCAGTCCATTAGTGGCGTAACTCAATGCCTTTCTGGCCAGGTCAATTTCGCCCTATTTCGGCATCCCCACGTATTGAAGTGTAGGAGAAAATCTATTTCGGTATGGCAAATTAATTGACCCAGTTACGTGACGGTTTTTATTATGAACGTTATTTTCTGGATGTGAATTAAGCTGATCTGACGGTGCCTACGCATATCAGTTAAACAGTTACGACGTGTTTCTGGCGTTATTTTTAAGGAAACCTTATAAATGGTTGGGTTTGGTCTGAGCCGGTGAATAACTGAAATTGCCTTGTTAAAACGAAGCCTTTGTATTTTGATTAAAGATAATTTATTTCTCATAAAGAAATTTGCATTTTTCTTAAATATGAGAACAATATTCAAATCCTTAAGGCGAAAGCGTCAGGGTAGCCCGCCACATTAAATTTTCTTTCCAATTTGCAGGTCAGTATCAGATTGTATGTTGATCTAAATATAATTCGCGGTTGTAATAAATATTTATTTTTATACAATTATAATTATGAAAATAAAAACATCAATACAACTCTCGATGTTCATATTACCCTATTAAATGACTGTTTCATGAAATCATGACATTTGAGACCAATTCTATTCTAACTCAAAGAGTTCTATTGCTACTAACTACTACTCAAAGCACTTTTATTTGTGGATACTCCTACAAATCACAACTTGCGACACTACACGAAACCTTTACTCTGTGACGAAACTACCTCGCTTGAAGATAAACAATGCGGGCCCGTTTTCACAATACAAATAAATCACTCAGTAGTACTACTTATGTTTGCTGCCAGTAAGCTTTATACATCCTATCTTTTATTAATTAGCTGTTTTGTATGTTTAATTAATACTTATGTTTTGTTTTTCATCACTTAAAATCTGCGTGTTACATACAGGGTAGCTGGGACATCGACACGCCAACTGTAACCATGTATTTATTCAACTAGTGATAAATTTTTCGTCGGTTATCAACGCGATGTCCCTGACAACCTGTATAGATTCCCTGTTGTCAGGTGTAAAAAAAAAATCTGTAGGTACACACGGCTACACATCAAGCTATGCAAAACCAGTATTAGCTGACCGTTCATTGTGAGAAAATATCGTACAAAGTGAGGCCAAGACAAACTGGTATTGTATAGCTTGACGTGTAGCCGTGTGTACCATGAAAAATTGAAAAATTTGTAGGTTCAGTAAATCAGTTAATAAGATACTTTGTTAGCAAATGAAACGAGTCCCTGAATATTTAGTACCTAATCATAATTTCCTTAAATAAATCTATCTCTGTGTTCCGCCACAAAAGGATGACGATCGTCAGCTGTTACTCAGACATAGATTGGCCTTAAAACTCTGGCACAAGTAGGCCGCGTCATTTGTTATTTAAAAGTTCAGCTTTTCCTTGAATGTTATAATTCATTATGGACTGAAATTAATTTTTTGTCATACCTAGGTACCTATATTAATTATTCTTCAATAGTTATGAATTGTAGGTTCTTATAACTATGCTGAGGTAATTGTAGCATCAAATTTGATTGTATTCTAATATAATATTCACATTTTTGTCAGGTCATAGGTATCATTTTGCATCAGTACCCAGTGTTTGCTTATTACTTACATCTACCCAACTTAGATCAGTAGGTACTTTCACACATCAGTGCTACCACCACACATCTACATATTTCTGCAGTGTCACCACCACACATCTATTTCTGCCTTTTTTTTTTTCAGGATGGGAAATCATCAAATGACCACCCACTCTCTGACTCTCTGACTCTTACTGACTAAAACCCACCCGTGTTCCTTCCTTAGCCCTTTATGTTCCAGGGCAGCGGTAACCCTTTCGGACGATCCCGCTACCCTGGCAGGCAAATCGGTATGGGTACATAAATCAGTCTATAATGTTCCCACTGCTGGGACACGGGTCTTCTCTTATTGAGAGGGAGTGGGTCGTAATTTATCACGCGGCCCCAGTGCGGGTTGATGGATATCACACACTGTCTTCGAATTTTAACTAGTTTTGTAAAGGGGTTCGAACATTTTTCTATGGAAGATGCCATATCCACCCGTTGCCATTTGGATTTTTTTTTCAAAGTTTCCGCGCACGATGAAAGTAGAAGGTAGAGGACACTTATACAAACATATTTTCATAGTTATCATATGGCGATCTTATTAACCTCTAAATATATCGGGAACGTGACACGTTAGGGTACCATATTACTTGACATTTTATCTTTGCATAAGTGTACAGTCACGAGCAAAAGTATGTATACACTCGGCTTTATTCAGAAGCGATTTACTCCTTTTTTTATGAATGAAATTTTATGCTGTTACGAACATAGCATTTGCAAACCCATAGGTTTTTGTAATGTGTCGTATTTCAACGTTGCTTTCGTTCATTATTTCACGAAAAAATTGCAATTGAACGTTGCTAAGTGTTGACATATTGGTGCTCGTGACTGTACCCTACCCATATATACCACCCATACCCGTACCCCGTACACCCATACCCGTAAACACCCACCCCCCGTATATACCCATTTACAGGCTGTTAGTGTAAACACCGTTATCCTTGAAACCAGTGGTTTGGTTTCACTAATAGAACGTAAATTCAATGAAAAAAAATATCTTTTTTTTTTTTTAAGTAAAGTCTCAATTTTTCTTCAAAATTATTTCACCCTATACAAGTGCACGCAAGGGCAAAGTAGACGGAGCGCGGGAAACAGCGCGTCGTCAGTACTTCCCTTATCTATGCAGGGCGTGCCGCAAGTGCCCGCAAGCCGGCAAGCGCATGAATTTACGGACGGTGTCGGACAGAAACTTTCTTACATTTTTGAAATAAAATAACGTTTATTTATTTTTAAATTCAGATAAACATTTTTATAATTAAGTCAACTACCTATGGTTTTAGTGACAACGGTGTTTACACTAACAGCCTGTATACGACATTATTAGAGCGCGGAAGTTTTGAAAAAAAAAAAACTCCTTTAATAGGTAGGTACTATCGCCAAAACCTTTATCTGACCATTTTGAAAACAAATTCCGTGCCCATGATGACCACAGCTGCGTCTGTAAGTAATACAAAAGAGGATCCTTTTTAGCTCGACTAATAATATGCGCTGCAAGCAGGAATAGTCCTTACGGTGGTCAGATATAGATTTTGGCGATAGTAGGTACATGACACATTAGAAATTCTTGCTTTGCCTCTGGTGTTGAAGGTGCCGTCGACCTCTCCATCAGGTTGGCTGTCGTTTGGGTAAAATAAAACCATGGAAAATTGTAATATTTTATAATTTATTTTTAATCATATCTTTGGTAAGTACAATGGCTTAAGGGTTATGGCCCCAGGTGTTTGGTTCTTTGGTACCTACATCTTGGTGTTCCACTTATGTTCGTACGTAATACAGAAGAGTATTTAAATATAACAGTTCTATACGACTTGGTCGGGCTGTGACAGAATCACTGTTCAAAAGTTTACACTTGAATTAAAATTAGCATCCTTCTAGCATTAATAAACGAATAATAACTAAACTAGTTGACGACTTAAAATTAGATAAATGTTATACCTATCCCTCTATTTATAAAAGTTGCTTAAAATTAAAGCAGATCACACACTACGTTTAAACGTCACGACAATCATTACTTAACCGTAAGCAATATTTATAAAAAAAGAGGGATATAGTCTTATTTCTTGGGCAGATTCAGTGGGCAAAGTTCAGAAGAGTAGGTAGTACCTACTTCTTGCTAACATAAGTCAGGAAAATAATACCTAAACAATGAATTTCCAAAAAAAAATTCATTCGGGTATTTTTCCTGATTGTGGTTTACTTAAAATTCATTATGTTGACTAAGGAAATAAAGTTAACAGAAGTCGTTTTGGATTTAGGTTTTTTTCTAGGAAATAATATTTAATCACCCAATGATTCTGTCACAAACCGCTCGAAACTTAACTTATAAAACAAATAAATAGGCGTAATAAGTCTATTCGAATTCATATTAAAATAATATTTTACAAATAACTCGTTTGGTATCTATATGAAAAATTAATCTAACTTATTCTAAAAAAGGACATTTGACCACAGTTTTAGCTACATTCAATAACAGATATTATATAGTTATTTAATTTTCCTGAGGATTTTGTGAGGGATTTGTGCTAAAATCCGACAAGTCTGTTAGGACGGCTTCCACCGTATGCTGAGTATAATGTTGTTCAGGTAACGTAGCTTAGCCCTCACATAGCTTAGCTGGTCGGTGGAATTTAAACTTTAGCATATCAGGGTTAATAATTATAACGTTATTCAACCGCAATGACAGCTTAGAAAAATTTATTCGAAATTTCATTTCACTGCGAAACTTTCATTAAAGCCAGAGGAATTGAAGTGTATATATTACATTTTCTGTGGTTATTATTCAAAATCGTAACAAAGTTTTATCCTATCAGACCCATGTCAAACTTTACAACGTATTTATTCTACATTCGTTTTGCTACCAAAGATTATAATTTAAACAAAACACGTATTTGAGCTTTTGCGTTCAACTAGCGGAAATTCTGCTCAATGAATTTCAAGTTCAGTAATATTTTCGCCGACCCACAGTATATATTTGATAAATCAGTATGTTTTTATACATACAGTAAAATAAATACAGTAAAATTCACCTATTGACTAAATAAATTTCCTTTATACAATTATAACATATCTTTGGGAAATCTTCGGTTACGACTTATCTTCACAACTATTAATATATTTATCATATAAAACATTTTAATTCTAAACACTAGTAACATTTTAACATTTCGTCGAAAACTGACAATCATTTGGAATGGTCGTCTTTTAATTTTTGTTTTTTGTTGAATCAAAGCGATGTAATGTAATTTACAAGCTACGTATATTAATTTAATTAAAGACTTAAGTAATAGAAAGTTCAAGCAATGCTGCCATATTTTAATGAGACTTGATTCTCATAATGTTGCAAAACAAAGTCTCAGTTTTTAATCTACGAACATTATAAAGATTAACATTATTCCCTTCAGAAACTTGCATCTTTCAATTTTGTAATTTTCAGATTCAATCGAACGAAACAGCACCGTCTTCGATTCAATATTAATCGTTATCGAAACGTTTTTTTTTATTTCTATGTCTTTGACATCCTTCTTATTTACAATAATATCACACATTGATATTGTACACTAGTACGAAATACCTTTTTATCTGGGTGACTGTTATTTGCTTCGGTATATAAACCATTCGTGCGTTATCCGCAAAAATAAGGAAATAGTGTGCCATCAGCCCTTTGCTTGTTTTATCCATTTTGAGTTCTATTACTTTGGAGTAGAGTTGAAAAAGCAGTGGTCTATTTCCTATGATTATTACGTAGAATTGAACCGCGATTACTGCACAAACACGTCATTATGGCCGCGACAAACAATCGTCACCTATAATTAAGAGGTCTTCGATTTTTTAAAATTATTAATCCGAACTGTTTTATTCGGTAATGCTTATTTTGATTATATAGGTCTATAATCTATATTTATCGTAATACTTATGCATATTAATTATCGTATACCTAAATCTTAGGTAAATCCTTATCCGTACCTAAAGCTTAGGTAGTAGATGAGTAAGTTATCGTATAGGTAGATTTTGATTTTAATATCATCGATTTGTATAAAATACATAGAGGTAACAAGCATCAGTTCCTTTTGAAATTAAATTTGGTATACATTTCAATAAGCATTGATTGGTAAAGTTCATATACATTTCAAATACTTTGTATTTTATATTTAAATCGATTAGTAGGTAGTCTCTATTGGAAAAATATATTCGTTAGAATCATATATCAAGAACAACTATTATATTTGACAGTTAATGCATACTGAAAAGTCTATTTCAATAACATGTTTTATATCGTAGTCGTAATTTAATATCGTCGATATATTAATATAACTACCTGAGTAAGTTGATTGCTTTCTTAAGTTATTTTAGGTAAAGTTCTTTGCTATACATTATTGCTAAAGCTTAGTTAATTATGTACATTTAAATGACATATTACCATATAAAATAGACTCGTATTGACATTTACAGCTGAATGTTATTCTGATAGCAATTGCTTTGAATCGGAATGTACCAGTTTATTTGGAAATAATTAATTTCCAAATTGGATGTGTATTTACTGTATTTAGATAGGAAAAAGTATTATTATCTTCAAATATATTATTTAAATAGAGAGAAGTTTATGTATCACAATTTAAAAGGTAAAATAGACTAATTCGATAATTTGAGAAAAATTACAATGCATTCATGTCATTGTCATATAATATTTTGTTTTTACCCAATACGTTGAATTGATTGGTTAGTAGCTTTATTCTGCCTAACAGCCGCGGCTGACTCACAAACTAACATTAGTTCAATAAAAATTACATATTTCGCCCTTTTGAGTATTTACATCAATACAAATTGAAACAATCTCACCGTTTACATTTAAACACATTTTTATACGCTTGTCTGTATTCATTGGACATCACAACATAAATGACGGGGTTCACACACGTTGTAAAATAGATGAGTACGTACCCAAACACATGTGCTACTGAGTGCGTCGTAGTCTCAAAGAATATTGTCTTCACCAACGTGATTGGCAGGTGGCAAACACAAAAAGAGACCATGATAGCCACTATCATAGTCAATAGCTTCTTATCTTTCTTCGTAGGAAGACGTGGCTTCATCGGTGCTGTGGTCCATCTCATAGTTGCTATGAAACTGCGACGAAAGTTTTTGTTTTCGCCGCTGAGTGCTCGCGCAGCTTCAGTAGTGGTGGACTGCCTCTCTGATTCTGATGGGGTACTATCGGAGGACGTCGATAGTTCAGCGCCCGTTTGCATAAAACAAAGGTGCTTCATAGGAAAACTAGGCACTGTGTTTCTAGACGGACGTTTGTCCAAATCCACTATTCTTGTTGCTATTGTCGTCGTACTCATGCTTAAGCATTTCATTTGGGTAGCGTTGCTGTGCGATTTTTTTGCTGTTTTTTTGACAATCCAAAGAATGCGGGCGTAGCACGAGATGATCGCAACGCTTGGGAACAGAAAGGCAATGATGAAGAGGAATTTCTTCGGTGAATTATCGTAATCATCAGGGACGATGGTACAGGAACCAGTTCCAGGATCCAAGCTGAACTCGCCCCAAACCTCGAGACACGTGGGTATCAGTGCTCCGAAAGGGAATACCCAGAGACCTACCATCATTAGGCATATGTTCCTAGTCGTGTATAATCTGTTGACAAAAATTAATTACGTAAGTAAATTATTCGAAATTGTTAGGGACTTAAATGGAAGTACGAGTATGATGGATTTTGCCATTTATGGCATCGAGTTTTACGACACCAAAATAAATGAAATATTTATTAATGTTATTCCTGTTTCTTTATGCGACCGAAACATCTAAGTCTTCGATCTCTACCGCTAATATAATATGATATAAATGAGTTTTGCATGTAAAACAATATAGAAGTTCGTAAAGTTGCTTCTCCATTATTTGTAGGCATCTTAACAATAACTGACATATTGCATATTTGCGTTTGTAGTGTCTACCTACCAAATGTTAAAAATACCTAATTATATGGTTGTACTTTTATGATGCAAATAAAGTTATTATTATTATTATATAAATACTTATGCTGACTCAACAAGGAGAAACTGTTAAGCATTGCCTCTTTCATAAAGATACTTACTTGGGATAAAGCCTCGGATGCGATATCATGATGTATCTGTTGATAGTGATAGCCAGGACTGTGAACAATGAGACAGCCACCAGCGCGTATCTGGCGAACGGGAACATATAGCAGAGTATCTTGCCATGAACCCAGGATTTGTTGTAGAAGGTGGAGGCAGCTAGAGGCAGGATGAAGCAGCAGAACAAGAGGTCGGAGCAGGATAGGTTGATGATGAAGATGGCCGTCGCGTTGCGGACCTGTAAAAGATAGGAGATACTTTTTTAGAACTTATTGTAAGCATAAATGGGAGAGATGAGAATTTCAAAAACTCATTCTCATAACCTCTTTTTAAACTTCTATTATTAGGTATAATTTCTGTAGTTCATAGACATAAGAAAAAAATAACAATTGGAATCTTTTGGAGCCGTGTTGGATCAAACGGTAATGAAAGAAATGTTAAAAGATTTTCTGACAATGATATGTCGAAAAGAAAAAATATTTTTTGTTTTTCTATGTGATTGTGAAAAGCTGTTGTTTGTTTGTTATTATGTGTGTTTGTGAAAAGCTGTTGTAGCTATAATAATCGAGTAACTATCGGTAAAAACCGCAAAATCATTTTTTTTTAACATGAACATGAAATAAATTAACCGGTTTGTAACCTTCAAAATTGTTGCTCCACTTCTGGGAGCTTCCCAAGGGCTGGTTTTTACCTTTGCCAGAGGCTAAGCATTGCCATACAATGGTAATGCTGTGTCTTGGGTACATTACCAGTTGACAGCGATGTGAAGGAATTTTGCGACGCCAATTTTAGTTTGTTAATAGTTTTAGTTACGTTTCGATACTATATTTTGATTTTAATCGTTTTTAGTTTATTTGGTATAAGAAGTTTATAGTATCAAAACCTATAGGACAACTTTTAAAATAAACTCCATGCTCCATTACTTGATTCCAAAGTTCATTCAATTATCTCGTCAATTTAAACATGACTAATTTTATTGTTTTAAGTACCTATTTCAGGAGAATATACCTACGCAGTGGTTCTAAGTGGAATGAAATGATGACGTCAATTTATATGACCATACAAATTCGTCATACAAAACACAATAAATCCTTCGTCACTGTACGTGGTTATGTGGTTTAGTCTGTTTACGGTAATATTTTACTAATAGTACCTACCCATACAATCAATATTATTGATTGATTGATACACTACTAATACCTACTATTAATGGAAACCAGCGTGGTAATTCCGTAACACACAAAATGTACCCAGGATTTTGTAATAATTATCTTCATTTAATAGAGTGTCCTTGGAGTTTCTTGCCCGTTCTTCTCCATAGAGGTGTACATTTTGAAATGGGCAACTAGTTTCAAATTTCACTCAAAAGTGCCCGTAAATGGTGTAATTGAAATAAATATGCTTTGAGTTTGAGAATGGAAATCGATAGTAATGCGTTTCATTTTGTCGGTCCAACCAAGTTCTTCGCGTTATTTACGTTGTTCAGTCAAATAATGTCAAAATGAAGGCATTGCAATTGATTGTAATTTTACGTGTATTACGCAGTACCCCGCAAAAAATATGAGTAGGTATCCAAAGGTACTTTTTCTACCATAAACCAATGTATTTTTTTTTTTACATAATCACTATTGTTTAATGTTTTTCAATTGTTGATTGAGAACAAAAGGTGTATTTTCCATATTTTTTCCTTCAAGATTTGTTGTTTGTGTTATTCAGGTATATGTACCTAAACGTGAAGTTATGGAAAAGCCACACGTCTGGGAGGTACTTTACTGTGTGTTTGTTAACATACTATAACATGACTTATACGGCGACTACCACAGAAATGAGTGTTTAACCTATCATAATATGAGAAGAACATATAAAAACCGCATTATACCCCTGTCCATTAGGTAAACCGTTTTTTGACAGATGGACCTAGTGATTGCAGCAACACACAATACATTGATTGATACATATGTATACGGTATTATAAAGTATATAAGAAGCCATAAACTAGATAATTCAATAAGATAAGGCAGTTTATATATTGGTGGTGGTGGTGGTGGTGGTGGTGTTTATTTGTTTAGTTTTTTGTTTTGGTTGGCCCGTGGCTAAATAATAACAGCCGCACAGGTCGATCGGTCAGGTTAAGCTACGCTTGCCGCGGTTGGTCTGTGGATGGGTGACCATCTTTACATACCGAGACCCCTCCGTGCCTCGGAAAGCACGTTAAGCTGTTGGTCCCGGCTGTCATTCGTGGATCTTTGACAGTCGTTACGGGTAGTCAGAAGCCCGAAAGTCTGACAACCAGTCTTACCAAGGGGTATCGTATTACCCAGTTACTGGGTTGTGGAGGTCAGATAGGCAGTCGCTCCATGTAAAATACTGGTATTCAGCTGCATCCGGTTAGACTGGAAGCCGACCCCAACATAGTTGGGAAAAGGCTAGGCAGATGATGATGAAGGCAGTTATTTATTTTATTACGCATTGTAAATTATTTTTTACGTAATCTGGAATAGTTCAATGTCATAAATAATGTCACTTTGTGTACAAAGAGATAGAATGTATTACTTCGTAGAGTAGAAAAGAAGTAATGGTGCTAGGAGAGCTGCTTTTAAACGTCAACATGAACAATTTTCAATAAGTAGAAACTACATTTATGTATAAAGTTATTTCAACAAAACTGGCTGGCTGATGTTATGTCTGTAATAAAGTTATTTGTTTTAGTTTGATAGCATGACTTTCTCTGATACTATCGGGTGTTTATTTAGAGACGCGGCGGCCACATGCCCGAAATCATATAAAATTATTAGACAAATAAAGCCAATTTTATGGATATTAAAACATATTTTTCTGTGTTATATTTCAATTTAAAGTTCTCTTCCTCTAAAAAATACCGCAAAAGATTTGGTAGATTTTCTTAGTAAAATCATTAAACCATTTTTTCTAAAGAGCTTGCTGGGAACTTGTGAAAACGCAATGAGTCACTATTATAGTATGAGCCGCGGAACTCAGCTACGTCTAATTTTATTACCTTCGCGAATGTTTGAAGACACGGAAACATGGATAAAAACACGTTCATCTCGTCACGTCTGACTAATAAAGATGAACAATAATACAAATTGGTTGAACCAATTTGTTTCCACAAGTAATACACTTCTAATTCTGATTTGTTCACAGTTGTAAGTATATTCATTAAATAGTAAATAGGGTTTATCTGTGTTTTAAAGACTTTCATTTATTCTTTCTTTTCTTGACGGCACGGTTGGCGCAGTGGTTAAGCGATTGACTGCTGCGCTGCGTGTCGCGGGTTCGATTCCCGCACGGAACAAATATTTGTATGACCTACATGTATTTGTTCCGAGTCTGGGTGTTTTTCTATCTATAATATGTATGTATTTACAAAAAAAAAAATGTATATAAGTAGTTTATCAGCCATCTTGTTACCATAACACAAGCATTAGGTTGCTTAGCTTGGGACTAGATGGCGCTGTGTGAAATGTCCAGGGATATTATTATTATTATTTATTTTGCATTAACAAAAACCAAATAACTAAATCAAATACCTATGTAATCCAGCAACCTCATCCGGCACTATACTCTGACCATTAGGTAAACCGTTTTTTGACAGATTATAATGTCTGTAAGAAGCCATAAATAAGATAATTTAATAAAATGTTTTTAATAAATAAGATGTTTTAATTATATTGCATGTTACTGCTTTACTACTTTTGTACACCCTAGAGGCAAAGCATAGCGCCCTCAACGTATTAAAAAATAACAACTTATAATGTACCTATGTTTTACAATGATTATGATTATTATGATAAGTTATGGCAGATTATATATTTATTTAATTACGCATTTTAATGTTAACTTTTACGTAATCTGGAACATGTAAGTACGTTCTAAGACAGCTGTCAAAAAACGGTTACCCTAATGGACAGGGTATAGCCAGTTTTATTTTCCCTTTATAGGTAGGTAAATCAAATGGTTCGTAAATTTTTGTACTTTTGACGCAAATATTGATAAACTGGTACTACCTAAGTATAAGGGTTGAATCAATTCAAGAGGTTTACAGAGAAAAATAAATCGTTTTTAATCAGAAATATGTGGTCAAATTTAAGTGTGTGTTACAAACCATCAAACTGAACAACTTTCTCCATGGGACCAACATCGTAGTCGTGAAAAAAATATCAACTGTCCTATACAAAACTTCAATAGCTACTCGATCCAAATATATGGAACGTTTGATAGGTATGACCACCTCTCTGAGACATGCTGTGTTCACCAATCGGATTATAATTAGGTATATGTCTTAATTACAAATTCAACACAACATTGTAATCTTTCACCGCAAGTATTTACAAACATCGTTTAGCGAAAGACGTTACTGCAGTGCGATTCTGTAACCATCTCACCGTGAAAACTTAGGTGAAGTGAGCGTGGAGTGAGCTGTCATTCCAATTAATTCTAGGGATTGACACTACTGACAACTCACATCAAGCTCACTTCACTTGAGTTTTCACGGTGAGATTTTTACAGAATCGACCGGCTGTTTGGTTTCGATAACATTATTAGGTAACGCTGCTATTTTCCTGAAGGAAATGCATCAATTACGTAGGTACTGGACATACGTATATTTAGTACCTACAATATTTTTCGTTAATACAATACTGGTACATTTTTGTACGTGCCGATTGACAGGTACCGTTCTTGTTTCAGAGGTATGTTCCAGTTTTGTTTTCTAATTAGCATGAGTTAGTTATTTAATAGACAGCTGTGCTGCTGGGGAGTTTGTTGCGCCACTTCTTCCAAGCGATAGCACCAGAGAAAAAAAAACAGCTTGGAAATGTAGGTGTACTATAGGTACACCGCTGCCTAACCCTTCGAGCATTGCAGGCGTGATGTTATGTATGTATGTATCGTCTTTTATTTTAACATACTTATCTAAAATCAACCTACAACACTACTTTGGACGTAAACGAGTGCTATCTTCTTATCTATATACGAGTATATAAAATTCAAAGTCCTAACTGACTGACTGATACATCAACGCACAGCCTAAACCGCTGGTCCTAGAGACATGAAATTTGGAAGGTGTGTTCTTCGTGAAGAGTAGGTATCCACTATGAAAGGGTTTTTCGAAATTCCAACCCTAAGAGGTTGAAATGGGGGGATTTTGTTTGTATGGAAATTCTTATTCATTGAGTTAATAAACTTGAAACTTGGCACCAATACTAATCTAAGTAAATTATGAAGTTTACCATTTTATGTTTTTCTAAACTACCCCCTACAAGGGGATTGGTTTTTTTTAATGATATAAACTAGTGCTTGTTTTTTTTAAACGAGGCTTTTACCGCTGTCGATAGCGGTCCTTGTACACCGTAATAAAAATAGTAATAGTTAAATTTAAATTATATGAATATACTTTTAGTTAATAATGTTAAATAAGTATTAGACATAAGGAAAGTGTGTAAGGAAAAAATAAAGCTATTTTATTTTTATTTATTTATTTTAACTAGTGCTTGACTGCGATCCCGCCTGATGAAAAGCAGTGACGCAATCGTTGATGGTAAAGCGTACTAATTTATTATGAGCCTATTCACTCTAGCTTTGAAAACACTTAAATTATAATCGGACGGGAAGACCGCTGCAGGCAAATTGTGCCAGTCCTTCGATGTACGCGGTATAAACGACGAGGCAAAACGCTTCGTCGTAAAGATGGACACTCGCCGGACGACGGGTTGTCCGATGATAGAACGGTGATTGCGGAATTAAGTCATGTCATTCCCGCGCACACTCTCCAGAATCCATCCTGTAGAATACCGAAAGGCTTGCTACCTTCAAAGTTTGTATGGAAACTCAGTGTTTATACTTAAGACCAAAAATAAAGAATAACATGTATCAGGGTTTGTCCAAAATCTACCATTAACGGGTTGAAAAGGGGTAGTTAATTTTACAGGGGACGTGCGTGGATTGATTAACTCAAAAATTAGTATTAATACTTTTGACAGAAAATAATTAATAATTAAGTATGTAAAGTTGTCGAAAATTGACCCCTGACGGGGCAAAAAGGGGTAATTCGATTTTTAAGGGGAGGATTTGAACTTGAATCTGTATGTTACATTTTCACACCTAAATCACTGAACTTCTGATTTTGGCAAAGAGATAAATGGCATCCTGGGGAAGGACATACTTTTTATCCTGGTAGCACGTCCCCGTGGGATAAGTTCCGACATCCACGCGGGCGAAGCCGCGGGCAGAAGCTAGTAAGTATTATAACACAATATTATTGTGTATGGTATCAAATTGTTTAGTTTTGTTAATTATCGGTTAATATGGCCATAAAAACAACTTTACACGTCAATTTATAAAATTCAGAATTTATTTTGTACCTTTCTACGCTTCAGAACGATGAAAGAGCTTGAGATTGGCTTTAGCTTCAGCGGACTTATGACTTTGATCGTTTACGACTGATATCGTTATTATAACAATCGTATACGGCACTAACCTAAGTAATTATCTGCAGAAATCTACCACAACATGAACAAATATTTTTATTTTCATTTCTTTTTAAGTCAGATGCATACCTACAAAAATCAAGCAATCTTCAAACCTATATATTCCAAAATAGTCTATCGCAGTTTTTTACCGAGTTAACCTGCACCCTAATTGCGTAACACACAATCAATCGGAATCAGAATCATTTTGAAGCAAATTACTAATCCATTGCTTCATAAGTTCGAAAAATTTGTCTGCTCAACACGTAAATAACGCAATGAATGTTGTTGAACTGTCAAAATAAAACCGTTTACGATTGATCGTGTGTTACGCAATTAGGGTGCAGGGTTAACCACTAAATTCGTCAAACGTAGGTATAAACTTTATAACATTTGCGTTTGTTTTTATTCATTCCTTTCGTGAATCAGTTGAACAATACAATTTTCCTGTAGACACCTATTATTGCCATAGAATAACACGGGTTAATAATATCGGTTGGAGCGAGAACGTGGGAAGTCCATTTACCTTTATGGACTAAGAATAAAAGAAATATAACCTTTTGTGTAAGGCGCTTATGTTCTTTGAAAACTGACGTAGATAGTGACGTCATGAAATTCCCGTATTTTATGAACAATCACATTCTACTATAAATTTGTCAAAAATACCTAAAATTAATTTACTTACATTTTTGACAAGTTTTTGCTATTGATTTTCGCTTTGACGAGTTGCGACTAGTTTCCAATTACGGGAATTGGCCTTCTGACTCAAGACTGACTTTACGCTTATTCGTTTTATGAAAGCAAAGTCGCAACAAAACAGCCTGATTGTCAAAGTAATCTAAAATCTAATGAAACATTGTTTTAACACTAGAAAGAACTGACTCTGAGAAGTCTGTTCTGCCTACAACTTTCAAAACTGTTTAACAGATAAACCCGCAAAAACAACCGTCTTACTATTACTTGCAAAACGGTGCAACATTAAATCTCAAATATTTACAGAAAAATATATTGAAAATTATATAACTGTTTAAGATTCAGTTCATTCATTCATTTCTATTTGACGGTAATACAACTACTAACATGACACCACATTCGGCAAGGTGTTAATAATTATAATAAAAATTAACCTAACTATCCTTTACAAAGTACCTACCTACCTGAAGGCTAATTCCCGTAATTAAAAACGTTCAAAATCTAGTCGCAATCTCATCTCAGCGACAATCAAGGTCAAAATCTAGTCACAATCTCATCTCAGCGACAATCAATGTCAAAACCTTGTCAAAAATGTAGGGAAATTACAGGTATTTTTGACAGACAGATTGACACTGAGATCACACTGTAAACGTTCTTAAAATTACGAGAATTGCCCTTCTGGTCATCTCCACGAATATCAAACGTATTATGTTGAAACGTGGTGAAATAACTCTTAATAATACTTGATTAAAAGAGAAAGTGTAGCCGATGAACTCACCTTTCTACACCTCGCCAGCGCGAGGATGGTGATGAGGTTGCCGGGGATGCCGATGAGCATGAACACCATGCAGCTGATATACGCGAAGCGCAGCAGTGTCTGGTCGTAGTATTCGAACAGCGATACCTTCGCCAGAGCCTCGTCAGACTCATAGGAGGCCAGCCCAGGTATACCACTGACATTCAGTCCACTCACATTCGGACCACTCCACATCGAAGAACCCATTTTCAAACACAAATCTACACACGTCACTCAAAGGCAAACATTCCACCACAAATGAATACGGAGACTAAATTGTTACTAACTTTTGTTTATTCTATTTTCCTTAATGAGTCAATTTAACTGTCATGGGTACGCCCGATATTGATACTCCAGACCGCGGTTTGCCATAACCCGACGCGTCCTCTTTACTTTAATATTGCTTTCCAACTTTATTCACATTCGTCGACTTATTGCTAAGTTCTGAACATAATTTTTACAATTTTACAACAAACAGATAGATATGAACAATGATTCATACACATTATTTAGATGATAAAAAATATAAATCATTAAATACATTAAATGAGATGAATAATACGGCCATAGGATGTATTATTTTTGGTATCCTGCTGACCGTTGTTGAGTATCATTTTACGAGATTATTAGTTTATATACATTAACATCTTATTTAAACTACTTCAGTATAAAACTTTCTAATTGCTTCCTTTCCAGCCCTAACCACAATCACGGACGGTTCGCGATTAAAAAATTGTCTACGTAACTGAACGTCCTCTGCGTATACACAAATAACATTAACGCTGCCGCTGTCACTACAGTACACAAGTTTATGGTCACTTATCTTTTACACACATGTACTCGAGTGTCCATTATTTGCAGTTATTCAGGCTGTCCAGCGATTTACGACTAGTCACGGCGGGCGCTTCTCGGAGGCGCCATCGCCGGGCGAACGTCACGCCCACCGACGACACATCAGCAGGTTCTTGTAGGCCTGCCGGTACTCAGACGACATCACCACGTAAATAATAGGGTTTATACACGTCGTCAAGTATATCAGTATATATCCCGCTATATTTGCCGCTGGATGCGACGTGAACTCACGAAATATCTTCGTCAAAGTTATGGGTAAGTAACACACCCAAAATGATAGCATTATTGCCATTATCATCTTTAATAACTTTCTGTCTTTAGGCGTGAGACGAGGTGGTCTCACGGACGCAGGCGACCGTTTCAGTGCGACGGCTGCTTGCCGAAGACGTTTAGCCGTCTCTCCGCCGCTCGGTGTTCTAGGTTTAGCGTCAAGAGCGCATTCCTCATCGTGACCGTCTAATGTGTCGACACCGGAAGAGGACGAACGTTCAGGTCCTGGAGTTGGGGGACAGTGCAAAGCAGGTGGCGCAAGAAGTGCCCTTCGAGGTGGAGCCACGTGATTAATCCCATTTTCTGGACCAGGGGAACGTTCCAGAGCTGTAGAAGCTGATCCAACTGCGGAGTCTTCTAAACCCGGCCTTAATCTTCCTCGGGCTGGAGCACGGGATTTTCTAGCGGCTTCTCTTACTATGCAGAATATCCGCGCGTAACAAATTACTATGGCCAGGCAGGGCAGCATAAAGGCGCCCACGAAAAGAAATTCCTTCGGAGATCGACCATTTTTATCGGGAAGTATTGAACAGGAGCCTATCATGGGATCCAAGCCGAATCTGCCCCATTTCTCTAACCACGTTGCTATAAGCGCACCGAAGGAGAAGGCCCAGGTACTTGCAACCATTACTGCTAAGTACTGACGTCGGTACAACCTGTTGACAAAACAAACGTCAAATTGAAATCATAACTACTAATAACAATAAAATTAACAGGCGCGGAAGATTTAATTAATTTTCCTAGTACGAGACGATAATACCAAACTATGACTAAAGATTTCCTCGTTGAATATTAAGGACGTCATTCCAGCAATGGTTATGTCGAATTTATAATTAGAATATACTCACTTGGGGTAGAGACGTGGATGGGAGATCATGACGTATCTGTTGATGGTGATAGCCAGGACTGTAAACAGGGAGACAGCGACCAGCGCGTATCTGGCGAGAGGGAACATTCGGCAGAGGATCCTGCCATGAGCCCAGGACCGTCTCCAAAAGGTGGAGGCAGCCAGGGGCAGGTTGAAGCAGCAGAACAGGAGGTCGGAACATGACAGGTTCATTATGAACACTGCTGTTGCGTTGCGGACCTGCAAGTGGAAGATTGTTGTTAGTATGGTCCTTACAAAAAAGTATAAAGTAGCTTTTAAACTATTAAATTGACGATGGGCAACAATTCCCTTACTAATGAATCAAGGAAATGTATGTGTAATTATGCAATTTTAAGAATAATTTAGTACAAAAGCGTTTATAATAAAAAAAAAAATAAATTAAATCGCCTCTAGAAGTCTATTGGGTGCTCAAGTTTAGGAATAGAATCGTCGCTTATAAGCAGGTGTTTTGATCGTTCGTTCAACTTATTTCAAAAAGTTTTCAAACAAAGTTGTTCAGTTCAACGGCACATTCAAAATTCATTGACTCACTAATTTTATTATGGACAAGTTGGAAGCTTAACTCATTACCATAAACGTATTCTAGAAGTGAATTAACTCAGTTAGCTTTGTTTATACTCAGTGACTAGCGATCACTGACCTACGCTAAGAGTGCATATTTCATTGCATTTATTGTCATTCTTATCGCTGAGGGCGAATTAATCACTTCTTCACTCGGTTGTAAAGTTTTTCTATTTTTAGACTTTGATTGTAATACTGTTTTAGCACGTAATACGTTTTTTTATCACTTCGGATTGGAACATAAAAGTAACCTGTACTGGACGTAAAATATGATATTAACTTTGCATAATAAATACTTTATATGAAACGTGCGTGTTCAGATGATAAATTGGGACAGGTTAGATGTGTTTATATTGTTCTGAAACGTGACTTAGGTTTTCGCCCGAAAATGCTAGATACGGAAACACGTGTAGGTACCTGTTTTCTCGGCTAAAAGATACACCAGCCGTCACCCACTCACTATCATTTCGGAACCCCCTAACAAAGTATTTCACTCTCAGATTGAAAGGTTTGAAAAGTCACGAAAATAGAAAAGATGAGTTGGCGTTTGGCGTTGCTATCAACGCCAACGCAACGCCTTCTTTTTTAACATTTACATTTTTATCAATTTAAGATATTCGCCTATAAATAACGTTGCTTAAAGTTAAGAGATGTTTAAAAGTCAACAAATGCATGCTTTTTGGTTAAGCAGACGTTAATCATAACCCCTTTATTCATATGCGTTGCTTAAAGTTAAGAGTAATTAGCGAGTGCTTAGCCATAATTTTTGACGTTTAAACGTCATTTAATTTTAATCATCGTTTATAAATAAACCCCTAAGTACTTAATTTTAAGTAACGTTTATAAATAAACCGTCTAGTGTTTTTTTTTTATCTGAAACTTCCCAATACAGAATACTGATATCGTCCAAATAACAACCCTCGTTAATTGTCTTAAGCTTTAATCTTTGAAGTAATAGTATTTAGCTAACGTGTTTATTTTGGCGAAGTACAAATGTATATTGTCTATTAGGAAGAGGCCAACGTCCATCCAAAGACATTTACGATCCGATATTATGATTCACGAATCGTAACTTATATCATTGTTTATTTAACACAGAGGAGTCAATTAGTCAATGGCTGAACACGTATCTGTGAGTGTCAATATCAGTTATCTCTAGAGAAATATTCAATAGTAGTCTCATTCTAAAACTATAATATTGACAGTCGCATTGTAAATACATTAGACACTTTAATTTTAGTTGTAAGTATAGATAAGGATAATTTTGACGCTTTATGTGGGACATAAATTGAGATATTCATTATCTTTATTTGCGTTCACTAATAATAACGCTAAATAGTTTGTTTGTTTGAACGCACTAATCTTTGGAACTTCCAGTCAGATTAGAAACATTCTTTTTCATTTGATAGCCTAATTCTTGGATTTAACACCACGCTAGGACCTAAAGGAGCTGAGAAAGAAAGCTAAGTGAAAACGAAGTAATAGCGATGAAGAGTTTTATAAAATTATAATAATAATAATAAATTTATTTCATAAAAAGGGGATTGTAGTATAGACGCCAACAGGTCAAGCTACCCGAATCTGTCAAATTTTCCCAATCTACCTTGAACCTTAATGCTTAAGCAATAAAGTTGAAAATTCATTAAATAAATTTGCCAGATCCGGAACAACTCCCTGAAGGCAATACAAATATTTGTTCCGTGCAGGAATCGAACCCGCGACACGCAGTGCAGCAGTCGATCGCTCAGCCACTGAGCCAACCGTGTCGTCAAATTAGAAGACGACGACGGTTTTACGGTTGATGCTGATTTTCCAATAAATTTTAAGATGTCATAGATTCGCTTTATCAGAAATAGAATCCTAAACTCCTAACCCCTAAAGGATCAATTAAATTGTTAGCTATATGTTTGAGCCGTTTGGGGTTGAAACACTAGGGCCTTGGGGTCCGAGTGCTCATCGAATTTTTCGTGACATCGCCAAGCGGTTGGTTGACTCTTCACGTGACCAGAAGGCTGGCCTATTTTTAGCCCAAAGAATCAGCATTGCCATCCAACGTGGTAATGCTGCCAGCCTTTTGGGCACTTATCCCATTGACAGTGATGCGGACGAATTTTTTGATGCCCAATGACCTCCTGCCTTTTTCTATATTTTTTCGTATTATATATTTGTATATAATTGTATATAGTATAAATTATTGTTGGTTGATATTTTTTTAACTTGTAATAGATCTAGTATATTAAATTGTGAAATTCTCAATATTAGTGATCGTCTAGGGAGTGATTGTAATCTCGTTACATCGTGTTGCCGTTTTAGTATTTTGGCTTCTTATTTATGTTATTATACTAATAATATCGGATAATTTTGATGTTTTAATTAAGTAAACTAAGTTTCTATATACAATAGTAAGCATATCTAAACAATAATTGAAGTTTAAAATAATCACATTATAGCAGTGACGGCGTTCATAAAAATAATATCAGCGGGGTTTGACTTTGCGGTGTCAAAAAACGCTCTCTAGGAAATCACCAACTTTCTTTCAATAACGTTTCAGTGACGTCGTTTGCTGACGCATTGCAGACGCTATGTTGCGGCCACCGCTCTTCTACGACACCGTAGCTTTAGGTAAGGAAGCGGTGCGCTCATAATGTAACAAACAGCCCTAGAATTACGAAACAAATGTTGTTTTACTACACGACCTTCCTAACAATGGTTGTAGTAAAATCAGCGAGTAGTTTGGATTACTTATCAACGAAAATATAAATATTTAAACACACGTTCCGTTTGTTAATGGATTTACACTATCTTTTTAGGAAAATGTGCCATATGCATATATTTGTTATATAATATGTCAGTTAAAGTAACTGACCATTGTAACAAGTTTATCTAATATCTAGGTACATATTATTATCTTAGATCTTGTCATCATCATCTGCATAGTCTTTTTCTAACTATTTTTGGGGTTAGTTTCCAGTCTAATAGGTGAACACCAGTATTTTACATGGAAAGACTGCCTTTTTGACCTCCATAACCAAGTTATTTGGTAACACGATACCCCTTGGTAAGACAGGCTAGACTGTCGGGCTTCTGACGACCCTTAAGGGGGCGTCCATTAATTACGTAAGGTATGTCCCCCCCCCCTGGTGAGATGTCGTGAGATTTAGCTCGACCCCCTCCCTAATTACACGTGAGATTTTCAAAATGTGAATTTATAGTGTAAATACGTTGAATTTATAGTGTAAATGCGTTGAATTTATTCTGAACGAAAAAAAACAATAATCTATATTATCATTGTATAAGATTTGGCCATATTTTAGTGAAGGAACATGTTTTACTACATTTAACCCAAATTTCTCGCAGTTTTACTGTTTCTTGAGGAAAATAAAATAACGTGATATTCGGCTCGACCCCCTCCCCCCCCCCCCCCCCCCTAGATCACCTCACGTAATTAATGGACGCCCCCTAACGACTGTCTAAGATCTACGAATGACAGCCGGGACCGGGCTCAATGTGCTTTCCGAGGCACGACATCTAAGATCTTATTTATTTACCTAATTATAAGTGTAAAAATGTATGTAGTTGTTAGTATAAATGTCTGTGTACTATGGATATTTCGTTGTTCCCATTACTTTGTTCTTTGTATTGTAGTTTGTTCTAATATTATGAATGAGCAATTAACATACACTTGAGTAAACTTGTTAAAATTGTTTGCTTAGCTGGTTAATGAACTAGTTTTGAAATGAAAAGAACGTAGTTTTGTTCTACATGAATCTGACGTTACAATAAGTTATTGCATTCATTAGAATAGTTTATTGAAGATAGTCGTTAATTTTGGATTCTTTATTTAATGGCAAGGGTGCCACAGGATTTGAACTGGTGGACTGTACTTATTACAGTTCTCATTCTTGAAAAAAATATTTTAAAATTGCAATGCGACTTGTTTTTGAATTCCGTGGTACGACGGTTATCTGCGTTTATTTGACAGTTACTTTTTTGGCCTAATTTTCATATTGATTTGATAACAGCCTGTATAATTCCATTCAAATACTAGTGAAATGCACCGCATGCGATAGAAGTAGGCTTCACAAACTAGTTTTTGGCTTTACTCTTAACAACGACCGTCTAAGTTATGTAACCCTGCGCTGATACAGACGGGTATGATTTTATCAGGATGATGCTGACCTGTCACCTGACATAATCTTTTGATAACTTTTTGCAATTTCCGCGACAACACTGCATAAACGTTCACAGCCCCTGTTAAACGTAATAAGGACGTATATAATTGCAAAAATACTGAAGTAAATAGGCGACTGTTTTTTTTACGTCATGTGACTTACTCATAACAGTCATAACTGGTGAAATATGAGTTAAAAATGCATCTCTGCCAATTCTATCGGGGAGTATAGCGTGATGTTATGTTAAGTTAAAACAGAACTATACTGACCTTCTTACACCTCGCAAGCGCAACGATGGTGATGAGGTTGCCAGGGATTCCCACGAGCATGAAGAGCACGCAGCACACAGAAGCGAAGTGCAGCAGAGGCTCCGGATAGTCTCGGAACAGTTTCACGGCCGCCAGCTCTTCATCAGAGCCGTACTCCGTCACCCCCTCACCTTCGAAACTGTAGTTGCCCCCGTCCACCACACTCGCGAACGTACTCCTCGGTATACTCGGTAGCAGATCACCCATCGTAACAATTCACTCATCATTCCACATAGACTTCATCACTTATTTCATGTCCATGTTTACGTGGTCGGGTTTCGTTGGCGACTGATAGCGGACCTTCGTGCCGGTCAATAAGTTGTAAGTGTGGTGGTGATAAGGCATTTTGTCGATGTGCGAGGTTATGGGTCACAGCTGCTCAGGAAGCGCTCGTATCGTCTCGTATCGCCCGCCGCTGGCCGCGCTCCACCGTATCTGAACAGATAAATTGGTATTCGCTTATTATTAATTCAATGTAGATACGGTTATGAGAGTTACGAAAGAAGATAATGGTGTGTTTGTTTAGTGAGTCGGTGATTGTGTCGGTGAGACTATGGGGCTCGTTGTGGCCATTGTCGGTTTTGGTATTTATTGCGTCTACATTACTTCTTATCGCTTTGGAGATAATAAATTGTACATAATTTGTGTAACTATTGCGTTGTTATTTATAAATTTTGATAAAGGTACCTACTCTTCCTTGTTTTTAAAACTGGTAAATTTATTTTCCTTTTCATTTATTCTGATTTTGTAAACGTCATTGAAAATAGGTACTTAATTGTCACATAGACCAGGACAGTAGGAAATTCCATCAATTGAAGCTGACTAACTACTATAGGTACATACATTCAATTTAAAATCGGTTTTACCGCAGAAGCTAAATGTTTCCACTCTCTAACCCAACTGCTGAAACTGGGTTTTCCATCCGCAACAAGACACTTTGAGAGACAGATTAAAACTCGAGTTTTGAAATTATTAGAATGTGGACGGATTCTGCGCCCAAACACAATTACAGTCGCCGGGCACGTAATTTGGCAAGAGTCGTTAGTCGTTCTCTCCTTTATTTAACGTCCTTCTAAACTGTCATGTTAAAATAAATTATGGCAATAACTTAAGAAATGGAATTATGACAAGCAAAAAAGGGGCTATTTTTTTATGCACATAAGGGGTGATTTTTCAATCGACTGATAATTTTTATTCATGGAATAAAATTGACTTCTGGCGGTTTTTTGTGGTAGAACTGTCAACAATTCAAAATTATTGCTCCGATAAACTTATTTGGTGTTGGAAAAATCAACCAGTGGTACACATGCGCGAACTTGGCAAGAATTACGTGTGAATGTACTCTAATGAAATTCACGGTGAAGATGGGTTGATTATGAATACATAACTACATAAATTGCTGGTACCGCTGCTATTAACATATCTAATCAGTTTGATGCTATAGTGAGTTAAATGGTATACTCAATATATTTATTTGCATTTCACAATGTGAACTTAGGTGGTAGGTACATTACAAAATATACATCATTGTGGACCCAATGTATAATTTTAATTTGTTAATATTGTTAAAATATGTAGGTACTAGTTTTCTATAAGAGTAGGAAAGACTAAAGCAACGATGGGTGTACTGTATGAATGATGATATGGCTAGAAATGGGGTGACTACCGAGATGTATGGAAGACTAATAGAGTAGTATAGAAGAAAAAGACATGTTGCGCCGACCACAAATAAATTGATGGAAAAGGACAGGAGAATGATGATGATAATGTACAGACGCCATCACATCAAGCTACTACAATCTTTCAAATGTATTTATTAGATTTTCAACTTTATTGCTATAGCGTTCAAGGTTGATTGGGAAAATTTGACAGTTTCGGGTAGTTTGACCTGCTGTCGTCTGTACTTGTTTTTATTATCTCCAAAGCCTTGAGATGTACTCCATCTAACTTTAAATATAAAAGTATTTCCATCATTTTTCTTAGGTTAATGTGGTAGGTATTTCGAGAGACAACTCTTGACCACCGGCGTATCAAGATCCAAGACGAAGAGTTGTCAAAACAATTGGAGCACTCTTCAACGATCGCAAAAAACACTTTTAAAATCTCAACATATTTTTCTTCATAACGTCGCCCAAGATGTACCTACTTGAAATATGAGATCAATCGATCCCGGTCAGTGTCCAGCATCCAAGCACTTAACAGGAGGATTGCGGGAATATCAGACATTGAGTAATTGATCTTGTCTCCAGCAAATCTTTGACATTTGTCGTGGCACTACCAGGATTGCATGGAATAGAGAGTATATAACTCTCTATTCCAAGCTATTAACTTAAATAGGGGGTAATATTTTGCCTTTGACTTCTAATTAAATTGAATCTGTTTTTTATTTTTATTTTATTGAAAACGTTATTAATACTCTCGTTACTAATATAAAAGTTTGAAACTTGGCAAAGTTGACAATACTAATAATATTCTTTATAAACCATTAATGAACAGACACGAAGAAAAGAACAGAAAAATACGTAGGTACAAAGGTGATGTTTATTTCTTAAGAAATCTCTTCCAGCATACCTGCGATAAGAGAGTACATAAAAGATATCTAGGTAACGTGTGTAAGAGTAGAAGGGAAATGAAAATACATAAAAACAAAAACAATTCCCTGATTTAAATATAAACATACAATATGAGAATATTCTTAAAAAAATATTACTAAAATATATATAATTTTATTATAATGTAATATAAATAATAAATACATATGCAATTATGACAAGGTGGAAAGATAGCGTTCTTTATGTTATTATTATCCTTTATTTGACTGCCCCGTTGGTCTCGTGGTTGCAAGCGCGACTGCTGAGCGTGGGGGTCCTGGGTGTCGATTCCCGGGTCGGACAAAGTGTTAGTGGGTTTTCCATTAGGAATTTCTTGACTATGAGAGTAAAGGTACAAAGAATGCACCTGTGTTTACGCACACACTTGTGCACTATAATATCTTCAGCGTATACCTGGCTAATCTCCGTTGAGATTGGCTACCGTGACTGAAATCGGTTGGGATGCTATTATCCTGTATGTCGAAGAACTTTAATGAAATCGGTTCCCCACAAATAGTCGTGGCATGGTACAGTTAGACTCAACAATGTTTAACATAGGAAATGAAAATAAATAGTCGTATGTGTATTTAGAGCGAATGTCTAAAAGCAAGCACATACGACTATTATCATTTCATCTCAAGCATCTTACGTAATCCCACGTAGCGCAAAATCTAATAGAATTCCGTTTCAGTTTTCATTTTGTAGTGCATTACACTATTTCTTCGGTAATGTCGGTGGTAAAGAACTGAGAGTGCAGTGGAACGTAAAATGAAAAGCGATGGAGACTTTCGCACGTTTGTTGCTTAGTTTACTGTTTTTTGCTGACAAGTCTCTAGGGTTTTTTTTGCTTTGATTATTTATTGTTTATAGAATACTTTCAACGGTTCTTTTTCAAGGAAGGTGTTTTGTATTCTGTTCTAAGATATTGACGTCCACCAGCTTTATATAGGCTTAGTTATCTTTGAGAGGGGCTCGTGGCTAAGTAATAACAGACGCATGGGTCGATCGATCAGGTTAAGCTATGCTAGCTGCGGTTGGTCCGTGGATATGTCAGACACTCTGTGCCTCGGAAAGCACGTTCAGCTGTTGGTGCTGGCTGTCATTCGTGCGTCTTTGACAGTCGTTACGGGTCGTCAGAACCCCGAAACTCTGACAACCAGTCTTACCAAGGGGTAGTGTTACCAGTTAACTGGGTTGTGGAAGTTCATATCTAGGCAGTCGCTCCATGTAAAATACTGGTATTCAGTTACATCCGGTAAAACTCCAGTTTAACCATGAAATAGGTAGATAGTTGAAATTTGCATAGAGTGTGTTTCTATTGCCGATATAATAATTTTAACTCATCAACTGCCAAGCCTTTCTTCCAACTATATTTAGGGTCGACTTGGAAGCCCTCTATGAAAATTTCAACTATATACCTGTTACTCAATACTCAATACCGTACGCAAAATACGCGCATTGTCGTGGAGTTGCGGACACCAGCCCGCTGTACCTATTACTCAATACTCAAATCTTTATTGCATTCCATGTGTTTAGATGGTATATATAAGGTAAAAGATCAATATGGACCCCGTCGGGCACAGCAAAACTTAGGAGAGAGGAAGAGAGCTAAGTGGCAATTCAAACAATGGGTTGATATAGCCCGCTGACAGTCAGAATGACGGACGGACAGCTGAGGCTTAGTAATAGGGTTCCATTGGCACCGTTGGGGTACGGAACCCTAAAAACCACATTTAACAAGTAATATTAGACCAATGCAGCAGTGCGGAAGGTTGTTTCAGGAAAATGTGATACGGAAGTAGGACCCACAATAACATTTCAAAGGTGGGTTGACATAACCTAATTTATCATGTTACGTAGTTCCTACTACTTTTACAAATAGAAATAGATGAGGCCTTGCGAAGGAAATGTAATCAAAAGATTCCTTCCGGACATAATATATAAATCTAACCGGCTTCAGAGTGAATTGAATGAAGTACCTTTCCTAGAAATCTAAAAGTGAAATTGTGAAATGAATGGTAAATGATAAATTATTTTATTTCTGTAAGCAGGTTTGTATAAACACTTTTACACGTCAATCATATTTAAAAAAACTGAGAATGAAAAAAGAAAACGATTAAAAGAAATAAGGGAAGGGAAATTAGGGGAAAAAAAGAATTTTCCAAATCGGTTCGTAAATGATGGAGAGTTATGCGCGAACAAAAAGACGCAATGCAGAGTAAACGAAAAGATCGTTAATGTAGACATTGTAGATACATTTTTAGATTTTTGTTGAATTTTCAAAAACCGCTTGTCCGCTTTCGATAAAATTTTCATGGGAACATTAGGGAAGTATACCCTTTCCAACAAAAAGAATTTTTCAAATCGGTTGCCTAGCGACGGAGTTATGCGCGAACAAACATAAAAAAAAATACAAACATCCGAATTGAGAACCTTTTTTAGAAGTCGGTTAAAAACTAGAAGATGCAGTTTCCTATAAAAAAATAAAAATACTGGTATTCAGTTGCATCTGGTTTGACTGGAAGCCGACCCCAACATAGTTGGGAAAAGGCTAGGCAGATGATGATGATGGCGTTTCTTATCTGGCTACTCTGAGATGAAAGGCCGAAACACGGACGCGACGGTACGAACGGTAGGAACTTGTGCTAGAGTAGTTAGAATTAATTTGCTTTGACCGCAGTGACCTAAGGCTTCTAAGATCCCTATAATTATTCATCTTTTTCAAAGTCTATGTCCTTCCATTCAAAGGTATGTGAATAGTCGACCGCAGATCTTGTGTTTATGCATTGTCCAAGAGGCTAGCTAAACAGCAAATGCCAGTACCATCTAGTTTTAAAACATTGACGTGTTAAAGAGTCTTAAAAGATCTACTTACAGAAATCAACATGAATTCTACGTCAATTTCTTGCAAGAGTTTATAAACTTCCTTGTTTATTTTATGCATTGAAAGGAATTTTCTAATATTCGCAGAAGACAGGTTAGGTCTGTAGGTCACCGCTACCGATGACTGTATGTCTCGGCGAAAACTAAAACGTAAGTATTGTTAGTTAAAATAATAAACCTTGGTACATTTTGTTTGGCATTATTTTTAACACAGTATCCTTGGTCCAACCGAATTAAATACTTTTTGTTGATATAAGAAATAATACAGGCCACATAAATTGCCAAAGTTATTACGTTATGACTTGTCAGTAAAGAGAATTAGTTGAATACTCAAGTAAGTTAAGTATTCAACTAATAGAATAGAATAGAACACTCTTTATTACGTACACCATATAAATTACAGACATAAATATAGAAATTTTACAAAGGGTGACACAATGGGCGGTCTTAACACTAAGAGCGATCTTTTAAAGACAACCTTTGGATGGATTAAAAAGGAAAACGTGAGACAAATGTAGGTAGTCTATGGTTTTACCATTTACATAATACAATAAATATATACATAAAGTATATTATACTAATCTAAATAGAGAAAAGGTTGGTATAAAGGTTTAAAGAGGAATATAGTATATTTCATGATAAATAATACTTAGCAAATTAAGAGTTGTTGAAAGGTAAAAATTAGTGGTAAATAAACACCTTTACAGACACGTCACAGAAATCGTCTAACAGTCGATGAAAACATTAAAAAAAATAACACTTCTTCAAAATTACACGGTTTGCCGACACGGTTGGCGCAGTGGCTGAGCGATCGATGCTGCGCTGCGGTTCGATTCCCGCACGGAACAAATATGTGTATTACCTACAGGTAGTTGTTCCGGGTCTTGCTGTTTGTGTATGTGAGTTTATATATTTGTAAACGCACCCACGATACATGAGTAATTCCTAGTGTGAGTCAACGTTTTTTTATAAAAAAAAAAACAAAAAAAATAGAAAGGAAAAAAAAAAAGAAAAGGCTTAGACAGAACGCTGTTAGGTTATTGACAGGGCTGTCGCTACCCACACAATTAACTCAAACATTCGCCCACGACAAGCTTTTAACTTGTCAGCCCTATCTCAAGAAGAAACAGTGTTTTCACAGTCTGTAGTTATAGAGTAGGTTATTGAGATGTAATCGAATTAAGATGTCTTGTAATTGGATTCTACTAATTTTGAATTGCTTCAAGACTGTGTACAGACTTTGTGAAGGCATCTTTGTTTTAGACGTGATTATTGAGTCGTTTCAATTAAGAATTTGTTGAATATTGGGCTCTATTCTATTCTATTTTTTAATGATGGCAAGCAAAGCCAATGTCGACTATTCAAGCAATGTCTAAAGTTAATTGGAAAAGTAAGTGTACATTGTTGTAAATTAAAAACAAATAAGTAGAGCATTAAAAATGTTCTACGATACAGTGTAAAGACTCTTATTCGCACAAGAGGAGGTAGTTGTCGCTAATGTCATCTGTCAGTCTCGAGGAATGGCGGGAAAAAGGTACAAAGTGAAGCAGCGGATCGATTCTGTAAAAATCTCACCGTGAAGTTCGGTGAAGTGAGCTGTCAATAGTGTCAATCAATAGCAATAGTTGGAATGACAGCTTACTCCACGCTCACTTCACATAAGTTTTCACGGTGAGATGGTTACAGAATCGCACTGCAGGTCTGCATGATAGCGCATGATAGTGATATATTGAACATAAATACGGAATGTAGACGATTCTACAGTGGCTTTTCTTCACGAGTTGAAGAGATGAACGTAGTCGGATAAAAAAAAGAAGGGTGCCTGTTGAGAGATCCATAGCCAGCAATCGGCAACAAGGTTATATGGTGACAAGGATTTGTTTCTTATGTATTCACTGCTACTTATCTTGAAATGAAAACGCAATAAGATTTTCAATTAATTACTTACAGCTATAAAATAGGCCAGGAAAATGAAAAACAAAAAACAAATCTTCACAAGGTTACATAAAAATCTTTAACGTTTTTGTATTATTAAGTAAGTACATCTTATATGACAAAGAAAGTTTGTCAGAGAATCTGACTGTTTTATTAATGACCAAATTAATTTTCTTACCTTTGTCACTGACATCACAACTTTTGCGTTGGGTCCGTTTTACTCCCGCAAAATATATTTAAGGACCCTAGAGAATGGAATCTTCTTTTTGGAGACAAAAATGTCTTGTATTTTATTTTGTAACTCTAGGGAATCATAATTTACATAATGTTTTGGGCGAATCCTTTTGTTTATTGTTATCACTGTGAACAAATGAATGTTCCGTTTTTATTTAAAAAGGGATTCAATTCAATCTACCTAACCTTCTCCCTACTATGTTGGGGTCAGCTTCCAGTCTAACTGGATGCAGCTGAATACCAGTAATTTACTTGGAGCGACTGCCTATCTGACCTCCACAACCCAGTTACTGGGTAGCCCTTTGGCAAGACTGGTTGCCAGACTTTAGGACTTCTGACTAAGATCTAAAAATGACAGCCGGAACCAACGACTTTTAACGTGCTTTTCGAGGGGTCCCGGTATGTTATGGATCCCATCCACCGACTCACCTCGGCAAGCGTTGCTTAACCATGAAAATTGCCCCATGCGGCTGTTATTATTTAGCCACAAGCCCCTCAAAAAGGAATTAAAAGATACTAAAAGGTTTTTTTGATATAAAAAGGGACGTAGAGAGAAAAGTTATGATTACAGTTTTTGGGTATAATCTGAGTCATTTAATTTCGCCAACAGATATGTTAGCCAGATGGTGTCACACAATTAATAGCTTTGTCTAATTGTTATTACACACGATCATTTTGGGACGAAGTGGATTTATAATAAAAAAGTTTTAATAGTCGATCCTAACGCTTCGTCCATACATGGGTTTTCCAAGCAATTTAGCGTGTAATAGGGCCTATTTTGGCATCAATAAAAGATTGAAGAAATGATAAATTGGATATCTTCTATATCTATACATATTATTAATTAAAGTTGTGTTCAGGGTGGGTCTGGTTATTGAAAAGGATTCCATTGAGGGTTAAACTTTTATATTTTTCCCAGGCATGCCACCAAACGTGCCCATGTTGGTGCTTCTTGGCAAGCTCTCATTATAAGTATCAATCTGTCAGGCCGCCTCAGATTCTGTTGGAATGAAGGAGTTTGTACGCTGCTAAAAAGTTGCTTTCCGTTTCTATCTGTGACCGCATTGTTTTCCGAAAGCCGTGTCTCCTGCGCGTGTTTTCTCGAAACATTACACAAAAACATCGAAACAAAGAGGTGTGGGAACACGTTTGTGTACGCAATCACGACGGCTTCGGCTACGCAATGGGTTTCGAAGATGTGTTCATCATAATTTAGACATCGACGTGCAAACTGTAACCTTGAATTCAGCATAGACCCCCCGGTGGAGAAAGTTATGCTGAAAAAAATATTCTGTTACCTACGTACATTTTGACCGCGTAGGTAACGCACTTTTCTAGGAAAGGAGGGGTTCAGTATCGTACGTATATGTACTGAATCCCTGCCACCCTGTACAGAACTAACTGCTAGTACATTCCTTTCACAATTATTTAACCTCTTACAGCAGTAACCCAACATCAACCTTATTACAAGGAGTAGGTATACAGCACTGTGATTTTGACAGTTATGCAAAATCCTCTAATTAACTAACCAATGTTGACATACAGTCCCTTGACTGTAAGTAAACATTACGTTTGCTATTCCGCCATCCTTTACCCTGCGCTCAAGGTTCCCTCTAAAGCTATGGCTACATTGCCGCGATAATGCGAACTACACTTTGCGCGCTCTCTCTCGCACACAGCTTGACGTCTCGCTGTACAACATGCGAAAGAAGTGTAGTTCGCGTTATGGCGACGATGTAGCCGTAGCATCACAAGCTATTGGCCTAGGGCGATGCCACACGAGCGTTGCTAATGCGTTGCGTCGGCGCTGCAACGCCTGAGCGATGACGTTATCGCAGCGCTCGTGTAGCACTCACTGCGTCGAAATCACTGCGCTGCGACGACGCTACACATTGGCAACGCCCGTGTGGTATAAATAAATAAATAAATATCCCTGGACATTTCACACAGCGCCATCTAGTCCCAAGCTAAGAAACCTAATGCTTGTGTTATGGTAACAAGATGGCTGATAAACTACTTCTATACATTTTTTTTTTGTAAATACATACATATTATAGATAGAAAAACAACCAGACTCAGAACAAATACATGTAGGTCATACAAATATTTGTTCCGTGCGGGAATCGAACCCGCGACACGCAGCGCAGCAGTCAATCGCTTAACCAATGCGCCAACCGTGCCGTATCGCTCTAAGGTACCCACAAATTCAACAGTATCCATAATATTCTGTGCAATCATAGAATAGAATAGAATACTCTTTATTGTACACCATGCAAATTACAGAACATAAATATAAAACATTTTATAAAGGGTGACACAATGGGCGGTCTTATCGCTAAGAGCGATCTTTACTACTGTTAAAATATTAATCAATCAACTAAATAGTTTAAAGACTTCCAAGTAGCATCGAAATTGCTGACTACAAGAGCTTATTATGTTATTATATTTTGCAGAAAACGTTTTATGAAGTTTGCTCATTAAGTTTAAGTTAAAGTTTGCTTTTGAAAGTTTAACAGTCTTTATTATTATCTAAACTATCGGCTACGTACATCATGCTTGAGAAATTAGTTTCATAGGAGCATTTATTTATTTAATAATACGCTTCAAGGTTATAACTTTAAGTTTTTTGTTAAAAATGTTCAGAAAATGCTTTGCATTTTTCCCTTGAGGATATCGAAAGGGCTTTGTAGGTCCCTGATCCTATTACTTATGTTTTCTGTCTGTATTGATGTTAGTTATCGATTTATATTTAAGTATATGTATGTTACATGTGTGGCCGCCATTTTGAAAATAAATAAAAATGGCACGACAGTAGGTATGCCATGCTCTATATAAAAATCTTCAAACCATATTTATTTATCCATTTATTTCATACGACGCGACGCTAACTTTTATATTTTTGTTTTTAATTTGTACATTAACATACAGTTATTTTGTCGAGAAATCTTGTAGTAATTTGTGTAAATATTTGTATAGTTAATCTTTCTCATACCTACATAAAAATAAATAAAGTAAACACAAAGGTAAATTCGACACACTTTTCCTCATCAGATTTTACATTATATAGATAATGCTTTTAGAGCCTCTGTTTTTTATAGGCTGTAAAAATGAGAAGGACAATAACTGCTTTCATTCAGTTATAACGATGTCAGGGGGAATGCAAGGGGAAAATAAAAACCACAACCACAGGACAGTACAATGCCATATTTTTTGAAGCCTGGAAGAGAGAGTCGTTATGTTTTGTTCATTTCGTTTTTAATATGCTTATTATTTTTTTAGTCTGTGACATTGTCGAGCGTTTTGTGATTATGCAGAAATTACACGATTGATGTACAGACGCCAGCAGGTCAAGCTACCCGAAACTGTCAAATTTTTCCAATCAACTTTGAACCTTAATGCTTTAGAGATAAAATTGAAAATCTATTAAAGAAATTTGACAGATTGTAATAGCTTGATGTGCTGGCGTCTGTACCTATTTACTAAAAGGAAAAAAAGGTTTTTTTTTTAATCCGACGTAGTTCCAGAGATTAGCGGGCAGCAAACAAATAAATAAACAAAGTCTTCAGCTTTATTATTACTACAGACTTACCCACTGTAAACTCTAACCAACGTACAATTTGCTAATGTAGCTCTTATAACAAGCAATCTAGAACTCCTATAAATCTTACTAAGTAAGTGTGTGTTCATTATAATTATCATTTGCTTTAGTTACGTCAGAAACACAGTATTTTCCTCTTAGTTGTGTTAATATGAGCTGATACGGATTCTGGAATACTTTGTATTTATGACTAAATCTAGACAAGTATATATACGTAATTATATTTACCTTTAAGTTCAAAGTACGGTTCAATACCAGTTATTTTTTGTAGAGTTTTGCATATCAGCATGAATTGCCATTCATTATTATGTTTTTGTATCCTTAGGTCAACAATTGGTGTATAAAGGTTCTGAGGAATGTTAGATGTCCTTAAATCAAACATGTATAATGTCTACGTTATCATTGCAATAATTATGCATGTAAACTTTCATTATTGAATATGGACCTTCTATGTTCAAGACTAATGGAAGATTAGTTAATTGATAAGTACATTAATCAATTGTTCTATTCGAAGACATGTGACATCTACCAACCCGCATTGTGTCCACGTGGTAGATTACACCCCACTCCCTCTCGAAGATAGGAGGCTTGTGGGAACATTATAGGCTGAGTATGCTTTTATGCTCATGCTGTGTTCAAGATTTCCAAAATGCCCAGATACTTCTCAGGCCTGCAAGTCTCATCCAAGTCTTAAACTAGATTGCATCTATACGTAAACAACTCGTCATCCATCTCCATAATTACTTGATTAATTAACTGCTACTTCTAAGCAGTTAATGATTCGTCAAATTATGAGTAAAACAGAGCATAGCGATAGAGGGACAGCCAAAGATTTAAATCGCTAGATTTGCGCTCACCGTACTTAGTTACACGAAAAAGTGTCCATACTGAGAACAGTGAGCTCTAAAATAGTGTTTCCATGATAATCAAGTAAGTCTCATTGTTACAGAGGTGTAAAAATTAAATAGAGGGCCTAATCTCTTAAGTCCGTCAACGAAGATACGTTCGAAAGTAGTTCAAAACTTTGGAGTGAACCATGCTCCCGATTTATAAACTTTTTCAGACTGGTGAAAATTCATCGAGAGTAGGCATAGCTGTCAAATCGTGGTGTCGTTCGTTCTTAGGTTGGGCCCAAACTAATGTTATATCCGCAGGTGATACGGAGTAAGAATCGCCAGTAACTTTAGCCAAAACTATGTGTTTCGTTCTCAGGGAGTTGACCTCAAGAAACGCGACTAATATTTGATGCGGTAGAGCGAATCTAACGATTTCAATCTTTGGGGACAGCTATTTTCAATTAGGCACGGACAAAAATGTGTGGGGTGTGTTAACTAGAGCCTGTATGCCCGTAAACATTATCACGGTCTCATTGTATATCGTCTTTATAAATTTTATGGCTGCGAAACAAGCGGGCTTGAGCTTAAGTTTATGGGCCTGGATTTAAGGAGATTTTAAATAATTGGATTGTAACGTTGATTGAGGAGATAACGTTCTTGCAGGAGCGCTTAAGCTAGGGTCGCACTGACGGTAGTCATGAAAATGATAGCATCGGGATTTGAGTTTACGGTGACAAGACACTCTCTCTGGGAGAACACACCAACTTACTTTCATAAATAAAGCTTCAGTTACGTCATTCGCTGATTAATTTCGGACTTTATGCAGTATGAGGCGACCGGAATTTCGTTTAAAAACTTTTAGAGTTACTGAATAGTTCCCATAGTATGTAAAATTACTTAGTGTTTGTCTCATCCGCTTAATAAAAATACTGCGCCGTGAGAAAAAGCAGTGCTACAGAAATTGTAACAATGCTATATATTCACCATCAAAAGGAAAAAAAAAGTGAAATTCTACAAGGATTTTACCTTGCAGTATTTAAGGATTAAAATAGAGATGTGACAGTAAACCTAAAACTAGATTTTGCTATTTAAATTCGAACAGTGGCACTATGGAAAATTCGCTAAGTACATTTTTGCTCGTAATACGTTCTTCTCCATAGGTACGCTTTGGAATGGTCAACTAACTTCATTTTTCTGACTGACCGACCCCTTGACAATTCAAAAGTGCCTGCAATTGGTTTATTTGAAATAAATGCTTTGAGTTTCAGTTCGATATTCGCACTTTTATCGCTGCTATGCAAATTGCCGCTGAATTTCGAAGCATCCTTAATACTTCAACAACCAGCTAACAATCTGAACTAATTTTAAATAAGTACCTTGTTAATTTAGTAATTACCTACCTCCTTAGTAGCAGTACTTAAGTAGCTAATGTAGGTGAACAGGCTATAAACAGGCAGTAAGTCGTAAGCTTAAGTATAACAATAAGGCTTAGTTTAATTATTGAGAGTAGGTTAACGTTGTGGCGTGACCATTATTACTTGACATTTTGGAGAGGGGCAAGAGCAACTGCCAATCATGTGTCCAGATAGTTAGTAGTAGTTACCTTGGTTGTTGTGCTAGAAGGCCAATACTCGTAGTTAAAAACGTTCAAAATCTAGTCTCAATCTCATCTTAGCGACAATCAATGTCTATGTAGTGAAATTAGTGGTATTTTTGACAGATTGAGACTGAGATAAGACAGCAAACGTTCTTAAAAATACGAGAATTACACCTCTGGTAATCTTATGCAATGTACTCTCCGCTACAGAGGCAGAAATGGCATACAATCCTTCCAATGTACCCTTCTAAATTATCCATTTATTGTCTTGTCAAAACCCTGGAAAAAACAGTCAACCTTTGAGGGGAAATTACATCGGAAAGTTTTTTAATCCAACGGAGCCCTGAATATTTTCGTTTGGTTACATAATAAGCCTAATATTCTCACCGCTGCACGCTGTGAAAATATTAGGCTTAGCAGGCCTTTGAGAGTAAGTGGGCTAAGCTCCACCATGCGGGCCCAGTGCGGGTTGTTATATGTCACATTTCTACGAATTTTTGGTTCTAGGACATGCCGGTTTCCTCACGATGTTTACCTTCACCATTTTGAGAGCAATGGTGATGAAATGGTTTACACAAAACAATGCACCTGTCTTGGTTGGAACCTATAACCTACAAATATATTGTGTCCAATTCAGTACATTTTATTACTTAGTTCTGTATTTCGCCGCATTTCAATTTATACTGGGCGTTTGGTGTGGGCGTTAATCTTTGGCTTTTCCTATTAAAATTTAATACACGAGTTTGGACTTTAGTACCCCAAATAGCTTTATGTAGGAGTTAGTATTGCTTATTAATGAAATGATTACATAGTTTAGAAAGACGTGGGTTCAAGATTAGCTTGATAAGTCAGGTAAGTACAATATTGGCCTGAAACTTCTGAAAACTTGTGTGATTTTGTGTAATGCCAATAAATGCATTTTTCTTTCTTTCTTTCTAGTTATGCAATGAAGAAAAGCGTTTACATCACACTTTATGGTTTAGGTGTAAGCTTCTTAACGTAGCTTTCTGAATACTTTAAAACTTTAAACCCTTAACATAAAATTGTTGATTTTTTTTGTACAGACCTAAAAGAGTACCTACTGCCTGCAGTAAGTACATCATCTAGTTTTTAAAATATTATTGACGACGAGTAAAAGTGTTTGTACACACGGCTACACGTCAAGCTATACAAAACCAGTTTGTCTTGGCCTCACTTTGTATGATATTTTCTCACAATGAACGGTCAGCTAATACTGGTTTTGCATAGCTTGATGTGTAGCCGTGTGTACATTGGTATCTGGAACAGAGCCCAAACTCGCGCGATCAGGGCTGCAGAGAGAGGACTCTCCTAACAATGCGAGCCGTGTCCAGAAGTACCGCATTCTGAATCAAACCTTTGATTCAGCTGCCCAAAGAGAGCCTCATTAGGTGTTATATTATCATTACATAGTTGCTGTTGTAAAATAGTTTTGTAACTTCCACTATTTTTCACCCCTCTTATATTATTTACTTGGTCCGCATCTAAGCTCATTCCCTAGGGATTTAAACTAATCGTATGCAGGTTACATTACTCATTACTTAGCTTACTCCCAGTTTCGGAGACGTAACAGTAGTCACAGTGTCCCTAACCAGGACATTAAACCCATAACATTACACCACATTTTTACATGTGAGCACCCGCGTCACGGCCTAGCTCCGACCCTATAAATCACGCTAATTTTGGGGCCTGCACTTAGGGATGTCCACCGACCTAATTCCGGTTTTTAGGTCGAGAGCTAGCAGTGTTAATGAATTATTGTTTACCATACCAATGCCGTTATTAGACTGTAAAAGATGAGTCCGTTTGTCGCATGACGTCAGTCTGTACCTATTTATTTTGTAGTTACTTGCATCTCCTAAGAGTTGTAGTGATTTACGTTTTGTTGTTATGTTAGGGAACTTCATAAGGGAAATAATGTTGCGTGGGTTTGTAACTGTTGTTTGTGAAAAATTGTTTTACGCTGTGAGATTTTACTAACTGGAGCTGCGTTATATACGTACATACCATATGTATATTACGTAGTTGGAAAAATGAGCGTGGAAATTAATGAATTTTGGTTTAACACGGTTTTTTGTCGGGTTTTCCCTATTGAGGTAAATACACGTGATCTCTAAAGGGAAATATATGACGTAGGTAAATCAAATGCGAATTGACATTGTGAAATGAACCTATTATCGTAGAAGCTAAGTATTATTTGAGATTAATAGTAACATTTTCAAGCACTAACCTACTAATATAAAGTGTTTGGGTGGGTATACTCTCTCTGTCACCCTACGTGGAATACAGGCATGATAATCTATCTATCTATAATATGTATGTATTTACAAAAAAAAAAATGTATTTAAGTAGTTTATCAGCCATCTTGTTACCATAACACAACCATTAGGTTGCTTAGCTTGGGACTAGATGGTGCTGTGTGAAATGTCCAGGAATATTATTTATTTATTTATTTTATAATATGTTTTTATTTATTTATTAAAACTGTATCCACAAGTAAAAAATACTGTACACACGGCAACACATGAAGCTATACATTTCCAGTTTTAGCGGACCTCGCATTGTATAGGTTTATCGTACAATCAAAAGTCAGCTTATACTGGTTATGTATAGTTTGATGTGTAGCCGTGCGTACAAAGGCGGACTTAATGCCTGATTCATATTTACCAGTAAACCTTAGGGCGATGCAGATACAAAGCATGGCAGGTGCGACATACGGGATAGATAGATCGAAATTAACTATAAAATACAAAACTAAAATAGTCCTCGCTTACTCACAGATAAGATAAACGTACAGTTCCCACTTAAGTATATAAATTCCGCAAGGTTACCGCTGAAAAAGCCAAGTTTCTACGATAATACGTGAACTTATTAACGACATTATTATGCCGCCACACGCTGTGGGAAAGTAATTTAGCCTTTATATCCGTCACATGCAAATATTAAACTCCGGGAAGTTATCGAAAGCGAATATGAGGAAAAGTTTATGTGTGAGTTATGGTACCCAGACGAAACCGCAGGTAATATTGGTTTACGGTTTTGACCGCGGTTTTAGTTTGCTCTACAGGGCTCCGCATCCAAGGGGTGCCAACGGAACCCTATTATTAAGGCTCCGCTATCTGTCCGTCCATCCATCTGCCTGTCACAGGGCAGGCGGGCAGGGCAGGGCCCCCCCCTCCCCTGCCCCCCGCCTGCCCGGCTTGCAAATTGCAAAAAACGTAAGAAAATTAGAATTTGGCCGGCTACCCTGGCGCTACCCCCTTAATACGGACTGCAGTTTCCAAGCACCCAAAACCCCCAAGCGATTCTATTCTAAAAGTTATCAAGTTCAGTTCAATGCACATTCAACGAGGAATCGTTAATCGTTGCAGCAAATGAATCGAGTGGAAACGGAAATAAAACAGCTCAAAGCATCGTGACCCGAAGAAAGTGGTTAAATAAGAAAAAGGGAGCTAAGAAAATAGCTGCTTTTGTTTTATAATGGAGTGTGTCAGTGTATTGTTTCTTAGATAACATATACATACCATCTTCTGTTAACCACCTCGCAAACTATGCGACATGCGACTAGACGAAACGACAGGCTGCTGCCGAAAAATTTCATATGCAGGGTCAAATTTAATTAGCTAGCGAAACTCCGCAGATATGATGGGATATATATTATTATCTAAGCATGATAAAATAAAAAAAGGTTTTTTTTGTGGGGTCATTGTTTGCAGTTATTGTAGTTACTTGAAATATCAGAAGGCCAATTCTCGTAATTTAAAACTTTCAAAATCTAGTCGCAGTGTCAACTCGGCGACAAACAAATGTCAAAAACTTGTCAAAATGTAGGGGAATTTAAGGTATTTTTGACAGATTGAGACTGAGATCAGACTGTGAATGTTCTTAAAATTACGAGAATTGCCCCTCTAGTTTTTTGTGTGTAAACTTCACAGACGTGATGGGTATACTATCAAATAAAAGTTTCTCAACTCAAGTAACACACACACACGTAGACACTTCAAGTAGTCGGTCGTTGACCCCAAGAAAAACCATCAAATATTTTTTATTTTATTTTATCTTGTTAAAACAATCGATACCCATCACATCTGCAGAGTTTCACTAGCTAATTTAATTTGACCCTGTATTTCTTTTAAAGCTCCGTGTCTTGACGCCGAGTTGCAGAGTCGCAACGACGAGACACGCTCTCGCTACTCGTGGCAGCTTCGAGAGACACACTGTGGTGCATGCGCATACTTATGACAGTCGCATGCGACAGGTCAGCGTCTTGTTGTTGAGCTGTCGCAGTCGCATGTCGCATAGTGTGCGAGGTGGTTCAAGCTCTTTTTGCATATTATTGTGTTTTCGAGTACTACTTACCTTTTTGGAGGACATTCCGGCATAGTCAATATGCGTTCGAGGAATAAGGATGTTAGGTCAATGTTTGGAAGTGGGCATTGTTGCCAAAGTATTGAGGAAATAATAATAATATTCTCAAGATCGTTGTTATTATAAGTAGTTTGTTTTGATCGTTACTTATAAGAAGGATTATTGGATGCGGTAGGGTAGAACAGAGTACTTAGTTTAGAGAGCATTATGTCCAGTAGTGGATTGTGGTGAAAGGCCCAGTTGATTGATACTAGAAGGTAGTATCTATATATGTATATGATACAATAGTGACGAAGAATCCGTTTGTCTGTTTGTATGTTGCGGATTGGCGCAAAAACGGCTGAACGGGTTTGGATGAAAGGAGATGTTTCAGCATTTATGGAGCCTGGGCCAGCACTATGTACACTAAATGTAAATATTGCTATACAATACAGTAACCGTTTTTTAATGTTAATTTTCTATAATTTGACTTTGTTTTTATTTAATTTCAAATTAACTTGGTCAAGAAAAGCAACACCAAATAAACATGGCGATTCATCAATATGCGAAATGTCATTATGTAATGACATTTGATTGTACTAGCTGCGAAAAAATCAAAAATATTTTGGGGTTTCTAAAACTAAAGATACAATAATAAATAAAATAGGACAACAAGATATTCTACTCGATTTTGGCAGTGCATTACTGTCAAACGTCATGTCAAACAACTGTCATGGATCATAACGTAGGGTTGTCTTACTAAAAAACTTCACAAATAATCATTTCTGTACGCCTGTACTTTTATTCAAATTAATTTATTTTAATTTTTGTGAAAGTCCGCTATTTTTTCCCTATTTATCTATATACATGGTGCTTGCCCAATGTAAAACATATCATTTGGCACACAGATAGTTTATAATCTGGATAATGCATGTTTAACACATAGGGTGCTTTTAATCTGGTTAGTACGTTCCCGTGGGATTTTTGACGTGAACCCAGTGCTATTTTTGGCATTTATTGCAATTCACTAATAGAAAATTCGGAACCCCTGCAGTGCGATTCTGTAACCATCTGACCATGAAAACTCAGGTGAAGTGAACGTGGAGTGAGCTGTCATTCCAACTAATGCTGGGATTGACACTATTGACACCTTTCTTTTTTTTGAGGATGGGAAATCATCAAATGACCCCTCCCGCTCTGGGTGGAGCGGAAGGGAGTGTCAGACTCTTACTGACTAAAACCCACCCGTGTTCCTTCCTTAGCCCTTTATGTTCCAGGGCAGCGGTAACCCTTTCGGACGATCCCGTTAATCTTGCTGACATCTCTTTGACACCTCACTCTAAGCTCACTTCACCTAACTTTTCACGGTGAGATTTTTACAGAATCGATCGGCTGCAATGATCGACCTAGAAGGCACAGAACAGAAGGCGAGATACTGGAGGTTGTATAGCAGAATTTGAATAAAAAGCCCTTTTCATAAATCATGTATTATGAGACAAATATTATGAGAAAATCTCCGGAAGTTAACGAGGCGAGTCGATAAAAATACGGCTACACTGTAGGGTTAACCTTCCTTAGTTCTTTGCGTTTCAGTATTTTAAAGCTTGGACACAATTTTCCATTGGAAGTTTTTTTTATATTTAGGGCAGATTTGTGTAAAGTCAGAAATCTTTATCTGCACGTTTTTTTAAATCTTTTATCTTTTTTTCTTTCATCCGACAGTTTTTGCAAGGAAGGAGACTGGGCGAAAGTGGTCTATGGACCAATAACCACATAGTTGTGATATTTATGTAAGGATCTGTAGATTTTTTTTTAAATTCCCATTTTCTTGCTGACTGAACCATTTTTACAAAATCTCTGAATGCAGAAACCCAATAAGTTAAGAACCGTCTCCTAAGAACGCTTAGCTACAGCGGCTAAGGTGTGCTAAATTCTAAAAAACGGCACGGTTGGCGCAGTGGTTAAGCGATTAACTGCTGCGCTGCGTGTCGCGGGTTTGATTCCCGCACGGAAAACATATTTGTATGACCTACAAGTAGTTGTTCCGGGTCCGGCTATTTTTGTATGTCAAAATCAAAAGTAATTTATTCAAATTAGGCTGAGAATCAGCACTTTTCAAACGTCAAAATTACGAAAGACGATCCCCCAAAAACGCCCGCCCTTCACCACTTCCTAGTGCTATCGCTGGGAAGAAAAAGTGGCGCAACATACTCCCTAGCAGCACAGCTGTCTAGCTGTCTGCTGGGGGGCTATGTGAGTTTAAGGTCGCCGAATTATATTTTGATGCCCGTTAGCACAGGGGTATGGATGAAGCATCCCTGTCTATATACTTTACTGACCCATAGACCACTTCCCAAAAAAACTCGCCCAGTCTCCTTTAAAATTATATCTCGGCTTAGGTGTATGGACAAAATAATTAGTTCACTGTAGTGCCTGGGTTTGAACTCACGACCTACATCACGTAAGTCACGACCGATACAACTGGACCACCACATGAGCTCCTTACATTATACTCTGAACAAAAAACATTAATTACATTGCAGATATCATCATATCATCGACATGGCGAACACATTATCCGAATACTTGCACGCAAGGAATCGCTTTGACTGATTGGCACTTAATTATCTTTGTTTTTCCTTGCAAAAGAACACGAGTAATTATACATAATTACTTAACAAACCGCGCAGTTCTGTTTTCTATCCGAACAAGGGGTTGTAATTACGCTGGAGAAATAACAGGAACAAACGAACACAAGACTTATAATCAAACAAACGTGGGTGTATGAAAACACCTCTGCCTATCTCACTAGGTCGGAGGCGTGACGTTCGCCCTATTAACTGGTACTAAGTTTATTTACACGAGTGGGTGAGGGGTTCATTTCCTTCTGCAGCCCAGATTAACTCAAACATGACTGTGAATGGGTGACATCATTTGCAATTGTAATTCTGGGGCATATTGAACGTCATCTAACTAAGAAGTGAACTCGTTTGTGTCAAGAGACACAATTCTGGAAATGGCTATGGTTTAAAATTATTGAGGTGCTGCTGGTTATTTGAAGTTAGGTTTAATAGGGAAAAGTTTGAGGGTTATACAGCGTGGCCCTTAATGGCGACATTAATTTAACACACGTATGGTTTTGCGTTTACGTTTAATGAACATATTTTAATTTCATTTATTTACTATTTTCTTAAATAGCATCTTGGAGCAACCTGTACTTAAAGAACTAGGCAGGCTACTTAAAGAATTAGGCAGGGTAATTTGCCGGGGTCACCGCATCACGAAAAACGCGCAAGTACTAGGCGAATAAAAGGAAAGAGAGAGCCGCTCGGCGAGCGGCACAATTATTTGATGTTATTATAATGTTTATGATTAAATTAACGTGTTTGTTCAAGTTGATGTTGATTCGATCAAATCATTTTAAAATATTTTTTTATAAATAAAACTGTACCTGAACGGATTACCAGCCGAAATATGATAAAAGTTAAAGTAGGTAAATCCTTTGAGATTGTAAAACTTACCGGCCATAATATGTATTTTCAAAAGACTGCAAGGGTCTTTTCTTCTCTTCTTGCCTCTCAAACACGTAATGTAGATAAAATCGCTCTACACGAAATTGCAGCAAAATCAACATTTTATTGCATAACAACAACCTCACGAACACATACCCGATGCATCGTACGCGAACCGATCAACCCCTAAGATACAAACCAACACATCAATATCGTCGGTCCGCTATCGACTCAGCACGTCTACGAAACATTTACCGAAGAAAATGCTTCAGATTTTCATCGAAAACTTTCGCCAACTTCCACAAGTCCAAACAGATATTGGTGTGGTTTAGATTTCAATTATGATCTGGAAGACGGATTGTGACTTATATCTATAAATAACAGATATCTTTGTCAGATTCACTGTTGAAAGTAAACATCTAGTTTTATGGAATATTGTATGGGGTTTTATGATATTTCGCACGCAGAGAAGCGATTTTTGTGAGGATAATATTTTATGGCATATATTAGCTTGTATGTACCTTTAGGGGAGTTATGTCTCTGACGGGTGGTTTAATATTGTGGTTTATTATAATACTATTGCGGAAGTGTGGTCACTGAGGTAAAAGAAAATTGTGTTTTATTTGTTTAATGGAAGACTTTCTAATGTTACTAAAATAGAGCACTTATTATTAGTAAGGAATTAATTTATTTTCAACTTTAATTTCAATTTTCAACTTTTTATTTTCAAGACACAGCTTTTACCATCTACCTACTCGTCAGCTAATTTTAAACCTCCTAGCTCAAACTTAGTACGGTACAATGAATTCCAAAAGATTCGCATCTACGAAACTCACGTACAACTGACGTTGCGAGCTGAATGGGAGTATCTTATCAACGTTAGTCTACATCCTCACAGAATTCCTCTCTAAAATGCAAATACATCGTACCTGAGAGCCTAGGACCCATATATTTATATAAAGGAGCTTTTACCGTTTCCTCCCTACACAGAGGATAGATAGGTACAGAAGGCTGGGTCCTTACTATGAGCGAATACGCACGCACACATAGGCACGCCTCACGTACAGCGAGTGCAAGCACAATCGGGACGGCATGTCCTAGGAACAAAAATTCGAAAACCTGTGTTTACGTTAGTTACGGGTTATTTTACCCATATTCAGGGTCGTAGGTTCGAACCCAGACAGGCGCTTTACTTTGTGTAAATTATTTCATCACCACTGCTCTCAAAACGGAGGAAACCGGCATGTTCTAGAACCAAAAATTCGAAGACATGTGACATCTACTAAGCCGCACTGGGCCCGCGTGGTGGATTACGGCCCACTCCCTCTCATCGAGAGGAGGCCTATAGGTCCCAGCAGTGGGAACATTATGGGCTGATTATGCTTATCCTTTGAGAGCGAGGAGCGCCGTACGTAAGCGTCTGTGTTTGCATGCGCCTGTTTTCATTCGTTGTCTGGACCTGATCTTCTGAACTATTCTGTGCCAAACAGTCAGATAAATCTAGGATGTACGTATTCATGTTCAAGCATGTAGTTTCCCATTGTGCCGTTAAAATCAGTCGCTTGGAGTACTGCCAGTAAACTAGGATTAATGGAAACTTTTAGGTGGGTAGTTGTAGATTTGCGAGTGAATTTGCATTAAATTGATTTGAGTGTCTTAGGAACTAGTTTTGAGTGTCGTGCTGAAATAGATGGTATCGTATTTTGGTGATAAGCTTTTCTTTGCAATGCAAAAAGATACTTACACGATTATAATAGAGTAGGATTTGTAAAACATTGCATTGCATTTTTTTAGATAAATCTTACATTACGTCATCTTATTTTCTCTCTTATAATTTGGTTTTGTTACCTACTTTTTTTATATAATTTGTTTATTTTTGATTGTGTTTAGTTTAGTTTTATGATCTTCCTGTGCGAGTCGCAATAAATACTTTTTCTTTTCTTTACATTTATACGGACATACCTTCACGCCTGTTTTCCCTGAAGGGTAAGGCAGAGGTGTACAATCACATTTTACCATTTATGTTTAAGTCATGTAATAGGCGTGAGCTAGATTATCATCAACTGGGCACAAAGCCAGACTCCGAGCTGCTAGTCTGCTACTGAGAAATTTCACATTTTAAACCCAATAACACTTCGCCTAACCTGGGAATTGAACCATGGACCTCATGCTCCGCCGTAGCGTTACCACTAGACCAACGAGGATTATTTTATGGTTAATTATTTAGTTGACGGCGTTGTATTAAAAACAGTTTTGGATTAAAATATCTGCGTAAATACGAGCATGAACATGAAAGTCTACTCAACTAAATAACACGTTAAGAACCCATTAGAATATTAAAATTCATACTAACGCAGAATTAAACCGCAGCATAGTACCGTTTCCGAATTAAGGTTAAAATTCCCTTAAATAATCTACCTATAATGTTCCCACTGCTGGGACACAGGCCTCCGCTCGGTGAGAGAGAGAGTGGGCCGTAATTCACCACGCGGGCAGATATCATATGTCTTCGAATTTTTGGTTCTAAGACATGCCGGTTTCGTCGCGATGTTTTCCTCCACCGTTTTGAGAGCCGAGCGGTGATGAAATAGTTTACACAAACTAAAGCGCCCGCCTAGGTTCGAACCTCCGCGACCCTTGGGTAAAATAACCCGTAACTTCAGCTTCAGTTAAAGTGCTAGTTATTGATTTAGCCATTTAGCCACTATGTGTGAAGCCATTCGAGAGGAAACCACTAACTGGGTTAATATTAGCTTTTCATTGCATTGGGGAGTAAATTAAATAGTTAACTTCCACTTTAATAGAAAGTAGCTGAGTTTATTTTACACTGTAAAATCAACTGATTGTTTTTGCTTGCTAGTGCTCCTGAAGTTAGTTAATTAAATGACTCTATCCATGTGTATGTTTACAGACAGCCTGTGGATGTGGGCGACTATACTGTTGCCGCTTCGTAATTCGATTTCAGCTTCATAGGTATTATTTTATGAGATTGACCCGTGGCTACATAATCACAGCCGCACAGGTCAATCGATCAGGTTAAGCTATGCTTGCCGCGGTTGGTCTGTGGATGGGTGACCATCTTTACATATCGATACCTCTCCCTGCTTCGGAAAGCGATCGTTACGGGTAGTCAGAAGCCTGAAAGTCTGTTAACCAGTCTTACCAAGAGGTATCGTATTATCCAGTAACTGGGTTGTGGAGGTCAGATAGGCAGTTGCTCTATGTAAAATATTGGTATTCAGCTGAATCCGGTTAGACTGGAAGTCGACCCCAATATAGTTGGGAAAAGGCTAGGCAGATGATGAGGTATTATTTTATGGTTAGACTGGCAGTTTACGGTCAGCCAAAATTACATTGGTAAAGATAGGCTAATAATGATGGTTTAAAAGTCTTAAAGTTACTACCAAACTACTAGATTTAGCCTTCTTGGACCAATAAATACGTTAAACGCTAAACGTACGAGTATTTAAAAAAAATATTCTGTCTCCGTCATCTTCAAATGATTGACAGAAATTGGGCGATGTTTTAAAAACGTTAAGCGGTAAACACATTTAGCTATTTGTTGTACAAACGAACCTTTAGGCCTCGTTGTTGCAAACGCTTAACGGTAAGGCCATAATTTTGTAATTGTAATTTGAAACCACGATTTTTTTGGTTTGAAGACAGTTAGCGCCATTTTTGACGTGCGTCAAGTGGACGTGAAACAACTCGCCCTAAAGTAGATATAAAGTTTTCAGACATTAATAAAACCACTTGAGCACATCGATGTTTATGTTTACCAGCCAGTAATATTCTATGCTTGCCAACGACACCCTCCATGCCTAATCACTCCCCCTACCAAACCCTGTATTCACTTTTCCACTCACATGTACTGGTGTGAACTTCACGCAGTGTACAGCCACGTCCAGTGTATCTTAGCACCCGCTGAGATCGACATATCGGCGCCCAAAACAGGGATTTTCTACGCCCATATAGCGGGGTCAACGCCCTCTGCCCTTAAAATACAACATAATAACATTAACATTGAAAAGTGATTGTGTCTCGATAACGTGATTTGTTCCAGTCTGTTTGTTTTTCTGACTATTGAATTAATACTATATTGAGTGTCTTGTCTCTTTCTTGTTTATATTTTCTTTTCGAGGAAAGGAAATATTTTTTTCCATTTATTTCGTGGAAAGACCAATGATCGAATAGTTCTTTTGATCTAATTTACTTACGATGTAATGTTTATTTGGGACTCTGATCGCATAAGGTCAGTAAGCAGCCAGTCTAGTATGAAAAAATCTCATTGAAAACTTAGGTGAAGTGCTATCATCCATGACAGCTCACCTCTCCTAAGTTTTCACGGTAAGATTTTTACAAAATAGCAGCGCAGGCGTAGATGCGAAGAGCACAATGCACTTATTATACTTCGACTTTTAGTTGTATTCAGTAACTTGACAGTTCTTCTACTAAAACTAATAGTATTGGGTAGTGAACCATTTTGCGTAAAGGACGAATGATAACAATGGTTTATATTAAATAAAACTTTAAATATTCGTAATATTTTCATAATTCGTCGAATATTAGAAAAGTTTAAACAATGCCCAAGCTGTCCTGGAAGAAAAAGACATTCAAGAGTGGCTGAATAATAATAATTATCATTACATTCTAAGTTGTACTACTGAGAAACTCTACAATGTATAATAGTGTATATCGTGTTTTTAAGACAAGTTATTAAATTTAAAATAAAGTTTGCATATAAGTACAGACGCCAGCACATCAAGCTACTACAATCTGTCAAATTTCTTTAGTAGATTTTCAACTTTATCACTAAATCATAAAGTTCAAAGTTGATTGGGAAAATTTGACAGTTTCGGGTAGCTTGATATTTTATGATTTTGATGCATTATTTAAGTTCATTCAATTTCGTTCATTCCCATTCAATTTTAACCCATTCAACTATCAAGTTACTGAATACAATTAAAAGTCGAAGTATAGCAGATCTTTTTTAAGTTATTAAAGTCTAAATGACACTGGTAGTAAATGACACCGTTTTCTAGGACGAACGTAAGCTAAAACGTCAGGAAAATTAATTATTGAACAAATTACTAGACTATGTATGTCATGAAATGCATTTTCTTTCTTTCTTTTCTTTTTCTATTTTGTCGTGTATATACATATAGTTATAGTCATTTAATACAACTGTGATTGGAATATAAGGACCATTTTAGTAACAGTGCGCCCCGGAGTGAATGCTTTCTTGACACCTGTCAGATTCATACGAAAGAATACGTGTTTTGCGAATTTGATCTTTTTAGCTACTAGAATGATCGCGCTGGCATGTGTCAGCAACGCATTCTCTCGACTGCCGGTTTGTTTAACAATTAATTTCTCTGACTTTACCTGGGGACAGATCCTATATTCAATACTACCGATAGCTCCAAGTATTATTGTTGAAACCTCGGAATATTTTAAAAGGAAAGAAATGAGTCATCTGGCTAGCCTTTTCCCAAACATGTTGGGGTCGGCTTCCAGATTAACCGGATGCATTTGAATACCAGTATTTTACTTGGAGAAACTGCCTATCTGACCTCCACAACCCAGTTACTGGATAATACGATACTCTTTGGTAAGACTGGTTGTTAGACTTTCGGACTTCTGACGACCCGTAACGACTGTCAAAGATCCACTAATGACAGCCGGGACCAACTGCTTAACGTGCTTTCCGAGGCTTTTATGTAAATATGGTCACCCATCCACGGACCACATGCGACTAGCATAGCTTAATCTGATCAATCTACCCGAAAATAATAAGTAAAATGTTTGGTACCTACATCATTATTATTTACTACTAGCTTCTGCCCGCGGCTTCGCCCGCGTGGATGTCGGAAATTATCCCACAGGAACGTGCTAACAGGATAAAATGTATGTGCTTTCCCAGGATGCCATCTATCTCTATGCCAAATCAGAAGTTCAGTGGTTTAGGCGTGAAAATGTAACATACAGTTTCAAGTTCAAATCCTCCCCCTTTTTGTCCCGTCAGTGGTAAATTTTCGACAACTTTACAGTATAAGTACTTCTTATTAATTATTTTCTGTCAAAAGTATCAATACTGAGTTTCGAGTTACTCGGACCGCGCATTCAATTTCTTCGACACAAACTTAACACCCCTATATCCCCCTTTGAGGCGTAGTTTTGAAAAACTTATAATGATAAACTTTATTAGGTAAGTACTTACTTAGGCAAGTATTCTTGCCAAGTTTCAAGTTTATTAACCTAATGAAGAAGATTTTTCATATAAAATGTATCCCCGCTTTTCATCCCTACAGGGGTGGAATTTAAAAAAAATTGTTTGGGATGTATTCATAACTTGACTCAAAGATTATTTATACTAATTTTAGAGTTAATCAAGCCATGCAGTAAAATCCTCCCCTGAAAAACTTACTACCCCATTTCAGCCCGCCAGGGATAGATTTTCAAAAAACCCTGATATACATTATTCTTTACCTTCAATATTAAGTATAAATACTGAGTTTCGAGTAAATCGGACTGCGCGCTAAGATTCTTCCATACAAACTTTGAAACCCCCAATCCCTTATTAGGAGGTAGTTTAGAAGAAAAAAAAACTGACAATCTTCATAATTTATTTAGATAAGTATTCGTGCCAAGTTTCAAGTTTATTAACTAAATGAATAAGATTTTTCATATAAACTATCCCCCGCTTTTCACCCCCACAGGGGTGGAATTTTGAAAATCGTTTGGGATTATTCATAACTTGATTCAAAGATTATTTATACCAATTTTCGAGTTAATCAAGCCACGCATTATAATCCTCCCTTGTAAAATTAACTACCCCTTTTCAACCCGTTAGGGGTAGATTTTCGAAAAACCCTGATACATGTTACTCTTTATTTTTGGTCTTAAGTATCAATACTGAGTTTCGAGTTACTCGGACCGCGCATTCAATTTCTTCCACACAAACTTAACACCCCTATATCCCCCTTTGAGGGTTGGTTTTGAAAAACTTATAATGGTAAACTTTATTACTTACTTAGGCGAGTATTCTTGAAAAGTTTCAAGTTTATTAACCTAATGAAGAAGATTTTTCATATAAACTGTATCCCCGCTTTTCACCCCAACAGGGGTGGAATTTAAAAAAAATCATTTGGGATATATTCATAACTTGACTCAAAGATTATTTATACTAATTTTCGAGTTAATGAAGCCATGCAGTAAAATCCTCCCCTGAAAAATTTACTACCCCATTTCAGCCCGTCAGGGGTAGATTTTCAAAAAACCCTGATACACATTATTCTTTACTTTCAATATTAGGTATAAATACTGAGTTTCGAGTAAATCGGACTGCGCGCTAAAATTCTTCCATACAAACTTTGAAACCCCCCAATCCCTTATTAGGGGGTAGTTTAGAAGAAAAAATAACTGACAATCTTCATAATTTATTTAGATAAGTATTCGTGCCAAGTTTCAAGTTTAGTAACTCAAGGAATAAGATTTTTCATACAAACGAATTCCCCCCTTTTCACCCTCTTAGGGGTGGATTTTCGAAAAATCCTTTCTTAGTGGATGCCTACTCTTCACGAAGAACACACCCTCCAAATTTCATGTCTCTAGGACCAGCGGTTTAGGCTGTGCGTTGATCTATCAGTCAGTCAGTCAGTCAGGACTTTGAATTTTATATATATAGAAGATAGATAACCGTTTGGCATACAATAAGATATGTCGTCAAAACAATATTTTATTCCAAAAAAGCAATGAATTTACAGACGCTCTGTTCTATTTTATCTGTCTGGAGACTTAGCTCGACATGGTTTGAGAATTTATTAGCTTATTATAAAAATATAGTCTAGCTTGGTAGTTGTGCCACGGAATGAAAATCGAACAGAGGCCAAGCTTCATAACGACGGAGCTGCGATGCGTAGGCACAGACACACACACACACATTGTAATAACTTGATGCGCTGGTGTCTGTAACACCAGCGCATTAAGTTATTACAATCTGTCAAATTTATTTAATAGGTTTTCAACTTTATTACTAAAGCATCCGGTTTAAGGTTCAAGGTTGATTGGGAAAATTTTACAATTTCGGGTAGCTCGACCTGTTGGCGTCTGTACTTATACTACAATAGAAATATTTTTTCGTAACTTTGAGATGTGGTTTATCTGTCATGATGAGTTTAAATTGGTTATGGTTATGTTGGTTAACCTTCTTCTAATCAAATCGGCACATTTATAAGAAAAGCTCAGCCGTCGGAAACATTATTTGCGAGGCAATAGCTCATACCATCGTAAAAATGTTACCAGTCAGCAAGGTAAACCCGACAGCCGACAATTTAAGTCTCACCCCTCGTAGCAGACATCATAACAGCTGTCGTTTCACAAGCCGACCTATTCCGTAATAATTTCACCGAGAAAGCTTAGGCGAAGTGAGCTTGGAGTGCTGTCAATGACAGCTCACTTGAAACTCACTTCACCAAAAGTTTCCACGGTGAGATTTTTACAAAATAGACCCCAGTTTATTTATCAGAATCGTGATCAAGTTTTCAATTTACAGATGTTCTGTTGTAGTGCCTATATGAATATCTACTCATGTGTGTGTTCTCAAATTAACTTGCTAGTACCCATTTAACTTTAAGGTGCTATTTATAATTTGAATACTGAAATCAAGTAAACATTTGTAAGCCTAGAGGGATTAGTACATGGTTTGAAATGCCTATTTTCGATAGCCTAGTAAAAGTCTAGTTCAATATTATTAGTATACACGAGTAAAAGGCTAATGTTCTTTAATTAAGTCAAGTCGTTGAAGTAGGTTGAGTTTGCAGTAGCAAAAACTGTCTCGCTAAGTTAAAATTAACTTTGTTTTGATATGTTTATATAAATATTAATTTATATTTATATTTTTTTTTCTGCCTGCGTCTGCATTCCCGAGTTCATAGGTACAACCCGAATCTCTTCAAGGCGAGAGTGAATAGGCTTCTTCTGGGCAAGCTCGTTCCACCGTAGATCTCATCCCTGCCTCTGGGCTGGATTGAGGTCAAGAGTGAGCCCATTGTAAATAAAAAATAAAATAAAAAAATCTCCTGGTTGACTCTTTTCGTGACCCAAGGCCCTGGCATCTACTTTGGCCCAAGGCTAAGCATTACTCTACAACGTGACAACGCCGCCAGTCTCTTTGGTAGATTATTTATTAGTCGACAGCGATGTGGTGGAATTTTTCAACACCATATTTTAGTTTGTCAATAGTTTTAATTAAGTTAGGATATTATGTTGTTATTTTTATTAATTAATTAGTGTTAAGTTGTTATTTATGTACAGACGCCAGCAGGTCAAGCTACCAGAAACTGTCAAATTTTCCCAATCAACCTTGAACCTTAATGCTTTAGCGATAAAGTTGAAAATCTATTAAACAAACTTGGCAGATTGTAGTAGCCTGATGTGCTTGGCGTCTGTACATTGTACATTTCATCTTAATTCTGAATAAATTCACTTTTTGTAAAAATAAATGCTACTCTACCGTAACCGTTGCTTAATCACTCAAAAAGATTGTCACTGTCATTTTGACAATAGGTACATATAATGCATTGTTTCATTTTCAACGTAATGTGAAATTACTTATGTGTTTTGATCTCATTTTTTTTTGTTTTAAGAAAAATGTACAGTAGACGTTCCAAAGATTATATAAATAACTCAAATAGCTATATGTTTGAGCGCTCATCGAGTATTTCGGGACATCGCCAAGCGGTTGGTCGACTCTTCACATGACCAGAGGGCTGGCCTATTTTTAACCGACTTCAAAAAAGGAGGTGGTAAACAACGAAATTGCGAACCGAACGACACCGACTTCCGAAAGTAAAGTTATTTTTCACTTTGTAGTGTCTTTTTTGGAAGTCGGTTGTTTTGCAAAAGAGTTTTATTTTTAGGTCAAAGAATTAGCATTGGTATTCAACAAAGTGGCAACGCTGTCAGCCTTTTTGGCACTTTTCCCACTGACATAGATGAGGACAATTTCTTTGATGCCTAATGAGCTATTCCCTTTTGTATACTTATAAGATACCTAGTATATATTTTAGTGTTAGATTTGATATAAGATTTCTTAATAAGCATGTAAATAAATGTGACCTTTAATAACCCAAATAAACTTATATTTAGTACTAAATTAAAATTAAGTAGGTTGAATTAAATCTTGAAATTGTAATTTCATGGTAAAATCCGAAAAGCTTCCTGCGGTACAAGCCTAGCCTAGCAGGAAGTCTGGAAATTGCTCATTTGTTAAATTCTAAGACTGTAAAGTATTATTAGATGTATAATATTTTTTTATAATACCCTTATTCCTTTTTAATCAACTATTCTTATTCTTCGTTAAAATGAAAGGAAATATCATAAACATTCTCGTTAAACATACGCAATTAGGCTACGGAACACATATTACACCTTTATTGCTCTTGTTCTTTCATGCGAAGCGGTGTTCTATGATAATAACCGTCTAATTACCACAAACCAGCGTTTAATGTGTTATTGCTATTGAAATTACATACCTACATGTCCTATTCTCATGTTTCTTTTCGAAATAATATCTACGGGGCAGGGACGTCGACGCGCAAACTGTAATCATGAGTTCAGCACATGATTACAGTTTTTTTCTTCTAGTCTAGATATTCTTCGTGGGTTATAAAAAAATAATCTGTTGTTGTTTCATAGAAAAGTACAATATACCTACCCGGTCAAAATGCAGGGAAAAGCAAATTTATTTTTAACCAACTTCTAAAAAAGGAGGAGGTTCTCAATTCGGATGTTTGTATTTTTATTTTTTATGTTTGTTCGCGCATAACTCCGTCGCTTACCAAACGATATGAAAAATTCTTTTTTGTTGGAAAGGGTACTTATAACTTCCCAAATGGTCCCATTGAAAGTTCGACAAGATCTGATGATGAGTTTCGGAGACAGACAACGGAATAAATGCCAGCAAATCAACAGCTATTGCTGCTATTGCTTATGTATGTATTTTTTACGCAATCACACAACATAACGTCACGCCTGTACCATCTAAAGGGGTACGCAGATGTATTCAGTATACCACGGTACACCCTCATTTCTGTCAAAGTTGTTATTGGGGTACCTCTAATCTTGGAAGTATATACGAATTTCTGTGGGGTAGGTAAACTAAAAAGTGAAAAATAAAAACTTTTTTGAAAAAAAAAACAACCGACTTCCAAAAACGACACTACAAAGTGAAAAATAACTTTAATTTCGGAAGTCGGTGTCAAAAAACGAAAATGCGGAACCAGCGACACCAACTTCCGTGTTTTATTTTGGAAGTCGGTTGTTTTTTTTAATGTTTTTTTTTTGTAATAATGCACCTTATTTTAGTGTGTACATACCAATATTATTTACCTGAAATGACGCCAAATCTTTTTCATGATAACGGCGCTTAAGTAGACTGGTTACGTATCAACATCCGTACTTTTATTAGTAATAGAAGTTTATACCTATAAGTCCAAGTCCATCCAAGTTTGAAATAAGTCACCTTAATAACTTGTTTCACCGTGGGTATCTTTAAACCTATTACATTATAATATTCATTGTGTTTGCTTAGATGCCTTTAAATCAAAGGAATGTCCGGAAATTATAGGTGTGGAAAATCATCGAAACTAAGCTTATTCAAGTTCATGAAGGACAATGAATGTTTATATAAAGAAAAAAATCTCTAAAAACATTATTTTATGAATGAAACATTTTATTTTCCTAACTTATCTTATAAAATATCTTCTTATGTTTCTTGAACGGAGAGAAAATTCGTCAATATAATTTATTATACTATTTTGTTTTAGCTTATTTCAATATCCTGTCCCAGCCGGTATATTTCACAAAAATAATGGCTGATTGTGCTCATTTATCCTCATTATCATCTGCATAGCCTTTTCCCAACTATGTTGGGGTCGACTTCCAGTCTAATCCGGTTAGACTGGAAGTCGACCCCAACATACATAGTTAAACATAGCAGCTGAATACCGGAGCGACTGCCTATCTGACCTCTACAACCCTGTTACTGGGTAATTCAATTGGTAAGACTATTTGATAAGACGATTGGTGTCAGAATTTCAGGCTTGTGACCACCCGTAACGAATGTCAAGGATCCACGCATGACAGCCGGGACCAACAGCTTAATGTGCTTTCCGAGACACGGAGGGGTCTCGGTATGTAAAGTTAGCTCCACAGACCAACCGCGGCAAGCGTAGCTTAACCTGATCGATCGACCTGTGTGGCTGTTATTATTTAGCTACGTTTCTCCTAGCTAAGCTTAAATAAACACTGAATACCTAGGACTTGAAAAGCATTTGCGATCTCTCTCGCAGCACACATTAAACTATCAAACCAATTAATAATAATAATAATATCCCTGGACATTTCACACAGCGCCAACTAGTCCCAAGCTAAGCAACCTAATGCTTGTGTTATGGTAACAAGATGGCTGATAAACTACTTATATATATATATTTTTTTTGTAGATACATACATATTGTAGATAGAAAAATACCCAGACTCAGAACAAATACATGTAGGACTTACAAATATTTGTTCTGTGCGGGAATCGAACCCGCGACACGCAGCGCAGCAGTCCGATCGCTCAGCCACGGCGATAACCGTGTTGTTATAAAAAAAGCTTTGTAGTCAGCGGGATTCCGACTTCGGTGAAGTTTTATTGGGTTTTTCTATCAGGAATTTCTCAGTAGCAGCCAGGAGTCAGCACCCTAATTGCGTAAAACACGATCAATCGGAATCTGAATCATTTTGAAGCAAATTGCTAATCCATTGCTTCATAAGTTCGAAAAATTTGTCTGCTCAACACGTAAATAACGCAATGAGTTTGGTTGAACTGTCAAAATGAAACCGATTCCGATTGATCGTGTGTTACGCAATTAGGGTGCAGGACTTGTGCCCGGTTGATCTGCTTATACAAGGCTATAGGCTAGCCCCCTGTTACATGGAACTTCAATATACCTGGCGAAATGTGGATGTACTACTCGTATAGGTGCGCTCCTGACTAATCCTCAGGGAAAAACAACGTGATGTTAATGTTAATAACTTTTAACGAACTGTTTTCCTTTACATAAGAGAAATTAACACAAATAAACAATTCTTTTACAGGAAAACCTTAATACGAAGCCGTTATAAACTGGGTCAGAGAATGTTTCCCGATCCGTATTTCCCATTTATTTGTAAACAGACCTAAATCCCTTGATCTAAAACCGGGATCCTTGTGATTTGTGCTCATTGACACATCCTTGTACTATTTATTCAAAAGTATAATGTAATAAAAAACGAGTTTCAAGCCCTGTGAATGTGGGACAGGAAACATGACGAAACCTATGTAGACGGAAATGAAAAAATGTTGTTGGCAAAGATACTAAACATACGAATCGGTCCAACTCTTAACAACTACGGGAATAATGTTAATTATTCTTGGACGGGAATCAACTAACCACCCGATTGCTTGTTGCATGATCATAATCAGCCTTTAATTTTGTTGTACAGTGGAGGCCTATGTCCCAACAGTGTAGTAGGATTTTCATTTACCCCCCCTCTCACAGGGTGGAGGTTCCACACTGTGAGAGGGGGTAGGCCTAAATCCACCACGCGGGTAGATGTCACATGTCTTCGAATTTTTGGCTCTGGGATATGTTTGCTTGTTGACATGGCTCTAAAATCAATTCGAAATACCAACGGAGTTACTTGAAAAACGAGGAAGATCACTTTCGAATTGTGTTCAGTAACTTGAGGAGCATAGAATTCATCATATTATACAGCCTTTTTCCAATTATGTTGGGATCGGCAACCAGTCTAACAAATATTTTATATGAAGGAACACGATACCTCTAGGGGCTTCTAACTACACGTAACGACTGCCAAAAATCTACAACTGAGAGCCGGCGGAGAGGCATGGATCAATATTTTGTATTACTTTTTTTTATTTTATTTTTTAACTTCTTAGGCCTCATTTACGGAGAAGCAGGGCGTCGCGTGGTGGCGTGTCGTACGATTTTCTGTATACGGAGCGGCAGTGGCGCGTCAAGCGGCACTTATTATCGCACGTGTAAATACAAACGTATGGCAATATCAGACGTTGTTCATAGAGACGCAGGGCGGGAAGCGTGGCGGTGCCCGCCGCTGCGCCGGCTGCGAATCCTCAAGCGTGTAACAAAGCACGCGGGATACTCAATCAAACCGACCAGTTTTAGGTTAGCGGAAGATGGGAGCGCAAATTAAATTAATTAGTAATTACTAATAATTAATTAATTGCGTTCTGCAATTTCCAAATATGACTGGCAGAAGATTCCGCCGCGGTCATCGCTTCATCGAGAATCCGATCGAGAGCCGCCGCGATAAACGCCGCGTGAGACGCGGTGGTGCCAGCCGCGGGCTCGGCCGCAAAAAACGCTCCATTTCAAGCAAACGCGTCTAAAATCGCTTCTCCGTAAACGCACTCATACAACGCCATATCGCACAACGCGACGCGCGACGGAATAAAACTGACGTTTGACAGATTTTGTATGGAAGAACTGTCAAAAATTTAAAATTATTCCTCGAATAAAATTATCTGGCGTTGGAAAATCTTATTTCATAAGTTTATAACCGGGAGAGGGACTGGCTCTTGTAACACAGGTTAATCACCCAACATAAGTGTCAGGGACTTTACACAATTTGTAACCACTTTCTTATCTAATTATGAATATTATTATTATGGAGGGATCTCGGTAATATAATGGATAGTCACTGAAAATGTGCAAGTAATTTAAATGCTGTATGTCGATTTATAAGTAAGTGAATTTTGGAGAACATCACTACAGTCATTAGAAATAATTGCAGCGGTATAATATAAATTTGTTTACTTACTTTACCGACTTCATCAAGGCTCCCGTAAATGTGTGGTAATCATGTTTGTTTACACAAACAAATTGAGTCGTAGGAGCTGCAGGCTGTTCATCGTCATCACCCACCCTAATCGTCGTTTCCTCTTTATTATTAAGGGTATTACGAACAACCTTGTTATTACCCATATCGTAACACGTAAATGAGTGTTATGGTGTTACTGGTAAGAAGTAAGTATTTAAGGTCTGTTGTGATATAAACTTGGTCAGGGATAATATGTTTTGTGAAAAAAAAAAAAAAAACTTGGTTCATTAAACCGAGTTTTTCTAAGGAGATGTAGGGATTATGATGTCTTTAATTATATAGCTCCACGATAACTAATATTGGACTGAACGGTTGTTTTACCTGCTTTAATAGGTATGTAAATAAAGATACGAGATGAACATGATGAGATATTAGATATATATAATGAAATATGTGTATTACTGTGAAAATTATATGAAAGCAGTTACGTAGTTTTTGACGAGTTCATAAACAAAAGGCTGGAATTTAATTTTGTGAAAGACGAGGCCGAGGCGGCGCGTGTTCACGAGTCGTTGCAATTCAATTTTGGTATTTATGTAAGGAAATGATTACCTACTTACATACCTATCATTTCATTGATTTGAATTTACCCGCGCTCATTCACGCGCGAGTGATTATTAGAATGACATAAGATGGAATGTAGGAATGATTGACTGACTGACAGGAAGAGAGATGTCAGTGTGTTGTCATGTTATGCACGTCATTGTGATATTTGGAGGTTATAAACTATTGTGTTAGATAAAATACTTGAGGATTAAAAGGAGACGATATTCGTCAAATTATAAGCTTTGAATGTTGTTTCTTTACTTACAGGTTACAGGTAAAGTAATATCTTGTGAATATGTAGGTATCTACTTACTTTATAAAACAACCATTTGTAATACAATAAAAAAAAACTTTATTTACAGAAACGCAATTGAGTTTATTTACGGACGTCGCCGCGTCGGTTACTTAAAATAAGTTATCTTATATTTATAATAATAGCTAGCTTTTGCTCCGCGGCTTCACCCGCGAGGAGGTCGGAAATTATCTCACGGAAAGATAGATCTTTTAAGAGAAACAATTCCGTAATACATTGGCTTCATGTAACTCTATTGGTTTATGCGGCGCACCAGTAAAGCTCCCGTTGGCATGTTTCTTTCAACAATCACGTCATATTTCTGACGATTTATTTTCTATTGGTGAAGACCGTATGAAAGTCCGTTCTGTAGTGTTTGAGTTTTTATCGCGCTCAGACAGACAGACGCAGCGGGGGACTTTGTTTTATGTAGTGATTACTTATACTGTTTTTGCGATTTTTTTACATTCCATTGTTAATTTAATTTATAAAACATTTTTTAAGAACCAGCTATATCCCATCTGGTTCTTAAAAAAATGTTTGAGATATAGGTACCTGACCGAATGTGTATAATGGACAGCAATAGGTAAATCTGACCAGTGACCACAATTTATGATTTCCATACAATATAATAACCATTAATGTGCGTCATGAATGAGGAGTCACCTCAGTCATACGTAGTTGTTTTTGTAGTTTACCCATGTTGTTGAAAATAAAGCTAAGGGTTCGATTTAAAATGTCCAAGGAGGTTTTTTTATCCTTTATTAAAAAGAACCAGGTTCTTGATTAATAATTAATTACAATCTAGCTTAAAAGACTAACTAATAAGCAATTTTAATCTAACTTAATTTATTACGTGACTAGCTTCTGCCTGCGGCTTCGCCCGCGTGGATGTCGGAAATTATCCCACGGGAACGTGCTAACAGGATAAAATGTACCTTTGTGCTTCCCCAGAATGCTATCTATCTCGCGGGCCCTTTGTGGCTAATTACAATAGAAAACCAATTGTGTCTCATTAGTGGTGATTAAGAGGGTACCTATATGATATCTTTACATAAGTACCTACCTAATTTAAAAAAAAATAAACTCAATAACAGAAAATTAAATACCTACCTACCTAAATAAACCTATTTCTGATGATAACTAATCTAAACTCAATAAATAAGCAAAATCCCTAAAAACTAATATCTATACGAATGACTAATCCTACCTAACAGTATTATAAATTAACCTACGGTCACTACGTACACTATCAAATATACTACCTATACTTTAAAATGAAAATCTATACCTACGACTTATATAAAAATAAACCTAAATAACTCTAAAAACTAAAAGGAATAAAAATGAACTCCATTGCGGGTGACTTAACCTATGACAAACTTATTATTTGCGGTTGGTGCAGTAATCGAGTCTAGGGATCGAACCGCAAAATTAAGTTTGTTTTTTATTGTATATACTTTTCCGGGATAAAAATGTACCCAGTGTGGTGCCCAGGATATTAAAGAATAATTATACCAAGTTTCAACGTAATCGAACCGGTAGTTTTTGCGTGATGCCTGAACAAACAGACAGACAGACAGACAGACAGACCGACAGACAGACAGACAAAAATTTTTTTAATCACATTTTTGGGTTCGGTGTCGGTCTAGTAACACCCCCTGCCATTTATTTTTTTGATATTTTCAATGTACAGAATTTTCACTTCTACAGATTTATTATAAGTATAGAATAGATAATTATTTTAAAACTTAGAATAGTGTTTATTGTACTTTACACAAGTCCGTTCCACTTTCTTAGAGTCTGATATGATGATATAAACACTTTGTTCATGTGTTATTATGTGTGTCATTGGCACTATTATTTCTGCACTTTTTACACTACACTAACTCAAAAGGTTTTGTCCGTTTTAGTCTTCGCACTATATTTGTTTGGTCTAACAGCTGAATTGCCTCGATGTTCACATGTCGGTGGAGTCGGTGTTCATGGGCCTCAGCAAATTTTTGGATTATGTCGGTGACGGGTTCCATTTTTAAGTCACGATGGAGGTCGTCATTTCTTATATACCAGGGCGCATTAACAATACTCCTGAGTACCTTATTCTGGAATGTTTGTATAATTTTGATGTTGGTCGGCTTAGTACAGCCCCATAGTTGGATGCCATTTATGTGCCAAGGAGGTGCTAGATCTCCCAGATGAATAAAAAAATTTGAACAAGTTTCAGTAAAATTATCTAAGCAAAGGTGTTATTTGGTTTTGTAATTGTAATTCTAGATCACATTTATATAATTTATTTTTATTTTATTTAGATTTGTGCCCGGTTGGTGGTTGCAGGCTCAGACCCATGGGTCATGGGACTTAAACATATACTTATAACTGGCGAAAAGGGGGCGTAGGGACCTACTATACATGTGCACTTCTGCCTAACCTTTCGGGGAAAACAAGCGTGATGTTATGTGATCTGCTATAGTGAAACAGTCAAGCTGAAACTTGAAATTTTGCCTCTGGCACCCTAAAATAGTCCCACAAACACAAAGTTTGTACTTACCTAATATAATGTTTCTCTTTCTCAAGTTTCCTTGTTATACTGACAACTTGTGTCATTCAAACAGGCTTAAACGTGTAAGGACGCATTAGACACATACTTAACAAGGAGAATAATAGAGTGACCTTCATTGTCGGGTACATAACTACGTAACAAGTAAGGGAAAATTGTATATGACGCCTGGAATAAAATGTATCTAAAGCCGCGGTCCCACCCGTCCCACGGCCCGTTAACTAACAGGCCGCACCAGGCGTTGCTACACCTGTCAAGGCCAGTCCCGGCCCGTGCCGAGCGCGCGCGCGTAATGGCGATGTCGGGCTGGTGCGGCCTGTTGGCTGCTATTTCAACATGTCAAGTGATACGGAGCCCGTGGCTGCATGTGCAGCCACTGTGGTTTTATTCAGTGGTCAACATTTGATAAACAAAGCAAAAAGAAACGCGCCCGTACAGGCCGCGACAGGCGCGCTGCGCCAAGCTACGCCACGGCGCCGCGCCAAGCCGCGCTTTTGAACTTAAGGACTCCCGATGGATCTGACGGGTGACGATAGGCCACCGCAGGCCGGACGGGTGACGGTTCCCAGAACCTGTCGGCTTGGCCTGGCGCGATTTGGTCTGTGAGTAAGCGGGCCGTGGGACCGCAGCATTATAAATGTTTGTACATTTTGTTAGTAGGCAATTGTTCTAGTCACTGCTGAGAAGGTAGTAGAGAGATTATGTGACAATAGTATGTCTCTTATGTTTGTTAATACGTCTCATTCATTCATAGTTATATTAACTATTTGGTAGAATATGCTTTGGTGTATAATAATCAACCTTCTTAATAGTCCCGAAACAAAACATCTCTATTAGCTTATTAGTCCTGCTATCATCAGCCTGCACGAAATCAAATGCAAAATAATCAATGCAGAAAAATTGTTCCGTGGGTCTAACACGAACGCGCGTTGTAAACATAACGTACGTACCGTAACATAAAATTAAAACGTTAATGTAAAATAATTTTAAAATTGAATAGACTCTAAAAAAAAAATGTATATATGTAGTTTATCAGCCATCTTGTTACCATAACACAAGCATTAGGTTGCTTAGCTTGGGACTAGATGGCGCTGTGTGAAATGTCCAGGGATATTATTATTATTATTACTCATTTCGCACTTAGTATTAACTCGGTTTTAGCACTTTATTCATATGGGTGATACAAGTTGTGTTTGTCGCAAAAGATTAAACCAGAATGACATAGGATACGTAGTTGTATTTTGTAGCAATTTACGTAACGTTTATGTTGCGCGTTCGTGCTAGGGCCTCTGGCAAAATGTTTACAGGAAAACAATCTACATACATTACATTTCCCAACAAATTAAGTTTATTTATTTATAACTCAGTTGTTCAGGAAAATTATTTGCACTGTTCACAACAACATGACTTTCAAAGTAAATAATGTTACTCTACTTCAATAATATGTCATGTTCGGAATACTTTAGCTCGTAGTGATCTAATCTCGACCTTATTCCCTAGAACTTAAGATAGTAGGAAGATGCTGGGAGAATTCGTCACGTTGCGACTTAAGGCTGGTAGTTACGTTTGGGTCGCTTAATTTTCTACGCCTATATGGCTATTGAACGAACGTCTTCCTAATGGCTTCCTTATGGTCATTGTTATGTGTCCGGCTCACATATAACTCCGTCTATTTCATTTGTTATGGGTTTATCTTCCAAGTTTTGGTAAAATGAGTAAAGTTAACTTTGTATTGGTTGTATAGGTATTGTATCTGTGTTACTAACTGGTTTTTAAATACTTTAAATTCTGTAATCTGTGGAGAACGTAGTAGGTAGATAGCATAATAGTATTAAAATGTAATATTTAAGATATTATGACTATTTCTTATTGTGCTACTGTTTGTTTTTCCTTAATAAAAATTACAGGCAGAATTCCAAAAGCAAGGAAATGAAAGTTTTTCTTTCCATAATTATATTCTCTTTGCAAATACTAGCTTTAACCTGCCTCGTTGGTCCATTGGTAGCAAGCGTTACTGGTGAGCATGAGGTCCTGGGTTTGATACCCGTGTCGGGCAAAATGTTATTGGGTTTTTCTTAGTAACAGTCCGGAGTCTGTATTTGTACCCGCACCCTAATTGCGTAACACACAATCAATCGGAATCAGAATCATTTTGAAGCAAATTGCTAATCCATTGCTTCATAAGTTCGAAAAATTTGTCTGCCCAACACGTAAATAACGCAATGAATGTTGTTGAACTGTCAAAATGAAACCGATTCCGATTGATCGTGTGTTACGCAATTAGGGTGCGGGTTGATGGCAATAATCTCGCCCCCTGTTACATGGAACTTATAGGGGTTAAATATAATGACCACCATAAAATGCTTTGATACCCTTAGTTCTAGCACTTCAAATTGTATTCGAACACCAAATGTAGTAAATGATCACTAAATCTTAGCGAGCAAATTAATGCGCTATTTCTGCCTAAATAAACCACTATGATTGCCAAATGTAGGTTTATTACCAAATAAAGTTGATGCCATATTATGTTATGTCTCCGGCTTGCTGCAAACTAGATTGCTCAGCTCATTGCAAACTAGACTTTTGCTGTGCCCTACAGGGTTCATAATGATCTAAATTATATGTATACCACCTAAGTACCTACACATTATGGTAAAGTAATAAAGATATTGAGTATTGAGCATAGATTATTTTTTAAAAAAATGGTTAGGTTAGCTTAAAACTGTGACCTCCTACGCCAGAAACGACTAGATTGTATAGAAAAAAAAATATGGAAAAAAATAAGATTATTTTTTGCAGGCTGTCGAGAACCGAACATGATTTATTTGGAGTCAGCGAGATGTTAAAAATTTAGTTATAAGTTTACATTAAAATGCGGGTTTAATTTTGGTGATCATTTACTATTTTTTTCTGTTAAGTTACTATATCTGGTGGTAAGTTAAACATAAGCCGAACTTAAATATAGGTGTAGGTACTATACTCGTAGATACGGTACACCTCTGCTTAACTCTTCGAGAAATAAAGGTGTGATGTTATGTTACATGTTCAATCTAGCTTTTTAGTAAGAGTAATCATCGAACAAAGAACTCTAGGGAGAAACCATAGTCTACAAATTGTGAATAGATAGTCTATTATTTATGTATACCTACGTATAATAGTATTATTTACGGATACGTTTGCACAAAAACCACGAGTTTTCCTAAATGAAAACCAGCGCATGGTTCCAGCTAAAGTGTACGGTCAGCATCAAAAGTCGGTTAACACTTTAGTTGTTTAAATCTTAATTTTTGAGCTAAATATTCTTAAAAAACATATAGTAATAGAATATTTAAGAATAATTAACTCTTTGCTGTTAAATGAAATAGAGAAAACCAATGTATCGCATCATTTTGTATCAATTTAGATGATTTGTAAAAGTAACAGTGTTAATTGACTTTTGTTGCTGACTGTACCAACATTACGAAGAAACAAAGTTGTTCAAAACGGCTGGGTTTATTTAACCCAGGTTGAAGAATATAATAATGAAAATATTGAAGTCTAGGTATGTATGCTTTGTGTAAAAGGTTTCGCAGAATTTGGGCCAAAAATATTTAGTAACAGACATAATATTGGAATCTCTTGCGAATAATTTTAGTCCCGTTTAGACTCCGGACTACATACTTGAGAAAATCTTGTTGAAAATGAACGGAAACTTGAATTTTAATCAGGTTCTAAGAATCTAGAAGCAGCTTATTTTATAGCAAGACTAGCTTGCCCGCGACTTCGTCCGTATGGTTTTTTTTAATAAAAAACTTCGCTCCACACTAGGAATACTCCTGTATCGTGGGTGCGTTTACAAACCTTTAAACTCATATACACAAACAGCCAGACCCGGAACAACTACCTGTAGGCAGTACAAATATTTGTTCCGTGCGGGAATCGAACCCGCGACATGCAGCGCAGCAGGTGATCGCTCAGCCACTGCGCCAACCGTGTCGTCAAGATTTCTGATTTTACAATACTAACTTCAACATACCATTTCGCTCCTGCTGGGGATTTTTTTTTACTAAGATTTGTCTGTTTAAATTTTTTTTTGGGTTTTCCGCCTATTTTTCTTAGCCAGTTAGCAGTCAATGGAAAAATGTAGTTTTTTTCTCAAATTTGTTTGGCCTCAAATTCAGCAACGCGGTTAGCAGTCGCCGACGCAGCCATTGGGTCCTCACGTGAATAGGTGACAGCCCATGCGGTACAGGGGGGGGGGGTGAGTCATTTTCTGTGGAGGGACACCGCAAACACGCAGGAGGTCTGAGCCTTCCATGAACCCCCACTTGTGGAGGTGGTCCTTGCTGCGACCTACTTAAGTACGAAGTCTATTTAACGTTTTCCAAGTAGGCTACGGTAACTACCACTTATTGAATCGGTTTGTCGTTTTAAACGCGGAAACGCATAACAGACAGACAGCAGAGACACTTGCAATTATAATAATTTATTAGTATGGGAGTATGGTTGGAGTTTTGTATGAATATGTAATACTTGTCTTGCAGCAAGTTAGAAAGATCACTGTCAATCAATGTTTCCTGTGACCATGTATGAACCATCAGGTTTTTATTGAATGTTAAATTGACCTCATTACAGTGAAAATCCCAATTAGGCTTATGATAGTCGATGAATTAATAACTGTTTCAATATGAGTCATATTCATGAATAGTATCTAATTAAAATAATATTGATTCATGAACAGTAATTACGAGTAAAAGAATATTTATTTAGTAAAATAGACCAATAATGCATACTACTAATAAAAAAAGCTGAAGAGTTTGTTTGTTTGAACGCTAATCTCTGGAGCTCCCAGTCGGATTTGAAAAATTCTTTTTGCATTTGATAGCCAAATTCTTAAGGAAGCTATCAACACGCTTTGGCCCTTAGGAGACGAGCAATAGAAAAACAAAATCAGAAAAAGCGATAAGCTAAAACAAAGTAATAGCTCGGGCAGGTGATGCGGTACGACGGGGTCGGAAGAGCAGGCAATTTCACGCGGACAAAGTCGCGATACAAGCTAGTGATTTAATAAACAAAAGAAGCATATAAATAAACAAACGAGGTTGTTGTTGGATTAAACAAATGTTGTAAACACAGTACGTCATTACTTGCAAAATAAACTTTTTCACCCTTGGTAATATCGCAGAACTTTATGACCCAAATAAGATTTGGGCTGACTTCGCCGTTAAATTCCAAATTATTTAACTTGTTTACCTTTTCTTTAGCTTTACAATAACACCGTTTTCAAAGTTCACAAATTCACAACCACGTGGATTAATAGCATCATAAGAAAATTATATGTATTTGACTTCTGTTTCAGAGTCTGTATGGAAATGATTGTTATTTTCTATAACTGTATGATTATATGAAGTTGCTAACATGCGCCTCGGCGTTAGAAACTAATTAAAACAACAAAGACTTTAAGGAGTTTAATTCTGGTGTAAAGGCGCAATTTCACTGCTGCGTAGGATGGGTGGTGGTAGGTAACTGCCCCGTTGGTTTCGTGGTCGACTGCTAAGCGTGGTTCCTGGGTTCGATTCCTAGGTAAAGTGTTATTGGACTTTTTCGTAGTTTTGGAAGCGCCTGTGCCTTGGAAAGTACGTTAAACCGTTGATCCTGCGCCTGATTTATCTCCGGTCGTGTCGGATTGCCGCCCTATCGGACTATGAGAGTAAGGGAAGAGTGAGTGCAGCTGTGTCTGCGCACACACTTGTGCACTATATTATCTGCCGCGTCTCTGCTGAGATCGGCTGCCATGGCCAAAATTTAGTCTGGAGGACTATTTTTTTTTTTTTTTTAGGATGGCTGGTTCATTTCTTAATTTCTTTGACAGCCTCGCATCCGAATTTTCATACAAGATAAGTAATCTAAGTAACGTGCTTAGCTTAGCAACTCTCCATCTACCTACCTTTTTTCCAACTACATATGTTGGGATCGGCTTCCAATGTAACCGGATACAGCTGAATACCAGTATTTTACAAGGAGCAGCTGCCTATCTGACCTCCACAACCCAGTTACTGGGTAATAAAATAGCCCTTGTCAAGACTGGTTGTCAGTTTCGGCCTTCTGACTACCCGTAACACTGTCAAAGATCTACAAAGGACAGCCTGCAAACGTGTTACCGTGCTTTCCTAGACACAGAGGGGTTAGGTATGTAATGGATGGTCACCCATCGACGAATGGACCTCGGCAAGCGTTGCTTAACCGTGAAGAAGAAAACCCATGCGGCTGATATTATTCAGCTACTAGCCTCTTCAAAGCAGGTAAGGCAAGGCAGGCTGCAATGGAAGAGCGCCTTTATAGTACTCGTATTAAGTTTGAATAATTTGTTCAAGTTCTCAGCAAGTAGGTATTCTTGTAAAAGTCTGTGGGCGTAACGATAAATGGTTTTCTGTAATTATGTAACAGATGTCTATTGAATTTGATAATTTCATCAACGAAGTTCGTCAAATGATTATAATTTTTGTAAGTAGCCATTCCGGTGGTGAATTACAGAAGTTTTAAATGTCTATTGAAAGGGTAAATAAAATCTCTAAAGATAGAGCTTTTCTACTTAACTGAATAGGAATATAACTGACTAAAATGTGCCTTGGAAAGCACTTGAGGCCGTTGATCCCAACTGTCGTTCGTAGATCTTTGATAGTCGTTAAGTACAGATATTCAAAAGCCCCAAAGGCTGACAACCAGCCTTACTAAGGGGTATTGTATTACCCAGTAACTGTTTTGTGTAGGTCAGTTAGGCAGTCACTCCATGTAAAATACTGATGTTCCGATGCATCCGGTTATACTGGAAGCCGACCCCAACATAGTTGGGAAAAGGCTAAGCAGATGAATCTAGCCTTTTTACAACTATGTTGGAGTTAGCGGATATGTCATTAATGCGTAGATAGTACATAAATAACAGTAATATGATTTCAAAGTAAACGTAAAGTTTCTTTATCGAATAGAAATAATAACCCATTATTAAAAAGAAATTCAAAGAACATGTCTGAAATATCGCAAAACGTTTTAAAGCGAAGAGACAGTTTGTGGTAGATGCAAAGAACTTTTAAAAAGCTTTCTGATTGACCCACTTAAGAAGCTTTCGAGATTGTAACAAGTTGAAATATATTATACTCGTAAAACTATTTTGTCAGTTTGGGAGATATCTAAGTGGTTATTATCATCTGCCCACTTTTTAAGTGATTCTATAAATAGATACGGTGTTGTCTATGGGCGGGTAGATGTCGAAATATTTATTTTTGTATGTATAAGTATGCAGGGTCGTCGGATATAGTTGAAGTTTAGAAAGAAATCGATGGATGTTTTCGAATAAAATTTAGTTTGATAAATGAACTGTTTGTTTTCTATTAATTAAATAAAATTTTATCCGAAAACATCAATCCGTTTCATACTAAACTCTTCTTTTGTTGACTGTAAAATCACACTAAAATTGTTGTATATCTGTCATTTGACTGTCCACAATTTCTGTTCCATAACATTGTAGGTTAGGGAAAGAAATATGTGTAAAGTGTGTGTGCTATATGTTATAAAGTGTAACCTCAATGGATACTTAAGTATAAATTGATACCTACAGTATTTAGACAACCAAATTAATACTTGCCGATGTGTACTTATTGATGTCGACTGGTCTGTACTGTACCACAGATTCAGCATTGAGGGACGGACGGAGCAGTCGTTGAAAGTCGCTCTACAGCTATATATATATGAATTGTCAATATTAATTAGCGATTCAGTTTATTATCATTTCATGGCAAAATCTCGAGCTTTGTGCATTCTCTAAATAAAAGCATCTCTTTTATCAGCGCAAACTAAATGAATTAGAATATATGGTAAAACATTTACTACAAAGGCGGGACTGAAAATGTTGTTCAGTTTGATGGTTTATTTATCCGTTAATTTCAGGCATCAAGCCCCATATAACCACATACAATACAATATTAAATATGACCACACCTTTCTGATACATACTGTTAAATTCCTATTACAACTCGTACAAAGACAAATGGGGCTAAATCACTAATCTAAATTAAAATCAAAATCCGATCAAGCTCACTAAATTCAATTCAGTTGTTTGTCAGCGTCACTGAAACGACTTCATAATGAAACGTTTCAGTGACGTAATTATAAATGCTACCATTTATAATTACGTCACTGAAACGTTTCGCAGCATATACGCTTTGTAGTGGCCACCGTTCTTCTAGAAAACTGTAGCATAACAGTAAAACAGTTTTAGATTATTTAAAGTAAGTAAGTTTTTAGGCCTCTGTGAGAGAGAGTGGGCCGTAGCCCAGATAATCGAGGTATTCCACCCAGAGCACTGATTTCAACCGCACTTCCCGAACCGCACCTGAGCATTTCCACTAACCGCACTGAAACAAAATTTTGTAACGTGCGGTTCGGTGGAACAATTTATCAATTCCATTACGCGGGCAAAGGTGGATGTCACATGTTTTCAATCAAAACTTTTCTACGTGGAGTGATGAAGATTTTATAAAGTAGGTAAAGTTATTTTGTGAAATCTACATCATGCCTGCGTGAATTCAGACCCTCGACCTACAAATCTTTTGTCAGAACCGTTACCATTGGTCTACCATGCTCTCAATTATAAACGCGGATGAAAGGCCATATTTCCCACGTCTGAGAAACCGAGCGCTGATTGATATCCTTTTGCCAAAATTTCTGAGATACCCCGTAAAGATGGTCTCTCTCAAACCACTCCACAGCCACATATATGTGGGTACCTATATCTGTTGTAACCTAGTTCGTAGTAAAATGGTATCCATCACTCTTATTTGTTTTCTGGTTCGTGCGCAGCATCATAAGCAGAACACAACATATTTTTCTTTTTTACCAAAACCGCGTTGAAAAAAATTTGGGTAATAAAATATATCTTACGTTAATATGTACTATATATTGTTTCAACTTTTGGGCGTGGCTATATAATAATAGCCGCACAGGTCGATCGATCAGGTTAAGCTACGCTTACCGCGGTTGGTCTGTGGATGGGGGAAAGCACGTTCAGCCGTTGGTCCCGGCTGTCATTCGTAGATCTTTGACACTCGTTACGGGTAGTCAGAAGTCCGAAAGTCTGACAACCAGTCTTACCAAGGGGTATCGTATTACCCAGGAATTGGGTTGTGGAGGCCAGATAGACAGTCGCTCCATGTAAAATACTGGTATTCAGCTGTATCCGGTTAGACTGGAAGCCGACCCCAACATAGTTGGGAAAAGGCTAGGCAGATAATGAAGATGGTTTTGTTTTAACGTAGGATTGATGAGCCATTCAAAAGTGACCGGTACCGTAGTTGCGTAACACACACAACGAATCAGAATCATTTTGAAGCAAATTGCTAATCCATTGCTTCATAAGTTAGCAAAATATGTCTGCTCAACATGTAAATATTAACGCAATGAATGTTGTTGAACTGTCAAAATGAAACCGATTCCGATTGATCGCGTGTTACGCAATTAGGGTGCTGATTTTCGATCTATAGTACAGGTCTGTGTGGAGAGAAAAAGAGGGAGACCAAGCGAAATTGTTATTTCATCAATCGGAGTTGTTATTTGAGGTTTTGCAATCAATATTGTTGTTTTGTTGTGAGAGGTAACGGCCCCAACTCACGAGATATAGGTCGTGGTTTCGAACCCACCCAGGCACTTTACTTTGAGTAAATAATTTATCACCGCTGTTCTCAGAACAGTGAAGTAAAAATCATGATGAAACCGGCATGTCCTGGAATCAAATTCGTAGACATGTGCCGTGTGCCAATCCGCACATGGGCCCGTGTGATGGATTACGGTCCGCTTCCTCACATTATAGGCTGATTATGCTATCTTGACTACTGCAAACCCAATTTTGTTTATCAATAAGTGGGTATGAAACTAGGTACGATCAGCAACACAAGTCGATGACCACTTCACTTTTTTTTAATCTTAATTAAAATCGGAACAGAAGTATTTAAGGAAAAATAACTGTCAGATATTATAATTATATGAAAATCAGTTTCATCATCTGCCTAGCCTTTTCCTAACAACGTCGGGGTGTTCCAGTTCAACCTGATGCAAAATTCTAAATGATTCCATGAGATGAAAATCAGCTTAGAAATCATTTTGATCTTTTGATGATGTGTAAAAGTGACCGTGTTAATGGATTTTTGTTATTGACTGCACCTAGGTAGTCCTATATGGGTTGCGTTATGTAAAAACCGGCCAAGTGCGTGTCAGGCCACGCGCAGTGTAGGGTTCCGTAGTTTTTATAACAGCCAAGTGCGGGTCGTATTCGCTGACTGATAGTTTCGTACCATGCTTTATCTAAAAGCCAAACCTACCTAATTTGACTTCCTATACAAATACTCACCTGCAGTACGATTCTGTAACCATCTCACCGTGAAAACTCAGGTGAAATGAGCGTGGAGTGAGCTGTCATTCCAACTAATGCTAGGTTGACAGCTCACTCTAAGCTCACTTCACCTAACTTTTCACGGTGAGATTTTTACAGAATCGATCGGCTGATCCGACCATTTTGCACGGATAGCTTTAATTTTTTTTTTGAGATTTTGATAAGACTTGTCATAGCCGGTGTAGCAACTGTTTGTTTTTTTGTATAAAATTTTTTTAGGAATGAAACAATAGCGCGATACAGCTGACGCTTAGCTTCATCTATCGACATTTCTATGGAGCTGTTCGAAATTTTCGAGCCTAATACAATTGGTCGACTATTACTCGTAAACTTTTAAAGCCCACTTAAGTGTGATAGTTTTCCTTTAAACTTCGTTATATATAGGTACTACTGCCGTGACATTTGAATTTCTAACTACAACCGTTTAGTTGGTAGACGGCGGACACTTGACTCTAACGAAAATTGGTACTTTAAAGCTTGATAAGTCACAAACGAAATACTTAATCAAAAAACGGTCTTCTTAAACCCTTAATATTTTTGAAAGACCTATCCAACAATATCCCACACTATGGGAAGGACGAAAAAAAAAATATCATTCCCACTTTAGATGTAGGGGAGGTACCCTAAATAATTGTTTTTTTCAAAATTTTATTTTACAACTTTTTCAGCGTCATTAACGTGTATACTCATGCCAAATTACAACTTTCTAGTACCAATACTTTTTGAGCTAAACCGCGGAAAGACAGACAGACGACATGGCGAAACTATAAGCGTTCCTTGTTGACTACGGAATCCTAAAAACTTACGAGTTATCTTCGTAGCCAGAATATAGCGTAATTTATCCTACCAGCTGTATATAGAACAAAAATATCAAAGAGCTTAGTTGGTAATTTCGTGCAGGTTATAAAGGAGTCAAGGGTTACCGCGGTATTCGACGGTGACAGTGCGATCTCTCACGAAAAAATGTGTTTATATATCACTTTATCGCTAAGCCAGGTTCTGGTCTTCAGCATTTGCATATGAAGAAGATACTCAGGCGCTCGCGTAGAATAAGTTGTGGTGTACAGTTTGTAATTTCATAAATCTCTAAAATCACTACTATCTGAAGTTACATCTATTAAATAAACTGTAACTAAATTATATGTATGACAACTACTGACTTCCTGTAGTATTGACTCTCCTTCTCCGTTTAATCCATTCAAAGGTTGTTTTTAAAAGATCGCTTTCAGTGATCAGACCGCCCATTGTGTCACCCTATGTAAAATTTCTACATAGGTATATACTTATCTGTAATTTTTATAATTAAGAGTATTCTATCTACATATTTATGTACTAAAATCATAAAACCATATTCCGTTTTATTGTCCAAATCTTCGCGTGTTGTATAAAAAATAACCTACAAATTCCAAAATCAGAATATACGTGAGATAGTTTATCTTGTTAGCTGTTTATAGAGAATAGATTAAAGAGCTTAGTTGATAACCGTTTCGTGCAGGTTATAAATGGAGTTTTATTATATAAGATTACTGCCGTATTCGCCGGTGTCAGGGCGATCTCTCACGAGAATATGCGTTGAAATGTAGTCCGAGTGCCCACTTAGTTTTTCGAGACATTGCTAAGCGGCAGGTCGACTCTTCAGGTGACCAAAGAATCAGCATGGCCATACACCGCTGCCAGCCTTTTGGACACTTTTCTGTTGACAGAGATGCGGATGAATTTTTTGACGCACTACGAGTCTTTCCACTCCCTTTCTGTAGAAAAACATAACCTACAAATACCAAACATAGAATATACGTGAGAGTTTTAGTTTTTTTTGTTAGCTGTTTATAGAACTAAAATATTCAACAGCTTAATTGATAACCGGTTCGGGCAGTTTATAAAAGGAGTAAGGGATTACGACGGTATTCGCCGGTGACAGGGCGATATCTCACGAGAATATGCGTTTAAATATAGTCCCAGTAGTTTTTTAAGACATCACCAAGCGGTTGGTCGACTCTGGCCTATTTGTTGGCCAAAGAATCAGCATCGCCATATAACACTGCCAGACGTTTCCAGCTGATCGATTCTGTAAAAAAACTCACCGTGAAAAGTTAGGTGAAGTAAGCTTAGAGTGAGCTGTCAACAGTGTCAATCCCTAGCATTAGTTGGAATGATAGCTCACTCCATGCTCACTTCACTTAAGTTTTCACGGTGAGATGTTTACAGAATCGCACTGCTGTTGACAGCGATGCGCATGAATTTCTTGTCGCCCTATGATTCCCCTCCTATTTTGAAGAAAAACATAACCTACATATTCCAAACAGAATATACGTGGGGTAGTTTATCTTATTAGCTGTTTATAGAACAAAAATATTAAAGAGCTTAGTTGATAACCATTTCGTGCCGGTTATAAAAGGAGTGAAGGATTACGGCCGTAGTCGCCGGTGACAGGGTGATCCCTCACGAGAATATAACGTACCGCACCTTTAAATATCATTTATCATGTCTATGGTTCGTGTTAGTGGCTATTAGGGTTTCGGTTACGATATTAGGGTATGTCTATTTAGGGTTTTCATTATTTTTTATTTGATAATATTCATTTATTTCAGATTTATGATTGTGGGTGGTTTGGTGCATTAATAAATGGTAGAACTTTGTAGTTGGCATGAAAAGTGACTAAATTTTTTTGGATCCTGGCAATGTTCGATTACTTTAAACTGAGTCTATCTATATATTATACTAGCTGTGCCCGCGACTTCGTCCGCGTGGAATAGTGACTTTTCGGGCAGCATATTTTGAATTACATATACCGTCGTTTGGGTAGCAAAAAATTTACTTTACAGTAATGCTTCTCTGTATACGATATTTGACGTATGGCCATCGGGGATGAAAGCATACAGGCTCCTAGGATCGCTAACCCGTGACAGAACCACATACAACTGACCGTGCGAGAAACAGCTGATACTTAGATCTGCTTTATTAATTGTCATCGCAAAACATAAGCTGACTGGAAACTGGACTCGTTTAAAACTAAATGGAAAATTGGAATGAGAGGAATCTGAGGAATGAAAACACTTTCACCTTTTCCACACCCTGTTAAAATCTCTGCTTCTATCAGATTTCGTTGTAAATTGGTCACTTTTAACCTGGTACCATTGCAAAGTTTTGGGGGGCTTAAATTTCTAAGAATCATTAGGGGTTCGCAGAAGTCTCAGACTCACGCGATAGCGCGTGAGTTTCGCGATCGACAGATAAACGTGCCTTTCGTTGTTCCCCGTTTTCCCTATTTCGAGTTGTCATCATTCGAGAACGATTTGAACTCAGTCGAGATTCTCGCTGAGTCGAAGTTTCTGCAGCACGAAACCTAGCCTGATGTTCCCGAGTTGCAGAAAGCCTTGCCTCACGACCTTATTCAGATTCCTGTGATCGAACTAATCTCATCCTTTTAGCATTTTTGCTACATTGGGAGAGGTTGGATCTTCTTCGAGGCATTCTTACAATAAAATAGTACTTACTACTTAACACACAGTTATTTAGTAAACACGTACTATCGTAAACAATTATTTTAAAGAAAATTAAGAAAAAGAACTTAACCTACAAACCCTAAAATATAAATAAATGAAATATGCAGTCAGTTTTTTTTTTCCTTGAGAGGCCGTGACTACTTAACCGGACTATCCTGTGGTTGCCTAAGGAATTCTTAAAGCCTCCAGCCAGGGCTATATCTAGAATAAACTAAGCGACTTAGACTAAGCGACTGCACGCTAAAGGCACCCCCTGTGGGGTACGAACCTTGGCTTAGGGCGTCGCTGGGAGAGGGCAGCAAGGGGACAGGCTGGATCGAATTAGTAGTATTAATGCTTTGATGAGCGCGGCGTTTCCTAGGACTATCTCTGAGAGGAAAGGCCGAAACAAACTCAGAGGTCTCAGTCGGGGAATTTAAAGCTACAGGCTCAGCTACGACGCGGGCTGGCACTTCAGCGGGCAAGGGTCAGGGGGGAGAATTTACTTGGGGGCGTCGCGAGGGACCTCGGCGGTGAGGTCGGAATGTCGGTAATTTGTGTTTGTATACTGTACTGGTTGCCCTATCGCTCTCCTGGAGGAGGGTTATGGGGTCATCGGGGTCGTCGAGAACATGCCTTGGACGGCGAATTTTACTGAGTTTGGAGGGGGTGTAGTTGGCGGCCGCGACCACCAGAGGGTTGGGGTGATTAGCGGCTGTGGCAAAGAAACACTTGGAGAGGCGTTTCATGAACTGCTGAAAAGTGGGGATCTTGAGATCAACATGGAGGATCTCATTGCTAACGAACCAAGGGGAATTTGTGGCCTTGCGGAAAAATCGGTTCTGCAGGGTTTGCATCCTATGGATGTGACGGGGCTTTGCGTGAGCGAAGACTACGCAAGCGTAAGTCATTATGGGACGGATGCATGCTGTGTACAGGCGCTTTTTGCACTTGAGTGACAGCTTGCTGCGTTCATTGAGGACGGAATGAAGGCAGCCTAGAGCGAAAGAGGCGCGCGAACGGACCGTCTTTATGTGCTCTGAGAAGGTGAGGAGAAGGAGAAGAATAAAACAAAGGTATTTGGCTCGCTTTTCCCAAGGGATCGGCTTGCCGAACATGGTGATTGGTGGAGGGGGGGTGGGTTGTCGTCTGGGTCTCGAATAGAGCACCGCTTGACTCTTATCGGTGTTGACTTCGATTCGCCATTTCCTGAACCAAGCAGCCAACTTATTGACTGCGGTTTGGAGACGAAGTCGTAGTTGGATATGGCTGCGACCAGTGTAATAGATGGCTGTGTCGTCTGCGCACAGAGCCAATTGGGACTTAGCATCTTTAGGGATGTCGCTAGTGAACAGCGTAAATAAGAGAGGGGCGAGTACGGAGCACTGAGGGACTCCTGCTCTGATGGGGGGCAGCGGCGCTGCTCTCAGCGCGCTTTATATAGCCATAGACGCACAGGCGCGAGGCCTGTACGTACTCTGATAGAATACCTTAACAAATGTTCGCCGTGATTCTTTAAATTGACATAACTTTTTTATTTATGAACCGATTGACATGAAATAAACACTAACTGTTAAGTGAAGCTTACTACAATATATTAGTGAAAACCGCATATAAATCAAATAGGCCGTTTCTGATATTAGCGTGCACAAACAAACAGACAAACAGACAAAAAAAAAATTAATTACAATTTCGGGTTCGGTATCGATATAACAACAACCCCTGCTACTTTTTTTTAATATATTTCCATTGTACAGACACCACTTTTCTACAATTTTATTATATGTATATAGAATAGATATAAAAATGAATCCCTATTTCCTTTGGTCACGTCATAACTTGAGAACGACTTTACCGATTTCATACATGATTTCATCAATGAAGAAAGTTGCTTCACGCGAACGAAGTCGCGGGCAAAAGCTAGTTAGTTGTATAGTCTCAGCCTTATTGGACATAAATGAAAGTTTAGCGAACTTTTAATCAAATTCTGCGCTCATTACGCTGTTCCTGAACTACGAGGTAGGTCATGATTACAATCTGGGAATGCCAAAATGCTTGAAAAGGTCAATTTCCATGAACCTTTTGCTGAATACGGGAAAATAGTCGTGTTACATGATTTTAATAGAGGCACAACAAAATGTTTTTGTTAACTATTTTCGTAACCAGATGAAAATGTTTGTAATCCTAGATAGGATTTAATTGTGTTTGTGTATCGTGTATTGTAATAATTTCGGTCTAGTTTTATTCAACAAACTCGTGTCTAGACAGTTTCAGATTACGTGATCATTTTCGGCTGTTCGAAACATGAGTAGAAGTACTGCTAAGGGTTTCTTCTGCTAAAACTTCGTTATAACTACAATGAATAAATAAAGAAAAAATGTTTTGTTGTCACAGGACAATGAAGCATTTTTTCCTTCCTTTCTTTTTTATTGCCACTATCATCATTTACCTACTGAACATAAGTGCGAGCTCCATTGTTGGTCCTCACAAGATGAAGCTTAATTATGCTGTTAATATGAATCCTTAGTTAAGTACCTTCTCAATCACTTTCGACAAAAACCGTATGATTATGCCAATTCCCGGAATCTCCGAAGTTGCTGAATGTTCGTGTGTTTATTTGGTGTGTTATCAAAATAATTATTCTAAATATCTGTTTTAACTCTAACCGTTTTGTAAATTAACATGTCTTATCAAAGACAGCCGGGCGATCTGTGTCTAAGGACCCTCCTACCGCAAGGTGCCAGTAATACGATATTGAGATAAATATAGATTTATAATTATCTGCTGTAAATACATAAACGCCTAAAACAAAATTATTTCCCATAGATATAATTGTCTTTGCAAGTTATATAATTTTTAGTTTTTAATATTTTGACATTTTTTTAACATTTTAAGATTTGACAAATTTTTTGACAATTTTAATTATTATTATTATTATTTATGAATATTTTATTTTATTTTGAGCTTTTATCTGTTTTTAATTTTAAATAGTTTATAAGTAATTTTAATGTATATAAAATATGGACTACAGTTGTCTGAGATAAATAAATTATTATTATTAAACAACATTACATTACATTATTATTATAAAACATTTCATACACTATTATTCGAAAGTTATAATTACTATCCAGATTGCGCCATTTCAACTAACATGATATTCACAACCTCAAGCCGCGTTTCCCTAAAAAGCTAGCCCACATTTGCGCCAAACAATTTGTCGACACCACAAAATGGGACTTACAAAAACATTGTACGCTTAACTTGGATTACAATAATAATGTAAAATATTATCTGAAACTCCACTAACTAAACCGGGTTGCTAAGGATAAAGTGCGCGAATAAATCAGGCGGGCGAGGCTTCGTTTGCAGATTTTCACGTAATAACCACTGAGTTTTGGGGAAAACTGGGTAATTTCGTGTCGTACATAACTGTCGTGTAATTCATGGGTGTGTGAGGCTGTAGTAATGCTACTTATTTCTCAACAACATCGTTTCAATGACTTTTTAAGAAAAGAATATAATAAAAATCGTTAAAGCGTAAACATACCAACCGCGCAATCATGTGTATACGTCTTAATGGAATCGTTAAATAATTTGAGCTATGAACGCTATTACTATTTGCCTTTTTTAGTGAAGCAAAGGAATGAGGAAAATGTCGTGAGGAAAGCTTTGAGTATGAATGTGGATGGCTATAAGATTAGACGAATACCATAGAAACTATGTATGGACTGTGTGAAAGATTATATGGCTAGAAAGGTGGGTGGCTACCAAGATGACGACTAATAGGGAAATATGGAAGAAAATACATAAATGTTGCGCCGACACCAAATAAACTGGGAAAAAGGCAGGAGAGTGATGATTTGCCTTTTTAGTGTGAAAAATTCAATCACTTCAAATTTTTTTTATAGCCTATTTTGTGTCCCACTGCTGGGCAAAAGCCTACCCTTTTTTCTTCCAGACCTACCTGTCTTGAGCAATCTCTGACCATGTTCGTGATCTCGACCATCGTCACACCACCTTCGTCTTGGTCTACCTCGACGGCGATGTCCTGCCTCAGGCGTCCAGTGAGTGACGATCTTTGCCTATCTCTATGGCCTCTTTGTATCGGTTCAGCCTGATACTGTTAATTTTCAATTGACAAATAGTAGACCGTAGGTAATTACAGAGGGTTAATTGCGTAACACACTTACAAGGGCAATTGATGGTAGTGCCTTTCGCTTTGACAGTTCAACGACGTTCATTGCGTTACTTAAGTTATTGAGTTGACTTAGAAATAATGTTGATTAGGAATGTCCTTCAATACCCTCAGATTGTTATGGAAAGTGTGCTACGAAATAAGGATTCAGTAAAAATATTAAGCAATAACAAAGTAGCCGAAATATAAACCGGCCGGCATGTCCTAGAACCAAACATTCGATGACATGTGACATCTACCAACCCGCACTGGGCCCGCGTGGTAAATTACGGCCCACTCCCTCTCACAGAGAGGAGGCCTGTGCCCCAGCAGTGGGAATGTTATAGGCTGAGTATGTAATAACAAAGTACTTAATTATTTATCTATTATACACGTATCCTGTGTGATCATTCAGGAAGAGAAAGATAAATAATAACCTTCGTGTTTATAACAATTAATGTAATAATTACGCATTACTAATTAAACATCACACAAAAGCTGTTGGACTTTCAAGGACAAAGTATCGGTTCCAACAATTTGCGGATCGATAATAATTTTATTAATGATCATTTTACCTGCGGTGGTGAATAAATAGGGTTCGTACAATAGGTTTGCTATAGATAATTACTGTTTTGTTCACTTTCGGGTAGGTTCTGCACAATATTTCTAGAAAATATTTTTTTGTTGTCCTTATTCTGTCAAACTGCTGGACCTCCCCCAAGTCCTTCCAGGAATTTTTTTCCCGCGCCACCTCGAATCAATCCTCACGAATTCGAGCACCCATTGTGGGGTCACTTTTCACTTTTTCTCATCGGTCATCGTACATGTGGCTGATGTGACCCGCCCAATCCCATTTAAGCCTGGCAGCCTTCTGGCTACATAGATAATCGCCCATAATTCCATTAGCCATGTGCTGTTAGGTCTATCATGGTAAGTGGAACGTTGAAGGAGTCCAGCTCAGCCCTTCATCTCCGTCTGGGCTCCTAATTAATTTCCCTTTACAAGTAACGTTTTGGAACACAGTGTGTGTGTTTTTGGTGTTCCGAATTATATACTGTCTATTTACACCCAGTAAAAAGACTGCTACTGCTGCGTTCCATGGCAGTTTGGCAAACTCCAAGGCGAAAACTTTTGCAACTCTGTGAGCGACCAACAAATTTAATTACGTTCAACAAATTTAATTTGATGTTGATTCGTGGATCTTTGACAGTCGTTACGGGTAGTCAGAAGCCCGAAAGTCTGACAACCAGTCTTACCAAGGGGTATCGTATTACCCAGTAACTGGGTTGTGGAGGTCAGATAGGCAGTCGCTCCATGTAAAATACTGGTATTCAGCTGCATCCTAGACTGGAAGCCGACCCCAACATGGTTGGGGAAAGGCTAGGCAGATGATGATGATGATGTTGAAATGTGAACCAGGCTTTAAAGATATGGCCTTTATGGATGTAACAACATTATATCTCCCAATTTAGACACAGCGCACACAAGTTATTTTCTGCAGCACTTCGATGAAAAACAAGGGTAACCAAGCGATAGATAATGAATTCACCTGCTGCCCAACTTCCCCACCTTTGTTTATACAGATCTATCCGGTATCCAGATTTATAGCCTACTAGTAGGGTGTCCATAAATTACCAAGTACTTACAACTTATTTCGTCTCCATTAGCATCGTTTTTCTGCCGATTGGGGGTTAGCAGATAAATTATTATCTGCGAATTTGCGGATTTGCACAAATAGTTGCTTGGGGCTTATTTGTGGGGGCTTCTGATATATCGCAGTCGATTATGATTGTTTTTTCTGTTTGCGACAGAGCCCTGAAGAAGTTATTTGTAAGAGTAATTAAGTTTGGTGTGATTTGTTGCTATAATTATGGTAAAAGGTCCATTATGACCTTATTGGTGATTTACTTAAGAAAGGTCAGGTGCGTAGTACCTACTCGTAATCGGCGTGCGTATATGACCAGCAGTGTAGCTGCGTAAAACACTATCAGTAGCAATGGGTTTCATTTTGACTGTTCAACGACATTCATTGCGTTATTTACGTTGTTGAGCAGACACATTTTTCGAACATATGAAGCAATAGATTAGCTGAGATAATATCCTTCAAAATGATTCAGATTAAGATTGATCGTGTGTTAAGCAATAGGCTATTTTCCTAAAAAAATCTAATAAGTCCATCAGTTAGATTATAAAAAAATATTGAACCCGTATTTTTTCTTTTGTCAATTATATAAAAAATGATGAAGATATGGCCTGTTAAAGTTCCGCGTGACGTCACTTGCTTGCGACACTTTTGCTCCCAAACTTGACGCGCTTTATCTTTGTAATTTTTTGTTTGATTGATAAAACAAAAAATATGTGTCCATTATTTTTCGATAATCTAACTGACGGACTAAATATAATAATTATTTTTTTACCCAGGAAACTACCCTATTATGGTGCCGATGCGATGTATGAACGTAAATGTAGCAAAAGGTGTTTGTAAGGATCGTAGCAGGTGACGTTCAGTATTTTCTGTGGGGATTCCAATTCGACCTCATTATAGCAAGAAGTGGCGTCTTATACCCGGTATAAGACGCCACTTCTTACTGAATCTGTAATTGTAATTCTTCCTGTAACGACAAATCTTTTTTCGGTGATTGTGAATCTAATTTCTTATCTACTATGTCTTCCACGAGTTCTAATCTATCGTTAGAGTTATTATGTTTGTTTAATCTTTTCACCATGATCCGCCGGATTACCGGATCCGGTTTTCCGGTTCGCAATCCGTAATTTTCTACCTACCACCTATAGGAAGAAAGCGTGAGTATAATATGTATGTAAAAGCAAATCTAAGACTAAGGTTTTATAACGTTTGAAACAGAAAAACATATTTTACTAAGTACGCATGTCTTGTCCCCAAACCAGGCTCTGGAACTGACATAGTGTACAATTTTCTAAACACTATACATATGTATACATTCGCAGAACGAAAGGGTTAAGTTATTTACAAACACACTCAATCGCACACGTTACCTTTCAACAATCACTACTCTACTATCACTACATAAACTTAACATTACGCTTTGTTTCCTCGAAGGGTTAGGCATGGGTGTAGGTACTTATAGTACACCCACGTATATCGCATATTATTTCGTTTATGTCACATGTATTTACTGAGAAATTATGTAGGGAAAAACCTAATAACACTTTGCCTGACCAGAATATCGATCCCAGGACCTCACGCTCAGCAGTAGCGCTTGCGACCACTAGACCAACGAGGCAACTTTTAATCAACATATTCTATCGCAGTCCACTGCTGGACATAGGCCTTACACATGGTGCGCTACAACACCCTGTCCTCAACCTTCCGCATCCAGTCTGACCCAGCCAACTTTTGAGGTCCTCGGTCCATCTAGCTGGGGGGCGTCCCACACTACGCTGGTGTGGTTATACGTGGTGGAATAGCAAGTTTATAACACTGTGCAAGTAAAAACTAACCTATATAAACATTTTACTACACACTAAACCGCTATAGTTTATTCGTTTCGTCGACTCTCGCGAGTCAACTGTTTTTAAATAAAGGGTTCACAAAATCGTGTTCCGTCCATTTGTTTTGTAACGTAAATAAACGAAACTGAAAATAGCTTTTGATGCAGCTTCCTTTAGCAGTGTTTGTTTGTTCTCACTGATATTGTGCAAGGCTGCGCGTAACATTATAGAAGGTGTGTTTACACTGTGGTGCACAATAATTCACCACGCAATGTGCCATTATTTCACTTATGTGGTCACTTTTATTAACGTATTTCGAAGAAAAACCACTTAGTTCGGTTTGTTTGTTGTTTGTTTCAGGCTATTGTGAGTCTGTTAAGATGTTTTGGTGAAAGAAATAAAACATATAAGGTCTTAAGAATAATATATGACGTCAGAATAAATAAATATCTTTAATTTTATATGTTGTGAGAGTATTAAGAAGGTATTCTGTAGCTTTTGGTAAAATAATAATGATCAGAGTCAGATCAAGCATTAGTATAACGAACGCGAAACACTATTCTCTCGTTTGGCGACATGTAAGTACTACAAAATAATGAATTCGTATATTCGCAGTTTTAGCTGACCTCGCATTGTTTAGGCTTTTCGCAATGAAAAGTCAGCTTATACTGGAAATGTGTAGCTTGATACGTTGCCGTGCGAACCAGTTTTACATAAAGGCCACAATTATCACGCCAAAATTCGTCCAGTTCCCTTTGCCCTTACTAACACAAAAAGAAATAACACTGTACAAAAAAAAAGAAACCCGTATAAATCCTCTGTAGTAACTATTGATTTATTTCCTTTGAAGCACCATTGGAAACACAATAGGTACATTCCGAATCACCAAACGTTACAATAGCCGATTACTCAATAGGGTGTTAGGTACTTATATACCTGGTATATAAAGCCTTTGATACAGAATGTACCTACTCTAATAGTTATCGAACTGAACTGAGTGGTAACAGAATATATGTAAATGAATAGAAGCGGCAGTCAGTGTTGGTATATTGGCGTGTGCGAGCTGAAATATTAGTATATTGGAACGAAGTTCCTTATCGCGCGTTGCGAAAGGGGGCTAGACGGAAAAAATTAAGACCAAAAGTTGGAACGACACTTTTTGCTATAGGTAGTTGTAAGCCGTGCGGCGTGCGCGTGTTTCTCTGTCTGTCTCTCTCTCTCTCTTTAAACTTCGTTCCATCCGGGTGTCCATTGACACCTCTCAAGTTTTTTTAATGTTTTATGTTTCGTAATGTTAATAACTTACTATTGTATAGAATCAAGTTCTTCTAACTGAGCAGACAGATGTGCTGCGGGGAGTTTGTTGCGCCACTTCTTTTTCCAGTTAAAGCATTAAGGAGGGGTGAAGGGCGGGCGTTTTGGGGGGCTGTCTTATGTAATTTTGACGTTCAAAAATGACTTTTGATTTGATCGATCCATTACATATCGTGGTGGATTACATCCCACTGCCTCTCACCGAGAGGAGACCTGTGTCCTAGCTGTGGGAAAATTATAGGCTAATTATGCTAGAGTTTCCCAAGACTGCGGTGGCCGCCACATAGCGTCCGCAATTTACCGTCAAATGGCGTCACGAAAACGTTGTTTTTGAAAGTAAGTTGGTATGTTTCCCTAGAGAATGTTTTTTGACACAGTAAAGTCAAACCCCGATGCCATCAATTTCATGACAGCAATCACTGAAGCTGTTATGTAACGGGCACCGCTGTCATAGGCAACCAAAACTTAGGGTCGAAGCGGTGGGTGGGGGCTTTCGATGATTATTTCAGTGAAACCGGCACAAACATATAGATATCAAGAGAGAATTACATGATTTTCGCATCTATACGGATTAATTATTCTATGGTATACGTAATTGCTACGTAGACATGCGTAACGCTGCGTAGTAAAACCAATTAGTTTTGATTCAGCACTCTTGAGTATTGGTTATTACTCTGGATGTAATATTTCTCTGATGTTCATGGTAGACGCTCGTTATATCACTTCGAAGGAGGAGGAGGTTTACGGTTCGCTTATTATGTTATACGATGTGACTTCTCAAGATCATACTTATTTATTTGTAAATACTTTATTGTACATACACCAGAAAATACATAACAAAAACAAATACAATTTTTAAAACAAAACATGCAATGGGCGGCCATATCGCTTTCTGCGATCTCTTCCAGGCAAACCTGGAATCTAGAATGGACAGTGACTGCGTGGACATAGAAAATGGGCATACCTATTTCTTTGTTTTTATTTATTCACATGGCAAGTTCTACAACAGGTAACAATCACAGTATATCACTAGGTTCTCATTATAAGTTTCGACTTGAAGGCCAATTCTCGTAATTTAAAACGTTCAAAATCTAGTCGCAGTCTCATCTCGGCGACAAACAAATGTCAAAAAATTTTCAAAATGTAGGGAAATTTGACGTATTTTTGACAGATTGAGACTGAGATCAGACTGTGATTGTTCTTAAAATTACGAGAATTACCCCGCAGACCGTGAACGTTATTAAAATTACGAGAATTTATTGCCCCTCAGATTATCACCCAAAGCGTAATCGCCGAACTTGACTAGCAACAACCATAGTAATGATGACAACTACAGTAAAATAGTCCACAAAATTACAGCTACAATGTCTGTGCGTCTGCCCTCCTACACACTTCTACTTAGACAGGGAATGTGTAGGAATGTCAATTATGTACTTTTCCTGGAGTTTCTAAGAAGAAAAAATAATAATGAATGGTCTCAATGGTTATAGGTGGTTATATATAATGGGTTATAGATACCTAGATGGTGATCAGGGTCTGATGGTGGAGTAGGAAAGAGAAATGAGGATAAATTTGTAACTAGCATCATCTTTGTATCTATTTTCTTGTCTGTTTATATATATAATGTGTACATAAATCGTTAAATATGTAAACATTTAAATATATTTACATTATTTAATGAAAAGAGTATTCAAAGCGTTACAATATTAAAAAGAAAGAGTACATACACGTCTTTTGAAAGCAGCGGCACGAGAATCAAATATGTCAATACCGTTATTGTCTTTTAAAATTTCATTGTACGTATAGTCGACACATTCTAACGATCGATATGGTTATACTACGCACATACGTGCCGTATCACGAATGTGTTTTCATAAAAATGAAGGTACTTACAGACTACAGTACCCGCCCGAAAACCCAAAATATCCATCTAATATTACCGTTATCCACGCGGCACATCATTCAAGCCTTTGGTAAAAGCTAGTACTTAACACATTTTTATTATGGTTTTATTTATATCATAAGCGACAATCCGATAATTTTATTTGTGGTAATTGGTCAGCCTAAGGTCCAAGTAGGGGACCTAAGTACATAGAAACTGCCCCGTTGGTCTCGTGGTTGTAAGCGTAGTGCTGAGCGTGGCGTCCTGGGTTCGATTCGGGCATAGTCTTATTGAGTTTTTCCATTGGGAATTTCTTAATAACAGCCCTGAGTTTGGAAGCTGGCGGTGTGATATCCCCGTGCCTCCTCTCCGGTCGTGTCTGATTGCCGTCCCATCGGACACTGAGAGCGAGGGAAGAGAGAGTGCACCTATGTATGTCTGCGTCCATACTTAAGCACTATAATATCTCCTGCGCCGAAGGCTAGTCTCCGCTGAGATTGGTCGTCAAGGCCAAAATTCAGTCTGGAGGACTTTATTGTTATGTGTACATGGGCCACACATGAAAACAACGGCGAGAGAAGTGTGAGGTGAAGATATATCTTGAGGAAAGACATTCTGAATAATGTCGTTTTCCGCTGGCAGACGATCCTATTATATATTTATATTATTCGTTATTAAGAAAGCAACCAGCAACCAGTCTTACCAAGGGGTATCGTATTACCCAGTAACTGGGTTGTGGAGGTCAGATAGGCAGTCGCTCCATGTAAAATACTGGTATTCAGCTGCATGCGGTTAGACTGGAAGCCGACCCCAACATAGTTGGGAAAAGGCTAGGCAGATGATGATTCGTTATTAAGAAAGATAAAAAATATATATACAATAACTGACTTCTTAGAATAAAACTAAAATGTACCCAATTCATTTGGAATTTCTTACCCGTTGAATAGTTTTGCTCCAAATGTTCACAGCTAGTTCAATTCGGAAAATATCTGGAGGCTTACAGCTGGAAATCATTTGGTGTGAAATGTAACGAGCAGTTTTTATGAACCTCTATTATTTTTGTAATATGCGATTTAGTAGGTGGATGTCACATGTGTTCGAATTTTTGGTTCTAGGACATGGTTGGTTTTAGGTTCCCTCACGACGTTTTCCTTCACTGTTTTGAGAGCAGTGGTGATTAAATTAAATACAAAAAGTAAGTAAGTAAAGTAAGTGGTGTGGGTTCGAACACAGAAAACGAATAAACTATGTTTATGGTTGTTTTGGCCAAATGTGGGTAGGCCTACCGGCCTACGCCGTCGGGAATTACATGCGTGATGATTATATAAATATGTTTACTTATGCTATAAAAATAACGCCCATTGCGTTAAACCTAAACGTTCCTCAAACCTAAACGTCAGAATGTTGGTGAAATGACTACAAGACTAGTCAAGCAACACTAATTTGTAAATAATTTCCTGCATACACATTGCAATATTTATTTATATTTTCATGGTTAATATCACACAATTTGGCATTGGTTCCTGTTAAACATAATATTAGAACATCTGTTTACAAAACTGGATAGGTAATTTTCTGGTATGATTATTTTGGTATTCATCCAACTAAATGAATAAATGTGAAAGTTCAATCACGTAATCACGAATGAACGCATATGGCTGCAAGGACTCTAAATAGAATAGAACAACAATGCAATAACAATTCATCACAACAACAAACACAATAACAATCGTTCACTTTTCATCGTTCATTACAATCTATTATCAAGTATCAGACAGGTGAGGTCATATTTAAGGGTGTGGTGTGTACAGGCCATCAAACTGAATAACCTTCTCCATGGGACCAACAACGTAAGCGCGAAAAAATTATCAACAGTGTCCCATGCAAAACTTCAATACCTACTCGGCCCAAATGTATGAGGCGGCTGATTATTTTTTCCCGATTACGATGTTGGTCTCATGGAGAAAGTTGTTCAGTTTGATGGGCCACACCCTTAATCATGACCACACATTTCTGATACACGGTGTATACAGGATGGCAGGGACATCGAAACGGTAACCATGAATTGAGGCCATGAGAGCCACAGTGGCCTAACTGAAAAAAATTGAACTAATTTTTAGGCCACTGTGGCGCTATGCCTTTTACAGTTTAGAGCAGAGAGCCACAGTGGCCTAACTGAAAAAAAATGAACTAATTTTTAGGCCACTGTAGCGCTATGACTTTTACAGTTTAGAGCAGTTTTTTCAAATAAAGTCAGTATTGAAAAAATTACAGTTAGGCCACTGTGGATCTCATGGCCTTAATTCAGCACATGATTCTAGACTCCTCCGAACAATAATCTGCTGTTTCATAGAAAAGTACATATACCGTTTGAAATATGCGATCAAAATGTATAGAACAGCAGCTCTTTTTAAAATAACCGACGAAATATTCAACGTAATTGGGGTTAATTCAGAATCAATTACTGAATCCATAGGAACCGGTTGCGCGTCGATTTTCCTGCCACCCGATATTACTAACTACATAAGGTAATTTCACGTATCATCTGATATGTGAAGTACCTTATGTACACCCCGTTATAAAGGTGGTTAGTAACGGGGTGTGGATGCCGGCAACTTCCCAAGTAATAACTCTTCCGAAATAGCAAACTCCTCTATCCAAAACAAACGAACATCGAGACGGACTTGATGAAAGCAATACCTACAACAAATTGATTCCAACACAGTTTACAAACACACATAAATTCGGTCCATATTCTCTTAATCATAAACCTTCCTTCAGGTCAATAATAGATAGTAGTTTATCCAGTGTTCCAGTAAATAAGGGATGTGACGTCATTCAGCTATGAAATCTAACCGCGAACGATCTTGTACCGGAACTTACATATAATTAATAATAAACTGTCGGTCCGTGTAACATTTTGTCGATGGATGGAAATATTTCAAGTATTCGGGTCATGGTCAGGCACTCAATTTTTTTTGTAATTTTCCTCTGGGGTGTCTCGACCAGATGACGTAGTGGTGTTTAATGGAACGTCTGAGCCGATGAGTTTTTAACTTAATATGATTAAGGTTATGCGGACGACGACGTGTCTAATACGCTATTCCTAAGTGGGTGTTGTTTAGTTTTAATATGAGTGGGTGGTGGCTAGTGGCTAGGCAGAGAGTAGGTGTCTTTAAACAAGTTTTTACTGAAATATAAACAGGTAGCTTAAGACTACTTTATTCCTTCATGAAGAAAACGCCTTATTTTCGGGGTTTAGATACCAAAGAATACTTCAAAATTTGAGGAGGTATAAAAAAAAATACTATCAATAAAAGTCTGAAAACGTACGATTTAGCACTCTTTAATATACCAGGCATTCAATAAAGAATTAAATAATCATGTATGTATGCTATATTATTATTACCCTCTGCTTGTTTATCTTTGAGGTTTTCCTCATATCAAAAGGTTTCAAAGGAGAGTGGACCCTTCAGGCACTATCTACATAAACGTATATTTTATGGCATGGGTGTTATACTAGTCCCTTCGTAACAAAAAAACATAGTTGGCGGTCTTCGACCCGCGTTATATTACAATATGCGACGTGATAAAAAGTTTGAGTACCGGTGCTTCTTTGTTTGATCTAAATTGTAATGTAAAGCTGCGTTTTCACTTAACGTTCTGAATAGTTCTGAGCGAGCAAGTGTTTGTTCGCGCGGTAAATGAAAACACTTGAGCGAGCGAACATATTTGTTCAGTGATGATTGGTTGGATTCGGCGAACGATTGTTCGCTAGCTAATTCATTCAGTGAAAACGACGTCACCGGCGAGCGAGCAGTTGCTTTGTGCATTCGCTCGATGCTCCACGTGCTCGGTTGGTGTCCAACCGTTTTTAACGAGCTTTTATTTATTTAGGGACAACAATTTACTTTTGTTTAGAATTACTGTTAGTTTTTTCGTTGTAGTGAGTACAGACGCTCTCGGTTTTAAGTGAATATCGGCAGAACAGCAAACATTTGCTAAATACATATGTGTGTGTGTGTAAACAGTGAAAATGGGGTTTGATAAGAATGAGAATATTGTGGGCTAAAACTGAAATAGTTATTGAAAAAAAAAAAATAGACTTTCACGTGGAATACTGAGCGTAGATGGTACTGGTGACCTATAAGTTACTGCTAGATCTCAAAACGTTTTTAGATTTCCATGAAAGTATCATACAATGGTTTTAAATAAATTATACTTATTAGTAGGGGCCACCACTCCTCACCTACCCAGGAGAGGAGTGGTGGCCCAGTGGTATCGGCCGCGCCTTCAAGTTGTAGCCATTGTAGGTCCTGATTTCAAACCCAGTTAGGCACTTTACTTTGTATATATCATTTCATCACAACTGCTCTCAAAACGGTGAAGGAAAACAACGTGTGGAAACCGGCACGTCCTAGACCCAAAATAAATTCGAAGACATTTGACATCCATCAACCCGCTCGGGTTCGCGTGGTGGATTATGGCTCACTCCCTCTCACTGAGATGAGGCCTGTGTCTCAGCAGTAGGAACATAATAAGCCGATTATGTTAGTAGATATAGAGCTAACATATTTTCAACAATATTCTCTTTTACGAGTCTAATTAATAATCAAATCTATGTTTCAATAACGGTTCTAAAAAATAAGGAACGTATCTAATTAGCTGGTACGTCGGATTCAGACTAGTTGTGACGTAAAAAACGTTGAACCGAGGTACTAAGGGCGTCCCTAAAAAAATTGAACGTTTTTCTTTGACGGCTTAATGAACTCTTCACGTTTTAGTAACAATTTTTTTGATAGAGATGTCACTTTTGTGTGGAAATGTAATTACGTTTTTTTATTGTAGGGAGAGGTACCTTAATGATAATCTGGATAATGGATACCTACACACCTGTCATCAAACTTACATGCATACAACTTACTTAATCAGTATAAAAATATTGGAAAATATTTTAAAAGTTCTGCTCCATACGAAACTACCTTTAGGAAGGGGCGACTAGAATCAATTCTATTTTATTGTACATTTTGACGTTCAAAAGTGCCTTTTATGTGCCTATTTGTAATAAATGCTTTGACTATGCATAGGTATTATGCTATATTATTGTACCGCATCATGTTTCTGGCCCGTGTCATTCATTTGAACCAGTAACTATTGACAGTGTTCAAAAGTGCTTATTAATTGTCGGATTTCAGTTAGCGAAGTTTGATGATGAATTACGTAATTTCAGCACGTACATACTACGTATCATAGAGTTCATCTCTACTTTTGGAAACTACCTTTTGGAAGGGTCGACTAGAATCAATTCTATTTTATTGCAAATTTTGACGTGCCAAAAGTGCCTTTTATGTCCCTATTTGTAATAAATGCTTTGACTTTGACTTTCTCTATTTTCGTTGTAACACCGAAGAATTACATGAAGTTCCTTATAATTCTTATTTTTTTTTTCTTCCTCTTATACATATTCCTTTTAATTTGCAAGTAGTTCTAGACTTCGAACTTACCTATTAAAACTTTTGTATAAATTCTATGAAAACAGGAAACAGAATACTCAATTCTGACTCCTAACAACTTCCCAGGAAATTCTTTCCAAGTCTGAAATTTCCAACAGGTGCTTACTTGTTCGAGACTTCAGACTTATTCCTACAGGCTAGTTCTCCATGATAAACTTAGGAAATAGGTTCCTACAATACGGAAAAGTTACACTTGGATACCGGGATCATAATAGGCCCGTAACTTTCAGGGTCACGACCAAGTTTTGTTGTAAAATACGATATAGCAATCGAAACTCACGATAATATCGTTTCTCCTCCACAAACTTCCTATAACTTATACTTGAACTATATTTCAAACAGTGAAAACAATTTTCCAACGTTATATTAATTCGTTTCCTTTTACTAGGTACGTTTCACGTTACGGGGGAAAGCGGGCTTCTGTGCCGTTAATTGAAATACTAATAACTGTGTAGAGACGTTACATATCAAAACTAGGTATGTGTTGTTACTACTTTAACTTGTGTAAGTTCAGTCGGGAAATTTAATGTTATTATAAATTAATCAACGAGTATTTCGGGACATCGCCAAGCGGTTGGTTAAGTCTTCACGTGACCTGAGGGCTGGCTTATTTTTTGCCCAAAGTTTGCCATTCAATGTGGCAATGCTGCCAGCCTTTTGGGCACTTGACATTGACAGCGATGCGGACGAATTTTTAAGCCCAATGAGGAGCTCATTGGGCTTAAAAAATTCGTCCGCATCCCGGTTAATTAATATATACTTTTACATAATACACATTATACATATACTCGTATTTTAGTGTTAGCTTGTATATTTTAATTAAGGCTTTTTGTTTGTACCTATTGAAATAAAATCCCTCAAAAAAGTTAAGCAAATTGACAACCTAGAAAGAAAGATAATTAGGTTTATTTGTCACAGAAACCAAAGCATAGAAAATTATAAGTTAACTCAAATAGTAGGTAAAGAAAAATACCCTACGTCAATTTGCCGCATTATAGCCATTTCTTACAACTGTCAAAGAATGACAGTTGTGATTTGTCTGTATGGAATTATCCATACAGTCAAATCACAACTAACAAAAACAACTTCAATTATGAAGTTTCTCGTCAATTTGCTTCTTTACTGAAATAGTTATATAATTGCGCTGGGAAAGATGTTTACGTAAAGGTGGATGCGCTATGCTACCCGCGTGATGATTTTAACATTTATAATTCTGTAAAGTCATCAAAGTCATATTTTAATCAACATTTAACATGACATTGAGCTGCAAATTGCAAAAAACGTAAGAAAATTTGAATTTCGCGAATTACCCTGGAATAGAAGAAAGAAAGAGAAATGATTGATTTTGATTTTATGTATTATTTTTTGTCTCCTTTAACTCTTTCATACGCTGTCTACATCTCTGTATCTATTATCCCGTCTCGGGTGTGCTGGAAGAGATTTCTTCTGTTCTGTTTTTCTGATTTTCTGTTTATATATGTGTGTACATAATTGGAAAATAAATAAATAAAAAATATTTATTTTGCACAAATAAAACAAGACATAAAATAGGTATACACATAGAACGTAGTCAAAAGCCTCGTAGGTACTCAAGCATATAAAAAGTTGATAATTTCGTTCATTGGAACTTCCCTCTTAACACTTTCCAATATCTTATTAAATTTTGAATTAGTATGAAAACATGTACAAAAAAACTAAGCTGATAATGAGGACGCTGTACACCGTGAAAAATGGATAGGATTACCCAGAATACTGGACATTACCAACGGCCAAGATAACTTCCAAAGACAAAGATGAAAGTAATACTCTTATAGTTGAGGGCTCTCAAATGTCCGGCAATATTTATTTGCCAAAGAATAAAGCTAACATATTAGTGAGCAAAGTGGAGTGGAAAAGCTAGTCTCAATACTTTTGAGAATGTTTAGTCAACCCCGTAATAGCTTTATTAGTTTTGACAACAATACCCGGTACATTGTTATTGGGGCCATCTGGAACTTCGCAGTAGCAGCCTGGAGTCTGGGTGTGTCCAGTTGATGGCAATAGGCTCGTAACCTATTACATGGGACTCATAACTGGCGTGGGACTTATGTAAGTGTAGGTACCGGACGGCGTGTACGTGTTCCACGCGCGCCTCAAAGAGATGTCAGCAAAAGCGACGGGGCCCCATAGGGCCGAAGCCTGCCAGGGTAGCGGGAACATCCGAAAGGGTTTACCGCTGCCCTGGAACATAAAGGGCTAAGGAAGGAACACGGGTGGGTTTTAGTCAATAAGAGTCTGACACTCCCTTCTGCTCCACCCAGAGCGGGAGGAGTCATTTGATGATTTACCATCCTCAAAAAAAAAAAAGTGTAGGTACTAGTTGTGCACCTTTGCCTAGTTCTTCGAGAAATACAGGCGTGTTGTTATGAGGTTAAGTACCCGGTTCAGCAAATTATGGGAAGAAAAGCATCCACCACCTCAACTTCGTTAAACCCCAGAAACATTTTGCGTCTCGGCCGTGATTTGTAGTTGTTTATATGGAAAGCTCTCAATCGATTGGGTAGCCAAGTATGGCCCTGCAAGTATGGCGACACAATTGGCTGGAGTGGGGGATTACTGACCCATCCAACACACAGTGCGAGTGCGGTGCCTCTAATCAGACCATGCCCCACTTGCTGAAGTGCCCTAAGTGCCCGTTCACCTGCACCTTGGATGACTTAATGAATGCCACTGATGCCACAATCAACGTGGCCACCTACTGGGCTCAACTATATAAAACATCGAAGAAGAGTACCATCGACACGAGAAGAAGAAGAAAAATTGAAACACTATGGTTGAAATTATCTCACTGTCGCATAGACAAATATATTTTATGTGTGTGCGTCCGTCGGCCCATTGAATTATAATGTAGCGTTTCGCAGAAATTATTACATACGTATGTTTAAACATAACTCAACATGAAAGGTATTTCCTAATAACAAATGTTAATTAAATTGTAGGTATTTCGGGTTCTGAAAACATGAAACATTATTAAAGTACTCTAGTACGAATAATTTGTTATTTTAAATAACAAATGTTTTTTTGTTATGTTATTTTAAAATAACAATGGAGTTGGCAATATAGAAATTCGTCTTCTGTCGTATTGGCATTAACATACGATATGAAAATACCTTATGCATGCCATGGTTATACAATAAGCCAGTAGGTTGTAGCGGGCAGACTGTTTCAAAAGTAACGAAAAGTTTATCAATTTCTCAAAAGTAACGAATTTGTTGAACACTTACGAGTATATTGTCCTGCTAATTTATAGCAGCACACAGAAATAATTCAAGATTTTTTGTTCATAATTTACAAATAAATTAAGTAGTCATAATGGCTTTTCCTTTGGAAATTCACTTCCATTGAACTTTGCTTTTCTTACTTCAACGGGATTGTAGATTTTTATATAATAATAATATATTTATTCAAAAAATTATAAGGCATAAAAATCGGTATAGTTTTGTTTAAATTTAAATTATATTTCTAAGACTTACGTGCCTGAACTAGGTAATCCTGTGTTTCAGGCGAAAAGACTAAAATAGTCTTTAAAAATTAATAAATAATCAAAAGTTGACAATAGAAAAATAATTATATGTTGAGTAGCATAACTCCTACTTTCTAAATTGGATAAATAATTGTATACCTATAGTTACTTTAACACAGTTAGTAAATTCTCTGTTTCTTCGTAAGACATGCTTTGGAGAGCCTCCTTGAGGATTCTCTTACAATTTGTACAGTTCAGAGAATAGATGTTTGCTTTCGAGTTTAGTCTATTGTCAAGGAGAGGTCCGAGGTACAGGTAAAATTTGGCTATAAAAGCATGTTTTGTAGAATTTTGTGGACAAACTATTTCTTTACGTCTTTTATTAGTATATCTAGTGCTGTAGGGTAGAGCTTTGTGTTGTTTTAATACAATGCCCATACTAAATAACTGTCGAACTTTATATCTATATGGATAACTACTGTCGCGACATTTTGATTTTTTTTCGTAATGGCGGCCACGTATTAAACCTATATATAAATTGATAGCTGTCAACAATACGAATAGAAAACAGAATAATAACCTGTATTTACCTGCATTTGATGTAAAGTCAGGAAAATTAATTGTTAAGCAAATTGATTACCAACTTAAATTGTCCGTATATCCAAATCACAACAGCCTGTCATTCTTTGACAGTTGTACGAAATGGCCATAACACAGCAAATTGAGGCAATTTACTTAACAATTCATCTCCCTGATTGTACAATTAAGGGGTTTATAGAGGTATGAGGAACAGGGTGTAAAGTTCACTCATCCTCCATAGAAAAGGGAGGATCCTCCGGCCAGATGGGTGTTGTGTCCGGCGGGCAATTGTCCCACGACTGATGTCGGGAAGTTTGTGTGTATGCAAATTGCGTGGTAAACTCTGTTTGCGAGATGCAGGATTCGCGTGACGTCAGTATAACGCGATCGCATGTGGCGTTGTAGATACCGCTACAGGTTTATTCATAATCGTGGCTTAAAGTTAAGAGACGTTTAAACGTCACAAATGTATGGTTAAACAGTCGCAAATCATTACTTAGCAACGTTTATGAATAATAAATACAGTACTCAAATTCACCTGAATATCTGAGAGTCCATTATTGGCCAATCGGCTTCAAAATCAGATCAGCTGTATAAACCTATCAGCCCAAAACGGAATGGAATCTAGGTTATAAATATTGTTCATAGATTGCTTACAATCTGTCATAGCTGATGCATTATGCAGTATTTAGATCAAATGGCAGCACGTGGCGTGATATCGAGTAAACACGTGTTTTCCATTATGATCGGGGTCTATATTGGGTGGACGGCATTCAATTATTATTATATTTAGTGACATGGTTCTGATGGGTAGTAAAGTAAATCATATTACGGGACTAAAGTGCAGGGACTTCGACAATACCGACGCCGACTATAAAAAAAAATACAGTGATTAAAATAAGTGTAAAGAAAATTGAATTTGTGCTGATCATTTAGGCCAGAAAGACAGATAGTGAGGAAATATCAGTTAGTAAACTTGGGGAGGATGCAAAGCTTTTAAAGAGAATCGGCAATGGTGAAAAGCTGAAATATGTAGAATGACTAGGACTGGGCTGCCGATTTGACAAATTAAAGCCGGTAGAAATAAGACACTCAGAAAATAATGCTTGGAAAATGGAGCAGAAATAAATATTTTAATAGTATTTCAAGGGTAAGAACCAAGTTTCAAAAATTAAATCAAAGTAAAACTACAATGTGATTTATTCACACGTGTGATTTGATTTTCGTGTCACGGGGACTGACTCATGCGTTTCTAAGAACTTGTAAGATCAAAGCCGATGTAACAAATGTTGGAAAATAGGTCATACTATAAGATTTATTATTCAGATATAAATTGTAGATTAGATCCTGTACATTTATTACTACCGCTGTTTTAAATGTATTTAATGTCAATTCTTCTTCAGAAAAATCGGGTCGTCAGGAAAACCTAAAAGTCTCTAAAAATCTGACTTCCATAACCCAGTAACCGGGTTATGGAAGTCAGATAGGCAGTAGCTCCATGTAAAATAGTGGTATTCAGCTGCACCTGGGTTGACTGGAAGCCGACTCGAACATAGTTGGGAAAAGGCAAGGCAGATGACGATGATAATGTCAATTAATAATGCTTGGATTGTTGGATTCATCCACTTCAAACGAAAGGTCCTTACGTGACGTGTCGTGGGATATGAGTGCCTGTTCTTCTATTCTACTTCAGGCTTTTATGTACAAAAGCTAGCTAGCTAAAAATAAATATCTATTTATAGCTTTACCACAGCTATAGATTTTTATTTTTATTATAACCATAGATGACAGAATAGATCTAAACTTCATGTTTTTCTGTGTACGTTCTACGAACAACCATAATAATATAATAAACCTGTTCATGGTCCTTCGAGCCGGATAAAATTCATACAGAAATAAAAAATATCCGGCTCGAAAGCCATGAACAGGTTTTCGAGATAACTAATATTACCAACAACGGCTAAAAAGAAATTAACTTCAACAATTGAAGAAAGTGCATTGAAAGAACCTTAAAACCACTAGATAATTAACTTAGCAATAAAAAACAAAATGTAAAAAAAGAAGCACAATACATATAAATTCTTGGGAATCGAACTTATGTTTGCAATGGAGTCGTCGAACCGCTAAGTTATTTGCTGTGTTGAAAGTTGACTAAAATAGCCGTTCTTATATAAGGCATGATAGACTGCTTAGCTCCAAAAAGGTACAGCGTTATTAAAATATTATATCTATGGTTTTAGTCTTATTGCTAAATTATTACTTTACATAATATGTGTAAGAGATAACCTAACAAGCTATTCACCCGGTTTCTGAATTGAGAACTTCGAAGAAAGAGAATTCTTCCAAGCAAAGAAATTTTGAGTTTACGCGGACTACATTGAAGGAAACAAGTCTGAACAGTTCTCAACTTCAAATTCTGAACTCAGAAACCGGGATATAGTCATACAAAACAACAAAGATTATAGAAGCACATACGCACACAAAGCCAAACACACAAATTATGAAACTAAATCTGTTCAAACATGGGCTTAGGACTCATAAATACTAAACCAGATTAAATTATTTGGCCAAAGTTTAGCGCTAAACATTACTTACATATGCTAAATCCAAACGTTAGCGTGGGTTCCCCACAATAGTCGATAGAACACCGAATTTACGGACGGACTTTAGAATGCAAATTACCCTTGAATGCTCGCCGCGGTGACCACAGTTAGGCTGCCCCTAATATCAGCGGTAACTGTAGTAATATTTAGATGAAATATTCTGTACCTATGTAGTTACAGAACATTGAGCTTGTGATTCTTAAAGGATTTACCGGATAAGTCGACCATGTTTGTTAGAACCTAAGTATATTTTTGTATGAAACGATTTAGGAATAAACTATTTTATATATCGTGACATATATAGTATGGAAATAAAAGACATGTAACACCGATCCCAGATATAGTGGCATAAGGGTGGGAGAATGATGATGATAATGATACCAAGAACTGTTTCACCAGCTCCTGATAAGTAAGTTGCGGTTAACTCCGGATAATTAAAATTTTTAAAGTTGTACCGGAGGGGGGGGGGGGGGGGGCAATTCACGTAATTTTAGGAACGTTCGCAGGTTGATCTCAGTCTCAATCTATCAAAAACTAGGTATCTGTCCCGGCGAACGTAGTATATTATATTTTATTTTTATTTTTTTTATTTTCTTCTATACAAACCTTGTTTTGGCAATAACAAACACAAAACAAAAATAATTATCCAATTTGGTGCAGTCGATTGAAAGTTATGCGCGTACATACATTTCGGTGGTTAATTTTTTTTATATAGATAGATACCTCTAATTTCCCTACATTTTTGACAAGTTTTTGACATTTATTGTCGCTGGGACGAGATTGCGACCAGATTTTGAACGTTTTTAATTACGGTAATTGGCCTTCAGTTTTAAACTCTGGTATATGGTAAGTACGTACAAATCCTGTCTTGTCATCTATTTATCAAAAAACTTGAGAGGTGTCAAGGGACACCCGGATGGAACGAAGTTCAAAGAGAGAGAGAGAGAGACAGACAGAGAAACACGCGCACGCCGCACGGCTTACAACTACCTATAGCAAAAAGTGTCGTGACAACTTTTTGTAAGATTGTTTTCCGTCTAGCCCCCTTTCACAACGCGCGATAAGGAACTTCGTTCCAATAATCCCCAGGCATAAGTTTGAACTGAAACTGATATTATCGCCAAAATCGCGCTGGTTTGCCAGCTTCCTACGTGAATACACCCTAAAAAGACCTACCTAAGTACTTAATTATACATATAAACATCATTTAATTTTATTCAATCTCAACTATCTCTCAACATTTCTGTTTTTGATAGCAGAATAAATGAGGTATTCCACTTATAGCACTGATTTGAACAGCACTTCCACTAACAGAAAAAATGTATGTGGTCTACCGTATTAAAGCCTTTACGGACGTATGTTTCAGGTGACATTTACGCGATTTGAATCCAATGTTAATCAAACTACATTCGTAAACATTTAACCGCATTCATTACGCCAACGGAGCCCTTTACTGTGCGCAGTTCTACACGCACTTGCCGTATCGATACGTTGGTAATGTCCTGAACAAAGAATACATATGTCCCATCACTACAAACTGTATGCAGGTGCTGTTCAGGAACTGAAAACAATAGCGATAAACTGTTGCTCCGAACCGCACGTTACCTTATTTTGTTTCAGTGCGGTTAGTGGAAGTGCTCAAGTGCGGTTCACGGAAGTGCTGTTGAAAACAGTGCTCTAAGTGGAATGCCTCGAATAAATATGTATTTTACTTAGATATTTGCGTAACTTTGAATGTCTAAACACAAACAGAAACTCTTTCAATAAATAGTAATAAAGTGTGTAAATCAATGAATTTGTCTCAACGTTTATATTTATGCTTTACTGATTTATCTGAATTATATTCTACCAGCCTATAAATTATTGCCCTACTATAGGGCATAGACCTCTTCTCATGCAGAGAAGCACGAGCATTGATCACCAGCTCAAGAAGGGGATAAGTCCAGGTTTCCTCACGATGTTTTCTTTCACCGATGTCAGTAATGTCCACGATAAACTCAGGAAATACATACAAATTGAAAAAGTTACATTGGTAGGTACTTGCCCGGTTTTGAAAACCAACAATCACGTACATAAGAGGCGAGGCCTTAACCACTGGGCCGTAAGGACCTGCTATACAGGGTGGAAGGGACATCGACGCGAATCCTGTTACCATGGATTCAGCACATGATTCTAAACACCCTCACATCGATAGATTTCATCGGTTATTAAAAAAAAGTTAGCTGTTCTATACATTTTGACCGCGTGGGTATTGCATTTTCCTATGAAAAAGCACATTTTTTTTTGTTAACCGACGGAAAATTTCAACACTCTAAAATTATGTGCTTAATTCATGGTTACTGGTTGCTCGTCGATGTCCCTGCCACCCTGTATAACATGGTGTAAAAAGTTATCTTTATAATCTTCTACTGCCTCATGATATTCTACATCCATATCTATTTGATTTTCTGGCTCAAAACTTCGATATCATAACACAAATGCTTGGAGGCGCGTGTTTAGTGTTGGGTTATTAGCCGGATGCTTTGAGTTATTATCGATTATAATCCATAAGTGTCCATTAATAGCCTTGCAATGGATGATAACCCTGCTAATAATGTATTGTTGCTAATTAAATGCTTTATTTTATTTTATTGTAAAATCTGTGGGTGTGAACATAAATTGGGTGCGTGTACGCAGTGTGATTCAATGTATTGTTATTTTTTTCACTTTTTGTATGTGAAATAGATCCATTAGCGTCCGATCCAATCGATGTACCAAACTTAGGAGATTTTGAAGAATCCAGTGTTTCTAGCAGTAATTAGGCTGAAAATTATTTTTGAGCAACAAACAAAAAAAAAAAACAACTAAAAACGAAAATAAAAAACCCCCAAATAAATGACTGATTAAGAATTTAAAAAAAAACTAAGTACATAAAAAATCTAATTATCAAAAATCAATGTAAATAGCTGATTGAAAATTTTTAAATGGGCCAGATTAGTTTTAAATTGCACATTTATTTAATAAAAAGAAAGATGATGAAAATGAAGTCTGATCTAACAGTCCTAAGCCTGAAAACCATGAAAATAAATTTTCAATCACTAAAATAACATTAACAGCAGGGTTATCATCCACAATTGCTATTAATGGCTACTAACCTGCTTTTAATCGATTATTAGCCAAATGATATTAACCGGATTATTATCATTGCCCAACACTACGCGTGTTCCAACACCTCCGATTCAAATGCTAAAATAGGGTAGTTGCCTGGGTAAAGAAATGATTATTATATTTAGTCCGTCAGTTAGATTATCGAAAAATAATGGACACCTATTTTTTCTTTTGTCGATCAAACAAAAAATGACAAAGATAAAGCGCGTCAAAATTTGGGAGTAGGGGGTCGTGACGTCCCGACTTGCTAAAAAGTGTGGCAATGCGTGACGTCACGCGGAACTTTAACGGGCGATATTTCCTCATTATTTATATAATTGACAAAAGAAAAAATACGGGTAAATATTTTTTGATAATCTAACTGATGGACTAATTAGATTTTTTTTAGGCATCTAGCCTATTGCAAAATGTTAATTACTTTTTTATTATGTTTATATGGCATAAGAAAGTAAAACCCCGCCTCCGTTATATTAATACCAAAAATTAAAACGAGATGAATCGTTGAATCACTTCGCCATCTGTTTACATCCAGAGAAATAAAAATTTTAAGGAATATTTCACATGAATGTAAATCGAAGTCATGCGTTATTTTCGTGCAACCTACTTACCTAAGCTTTGCGCTCCGGTTAATTAAGAGCGGGTATTTAAAAATGTTACATGTGTCTAATTCCTGATACATGACGGCGAATTGGAGCGGTCGTTGGCACACACATGTTGACGAAAGAGCCGCCAGAGTAACTTGGCCTCTCGTCACTTTGACATAGTAAAGAAATAAGGGGCAGTTTATCTTGCGCTATATGGGTCAAACGAACAATGCTTTAGGCCAGTTTACGAGCAATCTCAGTATACAATATTAAGTCAGATATATCATGTTGCATGTAAGAATGCCGTAATGAATAGCTTTTGTTCTTTGGCCAAAGTATAAAGTGTCCATATTGGAGGAAATTACTTATGTCCATTTTGTTTTGTGATGTAAAATCTCTTTGACGCTGGAAATAAATTTAACTTCGCAGTTTCTAGCGTAATGTTGATGAGATTACAGTTTGTAATATCCGGTATAATTGAGGTATTCGATGAAAGATGTTGCTTTAATCTATTTTCTATGTAGTTCGGCATATACTGGAAGTTTGTGTCTTATGAATTATGTACCATAATGTTCTTGCAAGTTTGTGGGAAAGGGCTTAATAGTTAGTGTTTGGAGATGTACTTATGTATAGTAAGTTTTTATGCGAATTAGTATGAGTCATGATAATTTGATAATAGTCATGATTTACCATGTGTGTCCATGTTGTGTGTGTCAAACAAAAATCACATGAACATGTGATTTTTGTCATAATTTATTTTATGACTATCTAATTAATACGTAGTCGTCCACTGCTGGACGACTAGAATGTATTGTGCCCTACTGGTATATACTATATATATATGCTGCTATACCCATCTATTACCTAAACTAAAAATAGATGACTGAAAAAGGTGATAAAAATACCGTTTTCAATTTTTATTTATCCAAATTCAAACAGCAAAATATTTACTCGTAAGCCGAAATCGTGTGATTTATCTTCAGAAATCTGTCATGTAACCGGTACAGTCGCGGGCGTTGAGCCAAACGGTTTCACTTCCCTTTGTCAGGGGTGCCACGTCGCGGACTCAATCTCTCATTGAAATGCTACAATGCTAAGGCCTAATGAAATGTTATATAATACGGGCGACGATTTATAGCAGCCTTTTCTTACTGCTGAAGTATTTTCTCGGTGGTTTTTGTTTGGTCTGATGACGGTCGACTGAGGCTGGGCTTAGTAAATCATGATTTAAACAATAGCACTTGGAAAATTAATGCTAATTGGAGAGTTATTCATGTTTTCGAGAACTGAATGAGTTACGTGGCTTGTAAATTCTGTTTTGTATTATATCTTCACATCACAATAATAGCTACATTTTATTGTTCGCTTTTATGCTATAAATAACTTTGTAATCCTCTAAGAAGGAATAATTTACTAATGGTATCTATTTTTAACCGACTTCAAAAGAGGAGGAGGTTCTCAATTCGACTGTATTTTTTTAAATGTTTTTTACCTCAGAACTCCGTTATTTATAAGCCGATTTGCAAAATTCTTTTTTTGTTTGTAAGGATATAATTTACTTTCAGATTGGTCCCATAGACAATTTCATCAAAAACGATAAAACTACCTACTGGTAAAAATTACAACTTAAAAGTAAAAAACAAAAACTTTTTTGCAAAAAAAAAAAACAACCGACTTCCAAAAAAGACACTACAAAGTGAAAAATAACTTTAATTTCGGAAGTTGGTGGCAAACAACGAAAATGCGAACCCAACGACACCGACTTGTTCTTTCTCATAACTCCTGTCTTAATTCCGTGATAACCCTACCCACTTGTACCTAATTGGTAGTGCCGGAGTCGTTTCTCAGCGTCGTCACACTAACCACACGTGTTGTCTCAAAGGGACAGCTCTTTTGTTCCTTTTACCGGCGATCATATGTCGAACATATTGGACGGCGATATACTTTGATAAGCTTGAAATCTTCCCGTTTATCGTGACTATAAAATGAGGACATCTGCGTTTATGTTTTCTTTTGTTTATTGTGTGTTAGAAGTTTTATTGCATGGAAATGTGCACGTTTGTACACGTCTTATGAAGGCACATTGCGTTCGTGGGGGCCTACTCTGTAAGTCCGTAAACGAAAATACGGACCAGTCCGAAACTAGTTCGATACCTTGGAATTAACCCTACTGCCGATTAAAAAAAATTATATAAGTAGTTTATCAGCCATCTTGTTACCATAACACAAGCATTAGGTTGCTTAGCTTGGGACTAGATGGCGCTGTGTGAAATTTCCAGGGATATTATTATATTATTATTATTAATTAACCTTTTTCGACGGGCAAAAACACATTTGAGGGGCAATTCTCCTAATTTTAAGAACGTTCACAGTCTGATCTCAGTCTCAATCTGTCAAAAAATACTTCAAATATCCCTACATTTTGACAAGTTTTTGACATTTGTTTGTCGCCGAAATGAGACTGCGATTATATTTTGAAAGTTGTAAATTACGAGAATTGGCCTTCAGGTATAAGGACAACTCAAATTGTAGTGTCATTCATTCTTAGTTCAGACCTCGAAATAGTTTTATGACCGTAGGTAATACGGCCTAGCAAACGCCCTTAACTACGACTGAAACTACGGACATCTTGCTAAGAGAGTAGACTCCCTGACTCCCCTATCAGCTGATCTATTATCTCTGTCTTTCCTCCTTTTCTTTAGCCATATCATCATAGGTACTATCTATACCTATACTAATAATAAAGCTGAAGAGTTTGTTTGTTTGAAAGCGCTAATCTCTGGAACTACCAGTCAGATTTGAAAAATTATTTTTATTATATCTCATTTGATAACCCAATTCTTGAGGAAAGCCATACGCGCGCTATAGAATATCACGATAAAAACAAAAAAAAAAAAAAAAAAAAGGAAGGAAGAACTTTAAGCAAAAATAAATTAATATTGCGAGCAGGCGATGCGATGCGACGGAGTGGGTCGGAGGCACAAGAAATTTCACGCGGACGAAGTCGCGGACGGGAAGTTAAATTATAAAGAGTACCTATAAAAACAAGAATCAATTGCTTACAAAATAAATTGTCTTTTTTCAAGTGGAGCGGAAATTCCTTGCTTGTACATAGATTGCTTTTTAAAGAACCTGAGTATTTTTCCTTTTACTTTTTGTTAGCTCCAATTATTCAAACGTTTATTTTAATGAAGAGGCCAAAATTATATCAGTAGGCTTCCTAAGCTTAGGTAATAAATTTGTTCCTAATGATTAAGACCGCTATCTGAATTCGAATAAGGTAATAAATTCTCAGTAATTTCTCTCTAGTTTGGGTAAGGTAATAATAAGTCATATGTTATTTGCATGACATTTACCATTTTACCTTTAGCCTGGATTAATTATGAAAGCATTCACATTCGGTTAGCGTACCTTTCCCAGGATTTAGTAGGTACTTATAATTTTATTTGTGTCTACTCGAAGGTACTGTCAATATCGTAATTTATTATAACATTTTCGAATTACCACAGGAGGAAATTCTTGACTTAACTTTAAATGAAAGCTTTTCTACTAGGAGGTAGGTATAATTAATTTTAAAAAAATGATTATATTACTTTGAACATCAGAAACACCACACGTTTCTGATGTTCAAAGTAATATAATCATTTTCAAACTGAACAACTTTCTCTATGGGACCAACATCACAATCACGAAGAAAATATCAACTGTCTCATACAAAACTTCAATACCTACTCGACCCAAATGTATAATAGTAATAATAAATAATAAAAACTTTATTGTTCAGAAAAAACATTACAATATTTGAATAACACTAGCCTCCACACTAGGATTCCCTGTGTCGTGGAGACTAGTCTCCAGCGACCATTGGTCGCTGCTAGTCTCCTTCGTCTTACAAGATTATCATGGTAGGTAGGCTTCATACATAGCATCGGTCGGTATGATTTCTGAGGCGACAATAATCAGGGTGTTTTTCCAAACAAATAAATTAATTAAATATAAGCATGTAGTTAACTTATATGGATGGGATGGCTGACTATTTTTTCGCGATTACGACGTTGGTCCGATGAAGAAAGTTGTTCAGTTTTATGGTCTGTAGGTACCACATCCTTAAATATGATCACACGTTTCTATTACATGCTGTATATAACTTTTCATTCAAGAATGGAAATTTTGAACTTTTGATGCTATCTGTACCTTAGTTTATTTCTATTAGGGCTGTACTCTGTAATAAATATAATTAGGGATCCCGAATGTTAACAATAATAGCTTTTTATAATTTTCAAGCAGATTTGTGGTCCGTAGAAGAGCGTCTAAAATTGTACCGGTATTTTATGGAAATGGGTTCGTGAAAGGAAAGGTGGGTTTTTGTTAGAAAGAATTAATTGCTTTTGGAAATAAGGCTTCTAAGGTCGCTGAAATACGTTTTTGCTTGTAATATAAGTTATCAAATTGAGAATAATTGAAATTCAGAAGGGCAATTCTCGTAATTTTAAGAACGTTCACAGTCTGATGTCAGTCTCAATCTCAAAAAAAAAATATCTCTAATTACCCTACATTTTGACAAAGTTTTGTCATTTTTTTGTCGCTATTTCGTTTTTCCGTCTGAATTTGTGCCCCGTTGATGGCAATAACCTCACCCGCTATTACATTGGACTTATATAAACATAACTGGCAAATGTGGCTGAACTAGGAGCACCTCTGCCTAACCCTTCGAAGTATACCGGCGTGAAGTCATGTTACGATAAGTATAGCTTCAATAATTGTTTATTTATGTAAAATACATCTACGTCAAACTTTTGATAAAGCCCTGATCAAACACGTATCTATTTGTAGACGTTTACAGTTCCCAGGAAAGGTCTTTGTAGTTGTTCGGGAGGAAATGGTGTCCTAGTAGATATAGCTTCTCATTTAAGAATGGTGTACTATATATATAATATTATATCTTATTCATTTAATGTATAAAATGAGTTTGTTATGACAGCGTAAAAAGTTTGAAATGCGATAATCCTGCTTAGAAATGTTACGAGACATTTTCTCAAAGTATCTATTATGGAATAATTTTCAATGTAAGTGAGTCAGCACCCTAATTGCGTAACACACAGTCAGCCACATTCTGAATAATTTGGAACTATATTGCTAATCCATTGCTTCATATGTTCGAAAAATTTGTCACCTCAACAACGTAAGTAACGCAATGAACGTTGTTGAATTGTCAAAGTGAAACCCATTGCTGCTAATAGTGTGTTACGAAATTACCCCGCAGGTTCCATCACATCAAATTACCCCGCAGGTTCCATCACATCAAATTACCCCGCAGGTTCTATCACATCAAATTACCCCGCAGGTTCCATCACATCAAATCTGTTATTTTTATTTTATCGTGTTTAGATACCAAACTACAAAAAACCTGCTATATCTACCACTTGACCTACTAATAAAACTAATTCCATCCTAACTTGGCACACTTCTGTTATCAGAAATAATTACTATCTCATTTTACGGGTCTCTAAGTTCCTAAGTTGCAGATGCACTCGACTGTCGCTAATCTTAATGAAGTAATTAGTGGTATCCGTTTGGTAAGGCTCTCTGTGGCTTTAATGGAACTTTTTGTATAGTTGCTTGTCTCATTTGGACGACCGCGAAAGGAGTGAGGATAAAGGATTTTGTGTGAACAATACAAAATCTTTTCAGCCCGGTCGTGGATGACGTTTGGCACCCTACGTAGATTTTCAGTATTATAACCATTTCATTCAACTATCAAGAATCACAGTTCTGAGGGGTAATTCCCGTATTTTTAGGAACGCATTCGCATTCTAATCTCGGTCTCAATCTGTAAAAAATACCACTGATTTCCCTAAATTTTTGACAAGTTTTTGACATTGATTGTCGTGCGACTAGATTTTGATCGTTCTTAATTACAAGAATAATTAGCCTTCTGATTTGAATAAAGTAATGGACAAGCATTAGATTGCTTAGCTTGGGACTAGATGGCGCTGTGTGAAATGTCCAGGGATATTATTATTATTATATAAGTTGGTAGTAATTTACTTAACAATTAATATCCCGGAGTTTCTACCTTTGATGCGACCTTTGAATGAATAGCACAACGTGCTGAGTTATATCCATGACAAAAATTTTATGTCATATAATAATTCATTTATACATTCTATATATACCTACCATGGAACTTCTGTATGCCCTCGAGTTTGACATGAGCTACAGGAAAATAGCTCATATCTTCAACATGAAATAAGTCGTTGTGGGTTGACTGGCTAATAAAGGAGTTTCATTTGTAAAGGTATTATTACGCCTAATGACATTTAAAACTCACATGAGGAAAAATCCCGCTAGCAAAACCGGCAGTCCATAGATATAGGAATAGATTTCTATGCGGCAGTCAGAAAAACACAAAAAAATATTTTTCTCTTTGAAGTCATATGAATACTTACATTTCATTTGTGTTATTACTTTGAACAGGTTGTCACAGACGTGCAGCCTTCAATAATGATGAATGATGGTATTCTCAGCGTCCCAGAAATTTTAATCAACCTTTATTTTACGCACCTTTTTTCGCTTGCGTGGTAACGGAAAGTAATTTGAATGAACCTCGCGTGGACATGATTTTAGTACGGTCGAGTTATATGCGTATTTTTCGGGCGTAGTATTTTTTTATTAAGTAAGAAAATGCTGCTAAAGTTGAGAATTTTATCCGTTGAATTAAAAATCCTTTCGGTATTTTTTTATTATTAAACGAGATTGATTGAGGGGCTAGTGGCTAAATAATAACAGCCGCACAAATCGATTGAAGTTTAAGCTATGCTTGCCGCTGTTGGCTCGTGGATGGGTGACCATCCATTACAGATCGAGACCCCTCTGTGCCTCGGAAAGCGCGTTAAGCCCCGGCTGTCATACGATGCTGATAAATGATTTTATTTTGTAAGTAGGTTTGTACAAACACTTTTACACGTCAATCTTTGACAGTCGTTATGGGTAGGTAGTCAGAAGCCCGAAAGTTTGACAACCAGTCTTGCCATGGGTATCGTGTTACCCAGTAACTGGGTTGTGGAGGTCAGATAGGCAGTCGCTCCATTTAACATACTGGTAATTAAGTGCATCCGGTTACACTGGAAGCCGATCCCAACATAGTTGGGCAGATTGACTTTATAATCGAGATTGAATAGAGTAGAATCATGTAAGACAGATGTCTTACATGATTCTACTCTATTCAATCTCGATTGAATCGGTGTAGCTCTTGTAGGTGTGGGGGCCCTATAGATTATAGGGCCCTCACACCTACAAGGGCTACACCTTAAAATATGGATGTTAATATACATTACTATATACAACTTTACCCCTGTCACGAGCCGCATGTATTATTGTTATTACGTTATCGGAGGATAAAGGGCAAAATCTGTAGAAATTCATTCAAATAGCACAAATAATAATGAAGGGAGGTCTGATCATAGTAATTTTTTAAATAATTGTTATATCAGTAAGAAAATCTTTGTAAATCTTTGTAATCTTGCCTTCGGATATTTTTTTATTGACCTTACTCAGACATTGTGACTTATAACATCGTCTTGGATGAGTCTATGAAGGTTTTATCATTGTGATTCAATTAAATAAATAATAATATTATCTTCTTTTCTCTTACAAAGTCTCCAAAACAAAGTGTGAATCATAACTCCATTCTTGGAGAAATGGAGTCACGAATCACACTTTGTGACAAGTGTTCACATAGTTACTATCGTTTTTTTATGCTCTTAAGGACATCCATCCTGTACGGGAAACACGCATGTTATTGACGTCCACCATCTCAAACCTATAAATAAACAATACGACATCCGAAATCGATTTCTCCGACGATAACGTTTGTAATTGACATTTGTTTGCAAATATTTATGAATAGCTTTTACCCGAGGCTTCGCTAGCGTAGCGTAGAGGTTCGAAATTATCCCACGTGAACGTACTACTGGGATAAAAAGTATTCTTTGTCCTAACCCAGGTTATGGTCTGTCTGTGTGTCAAATTTCATCCAAATCCATTCAGCCATTAAGGTGTGAAAGGTAGGTAGATGCGTGTTTACAAATGTGTTTTTCATGCCAATAAGTACTTTTACGGGGTTGCGCTATACTTATAAGCTTTTGGGCAGACAAATTTTCAATACGAGCTCCGTATGCTTCTATAACCCAACGCATGAGTAGTACTTAATAAAGGTGCAGAAGGGAATGCATTCTGTTTCTACATGAACTTGTATACAAACGCTTTTTCAAGCCGTTACTTTCGCCTTTATAATATTAGTATGGAAATATAGACTAAAACGATAAAGGAATCTTCGTATCGTAAGTTAATAACACATTTACAATTTAATAAAACATTTACTCGTATCTCTATGTAAATGATGTCACTTCCGTCACACACAGATGAGGCATTTATATGCAAGTGAATATCATTTCGTACTTTGCATTCTGCGCTTGCGCCTAGTTCCTGTATCAATTTATTTTGAGTCACTCTTATCGATGATCGTTGCGCCGATGTATCGATAGTGTGTTTTGATGGAATTAATGAATAAAATAATGCGTAATTTGTCCTTCGAATGAAGGTATGTTTGTTATTTTTCAAGTAATTTCGTCACTTTGTTGTTAAAGTATCGGCTACTATATTTTTTATTTTTATTTTACACATATAACATAACATCACGCCTGTAATCCGCAAAGGTTTAGGCAGAGGTGTACCTATATTACACCCACTTTTCGCCAGTTATGTTTAATTCTCATGTAATAGGGGCGAGCCTCTTTTTGTCTTGCTGAAAACAACAAAATAAGTACTATCGCCAAACCCTATATCTGACCAATTTGAAAACAAAATCCCGTGCACATGATGACCGCAGCCGTGTCCAAAAGAGAATTATTTTTAGGTCGACTAATGATATGCGCTGCAAGCAGGAATAGTCCTTACGGTGGTCAGATATAGATTTTGGCGAAACTACCTACTTCTACATAAAATAGCAGAAGTAAACTCAAAATTAATACAAAGTAGGCTACCAGAAAAAAAGTAGGTACTCAAGCATCAAATATTTTTATTGGAAATTGTGTAATTTAGCCAAATATTTAATACTTTACGAAAAGTATTGAATCCCTTTATAATTTACAGGACAAAGTCCATAAGCAAAGTTGGATGAGCGAAAAACAATTTTAATAGAAACATAGTTCGATAAACACTTTCCTGATATGAAATATCGAAGATTTATGGGCACAAAAAGAAAACTCATTTTCATAATGTTCAGGGTGTGCTTAACCCATGTTTTTTGTTCACTGAGGAATATAATCCTCTTTAGTACCTAAGTACCCTAAGTTTATACTAATATTACAGAGAGCCGCAAAAAGAGCAAATTTAGTGAGTTTGTGTATATTGATAGATCGTCCAAACGATTGTTCTTCTAGAAGCTCTTCCAGAAGGACTTTGATCGTCCTGCTAGTAGGACGTTATTTTGTATGAAGTGTGACGCACGTCCTTCTGGAAGTACGATAGGTACTGGCAGGACATCATACGTTTGTGACTAAATCAGTGGTTGTAAACATTTTTTCCTACCTCCTCATATAATAGTTTATCAATAGACTCATAAGACTTATAATAATGGATATAAACATTATTGTTGGTTAACTGGATAAAAATCAAACACTTATTTGTTAAAATAGGTAACAGAAACATTTTAATCTAAAAAATAAAAACTAATGGATATAAACATTATTGTTTGTTATCTGGGTAAAAAAATAACAACCAACTTTCTAATTCACTTAGCTTTTTGGACGAGTTTAATAACTTCAGTTTATACACGCCGTCTTTATATACGTCTATCGTCAGCCATCTTGCTCACACTAATCATACAATGATGCAACAAACACGCCTAGAAAAAGAAAGAGACAAACTATCTACTTGTATCAAACCAAGTCCTACTGGCAGTCCCGTTTGGGTAAAATAAACCAATAAAGTTGCGTCCTACCGGCAAGACCGAAAGTCCTGCTAGCAGGACTCTGGACGATTTATCAATATGCGGAGGGTTACCTCCGAAGCCACTTCCTATTTGAAAAAATCTTTTACTATTTGAAAAATACATTAGTCCAGATGAGCATAGGCTGTTTATTACGTAAATATATACAAAAGAAGTACTTAATATAAAGTGAGTTAGGAATGTGAGAATGTTGAAGTCAAATCCAATTTGGATAATCTTAATTAAAAGCCTACGAAAAATCCACCCAAAGGTTCCTACTCGTACTTTTAATTTGATATCGCTAATGAGATTCAAACACTGATCACTTGTCATTATAGCTTGTTTTTTTTTTATTACATTAATGAGAAAACAAGAAATTATCTTATTTTTTCTAAGGTATTGTCAATAAATATCAAATATAATCAATATCATAATATACAGACCATATATGGTAACGCCTTTAGCCATTGCGGAGAAAATAAACGACAGCAGTCCCAACCCAACCCTTGCAACTCAGATAAAAAGTTGTCCCACAAAAGTTGTAAATACAGTTCCCGAAGTTTTTCTGTTATATCCGTAATGTATGGCTCTCTTTACATAACTGTCATTCCCATGAACCCCAAAGGGTTACGCGGAAATGTACTAGCATGTACCCTCATTTCTGACAGTATTAAGTCCGAAGTCCCATGTGCCAGAGATTGGGTACTTGGGTACAAGACCTTTGTAATCAAAGGGAACATGTCGCAACGCTTTTTTTTTTTTTTTTTGAGGATGGGAAATCATCAAATGACTCCTCCCGCTCTGGGTGGAGCAGAAGGGAGTGTCAGACTTTTACTGACTAAAACCCACCCGTGTTCCTTCCTTAGCCCTTTATGTTCCAGGGCAGCGGTAAACCCTTTCGGATGGTCCCGCTACCCTGGCAGGCTTCGGCCCTGTGGGGCCCCGTCACTTGCTGACATCTCTTTGAGGCGCGCGTGGAACACGAACACGCCGTCCGGCACGGGCCTAGTCCTGATCGGACGGAGAGCTACCCATTACTCTCCGCCCGCAGGCCCGCGCCTACGGTGGCCGGGAGTCGTCACGCGGCTCCCGACGCCCGGAGCGTCTCCCGCGGCGGCTGAGGCGTGAGGTGCGCAAGGCGCGTTCCCTCGCCCACCCCGCCACCTCCTTCGCTAGCATGACTGCTTCGCAGAAGGAGGTGACTGCCTCCCACTCCCTCTCACCCCGGACCATGGCTTGAACCAGGGCCGGGCGCGAGAGGTCGCCGCCGCTGCCAATCGCCTCTACGAGGACACGGCGGTGCTCTGCCCAAGCAGGGCAGACCTCCACCGTATGCTCCACCGTGTCCTCTGGGCGATCCTGACAGTGGTGACACCCGGGCGTCTCCTCCCGCCTGATGATGTGCAGGAACCTCCCGAAACATCCGTGTCCGGAGAGGACCTGCGTCAGGCGGTAGGTGAGAGCGCCGTGACGTCTCTCTAGCCACTCCTCAAAGAGGGGTCTTACCGCCGCTATCGTGGCGTGCCCTGCGCTGGGTTGCGATAGTCGCTCCTTCCATGCCGCCATGAGATCGCACCGGAGGTTCGTCCGCTCCGCCGCGGTTTGCCGCGGATGCGGAGTTTCCCCCCGGCGTAGTGCCTCCGCGCGCCAATCATGATAACATCATCTACCGTTTTCCAACTATGTTGGGGTCGACTATGGGTCTAGCCGGATGATGCTGAATACCAGTACTTTACATGAAGCGACTGCCCTTCTGAGCACCACAACCCAGTTACTGGGTAACATGATACTCCTTGGTAAGATTAGTTGGACATACTGTTGTCATCATCTGTCTGTCGGTCAGTATGTTGGGGTCAGCTTCCAGTCTATAATGCGGATGCAGCTGAATACAAAAAGAAGAAGTATTGAACATAGTGACAGACAGACATACCGTTGTCAAACAAAAATAAATACAACAGACGCTACGGCCAGACCGCAAGTCTGGCGGGTCCAACGAGTTTGACCGTAGGATAAAATTTAATAGCAGAAGGCAACAAGGCGCACCAAATTTAATACCGATATTAAGTCACATCTGGTTAGACTAGAAGCAACATATTTTTAGGAAAAACTAGACTGAAAATAGTTGAAGGAACCTTATGTCCTTAATGTGTTGCTAAATAAATAAGGAAAAATGGGCAACCGCCATTTTGTAGAGGCTCATTGCAGAGGCTCCTAGCAGTGGATTTAGATAATCTCATGTTAAGTTTACTGTAATAATATTGTGTATTATATGGATAACATTGCTTTTATTACTTTGTTACTGGCGCTTTTTTAGGAATAGGAACGAAATAAAAAAGAGTTTTACTCCGGTGAAATCTAAATGAAATCCTGAAACCTTTGGTATTCAGTCTTGATTACAATATACAAGCTAACACTAATATACTCGTATATATGTCGCAGTAAGATAGATAAAGCCGTAATATAGTTATATCCCTAGGGATATAATTATATACCGTAACATAGTTATACCAAAGCGATTCTTTACTATCTCACTAGGAATAAAAGCGTCGAAGTTTAGTGATATACTTATATTACTAGATTAAGTTCAGTGTTATAAATATATTAGGGTATAATATACATTATATACAAAGGAAAAGTTCATTGGGCATCAAAAAACTAGTCCGCGTCGCTGTCAATTGGATAAGTGCCTAAAAGGCTGGCAGCATTGCCACGTTGGATGGCAATGCTGATTCTTTGGCCTAAAAATAGGCCGGCCCTCTGGTCACGTGAACAGTCGACCAAGGACCAACCGCTTGGCGATGCCCCGAAACAGTCGATGAGCATGATTTTTGGGTATTTAGGGTTTGCCTGGGTCCAAGTTTTGATAATAATCATTATTATGTACGACCATTGACCAAGTATAATTTTGCATACCTTTCTCTACTGGAAACATATTCGTAGGAATTACTTCTTAAAACCAAGATAATGGACGTACGGTCGGAAATAAGTAACCAGTGTCGTCGGATATAATTGAAATTTTGTAAGAAACCGATGGATGTTTTCGAATAAAATAAATAGAAAACAAACAGTTAATTTATCAAATTAAATTTCATTCGAAAACATCCTCGGTTTGTTATAAAACTTTAACTATATCCGACGACCCTGGTTACTCATCTCCATTGGTGACTGTACGTTTGGGTAATGTGTTGGCATCAGTTACAGAAAGCCAATCGGATCACCTGAGTTTTTCATTTATCAGCCTAATAGACCTTATATATCACGTCTGGAGAGGCTGGTGATTAGGGCAATTTCCCTTCGTTCGCAAACTTCAGAAGATTTTTTTGAGTATAATTTCTTACGGAGTTTCATGAAAAACAGCAACATTTTCTGGACGGTGTTCTATTTACTTAATGAGTCATCCCAAAACGGTTAATGCAATTATAATTTTCCGGGTAATTTGTTCTTTACCATCGTCTATCTCGTGTAATCTACAAGCATGTTGTGCAATTATAAACTTTATCACCACATCTGAACAACCAAAATAATGAAGCACTAAGATAAATCTTTGAAGATAAAAGTTGCAGAAAATATTTTACTGCGATAAAATCGAGGCGCTATAATTTCAATTTCAAAAATTCTGTAAAGAAATAATAAAACCAAGTTTTATGTGAGATACTGAGATACCTAAGTTTTAAATAAACTTCATTTCTGAAGTTGTTGACACCGATTTTCTTGTTAGGTAAAGTAAAACTTACGAGCGAAGTCTGCAGAAGATTATTTCCTTTGCAGACTTCGCTCGCGCTGGTGTGCGCCCCTGTTCATTTTTGTGCTTGAAGTATTAAATAAAAAAGTGTAACTTTTTATAACTAATATGTAGTTATAAAAAGTTACACTTTTTTATTTAATACTTCAAGCACAAAAATGATCAGAGGCGCACACCAGCGCGAGCGAAGTCTGCAAAGGAAATAATCTTCTGCAGACTATAATATGTGACTATGAATATGTTGAACACGAAACTATAATATGTAAAATGTACTTCGTGCTTGCCGCGCTTTTTCACGCAAACGACATGCAAGAATAAAATGGCGTTCCATTTTTTTAAACTACCCTACAGAGATTAGAACATAGAAGCGTGAATAATTTAATACTTGCACCACTAGTCGTTAAACTAATTGGCAACAAACATTGCGGAGCTAGTGAGTGCACCTTTGTGCAGCCAACTAATCAAAATGCATAACTTTCTCCAACAATGTCAGTGCAGAGACAACCAGTCCAAAATCCAAAGGCATGCCCTGCAAAGTTTCCCCTTACTCTAAAATAAGTGAAGTGAATTTAAACTGAAGTAAGTATCTAAGTATTTTGACAAAGACTTGAATGCTCAAACTTGGCTGTGGTTGTCTACAAATTTTGTAGACTAGGAATCTGGAATGTTTCATTAATTGAATTTTGAGGTAATCTGACTTGTCTGGTCTGCGAAGTGTCAACTTTTGGTCGACTGTATTAATTACCTGTGGATTATCTTTAATTTAAGTGGCAACGGCCCCGACTTGTAGGTCGTGGTTCGAATCCAGACAGACGCTTTACTTTATGTAAATAATTTTATTACCAAAACATCTTGAGGAAATCAGCATGTTCTAGAACCAAAAATTCGAAGACACACTGGGTCCGCGTGGTAGATTCTAACTTTTCACGGTGAGATTTTTACAGAATCAATCGGCTGCCTATTGATTCTGTAAAAATCTCACCATGAAAAGTTCGGTGAAGTGAGCTTAGAGTGAGCAGCCAATAGTGTGAATCCCTAGCATTAGTTGGAATGACAGCTCACTCCACGCTCACTTCACCTATGTTTTCACGGTGAGATTTTTACATAATCGATCGGATCGAATCGCACTCCTGGAACATTACTTATAGGCTGATTATGTTTGTCCTGTATTCATAAAGTTTAAATTTACGAATTACATGAGTTAGAAGGTACGGTATAACGACTTATTTAATTGAGAATGAACTTCGAAAGCTTGCTTGTTAAACTTACAGAAATTAATTGACAAGCTGCTGTTGCTTAAGTAATAACAGCCGCACGGATCGATCGCATACTTTGAAGTTTAAAATCATCATCTGCCTTTATGTTGAGGTCGGCTTCCAGTCTAACCGGATGCAGCTGAACACCAGTATTTTGCATGGAGCGACTGCTTATCTGACCTCCACAACCCAGTTACTGAGTAATACGATATCCCTTGGTAAGTCTGGTTGTCAGAGTTTCGGGCTACTGACGACCCGTAACGACTGTCAAAGATTCACGAATCTACAGAAGATCCACAGCCGGGACCAACGGCTTAACGTACTTTCCGAGGCACGAAGGGCTCTTGGTTTTGTGAAGATGCTCACCCATCCATGGACCAATCGCGGCAAGCGTAGCTTAACCTGATCGATTGCCCCGTGCGGCAGTTATTACTTAGCCACAAGCCCCTCGAAGATTAAAATATGTCTTAAAATTAAATATTCCTTAAATTAGATACCCCTTTCGCATAATTGGTTCTCCCAAAAAGATTGACATGAAAGCTCTGAACATTTTGATATCGGACCGCTTACCTGCCTATTAAAAGGTTTCTCGTGGGTTTTGACCCATTTTATCATAGATATTAGCTGATTATCAAAGGGCTGGCTATTAGGATCAAAACGTTATTATAAAACTGATACAACAGGAATATAAGTAACTAGCTTCGTCGTATCGCATCACCTGCCCGCGCTATTACTTCGCTTTCGATAAGCGTTTCCGCCGGTTATAAAAAAAAATCTTCTGTTTCATAGAAAAGTGCATGTGCAAGTACATACGCGGTCAAAAAAATAAATGTATGGAACAGCAATATTTTTTTTTAATTACCGACGAAAAATATCGACGCTCTCGGGTCAAAACTCACGTGCTGAATCCATGCAGTTTGCGCGTCGATGTCCGTGCCATCCTGTATAATACGGCGTAGTGTGCGGAACCATAATATTGATAAATATTTTTGACATCTTGCATTTACAATATTATTATTATTGTGTTTTTGCGGCCTTACAAATCGGTTACCATGGAAACCAATCCTTGTAATTTACCCGTCCTTTCTCTTCAACTGTTATTTACTCTGGCGATATAAAAACATAATTACTTCTGTATCTAGGGCGAGTTTGAGAGGCTGTTCGTTATGTAAATAGGACGTTGTTGGTCGGAGTGGAGCCAATATTTGTTATAGCTGTGTCACATTATTCATTTGAAAGCAAATAAAGTTGCCAATGTTGGCATTGTTACGACATCGTGATGATGTTAATTGAAATTGTATTTTTATTTTTTGGGACACAATTACTTTCGCGATATTGTAACCTTTACTGAAGTAATGTATATTGAATAAATTGACATTTAATTATATTCTGACCTATTCTGTTGCAGTATTGTAATTTTTATTTTATGTTATATGGGTTTTAAACAAATTTTATTCTTTAATACCTAAAAGGTACTTATTGCAGTTCAAGCGTGTGTGTGTGAATGTGTAGTGTGCTTAGTAATAACAAAAACTTACATTTTGAACACTTTCAGGCGCAATTGACGGTTGAAGAAATCTGTAACAAATAAACCAATATCATTAACTAAATCTTGTAATTTTGTTTAGAATTGGACTGGCATGGCGTTCACTACAGGTTTTTTTTTTATATGTTTAATGGTAAATTCCAAATACCTAATCTAATTTTTAATCTAGATGCATGCTCATACATCGTTCTAAAATTATACAGTCAAGTCGATGTATTCTGCAAAAATCTCACCGTGAAAACTTAGGTAAAGTGAACTGTCAATAATGCCAATACGTATCAGGTGAAATGTTCAAACTAACTTCACCTAAGTTTTCACGGTGAGATAATTACAGAATACATCAGCTGTACCTATCAGCCCTGTAGAGTGCTAAGAAAGAGTATCTCCACGAAGGAATCAAAATCACGTCGCACACATAAAGTCAATCAATTAGACGTTCTAAGCACGTATCTTATAAACGGTAACACAGTCATATATAACATTATTCACTTGAGTCGCTGTCGGTCCCTTCTGTGTTTGCCAACAGCTTTATTGCCCGACCTGTCAGTTAATGTCAGTGGCAAATGGTTGAAATTTGTCCAAACTTTAGATCAGATAAGTAAACTGTCCTTTAAGGGGGATACTCTAAGGCCCGTCACGATCAATTATATTGCAGAATATCATGAATTGCGCAATTTTTTTGACCGTCTAGGGTCAACATTGAAGATTGCGCAATGATTGAACGAAAGTTTGAGTGAGTTTAAATTTTATTGCATCATATTTTTTCATTGCACCGTGTAGGATCTGGTAGAAAGCCTGACATGGTCACGGTACTCTAGACAAGTCTTGTTTACGCGAAAACATTTACGTTTATGAGCTGTCAATGTTATTGCGTCAATATAATCGATCGTTTGAGGGCAAGGGGTGATTCAGCTGCATCCGGTTAGACTGGAAGCCGACCCCAACATAGTTGGGAAAAGGCTAGGCAGATGATGATTCAATATTATCTAAACTATTATTTTAAAGATAAAAGATTTATTTTTTTATATGTATGGTTGTTACGCTTTCACGCCAAAACGTCTGAACGGATTTGGACGATATTTGACGCATGAGTTGATCATGACCTGGATTAGGAAATATAATACTTTTAATCCCGATATTCCCACGGGATTGAGACTTATGCGGGTGAAACCGCGGGACGCAGCTGGTTGCACAATAAAAGTATTGTACAATCTTATTGTAGGTGTAAGTAGGTATCATGATCATCATACGATCTAATATAGACCTACAATATGCAAGAAAACGTAAGAAAATATGAATATCGCGAAATTAGGAATATATTATGGCTACTAATATGAATTGAGCATTCCCCTTAACTAAACTGTCCTTTAGCTTAAAACGTTACCTCGGCCCATTATTTTTCCTTATAGAAGCTCTTTTTGCAGAATAACCCTTCGTGTACCGACTTTAGGAGATTTATCCTCGTTGACCTTAACTTGTAAAAGCTTACAGTAATCCGTTTGATTTTTTTGTGCTGTCCTATATTGAGGTACACGGTTAAAGGATTAGGTGCCCGAAAAAGGGCTCGGCCTTGTTTTAGCGGCCCTCGTGTACGTACTTGTGTCAAAATAACAAGGCCTTTTTTTTGTGGATGGGAAATCATCAAATCCCTCCCGCTCTGGGTGGAGCGGAAGGGAGTGTCAGACTCTTACTGACTAAAACCCACCCGTGTTCCTTCCTTAGCCCTTTATGTTCCAGGGCAGCGGTAACCCTTTCGGACGATCCAGGCTTTACGTACGGTTTACGTTTGAAACTTTTTTAACCTTACTCTACGAAGTATTAAAGAACAGCCCTGTATAGGTTTGATTTGTGGCATTATACACATGAGATTTTTCTTCTTTTTGAGAAGTGGAAAGAAGAAGTAGCTACCGCAGTAAGTATCAGCCGTATCAATGATAGGCATGAGCCCACCCACAGTCGTAGTCCAATTCTTAAGCTCTTGGATTCATTTGGTATAATAATTACATAGAAAATCTTACGAGTATATATAGGTAGTCATATAAAATTCAACTGCTCAGTCCGCGCAGTTAAATTTTGAGCCAAAGATGTTTTAAACTTTTTGCCATCATCATCATCTGCCTAGCCTTTTCCCAACTATGTTGTATTCGGCTTCCAGTCTAACCAGATGCAGCTGAATACCAGTATTTTACATGGAGCAACTGCCACAAACTTTTTGCCATCAATACGCTAAAAAGAAGAATAGAAAATCTAACTTATTCAAGTCAAATTATTGAACTCGTTTTGCTCGCTCATACGTTTTGTTTCTAAAGTCACTGTCCCTTCCATGGTTGCCTGGAAATGTTCGCAGAAAGCGATATGACTGCCCATTGTACATTTTGTAGTGTTAAATGATTTTTTTATGTTATGTATTTTTTGTGGTATACAATAAAGTATATAATATAAATATAAATAAATAAATCACAATGATAGCTTAACCTATCCAAAGAAAAAGAAAGAAAGAAAAAGTATTTATTGCGACTCGTACAGGAATCCCGGTCCAGAATCAGAATCAGAATCAGAATTATTTATTTGTGAAACATAGGTGAAGAACATATATACATTAATCATACATGTCAAGGTCTTAAATAGATAAGTGTTGCACTATGCTTTGTCATTGTTTCCAGAATGCTCGAATATTCGAGCTCGCTTTGCTCCTTCTTTGATGAAAGCGGATATAAGTCAGGATTTGTAGATGCAATGACCTGAGCTGAATGAGCTTAGCCTTCCAAGTCAGTATGCTTTTTTATTTCTTTTGTAAAAAACTATACCCTGTTTTGGAACTTCGCCGCAGTCGGGTAAAGGGCCCACAACAAATTTTGATACAGGGACTACCACTACCTTTAGGACTAGCTACGCCACTGAGCGAGTCCATATTTACGGCACCTACTTATATACCTCTACGTACCTATTACGTACCTCTGAAGTATTTATTAAAACTAGCACAAAACACTAATTTGAATTCCGTTATCCAAATGGAGTTCAATCCAAGACTCGTTAAGTTGAATTGGAGAACTATTAACCGAAACACGGAAATAACAAATGCTACATCCACTAAATTCCGATGTAGGTCAGACACGGTATTAAGTTCACCAGCTAAGTTACACTTCTAAAGCTTAAAGTACCAACATACTTGCCTACTTTGTATCCACTAATCTATTAAAGCCTCCACAGATTTACCTTCTGAAACCTACCCGATTTTCATTACAAAAGTAGACTTATTACGTTTCATTGAAACGAAGCACTCAATATCCTACTTCTTACTAATTATAAGTGCGAAAGTTTGTATGGATGGATGGATAGATGGATGGATGGAAGGATGTTTGTTACTCTTTCACACAAAAACTACTGAACGGATTTGAATCAAAATTTGGCAAACAAATAGTTTATAATCAGGATTAACACATAGGATACTTTTTATCCCGATATTCCCACGGGATCGAAACTTATACGGGTGAATGATCCCGTACAATGCTTTGCTGCGTGGGGCGCAGGCAGCTAGTGCCTTTATAATTGTACAAGCTTCCACCAGCAACTTTCGTATCCAAAGCCTCCTTGTTTTCACACGACCTCAATTCGAGTCACTTTTATAGGGTTTTAAACTCCTATTTTAAACCCTGCAATGAAAACAGAAACATTTTAACATGTTACTGATTCGAAAATGGCCAAATTGCTCACGAGCAGTAAAAGGTTATGTTAATTTGATTACCGCCCTACGCTCATTTTAATTTGATGTGCTCCTTTGTGCATGTGACATTATCTAAAATTATATTTCTTCCCGATCTTAATCACACAGATTGCAATAAAAACGGCCAAGAGCAAGTGTTTCGCATGCGAGTGTTCCGTACGGAACATTTTGCGTGCGAGTGCAACGTTTAACACTATTTTAAATCAAAACACGTTTCTTGTATGGCGAACCCTTTCAATTTTTAATTTAATTTTTATAAATACTACTTTATTCTATTATTTTATTGCTATAGAAACCATAGTAGTGATAATAATCTTAATTTTGTACTACAAGTACACAATCCAATTAGTAACAACTAGCTTCTGCCCGCGGCTTCGCCCGCGTGGATGTCGGAAATTATCCCACGGGAACGTGCTAACAGGATAAAATGTATGTGTTTCCCCAGAATGCCATCTATCTCGCGGGCCCTTTGTGGCTAATTACAATAGAAAACCAATTGTGTCTCACTATTATTAGTGGTGATTAAGAGGGTACCTATATGATATCTTTACCTAAGTACCTACCTAATCCTGCCAGGGTAGCGGGATCATCCGAAAGGTTTACCGCTGCCCTGGAACATAAAGGGCTAAGGAAGGAACACGGGTGGGTTTTAGTCAGTAGGAGTCTGACACTCCCTCTGCTCCACCCAGACCGGGAGGAGTCATTTGATGATTTCCCACCCTCAAAAAAAAAAAAATGTACCTACCTAATTTAAAAAAAATAACTCAATAACAGAAAATTAAATACCTACCTACCTAAATAAACCTATTTCTGATGATAACTAATCTAAACTCAATAAATAAGCAAAATCCCTAAAAACTAATATCTATACGAATGACTAATCCTACCTAACAGTATTATAAAATAACCTACGGTCACTACGTACACTATCAAATATACTACCTATACTTTACAATTAAAATCTATACCTACGACTTATATAAAAATAAACCTAAATAACTCTAAAAACTAAAAGGAATAAAAATGAACTCCATTGCGGGTGACTTAACCTACGACAAACTTATTATTTGCGGTTTTTGCAGTATCGGGTCTAGGGATCGAACCGCAAAATTAAGTTTGTTTTTTATTGTATATACTTTTCCGGGATAAAAAGTACCCAGTGTGGTGCCCAGGATATTAAAGAATAATTATACCAAGTTTCATCGTAATCGAACCGGTAGTTTTTGCGTGATGCCTGAACAAACAGACAGACAGACAGACAGACAGACCGACAGACAGACAGACAGACAAAAATTTTTTTAATCACATTTTTGGGTTCGGTGTCGGTCTAGTAACACCCCCTGCCATTTATTTTTTTGATATTTTCAATGTACAGAATTTTCACTTCTACAGATTTATTATAAGTATAGAATAGATGACTTAAAAATTATATTAGTAAACTTTTACAAACTAAACCATCTAGAAATGACGTGTCCCAAAACACGATGGCACGTGCCTCTAGTACGCAGCACGGACACCCAGTGTCATATTCTTTTCCTATTAATTCTCGATTTGATTGTTATGTTTTCTTTAATTTTGATTCATAGATTTTATTTAGTTTTTTTATAATTTGAAGCAAACATATTTTACAGGCGAATATCAACCACTGCGCCTGCGCTCAGGACCTGTTGCTCCAGAGCATGGCGCAGTGGTCGATTAATATCGCCGTGGTCGCTGAGCCGTACTTTGTCCCGCCCAGGGATAACGGGGTGGAGGACCTTAAAAGGGTTTACCGCTGCCCTGGAACATAAAGGGCTGAGGAAGGAACACGGGTGGGTTTTAGTCAGTAAGAGTCTGACACTCCCTTCTGCTCCACCCAGAGCGGGAGGAGTCATTTGATGATATCCCATCCTGAAAAAAAAAAAAAAAAAAGCAAACATATTTTACTTTTATTGATTCGAACATGTTTTTAAAATAAATGTTTAAATGGTAAACCCTCCATATTGGTGCCTAAGATACAGGCTTGCCTAGTTTGGGGCCAATGTAAAATCTCTGTCATCTTTTGAGCAATAAAGTTTTTATTATTGTTATTATATAAAGGGACAATACAGAACAGGGTAGTACATACACTGTGAAAATTTCAAGTGTCTATATATTACGGTTTAAAAAAGTACGGATGGACGGACAGCCGAGCCGAGTAATAGGGTCTCGTTGGCACCCTTTGGGTACGGAACTCTTAAAAAGAATGGAAGGAATGAGGACGGATGCTTTCCGCATAATTTCACACTCGCCGCGTTGAAATTAAAAAAAAGTATAATATTTATGAGAATAATGTTCCCGCGGGCAAAACGTTGTGATTATATTCTCTTAACTCGTGGGAGTTTCATTTATTACATTGCAGTGTGAAATAAAAAATAAATCCTGTACCTAAGTATTCACATTTTTACCACTTGTGAAGTTAATATTGAATACAAGGGTTGGGCTATTTTTATGTTATTTTTAAAGGCCAATAGACAGGTACACAATGATTCACAATTTCTTTCGATTTTATTTTCGAAAAATTCACCGATCCGTATCCAATCTAAAAATATACGGTGAATTTTTGGAAAATAACAGTGAGATAATATTTTATCTGACTGTTAGAATGCAAGTCCTCGGTAAGTTAATATTGGTTATCCGTTTTAAACTCCTACGCTTCCTAAACTTGTCTAATTAGGAAATTTTGTTCTGATTTTCTGTCTGGCACAGAAGTTCGAAATTACAAGTTTAAATCCGAATTGCCCTTCTCTCAAAATTGAATTGGCTTCGAACGCAATAGGTTCTCGTAATACAATACCAAAAGTTATAGGTCTCAGTAGATTATTACTGAGACCTACTTTTGAATACTGAGCTACAAGAGTACACTCATCGAATAGACTTTTTTACACAAAGTCAAGTTTCGTAAAATATGAAATATTGTTAGCGCGACCAGACAGCGTGAAATCTAGGTCGAACCCTGTCATCTAGTACATTGGCTGTATTAATAGTTGGTCCATTCTCGCACGAAACACGTCTGGCCATCTCCTGATGACATTTGTTATGGAACCATTAGGGAATTGAGAAGATTCCAAGCTCTGGTCGCGGCGACGGCATTAATGTGCCTTTTATGGCCCCTTCGTCATTTTCATGTATTGCCCAAATAAATTACAGAGGGTGTATTTCTGCTAAGGGTCATTAGGTCTGAATTTCATATTTTATCTACCAGTTTTTCGATTCCTTTTACAAAGTAAGGCTCAATTTTCCTTATAAGTGTTTAATTTCGTTCCTTTGTTGGAGTTGTGAGAGACTTGAATTGTAATGAAGACTTTGGGCATGGGGAAATTGGACGGAGTAGATTCTGGCAATTTCTTGATCGAAAGTTTCGATCGGGAGTTTTGCAAATGTCATGGGATACATTGTTTCTTTGTATTACTGTTGCAATAAGGCCTATAGATACACACATCAAAAGAGTCTAGGGATCAAGTACATTTTTAACTATAACAAATTATCCAATCAATCAACCAACCAAATCTAGTCTGCCAGACTGGCTTCTTACTTTAATTCCTATCTTTAAGTTAACAACTTATCCCTATTTTTTGTAAAAAATAAGAAAAAATGCAATTTTTGCAAATTGTGGGAAATTAACCTATGATAATGTCGTCAATTAAATGGCAAAACACAAAAATTAGGATTTTAAAATTTTTATTGTGAAGATAAACAAATTAATAATCTATGTTTCCACTATTAACACGAACCACACAATAACAGCGATTTGACATGCTTAAAATCAGTTCATCAAAATCACTTTGAGGAATGGTCGACCACGTCCTTTCTAACAAATCTTAAAGTTGTTGTGGGGTATGCACGGCATCCATACTCGGCAGAGCTCTTCTTTGGAGCATATTCCATGCGTTCTCAATTGGGTTGAGGTCTGGTGATTGTCGGGCCACGGCAGAACGTTGATGCGAGCATCGGCAAGAGTGCGTGTTACGACTCTCGCCGTGTGTGGACGTGTATTATCGTGCAATAGTCGAAACGAATCACCCAACCGGCTTCACAAAGAGATGATTCACGTATTCACGTCTGAAACAATGCTCTCCGTATAAATCTGAGCATTGAGGTTGTGCCCTGATCCAAATGAGATCTGTTCTTCCACCGATCCAAATACCGACCCAAACCATTATTGTTCCTCCTCCATAAAAATGAACTTCCTGACATAATTTCAAACGTTCTTGACATCCAGAGGTCCTCCAAACTCGAGTACGTCTTGTATCCGGCCTGATACCGAAACGAGATTCATCGGAAAAGCAAACTCAACGCCAGTCTTCTTCCTCCCAATTTCTATGTTCGCGAGCCCATTATAAACGGGCCCTACGGTTGCGGGGTGCTACAGGAGGAACTCTCAACGGCCTTCGGGAACGCAGACTCACTTTACGTAAATGATTTCGGATGGTTTGGTCGCTTATCAGCAAGCCTGAAGAGCTGTGGAGCCTCGTAGCCAACGTCATGGCGGTCATGGTACGATTCCGTCGAGTAGTATTTTGGATGTACCGATCCTGTCTGCGGGTGGTGATGCGAGATCGTCCTTCATGTCACTCGGCCGCTCGGTAGCGTTACCCGTGATACGATAGCGTGTCCAGAGGCGGCTTATGACGGTCTGTGTAGTGCCAAGAGCGACAGCCACAGTACGTTGCCTGGAACCAGCTTGTAACATTCCAACGGCGCTCAACATCTCTCCTCCTGTCATATGATGTTGTCGCTCCATATCAATGCAATTTTTTTCAGTTCCGATGCAAAAATTGTAATAGTTTTTGTAAAAACGCTATTACACACTTTTATAGGAATCCTGATTGACAGTTGATATACTATTTTAATGAAAATTTAAGGAAATTCTTTATTCAAATAGTGAAAATAATCTACGATCCAAAAAAGTTAAAATAATAATCCTCAATTGCGGCGATACTCTAAAACGTACGATATGTGTAGTTGAACGTTACTATAAGTAGAGAGTAGAGAGAGAGAGTAGTAGTAGATTTTTAACATTATAAGTAATTAAATTCAAAACGACAAGAGCAGCACATGCTAGAAATTCCTTCCATAATAGAAGACTAATTACGTAATGAGTAATACATGTTTAAATAGCTCTCCCTAATGTTGGTGTTCTAACTTGGATGTTTAAAGTTCAAAACGTGCGCTCCGCTATACGTCCCACATTCCGCACTTTATACTCATTAGAATATGAGTATCGACATACATTTACCTTTGTAACCAGAATGGATATAAATTAATCCTATAAATAAAATGTAGAAATCTAATTTATAAACGATGATTAAAGTTAAGTGACGTTCACACGTCAAAAATGTATGGTTAAACACTCACTAATCACTACTTAACTTTGAGCAACGTTTATGAATAAAGGAGACTATCTATAATGCTAAGAATGCCAGAGATAACTGGGCATAAAATATACCTGAAGCGGAATACATTAGCGATGAATTTAATTTAGTTCTATCGCTACAATAATAGGTAATATTAGGTAGGTAATATTTTCAGTAGACGGAGTACTCCGATAAGTTTCGAATTATCCGGTTCGCTGGTTTTAAGTGATGGTAGAACCGAACCTAGAAGCTTTAGTTTCAACGATAGTCTAAAACTTGGTTACTAAATGGGCTCAGGACTAATGGTACATAAGGACTGAAATATGGGAGATGATTTAGCTTAAACGCCATTAGGGCTCCGCGATTTCTGTAATTATACTTTTAAACCACTTCTTTCACTGGCTCAGCGAAGTTTGTCTCCCAAAGTAATTTTCTACAATGAGAAGCACAATGAGCCTAATTTTCTAGGCAAGATGACGAAGCTACAATACTAAGTTTAAATGAATTCACACTTCTTGCATTGGTGTGGCTGTAGCTTCGGATGTAATTTTAAACAAAAAGAAAATCTTATAAAATGATTAACTAAAAACGAGGCGAGAAAAGGAAGCTTTTGGAACCTTAAAGTATTTTTGGGTACAATATCGAGTAAAGAATTCGGCGACAATGAACCTGGGCCTAATCCTAAAAATCTTGATTAAAGAACATTAACAACAATGAGGCTTAGATAGAGATCAGTTTTTCTTGAATGGAGGGTAGTCTCCTGCGGCTAAGGAAATAAACAGATAAGGAAAGGCTGTGAGTCGGCATTACATTCGGACAGCGCTCAGCAGGGTATGAATTAGTATGGAAATGTGATTAATCGTCTATCGGAACGGAGATATAACAATAGCATAGACGTAAATATTTTCGAACAGAGTCGTGAGTGAACTTTTTTTGGCAAGTAATGATATGACGGGTTTGTTTAGGAATCTTTCGGTAGTCTAAGTAAATTGTTATTTTCTTACGATTTTTTTCTTTTGAGAAGCTTAGATTTATACATCAACAGTTATGTCAACTAGTTTTACCATGACATTTCGAGCATCATCATCTGCCTAGCCTATTCCCAACTATGTTGGGGTCGGCTTCCAGTCTGACCGGATTCAGCTGAATACTAGTATTTTACAAGGAGCGACTGCCTATCTGAACTCCACAACCCAGTTACTGGGTAATACGATACCTCTTGGTAAGACTGGTTGTCAGACTTTCGGGCTTCTGACTACCCGTAACGACTGTCAAAGATCCACGAATGACAGCCGGGACCAACGGTTTATACGTGCTTTCCGAAGCACGGAGAGGTCTCGGTATGTAAAGATGGTCACCCATCTAACCCTATTTCTATTATTTTCTATCTATATTTTAGAGGTATGAGGAACAGGGTGTAAAGTTCACTCATCCTCTAATCAGACGGGTGTTGTGTCTGGCGGGCAACTGCCTGCATTTCGAGCAGGATATCATAATTTCGCATGTTGGTATACGTATATATCTATTCACACGTCATCAATAGTCCTCAGGGACGCCGCTGATTCGGATAAAAGATATAGAATAAAAAAATGCAGGTTTTACTTCTGCGCCAAAGTCGGAACCAATTTTCACTTAATACTCAAAAACACTCTACAGGGTCGATGGGACGCTCCCTGTCCACATATCTGTTATTCTCGGAAGTTATCAATGTGTTATCGAAAAGGGTTTTTTCATTCACTAGTTGAGCGTACCCATGGGTATTTTGAGCGTAGATTTTCATTGGATATAGCCCGTGGTTTTGTTTCGTGTAACAGGGTAATATTATCTGTCAGTGTAAGTAAAGACAAACGTTTTTGTTTATACATTTTTTAATAAAGTTCTTTCTTTCGTATATTTAGCTGAAGATGGATTAAGATAGACGCTGCTCATTTTATAGTCTAGAATTCTATGTTTTTATTATCTTTGCAAGAACCTTAGTCTAGCCGCTGATTACTGTAGTAAATATGCTGAAATTTATTCCTGTCTGGTAATAATGTAGCTCATGTTACAACTAAGCTAATTTGTCAATTTCAAATCCAGGTTTTGGTTATTTAGAGGGTTATTTTACGAGCGGTATGACGGATTGTAACTCTGATTTATTTACGAGTATGTAGACGTCGTAAAACAATACATTTATTTCGCCGTAGGTGGTATAAAAATGAAAACAGTTCCCGAACCAGGTTGTTAGTTCGTTAGTTTTACACGTAGGTGAATACGGATACGAAAACTATCCAGAATTGGTCAGTCTTTTACAACTTGTTTTATAGTCTCGTTAACTTCTTTTTTAATACTTCTAATGTACAAAATAAAAGTACCTTTATTGTTTTACGGTGTGTACATAGGCTGTTGTATTTTTTGTTGGTACATTTTCTTGGCAAGTTTTTTCGGTGAAGTTTAAATGTAAGCAGCGGGCCTCGAGGGTCATATGAACGTTTTTACAGCCTTTTGTAACACGTTCTTCTAGATGTAACGAGATTCATTTTCAAGGTAAACTAGGTTACATTTTGTGACTGTTGTCTGTGTTTGTGATTTTTCTCAGTGATGTTCCCTACATACCTACTTAGGATGTCGGTTTATTGGAACAAACTTTTCACGTATAAAGAAACGCTATATTATGGAAATTACTATCGTAAAATATGCTATTAAGATTTACAAAGACTTTTTGGTAAGTAACAAAACTTTCTGAATAGCTTTATGGGCTGAAATCTACATCAAAAGACATTTGAAGTGCTTTCAAAATTTAAATGTTCATTAAACATGAACTATCGTAATACCAAGCATAATTAAAATTGCCTCAAGCTATGTATATTTTATGTACATAAATAGTTATTATTGTCTAGTTCTGAAATTCTGCTTTGAGACAAAGAAAATGGGGTCATATTTGCGTAATATCTATGAAAGGAATATTAAATTTTCATCTTTGAAGATTTATTTATTTATTTACTCTAAACATACAAATATCCTTACAGGCTAGACCCAATGCGATATTGTAGCACACTTACAATTAACATACACAGTTCAAGTTAGTATTTGTTTTTTAGCATAGCAAATTCTATACATAGCTGTTCTTGTAACCCACCCGTGTTCCTTCCTTAGCCCTTTATGTTCCAGGGCAGCGGTAACCCTTTCGGACGATCCCGCTACCCAGTTGGTGTAGCTTTGGCAGGCTTGGGCAGGGCACCGCCGTGTCCTCGTGGCGGCGATCGGCGGCAGCGATCTCTCGCGTCCGGCCCTGGTCCAGGCCATGGTACGGAGCGAGAGTGAATGGGAGGCCGTCACCTCCTTCTGCGAAGCAGTAATGCTCGCAAAGGAGGAGGCGGAGCGCGTGAGGGAGAGGCAATCGCTGCGCCCTCACGCCCCTAGCCGCCGTAGGAGACGCCCTGGACGGGAGTCAATAGCCGACTCCCGGCCACCGTAGGCGCGGGCTTGCGGGCGGCGAGCAACGGGCAGCTCGCCGCCCGGTAAGGACCAGGCCCGGGTCGACGGCGCGTTGTGTTCCACGCGCGCCTCAAAGAGATGTCAGCACGAACTGACGGGGCCCTCTAGGGCCGATGCCGCCAGGGCTGCGGGATATTCGAAAGAGGTACCGTGGCCCTTGGCACAGGCAACTGAAGGAACACGGGTGGGTTTTAGTCAGTAAAAGTCTGACACTCCCTTCCGCTCCGCCCAGAGCGGGAGGGGTCATATGATGATTTCCCACCCAAAAAAAAAAAAAAAAAAAAAGGCTAAACCCAATGCGATATTGTAGCACACTTACAATTAACATACACAGTTCAAGTTAGTATTTGTTTTTTAGCATAGCAAATTCTATACATAGCTGTTCTTGTAAATTCACCCAAAGCGCAACAGAATATATCTATGTCCTCAGCAATGAGGTTGAGATATATAATAATAAAAGACAGATTCCATATTCATACCATTTGAAACATGCTACCACAATAAAATTATTACTAACGCTGTGACAGAGTGGCGTCCAAGGACTGGAAGACGAGATGTCGGTCATCCGGCGGCGAGATGGATTGACGACATTGTTGCCATCGCTGGCAAAACCTGGATGAGGCTAGCATAGAATCTTGGGGATTGGCACAAGAAAAGAGAAGGCTATTCGTAGTAGGGGGTGAAGTCGGGCTCTGGATGATGTTAATGATGATGAAGGGGTAAATAAAGCTACAAAAACTAAAAAACGGGTTGCACTCCGGGAGTGCCGGCAGAAGTGAAAACTTGAATATTAACGTTGTGCATTTTTGATATTTTGGAATGCGGTCTACTCTCGCGAAATGCAATGCTCGTAAATGCGGTCTGCGGTCCCTCCGTCTTACGAATTTTCGATCAGGTCACGTGTCCAGACGCGAGCTCCGTCTTAAGAATTTTCGATCAGGGCACGTGTCCTGACGCGAGCTCCATCTTACGAATTTTCGATCAGGTCACGTGTCCTGACGCGAGTTTAACATTTTTTACCCATCACAAAAAAAGTGCACAACGCCGATAAGGAAGTTTTCACTTCTAAAATAAATCACCTATTGGTTCCGGCTGTCTTAGTCTGCGTGCCCATTGGCAAAGGCCTACTCCATTTATTTGAGAAAAGCTGCGCCCCGCGGTTTCACCCTCATAAGTTTCGATCCCGTGAGAATATCCTTGTTATAAACTATCTGTGTGCCAAATTTCATCCAAATCCGTTCAGTAGTTTTGGCGTGAGCGAGTAACAAACATCTATCCATCCATCCATCCTTACAAACTTTCGCATTTATAGTATGTAGGATATAAAACTATATTATTTAAATCATGATACATTTATTTCATTGATATTATTGATTGATTGTTTTATTATTATTGATTTTTTTAATATTTTTACTTTTAATTATTTTATTCTTACTTAAGTTGCTGTGCCCTTACAGGGTCCATAACTGTATCTTAGCTTTAAGCCTATTTTTAACAACTTAATTCACATTATGGTATGCAAATAAATAAATGAAATGAAATGAAATTATATGGCACTCGTAGCTACGAAACCGTCAAGACGGTTACAGACAGAAACATCGACCGTTGTGACCAGTAGGTCTTTTATTATTTGAAAATGAAGAAGTATAGCACCAATAAACCAAACCGTGACTACAGAATTGGATCACCAATAAATAATTAAACATGTACCATAACGTAACCTGTCTAACTAACGAACTATAAAGGGCACTGTAGATCCCTTATCCTACTAACAAATTCCAACCGTGCGTACAGACCGACAAACTTATATTTGCATGTCTTGGCGGCGCTGCTTGTAAGGGGAAGCTGTCAAAAAGCCGTCAAACCCAGTACATTCCATTTTAGTTCCCTATTTGGCCACACGCACAGATAAGTGTGTCGGTTTATTAATTCTGACTGGCCAGTGTCGATGGATAGCGGTGCTGTCACGTCCAAGTGGCGCGAAGAGGCGCTTAGTGTTTTGCATTCGTAATAGGTATCCTTGGTTTATGGTCTCCTGGTACCTTCCTACATCCGCACTAATGATAGGGTAAAAGTGCAGATAGAGTATTGTATAGATTAGCTGTCATCGTATACCATCGCAGGCACTTGTAAACTGGTACTATACCCTATCCATTAGGTAAACCGTTTTTTGACAGTTGACACTAGTGGTTGCAGCAACACACAATACATTGATTGTTACACGTACGGTATTTTAATGTCTGTAAGAAGTCATAAATAAGATAATTTACGAAGATAAGGCAGTTAACTGTTATGTAATCTGGAATAGGTACGTTCTACGACAGCTGTCAAAAAGCGGTTAACCTAATGGACAGGGTATAGGTATCTAATGAAGTCGGGTAATACTTTACAAAGAAATCGTACCATTACAGCTGTTAACTGTTTCGTTGGGCTCCAGTTGTTGGCCAACTGGAGACAGACAAAGAGTTTACATACGTACATAATAGTAATTGTGTATTTGGCTCATTATTATTATGATTTAGTGTCTTGTCTATTGCTATACTCTGTCCCCGGGCAAGAGAGATAGGAATTATTAAACACTGCTGGATTATGATTTCTTACTCTAATTAATCCACATGGGAATTAACTAGCAATTACCTTTGTAATGGCGAAAAGCATTAGTTTATACTAGTATATCATGACACACAAAGAGGACTAAATGAGAGCTATCGAATATGACTCATCTCCAACGTATACCATTTTAAGCTCTGCCTTGATGTTCCAAGAGTTACTGACTCGGTATACCTACATTTGTTCACGTCTAAAAAATAGGGCAACACTGGTCTTGTACTATATAAAACAAGTGACGACAAGTCGTGATAATATGAACCTCGTATACATTATCTTTTCAGCGCTACACATTGTTTGTAAACATGTGACTTATGATAATTTTATTCGGCCACGTTTTTCCAATGAGCAGTGCGAAAAACATCTCTATTTTTCACACTGTTTTTGGGTGACCATGTTACAACTGTCTTGTGCCTTTTGTGCCAATGATTTAAACGACTTTCTTTAATATCACTCTAGAAAGCATTGTACTACTTTTTGGGAACCTCGAAAATATTATTTGCTGTCTCAGATAGCCCTTGAACTGGAAGTCTATTGAAGGTAGTGAATCCGCTGAAAGCCGGCAAAGACATGGCCATTGTTGTGATGCTTGGAGGAGGCTTTTATGCCTTGATGCCCGACCTGGGAATCGAACCCAAGACCCCAAGTTCAGCAGTCGCGCTTGCAACCACGAGGCCGACGGGGCACAATCATAATTGCTATCAAACTGAAAGCCCCGCCTCATTTATCTCACACTTGTTTTTTTTTATTAGCATCTGGCACCGGCCTTTAAAAACTCTTTCTTCTTTTGTTTTATGGGTAGATACGGAATGCCATCAAGCGTGGCATGTTATTTTAGACGCCTGAGTGACAGTCGCTGAAGCAATTAATTGTTCGGTGTGCCCATGTGTGTAGCTTATGACACAATGCGCTTCGGCTGTTGACATAGGAGTGGGGAACAAAGAAGTGTTAAAAATAATTTATGATGATTATAAAATAGAAATGTGTTATACATATAATTAAAACAAGAGAGGTCTACGGTCCTTTGGAGCTCTAAAAAATTTAAGCTTCTAATGGCTGATTTTTCAATCATCTCATAACTTTATTCGAGGAATAATTTTGTAGTTTTTTATTCTTCGAGTAAAAGTTATCTGGCGATAGAAAAATCAGCCCTAAGTCAACGCAATAAAAATACATACACGACATAATTATTTTGATATTCCCAAATAAATCAAAACCAATGTTGACCTAGAATTAGAAAATTTGTTAAGAAGCAAGGTCTCAAAGCACACACAGTAAAGTAAAGAAAAAACTCCGAAAATCGGGACGGGAAATCGGGTTTACATGTAATTTGGATTTATTAGGTCTAGTTGATGAGATGGTTACGTAGTAAAGACACGAATCCAATTTTATTCCGTGCGCGATTATCAACAATCTCTCCTCCAGACATGTTCAAAGGAGACCATTCTAGGAATCGACCTTATATGCTGATATCCTTGATCCTTTAGTTCATAGGTTCTCAACCTTATTTTGCACACATTGAAAATATTTTTAATTTCTAGAGCCCCAATTTTTTTACTTAGCATCTGTCGCGTATCTGATTCAGCTATTACCACGATTATATTTATACGTGTAATATTAAATAGTCGTACGATAGGATTTATAATTTTCTCTGGGTCTTCTACTGCCCCCCTGAAAGTCTCAAACGCCCACGAGGGGGCGTTATTGCCCACGTTGAGAACCTATGCTTTAGTTCATTATTTCCACCTTCTATCTAGTCCGTTATTTTGAAGGAACTAACCTTCAAGATACAGTATCTTACGCTTGTAAGATACTGTATCTTAAAGGTTAGTTTCTTACAGGTTACAGGATTATTCAAGTGAAACTATAAGTAACGTATTGAGCTTTCAATACGTTATAGTTTCACTTGAATGATCCCGTAACCTGTTCACAGAAAATAAATTATTTACTTCTACAATACCCATAGGATGATATGAAAAAAGGTTGAAGCAGAAGCGGTGGAATATTTCAGTAGCTACGTTTCCGATATAGGTACCAAGGGACTACGTGGATAGGAGATAAACTAGAAACATGTTATTGCTGTTCATGCCGGAGAAGACGTAATGAGAATTAGATAAAAATAGAACCTGTAATTACATGTCAAGTATCAATAGGGACCTTTCGATACAGTAAACAGTTAGTATTTATAAGTATTTTTAACAAAAAAAAAAAAAAAAACGCGGCTCATCGGCATCAAGAACAAGGTCCAAGCTGTCGGTGGTCAAGGCTCTAGAGAGAGGAACTTCCTCACTATGCGTAAGTGTCCAGGAGTACTGTTTTCTGAATCAAACACTTGAACCAGCCGTGCAATGAGAGTCTCCACGAGCCCGCGACTCCGTCCGCGTGAAATTTCTTATTCGCCCGGCCCATCGCCTCGCATCGCATCGCCTGCGCCTGCGCTATTACTTCGTTTCCGCTTAGCGTTCTTTTGCCTTTTTAGGGTTCCGTAGCCAAATGGCACGGAACCCTTATGGATTCGTCATGTCTGTCTGTCTGTCTGTCTGTCCGTCCGTATGTCACAGCCACTTTTTCCGATTTTTTTCCGCATTAATATTTGCTTTACAAAAATAGAAAAAAAAAAACAATAAATTTTGGGGGTTCCCCATACTTAGAACTGAAACTCAATTTTTTTTTATCAAGCCCATACGTATGCGGTGCCTATCTATGGATAGGTCTTCAAAAATGATATTGAGGTTTCTAATATAATTTTTTTCTAAACTGAATAGTTTGCGCGAGAAACACTTCCAAAGTGGTAAAATGTGTGTCCCTGTAACTTCTAAAATAAGAGAATGATAATACTAAAAAAATATATGATGTACATTACCATGTAAACTTCCACCGAAATTTGGTTTGAACGAGATCTAGTAAGTATGTAGTTTTTTTTAATCCGTCATAAATTGTAAAACGGAACCCTTCATGGGCGAGTCCGACTCGCACTTGGCCGCTTTTTTTTTCTTTTTGCTCAGCTCTTAAAGCTCAAGAATTGGGCTATTAAATGCATAAATAATTTTCAAATCCGACTGGTAGTTTTGGAGATTAGTGCGTTCAAACCAAAAAACCAACTCTTTAGCGTTATTATTAGTATAAGTACAGATTAGGCTTTTCAACAATAATAATAACAATAAATTTTATTGACATAAAAAGGTTACATCAAAATAGTATGAATCCCCTGGCCCCTAAACTAGTGTTAACTGTATCTTATGGACCAATGAGTACACTGTTACTTCACAATTCTTACATTGCAAACGTAAGTTTAAGCGCCCCATTACTTAAAGCATTGAGTAAGTAATGGAAAAAAGCCGTTAGGGTTGATCCCAATTCGAAAAAGTATCATAGGATCTGGGTCTCATCGGATAGGTCGATAATGGAATGTACTCGATAAAAAGCCATGGGCTAAATCCTTTTGCATTCAATATAAACGAAACCAGCCATCGGCGAACTGTGAATTGTCGTTGTCAACATCTGTTTTTATCTACTTTCCTGTAGCAGGTATGTTGGAAGAGATTTCTTTAAAAATAAGGATCACCTTTGTACCGAACATATTTTTCTGTTCTTATCTCTTTGTCTGTTTATAAATGTGTGAAAATAAATAAATTCATAGGACGAATAGACGTGGAATAAAAATTTCGCGCAAAATTATGTAAATTGGTTGCACAGTGCCAATTTACTGTTTACCTGACTACGTTCTGCGAAAATATGAATGAATCAGCTAGCTAAGATGACATTGCGGTGAAAGAAGTGCGGGGTACAATGGGGATTTTTTTTAAAGTGAAAATTTAATTGTTCGCACTTTGTGATCTTTCTGAACAGTGAACGAAACTGAACCATCACGCTCGGGTCGGTGAAGCTGAATCTGTAATTGAAATAACTGAAAACCTGAAAAGGGGTCTTTGTACTCATGTTATGAGCAGCTTTTAGTACTAAGGGAATAACATTGAAATCACGAAAATGAATTCAGTTGCGTCATACATTTCTTTTCGCATAACTCAACAAACAGCAGATTTTTTTTTCATTTAAGTAGGAATTGGTCCTATAGGATAAGTTGTTTATAATCATGTGTACAGTTATTTAAATTACACCTTGTATATCTCCAGGAAACACACAGCACAGGCGTCATAATTATAATATACATTTGAAACTCATATAATTCATTAAGCATATGAAAACAGCTTTCATCCCCAATGTCAGGTTTATTAATGAAATCAGATGCTGAGTGATGTAGCAAAATATTCAATTCAGGTACTGTAATACAATACAGGTAATACAGGTACGGTAATTAACACCATTATGGTTGGATTAAATTGTACCTTGATGAGCCCCCATTGAATTAATTGAAGTTATTGTTTTGGGGTTTTATAACCTGGAAACGACATTATTGTTTTTTTTTAACATCTTTGAGTAAATAATGAATCCTTTGTTGCTGTATAGATTGTCTGTGGGGAGGTGCCGCATACGCACTTGAGATCAGAGCCGTCCGTAAACGTTCTTATGACTGCGTCAGTGAACGGAGTTCGCGTAGCTGAATTTTGGGTCAAAAATATAGAATAGACTACTCTTTATTATGTACACCATATAAATTACAGAACATAACTATGTAAGTTTTACAAAGGGTGACACAATGGGCGGTTTTATCGCTAAAATCGATCTTTTAAAGACAACCTTTGGATGGATTAAAATTAAGGAAAGACAAATACCATTAACAACCACCATTACCACCACCATTACCATTTGGTGTAACATTTACAATATACAATAAATATATACATATAATAATAAACATGAAACAAGAGCAAAGAAAATGTAACGACAATGTTAAAGGAGAGAGGAACTGCTTTATTATCATAATTTTAAAAGTGGACAAAGGTTGAACGCCGCCTTACCGACACGGGTAAGTCATTTCATGACCGTACTACTTGAATAGTGAAAGATTTGTCATAGAAACTTGTGGAATGCATCGGCATCTCTAGTCTCAGGTTTTCCGATGACCTCAGATATCTATTATGTGTGTCATGAAGGAACTTGAAACGTTCTTTAAGATAAGAGGGGGTTTTAGGATTAAACAAAATACTGTAGAGCTGAAATAAGATATGAGAATTCTGGCGAAGACGCATGGGAAGCCACTTGAGCTTTGTACGAAATTCAGATATGTGATTATAAATCTTATGCAAAAGTTCTGAAGTCGCTCAAGTACACATACATAAACTCATGTCTTCTTCGAGCAATGGTGGCCAAGTCGTAACGGTCGTGACTTTCAAGTTGTAGGTCGTATAGGCTAGAACCTAGTCAGGCGCTTTACTTAAAAAAAAAAAAAAAAAAAATCATCACTACTGCTCTCAAAACGGTGAAGGAAAACATCGAGAGGAAACCGGCATGTCTTAGAACCAAAAATTCGAAGACATGTGACGTCTACCAACCCGCACTGGGCCCGCGTGGTAGGTTACGGTCCACTCCCTCTCACAGAGCCTGTGCCACAGCAGTGGTAACATTATAGGCTGATTATGCTTTTATAACTTACTGTATTTTAAAGAGAAATGTTTTTTCAGTAAGGATGTTCATGTATCAAACATGAACATCCTTACTGAAAAACATTTCTCTCATGTGTGCGTTTTTTGGTAATTTAGGTATCACAGATAACATGAAAATAACTTTTTATTACCTTCCCTTTGTTTTTCAGTATCACCTATGACGAATGAAACCAATCACTTAATACATTCTATATTTTTCTGCCATAAGCCCGATAATGGAAAACGTAGTCTTTACAACCTTCACAGTAAGTAGTAAAACTTTTGTGTTAATACACCTTTTTAGTACCGAACGTCTAATTTCTTTCAGTCTGTTTTTATGGGTAAAATGTTTTTGCGTTAGACTGATGCAAATATGTTTGATTGAGACATAGAAAACATAATTTTTTTTAAAAGTATTTTAACTATAAAATGCATCAAAGAATATGTATTAAAAGCTATCAAGAAAATATTATAAAAAAGTTTTCATTTCTTTTAGAGCTTCATTGTGAAGTCGTTTTAATGTATTGGTCATTAGCAGCCAAATGAGAGTTAGACTCGCACACGGAGCGTACAAGCGTGCAGTGTTTAGTAATACATTTATTTAATACTTCAGTAAAAAAACACGTTTCTGTTATAGGTACCCCCTTTAATTTTTAACTTTATTTTATTTTATTTATTTGTTATTATAGCAGCTATAGTAGTACACACTCTGAGACAATTTCAAAAACCTACCGCAACCTCAACCTCACCCAATCAATCAAAACAGGCTATCGCAGTCCACTGCTGGATATAGGCCTCTCCCAGGCTCCGCCACAACACCCTGTCCTCCGCTTTCCGCATCCAGTCTACCCGCGCCACCTTCTTTACGTCATCCGTCCATCTAGCTGGGGGGCGTCCCACACTACGCTTGCCAATACGCGGTCTGCACTCCAGGACTTGTCCGCTCCACCGGCCATCGGTCCTTCGACAGACATGGCCAGCCCACTGCCACTTCAGTTCGTTTACTCTGCAAGCGATGTCGGTAACTCCGGTTCTTTTCGGGATCATTTCATTCCTGATTTTATCCTTCAAAGATACTTCGGGCATAGCTCACTCACCTATTACGGTTCAAAATATACAGCCCTGAGACTGACGGACGGACAGCGGCGCCTTAGTAATAGGGTCCCGTTGGCATTCTTTGGGTACGGAACCATAAAAAGGTTCAAAGGCTTTTATAAACAAGCCCACTGCGCCATAAAACACTTATTTCTCAAAATCCTATCAAAGCAATTTCATTTTAATTAAATACAATTAGTTCCTTTCGCAGCGAAAAACAAAATTAGTTCTGGGCCATGAATCAAGCTGTGATAAAGAACATCTTTTATCTGTGGTTCATAAAAATAAGACTTGCTATCGTAAAAGGCTCTCAAGGAAGCCCGGGTCTGCTGTGGGTGAATTTCGATTGGTCCATAAAATTCAAAGATAATTTAGGTTGTCATTTAATTTTTTTTATTAAGTTACATAAAAGATTTTAAAATACAACGTACATTATCTTTGTACACTACATAGACATACCTACAAAAAAAAAAAAACTTGAATTCAATGTTCAATTAAAACCATTGAATTTAAGTTTTTTTTTTAAATAAAATTTAATGATTTTGTAGTTTTGTACTAGCCAACGAACAAAAATACAGTCAGAAATGAGAAGTTACTTTTTTTCACAGATACTAGCGATAAGAGCTATTAAAAATGACAAAATAACATATCTGTTTCGCCTAAGACATTTTATTTTCTCAACGTCGGATATACTCATTCAACATTCGTTCGCCAACGCCCTAAAACGCCGTCAGCTAAGCTATTATACGGTGCCCTATTTAAAAAACTCAAGCTCCCATTTCGGCGCATGTTCAATCTTCATGAAATTCAATTTGTATTTCTTTTTTTTCAGGGAAAATGGTAGTACGAGCCTATTTCCGAATTTGATGGCACGGCGACACTATCGCCGCGATTCTCTCGCCCGTGGAGATGGCGCCTTATTCTTGATTAATCAATTTGCAACTAAAATACCAGAAGTAAAGATCAATCACGCAAAAAAAAAAAAACAAAATCTAATAACAACCCAAACAAACAACGTTACAAGCACAATTAACAGTAAATCGTAATGTGATTCAGGGCTCATAATTAACATATGTTTACTAATCACTGTAACAGAAGTTCGAACCACAGAATAGATAGATACAGAAGGCCAGCTTCAAATAATAAGTGACAACAGGCGCATGACCACGCCCACACCGACGCTTGCAAACAGGCGGCATCTGCGATCTCAACGCTCGCAAACTATCTCAGACGAAAGCCGGTCGCAAGTGCGCTTGCACCGGTACTCATACTCATCGTACATCAAGCATGTCTACGTGTGCGTGCATTTTCGCTAGTTGCATGGGGCCGGACCATGAAGAGGGCAATGTTTGAAATTTGCCTACGTGGTAGAATCAGAAATGAAGAGATCCGCAGGGGAACCAAGGTAATCGATATAGCGAAGAATTGACTAACTTGAGTGGCGTTAAACAGGGCACATTGCTCGCAGAACAGATGGCCGAAGGTTCTAGAATGGCAACCGCGTGCCGGAAGATATAGCGTTGGAAGGCTCCACAAGGTGGACCGATGACATTGCCTACAGGAATCCGCTGCATGCGGGAATTACAATAACCGGTCAAGTGACGGTGCTTGGGGGAGGCCTATGTCCAGCAGTGGACGTCTTTCGGCTGAAATGATGAATCATGTATGAAACCGACCTTCTGTATGTACTATTCTGTGGTCAAGCCAATGTTCAAGCGCTCCCACGGCCCGACCGTAATTACCGCTTGTTATTGGTATCACACCTGGTGTTCCATTGTTATTTCTGCGAACATTTTATGTTTGATGAAGAGTTTTCGTTTGAGGCCTTCCTGTGTTTATTAATTTGGCATACTTGGTAATAGGGAAGTTAATGATTAATAATTTAGATAGTTAGGGAAATCACAGTTCTTCTTTCAGAACTGTATTTGTGGTTTTTCTTTCCTTTTTCCTTCCGCAATTATAATACTATAATTATAAAATAAATAAATTTATTTATTTCGGGTAAATAACTCCCAATAAGCAAATCAGCCTGTAATGTTCCCACTGCTAGGGCACATGCTTCCTTTTTTCCAGAAGGAAATTAACACCCACTGTCAAACATAAATTAATAGAAATCATACAAATAAAATAAAAACAGGTAAAACCAAATCAAATTAAATGATGAAATTGAATGAATATTTATTTATATATACTTTATTGTACACCACCAAAATACAAAACATTAAAAAAAATACATGAAACTACAGAATATAGGTACAATGGGCGGCCTTATCGCATTACTGCGATCTCTTCCAGGCAACCTTGAATGGACAGTGATTTTCCTGGACAAAAAATGGGACTGTCGTTGGTGCAAATATTATGTATACAATACACTAAAATAGATACCTACACAAATAATATATATACATTTCCAAAATTATATATACATAAATACATACATACTATGTATACAAGCAACGAAAAAGAAGACTGTAGATGATTGCAGTTAGGACAACAAGATCACAACGACAAGTAGTGCTCCTAGTGAATAATTAATTAATTCATGTTATTTATACGAATTGTTTAGCTAGACACAAAACTACTCTTGTGTGGACACTAGGTATGGTACATTATTGTGCCGTGGGTGGTTACAACCTCAGAGTACTTAACCAAACTTTGATCATTAAGACCCGGATGTAAGTGCAGTTTGTTCAAATGTTTGTAGGAACCTACTTACCACATTATGACTAATGCAACCCTATACAAAGGCATGATTAAGTAAGTTGTTAAAGTACAGGTCCTTTTACTATTTAAGTACTTATATTGCCTATAGTCTTGTGAAGAATTCCTATACAGAGTGATAGGGAAATCGACGCGTAAACTGAAACCATGAGTTCAGCATAAAGGAAAACCTCTCGAGAAAACCCGCATGTCCTAAAACCAAAAAGTCGAAGACATGTGACATTTACCAACCCGCACTGGGCCCGCGTAGTGGATTATGGTTCACTCTTTATGATTATTGACCCCCCCCTAGCGTAGAAATTTTCGCCGCCAGTCTCTTGGGTACATTACCAGTCGACAGCGATGCGAAGGAATATTTAGACGCCATATTTTAATTCGTTAATAGTTTTCGTTAGGTTAGGATATTATATTTTTATTTTAGTACCTACCTAAAATAGATAGAACGCCAATACTAGAGAACGTTGCTAATTGGAAAACCTATAAAGTTAATATAACCTTCCTTGTTTATACATCTATTTCGGTATTTAATTCATGATTCTTAGGAAAACCCTTATCCGAATTTCCATCTTCATTCCCCTTATTACAGTATAATAAATAATCCTTTCTTTGAGGTGTGTGATATAAAAGATTTTCGCTAAAAGGACGGAAATAAACATCATTCCTCGTGTAACAACATTCATGTCATGTTTGTGATTGACGATGTCAGACTCGCGGAACTCTACACCTTTGTAGAGTTCAGTGTCGATTACTATCAAATTGTAATATCGTTATAATTAAGTACTGTGAAGTTATAAGTCTTAGATTATAAGTTACGAAGTAGGTGTTGATTTAAAGTTCTATTGCTAGATCTATTTAAGTAAGGCAAGAAAAAGAAAGATAAAGGTGAACATGGTCCGAATGAGGAGAAACTACTTTCAATTTTATAATCGGAAAGGAAGGGCTCTCAAAACGGTGAAGGAAAACATCGTGAGAAAACTGACATGTCCTAGAACTAGTTTGAAGATGACAATGACACGAACATTATAAGCTGGTTCTAAGTACGCATGGTCTGGTACTAACTAAAATTATGAAATACTAGCTGACCCGGCAGACATCGTCCTGCCCGAAAAAGCAGCGCCACCTACCGGGTCTACAAACCTTATCCTGGCAATAACAAACACAAAAAAAGAATTGTCCAATTTGGTGCAGTCGATCGGAAGTTATGCGCGTACAGTCACAAGCACCAAAATGTCAACACTTGCCAACTTTCAATTGCGATTTTTTCGTGAAATAACGAAAGCAACGTTAAAATACGACACATTATATAAACCTATGGGTTCGAAAATGCTATGTTCGTAACAATATAAAATTTCATTAAAAAATAAAGAAGTAAATCGCTTTTGAATAAATCCGAGTGTATATATACTTTTGCTCGTGACTGTACGTATATTTCGGTGATTCATTTTTATTTATATAGATAGATATGAACAGAACCCAGCAATGCATAAATACTCGTATGTAAGCTGTCACGGCTTTTATTTAGGTAGTACGTTTTTATTTACATTTTAATTTTAATTAATTATTATTTAGCTTGAGTACCTATATATAGTTTTTATTATATTTGTTGGTATATTGGCGTGGCTAGCTGACATATATGGCAAATAATTTAATTTTATGTTCTGTGCCTTGTAATGTTAATTACTTAACACCTAGTATTGTAATAATAAAAATAATAAAATAATTTATTTGCGTAAAACATGGTATACAATGGTGTTAAGTATAGATCAGAGTGGCACAAACATGTTTAGCTAAGAATAAACATAGCATGCAAAAATTTAGTGTTATGGGTAATTATAATTAGGTAAGTACATTAATATTAGAATATAATGTCAATATTTTTTATCCATAAATTCTTTCAAACTATAAAAACTACATTCATTTAGCCATTTGTGTAATTTGTTTTTAAATAATCTTACATTTAATAGTTTGAGATGGTTTGGTTTTTATTTATTATAAACTAGCTGCTGCCCGCAACGTCGTCTGCGTGAAGGCTCTACAGCACCAAAAATACCTAAGATGCCAGTGTCGCTATAGCATTATAAGTAAACAACTTTTAAAATTGCATTAAAATATAAGTTTTTTTGCGAAGCAAGTGAAACGAAGCAAGTGAAGAGAGTTATATGGGAATCCTGCTGAGTTCAGTCATAAGATGTGACTGAAGGAAATAGAGAAAATAATGCAAGAATACATTCCAGGACACAAAAGAGTAAAAATACGTACAAAGGTATCATACCTTACAACACTTCCCTATAAACTACGTTGGCAGTTATGCTGCCAGGAGCCAAAATGTAAAGAGAGTCAGGATTGGTGACGCTAGAGCAATCGACGTACAGTTGCCCGTGTGAGAAGCAACTCGTCCTGAGGTCGACACCCGCTGCCCTCAGTGTCTGCCCCTGCGACTTATTGATGGTCATCGCGAAGCAAACATTCACGGGGAACTGTACGCGCTTGAACTGGAACGGGTAGTTATGAGGTATGAAAGGAATGCGTGGTATAAATACTGCCTCGCCGACGCCACAACCCGTAAGAATTTTCGCCTCAATGGTGTGTCTGTGGAGCGAGATGACTTTAAGGCGGGTCCCGATACACAATTTCGGAGGAGATAGGTACAGAAGAAGCATAATCGGGACACCGATCTTTAGCTTGATGGTATGGGTTGGAAGTCCACTTGCTGACAGGGAGTTCAGAAATTCCACGGGATAATGTGTGGCGTCATCTTGCTCGACAACAGTGTTTATCGAGGTGTAGACCACTTCATTCCCCTCAATTTCCGAAAGAATGCATTTGTTAATTGCTGCAGCCTGATTATTTTTGGGCGTCAAAATGGCCCGCTCACACACCCAAGAATTCTGCTGGTGCAGTATACGACTGATGTCCCCGTACACACAGCGAATGAGTTCTTCTAAGCTGGATACCACTCTACCGAGAGACTCTGGAAGCACCACCTGTCCACCTCTCTCTTCTGGTAGAGTGCCTTCGCCAAGACTTAGAAGGACATCGGAGAATTCTTGAGCACATGCATTGCCGCCGAGCTGAGCTCTCATATTCATGGTCAAGCGCAGCGTGCGAACTCGTGACCAAAACGAAGATCGTTTCAACGAAGCATTCACCTCGTCAGCCCTCGATCCCCGCGTCACCACGGGAAGCGTTTTCCGGAAATCGCCACTGAACAGAACTATGACACCACCCATCAAATGTTCGTTCCTGCGGATTTCCTGCAGGGTTCTGTCCACGGCCTCAACTGCCTTCCTATTGGTCATCGTACACTCATCCCATACGATCAGAGAGCAATCCTTGAGCACGTGTCCCTTATTGCTGTTACGTGACACACCAAAAACAGGCGTTTCGGCGCTCTCTAAATCGATGGGAATTTTAAACATGGCATGTGCCGTCTTGCCGCCCGGAAGTAGTGTGGCAGCGATTCCCGACGACGCTACAGCAATAGCAATTTTGCCTTGCCTCCTGACCTCTGCAAGTATGCCAGTGGTAACAAATGTTTTTCCTGTTCCACCAGGAGCATCCAAGAAAAACATTTTACCCTGGTTTTGCCCAACGCTTTCAAGGACGGTGTCATAAATGTGTTTTTGCTCTGAAGAGAACAAAGCGACATAGTCATTTCGTATGGTGGTCATTTCGCCCGGACCTGCGTAGCACGTCACCGTCGAGAAGGTGACGTGCTACGCAGGCTGCGCGGTAAGTGGGATACTCCACGCCATCAAATGTCCTCAGAAAGGCGAAAGACGTTGGGCCTCGGACAGTGCGAAGTAACAACCGCAGAAAATTGCATTCGCCATTATTCGGATGCACGGTATAAACCCTACCCAATGCGGTGTCCTTGAAAATTCCCGGAAAGCCTTCCACAGCACCTCCTCGTCGACGTCGGTTAAATACACCCCTTTGCTTGTCGTACGTGTAATATGAAGGCACCTCGTCATACGTAAGGGATCTCGCAAACTGGTCGACTTCACAGAGCGTGTTTTTTTAAATTGTCTTCCTCAACTCTGCTCAAGATTTTGAGGGTTTTGTTGGAACTTGAATTTGTCGAAACGAACTATACCATACAACTTTTATGAAGAAAATGCACATTGCCATCTATGAATTTTAAAAATAACTAACTACTAACCTCGCCAACATGATCAAATTTAAATTATTTATTTCCAAAAAGTGTTAACATGTAACTTGATTTGATTTTTATGAAATCTCATAGATGGCGCTGCTTCAAAATTTTCATTATACTACTAACATTAATTAAACTATGTTTCTCTGCCCAAGTTACTTAAATGGCGTAGTTTTTATAGTGTAAAGCTAGATAATAGCATGGCTTACTAAAAAAAACATTTAAATATGCGTCGTTAGATTACACGCTGTGACAGAATACGTAGGTAAGAAAAATAAAGATTCACAGCTCCTCCCCCGTAGGTGATAGCGTGATAATTTGTTTCCAGAGTTAAATTATGGTTTACTAAATAAATAACATGTCATTTTGTGCATTCAATTATTTTGTGCATTAAATTACGAACAAAAACCTTTTAAAATCAATATTGCTTACCTCCTATAACATACGGCGTGATAATATGTAGCCTAAAGCCTTCCTTGGTTTACAAAGAACATTTTTGCTGAATTTCAATTCAATCTATCCAGTAGTTTTGGCGTGAAGCCGTACCATACACACAGACAAACAGACAAACAGACAAAAATTCTAAAAAGTCACTTTTTGTCATCAGTTACGTTTTTCTAACAAAAGCCACTTATTTTTTCTCGAAAATTCTCAATGTACAGTTTTTCTTTCGTTACTGTTTTATTATATGTATAGATACGCACACACATTGCTAGACAGCTTTTATTATATTTGGTTAGCTTTGGTAAATCATTTAACACCAGTCCATAAGGATCACGTCTGCTCCGAGGACATACATCGCTTGCTGTCTTGAATAAATGTTTATTCTTGGTCACAAACACCAAAATGTATACAAACAAGTATTTTCTAACTGAACAGACAGCTGTGCTGCTGGGGAGTTTGTTGCGCCACTTCTTCCCAGCGATAGCACTAGGAAGTGGTGAAGGGCGGGCGTTTTGTGGGGGATTGTCTTTTGTAATTTTGACGTTCGAAAAGTGCTGAATCTCAGCCGAATTTGAATAAATGACTTTTGATTTTGATTTTATGCCAGACGGAATATAACTTCACAAATACTTTTAAAAGTGACATAACTGATAAATTGAGCGTCCAGCACCTTAATTGCGTCACATACTATCAATCTCAATCAGAATAATCTTGAAGGATATTGCTAATCCATTGCTTCATATGTTCGGAAAATTTGTCTACTCAACAACGTAAATAACGCAATGTATGTCGTGGAACTGTCAAAATGAAAGCCATTGCTACTGATACTTAGTGTGTTACGCTATTACCCCACAAGTCTTAAATAACCTGATTTCCTTGAAAAGATTCTGAAGAAAGAAACTGAATCCTCTTTAACATTACAATAGAACACCGAAAACGATGTTATTGCAGAAAATGTAGGCAGGAGCCGTCTTTTTCAATGAAAGATAAATGCTTGACACATATTGGATAGCTCGACGTACTGTCCTAAAGCAAAGAAGAACAGAAGGCTCAGTTACGGTTACGTATAAGGCTTGTGGTGCTGCGACGTCTGATGCGCCAAGTGCATGAAACCTTTGCTAAACAATACTTTACAATAGACTATTTAATTTCCTACTCATAACTTCAATTTATACAAATATTTATTGAATTGTATCATTGCAATTAAAAAAGCACAACTTCCGAAATGAAAATTTAATAAAAGTTGATGCAAGTTACTATAAACTATCGATTTACGTATGCACCTTTTTTATTTTAATAATGTATTTTGTGCTACTGCCCGTCTTCCCCATACTTTACCAATTTTCTTTGGAATTTCTTTCACCATAACTATATAGCCCATAATGTTCCCACTGCTGGGGCACAGGCCTCCTCTCCGTGAGAGGGAGTGGGCCGTTATCCACCACGCGGGCCCAGTGCGTGTTGGTAGATGACACATGTCTTCGAATTTTTGGTTCTAGGACATGCCGGTTTCTTCACGATGTTTTCCTTCACCGTTTTGAGAATTTCAGTTTCTTTATTTCAGAAATATTGTAATTTGTATCTATACTGTAGGATGTTTTTAACTAGGTATTTATTGAGTCGCAAACACTGGATTTTCTGTATAAATATCTCATGCCAACAAAGCTGAATTCTCGCTTCCTATACAAATATTGCTCCATTTCTTCGCTGACTTCTGAACTTCATGAAGCTATGAGCCCCATATTGAATGTAAGAACTTGCGACTTGCGGCAAAATCTGATTATTGCGCACATTTTTCGTATCTCCTACATTTATTAAGATTTCTTTGAGTTATTTCGGCTTCTTAATATTCCTTTAGTTGTATTTGGTTGATTATAAACGTGTAATACTTACACATAATAAAATTATATTTTGTCAGACAAGTTATAATAGGAGTCTATTGCCATTAACTGCTTATCTAGCTTTTCCCAACTATATTAGGGTCAGCTTGCAGTCTAACCCTATGCAGCTGAATACCAGTATTGTACATTAAGCGACCTATCTGATCTCCACAACCCAGTTACTGGGCAACACGATACCCTTTAGTAGGACAAGTTGTCAGACTTTTGGGCTTCTGACTACCCGTAACGACATCAAGCTTTCTGGAGAAAAAAAAACAATGACGACTTGTCAGAATTCCTTACCAATAACTGACTATGACAACGTCACGCAACGGATTTTCAAGCCCAACGTAGACAATTTTAGCACAGAGTTAATTAAAATTTGACATAATTAAATAAACCGTACCCGGATGAAGACACCCACGACTTGTCCCTATTTTAAGTAAGTAATGAAATAAAACATTAATTGCATCTAAGCCCATTAACTTAATACTGTTTGTTTGTACAAAACCTTGGCTTAATTTGATGGCCTTAAAATAACTCCAATCAAAGTGGGTTATCTCCTGGACATCGTCAGTTTTAATTACATTGTCGTGACTAGGACACGGAGACACTTTTATAAGGACACGGATTGACCTGGATCCGAAATCTGACCCTTAGACTTTCATGTTTGGTAACAGTTACGTCGAAGGTTTTTCAAGCAGGTCAGAATTTGGCAATACGTAGGTAGGTAAGTTGACGTTTAGATAAGACTTGTTGAAATAACTTTTATTTCTACTATAAACTATAAAGGTACTTACCTAAGTTTAGACGGGCGTTGATACCTAAGACACAGTTTTTAATTTTTGTAGCTATCATTATTTCCATTGTAATTTCTCCATTTGTTTGTGTTCCAAAATAAAAAATCTTTTACTTTTTTTGTGCACGGTCAGATGATAAGGTAAGATTGTATTTTTGTATAATCGATTTTCAACTTTATCGCTATACCGTTATATTCAAGGTTGATTGGGAAAATTTGACACTTTCGGGTAGCTTAATTTGCTGGAGTCTGTACCATAAAACAGTAGCCTGACTAATAATACCAATTTATTTATCATGGGTATATTTTTCCCGCGCCCGCGCTTGTTAAAACTCGCAGTCAACTTTTATCGCTGTCCCAATCAAATAGAGTATTGACGTCACAGAGCGAAATGGCGTCATGTAGAAAAATAATAGACCCGTATGCAAATGCATCACATTCGTAGGACCGCGATAGACGTCACAATCGCCGCAGCAAATCGAGCAATATGCGAATGTACCTTTGCATCTATTTTCACCGCTGTCCATTTTAAGACCAGGGTACCGGCACACGTGCACTTCAGCATTCGTTTTATTTGATTCCAGACCGTCTGCGGCGAGCTTTATTTTTGTTCGTTTTACAACCTATCGGTTAACTTCGTGTGAGATCGGTAAGTTTCGTTTTTATTGTGGACGTTGAAGAATCCAGATGTTAGTCCATTCACAAAGTTATGGGAGCGTTAAAGTTTAGGGTTGTTTTAATTTGGATGAATTTTATTTGATTATTCAAACTCTATAATCGGTTTAGAATCTTGTGAAAATTAGTTTTAAGTATCGTTTAACTGTTAAACTTTTATTGGTTGTGGTTTTGGAAGGTTGGAGGGAGTTTATCTAAAGAGCAGTTGTGGCGCAGTGGAAACGGCCGCGTCTTACGAGTTGTAGGTTGAACCTGGTGATAGGTCGTGGGTTCAAACCTTGACAGGCGCTTTAATTTGTGTAAATTATTTCATCACCACTGCTCTCAAAACGGTGAAGGATAACATCCTAAGGAAACCGGCATGTCCTAGAACCGAAAATTCGAAGACATGTGAAATCTACCAACCCACACTGAGCCTGCGTGGTAGATTACGGCCCACTCTCTCTCACAGAGACGAGGCCTGTTTCCCAGCAGTGGGAACATTTATGACTAATTATCCTACTAATATAATAAACGTGAAAGTTTGTATGGATAAATGGATGGATGTTTGTTACTCTTTCACGTAAAAACTAATGAACGGATTTGGATAAAATTTGGCACACAGATGGTTTATAACCAGGATTAACATATAGGATACTGTTTATCCCGATATTCCCACGGAATCGAATCTTATGCGGGTGAAACCGCGGGGCGCAGCTAGTGCAATCTAAAGAGTGAAAGGTATTAAAAGTGAGGTTTCGGTATTCGTACCTACGCCATGAAAGTTTGAAGTTGGTAGGTTTAGTTTACAATACGTAGAAGGAAGTTTATAATAATTTAATTAAATTAGTTTGTGACGAAGGTCATGTTGAAGCTACAGGCATCAGAAACTTTCTGGGTCTAGACTGAAGGCCTTAGAAATTCATTAAAGTTGTCTCCGGAGTTGTTTATTTATTTATTTGATCTAGCCGTACATTAACCTAAGTTTAAAGCCTAGGTACTAGTGTTATTAGGATACACATGCCATCTAGATTAAATTAGGTATCTACAACCCACTAAATATTTTTTATTTATTTATTAGGCGACTAATAAATTAGAAAAGGATCAAAACTAGAATGTTTATGACTAGCAGTAGTTAATTAAACCAGGAATATTGTCAAGGATTATTTAAAGGCTTTTTAGAGTGTCTAGAACTAGTAATAAGGATTTTCATCACAGACTTTCTTTTGTATTGATCAGTGAGCCTACTATATTTTTGAATGGGTATATTTCACACACACACGTGCGCAATCACACGGTCGCTTTGTGTCTCTTTATTGTTTAGTTTTACTGTTTCAATACCTACTAGTGTTACTTATTACTTGTATTTTATTACATAAAAATTGAAATGTGTATTGTTGTAAGACGGAGGACACTGATTCCTGTAACACAGGTTCGCCTAGCACAGTAGTCAGGGTCTCCACATGTATGATGTGGTGATATTTAACATGTCACCACATCAGTTGGTATCTTAGTTTAAGATGTGTTTCTGTCTAACCCCATGGAAACAAGGCGTAAGTTATTGTATGTGTGACTGTGTAACTCGAAAAACTTTTCACTCTGTCTAAATCATCTATTTGTTTCTCCTACTCTTTGCAACCCGGTTTGAGTAGCAGAACCTTTCATGTTTTATCCAACGATAAAAAGTAAATGGAAAAACAATAAGTCTGCCCCGATACCCAAGATACTCGAACATCTGTATAAAAAGCCTTCCGTAAAATGTACATAAAGGACTACCTTTTGGGTAGGTAGCTACCAAAAATTACTTATGGGACTCGACTTCATATAAACTCCTTGTTTCAAAGGAAATAAATATTGCCTATATAGGTATTTTGTTTAGAAAAAAAAAGTAAAGTGTACCGTGTCTCTCATGAAAAAAATATTTTTTTTAAAGAGAAACTACTTTGTGACTCCATAAAAATTGGACGAGAATTGAGTGAACTTTCAAGGACGCGTCACGTATAGGCACATTTCGTTACATGAGAGAGAAGAAAGACATAACTCTCTCCGTCTCTCTCACCAAATCTATCTTACTTTTTATTTTTAAGAAGTTTTATTTCTATTACGTGTACGGTGCCGCACGCGCAGTTAAATCGTAAACATGAAAAATTTTTAGTTAATCTAAAAAATCTTCAGGTTTACGAATTTACGTAATTAAGTCAGCAATTCTTGCTAAAAACTCATTAATTAAAAATATATTTTTAGCCAGCGTTTCCTCAGACGTTTCACATTTGCAAACATTTACGAAATTTAATCCCCATAACAATTAAATGTAAGCAAGGAAATTGGAACACTGTGTTGTGAGAATTGGAAACTGAATCTTTGAAAACAGACGTGATTTGAAAACATAAGAGTATATTATGTACATACATAGTACTAGTTGATAAATCTGCCAATCACAGTTTTCTACGAACTTCGAAAAAAAGAGGCCAAGTGGAAGTCGTACACTACATTATTTATTTATTTGTTGTTATAGCGGTCATACTAGTCCACATTCTGTGAAAATTTCCAGTATCTACCTATTACGGTTCAAAATATACAGCCCAGTGACAGACGGACGGACAGCGGAGCCTAGTATTAGGGTCCCGTTGGCACCCTTTGGGTACGGAACCCTAAAAAGGATTTTTTTTCATCTATCCAGGTTTTCGAGGCATTTCTTAATAATAAATACTTCGAAAACCTGGCTAGATTTTTAAAATCAATCCCGAAACTTTCTCCAAAACTGTAGTCCGATATTGAGGCACATATTTTATACTTGTTGAGCACCATTTTACCCACTAATTAACGTTCAAGCGGAGCAAGTTTTTTAATTAAAATTCACTCCAAAACAAAGCTGCAATAGTAGTAGAGAAACTAGCAATAAACCTGCGGTTTTGTGCCCAAACAATAACATGACGAAAACTTACTCGGAAAATGTTTTATGAATGTTTCTGTGTGTTTGGGAAAAACGGGCTGGAGTGGCAATAAAGTACTTGTTTTCTTTCTAAAATAAGTTGAGAAGTCCTCACAGACTTATAAGTCTGTGGAAGTCCTACATTGCGTAGCCTTAGTTATTATCATAGATAGTGTACTGTGGAGGCCTAGACGAGCCCTCTGAGGTACCGGGAGGAATCAAACACGGTGATTCCTTTTATATTATATTTTAAAATGTTTCTACATCTTTCTGTTTACTTGTCACTTCTTATTCTAGAACCAATCTCTTTGACACTCGCTTGAACGTTCGAATGTCATCCGCGCTAAATTATATCCGGCCTGCAACATATGAGGTTGCCTTCGGCAGACAAGCCTCTACAGTACTGTAGAACACCAGAAGAGCAATTCTCGTAATATAAAACGTTCAAAATCTAGTCGGAGTCTCATCTCGGCGACAAACAAATGTGGTGACCCCGCGGTAATGCGATGTCCCACAATGACATCACCCCTTCCTTAACCAACATATAGCTCGGATTAAAATAACACTTCAGAAAGCATTAGTGTCCACACGCCCGCTAGACAATCCAGGCGGTTTAGTTGAAGACCTAACTACCTAGCTTGGTGTCCGCATAATAAACCGAGCCATTTCCTCAAGACCTATTGCGGAATCTTAACATAATAAATGGCGGGATAACAAAGGCCCTGTTTATTTTTAAATACGGCATTTATTTTGGTTGCTAGTGTTAATTTTAGGCTATTTGTTAGTACTGCTTTTATTTTTCGGATGGTTTTTGTTTTGTGGGTTTCGGGAAACGGATGCGACCTTAAACTTACTATGTGTGAGTTTGTGTGGTTGTGGATTCAGCATTGAGGTTGGAAAAAGTTTTTGTATAGCTTAGTAACAAACTGGAATTTTAATGGTAACCCTCCGAGCAACTCGATAAAAGTGTGATTTTGTCATTTCACAATATTTATCAATAATCGGCGTGTCTGTATGCTGTAAACGAAGAAGGAAGAAGAAGGAGTATGTAAGGATCGTAGCAAATGGCGGTCGGTAATTGCTGCCGCTCTAAGTATGTATCTAATGTAAGTATGTATAAATCAATAAATGGTCCACAAGTTAATTAAACGCTTGTATATCGGTAAATATCAATCGTTTGCAATTCTGTTTGTTATTGTTTAAGCTAATCAATCACAATCGCTAATTAGAAACTTGAGTAGATTTATGGAAACCCGATATTTCTCAACAATATGAAAGAATATACAACAACAATAATTTCAATAATATGATATGTTCTATGTAAGAGGACTTAGTTTTCGAACTTAGTCCTTTAGATAGACTATTGCACGTGGACCATTGCGGCCGTAGGAGGTTACTCCAACCAGCCCACAGCCAGAAGTCCCTCAACAATATCATATTCATGTATTTATTGCATTCCATAAACATAGATATAAGCCGTAAACATAAGCATAGATGTTACAAAATGCGATTTTGTACGGACTAAAAATTATACAAGAGGCACCTACTAAACAAATCGTATTATTTTAAGTGCCCATTATGCTCAACATTCAATCTCAAAAGAGTTGTCAATACCAATCCTTGAGAAATAAAGTTCCGTTTAACTTCAGTAGAGCCAGCTAGATTTATTCAATATCCGAAATTGAATTCAAATATAAAATAAAACGTTTAACTTTGAAATACAAACAGGCACGGGTTTGAAACTTTGTGATATCGATTTGATTAAAATTTTACGTGTCCGTAATCCTTTGAAAGATTTTCTTGATTTTGATTCTAAGTTTTGTTAACTGCTTTGAGATGAATGTAGCGTTCGTTTAAGAGACCTGTCGACTTCCAAAAGAACCATGAACAAAGAAAGTGACTATTTATTATATATCGTGACTTTTCTATGCCTCGGAAAACACGTTAGATAAGCTAAGCTTTCATTCGTTGATCTTTGACAGACATCACGCGTAGACAAAAGCCCAAAAGTCTGACAACAAGTCTTACCTAGGGGTCTCGTATTGCTCAGCAACTAGGTTGTGGAGGTTAGATAGGTAGTCGCTCCATACAGCTGTATTCAGTTAGACTTTTTTTTCCCCTTTATTTTTACTATTGAAGCTTGATACGTTCGGAATCTAAATAATTCTGAACAGAAATAAAAGAATAGATTTTTTTTATTAGAATATTTTTGATCTCTGAATCCACATCTGGATAGAAATGCTGTTGGACTTTTAATATTTTACACAGCAACCGAATCAAGATATTACGCAGATCTATACTGAAAAGTCGTTTCCATCTTCATGTCTTTATAATTGACAGAAGAAAATTGAATTTTATACACTCAGTTACGCCTAAGAAAATTTCTTGTATAAAGGTACTTAGAAGTCTCATGAAATATTTTTCTAGAAAAGAATCTCACGTTCAGTTGTCAGACACAATAAGCGTACAGAATGTTCCGTACGTCGCGTTCAAATTTTATAGCCCATTCCCCATTTCTTTTTTAAATATAAATGCCTGAGTTTTGGTACCGCAGTATGTCGTTAAGTGAATGACGTCATTTCGAGTAATATATTCGCGAGATTGTGGTGTTTCGCCTGTTTATTTTTTTGAACGGTACTTAAAATCTAAATTCCAGGCACTGCCGAAATCTGAATAGAAAAATCTGAGATTTATATTTTACCCCAATATTTTATGTTCAGGACAGCTCCAGACACACGAAATCTTTTGGGTTTCTTTCGTAAATTCAATACAATAAGGACCAAACTTTAATAAAGTATGGGTTTTTGATAACTTGAAACAATAAGAAACTCCATATGTTGATACCTTCATTAGTAACAGTTTGACAGATTTCTACGAACAATACCTACCTCACGTAGTAGTTTACACGTTTTAAGTACGGAGTATATTACTATAAGGTGGAAAGGCTTCCACGACTCCACGTGTAAATACTACGATACAAATTATATTTCGAACTCATGAAACAACAGCGGTTGCCTTGAACTTTCAGGGCCTATTCAACACTCGAGCACTTTAAACTTCTAGCGGGAAATGGTGACATTTTGCAAGAAAACAGGAAAGGGCTGAGCCAGAACCTTGTGGCGTACCATTTTAACAGCAGACATAAAAGTTCAGAAATTACCGAAATTATCCAAATAAACTCAGAAAATAATTATGACGTCACTTAGAATATAAATAACTTGCTTCTGCCCACAACTTCGTTCGCGTGAAATTTCATCATCATCATCTGCCTAGCCTTTTCCCAACTATGTTGGGGTCGGCTTCCAGTCTAACCGGATGCAGCTGAATACCAGTATTTTACATGGAGCGACGGCCTATCTGACTTCCACAGCCCAGTTACTGGGTAATACGATACCCCTTGGTAAGACTGGTTGTCAGACTTTCGGGCTTCTGACTACCCGTAACGACACTACCTCCTTATAATATGTATTAGTATAGATTGAAACAACAGCTTTACATTTATACTTCGTTATTGGCAAAGCTCTACGAGGTCCATATTTAACTGACAATGATCAGTAAGTTAAGGAAACTGGCGTATCAACTATGTAAAATGTAAATCCTTCGCCAGCAAGCCCAAGTGCATGCAAGACACGTGTTAAATTGTTTATACTGTCCTTAATTAGCTTGTTTCTAAGAAAATTTCAATCTACTTGTACCTTTTGGATTTTAAACTAACGGTTTTAGCAACGTGTGATGTCTCTCTTTTGTGATTAAAATGAAATTTTAAGCTGGTCTTTTTATGGCTTTTGCTTCTTTACTGTAAATTTCAATTTATGTGTCAAAAAGATAATTATGCTCAATTGCTTTAGTTTAAGCTTGCCGTTTTCTAATTGGGTACAGTCCCAAATTAAAAAAAAAAAAACGGCAAGCTTGTCACTGACTTTGACTTTGTCACTCACAATTTTGGTAATAAACAAATGAATATGTGTTATTTTGAGCGTGCTGTTATATTTGAAACAAGCTGAAGGCTTATTTCCGTAATTAAAAACGGTCCAAATATACAGTCTAACCACCTAACCGCAATGTAACGATTATAAAGATCACAATGATTTTGACAGACTTGTCAGTGGCAGCAACCGAAACCTTAGAATGAGTATAAATATCACTGTGATTTGGTGAGAGATGCAAAATCAGAAGAAAAATAACTGCGATAGGACTCTAATTGAAATCTCATCTTAACGAGCATCAATGTCAAAAACTTGTCAATATTTCTAATTTTAATTATTGTCCTAATGCGACCAAGGGATGCGAACTTTCTGTTATATATGGGAATAGGTTATTTTCCTAAAAAAATCTAATTAGTCCGTCAGTTAGATTATCCAAAAATATTGGACCCTTATTTTTTCTTTTGTCAATTATATAAAAAAATGATGAAGATATCGCCCGTTAAAGTTCCGCGTGACGTCACTTGCTTGCGACACTTGCAAGCAAGTGACGGCACGACCAAATTTTGACGCGCTTTATCTTTGTCATTTTTTGTTTGATTGAAAAAAGAAAAAAATACGTGTCCATTATTTTTCGATAATCTAACTGACGGACTAAATATAATTATTATTTTTTTACCCAGGCAAATACCTTATTGCGCCTCTGCTCTGGTGCCAAACGTTTTCAGCCAGTGTATTTTAAAAGAAGGCAGTTCTTGTGAACTCAACAGAGATCTTCACACACATGCATACACCTATAGACATCTTCTCATTATATGGTCTACATAAGTCTCTACAACATGACAAGACAAGAACACTACCTTATCATTAACACGATTGAGCAATTATCGTCTCTGATTGCTATTGATGCTGTGTCATAGGGTTCAAGTACCTTTACAATTACTCGTATGTAGTTACGAGTAGCTATGCTTTAATTAACAGTCAGTGTGTGTTGACGCCTCTAACGCCAGTCACTGCTAATGGATCAGTATTCTTTATGATTGATGCACATACATCGATACATGTACACACGGCGTTCATTGTGAGAAAATATCATACAAAGTGAGGCCAAGACAAACTGGTTTTGTATAGCTTGACGTGTAGCCGTGTGTACTATGTAGGCATTGGTTGACTCTTGTATGCTTCAAATTAACATTCTTGCTAATATTTCTTATTGTTTTACTTTGAAACTGATTTTGATAAAGGGCAGAGAGTTTTAATACTTGTAGAAGAACATAGGGTTACTATTAAATATGATGATTACTGCTCGGTACAGCTTGCCGCGGTTGGTCTGTGGATGGGTGACCCTCTTTACATACCGAGACCCCTCCATGCCTCGGAAAGCACGTTAAGCCGTTGGTCCCGGCTGTCATTCGTGGATCTTTGACAGTCGTTACGAGTAGTCAGAAGCCCGAAAGTCTGACAACCAGTCTTACCAAGGGGTATCGTATTACCCAGTAACTGGGTTGTGGAGGTCAGATAGGCAGTCGCTTATTGTAAAATACTGGTATTCAGCCGCATCCGGTTAGACTGGAAGCTGACCCCAACATAGGAAAAGGCTAGGCAGATGATGATTACTGCTCGGTACAGCAGTGGTGCCCCGTGGTAACGGCCGCAACTTACAAATTGTAGGTCGTTGGCGCGAACTCCGACAGGCGCTTTACTTTGTGTAAATTATTTCATCACCACTGCTCTTTAAATGGTGGAGGAAAACATCGTGAGGAAACCAAAAAATCGAAGGCATGTGATATCCACCAGCCCGTACTGGACCCGGCTGGTGAATTATGGCCCACTCCCTCCCACCGACAGGAGGGCTGTGTCCCAGCAGTGGGAACATTATAGGCTGTTTATGCTACTGGTCGGTTTGATTGCTGTGCAAAATTAATATATAAAGGTATATTTATTTGACCTACATACTTTTTTAAGGCCCTTGAGTGGCTTAACCTAGGCCCAAAAATTTAGGCCACTGTAGCAAAAATATTGGGTAAATAATTCGACCTTTTTTGCTTGGGTAATATTTTTACTAAACTTACTTTTGCATTTATGATATTAGTTTATCACTAGCTTCTGCCCGCGGCTTCGCCCGCGTGGATGTCGGAAATTTACCCACGGGAACGTGCTAACAGGATAAAATGTATGTGCTTCCCCAGAATGCCATCTATGTCGCGGGCCCTTTGTGGCTAAAATTACAATAGAAAACCAATTGTGTCTCATTAGTGGTGATTAAGAGGGTACCTATATGATATCTTTACCTAAGTACCTAACTAATTTAAAAAAAATAACTCAATAACAGAAAATTAAATACCTACCTACCTATTAAATAAACCTATTTCTGATGATACCTAATCTAAACTCAATAAATAAGCAAAATCCCTAAAAACTAATATCTATACGAATGACTAAACCTACCTAACAGTATTATAAAATAACCTACGGTCACTACGTACACTATCAAATATACTACCTATACTTTAAAATTAAAATCTATACCTACGACTCATATAAAAATAAACCTAAATAACTCTAAAAACTAAAAGGAATAAAAATGAACTCCACTGCGGGTGACCCAACCTACGACAAACTTAGTATTTGCGGTTGGTACAGTACAGACAGTGGTAATCGGGTATAGGGATCGAACCGCAAAATTAAGTTTGTTTTTTATTGTATATACTTTTCCGGGATAAAAAGTACCCAGTGTGGTGCCCAGGATATTAAAGAATAATTATACCAAGTTTCATCGTAATCGAAGCGGTAGTTTTTGCGTGATGCCTGAACAGACAGACAGACAGACAGACAGACAAAAATTTTTTTAATCACATTTTTGGGTTCGGTGTCGGTCAAGTAACACCCCCTGCCATTAATTTTTTGGATATTTTCAATGTACAGAATTTTCACTTCTACAGATTTATTATAAGTATAGATTACTTAATTAGGACTAGCTAAATATTAAAAAAAAAACTAAGGACTACAATATTTTGTGAAGGTCCTAAAGTATTTAAATTTTAATAAGGATGAAGTTTACGAGTTACGATAAATGGATACAACAGTTTTATGGTCGTAAGCCAGAAGACGGGGACTAGTCTGTTTTATTACAACAGCTTTTCTTGAATACTGATTCGAGTGTATTTTTTTTGTTGGATTCATTTTGATTGCTACATTCTGTTTGAATACAGATATAGTTGACACTATAGAAGTATAATGTACAGCGAACCCCTTTTTTTTTTGAGGATGGGAAATCATCAAATGACCCCCCCTCCCGCTCTGGGTGGAGCGGAAGGGAGTGTCAGACTCTTACTGACTAAAACCCACCCGTGTTCCTTTCTTAGCCCTTTATGTTCCAGGGCAGCGGTAACACTTTCGGACGATTCGGCTACCCTGGCAGGCTTCGGCCCTATCGGGCCCCGTCAATCTTGCTGACATCTCTTTGAGGCGCGCGTGGCACACATACACGCCGTCCGGCACGGGCCTGGTCCTGATCGGGCCTGGTCCGGAGCGAACCCCTTATATTACAAGTACGTTTTTGAACACTGATTGATTAATTTTCATTTAAAGTTTTGCAAATACGTACCGGTTACTGGTTAGTGTTAGCCTGCATAATCCCACGGCTGGGCAAAGGCCTCATGACTCTGCTCTTTCGATCCAGTGCGAAAGTGGATCACTGGTTGTTTGTTTTCTCCAGCTTGGCCCGCTATTTAAATTCCTACTACTATCTACATTTTAACTTTTCATAGATGATAGGCAACATTTTACGTGACCAGAGGGCTGGCTCTGGAATTAGCATTGCTATTCAACGTGGCAATCCTGGCAAAAAAAAAATCTTCTGGACACGTAACGTAAGTCATTTAATTTTTACCTAGTGTTAATAGTTAGTTGTTAGATAGATAGACAAAATATGGTAATGTAATCATGCTTTGTTATGAATATAAATTTTACAGAAAACCAAGAGTAAATTTAAAGTTTCATTTATTACGATGCTTATTTTGTCTACTTAATATTCCACTAAGGGCTGATTTTTCAATCATCTGATAACTTACTTTATTCGAGGAATAATTTTGAAATTTTGACAGTTGTTTCATACAAAAACTGTCAAACGTCTATTTTATTTATTCCTCGAATTAAGTTATCTGGCAATGGAAAAATCGGCCTTAAGTAAGACATAATGAGAAAACTTCTGCAATTTCTGGAGTGACTCATGATTAATGTGTCTCATTTACTCCTATTTTACAGCTTAAGTACTCAAGGACCTTAACTTTTGTACTCAAGAAAACATCTAAGTAGCTACTGTAAAGGGTCAAATTTAATTAGCTGGCGAAACTCTGCAGACTTGATAGATATCGATATCTAAACGATGATTATAATATGATTAAATAAAAAGATTCGGTGTTTCTTTTGGAGGGTCAACGGCTGCATGTGGTATGCTTACTTAAAGGATGAATTGAAAAATCTGTTGTTTTTTGTTTTATCGTGTTTAGCTTTCAATTACCCATAATTTCTGTGAAGTTTACACAAAAAAACCGGATTTTTTTAACTGATACTTCAAGTGACAACGAAACCTGCGCTTGATGACCCAAAAAAAATCATAAAATCAATTTCGTTTGAAACATCTGCGGAGTTTCTCTAGCTAATTTAATTTGAGGCTGTATATATGTTTTTTTTTAATATTCACTCTTTTAGGTTCTGTTTGGCGCGATGAGGTTTAATTCTGACCTCATCTTACATAAATAAGACAAGTATTTATTAGGCCGAGACACCATAAAACTAACGTAGTTAACAAATGGTAGTATAGACTTAGGACATAAAATATATAGGTAGGTTATGGAGGACCTGACCTTGGCTTATTGGCTTATTCGCAGAGAACATAGATTATCTAAAAAACCATAAAATAGAAATACACGAAGATATAAATCCTTATTAGCCTGAAATAATAGTTTGTTTATTTCTTAATAAACATCCCTGGATGTGAAAAGCACATCAAGCTGCTCCAATCTGTCAAATTTCTTAAATAGATTTTCAACTTTTTCGCTGAAGCATTAAGGTTCAAGGTTAATTGGAAAAATTTGACAGTTTCGAGTAGCTTGACCTGCTGGCGTCTGTACAAGACCATCTGTATTAGTCTAGACAATGTTTTAATTACGTTAAAATAATAACACGTGCTTTTCGATTCTTACAATAACAATCCATCACCACATGGACCAGCCTCGTGCATTGGCCTATGTCCAGTAGTCGAGTCTTGCACCTTAAACTGTGTTGATGCAAGTGATAGTTTATAAATGTTTTCATATTTTTGTCACAAATCAAGCTTTAAAGTCTCGTTTGTGATCGCGTTAACTTCCCAAACACAGGCTTACTTAGCAGCAGGAATAGTTATATGTATAGGTAGTACTGCATCTCTTAACTTATGAGGTACAGACGACAGCAGGTCAAACTACCCGAAACTGTCAAATTTTCCAAATCAATCTTGAACCTAAGTTGAAAATCTATCAAAGAAATTTGACAGATTGTAGTTGCTTGATGTGCTGGTGTCTGTACATAGGCGAGTGTTTTAACATAGGGTACACTCAGAAGAGTTTAGCTAGAGAGGTAAGGATTAAGGTCTACTTAGGAGTATCCTACTTCCTACTAATATTATAAACGTAGATGGATGGATGGATTGATGGATGGTTGTTTGTTACTCTTTCACGCAAAAACTACAGAACGGATTTGGATAAAATTTGGCACACAGATGGTTTATAACTAGGATTAAAATATAGGATACTCTTTATCCCGATATTCCCACGGGATCGAAACTTATGCGGGTGAAACCGCGAGGCGCAGCTGGTATATACCTATATCTATATATTTGATTAAGATTTGTATGCCTTCTGAGTTTTAAATGTTTTCTTAACTTAAATTATTGTAGTTTGTAGGTTTTAGTTTAAATGGCATTGTTTGTAGAGATTATTATTTTTTATAATTATGTATTCTGTGAAAATGTTATTTGGCCGTATCTTTTTTGTATTTTTTCTACAAAATGTAATGTTTCACTGTTTGTTTTCCCTAATAAATAAAATAAAATAAAAATATAATTATTTGAAACAAACTTCTCCGTCTTACACAAATATAAGCTAAAGAATACAGATGATGATGAGCTAAGTGGAACAGACTTTGACTTGTACATCTTTAAGCCTAAGAGTCAGTAAATTAAAAACCTTTTAGTCTAAGACTTGGAAGAGTACTCGTTACTTTGACCTCGTTACTAGTATTTTATTGTTAATTTCGGCTCCAGACGGATTAGAAAAAACTAAGTCATTAATATGCATTAGTGTAGTTTTAGTTTAAGTAGTAAAATAGGGCAACATTTAAGAAATTGTATTTTCACGTACATTTTTCTTTCGTCCTTGTGAGTTAAAAACAAAGAAAGAAAATAATGTTTTTTTGCGGTAAACATGACGAAGAGAAAGAACACAAAAAAAAAAACAAGTTGGGGGAAAATGTGCGTCACCTCACATCCACGCAAAACGGCCATTGCTCATCATAATGCTAGGACCCTATGCAAGACAGAGCCCCAGCGCTAGTCTTCAGCGACAGCCGGCGTTGCCGTGATGACGTCGGTACAGCATACGATAAGAAGGAGTAGTAGTATAACAATTCTAAACTTTTTTTACTAAAACGACAATCATCCTGGCGAAACACACTTTTAATCACAAATATTGTGAACATTGTGAAGGAAATTGCTAATCAACTTTCTCAACCGTTGTTGAGAAGTGGTTACTAACGCAATGAATATTGTTGAACTGTCAAAATGAATGGCATTGCCATCGTAAATTTGCTACGCAACAACCACATAAGTACAACAAATGATCAAAATTTCAATACAATAAAAAAATAACGGAGTGAGAAAGAAGTTTTATGTTACTGAGTTACGGAAACTCCTCAGCGAATTCACTAGAAGCTAGAAGGAAGGACGGTTTTACTGAACGTCGTGGCTTTACTATCTAAGCAGTAAAAAATACACAGATTCCAAGTGAATAGTAAAAGCAATATAGCACATAAAACTAACAACAGTAAAAAGGCGGAACGAACACAGTAAAGACTTCATTCTCTTTGAAGAGAAACTGGGACAAATCAGGCAAGACTTAAGGGCTCTATTTCAGGCTTTATACCTGAAAGACCAACATTTACAAAGTTGGTCATTAGGTTCTATAATTTAGCCTAATGAGTCTGGAGTTCAGTTAACGCCAAATTGGCTTAGTTTGAACTTTTTTATAGCGTTTATGTGTTAGATGTGAATTTTGTTTTCATCATCCACTAAAATTATCAATTAATCTGCCTAGCCTTTTCCCTAGGGTCAGCTTCCAATCCAACCAGATGCAGCTGAATACCAGTACTTTATGTGGAGCAACTGCCTATGTTATCTCCACAACCCAGTTACTGGGTAACACGATACCCCTTGGTACTGGTTAGCAGAGCTTTGGGCGTCTGAATACCCGTAACGACTGCCAAAGATCCAAGAATGACAGCCGGGACCAACAGGTTAAAGTGCTTTCTGAGACACGGCGGAGTCTCGATATGTAATGGATGGTCACCCATCCACGAACCGACCGCGATAAGCGTAGCTTAACCTTCAATCAACCCGTACGGCTGTTATCATTTAGCCACGAACACCCCTTATATCTCCCCTGAGTAATAATAAAGTCCAACATTTGTTGTTTGCCTTAACTTTTTATGCGTTTATTGAAATGGGAAAAAGCATTGTAATAATCGTAATAAGACATTAGAGGCACACTAGTAACAAAATACGAACTGACAAGTATGAAATAACTGAAGTAATGTCTGCTAGTAAAAATGTTTATGAACCTCTGTAAAATCTCCGTACTTTATGGTAGAACTTTTTTACCTTAATTAGTGTCAACGGCCTACCTAAAGCATTTTTGGTGTTTTTTATAGGATTCCGTACACAAAGGGTGCCAACGGGGCCCTTTTACTAAACCTCGTCTGTCCGTCCCTCAGCAGGCTGTATCTCATGAACCATAACAAATTCAAATTCAAAGTCTTTATTGCGGATAAACATATTCTGTAATGAACTTCAGCTATAAATCTAATCACGAGAAAGATTTAATCGGATCCCACTATTAAGTTTTCGTGGTAGGTTTTTGATCGTAATACGGTCTGATTACAGTTTGTTGCAAAATGATTTACTCGTAGATAATTAGGTACGGGGAATTACAACAAGCGGGTTTCTGTGCCTTCGTATATTGTCTGGCTCAAAGAACGAAAACGTTTCTTAGGCGAAAGAAAGTCCACAACGCGATGTGATCTCTGAGACGAAAGTGATGCCATGCTTGCGCTGTGGCTAGGATTACCATGCATCCGGATTTGTCCAGCTTTTTGATCCTCCATCTGTACATCTTCCAGCATTGACTTTCATCCGGACTTTTCGATTTAAGGGCTTTTTTTATACAGAAAATTAATTCTGTTAATGATTAACGTAAAAAGAAACATTAAAAATTGAAATTTCCGGACTTTTTTGTAAATGACTGGCTAAATTTGTGGCACTTTTAAATATCTGAGTTGTGATGTTTCTCGAGTCGTTTCTTAAATCATTCAAATAAAGGGCCAAATTTTTCGTACAGTGGGTAAACTAACAAAATAACATAGGTACACGAAACAATCTATAAATGCCACATTAATCGTTACTCTGCGGTTAGTTTTAACACCTTCGTTGTACGAGTATAGAGTAGGCAGTACTACGTTTTATAGTAAAAGGAAGTAGGTACTTACCCCGCTTCCTGTTGCCATAAAATGCCGTAACCGATCGTCTTTGTCCGTGAAAGGTAAATTCAAAATATCCGTAGCTAGAGAGTACTTGAACCAAAATATAGCTTAAACAACAGTCCCACCGCAGGCGACTTACGAGAAGCGAGTAGAACTAGCAACTAAAAACGATTTGGCGAGCACCGAGCAGCGAATGCACGACAGTGACGAGCGATTGCTGTATTGTATTTCAACATAATAATATTATTGACATTATTTAATATCTACTTTTGTACTAAACCTTGACTATTTTTAAATAATATATTAATATTGTAATCATTTTCTTACTAATTTTGATATTATAGTTATGTGTGACATTTCAACATAATAATATTACTGACATTATTTAATATCTCTTTTGTACTTAATCTTGACGATTTTTAAATAATTTATTAATATTGTAATCACTTTCTTATTAATTTTGATACTATAGTTATGTGTGACATTTCAACAAAATAATATTATTGACCTCATTTAATATCAACTTTGACTATCTTTAAATAATTTAACAGTATTGTAATAATTTTCTTTATTATTAATTTTCATATTATATTTAATCGCATTGATACTGATATTATTTGTAAAATTTGTAAAGTAAAATTTTGCATGCCAAAACTCTGGCAGAATGTACCCGACTCATTATATTTCTATAACAACTTTATTATACAATACCTACATTCTTTGCAAATAAATAATTTGATTTAATTTGATTTGATTTGTAGTATAATTAGCCTATAACATTCCCACTGCTCGGACACAGGCCTCCTCTCTGTAGGTAGTGGGCCATAATCCACCACGCGGGCCCACTACGAGTTGGTAGATGTCGCATGTCTTCGATTTTTTTGTTCTAGAACACGCTAGTTTCCTCACGATGGTTTTCCTTCACCGTTTTGAGAGCAGTCATCATCTGCCTAGCCTTTTCCCAACTATGTTGGGGTCGGCTTCCAGTCTAACCGGATGCAGCTGAATACCAGTATTTTACATGGAGCGACTGCTTACCTGACCTCCACAACCCAGTTACTGGGTAATACGATACCCCTTGGTAAGACTGGTTGTCAGACTTTCGAGCTTCTGACTACCCGTAACGACTGTCAAAGATCCACGAATGACAGCCGGGACCAACGGCTTAACGTGCTTTCCGAGGCACGGAGGGGTCTCGGTATGTAAAGATGGTCACCCATCCACAGACCAACCGCGGCAAGCGTAGCTTAACCTGACCGATCGACCTGTGCGGCTGTTATTATTTAGCCACGGACCCCTCCGTTTTGTGAGCAGTGACGATGAAATAAATTACACAAAGCAAAACGCCTGCCTGGGTTCGACCCACGACCTTCAAATCGTAAGCTGCTGCTGCTGCTGGTACTGGGGCACCACTACTCTGGTATGCTTTTGTATCAAGCGTGAGTCTCACAGCAAGCAAGTGTTCTGCCCGTCAAGGTAGCTTCGCTAAGCGAGTACTCTCTTTGATAGCTCTTGTCGCTGCGACAAACCAGTACTCACTGGCGGTGTGAACAGTCACCGATCAACTATAAACAGCGGGGTAGTTGCGTAACACACTATCAGCAGCAATGGGTTTCATTTTGACAGTTCAACAACATTCATTGCGTTATTTATGTTGTTGAGCAGACAAATTGTTTGAACATATGTATGAAGCAATTAATTAGCAATATCCTTTAAAATCAGTCGGATTGAGCTTAATAGTGTGTACGCAATTAGGGTGTAGGTATATGTAACTCTTTTACTTGCACGGGACCTACCATTTTCTGTACGTTTCTGGAGCGAGAAAATCGTTGTTAGCTAGTCGCTTCCTGGCTAGCGTTGGGACAACCTTAAGATAACATGCCTCGAAGAGTAGTTCAATAGTTAGTAATTTTGGAGGGGTGAATTAATTTGAGAAGGCTTACAATGCATGTTTGAGTTTATAACCGAGTTAATGGTACCTCTTTACACATCGATGTAGATAACAGCGTATTGGAACGAAGTTCCTTATCGCGCGTTGCGAAAGGAGGCTAGACGGAAAAAATTAAGACCAAAAGTTGGAACGACACTTTTTGCTATACGTAGTTGTAAGCCGTGCGGCGTGCGCGTGTTTCTCTGTCTGTCTCTCTCTCTCTCTCTTTGAACTTCGTTTCATCCGGGTGTCCCTTGACACCTCTCAAGTTTTTGTTTTAATCGTTCTCGGACAAACGCGTAAGGTAGGTAGGTCCAGAATATTAACTGGCGATTTATTTAATCGACCATCTTTTTTCAATTTTCCTTATTCCATCTGATCCAGGATTATCCTAAATGACCGTTTTATCATGAAATTGAGAGAATAAACTGTAGGCAAAGATGGGCGCTTACGACTTACGGCCGAACCTAATTAACTATCTATCACCAGTTTTGGCATACCTACTGTAGGTAGAAAAACATATCTATCTCCGGTTTTCACGTCCCAACAGTTTATATCAGTAGCGATCTCTATTATTATATTATACTAGCAGTTATTATACTGGCTACCATCACCGAAAATAGGTTATTGGTTTCGGTTATTAGAGAGTATGTCCCTTGGCTGAAGAGCGATGTAGGTATTTATAACCTGACTTCAACTACGACGTGTTATCCTAAACTCACATTAAACGCTAAGATTAACTATCAAAAACCACTTTCATGTAAATAATTAAGTAAAACAAGTAAGTTTAATAAGGCAATATTAATGCACGTACTCACTTAACCCTGTAACGGAAGCGGGCTATTCTGACGGGCTATTTGTGGTTGGGCCATAACTTAGTTTGTTTTATGATAGACGTCCATACCGCATCGATATGGAGAGGCTATTTTTAAAGATCCCCCGTAGACTTCCGATAGTCAGAGCGGAGAAACTATTAGCGTAATGTTTTTATACGAAAGATTAATTAAATGGGGGTTAGATGAAAGAGAGGGAACAGCGATGATAGTCTTTGATGATGTGAGGTTGAATGTTAACGGCTATGCTTGCTGACAATTTTGTGGTCCAAAATGACAAACTGCTTGTGGTTTCTCTATATCTGCGCTATGGATATGATTGGTATAATTTATCGTAGGGAACGGGAATAGGATGCATGCTAATTCTTATAAAAATATAATATAACGCTCACAGGCACTAACTGTACTTCTTAATCAATAATCGCAGGTAATAAAAAAGTCTTAGTATTCAAAATCTTATTGATGTCATTTATTTTATATAGAGTTCTATCAATGTTAATATTACAGTCCATCCGCCGAGAGAATGCGTACGTGACAACTGCCAGTGCGACAATTGTAGTAGCTAATTAAGATCAAATTGTAGTAGCTAATGAAGATCAAATTGTAGTAGCTAATGAAGATCAAATTGTAGTAGCTAATGAAGATCAAATTGTAGTAGCTAATGAAGATCAAATTGTAGTAGCTAATGAAGATCAAATTGTAGTAGCTAATGAAGATCAAATTGTAGTAGCTAATGAAGATCAAATTGTAGTAGCTAATGAAGATCAAATTGTAGTAGCTAATGAAGATCAAATTGTAGTAGCTAATGAAGATCAAATTGTAGTAGCTAATGAAGATCAAATTGTAGAAGCTAATGAAGATCAAATTGTAGTAGCTAATGAAGATCAAATTGTAGTAGCTAATGAAGATCAAATTGTAGTAGCTAATGAAGATCAAATTGTAGTAGCTAATGAAGATCAAATTGTAGTAGCTAATGAAGATCAAATTGTAGTAGCTAATGAAGATCAAATTGTAGTAGCTAATGAAGATCAAATTGTAGTAGCTAATGAAGATCAAATTGTAGTAGCTAATGAAGATCAAATTGTAGTAGCTAATGAAGATCAAATTGTAGTAGCTAATGAAGATCAAATTCGCAAAACGCGTATTCGTTTGCATGAAACTGACAGGCGTCAAGAACGCAATCTCTTGACGGGCGTACTGTAGGTATAATTAAAGAATTAAGGTACAATTCAACAGCTTGTCTATGGTAAAAATTTGACAGTGACAGAGCAGTAGCAGTAAAGCTACGTTCGGCGATACAGTTGATAAGTATAGTAAAAAGTCTTTTTGGAGGTCTCGCCTGATGTTGATAAACTGACATACGCAAGGGATTTTAAACTCTATCTCCAAGAATTACAACGCATCAGCAGTCCCTATGGTGTAACAGGTGGCAATACACGTTTTGGCATTTCAACAAAATGTATATCGGCAGATGAAGATACACGCAAGCTTTTCTGTAGTTTGACAAATAGCCTGAGCTTATCAGGCGATTTTTCAAACTACTGAAAAGTTTGCGTGTATCTTCATCTGCCTAGCCTTTTCCCAACTATGTTGGGGTCGGCTTTCAGTCTAACCGGATGCAGCTGAATACCAGTATTTTACATGGAGCGACTGCCTATCTGACCTCCACAACCCAGTTACTGGGTAATGCGATACCTACCCCTTGGTAAGACTGGTTGTCAGACTTTCGGGCTACAAAACTAATTTTAGTAATAGCATAACGACTACTCTTGAAACTGTTTTAATAACTTTGTTAATTAGGTAACTGGTCTCGACGCACTTAAACAATAATGGGGGTAATAAAAGAGTGATGGTTTAGGGAATTATGAATGAACTGAATTTTTACTCAGGTAACCTTAGGTAACCTATTATATATTCGATGAATTAAGTATTTCGTCATCTACCAACTCGCACTAGGCCCGCTTGGGCACGGCCTACTTCCCACTCACTAAGAGGAGGCCCGTGTCCCAGCAGTGGGAACATTATAGGCTGATTATGCTAAGTCAGTAAATCTAAGTCAGTAAGTCTAAGTCAGTAAGTCTAAGTCAGTAAGTAATCACATTATTATTTACAATTGCAATAACAAATTTTGAACTAAACATAGGTATATTAAAAATTAAGTCGCTTTTCGTATATCCCTGTGTGACCGCGTTGTTCTTCTAAACTACTTCTACAATGGATTTCGATACGGTTTCCAGTCCTTTAAAACTTAGATATAGCACAAAATACTTGATGTTTTGACATGTCGCCATCTAGAGATTAGAAGATCGCACTCGTGTGAAGCAAGGGTCCCTATCACTAGTAATTAATAATTTAGATTTATTTATAAAATTGGTTTAGGTATCATGCATAAATCTCCTGATAATTTTGACAGCAGCTCATGTGGTTATCCGCATGAGTTGCCGTCCATATAATTATATGTGATATGGTTATCTATATAGGTACCATTAAAATATTGAATATAATATATGAACCCATACCTACCACCTAAAATCAAATATTTTATTATTATTATAATAAAATTACCCTATCATTTGAATCCAACAAAATTATTATTCCGATAAGGAAGTAGGTACCAATACCAACTGGTATACCAACTGGTTTTGGTACCTACTTCCTTCACACTCCAAAAATACATTTCCAAAAACAACATTTTGAGCAATAATTGGGGTAACGAAATATGCTGCCCCAGGCTTTCAGGCTCTCACAGAGAGTAGGCCTGTGTCCCAACAGTGGGACACATATTTATAGGTCGATTGTGTGAGGCTTTCGAGGAAAAACACCGGCACCTCCGGGAAAAACAGTTCACATAATCTAGGCCATGGGAAGAACTCGACGAACGTGACGATTATTGATTTGGGTGCCAAACAGTGTGTATGTCTTCAAGGAAGGGAAAAATGAATCTGTTTACACAAGGAAAATTGCTCTGTCGGTATCAATCTTTTATCTATTACTAGCGACTACCCCGGTTTTGCATCAATGTACACGCGTAGCATGAGCATCATAGAATCCTCTTCCTATTCATCCTCTTCCCCCGGACCGCCGCAAGGTGTAGACGTGCACTAGAACCGTAACAATCTATTTAATAAATAAAATCACAAATTTAAACCAAAAATAAATTCAGTGTAATAATAAGGCAACATAGAAACGCAGGAGGTGTGCGGTTGAGCTCGACGCGCGTGAGTACCGTTCACGATACTACTCAACAGATCTGTCGCCCTGGTACACAAGACTGTGACAACTAATCAGCGTACGCGCAGAAGGCAGTACCAATTTGGGTTACTAAATAATTAGCGCCCACTAATTAACGCCCACTCAAGGACTTCACCCACTCAGGTCTAAGCGCCGCCTACCTCAAGGATAAGCCCTGCCCCACTAAAGTGTCATTAGTCGCTTGACCTGCGCTCGCGTCTATTACCAGCTGTGTCTATACGTACACATCTGCATAGTTCATTAACTGGGCCCGACAGCTAATTAGCTCCTTGTACTCATCACAGCCTAGTACTTTCAACGGGTAAAATGGACAAATCTCTCTCTGATCCAAACATCAGCGGACTGGTGGACATAACTCCCCCTAATTATATTTCTACGCGTCAAAAGAGATTACGGGAAGAAAATTTACCAGAGGAGTTTACTAATTTCAAGATTGAAATAAAGGAGATGTTAGCTTCCTTTATTTCAACTCAAGGAAAGGAATTAAAATTGATTGCTTCGAATCTCAAGGATATTCAGTCAACAAACAATAACATAGAAGCTGCCATCACGAACTTAACTAGTCAAAATGAAGAATTCCGTAAGAAGATCGAAATGCTTGAGGGGCAAGGTAAAAAGGACCGTGAATACATTGTCTTGCTAGAGGATAAGATCGAAGATCTACAAAGAAGCAGTAAAAAAACCTGCATCGAAATAAAGAACGTCCCTAAAAAGCCTCAAGAAAATAACACTGACTTAATTAATATGGTCACGAACTTAGGAAAACACTTAAGCCTCGAGATGGACTCACGCGACTTCAAAGACATTTATCGACTGCCAAGTAAGAAAGAAGGTATTACAAATACTCCCGTAATTGTCGAACTGAATTCCACTATGTTGAAAACTAATCTACTAAAAAAGGCAAAATCGTTTAACATTAAAAACACAAGTAAACTTCAGGCGAAACATCTTGGAATAACTAGCAACGAAGAGGTACCTGTGTTTGTATGCGAACAACTGACCCCTAAGGGCGCCCGACTATTTTTCCTGGCTCGAGACCTGGCAAAAACTAAGCAATACAAATTTTGCTGGACTGCTTTTGGACGTATTTTAGTCAAGAAGGATGAGAATGCTCGAACGATCCTTATAAAAAGTGAAGCACAGGTGCACCAATTAATGCAAGAAGCATGACTAACTTACACTCTCATTAGATTATTCCTAATACTAAAAACTTTGTCATTTTCTGTTACTTTATTTATAATTAATATTTTTCCTTACTTTATTTTTAAACAGCACGGATTTACTGTGTACTTTTATAACTGTAAATATTATGGTCAGCTTGCTTTTGCACATTTAAACACTACATTTCACACAATTCGTTCTACAAAGAAAAACACAAAATATACAACTAACATAATTAACACACCCACACACACACTCACTCAAATTAGTGCCTTAAATATCATGTCCTGTCGTGACAATTTATATATATATAAAAAAACATACTCGTACATATGCGAAGACAGACGTCACAAGACTTTATGCTTTGGTTCAAAACTTAAGATACAACAATTGTTTACTGTAATCAATAATGGATAGTAACTTACGTAACTTGCAGGAGTTGGATACTGCTGAGATTGCTAATTCTGCTATTCTTGATATTGCACACTTAAATACTTACCTACTACATAATAATTATAACTTAACCGTCCTGACTCAAAATATAAGGAGTATATACAGTAATATTGATGACCTTCAACTAACTATGTCTCAAATTGGAGTTGAAGTGGATGTCTTACTTTTAACAGAGTGTAGATTGAACGCTAATAAACAAATACCAGTGTTAGATAACTACACCTCGTTTAATACAACTAGACATTTAAATCAAAGCGATGGTGTAGTAGCCTACATAAAAAACTGCCACTCACCCCAGGCAATAGAAATTAATTTGACACATGCCTCAGCTTTGCAAATCACAATCTCTAATTTCACCATTATTGGTATTTATCGGTCTCCATCGAATGTATCCGCAGATCATTTCATTGCCTCGCTTGATCAATACCTTCAAACTATCGACTCGCATGGGGACATCATTATTACAGGTGATATAAACATTAACATAATAAGGAAACCAGCAGAAACATCACAAATCCGGACTAATAGATTAAATTATTTAAATATGGTAGCTTCGCACGGTTTCCTCCCAGGACATTGTTTGCCCACCAGGGATGACAGCTGCCTAGATCACATCATTCTTAAACTAGATAAATCTAAAGCCTCGGCTTTCGTGGCAGTCCTAAACACATCAGTTACGGATCATGCAATGGTACTACTTACGATATCCCACTCGTACCAAACCAAGTCTTATGTCAAAACTAAGACCGTGACTAATTTGGTGAATGCCTACGAACAGCTTTTAAATATGGAAACTTCTTTTCTTCATACATACAGAGACCCAAACACTTTAGCAGATGCGATGATAGATTTGATTAAGTCATCTCTCCTCCAAAACACTAAGGTTGTCACACTTTCAAGTTCAAAACGCACTCTAAAGCCCTGGATAACAACGGGGGCTCTAAGATGTATCAGGCTTAGAAACAAGTTGCAGCTACAGTCGAGGAGAGACCCTTATAATGTTATTTTGATCATAACGTATAAGCGTTACCGAACATTTTGCTCCAATCTAATTAAGAAACTCAAAAGACATTATCATAAGAACCAAATTCTAACTTCCGTGAAAAATCCCAAGCTACTTTGGCGTAAAATTAACGACATAACCCATTACAAAAAATCCAAGACGTCCAGTGTACACCTACTTCAAATCACACCGCATCCTCTCGACTCTTTGAACCGCGTAAACCACTTCTTTGTAACAATTGGGAAATCACTGGCGGAAGAAATCATGACTCTAACTGGGCAAGGATGCAGACCTGCTATTAGCACCTCAAATACACTATCACAAGCCAACTCATTTGTGCTGCTGGAGACAGACCCAGGAGAAGTGGATGCTACACTCATGGCACTTGACTCAGCAAGTGCCTCAGGGTGGGATGGCATATCAGTGAGTTTCCTTAAATTATCTCGAGACTTTGTAGTTCCTCTCATTTGCAAATTAACCAATCTGTGTTTTGAAATGGGTATATTTTGTAATGCGTTGAAACGATCTATCATCACGCCTGTGCACAAGGATGGGGACAAAAGCGATGTTAACAATTACCGACCGATTTCCGTCTTACCGTCTCTGTCAAAAATAATAGAAAAAATAATAAATAAGAGGCTTACAAATTACTTGAATAAATATAACATTATTTCCGACTCACAATACGGTTTCAGACAGGGGCGGTCAACCCAGGACGCTGTTACAGCGTTAACGTCTGAAATTACAGAAAAGGTAGACAAGGGATATAAATGCGTCACGGTGTTTCTAGACCTGAAGAAAGCGTTTGACACCGTATCTGTTCCCATCCTTGTGCAGAGACTTGAGGCTATAGGGATCAGAGGCAAGGCTCTTTCTCTTTTTGACAGTTATCTCCGGGGCAGGAAGCAACAGGTTAAGCTGGGTAACTCGTGCAGTGGGGAGGAAAATGTTGTTTTCGGTGTTCCGCAGGGCTCCGTGCTTGGCCCGCCACTGTTTCTAGTGTATATTAATGAGCTCTGTAACCTAAGAAGCAGTGGGGGCAAAATCTTCTCATATGCTGACGATACGGCTATTGTGTACTTTGGCGACACTTGGGAAGGGGTACGAAGTAAGGCCGAACAAGGGTTAGTAGTCATAGATAGATGGCTCAAAGCAAACTTGCTAACTCTTAATATTGCTAAAACAAATTACATTTGTTTCTCTCCAAGTGCAAGATCTAAAGCTTGTACTAACTTCAATATTCGTATCCATATGTGTACAAACAGCATAGGGCATAGCTGTGACTGTAAACCCATCAAGCAATTACCGTCTGCAAGATATTTGGGAGTTATAGTCGACGAGTGTCTGACGTGGCACTCGCATGTCGAGGCTATTATGTCGCGTGTTCGAAAATTTATATGGATTTTTAAAAATCTACGACATGTGATGCCTCTAAAGACACTCAACAACATTTATATAGCACTCGCGCAGTCAGTAATCACATATTGCTTGCCTGTCTGGGGAGGGGCCGCAAAAACTAAGTTTCTAGAGTTAGAAAGAGCCCAAAGGGCTCTTTTAAAAGTAATATATTTTAAGCCATATAGATATCCCACCCTCGATCTATATAGAATTTGTGGCCTATTGTCAGTCAGGAAACTATACCTTCTAAACATCATTCTATATTTACATAAATACCTTCCAGTTAACTCAGAAAGCCAGGCTAGGAGGAGAAAAGATATTGTGGCTTCCTCTACTCCGGTACGTACGGTTTTTGCAAGGCGTCAGTATGTATGCCAATCAGCCTACATATACAATAAAATTAACGCTAAACTTAAGTTCCATCATGAAGTCTCGCATCAATGCAAAAAAGTTATAACCGAGTGGTTAAAAACTCTAAATTATGAAGAAACAGAGCATATTCTAGTCAGACTTACATGAATACTTCTCTTCTTTATCATAATGTTATACATTGTGATCACCTAGTTGTATCGTTAACTTCGATTTATAATGGCACTGTCAGCTAACACGTAAACTCATACATAATCACACACGCAACATAAAACACACACACACACACACACCCCCACACACACACGTACACACACCCCAACCCACGATCACACACTACTACAGTCACACAAACACATACTCACAATTGCACAATACACAGAGCTGTTAATTACTTTTCTTTTCTTTTTTTTTGTCATTGTTTTCTCTTTGTTTCTAAATTAGCTCAATTAGTTCTTTTAGTTTAATTTTAACTGTTACAGAGTCTCAATAGTGTATAAGCTATCAATAACTAAGGGAAAGAGCGAGACAACCCCAACACAAGTATTATTAATTACTTACTGGGGCTGTCTCAATCACATTTGTAAATGTAACTGCTTGAGACCCAATAAACAATTTTATTTTTTTATTTATTTTTTTATAGAAGCGGGTTTTGTATACGGAAGAATAGACAAAATGACAGATTGAGGAAATATTTCTAATATTTTTTTTTCGTGATGTTGAGAATAAAGGTTTCTATTCAACAGTCGATAAAATTCTACAATGTCAAGCATGGTAAAAACATTGCTTCTCAACAAGTGTCAAATAATCTACATCGCATTGGAGTTAGACAAGAATCTATATACGTTAAAAATTGTTTATTCAAATTAGGCTACAATAAATGAATAGATAATTAATTCAAATTAAGTCTAAAATAATGAAACATATGTACATGTGAAAAAAAAAACAAGCAAAAGAATCATAGGGCATCAAAAAATTCGTCCGCATCGCTGTCAACAGGAACAGTGCCCAAAAGGCTGGCAGCATTGCCACGTTGTATGGCGATGCTAATTCTTTGGCCAAGAAACAGGCCAGCCCTCTGGTCACGTGAACAGTCGACTAACCGCTTGGCGATATCTCGAAAAACCAAGTGGGCACTCGGACCCCATGGCCCTAGTGTTTCAACACCAAACGGCTCGAAGATATAACTCCCAATATTGATTTTAATATTTGCTCCCCGTTCTTCAGCTTCATGGAAACGAGTGTCTACGGGGTCCCTGTGCTCAGACAGAAGAGATGTCGAGTTGGATAGAAAGAACATTGTGTATTCTTGGTAGAATAGAGATAGAATTGGTCATGCTACGCGAGCTGAAGTGATGACATATCAAAAAATCAAGAATTATGTACTACATCTAAGTTAAATATTAATGTACTATTCACATAAACCTTCTGGAATAAATATTCTAAATGATAGCGAAAACCGCATCAAAATCCATAGTGAAGTTAAGGAAAAACATGCGGTCACACAAACAAGAAAAGTGATTACATTTTATATTATTTATATAGATGTGGGTGATATCACTGGCATCAGTCACTAAGTACCTACTTGTGTAAGCAGAAACACTGAAAAGTGCTGCAGTAGCAGAAAAGTTAGTTGGAAAAAGTTGGAGTTAGACGACACAGTTTGGCCAACTACACAACGTGGCGCTGATATCTCTAAAGAAAAGGAAGTTTTGGTTAATAAAAACCCCCAATAACCCTCTTACCAGGCATTTTCTATCTAAGTATCTATTGTATCGCTTTTAGTGACAAGACCATCCATTAAGTCAACCTATGCTTACATAGGGTGACTTAATGGGTGGTCTAAAAATGGGAAATGTAGAAATCTTAATTTCTACATTTATATCTGTAATAGGTTCTTCCCGCGACTTCGTCCGCGTAAAATTTCGGTATCCCGTCGTATCGCATCACCAAAAAAAAAAAAGCTATGACCCTTAGGAGCCGAGGAAAAAGAAAAGACTTTTTCCTTTTTTTTCAGGATGGGAAGGGTCATAGCTTGATATTAATAGCCTTATACCCTATACCTATAGCCCATAGCCTTCCTCAAGAATTGGGCTATCAAACGCATAAAGAATTTTTGAAAACCTACTGGTAGTTAGTGGTCCTGGGGATCAGCGCGTTCAAACAAACAAGCAAACTCTTCAGCTTTATTATCAGTATAGATTTGTATAGTGTACACACGGCTACACATCAAGCTATGCAAAACCAGTATTGACTGACCGTTCATTGTGAGAAAATATCATACAAAGTGAGGCCAAGACAAACTGGTTTTGTATAGCTTGACGTGTAGCCGTGTGTACATAATAAAAAGTGTTCTATTATGTCCTATTCTACCTAAACAAATGATAAAGATCGAAACAAAATAATTCTCACTCAATTTACGGAAACCTATAATTATTATTCCATACACATACTAATAAACTCTACTAACTCAATTCTCTTGAAGACAGAAGTAATAAAATGTTTCCTGTGGCAGTAAGACAAGGCGAACAGCGACCACACTCCAGACGTATAGAGAGATGAAATTGTACCCGGCAAGACACTACAAAAGGACTCTCGTACAACGGCTCATTATATTGACGCTATGACCGTGAACGCTAGCGTTTATATGAAGTGACACAATCAAATAAGATAATTTTATTTAATAGGGAAACTGTCTTCTTAATTACGGTAACGTTGTTTGGTCAAACGGTTTTGTTTGCTTCCAGCATTTGCTGAATAACCCCGAATACTATTGTGAGATTTGAAAGTAACTCTGTATGTCTGTCTGTCTGTTACCTGTTACACACATGGCTCACAGAAAGATCAAGACCACCAAGACCTGGGTTGGGACATAGTATACTTTTCATTCCGGTTATAAGTCCCTGAGGGATAATTACCGACCCATGTATTAAATCGGTGAAAATGATGAAAATGATAGTTTGTAGGTAGTGTACCGTGCAGATTGATCTTCCTGGGATAGGTTTAACTTGGAACTTTATTTTAAAAGAAATAGCTTTGGACCTTAGCTTTGGTGCGAAGTCGAGCTTGACAAACAGCAGTAGCTTTTCTTCTTAGTTTTCCACTTCCAAGAAAAACAAATCTCTCTAGTACCGTACACTAAAGAGGGTGTCAGACATATAATTAAGTAAAGGGTTTCTTGAAATGACGTTAAGAGCTCAATAGAAAACGATTCTAGTTAAGAAAATGGTGAGGGCAACGTCCTTTAATATTTTAAGAAGTAATATAGAATATTAAAAAGAACGTAGATACAGACAGAGAATCTAAAAATACCTGTCATTCTAGGTCATTTTCCTGTGAATTTTAATATATTTTCCGCTGCGATCTGCCACGTAATACGATTTGATGAATACTTTCCATGAGAAAAAATTCATCAAATGATTTCTGCTCTACGAACTTTGTTCGTTTAAATTCAAGTAAGTTTATTTATAAAAAATAAGTGGTTTTCCTCAATATTTTATAACACGAAAAAGAAGACGAAATTCTCCGAGCTGTATCTAATTTCCCAATAAGAGTTCGAATAAAAGAGATAATGAGGGAATAAAATATTGAATTTGTCTCTAATTGAGTTGGAACTGTGCCAAAATGTTGTGCTTTTCTCCTCCAAGCGAAATGAGAGTAACAATAAGTGTGTAGATGTAACAGTTTGTTTGGAATGTGTTCATCGTCATCAACCCTCGACACATTGTTGTAGATAAGATCTTCTGTGAAGGTATTAGTAGATATTTGTTCTTCTAATGATGTTGTACACAAAGAAAATACAATAATGATTATGAATAATATACAAACCACAAGAATAATAAAAACAATTGTATACGAAATGTAGTTTCTTTTCCTTAAATAAGATCCCCAAAATTGATTATGGATTCATCAATATTGTACGGAACAGAATAATAAACTTTGGGATTTTTATTGTCCGATATTTTCTGTAATGCTCATCAGATAACGTAATTACAGAAGTTTGCAAGAGTTTCGTGTACATAATTGATGGAAAGTGGGTCGTGGATATCGTGTTCGACGATTCCTATGTGATCTGATTTCGTTAGTACTTCACGAGTAATAAAATAAAACTTCGTGATTAGGTATTACTTAGAAATATCTTTAATTTCTTTCCGACCAAGCAAAAAATGTGAAAGGTGTTTTCGAAGAAGTACCTAATCAGAATGGATAATTAATTACGTCTTCAAAACACTTTATGATTTTTTAGTGAATAAGAGACAACGTTTTGGTACTGAAAAATTAATTAGTTTCATGAAATAAATTGAAACTGTGAATTGAAACTACAGTAAAATTTAAGCTTTGACTAATGTTTTGTAGCTCTGATTTCAATTTCCATACGATATCTCTCGATATTTTCTGTAAAAAGTTCAGATCTTTTTTAGGGAAAAAGTATTTTGTATGTTTTCGAATCCTTCGAGGAATAAAGTAATAGTGTTTGTCTATGCCTACGTAGGCGATACTAACGGAATCGGGATATTGGTTTCTTTTTCAGGATTTCTTAAGCATAAATCGAACGATTTATCTCTCCAAAAAAGATGTAAATCTGTATTTTGCCCCGGGTTCTATGAATTATTTAGGTACCTACAATAGGCGAATTTAGATAAGTCACAATTGTATTTTATAAATTGTGTTTTAGAAGTCCTAGCTGTCAAGGATGTTCTGATATACAGGGTTATTTTTCAAAGACCAGCCAAATTTAAGGATGTGGTACAGACCATCAAACTGAACAACTTTCTCCATGGGAGAAGTAGCGTAATAGCGAAAATTTTATCAACTGTCCCATAGAAAACTTCAATACCTACTCGACCTAAATGTATGGGACGGCTGAATTTTTATTCGCGATTACGATGTTGGTCCCATGGCGAAAGTTGTTCAGTTTGATGGTCTGTACCACATCCTTAAATTTGGCTAGTCTTTGAAAAATAACCCTGTAATAAGCCGCTTAACTAAACCGAGACTCACTTATTCTCCCCGTCAATGTGGTAATTTTTGTACTGGACCATAAGTGGTAATGGCCGCGTCTTACGAGTTGTAGGTCGTAGGTTCAAACCCCGGCAGGCGCTTTACTTTTTATAAATTATGTCATCACCACTGCTCTAAAAAACAGTGAAGGAAACATCTTGAGGGAACCGACATATCCCAGAACAAAAAAAAATGTGACATCTATGATCTATGGTCCCATCAGTGGGAAAACTAAAGGGTGAATATACCTGGGGAACCTTCTGGTTACAGATATATTGAAGGTAAAGTTCTAACCTTTTTTGATGCCTTTTGCAGCATCCTGTATTCCTGTACTGTTGAATGCACCCGTTAGTACAATGTTTTGCTTGCATTAAAATACAATGAGCCAAAAATAAAAGTCGTTTTCCAGCAATTATTTTTGCACAAAGTTACTTTGTTTGATGTACAAAATGCGTAAACCATGACTTCGTTAAGGGTCATTTTACACCCTGTGTAAAACACACATGTATCAATTAGATTACTCCATTCACACCACTTTACACAATCCTTGCAATGAAAAGGAAATGAAGCTATTTTGTTTCTAAGGAAAGTTTCAAGGAAAATTCGCCATTTTGAGCTCTACGTCATTTACAATTTGGTCCTCAATCTATGCATAATCGGAACTTCTACATCCATTCCAGCGCGACATCCATTTCCAATTTATATTTTATTGGAGATTTCAGCGTCAACAACTCGAACAGAACGATCATGCGAATAAAATTTCATTACTTGATTAGAAAAATGTAGTATAATAGATTTTCAATCTTAACTTCATGTTGTTAAGATTATTTTTTAAGTAAGTATGTAATTAAAAGAAATGTGAAGTCTTCACACGTGATTTGGCTAGAAACTGGTGGATTCTGTCTGGCTGTCCGTCTATCAAGGCCCTTTCTCTCAAGAATTAAAAATACTCATTATTCATGTAACTTTTTGACTATTCGTGATTATTCATGTTACTTATCAAAAAATGCAACCAAGTTTCATATTTAAATGAAACTTATTAATGAATAAGTATTTTAATTTATCATAAATTCTAAAATATATCCATAAATAATGTGCAACCTTAAAATAGTCACAAAATCTTTCATAGTGCTTCACAAAATTATTTTCTTTATTCGTCTTGTTCATGAAATTTAGGCTTAGTAATAAATATATTGAAAATAGAAGCATTCAAAAGTTAACAAAGAAAAAGATGAGATACGCTTATTCACTATAAACATGAAGGCGTCTTAAAATCCCAGCTGTCAGTATAATAATAAATATTAAAAACCTGTTAGGTGTTTAACACATAATAAGTAAGACAGAATAATCACACAATACCCAAGTAATCCAACTATTTAACAAAGGATAAATTCCATAAAATCTAATATTCTGAATCAGATAAACAGCTAGTTTGCAAGGGGATTTGTCGAAAGATAACTGGTAGGTTACAACCCTAACGTCTGCAGACATTTTAACGAGTGTTAGACAAAGTTTAATAGCTGTATGATGCTTTGCGCAGACACCCGTAATTTAACAAAAGTTGTTTTCAGACTAATATACTTAGCACCGTTTAGTTTTCGCTGAACGAATTTCTTCATCTGTCTCAAGTCTATTTTGGCTTCAATGCAATCCTTGATTACTCTAATTTAAACTGTTTTTGCTTGAAAAGAAAAGATTTCGTCTCCTTGTTTGAGAAAAATAAGTTTATAACTTTTGAATGTGATTGCAATTTTGGTGCAAGACTGTCAACTTTAACGCGTAAATACTCAATACTCAATATATTTATTTGCATTCTACAATGTGAACTTAGGTAAATAAGTACCGATATAAAGTTTATTAGTTGTTTGAAATGTATCTAAGACATGACGCACACTATGCGACATGCGACTGCGAGAGCTGGGCAACTAGACGCAACCACAGGACGCGGACTACGATTTTCATATACTATGTTCAAAGCACAGCACACATGTCGTCGAGTTGCAGAATAACTGTGACAGACTAGGGAAGTCACACGGTCTCGCTTCTTGTCGCAGCGTCTAGTTTCTAAACGCACAGTGGACGCGCACACCCGATAACCGTCGCATGCGTCAAGAAAGCGTCTTGTCGTCAAACTCGCATGTCGCAGAGTGTGCGAGGTGGTTGGTTTCTAATCGGTAATTTTTTCACGCCAAAAAACCCTTAAATATCTCATCAAGCCATCATAACGTAATTAGTCTACAGTTTAAAACAGACTTCTATAAAGTAACATGTAAAATGGGTCCTTTGAACGATGTGTATTCTAGTTATGTTCCTTCATGCGATGTGCTTTTCCAAGAGGTACCTCTCTCTATCTATTTTTAAAAAAGGTTCTTCACCGCTTTTTATAGCCAACATGTGTAATAAAAATCCGATAGGACTGAACTGGAAAATGGAACGAAATATTGCACTTGTTTCTCGTCAAAGGACTTTGTTTTTATTGAACCTACATAGTTTAGATTCACAGAAAAATGTAGAATCTAATCCAGCACCCTAATGGCGTAACACACGATCAATCGGAATCTGAATCATTTTGAAGCAAATTGCTAATCCATTGCTTCATAAGTTCGAAAAAGTCTGCTCAACACGTAAATAACGCAATGAATGTTGTTGAACTGTCAAAATGAAACCGAATCCGATTGATCGTGTGTTACGCAATTAGAGTTCTGATTGACAAGGAACACACACTAGTGGGTTTTATCCATTAGGAATGTCTCATTAACAGCCCGGAGTTCGGAAGTTGGTGGTGTGTAGCCCCCGTGCCTCAGATAGCACGTTAAGCCGTTAGTTCTGTGCCTGATCTCTCCCCGGTCGTGTCGGATTGCCGTCCGAAAAGAGAGTGCACCTTTTTTTTTTTTGAGGATTTGAAATCATCAAATGACCCCTCCCGCTCTTGGTGGAGCGGAAGGGAGTGTCAGACTCTTACTGACTAAAACCGACCCGTGTTCCTTCCTTAGCCCTTTATGTTCCAGGGCAGCGGTAACCCTTTCGGACGATCCCGCTACCCCGGCAGGCTTCGGCCCTATAGGGCCCCGTCACTTATGCTAACATCTCTTTGAGGCGCGCGTGGAACACATACGCGCCGAGAGAAAAGAGAGTGCACCTGTGTTTGCGTACACACTTGAGCACTATAATATCTCCTGCGTAATCCGTTGAGATGGGCCACCGTGACCGCAATCGGTCGGGAGGATATTATTTTATTACTAATGCGTACCCATATGTGAAACATAACATGAAATGTAACGTACGTTTAAACGAACATTCCTTCCTAATAAAGCAATGCAACATTAAATGTAACACACGTTGCCAAACAAATTCGCCAAGTTGGTGAGTTACATTGTATGTTGCTTTGTATATGTTTGGACGGAATGTTCGTTCAAACAGACAGAACAGTTTTCCAGTAGTTTCCAATTTGTAAACTTTGACAATGAGGTTTTTTGCGAGCGTGTCGGCAATTACATGTACATGATTTTGAACGCCCCTGCGTTAAAAATTTACGTCGGATATAAAAAAAAAAAAATTGCTGTGTAAAACAGCTAACAGTAGAATGTTCTTGATAACTGACGAAAAATTTCTTCGCTAGAACCATGGTTACAGTTTGCGCTTCGATGTCCCTGCGAACCTGTATGTAGGTACCTACGTTTAATGTTAATGTATTATACACATGAACCTTCGGAAATAAATCCTCTAAATTATGGTGAAAACCGCATCAATATCCTTTGCGTAGTTTAGAAGACCGCGGTCACACAAACAGACACGAAACGCGACTTAAATTTATAATATGTAGAGAAAACATTGTCAAGCGCTTGCCAGCTCCGATAAAGCGTCCGTTTACGTAACATTTCGTTGATATGCGCTCTGTGACTTTCAAGGGATTTGCAGAAAGGCTTTAGTTTTATCTGTGAAACGAATTTTGCTGATATTGTACAGACCTTTAACATTTATTTTACCTCTGACACCAGCAACCGAATAGCAACCTTATTGCATCAAAATTAAGATCATTGTGATTTTGACAGACTTGGCGATGGCCGCAATCCAATAGCCACCTTATTATTATGAAAATAATGTTCATTGTGATTTTGACAGTCATGCGAAATCAGAGGTTAAATAACTGTAACGGACTGTAGTGTGGAGTATTTTGTGTCTGTAATTGAAACTGAGACCGTTTTCTAGCAGCTTTCAGCTTTTCTTTCAATTCACATAACAACACCCCTGTAATCCCTTAAGGGTTAGGCGGAAGTGTACTTATAGTAGTACATTCACATTTCGCCAGATATGTTATAAGTTAAGTTAAGTAAGTTAAGTTATATAAGTCCTATGTAACAGAGGGCGTTCTTATGGTCATCAACGGGGCACAAATTCAGACTCCGGGCTGCAACTGAGAAATTCCGGATGTAAAAAACCAATAAAACTTTGCCTAACCCTATCTGGGAATCGAAGAGTCCTGGGTTCGAAAAAAAAATCATATTTTTTTTTGTAATAGGCTACGGTATACCTTAAACATTTATTATTTTTATACATGTAATACCTTGATATTTTTAGTAAAGACAGTTTACATAATTTGTTACGGTTTTGGCTATTTTACAATCGCCGAACAGAAGGATCAAAATAAAAAAAAACCAAAGTTTTTTTTTTTTAAGTTTTCCATTCAGTTAGTTTTTATCTAAGTATGCAGAGTTCCTAGAGAAGCCATTTAAACATGGTATGATCATTGTAATCCATCAGCGACCGGCATTATATTTCAAAGGAAATTAAAGATAATTTATTTGTCTAATGAGTATACACATATGGCATACAGTACGAGTATGTTACATTAAATTAAATCTCAGTCATGTTTTCCCTCAACAGCGTACAAATATAAATACGTAAACATCAAATAATTAACATTATTCATTATTCAAAGCAATTCACATTACAAATTAGAACTTAAAAATTAAAGTAAACCACAGCATAGTGTTATCCACTCATTATAGAAATAGCCAATAAAATGTCAAAGAAAATAGAACCCAAAATCTAAAAAAAAACCGAGTTCTTCACGTTACAATTTATCAAATCTAACACAGGAAGTAGTACTTAAAAATAGTTTCGTTACAAAAATATTTGTAATTTAATTTAATTGTATTTATAATGAAAACCATTACTGTTTATATATTTAGAAGTTCTTTCTGACGCTGCTAGCTATTCTGAGTAATTTAACTCAAGAAAAATTGAGCTATGCAGTAAGAAAGGGTCTTAATTTGGCTTAAGTTGTCGCTTAGAGCAATTAAAATGATAAATCTATCAAATGCTTCGGATAAAGAGATAAATAGGCATAAATATCGGGTAATTTACGACAAGGTATTTAGTTTGTATGAAAATTAACGAAAAATAAATAATAAGAATTAATTAATGTGTCCATAGTGAAACATGCTTATTTCCATGGTTTGAACATCTGGTCAATGTTTATGTATATTGTTCGGAATACGGTGTATACTCGTATTTCACACAAGTCGGAATAAATGATGCATTAAAACAAAACAAAAAAACGTCCAGCTTAAACCAATAAAAGATAGAAACAATAAAAAGTTATTTATTTCCTTCGAGATCGTTTTTTTTGTCACGTCCGTAAAGTAACGATAAATCAAATATATTTGGGCCATGCTCGTCGGGCTGAACGGAATGGAACTAAGATTGAACTGGAAGACTATCGATCAATGGCTCTTCTCTCTTCCGACAGATTTAGAGTGGTTTGAACGTTATTAATATTGTCTGCACGTAAACCTACCAGAAGGCAGCATTGAATGAACGGCAGTAAAGGAGTCAAGTATTTTTGTGATGCCAACTTTAATATTAGTTAATAATAAATAAATAAAGTTTCTTTATTAGCTTCAGTTGTACAGTCACGAGCACCAATATGTCAACACTTGGCAACTTTCAACTGCGATTTTTTCGTGAAATAACGTATGCACATTGAAATACGACACATTACATAAACCTATGGGTTCGAAAATGCTATGTTCGTAACAACATACAATTTAATTAAAAAATTAAGGAGTAAATCGCTTTTGAATAAAGCCGAGTGTATACATACTTTTGCTCGTGACTGTACTTACACAATACACTTATCTATACACTATGCAGCGTTACAACTAAGGAAAAGTGGTTTCGATGAACTCTGGCACCCAAAGTAAGATTTAACTTGTGTTTAGGGTGCCAGCGTCCTCGCCTATAATTTGAAACAAAGTATCAGTAGTTGTAGGACGAGCACAGTATATTATTATTATGATAACTACTTAATGTATGGGAAGAGGCCTCTGCTCTGCAGCAGCGGCAGCGGGTAGTAATGGGCTGATATTATTATTATAAAAAATGGATTTTTGATCCTTATAAGAGTTGTAGAGAAGGCCATTTTCTTGCTTACTGTAACTTTTTTCCGAAGTCTGCAGAATGCAGATTAAAGTCTCTCAAAAAGTTAAGGAAAATCTCCTAGTCCGTTTTTCTCTCTCCTAGTCAGTACAACGGTTAAAATACCTAACTAGATGTTTAATAGGATAGTGTTCAAATATGCACACTTTTTTTTTTCAAATCATCAAATGACCCCTCCCGCTCTGGGTGGAGCGGAAGGGAGTGTCAGACTCTTACTGACTAAAACCCACCCGTGTTCCTTCCTTAGCCCTTTATGTTCCAGGGCAGCGGTAACCCTTCGGACGATCCCGCTAGCCAAATATGCATACTTACTACATATTTGTGTAGTTTTAGCCAGGATGCATGAAAATAACTTGCGGAGGCTATTTTCTTTTGTCTTAGGGCTGATTTTTCAATCGACAGATAATAATAATATCCCTGGACATTTCACACAGCGCCATCTAGTCCCAAGCTAAGCAACCTAATGCTTGTGTTATGGTAACAAGATGGCTGATAAATTACTTATATACAGTTTTTTTTGTAAATACATACGTATTATAGATAGAAAAACACCCAGACTCAGAACAAATACATGTAGGACTTACAAATATTTGTTCTGTGCGGGAATCGAACCCGCGACACGCAGCGCAACAGTCCGATCGCTCAGCCACTGCGCTAACCATGCTGTCAAAGATAATTTTTATTCGTGGAATAAAATTGACGTCTGACAGATTTTGTATGGAAGAACTGTCAAAGATTCAAAATTATTCCCGAATAAAATTATTTGGCGTTGGAAAAATCAGCCCTAAGTCATTGGTAACAAAATCAGTATAAACTGACCACTTATTCTATTAAAACTCCGTACTATGCTAGGCCAGCTCAAGTTCAAATTGCTGCCACAGACGTGCATTGAAATGTACGAGTACCATCCGGAGCGTTCTTGGCACCAATAATCTGCATTTTATTATGTTAGAAAGTTAGGTGTAGGTACACGGTGGAGCATACGGTGGAGGTCTGCCCTGCTTAGGCGGAGCACCGCCGCGTTCACGTGGCGACGATCTCTCACGTCCGACCCTGGTCCAGGCCATGGTACGGATCGTGGAGCATTTCCGACGTTTGGCACCCAGACTGGAGCGGGCCGGGGCTGCCTTGAGGCGGCTCCTGCCCAATCTAGGGGGACCAAACGCTTCCTGCCGGAGGCTCTATGCGGGGGTCGTGCGGTCCATGGCCCTTTACGGGGCACCGGTGTGGGCGCGTTCCCTGAGGAAGCGACCAGCCCGCCGGTTGAACGCGTCCCAAAGGGTCATGGCTGTCCGGCTGATCCGAGGATACCGCACGGTCTCCGTTGAGGCGGCGAGCCTCCTTGCCGGATTGCCGCCATGGGATCTAGAGGCCAAGGTCCTCGCCCACATATGGGAGTGGCGAGAGGAGGCAAAACGCCGGGGCGTAACTCCGCTGCCGCGAGAAATCACGGCACAGCGGACAGAGCTCCGGCGGGATCTCATAGCGGCATGGAGAGTGCGATTGTCGCAACCCAGTGCTGGGCACGCCACAATAGCGGCGATAAGTCCCCTCTTTGAGGAGTGGCTAGAGAGGCGCCACGGCGCCCTCACCTTCCGCCTGACGCAGGTCCTCACCGGACACGGTTGTTTCGGGAGGTTCCTGTTCAGGATAAAGCGGGAGGAAACGCCAGGGTGTCACCACTGTGTGGATCGCCCGGAGGACACGGTGGAGCACACGGTGGAGGTCTGCCCGGCTTGGGCAGGGCACCGCCGTGTCCTCGTGGCGGCGATCGGCGGCAGCGATCTCTCGCGTCCGGCCCTGGTCCAGGCCATGGTACGGAGCGAGAGTGAATGGGAGGCCGTCACCTCCTTCTGCGAAGCAGTAATGCTCGCAAAGGAGGAGGCGGAGCGCGTGAGGGAGAGGCAATCGCTGCGCCCTCACGCCCCTAGCCGCCGTAGGAGACGCCCTGGACGGGAGTCAATAGCCGACTCCCGGCCACCGTAGGCGCGGGCTTGCGGGCGGCGAGCAACGGGCAGCTCGCCGCCCGGTAAGGACCAGGCCCGGGTCGACGGCGCGTTGTGTTCCACGCGCGCCTCAAAGAGATGTCAGCACGAACTGACGGGGCCCTCTAGGGCCGATGCCGCCAGGGCTGCGGGATATTCGAAAGAGGTACCGTGGCCCTTGGCACAGGCAACTGAAGGAACACGGGTGGGTTTTAGTCAGTAAAAGTCTGACACTCCCTTCCGCTCCGCCCAGAGCGGGAGGGGTCATATGATGATTTCCCACCCAAAAAAAAAAAAAAAAAAAAAAAGGCCATGGTACGGAGCGAGAGTGCATGGGAGGCCGTCACCTCCTTCTGCGAAACAGTAATGCTCGCGAAGGAGGAGGCGGAGCGCGTGAGGGAGAGGCAATCTCTACGCCCCTAGTCGCCGCAGGAGACGCTCTGGACAGGAGTCAACAGCCGACTCCCGGCCACCGTAGGCGCGGGCTTGCGGGCGGCGAGCAATGGGCTCGTCGCCCGGTCCGGTCCGGAACAGGCCCGGGTCGACGGCGCGTTGCGTTCTACGCGCGCCTCAAAGAGATGTCAGCACGAACTGACGGGGTCCGCTAGGGCCGATGCCTGCCAGGGCTGCGGGTTGTTCGAAAGAGATACCGTGGCCCCTGGCACAGGCAACTGAAGGAACACGGGTGGGTTTTAGTCAGTAAAAGTCTGACACGACCTTCCGCTCAGCTCAGAGCGGGAGAGGTCATTTGATGATTTCCCACACAAAAAAAAAGATGTACTTTTAGATCTTGATTAAACTTTTATAAAAACACGCTGCTACCAACATTTTTACGAGAATTCTCGAAATAACCACAATATCGTTTTATGTCCATAGCAGAGAATGCTGAAATTGACAGTTTTATTCTTAAAGTTAATTATCTTAAATTGTAAGCTGAACATTAATTACGCTATCAATTTCATTTTTTTTTATGGACCTGCCGATCTATTCTGTAAAAACCTCACCGTGAAAACTTAGGTAAAGTGAGCTCTCATTCCACCCGCATGCTAGGGATTGACACCTCACTTCACCTGAGTTTTCACGGTGAGATTTTTACAGAATACATCGGCTGGTCCTAACCTCGATCGGGTGCTTCTTGTGGTGACTGGTCGTCTTGCTGACCATAGTTTATTGTTGGTATTAGTATTAACTTATTTATTTATTTTACTTCGATGGTCCTAGTTTATCATTTGTGACTTCAAGTGACAGCTATGTGAACAGAACCCAGCAATACATAAATATGTAAGCTATCACCCTTTATGCCTGGAGGCTTTTATTTAGGTAGTAAATTTTTATTTAATTTAATTATTTTTTAGCTTGAGTACCTACGTATAGTTTTTATTATTATATTTGTTGGTATATTGGCGTGGCTGGCTGTTGTGGCAAATAATTTAATTTAATGTTCTGTGTCTTGTAATGTTAATTACTTAACATACCTATTATTCTATACAATCAAGTATTTTCTAACAGAACAGACATCTGTGCAGCTAGGGAGTTTGTTGCGCCACTTTCTTCTTCCGAGCGATAGCACTAGGAAGTGGTGAAGGGCGGGCGTTTTTGGGGGACTTTTTTAATTTTGACGTTCGAAAAGTGCTGATTCTCAGCCTAATTTGTATAAATGACTTTTGATTTTGATGATTTTGATTCTGATCATGCCTGATGGAAAGCAATGGTTGAGGTCTATGATGGAACGAGCCTGCCCAGAAGATGCCTGTTTAGTTGTTTACTCTTCCTTTGAAGGCAGACGGGTTAAATATGGAAGGAACACAGACGCTGGCAGAGAGTTCCTCACTATAACTATGTGCATTATAAATGTGTAGGAGAAGCGCTAGTACCTACGACAAAAATGTTATGTGAACAAAAATAATACTCCTTGGTTCTTTAATATATACCCACATAGCATTAAGGCCCTACCTCAAAAACTAATGGTAGTTTTAATTGTACCTATCTATGGCCAAAACGAATTGACTTCTTTTTTAAATAAAAAGTCTGCTTAGCTTGAACTAACGGCTTAATTCGATTACTCTCTAGGTTTTAAAGTAAACTCCATAAAATAACTTATAAGCCGCCTTTACACTTAAAGAAACATAAAAATTGACAGAACTGCAATTTTTTTGTTTCGAGAATATTTCATTGTATCCTGTATTATTTTTCCAGGATGCTAGGCCATATAGTCCAAAATATACACCAAAATGTTAAATCCCTATTCCACATATCGCAGCATTATGTTGAGATAGAAGCCTTTTTGGCCTCACACAGGTAATTTTTTTTGTTTTTAACCGACTTCAAAAAAGGAGGAGGCTTTCAATTCGGATGTTTATAATGTTCATAATATGGTTAGTTATAAATGCGCCTTTTTTACTGCTTGTTTCCTGTGCGTGTCCCAAATATAATATTTTACATTATTTCTTTTCTTTCTTATATACTTAAAAAGTACACGGTAAAGAACAAGTATTTTTTTTCTATATATCACCTTAAGTTAGAAAGTAAGTTTTACCACAATACTAACGCGCTGCCGAATTTAAATCGAAACGATGCTATGTAAGAAATAAAGACAGTTTGATGATTCATAGCATGCCATCATTTAAATGCATGACAATGATTTTGTGTTCGGAATAAATTGCGATAGTCTATCAGTGTATGTTTGTTACTCAATTACTTCGTAACTGTTGAATGGATTTGGATAGAATTGAAAACGTCTTAAACTAGGGTTTTGTAGGAAAGTGGTTCCGTTATAATTATTTATTATTAATAACTATCCAACTTATACTTACAGTTTGCAAAATACTTACATACAAGTTATCGGGCAATATTTGTAACAACACATAAAATGATAAAATTAGGTTAGATTACATAAATTAGACAAAAATTTATGAAATTAAACGAAATTAGACAACAATAAGATAGGTAAAATGACATAAATTTAGACTAAAGTAGATACAATACAAGCATCGCCGTACAACGTGGCAATGCTGCCAGCCTTTTGGGCACTGTTTCTGTTGACAGCGATGCAGACGAATTTTTTGATGCCTTAAGATTCTTTTGCTTATTTTTTCACATGTACATATGTATTATTATTTTAAATGTTAGCTGATATAATGTAAATAAAGATACAATAAGATAATATTAGATAAAATTACAACAACCGCCATTAAAATCTGTAATTTTCACCAGTATTTGACATTTAATAAAGCATTAGGTTGCTTAGCTTGGGACTAAATGGCGCTGTGTGTAATGTCCAGGGATATTATTATTATTATTTAAATGTGTCAAAAAATGCTCTTTATTTAGACAGAAGGCCAATTCTCGTTATTTAAAACGTTCAAAATCTAGTCGCAGTCTCATCTCAGCGACAAACAAAGCTTGTCAAAATGTAAGGAAATGAGAGGTATTTTTGACAGATTGAGACTGAGATCAGACTGTGAACGGTCTTAAAATTACGAGAATTGCCCCTCTGATGTTATTATGAGACCGTGGTCCGCTATTTAAGAAACCAAAGCTTTATCAACAGAAAATAAATGACGCTTAATGTATATAGTTTCGTTAAAAACTTAAGCGTCATACAATATTATTGTGTAGGTAAGTAGGTACATATTGATCCGTAGTAAATAGTTTGTTTTGTCTGCAGTAAAATCAATATTGATCATATTTATTGATCTTGCCTCATCACAAAAAACAATACCTATTATGACTATAGTCTATACGACACTACTATTAAATTGTCGTGGTAATCTTATTTTTGTTGTTGTCTTGTCTTCATTTATTTTCTTTGCTTATATATTTACTATGTATGTATTGCATAATCAGCCCATAATGTTCCCACTGTTGGGACACAGGCCTCCTCTCTTCGAGAGGGCCTGTGTGGGCTGTAATCTACCACGCAGGCCCAGTACGGGTTGATAGATGTCACATGTCTTCGAATTTTTGGATCTAGGACATGCTGGTTTTCTCACAATGTTTTCCTTCACCGTTTTGAGAGCAGTGGTGATGAAATTATTTACACAAAGAAAAGCCCCTACCTGGGTTGGAACCTACGACCTCCAACTCGTAAGTCGGAGCCGTTACAACTGGCCACCACTACTCTTGATGTATATATCTACCTATGTATCTCGTATTTTGGATATGTGATGTGTGTATCTATTTTAGTGTATTTTATACAAATAACATTTGCACCAACGACAGCCCCATTTTAATCATAAATGTTCAGGAAAATCACTGTCCATTAGAAGGTTGCCTGGAGGAGATCGCAGAAAGCGATAAGGCCGCCCATTGTATATTTTGTAGTGTTTGATGTATTATTTTGTTATATATGTTTGTGTACAATATGGTGACTGCTAGCGTCGACCAGGAGAGGAATTAAGAGCTCTTCTTGTGGACCGGCCGAAAGTGCAGTGTGCTGTGCCGAGGTTGTTGACGAAGCTGAGGGTGATGGGTGTGGTGAGATCTGCGCGTCCGCTACATGCTGGTGGTCAGGATACCTGTCGAAACCGTGGGTGCTGGCTAGCTGTGTGACTCGCCGCTCGAAAGCTTAAAGAAGTGATGACGATGACGTCACGCTGAACGGGGTGTTTTGGAAAGCATTTGAAGAAACAATTTAAAAAAGTTGTTTGAACGTCTTTACCTAAATTGGGTCAGCCTGTATTTAGCAAAGTATTATAAAGACTCCCAAAAATCTAAAGTATCCTTAATTAGAAATTATAAAACAAATCCAAAAAATGTAAATTAGGTTGAAGCTAAATATTACTTTAGTCATTGAAAGTTTCAGCTGATTGTCTTGCCTGGGGCGCGGTTGGAAAGTCGTCCTTTTTAAGCCGCAAACAAGCTCGTCACGACGTCGCGACGTGACTCTAGTAGAGCAATTTTTAAGAAACTTCATAGAAACTGTTCTACCAAAATCGGGTCGCACCGTCACGTCGTGTCTGTCTGCCAGAGCCTTAAGACCTGTTTATACTGAATAAACAAATAACAATTCAGATTAGGAGAGGTCTACGTCCAGCAGTGGACTGCGATAGGCTGATGATGATGAAGATGATTTACGAATTCAGAATATCATACCAATGTCAGAACGCATTAATTTAATTCCCGCTACCTTAATAAAAAAAACTAAGGGCTGATTTTTCAATCAGCAGAGGTGTTTTTAGGAACGTTCGCATTCTAATATCAGTCTCAATCTGTGAAAAACACCTCTAATTTCCCTACATTTTTGACAAGTTTTTGACATTGATTGTCGCTGAGATGAGATTACGACTAGATTTTGAACGTTTTAATCACTAGAATTGGCCATCAAATAATAATCAAAATCAAATAAATTGTATAGCTGAACATTATAAAGATAAATATTAGATTATTAGATTTATTATTTATTTAAATAAATAAATTATAAATTGTTTTTGACATTATTTTCTATACAAAACTGTCAAAACGTCATACTTATCTATTCTGTTGATAAAAGTCCCTTTTAATTTTTCACTAATAAAAAGTGTAGATACTCTTCCTAATATAATTATCGTTTAAAGACCTTCCCGTATTTAACGAGTGTTGTCAGACATAATTGATTAAAGGAGAACCAAATTGATTAGCCACTCTATGATCTTTCTTTCATTTTGTCCTTGCACACAAAATGTTCCTTTTAGGTTTCGAGACCTTCACCCTCCACCGGGCGCAAATAAAAAATCCGGACTGCTACTGAGAAATTCCAGATGGAAAGCTCCAATAACTCTTTGCCCGACCCTGGAATCGAACCCAGAACTTCATGCTCAGCAGTAAAGCTTACGCAGTGGTACTGTAGCAAAAAAAAAACTAGATTTGAACCCACGAATGACTACCAAAGTGTAATCAGCCTATAACGTTACCACTGTTGGGACACAGTCCTAGTATATGTGCGAGGTAGTATGGGCCATATCCACCACGCGGGCCCAGTGCGGGTTGGTAGATGTCACATGTCTTCGACTTTGTATTTTTGGTTCTAGGACATGTCAGTTTCCTCACGATGTTTTCCTTCCCCGTACCACTAATAACTACGGCTTTATTACAATAGGCAATGTTATTGTTTCCTCTTACTTTATTCTAAGCAGATCCCATCTCAAACAAGCCCCTGACCTTAGGGTACTCGTTAGGAGAAGTACCACTAGGTAAATATGTTTAGGGATTTACTAGCTTCTGAGGACTCGTTTGGGTCCAAACGTTATCCGATAATATTGAGTAAACATTTGTGGGACTTTGGTATTGTTAGTAATAAGATTTAGGAGGCCTAAACGGTTTGCAGCTTATACTGATATTTACTTAAACAGTTACATAAGTATCATAAAATGTCTTCCAGTTTACAGCATGTAATTGTATCAGAAAGTTGTGTTATTTTGAGGGTGTGGTTTAGACATAGGTGTATAATATTTCTGTGGGTATAGTATAGACCATGAACAACTTTCTCCATGGTAAACACGACTACACGTCAAGCTATACAAAACCAGTTTGTCTTGGCCTCACTTTGTATGATAATATTTTCTCACAATGAACGGTCAGCTAATACTGGTTTTGCATAGCTTGATGTGTAGCCGTGTGTGCCAACATCGTAATTGCGAAAAAAAAATTCAACTGTCCCATACATAATTTTAATACCTACTCGAATCAAATGTATGGGACGGCTGATTTAGAGAAAGTTGTTCAGCTTAACAGTCTGTCCCTTAAATTAATATGACCACACCTTTCTGATACATGCTGAATAATTAAATATAATTGTACTTCTTTCCATCCATTTCTTTATTCATAAACGTTGCTTGAAGTTAAGTGGTAGTCATTAGCGACTGTTTAACCATACATTTTTGCCGTTTAAACGTCACTTAATTTTGATATTTTTTTATAAATAAACCCCCTAGATTAATATATTTATTTATTAAAACTTAATGCACAAGTAAAAAAAATACTGTACAAAGGTCCGCGTTTGTACAGCATTTTTTTCACTTGTGCATAAAGTGTATATTGTGCATTAATGCCTGAGGCATTTTCTACCAGTCAATATTACTTCATTCTATCAGGTGTCATATTTTTCGTATCTTCTTCGAGCCTTTTGCCATCAACCGGGCACAAATCCAGACACTGCTATTTTCCTACTGTTAAATTTCATTGTTACTTTCCTACTGTTAAATTTCATTGCTACTTTCCTACTGTTAAATTCCATTGCTACTTCCCTACTGTTAAATTCCATTGCTAGTTTTCTACTGCTAAATTTCATTGCTACTTTCCTATTGTTAAATTTCATTGCTACTTTCCTACTGCTAAATTCCATTGCTACTTTCCTACTGCTAAATTCCATTGCATCTTTCCTAGTGTTAAATTCCATTGCTACTTTGCTACTGCTAAATTCCATTGCTACTTTCCTACTGCTAAATTCCAGATAGAAAAACCCAGTAACACTTTGCGCGACCCGAGAATTGAACCCCAGACCCCATGCTCAGCAGTAGCGCTGGCGACCAGTAGACAAACGAAGCAGCTTTGTATAATATATCAATGATGTAAAATTACAAATGCAAGTGTAATTTACATAAATAGAGCACAGTACATATTTCATATTATCGCAAACGCATTAGTATGCCATGTTTTCCTTTAACATTTGATACTCGTACTGGTACAGTAATAAATTACATACATATGTTTACAAAACATTTCGCCAAACGTCCGGTAGCAAAATCATTGCGTATTTCTGAACCAAATTATGTTAAATATCAGATATATATTTTATCTGTGGAATAAAATTGACGTCTGACAGTTCTAGTATGGAAAGCTGTCAAAAATTCAAAATTTATTCTCGAGATAAGACTTGTTTTAGGTATAAAACTTTTGGTGGAATTTGCCCTCAAGAGAAAACTGTGTTAGGTGTAATGGATTTGTCTTTTTGTAGACAAAGCGGTTGGAGTGTAGCCTTAGGGCTATGGAGGGAGGACTTAAAATAATATCGTATCTATTTTCTTTTCTGCATAGTGCCGCTAAGCGTATACTCCATCTCCTACAACTCCGTCCCTAAGACTACCCACTGACCGACAAAGCCAGCACCAAGGCAATCGTTAAATTAAAAAGAGTTTAGCAATAGATTATTAAAACAATAAGTACCTCATAATATGAGGTACTTTTCACGATGTCTTCGAGGACTGCTGTGAAAAGTTTCGGTGAAATGGTGTCGTCTGTCTCACTTCTCACTTGATTGGTGCAAGTTTAGATAGATGCTTGCGGACCTGCCGATCTATTCTATAAAAATCTCACCGTGAAAAGTTAGGTGAAGTGAGCTTAGAGTGTGCTGTCAATAGTGTCAATCCCCAGCATTAGTTGGAATGACAGCTCACTCCACGCTCACTTCACTTAAGTTTTCACGGTGAGTTGGTTACAGAATCGCACTGCTAATAGTGGCCGAGGTATTATACTTTTCTCAAATCAAATCTCATTAACTGTAGATACGACGGGTAATGAGAATATTTTTTCCCTCCTTCTGCACATACGCTAAACCAAATACGTTATTATCTTCTAAACGGTAGACTGACGACACAGATTTGACGATTAGAGAGAGAACTTATTCGAAATAAAGTTATGAACACGTTGGTAATGTCAGTGTAGATACGGTTGGTGAGATACGGGAGTTAGCGGGGAGGGTGACGAATATGTTACTAGAATATAATATAAAGAGAAAACTGACTGCGAATGGGAATACATGACTTTATAACTGTCTGGCGGTTTTGAGTATTTTATATAATTATGGCCTACGCATTTGCGTAGGCCATAATTATACAAATCTAAATTATACAGATCTGTAGGACATTTGTCCTACAGATCTGTTAGCGTCGTATGACGGGTCGTTGAGCTCCCTAAAATTGGGTTGAGCTACACAATGACTGATGCATGTATTCTGCCTGTTGGGACAGGTCATTTCAAAGATGAAATGGCTCTTTCTTCAGAAGGCTCTACCAGACAAGAGACTGACCTCTGAGTTTGTTTTGGCGTTTCTTCTCAGGGATCAGTCAGCTATGAAATTCCGGCGGCATTTAGTTTTAAAATATTGACGTGTAAAAGTGTCTTAAAAGATCTACTTATAGAAATAAACATTCATTTCTATCTATGGGCAATAAATACACGGAAACACCCTATAAACATCACATGAAAAAAAAACATATTCTGATCGTACTAACATTGTGACCAAAATCTATCCCTGTAACTTGTTCGTAAGCGTTTTTGGTAGTAAAATCCTTTTACTAATCGTCCATATAATATTTAACCCAGAAAACTTCTTCGTAACAGCCAGGGTTGCATTTTTAATACAGGGCATTGAGATCCATATTTAAAATTACAAGGTTTTCTAAACTTTGACCCTTATTTAACTGAGTTTCCATGTTTTATTAAAAATAGGGAAGAAAAGATTTAGAGATTGGCGATCTCTTTGGCTTTTAATTTACACGTAGGTACATAAACTCACGACTTCTTCTCGTGGGGGTAGGCAGAAACTACAGAACGCTACCTGCAACGACTCTTACTCACCAGTTCACCACTCATTCATTTTTTTTTTCTCTCTCTCATATTTTACTATACATATAAATATTGCTGCATAATAACCATCAAATATTGTTTGGGTTTTCATGCTAAGTTTTAAGCAGGCTAGAATACGTTTTCGATCCAAAAACGCGAAAACATTACTATGTCAATTCCAATTCATTCACGGACCGTAATTGGTTAAAATTAAGACTCTTGTATCTTTACCAAAAATGAACCAATGACCTCATTCATAGCTTTGCATAGTATAGCTTCCCATAAGGAAGTAGCTATTACAGGTAAAATTAGCTTCCGATGCCCTGTTTGGCAATAAAATGCTACCATTGGTAAGGAAAACGATTCATTTTTATTTATAGGAGGAAGTATAGGAACCGAGCATAATCACAACGATTGATATTATCTACGAAATCGGGCCTACAAAATAACGAAAATTAATAAAGCAAATGAAAGGTGGTATTTGTATTATAAATTTTTGTTACTGGTTTTTTTTAGCCTATTCTGTCCCACTGCTGGGCAAAGGCCTCCCCCAAATCCTTCCAGGAACCTTTTTCCCGCGCTACCTTGAACCAGCCTTGCGGTAAGCGTCCAGGTCATCTCGCCATCTCAGCCCAGCGGTCATCGTGCATACGGCTGATGTGACCCGCCCAATCCCATTTGAGCCGGGCAGCCTTCTTTCCTGCATCCAGTATCCCCGTTTACGCAACGTGGTGTTCCGAATTCTGTCCTGTCTTTTAACACCCAAAATGCTGCGTTCCATCGCTCTTGGGCAAACTCTAAGGCGGAACTCTTTGCGACTCGGTGAATGACCACCGTAGGGGAGTGATTTTTGTTACCTGACATATTTATTACTCATACGTATTACGTATTCCAAATACACTTAATCAAATTTGTACGCGTGACATACATCATGATACGCAAACGATTGTGCCAACACGATGACAGACTCGCTATATTTGTTTAAGCAATTTAATAGACATGTCTTACGTCTAACGATCTGTAGACGATAGTAATTATTACAACAATGAGAAATCATTCATGGTATATGATGTTTTGATATGTCATTGTATTATTATATTTCTAGCTGTGCCCCGCGGATTCATCCGCATGAATTTCGATTCCGTGGGAATATCGGGATAAAAAGTATACTGTGTTAATCCTGGTTCAAAATCTGTGTGCCAAATTTCATCCAAATCCGTTCAGTAGTTTTGGCGTGAAAGAGTAACACACATCCATCCATCCATACAAACTTTCACGTTTAAATAATATTAATAGGATAGTAGGATTAGGTCTCTCTTGTAGAAGGACAATATCTTTAAATAGTACTTACTATTAATAACGTGAAATTAGTTTACATCTCAAATATAATAGAAAATAATTTGATTCTTCGATCCTTTAAACATACGAAAAACACAGTACTTCTACTTATATGTATAAAAAAAAAATGTATATAAGTAGTTTATCAGCCATCTTGTTACCATAACACAAGCATTAGGTTGCTTAGCTTGGGACTAGATGGCGCTGTGTGAAATGTCCAGGGATATTATTATTATTATTATTATGTATGGCGAATTATCATTTTAATAAATAATGGTTAGTAAGATTTTTACTTAACTTTAAAAAAATGTTTTTTTATTTATAGAATAGAATAGAATACTCTTTATTGTACACCATACAAATTACAGGACATAAATATAAAACATTTTATAAAGGGTGACACAATGGGCGGTCTTATCGATAAGAGCGCCCATAACTTTATTTTACACCAGAAAATAAAGTATAAATAAATATATAAATAAGTATAAAAATAAATACATAACAAAAATACGTTTATTACTAGAAAACATACAATGGGCGGCCTTATCGCTCTCTGCGATCTCTTCCAGGTAACTGTTTTACGAATTCAAGAAGCGATTTTGAAATAGAAAATCTTAAGATTGGGACAAGTAAGCAATTTCCGAATTCAATGTGCTACGTTATCAAATTGATCAGCATTAATTTGTAATAGCGAGTTCTGAGGGGCAATTCTCGTAATTTTAAGAATATTCACAGTCTGATCTCAGTCTCAACCTGTCAAAAATATGTCTAATTTCCCAACATTTTTGACATTAATTGTTGCTGGGATGAGACTGCGACTAGATTTTGAACATTTTTAATTACGGGAATTGGCCTTCTGATTAACGTGAGAAACTAAGAACTGTTAAAACAAAAGCCGAGAGCGGTGATAGCAATCAAACATAAATACAACATAATACTGATGAAGATGGGATCTGCCCTAAAAAGTAATGGCTACTAAAAATTGCTTCTGTTCGAGTCGGAGAAGACGGTACGACTACAATAGCCATAAAATTGATAATGATGATGATTATAACATCTATAAAGTACAAAACGTTCTATGGGTACTATCTGTTTTAATGACAATAGACGAAGAGGTTCGTGGAGGTTATGAGCACGTAATGTATGAAACACAAAACATTTTTAACTAACACAGATTTTTCATAACAACAATAAAAGTCGTTTTCCAGCAATTATTTTTGTGTAATCTGTTCATTACAGAAAAATAATTGCTGGAAAACAACTTTTATTTTTGTTGTGAAAAATCGTACGTAGATTTTGTTTTGGTGATGAATCTTTTTTACATGTTGTTTTTTAAATCAGATCACGAAAGTTATGCCCAAATATTTTACGACATACGATTTGGCACTCTGATATAAATGTTTGACGAACAGGAATTGTTTATCCTTTCATATTAAATATGCCCAAATATTTTACGACATAGGATTTGTCACTCCGATATGAATGTTTGACGAACAGGAATTGTTTATCCTTTCATAATAAAACTAACATAATTTTCCGTTATCAGAAATAATAAAACGCCGGTCACGAACACGACTTAACTCTATATATTCAACGATAAATACGGTTGGATACGCTTTCATTCGTGTCATAAACTTGTTACAAAATATTATGTCTAATCGAATTCCCAATGCGAACGTGAAAGGAATTCCAATTAATGAACAAACTCCGTAGCAACGTCCCATGTTCAATTAAGTCCAGTTCCGTGACGTAACGAAATGCAAAGCTGAAATAGGTTTCATGAAATTGAAACACCAAACGTGCAACTGAAGTTTGTTTTGATTCAACTGCACCTACGTGTGTAAGTAAAAGGTAGTTATAAACATTGTTACATGCACCCATAATGGGAAGTGTTGTCGCAACAAACATGCTAAACAAATGTTAGTTACCGTTCTGTTGGTGAACCGAGCTGCTATTTCCAACTGACTTTACACGGTCTTCGTATCGTCGACTTCCGTTCGTTGTCGTCGCAGGAAACCGCCAGTCAAAGCATAAAATTGAATCACCACTACACGCACCGACGAGCGATTGTTTTCAAACTATATCAACAAAACATTCATTATTATGTCCTCACATTATCGTTTACATTTCATCGAGCGCATTTACAGATGCGGTCGAGAGTATCGTCCAATTCACTGCGTATAATTCCAAGTTCGGATTTCAACGATGATTAGGTGCGAAGGCAACGTTAATGTCTGGCGGTGGTCTCCTTCCAAACGCACAAAAAGTTTCAAGTCGGAGTAAGTTAAATACTTAAAAAATGTCACTACTTTCTCAAAGAACACAACATCTAAAACATTAATTTTTACACTTCAAATTATTTTTAACATAAAAAAGTGAATCTAGATTTTTTCGTATTGTGTATCGAAGTTATTTACGCGGCGCGGAGCTTTCTGAGACTCGCGCGGACACGTGCGTCGTCGGCGACGGCTCGCTGCCGACTGGCGCTTTCCTTCAGTAACACTGAAAATACAAGCACATGGTGAGGCCTCCCGACGTTTTTATCAAACGCAGGCTCGCGCGGGGTCAATCAACTCCGGAGGGATGAGGTCTCGACAGTAAGTGCTCTCAGTCCTTTGGTAAGGCCAAAGGGATCGGAGGTACAATTACAGAGACCGCTTTAATTGCATTAAGTACGGATAGAAAAAGTTTAAATTTTTTGTCTCTTGAAATGAAATACCTTTCAATTTGAGCTTGAAAATAATTGACAAATGATGAAATGCTTTTATATATTTTATTATCAAGGTTGTCGAAAGCTTCTTAATTTTTATAGTGCCACTTTGTTAGTTGTAGGGTTGGTTATGCTGTTGAAATTCCGTAAGTGGACTTTATGTAGCAATCAAAATAATCAAATTAATATCTTCAAGCACAAAAAGCGGTGTTAATAAAAACGATTTAATCAATTGTTTTGGTGAGACTTATTAATACGTCTTGTTATACATAGTTATCGGATTGTTGTGGCTCTTTACATAATAAATCACCTTACGTCGTTCACGTTTTATATATTGTCCTATCGGAAGAGATTTCTTATGAAATAAGCATTACCTTTGTACAGACGCCAGCAGGTCAAGCTATCCGAAACTGTCAAACTTTCTCAATCCTTGAACCTTAACAATATAGAGATAAAGTTGAAAATCTATTTAAGAAATTTGACAGATTATAGTAGCTTGATGTGCTGGCGTCTGTACTTATTTTTTTGTTCTGTTTTTTTTTTCTTGTCTGTTTATACAGGGTGGCAGGGACATCGACCATGGGTTCAGCACATGATTCTAAGCACCCTCACGTCGATAGATTTAATCGGTTATTAAAAAAAAAGTCAGCTGTTCTATACATTTTGACCCCGTAGGTATTGCATTTTCCTATGAAACTGCAGATATTTTTTTAGATAACCGACAAAATATTTCTACGCTAAGGGGTCTAAAATCATTTGTGCTTAATTCATGGTTACAGGTTGCGCGTCGATGACCCTGCTACCCGGTATTACGTGTGTACATAAGTGGTAAAATAAATAAATAAAACACGCTTTTCATTTTTTATCCTGCATTAATAAAAAATAAAGTTATCTAGCTTAGAGCTGATTTTTCAAACGACAGATCATTTTTATTCGTGTAATAAAATTGACGTTTAACAGTTTTTGCATGAAACAACTGTCAAAATTTCAATATTATTCCTGGAATAAGTTATCAGATGATTGAAAAAAAAACAGCCTTTAGTAGATAATTTAACTGTAATTTATGAATTTACGTGATAGATTATGCTATAACTAAGAATAGTATCAATTTGCAATTTTACACAATTCCGTAGTACTTTCTTAGGGTCTGATACTTAATAATAAAAACACTTTATTTATGTGTTACATGTAGGTATAGTACAGCATTATTAGATACTATTATTCATTCACTACTCTCAAATTTACCAACCCACATGGTTTAGTTTTTTAAGCCTAAATTAAAAATTAAATTCGAAAGTAATTCTGTATGTCGGTAGGTATGTAATGATTGTGTAATTCTGTATGCTTTAATGTGCCTACAATAAATGATTTGACTTTGACTTTGGTATGTTACCTTTTCACGCCTAATCCACTCAACGGATTTCGATAAAATTTGGCAAGGAGATAGATGGCATCCTGGCGAAGGATTTATGCTACTTTTTGTCCCGGTAGCACATCCTCGTGGGATAATTTCCGACATGACATGATGCGGGCGCAGCCGCGGACAGAAGCTAGTACAAAATAAATCTGATTTCACACTTGACAGTATCGGGGCAACGAACCTGCTACTATTGTGAGGATTAGTCTGAAACTACTGATTATTTTCCTGTAAATAAACTTTGTTAATTTGATTCGTTTTATATTCAAGGGTGAGCTTATAAGGGACGGCGAAAGGTAATATTGTTACGAAGTATATAAGTTTTAAGTTTTAATATTATTTACGGTGACCCTCGTAGGGCATTTATTCATTCTAAAACTCATTCATCAGAGAAGGTGTTCCATTCTATAATTTCTATATACATATGTGAAGGTTAGTGAAAAACCGGCCAAGTGCGAGTTAGGGTTCACACTAAGGGTTCCGTTCCACTGTACAATATTTAATACTACATATTTTAACACTTTTCTTGTATGAGGAGTCCCTTTAACTTGTTATTATTTTTCTTTTTCGTTATAGCGGCTGTTGTTGCGCCGTTACTCCAAATAAATTGGGATAAGGACAGGAAGAATATATAATAAAGATAAGGTGAATGATGATGAGAGGCCATAGTAGTAACCTATTCCAGTTCAAATGATACAGCCTTGTGACAGACGGACGGACAGCGGAACCTTACTAATAGGATTGGCACTATTAGGGCATTTGTGCAGAATAGACAATTTTTCTTTCTTTCTTTTTTCCTTGTAAGTAGGTACGGAACCCTAAAAAAATCATATTTATTTTAAACAGTATGTACTTACATAGACAGGTATATGAGATCTTTCCAGTTAGAGTTCTAAGAAGTTAAGTTGCTTTATCGACTGAATAAAAAAAGTAGGTAATCTTCAGAAAAATATCTAGCCTCCAGATTATTGTAGTAAAAAGGTTGAAGCGAATTCGTGAGTTCACTTCAAATATTAAACTGGTCTGGAAATAAGGAACTCATACAAATTAAAACACTGTCAATGACCTGAGAACAAGCCTAGATTTCTCAAAATATTTTTACAAGACTAAAACAAGTGACTCCAAATGGAATATCGACAGTCGACATTTTACCTTTCCGATAAGATTCACGTCTCGATAAATGGACGCATAGTAACATAAACAAGGAGCAGGTACCATTCGGGTCCAATTTTCACCTTTCACTAACATGCTGTTTCAGCTTTTGTCCCTCTTTTATCTCGACAGCTATAGAAACGAGTGATAATTGGGAAGACAATTTACTTAGTTAGCTATTTGTCTAGTCTATCGGATGGGGGATGGATTTACTGGCACAGATTATTTTAAATGCTGAACTGTCTATCTTGTGTAAAGATGGGTGGTAAGAAGTGACTTAATTAAAGGGTATTGTGTGAATACCTGTACAGGGTCAAATAAAATTAGCTAGCGCAACTCCGTGACGCAATTGAATGGCGTGCAATAGGAGAGGCCTATGATGATGATAGATGATGAACTCCGTGCACGTGTATTGATATCTAATTACTATAAAACATCAAGAAAATGAACTCTCAATTCATTGAACTCTTAACTACCTAACTACAGCTGCCTAGGGGCTCAACGACCTTTTTTTTTTTTAAACGTTGCCCCCCACTAGGGATTTCTCCTGTGTCGTGGGTGCGTTTACAAACATTTAAACTCACATACACAAACAGCCAGACCCGGAACAACTACTTGTAGGCCATACAAATATTTGTTCCGTGCGGGAATCAAACCCGCGACAGGCAGCGCAGCAGTCAATCGCTTAACCACTGCGCCAACTGTGCCGTCAAAAACCGTTGGTAGTGGTCTTCTTCTTCGTGTCGCTGGTACGACTATATTTTATATCTTGTTGGCTCAAAACTTTGCCACTTCCACGGCGTTATCAGTGGCAGCGCAGAGATCACTTGGCCCACATCTTTTGGGATACAGAGGGTAGGATAGGAGGTGGAGCATGGTCGACAGTGTCTCTGTCAGGAAACCCGGCCACGCCCGTTGCAAACTGTGGAAGGACACTCTTCCCCCTCCTAGTAACTCTCTACCACCAAAGGAGATGATCCCTGAGGGTGTAACCTTCCGTAGTCCACTTGGAAGTCCCTGAACCGTCTTCCGACACAACTGGGAAGATGTAACCTGGTAAAGTGGGGCTACCTTGACGGAACGGCAGTAGGGTGCGTGATGTTTTGTTATTAAAAAGATGTTTCCCTTAGACTTAAAAATGCAGGTTGTTACTGGTCCGCCGTGTTTATTTTTATTCACCAACGATTTGGTACGAGTCTGACTGTCGTTCCGAAAAACTAAATTCTTCTTACATAATATAATCAGCCTAAGTATAATGTTCCCACTGCTGGGACACAGGCCTCCTCTCTGTGAGAGGGAGTGGGCCTTAATCCACCAGCGGGCCTAGTGCGGGTTGGTAGATGTTACATGTCTTCGAATTTTTTTTTTTCGTTCCTCACGTTGTCTTCCTTCACCGTTTAGAGAGCAGTGGTGAGGAAATTACTTACACAAAGTAAAGCGGGTTCGAACTTACGACCTAAAACTCGTAAGTCGCGGCTGTTACCATTGGGCCACCATTGCTTTTACGTTTTTCAGAGTTAACTCTTCACAATTCAGAAGCGCCTGACAGAGTCTTATTGAAATGACACAAAAAGTAATTGGATTTAATTTTATGTAGCGTTACAAACATTTTATGACTAAACTAGCTTCTGCCCGCGACTTCGTACGCGGATCCTGTTGCTTATGCCAGCGACAACGGGGTCGTCAAAATCGAAGATCTGAAAGGTCTGATGTCGAATTCGAGCCCGGGGATGGGAAAACAGCGTGATGCGCGAGACGATTCGAGACGTTCCAGATCTTTTATTTTTGTAAGTCAACAGGAAATGCCCATCAGACTAAACAACTTTTGCTAAGACGTCATTCCTATATAATTATGTTATAGTGTCGCTGGGCTTTGGAGTTCCACAACAGGTGTTCCAGATCTTCAAATTTATTCTCACAGCAGAAAATGCTCTTCACGTGGAATATTTTTTGCTATGGCACCATTTTTATATCTCTTATACTTTAGCTGGTCTGTTGCGATTCTGCATCGGGTGTTCCATTTTCCAAAATAAATTATAGCCTATACAACAAAAACTTTTCTTCCCGTCATTCCGCAGTGGATCCCAAGGGTACACTGAATTAACAATAATATTGCAAATAACTTTTAAAAGTGACTTGATGAACTCCAAATGAAGTCATCTGGAAAGCACTGTTGTAGGCTCGAATATTGCTTAAGAAATGGCTGGACTTGGAATGCTCGCCATTCAAAAGAATTCGTAAGATCTCCGGTAGCTCTTGCATAGAGTTTAGTCGTACTTTTCCAGACGCACAACACATTCCCTTGGTCTCTCCTTGCCACTTACGCGCGTGACAGTGTGCACACACCTAAGACATGGTGCCAATGTCTCCGTGTTTGATGTAATTAATAAATGGGTTATAGGAAAACGCGCTCCTTTCTTTATTGAACCACGGTTGCTCTTCAGGATCATAAACCATAGACTCAGTATCAGATGAGGATGAATTGCGAAGATTGCGACGTATACGGTCTAGATAAATTTGGGCCACACGCTGTTCGACTGACTGACTTGCCCGAATTTCCTGAGTCCGCTCACGTTCTTGCGTGGAATGAACTGACACCTCAACACGCATGTCGTGATATCTTTGCCGAGCAAGTGCGTTGCGTTGCTCGCGCTGCTCGTCTGTCTCCAAAGACCGAGCTAGAGCATGCTGTGAGCGGTCTGCGCTAAGACACGTCTCATGCTCTTCAGGATTCTCAAGTGATCGAGATGTGGCAGCAGTCTCCAAAGTGCGAGATACTGCGTGGCGCTCGCGATCGCTTGTTTGGCGTGTATCGCGCTCCTGACTGTTCTCGAGCGACCGAACAGTCTCAGTGCGGAAAAGCTGAAGACTTAATCTCTGCTCTCTCTCTGTATCCGTGTCGGAAGCGCGAGATAAAGAATGACGCTCTCGGTCACGCGCAAGTCGTATCTCACGCTCCTGACTGCTCTCAAGTGATCGAGCAGTCTCAGAGTGGATATTCTGAAGACTCAACCTCTGATCCCTCTGTGTAACCGTTTCGGATGCGCGAAACAAAGAATGACGATCCCGGTCGATAGCTAAACGCATTTCTCGTTGTTCCACACTTTCCTGAGACCGAGAAGCAGTAGTGCGGACTCGTTTGAATTCTAGTCGTAATTGGCGCTGCGTGCTAGTTTCTGCCGATTAACTTAGTGCATTACGCTCACGGTTAGCACCTAGCCATTTTTCACGGTCTGCGTCGGTTTCGAGAGATCGAACTAACCTGTGCGCATCTTAGAAACCCTTGAGTTTCGAGACAGATTTGATCTTTTTCTAAAAGGCATAGCTAAAATTCCTTCTTAATCCGATACTAACGATATTCAAATCAACGAAAAGTAAGCGAATAAGTACGTAAGAATTGCTAGTAAGTAGAAAAATAATTATTATTCGCAGGAAAATTAAACACATCAACCAACACAGACAACAAAGGTAACCCCCGTTTCTATAGGATGAGAGGCACATCGGAGTAGGCACATCGGCACCTATAACAACACTTTTTGAATTCGACGCCAACGCCATCTAGTTAGAATACGGAAACTACATATTATTTACCCAAATTAATTAAATCTAAACATATAATAATCATGAATAAAACTAAATTGTCGTTAATTTAACAGATACTTACATTATATTTGCATTAAAAAAAATATGATAACAGCAGCAAGGAACAAAACTAAGAATTACATACTTAAATCAATTACCTACAACAAATGTGCTTGGTAATATAGAACTTTGAACCAAAAGTTTGACTTGACTTCATGATAGTGTAGCTTGTTGTACCACCAATCAATATTGGTGTGAAACTCTCCATACAATTAGATAGGACATGTAAAGATCTCCGATTTCATAATAGTATCGTTCCTAATGCACATAAAAAATGCAAAAACTAAAAAAAATAATTTTACGATTTTCTAAAACAATATTATGGGATTATGGGATTTGAACTCGCACCATTTAGTGCGGTAAACGGTCGCCTGCCTGCCTGCCGCTAAATTCCCCGTTGACGTTACTGTTAAATAGCTGTTCCCTTGCAATTTATAATATTACTGCCCCGCTCCTTTATAAAAATAGCGTGATTATTATGTTTCCAGAGTTTAATTATTATTTTCTATATAAATAATATGTCATTTTGTGCATTCAATTATTTTGTGCATTAAATTACGAACAAAAACCTTTTAAAATCAATATTGCTTACCTCCCATAACATACGGCGTGATAATATGTAGCCTAAAGCCTTCCCTGGTTTACAAAGAACATTTTTGCCGAATTTCAATTCAATCTATCCAGTAGTTTTGGCGTGAAGCCGTACCATACACACAGACAAACAGACAAACAGACAAAAATTCTAAAAAGTCACTTTTTGTCATCAGTTACGTTTTCCTAACAAAAGCCACTTATTTTTTCTCGAAAATTCTCAATGTACAGTTTTTCTTTCGTTACTGTTTTATTATATGTATAGATTATGTACACTGACAAACTTCATGGAAATTGTTCTATTCAATTTCCATGAAGTTTTCATAGAATTTGTTCTACTAGAGTCACGTCACGCTTGCCTGTGGGAACCTTAAGCAAGAGGCTATGATACATCAGTTCAGTGCACTTAAATATATTACGAGTATGTCAGTGTACAATAAACAAATTTACTCTCGCTGTAGGTATCAAAGTTGACGGAACTGTCTCGAAATTAGGTTAACACGGAATTACTTCGTGGAATGTTAATGTGATCCCGTACTGGAGTGATACGGGCGTGAAATAGGACAAGTCTTGTCTCATTTTCTCCTTCCTAGACATCCACTCCACTTCCAAGACAGTCGGTCGGTGACGCTGAATCGGGTATACTCGACTTCAGTCGGTCGGTGACGCTGAATCGGGTATACTCGGGTCCAGTCGGTCGGTGACGCTGAATCACGTATACTCGGCTCCAGTCGGTCGGTGACGCTGAATTGGGTATACTCGGCTCCAGTCGTTCGGTGACGCTGAATCGGGTATACTCGACTTCAGTCGGTCGGTGACGCTGAATCGGGTATACTCGGGTCCAGTCGGTCGGTGACGCTGAATCACGTATACTCGGCTCCAGTCGGTCGGTGACGCTGAATTGGGTATACTCGGCTCCAGTCGTTCGGTGACGCTGAATTGGGTATACTCGGCTTCAGTCGGTCGGTGACGCTGAATCGGGTATACTCGGCTCCAGTCGTAAGTTTTCACACCTATGTGTGGTCATAAACACACACCCTTCTTTTTTCTGTGGTTGATTTTTTTAAACGAATGAGTTTTGTATCGTGATTATGAAATTGGTAACTCTTCTTTGCCATGAGTTGTGAACCATACCAGCGCGGTAATTACGTAACACACTATCAGTAGCGATGGGTTTCATTTTGACAGTTCAACAACATTCATTGCGTTCTTTACGTTGTTGAGCAGACACATTTTTTGAACATATCAAGCAATGGATTAGCAATATCCTTCAAAATTATTCAGATTGAAATCGATAGTATGTTACGCAATATGAGTGCAGGCTGTGAAGAGTTTACACCAGTCAGTAACTTATTAGTAGACGTATTATAATGATGGCTTGTGTTTTGCTACGGCAACATTGTCGCGATACCGCGAACCGCTCGACGTCTCCCTGTACAACAGAGAGCGCGCAAAGTGGAGATCGCCTTATCGCGGCAATGTAGCTGTAGCATTAGGGAAAAGTTTATGAAACCTTGGTATAGAATTACCAGCTTTCTGTGCAGCTACATAACAGGACTTCGTTAAAAAATAGTTCAGAACGTTTTAACGTTACTTGGAATTCGAAAGGATAGTAAAAACACAAACGACTGAGAATTTCGGGAACTATTCGGATTGTGAAAACGTAGTAAAGAAGAAAAATCTGAAAAAAAAACTTGAGAGGTGTCAAGGGACACCCGGATGGAACGAAGTATAACTGGCTTGCTTTCTATAAGAGAGGGAGAGAGAGAGAAACACGCGCACGCCGCACGGCTTACAACTATAGCAAAATGTGTCGTTTCAACTTTTGGTCTTAATTTTTTCCGTCTAGCCCCCTTTCGCAACGCGCGATAAGGAACTTCGTTCCAATATTTCTATTTAAAAATCTAGCCATAGTCACATTTTTTTTAAACGTTGCCCTACACTAGGAATTACTCCTGTATCGTGGGTGCGTTTAAAAACATTTAAACTCACATACACAAACAGCCAGACCCGGAACAACTACCTGTAGGCAATACAAATATTTGTTCCGTGCGGGAATCGAACCCGCGACACGCAGCGCAGCAGTCGATCGCTCAGCCACTATAGCCAACCGTGTCAGAGATATTACGCGACTGTATCTTCGATCGTTAGGGTGGTAACTTCAATAAGTAAGTAAGTAAACACTTACGTACCCGTAAGTGTTTAGCCGTGTCTCCTGCTCGTGTCTTTTTCGAAACATTACACATAAACACTTACACACAAGCTGTCTCCTGCGTATTAAAATAGTTTTATATTAAGTAATGAGTTCTGACGAGGAAGACCTGCTATCAGTTTTAGCCATTATAGACTCAATATCAAGGAGACAGATTTCAAGTCATACCGTATTTACTACTTCGAAATTTTGACATTTACCAAGACCTACGGATTGATGACCGGTTTGGATTGGGCAATTTCTTTCGTGTTTCTGAAAACGATTTTGAATATTGATTTTACTTATACGATTCGATTTGCAGACGAGACGTGATTAAATGGGCGTGGTGCGCGCGGTGGTTGAAAATGAAACAAACCCTTCCCCTATCCACCCGCGCGGGGAATGTTTTCCATGCAGCTTGGAAAACAAAAACATCGTGTTTGCGAACACAAATGTGTGTAACCACCTCCTCATTGTTTTGATGTTTCTGTGTAGTTTCGAAAAAACACGCGCGGCTTTATACATACTCACATACATACACGCACACACACACACAATACACACTTCTAAATTAATTACCCTCCTTTTCCAGTAGTTGTGTAAGAACTAATGAAAAACACCGCGACATGGTTTTGTTTCCAATATGCCTGTGACCCGTGTTTCCGCTCCGTCGTCCGTTTTATACTTTTGTTGTTTTGTTCGTGTCTTCCTGTGTGTCATTTGCTTTAGTTACAATAGGTATACGATATCGTATTTTATATTTATTTTACGTTCTTTCTTTAGCTAATTTCGGTTTATAATTAGAATTTTGTTTTGGAATTATTAGGCTTCAATTACGCCTGAAATTAACCGTCAACCCAAAACTAATGAATGATAATTAATCATTATCATCTATCACTTTGATTTTTTTAAAGCCACTCTTTGGGTAAAGCTATTGTTTATAACAGTTAGGTATAACCAATGTTTCCTAAATTAAAACTGAAATTCAAAATCATTTATTTGCTAATAAACAATATGTAGATGTTATAATTATTATGTCCACGTTACAATATTATACCGCAATCTTGGTATCACCATATTCCCCTTCCGGCATGCAAAATACAGTCAAACAAAACACAATAAATTAGAAAATTAAACAGAATATAATTAATATAACAGAGATCTATGAAATTAGTAGAAAAGAAAGTTAAGTTTGCTATCTTGGAAATTATCTTGATTATTGTCAGTACCTATAAGACTTTCGTTTTCTCAATTAAATAAATTTTGAAATGGAAATAATCATCGATATTTTATTTATTTATTATTCACAAAATCCACAGCTCTCTGAAATTTTGCCTAAAATATATAAGCTAGTCTTACAGCCAATTACGGATTTTTTTTTGAACTAAGATCCAATTCGTGTAACCCGCGAAGGTGTAGGGCGACGTGCACTTATACACCCCCAGTTCACCTCCCATGCAGCAGGTGTGTGCCTACTGCCATCAAGCGGGCACGAACTCCTGGCTGCTACTGAGAAATTCCAAATACTTAGAAACGGATACGGATATTTACTCTTAATTTGTTTTTTTTTTTATTTTATTAGATGGGCCCGGTATCGTATTACCCAGTAACTGGGTTGTGGAGGTCAGATAGGCAGGCGCTCCATGTAAAATACTGGTATTCAGCTGCATCCGGTTAGACTGGAAGCCGACCCCCACATAATTGGAAAAAGGCTAGGCAGATGTGTGTGAATTTTGTTTTATATACATTCCCTGCTTAGCAATCATTATTATTGCCTCTCTCGCGGATCACTCATTTTTATTTCTGGGAATATTAACAGGATAAACAGACACGGGTACCTTGATAAGCACTTATCCATTTCAATATCCCTTGATGCCATTAAAAATTGAATATTGCAATTGTAATATTGGTATTTTGTGTTTTTTTCCCAATGTGCGCTTTTATGAATTTCTAACGTCACGATACTATCATGGTCGTTTACATCCACGTCCACAAAAAGTATGGAAACACGTGCACTATCATCATCCTACAGCAGTCCACTGCTGGACATAGGCCTGTCCAATTACACGCCATTTTGTTTTTTTTTTGAGGATGGGAAATCATCAAATGACCCCTCCCGCTCTGGGTGGAGCGGAAGGGAGTGTCAGACTCTTACTGACTAAAACCGACCCGTGTTCCTTCCTTAGCCCTTTATGTTCCAGGGCAGCGGTAACCCTTTCGGACGATCCCGCTACCCTGGCAGATTACACGCCATTAAGTTCGATTCTCGGCAACTCTCATCCAGCTGCTATCAGCCACCCGGCAAAGATCGTCGCTCCACCTAGCCTGAGGGCGTCCTACCGTGCCTTTTTTTGGTTTCGCGGTGGAAATCCCCATGGACTTCCTCCATCGTGGTGGTGACAGAGGGGTATGACTCTTACCGGCTAAAACCACAGCGGTGTTCCACCTCTATCTATAGCCGGGGGTGCGGGATTCGCAAAAGCCTTCACGTGTACGTGCACGTGCCAAACCAATACATGCACGTTATTACGTTATGTACGTTACGTACATATGTAATAATATTTAATTGTCTGAATTGCCACTTAGCTCTCTTCCTCTCTCCTAAATTTTTGCTGTACCCGACAGGGTCCATATTGATCTTTTACCTTGTATATACCATTTATGAAACACATATGGAATGCAATAAAGATTTGAGTATTGAGTATTGAGCATTTATCGTGAATAGCCTCTTCATATGTTTCCATATATTTTACTTCCCTATGTTTATCGTGATACCGTGACGTGGGCGTTGACATTCATGGTACTGTCGTCACGTTAGAAATTAGAAACATGAATGGTTTACCAATATTCAATAGTTTTATTTTGGTCTTGTTATGTTCAGTTTCGCCAACACTGAACAAAAGATTTGGACGCCTAAATGTGTTTTTGTATAGTTAGTCATTTAATTCAGCAACCAGCAATTTAATTCTTCCACCAATCAACTCGCAGAACCTAAAGCCATCTAAAACTCATTTGATTTTGTAAGTTTAAAAGTCGTAGTTCAAAAAAAAAAAATATAAAGATATCTGAACGCAAACGGCTCCCCGAGGCACAGTTAGATTAAATTTAAAAGTAGGAACCGACGCGAATCGTGACGACGGCGTACTTGGTGTCTACGACAAAGCAAATAGAGGGTTGAATGTCGGACTTAAGGCTGCGTTTACAGGCGTAGGTAGGGTTTCTCGACAGTCAAAAGGCGAGAAAAAAAATACTCAGAAGAAAGAAAAAGAATAAAGTGAAAAAAGACACTCATAAGGTGATTTTCCCGAAATGTCATTATTTGCCATGGTTACAATTGCTGACATGAAAAATGGAAACACGATTTTTTGTTTATACAGTGTATTTCAAAAGTCATCATTTGCCTTTTCATAACTATATTGGGGATGGCTTCCAGTCTCACGGGATGCAGCAAAAAACCAGTATTTTATGGGAGCAGGGATATTTTCGGGCTTCTCACTACCCGTAACGACTGTCAAAGTTCCACGAATGACAGCCGGGAGCAATGGCTTAACGTGCTTTCCGAGACACGGAGGGGTCTTGGTATGTAAAGATGGTCACTCATCTACATACCAACCGCGGCAAGCGTAGTTTAACCTGATCGATCGAACTGTGTGGCTGTTATTATTTAGCCACTGTTCCAAAAGTATCTTATGAAAATGTAAACAAATGGATCAGAACACATACTTGTGAATGCTAATTTGTTGTGCCATCAAAGCTGAAATTAATTCTAATTCACCAGATGTTTTTACAGATCTCAATTTTGATCGAAATAATTATTATCTATTGCAATTTAATAATGTCTTTGAAAGAATAATTGTTTGCGAACGCAGCTTTACTTCAACGACTTCAACCCTTACGTGCTTATGGAGCGGGTTGGATTGTTAGTCTTTTTAATTAGATAGTTCTTTATTTACGATGAGAACGTTGACTTTTCTTTGATTAGAAAAGGAATGGAAAAGTCTTTATGTTGTTAGAGGTTTGTCCCTTACCCCTTACAACTACTTACTAGTAGGTACAGGCGGATTATATTCTGTTTTCCAACCACAATCTTAATCATTTTGAAGGATATTGAAGGATAATCCATTGCTTTATATGTTCGTTGTCGTTGTAAGTAAAAGAGATACATATACCTACACCCTAATTGCGTAACACACTATTAAGCTCAATCCGAATCATTTTAAAGGATATTGCTTCATAAGTTCGAAAAATGTGTCTGCTCAACAACGTAAATAACGCAATGAATGTTGTTGAACTGTCAAAATGAAAGCCATTGTTAGTGCGTTACGCAATTAATAATATAATAATAATATCCCTGGACATTTCACACAGCGCCATCTAGTCCCAAGCTAAGCAACCTAATGCTTGTGTTATGGTAACAAGATGGCTGATAAACTACTTAAATACATTTTTTTATTGTAAATACATACATATTATAGACAGAAAAACACCCAGACTCAGAACAAATACATGTAGGACTTACAAATATTTGTTCTGTGCGGGAATCGAACCCGCGACACGCAGCGCAGCAGTCCGATCGCTCAGCCACTGCGCTAACCGTGTTGTCCATTACCTCGGAGGTCTCTAAAGCATCAATATTTTAACTGCCAATGTTAGCTGAAACGTTTGAAAATGTCATGTTCGATGTAAACGTCAGCTGGAAATAGGCAAATGCTTTCAATTAACAATGAAAATACTGTGTCTACAAAGCTACGTGTCAAAATGATAATATTTTTAGGTCAGGTAATGTAACATAACATTAAAGTTGTCAAAAAATAAAAGGCCCGTCTTGACATTATTTTGAGAATGCGATCTTGACACCTGTCAGTTTCATACAAACGAATACGTGCTTTGCGAATTTGATCTTTATTAACTACTAGAACTGTCAATGTCAAAACGGGCCTTTTATTTTTTGACAACTTTACATTATACCTGTAGTACACTCACATTTCACCAGTTATAATATATCTACCTTATTACATAATTTTTGTACATTTGTTATAAAATTGCATTCTATTGATTGTATTTCAAGTATTACTAACAGTCTGTGTGAGTCTTATTAGATTAGCAAATATCTTACGTTATAGAAACATTTATAACTTATATTTGTACTTATTAGGGCCGCCGCCCACTGGCGGCACGGTACGCCAAGGGATTTTTATGCGACTAATAGAAAATATAACTTTAAAGTATGATCATTGAAATTTCAATTTTATTATCATACATTTAAGTTATATTCGTCGCATAAAAATCGGCGCCGGCCCTTAATGTGATTATTTATTTTTTCTCATAAATTCTGTTCATGTCGTCGACAATTGCGGTAGATTTTAATTTGCAATGAACTCGCCTAATGACAGCAGCGTCTGTGTATGGTCTATTCCAAAAGTATCTAAAAAAAGTGTACACAAACCCTGTTCATTTTTAATGTTATCGTTTGTCATTTTTCAGTAGACGTAGCAAAGTTCAACTTTTGAACTGGTCGGATAACCCCGGAAACATGCACATGATGAGTCAAGCTAATCCAAACCATCTCAAAAGGGTACCTAACTACCAAATCTAGCCGAAATTACCGATGAACAACCGCCCGACATCAAATTATAATACACATAGAAAAGGTATAGTCAAGCGCACGTCCATCATACTAATTTGACATTGACAACGTCTTTATGTCGTAGCAGTGAGAGCGGTACTCATAGTACAGACGCCAGCAAATCAAGCTACCCGAAACTGTCAAATTTTCCCAATCAACCTTGAGCCTATTGCTGTAGCGATAAAGTTGAAAATCTATTAAAGAAATTAGGACCCGGTAAGGACCAGGCCCGGGTCGACAGAGCGTTGTGTTCCACGCGCGCCTCAAAGAGATGTCAGCACGAACTGACGGGGTCCGTTAGGGCTGATGCCTGCCAGGGCTGCGGGTTGTTCGAAAGAGATACCGTGGCCCCTGGCACAGGCAACTGAAGGAACTCGGGTGGGTTTTAGTCAGTAAAAGTCTGACACGCCCTTCCGCTCAGACCAGAGCGGGAGAGTTCATTTGATGATTTCTGACCCAAAAAAAAAAAGAAAAAAAAAAAGCCTAATGCTTTAGCAATATAGTTGAAAATCTATTTTGACGGATTGTAGTAGCTTAATGTTCTGGCGTCTGTACAAGAAGCATCATGTAACGTGCGGTTGACTGCTGTTGGAACGAAGTTCTTTATCGCGCGTTGTAAAAGGGGGCTAGACGGAAAAAATTAAGACCAAAAGTTGGAACGACACTTTTTGCTATAGTTGTAAGCCGTGCGGCGTGCGCGTGTTTCTCTGTCTCTCTCTCTCTCTCTCTCTTTGAACTTCGTTCCATCCGGGTGTCCCTTGACACCTCTCAAGTTTTTATATTTTTTTATTAACTTATTTTGTCCCACTTGACTGCTGGGTAAAGGTGTTTCCCATACTTTTCAAACTCTCTTTATCTTTCGCCATCTCCAGGAAATCGGTCACAAACGAGTCCAAATCGTCACGCCAGCAATACATAGGCCTGACTCGGTGACGAAACTTGTCTTCAGGCACCCACTGTGGGATGATCCTGGTACATCTGTCCCCATGCATCTTATAAGTGTGACCTGCCAAATACCATTTCAAACAATCAATCATTATTTATTTGTGAATACAGGTATTAAAATAAGGTCTTAATTAGTATACATTTTGGTCGAGCTCTATGTCCTACCAATAAAATTGGTGTACAAATCAGTGATTGGTGTATCGATCAATTGGTGTCAGCCTCGCAGACTTATCGTCATCATAGGTGATGCCTATCTAGGAGCAGTTAAAATCTGCCTAATCTTTTCCCAACTATGTTCGGATCTACTTCCAGTCCAACCGGATGCAACGGTACACCAGTATTCTACAAGGACTGACTTCCTATCTGACCTCCACAACCCAGTTACTGGGTAATACGATACCCCTTGGTAAGACTGGTTGCCAGAGTTTCGGGCTTCTGACGACCCGTAAAGACTGTCAAAGATCCACGAAAGACGGGCGGGACCAACAACGGCTTAACGTGCTTTCCGAGACACAGATGGGTCTTGGTATGTAAAGATGGTGGTGGGCTTAACCTGATCGATCGACCCATGCGGCTGTTATTAACATATTGTTGCAGCTGTACCCGTATTTTACATGGACTGACTGCCTATCTGACCTCTAACACTATACAGACTTTTGGGATTCTGACTGACCCGTAATGACTGTCAAAGATCCACGAATGACAGCCTACCATGTTAATAACTTGCTTTTCGATGCACGGAGGGGTCTCGATACGATATGTCTTGACTGTACCTATAAACAATTCGCAATACGTAATCAATCATCTTGTTAGTCTAACTGTATTCGCCATTTCCTCTGGCGAATAGCCATAGAAATTTCAAGTTCCGCCGACGTGTTTCGCTTTTAAAATGTATGCAGATGGTTTAGAGGCTAATTAATATTCGGTAGGCGGCTAGTTCTGGAGGCCTTTTATGTAGACACTGAGTTTGTACGTCCGTTCATTTGCAACGTAAACAATCGAATTATACTTTAATTTAAATGATTAGTTCGTCAGACATTTTAATTTGTTGACGTTTACTTTTAAATTGAAGTGGCTGATGAAGAGTCCTTTCTTTGGGTTTGTAATGGAGGTGGATGTATTTAATTGGCTTTTTTAAATTGTTTTTGTAATTTGATTGCCGGTATCAGTTATTTTGATAGTCTATTGTCCCATTCGAGGTTGTTTAATACGGCCATTACATAACATAATCAGCCATGTTCCCACTGCTGGGACACAGGCCTCCTCTCGGTGAGAGGGAGAATACGGCCATAATTATAGTTTATTAACCTAAATGCCTACTTTTAGTTGGAATTACGTTCAGTTAAAATAGATACGTCTGATAGAAATATTATATAATTACGTTTTTTTTTTCCAATAAGTAGTTTTTTCAACATAACGCTATTTCTTAGAAAGATCGAAACGCCAACGAAACACAAAAATAACTTCGTGCTAGTAATCAATGTGTCCCTAACACACATCAGCATAACACATCTGTAGACAGTCGAACAGCACCTGACAATGACATGTCACGTGGAGCTGCCACAGGAAACACGACTTTATATGATTTACCGCTTCTTCATTTGGAAGTGTAACCTTAGCTCATATTGGATGCCTAAACTAGGACCTAAGTTTGATGATTGAAGCTAGATTTATGTGGTAAGTTTAGTGAATTTATGACTAAAGTTTAAAAGTTAGTTTTCGCGAAATAGTTTTGTGGGAGAAAGGAAAAAAATAACAGCGATGGCCGTTACTCACAACACTCGAAAAGATTTTGTGTTTATAAAACTATTGATTTATTTAATATACTGTCGGATGGACTCAGGTGTTTCTTGTGTCTGTTAATTTCTAGATTGCTTGAGCGTGTGGATAAATTAATAAAGATAAAAATTTCGAGTAAATACTAGAAATCCTATTTCCTACTAATATTATAAACGCGAAAGTTTGTGAGGATGGATGGATGTTTGTTACTCTTTCACGCAAAAACTACTGAACGGATTTTGATGATTTGTACAGTAATATAGCTTATATCATATAGCATATAGCTTATATAATATTGCTTAGCTTATAGCGGGATCGACACAACCGCAGGGCGCTGCTAGTATTTTTAAAAGTAATTGTAGAAAAACAATTAGAGTGATGTGAAAAAGTACAGAAAAATACAAAAGAAAAGAGTTGGCTAAAAAGCCTTCTGTTAGAGAAAGCCTCTCAAAACAGCACTTATTTCAACACGAATTTCTGATAACTGATAAATTATTCTGACTTGTGTGAAATGTCTAGATTTTGTTACAATTTACTTTGATATTTAATTCGCTATTTTTGTTATACATTTTCTATAATGAGTTGATGACACTATACTACATATGACTGTGATTTAATGTAATGTAATATTGCATACCATATGTGTATACTCGTTGGTTTTAGACAAATAAATTATCTTTACCTTTTAATGGGAATCACTGAAGCACACTTTAAAGATGATGTTGAAATGTCAGTACTTGCAGAAGTACAGACATGACATTTCAACATCCTAAGTCAAATTCTGAGGACTTGTAACTGTCAGTGCGCGAGACATACAAATTCATAACAAAAAAGTTCCAATGAAAAGGAAATACTTTGAAAATACCTACTAGCAGCAAAACTCACAAATTCTCTTTCAATCATTTAAATATTTGTTTTATAAATTACGCAGAGAACACGAGGATGCGCAGCTGCTAGCTTATAGGAACCAGACTAGATTTCCGAAGTCTATTTACATATTTATATTTGTGGCCGTCTAAAATATTCTACATTTTGTTTCCCTAGGGATGGAAGATACCATAGATTTCACGATCGTAACTCACGCAGATTCAGTGGTTTCTTTTTCTATATTGTAAGCACGATTCACGAACTATCTAAGAATAGCCCATATTGTATAGGGCCTGACTGTCCTGGGTAGGCTTGGTCGTAGGAGCATTATATCTATCTCCACTGGTGGCGATGTGTGTACTTTAATTTACCCAATCTTGATGGTTAGGATACACTTAGCATAAACAGCCAATAGTTTTCCCAATGCTGGGTCACAGTCCTCGTCTCTGTAAGAGAGAGTGGGCCGCAATCCATCACGCGGGCCTAGTGCGGGTTGGTAGATGTCACATGTCTTCGGATATTTTGGTTCTAGGACATGCCGATCTAGATCATGTCGTCACGATGTTGGCCTTCACTGTTTTGCGAGCAGTGGTGATTAAATAATTTACACAAAGTAAAACTCCTATTAAACCCACGACCCACGATGTGGTGGTTCGAACCCACGACCTACGAATCGTAAGTCGTGATCGTCACCACTGGGCCACCATTGCTAGGATACACTTGTAAATCAAGAAATGGTTCTAATCACTCCGGTTTTCGAAATTTTCACTCTTATAAGCATGACATCTCAAGAAGAGAATGCTGGAAATCAGAGTAATTATGCACAAAAGAGACTACTCTGGCAGTTATGTTCGAGTCAAAGCTCAGATACATCCAAATTGGTGTCACGAAAGTTGCATGTTTGCGAACACTCAGCGATTTTATTTACCTACTTATACTCGTAAAACAATCGAAATCCAATATTGTAGTTGGCTGTCCAAGTCCTTGTTTATGAGGTATATTATATCTCAATAAACAAAGGAAAACAAACAACTGCAACAATATCTTGCGACCCGGCGCCACTCGGTCCTAAGAGTTTAATAGCCTGAAACTCGATATCAGTGCTCAATACGTGCGTTCGTGTAGTAGGCGCCATTTTGAATTTCGTAGGTAACAACAAGACACTATCGCAGACGTCAAAACTTATTCGGTTATGTATTCAGTCAAAAAGTTTTGAGTCGAGACAACGCTAATCACAGTTTAGATTCTTGCTTAAATTGCTGGTGACCAGACATTATTCAAGTTTATGTATTTTAAAGCAGTACAGCTTAGTATTAAAGCAACATTCATAAACTTTTAAAATGGATCATTATTGCTTAGACTTTACTCGATTAAGGGTGAATTTCCAATATTCCATAACAATGACGACCTGTCTGTTCTTAAATGCGGTTCAGATGAGCTGATCGCGTTCAGCACCCTAATTGCTAAAACACACTATCAATCTCAATCTGAATCATTTTGAAGGACATTGCTAATCCATTGCTTCATGTATCCGATAAATGTGTCTGCTCAACAACGTAAATAACGCAATGAATGTCGCTGAAATGTCAAAATGAACACCATTGCTACTGTTAGTATGTTACGCAATTACCCCGCAGTTTCATTAATGACATTTTTTTTTTCTTTACTCTTGGTCGGCTCACAATCTAACAAGATGCATGTAGGTATACACAAACAATGCCAATGATGACCTTCGCAGTCCTTTAACCGCGGGATTACGAACTAACTATGTTAGATTTTTCTTAAAATTGTTCGAGGCGCTTTGTGTTGAAACACTAGGGCCGTGTGGTCCGAGGGTCCGAGTCCCCAATTAGTTTTTCGAGACATCGCTAAGCAGTTGGTCGACCCTTCACGTGACCAAAGCGCTGACATGTTTTTGGTCAATGAAACAGCATTGCCATAAGTACAGATCAAATGTCTTTAATAGAATTTAAATTTTTTCGCTTATGCTTAAGCATTAGGTTCAAAGTTGATTGGGAAAATTTGACAATTTCAGGTAGCTTGATGTGTTGGCGTCTGTGCAACGTGGCAATGCTGCCAACCTTATGGGCACTTTCCTGTTGACAGCGATGCGGACAAATTTTTTGATGCCCTGTGATTCTTTCCACTTCTTTTTTATAAACTACAAGAACATTATTATTTTGCGATGATTTTAAGACTGTTACCTTTTATATACTCAATATTAAAGGTTATAGCCGAGGCCGACCCAGAAAGAAGAAAGCGGCACAGACGCGTACCATGAGGGCTGGTTCGAGGTGGCGCGAGAGCAGAGTTCCTGGAAGCATTTGGAGGTGGCAAAATAAAGTTAGCTACTTAATTATTATTAATGTGTTTAAGTCCGATGAGTCTAGCCTCTTGGGTAAAGAATTTTCAGTCGAGAACGGTCCCCGATCTTTGGTGCTTCAAACCGATAATTATAATAATTTAATTTGACAGGCTCGTCATTTCATTATAAAATCAACCAAAGACTGCCCAATTTCTGTTGAAATTTAAATAAATCATATTTAGGTTTATTTTATGGAATTAATTTATTGACACTTTCCACGGAATTGAACCTTCTAATGGCTTTTTAGCCACTAGGGGCCGTGCACGAAATTGGCTGATTTTGATCAATTTTGTTCATTGTTTGTGAGAAAGGGAAAGAGAATTGAAACAAAATTATTTGTGATTTGAAAAGTTTAGTTCTTTATCTTGCATGTGGCTGAAAGGGATTTTTCAATAAAATTAAGTATTCGTGGAAAATCACTAAAATTCGCAACAAGTTTTCCAAAAAATGACGCGAGACTGACGTTTGATTATCTGTTTACAAGAAATTACTATTGATTTTGAACATAAAAAAATATCATCAGCATCATTGTATGGTCTTCTTGCACGTGGCGGGACCACTTTTTTTACCTTCTATACAAAATATAGCAGGAAAAAAATGTTGAAATAACATAATTTTTGGGAAACTTCTAGACAAATAAGTATTTTTTTCTATTCCTTAGAAAAGCTTAATTTAAAAAAAAAAAATACCTATTAATCTTAAGTTAACCATTTAACAGAATCTAAATTTTATTTTATAAATAAACAATAACTTCATTTCGTAAATAAATGGCAAAGTGAGCTATATTATTGACCGCGCAAAACCGATCCCGTCAGTAGCGACCGGGCCTTCCCAGCGTGAGGACGTATCACTTTGCATCGCAGGCGCGCACGTGTTCTACGTAAACATATTCCAGAAATTGTACGCCAACTACCGCATTTTGATCCGGTAAGTATTAATTTTATTTGAAGTAAGTACTTTGCTGATTTATGAAGAACATTAAAATTTTGCATGCATTTTTATTAATTATATAATAAAACACCGGTGTGCGCGTGTTCGTAATTCTTCTCATCCTAAACGTCTTGACCGATTTTAATTTTTTTTTCTAAATTCTTTTTGTGTCCCTTGGATGGTTCTTAACTATAGCTGGACCCGGCTGGCGTTGTTGTCATATTTATAGTTTTCGATGGTGCTAAAGCCGATAGCCGGTGAGGTCAAAATGTAAATCCAAGATGGCGGCTGCAAACATTTTCTAAATTTTCGTCATGGGTGTAGTTTTCATAGTTTTCCAGGGTGCTAAAGTCAATAGTGATGTCAAAATATGAATCCAAAATGGCAGCTGCGAAAATTTTCAAATTTTCGTCATTGGTGTAGTTTTCATGGTTATCGAGGATTATAAAGCCGATAATGACGTTAAAATGTAAATCCAAGATGGCGGCTGCGAAAATTTTCATATTTTTATCATGGGTATTATTTTCATAGTTTTCGAGGGTGCTAAAGTCGATAGTAAGGTAAAAATGAAAATTCAAAATGGCGGCTGCGAAAATTTTCTAAATTTTCGTCATGGGTGTCGTTTTCATAGTTTTCCAGGGTGCTAAAGTCAATAGTGATGTCAAAATATGAATCCAAAATGGCGGCTGCGAAAATTTTCAAATTTTTCGTCATTGGTGTCGTTTTCATGGTTATCGAGGATTATAAAGCCGATAATAACGTTAAAATGTAAATCCAAGATGGCGGCTGCGAAAATTTTCATATTTTTATCATGGGTATCGTTTTCATAGTTTTCGTATATTGTTTTATTGGTTCTAAAGCTTTAGTTTGACTAATCATTCGATTGAAAGTTTTAGTGATTGAGTCCAACACTACTCATAAGTTACTGGTATTAATATGCAAATTTGTTGTAGATAATGGGTCGAAAGAAAGGATCGCATTACCAGTGCATCACCAAAAAAAAAGGACGAAACGTGGGATTGGCACGTATCAGACAAATTCTAGCAGAACGTAATTTGAATCAAACCGCTACGGCTTCGTTTCAAGAACATGTAAGCTTTTATTTTCGATCAGCGCTAGAAGTGCATAAAGAAGTATTTACGAGTACATTCTTATTTTCAAATGTTGTTAATTACACAGTACATAATATACATAATTTTAACTATTTATACTTTCAGAATAACGAAGATAATGATTCGGTGTTAGATAACACCTCGAACAAATCAGTAATTCCAAATGTTGAAGAAGTACAATCAGACATGGTAAGAAAAATATTATGCTGTTCATTATGTTTTAAGGGTTAAGAGGTAATAAATAAATAAATATCGAGCGGCCAACACACGCACTTCACCGGTTACTCTAATAGTGCCTAGTATTTTGTATTAAAATAGATACAATTTTTACAGAACAAAGAAAATTTTCAAGAAAACTTATTAATGGATTCAGACGATGTCTTTGTAATCGCATCAAATAAGGTATGATTTTGCTTTTTATTTATTGTATACTTAAAATATATAATCCTTACAACTTAATTTTCACGAGGATCAACATGAGTCAGAAACAATCTTGTTTCAGGAATCACCAGATTCATCTAAATCAATAAAAGGGCGAAGAATAGTCGATTTCCAATATTTATTTGACCAATTGATAACCATATCTAACCATAATGATAGATTTGGATGTAAACTATCAAACCTTGTGATAACTGAAGAAAAAATGCAATCGTTTTCATCAAAAATTTATTTATCATGTTCTATGTGTAAAAGTCGATTTCGGATAAATACATGTGAGGACACAATAAATGGTTTGGACGTGAACCATAGCGCTGTTTCGGGTATAATTAGTATTGGATGTGGTCGAGCAAACTTGAACGAGCTAGCAGCTTCCATTAATTTGCCACTCATTAGTAAATCGGTCTACCAGAAATGTCACGAAAACTTATATAACTGGTGGAAGACTACAGCTGAATCAACAATGATTGAAGCCGGTAAGGATGAAGCTTCTATGGCTTTGGAAAAAGGGAGCGTGAGCCCTTCAGGTATACCATCAATAGCGGTAACAGCTGATGCTGCTTGGGGAAAAAGGTCCTACAAAACAAACTTTTCCTCTGCAACAGGTGTGGGAGCGATAATAGGATTAAATACAGGCAAAATATTACACGTTGGTATTAAAAATAAATATTGCATCATATGTTCTCGTGCAGCACACAAAAATATAACACCCCCGGAACATCAGTGCAATGCAAATCACGCAGGCTCTTCCACAAGTATGGAGAAATCAGTCATTGTTGAGGGATTCCGAAACTCCGAAGAAAAGCACAATCTGGTTTACGCGAAACTTATTGCAGATGGAGACTCAAGCACTTTTAAGAATATTTTGGAAAGCAGACCGTATTCAGATGTAATAGTGGAGAAAATAGAGTGTTCCAATCACTTGATGCGGAACTATAACGGCAAAATATTAAGTTTAATTAAAGATACGTCAATTCCGTTAAATCAGCGTAAACTTCTGAATACTGAACGTGTCAAACGATTACGCATTGCTGCAAAAGCAGCAGTAAGGTTCAGAATGGCTCAGAGTTTCCCAATAACGGAAAAAATTATAAATCTACAAAAAGATATTGTCAACAGTCCCAAACATATATTTGGAGATCACTCTCAGTGTGAGGGATACTACTGTGGTGATGAGAAAAAGTCAGAAATAAACCTTGTGCCTGACGTCAAAATATTAATGCAAAAGCTGATTGCAATTGCATCTACTTTGGCATTCAATGCGCGAAGCTTATTACATAATTTAAATAATAACAGAGCTGAACAATTTAATTCCATAGTAGCTAAATACGTAGGTGGCAAACGCATCAATTATTCACTAAAAAATTCATATGCCTTGAGGTGCTATGCAGCGGTTGTTGCCTTTAATACTGGGAAACCTATAAGCCAATTTTATAAAACAATTTTTAACAGCAGTCCATCAACAGCAACCAAAAAATTTGAGGTGCAAAAGTGCCAGACGAACCAAAAAAAGAAAGATAAAAACAGACCGAGACGCAGACTGATATTCAACAATAGCAACATTGATTACGGTGATTCGTGCCAAAGGCCGGACATGTCAGAAGAACAGTATTTACAGGCCAAGACGTTGTTTCTGCAAAACCTGAAATCCCTGATAGAGCAACGGCACGACATTGAAAGGGAGACCATATTGCAGGCGGAAAGCGCCTTGTGGCTGGAGCTAAGAAGATGCCTTTTGACGGCCTCAAATTTTAGCAAAGTCTGCAAGCGAAGGAATAATATAAGTTCTGCAGGTCTGGTAAAAAATTTGCTGTATAAATATTCAATTGACCACGTCGCATCCATTCAACATGGCAAATCTAACGAGCAAAATGCATTGGCTCAGCTGGAAAAACAAGAAAACCTTGTTTTTGAACAATGTGGTCTGTTTATCGACGATGAGCACTTTTTCCTGGGTGCAACACCAGATGCATTATTCGAAAACGGTATCGTCGAATTAAAATGCCCCATCTCGGCCTTTGGAATGTATCCTGATGACGCTATAAAAGCCAAAAAAATTAAGTTTTGGAAAATTCAAAACAATGAAATACAAATAAATAAAAACCATGACTGGTGGTACCAAGTACAAGGCCAACTCCACATCACAAAGAAAGATTTGTGCCTTTTTGCTGTATGGACAGGGCCTGGGCAGCCGCTGAAAGTAGAGCAAATATATAGGGACGATAGTTTTTGGAAGGCTAAGATGGAAAAAAGGCTTGTAGATTTCTACAATACATGCCTTTTACCCGAAATAGTCGATCCAAGAAAAACTCGCTCAATGCCACTGAGAGACACAACATTTTAATTTTTTTATTTTTATTAAATGTTTTTAAGTAGCCAATCTTTCATTGTAATATAATATAATTATTATAATTACACCACGAATACTTGATACCTATAAAATTGTCGTTTTATTAAACTGCCACTTCGAACCGCAAATGCTACTAGTTTTACTTGTTTGGTTAATTGGAATTCCAGTTCCTTGGTAAAATAAAACAGCATTTCATTAGTAAATACCTAATATTCAAATTTTGTTGTATTGCGTTTTCCAAAACTTTATTTTTTTATCCTAATCCAATTCCAATCCTCCTGTTTTATTTTTTTATAATACAGGTTTCAATAAGAGGCTTTTTCAATTTCTTTGAACTTTCTCCCCCTTATTACAAAACAAGGGTTTTCTTTAGATCAGAAGGCCAATTCCCGTAATTTAAAACGGTCAAAACCTAGTCGCAGTCTCATCTCGGCGACAAAGAGATGTCAAAAACTTGACAAAATGTTGGGAAATTAGACGTATTTTTGACAGATTGAGACTGAGATCAGACTGTGAACGTTCTTAAAATTACGAGAATTGCCCCTCTGGTTTAAACCACTGAACCAGTTATTTAATTATTAACCTAACTGTTATAGAAATGCAGTTCCTTATACAAAAATGGCAACTTAGTTCGGTGCTAAGTTGTCATTTTAGTATTAAGAACTTTGCCTAAATCGAAATAAAGTTCGAAATAAAAATACTGGTTAAAAAGTTTAGGCTAAAACTAAAGTTAGTTTTCGTTTTGTAATAAGACGGTCTATGTTTGTGTTAGTCATCATTGATATCGGTGAAGGAAAACATTGAATTACCTAAACACGCATACTACTCGTATTTATGTAAAACGCTTACCTCAATGTTATTGAATGTCTTGTACCTAAATGCATCTAACACCAAATTGTACCATTTTTATGTTGATTGTGGTAATTATACTAAACGAATACTATACTAGACAACATTCCAGACTTTTATTTCTTAACCGTACCTATATGAATAAAAAAATATCATCTATAGGATCAAAACTGTTTAAGCGATCACTACGCCCGGTCTTTAGGCGTGTGTGCGTGAACGGTGCACACAAACGCAGCATCGATTGAATTTACCTAAACTCTAGCGAGGGAATTTTGTGCACGGACTCTTAACTGAAATACTAAAGTTAAAACCTTGTAATAAAAAGGAACTTAAATAAGAAGGTTTAAGAATAACTATGAGACCTATATTCTAGATAAATTACGAAAAGATTATGATAGAGAACTGAACAAGGGATAATGCTAAACCTAATATGCCTTGATACAAATGAAACGCCCACATCGGTTTAGTTATATTGTTTCAGAATAAGGTAGAAGGCAAAAAATCTAGGTAATACTTTGTACAGGCGCCAGCAGGTCAAGCTACCCGAAACTGTCAAATTTTCCCAATCAACCTTGAACCTAATGCTTTAGTGTATAAAGTTGAAAGTCTATTAAAGAAATTTGACAGATTGTAGTGGCTTGATATGCTGGCGTCTGTACAAAGAAGAAGAAGAAAATACATTTATTTAGCACAGACTAAAAGACTCAATAGGTACACAAAATACATACATCAGCAGTGCGATTCTGTAACCATCTCACCGTGAAAACTTAGGTGAAGTGAGCGTGGAGTGAGCTGTCATTCCAAATAATGCTAGGGATTGACACTACTGACAACTCACATCAAGCTCACTTCACTTGAGTTTTCACGATGAGAGTTTTACAGAATCGACCGGCTGATAACAACTTTTAAAAAAACAAATAGAAAGTATAAAGAATAATATAAAGATTAAATCATCTATACATTTAACATACATTAAAGTCGCTTTAGGTAAGTGTCATTCTGTGTGACCGCGTTATTCCTCTAAACTACGCAACGGTTTCTGATGCGGTTTTCACCATCATCTTAGAGAACTTATTCCAGAAATGTTATGTCTATACTAAATTAATGCTAAACTTACTTATTAATAAAGTTCAAGTCGTTAAAACCGCGCGAAGCAGGAGCGGCTCACTAGTTAAAACTTAAATTATTTAAGTTCTCACTATATAATCATCATCAGATCATAATAAAATGGTTTTTATTTTGACGGTTCAACAAAATTCATTGTGTTATTTACGATGTTGAGCAGACATTTTCGAACATATGAAGCAATGGATTAGCAATACCCTTCCAAAATTTTGAGATTGTGAGTTACGCAATGAGAGAACTGGTGTTTCTAATATTGAACAGGAGCATGAACAATTTGACGATCGTAATATTCTTAAATATTTGTTTCTGCCCATTGATCATAACTAACGTTTTACAGATTCTTATCTTTATCATAAGCAGCCTATAATGTTCCCACTGCTGGGACACAAGCCTCCTGTCTGTGAGAGGGAGTGGGCAGTAATCCCCCACGCGGGCCCAGTGCGGATTGATAGATGTCACAGGTCTCTTCGAATTTTTGGTTCTAGGACATCCCGGTTTCCTCACGATATTTTCCTTCATCGCTTTGAGAACTCAAACTTCAGATTCTTATAAGTGAGTTAAATACTACAGTTTCAAATCATCTCCGTTAGTTATTATCAGTGATAGGAATAGGTAGTGCCTATTTGCCTAAACTTCGAAGAACAGAGACAAGAAACGGAGACTTCCTTAGGACTAAATTTTTTCCGGGACATCTGTCCCGAAATTCGGGACAACACTAAGGAAGTCTCCGTTTCTTGTCTCTGTTCTTCGAAGTTTAGGCAAATAGGCACTAGCTATTCCTATCACTGGTTATTATTTGAGTTACTATAGCTTGATTCAGTATACTCAATCTAGGAGTCAATCATTTCAACAATATATTTGAAAGGTATTTAAGTACACCTTAAGGTAAGTACCAATCTTGGCGAAGAGTCATTGAATCCAGTAATTTGCGTGGGTTGCCATCATAATTGGTTCACGCACTTATAAAAGAAAACAGAAAGCCTTACATAGTTTTTTTAACCTTTTCGTCTGGTTTTGCGTCAAGGGAATAGTTACTTACCTTCTCGAGTTATTTTAGGAAAATTTTAGTACAGGCTGAAACGAAGCCATTTAGGACTTTTAGATTAGGTACGTTAGTGGTAGCACTTGCTCTACGAATATAGCCTTAAATGCTACGATATAAAGGCGTTGGCAATGACAGGTGGTTACTGACCACTGATGTACAGTTGACTGAGGACTTACTTTTTATTTTACTGTTAGCCTGTGTCATCCCATTGCTGGGCAAAGGCCTCTAGCCATGACTTCCAGTGCTTGTGATTCAATGCTGATTTGGGCCACTGCCCAATGAACTGTGGGCCAAAATACCCACGTGGAGGCTTGAGACTGTTAGACGGCGTAGCGGCAAACTCCGTAGAAGATGACGAGACGAGCTGGAAAAAACAAATATATTTATATTACTATAAAATTCACATTGTAGATTCTTCTTCTTATCCTGGTACCAATCTTTGGCTTAATAAATACCCTCATCGAAATCTCAACTGGTCTCATTTAAATAAAATGGCGGCCACTAATTTTAGCTTTCCTAACTTTGATCCCTTTATAGCACTCACGGATATCAGATAATGGCGATCGTGAAGGAGTTGAAATGTCCTGAATTTAAGTAAAAGATTACAGTGATTACTGGGAAAGTTTAATTGCTTTGAGATCCCGATCAGCTCTGAAAGAGCTACGATTTCCTAGAAAAGTGGTGGCCGCCACATAAAGGCTGCAGTGATGCCTGTCATGAAATTGATGGCAGCTGAGTATCAGATCACATGGGCAGGGCACATCTGCAGAATGGAAAACGAAACATGGACAAAGAAAATCAAAGAATGGGTCCCTAGAGATGGACAAAGAAAATCATAGAATGGGCCCCTAGAGAAGGACAAAGAAAATCATAGAATGGGTCCCTAGAGATGGAAAAAGAAAACAAGGAAGGCCGCGGAAGCGCTGGGAAGATATATTTAAGGAAAGAGGTGGACCAGACTGGAGGAGACAAGCTAGAGATAGGGAAAAAATTGAGAAAGATGGGGGAGGAGGCCTACGCAGAGGCAACTTCCATAAATAAATAATTTCACGTGCATGCTAACATTAATAATATTATTTTGATCCTTTTGTATTTTAATTACATTTTGCTTACAAACACATAAGAATAAAACAATTATAAATATTATAAATTTAACTCAAATAACAATAATAAAATGTGTAATAAGTAATAACCAATGTGATATGATAAAATTACTCTGTTAGATTGTTGTATGTATTTATGGTAGAATAAAGGCTTTTTCATCCCACCATCTCGGAAAGAGTATTTTTAATCTTCAATATCTGAGTGGAAAAGCCGGTTTTATTCTCTAGAGGATAAAGTAAATTGAATTTAGAACATCGTGTGCACTAAGATTGTGAATTAAAAAAAACATTAAACCTATTTACTGCTACCTCTATGGTGCCGAATATATCATACAACTTTTTTTAAATTTGTTAAAAACTCAGACTCGAACCTTCTTGGTGTTCTTTTTTCAATTTGCTTTGTACGCGGTTCTTTACGCGGCATTTTTTCACGTCATTGTTAAACCTTATATTAAAAACAAGAAACTTGAAAACAAGTGAAAAAACTAAAATGAGTGATTCTAGCGACGAGGAAGTTTGCTTGACGCCAACAGAATTGACTGAAACTGTTAATAATGCGCAAATGAGCTTTCTCCCTCAACAAAACGTTTTTTTTTTTGCATTTAGTCATTTTCTCGCTGAGGTGGAATGAAAAGTTACGTGTTGCACTCGAGTGCAAAGATTTTTCACCTCGTGCTCTTTTGATTCCCTCGCTAACGCTCAGGATTCTAATTTTGAATCACTCGCTGCGCTCGTGATTCAATTTTAGAATCCTTCGCTTGCTCGGTCATCAAAATTGAACACGCGGTTAAAAAGCAACTTTGCACTCTTGTATAACAAATAACTATTTTATTATTTTATAAGTAGCAGATCTAGAATTATGTGCTGAATCCCATAGTTACAGTTTACGCATCACGACTGTTATCCCGAGTTAGGAAAAGGTGTAACTAGATAGGGGATCTAGTTACACCTTTTCCTAACTCGGGATAACAGTCGTGATGTTATATTATGTTTTGACAAGACTTTTACAAGTATATTTATAGGTGTAAATATAGGCGTGTATGTGTGTATTTAAAGGCGTTCGTCATCGATTAATTCAGTGTTTGCAATAATAACTACAGCTCCTGATCACGTTTACCTATGTATAATCGTGTTGTTCCACAAAACATTACGCTGAACCGAATTGTTTATAAACAAATAACGGTGTTCATTTGCTCGCAAATCTTTGGTAATTGTATCCCCGGTCTCAGATCGTTGTGAAATTAGGTGTTATGATTTTGGTGAATTATATAAGTACCTTCGCTGTAGTTTTCATGCCATAATGTTTTGCACTTCCTCCTAAAACGTGTAATTCAGATTTGTGCATGTAGTTTTTTTGCACTTACCGACAACATTATTGCCGAAGAGTTCGTGGCAAAATATTAACAGCCGAACGGGTCGATCAAAGTTTAAGCTACGCTTGCCACGGTTGTTTCGTGGACGGTGACCAATCATTAAATATCGAGACCCGTTCATGCCTCGGAAACCACGTTAAGCCGTTTGGTTCTGGCTTTTATTCGTAGATCTTCGACAGTTGTTACTGGTAGTCAGAAGCCCAAAAGTCTGACAGCTAGTCTTTCCAAAGGGGTATCGTGTAACCCAGTAACTGGGTTGCAAAGTTCAGGCGCTCCATATCAAATACTGGTATTCAGCTGACCCCAAAATCGTTGGGAAAAGTCTATGCAGATTGATTAACTTACTTTTGATCTGCCATGATAGAAGCTATAGTGAAACGTATTCTGACCACATTTAAGGTTGTTTTTAAAATAATAGTATTTGTGCGCTATTGAGTAAATACTCGTATTTAGCTCAGCCTAGTGCCGATATACGAGTATTATCCCATGATTATCTAAACTCATCTACCTAGCCTTTTCCCAACTCTGTTGGGGTCGGCTTCCAGTCTAACCGGATGCAGCTGAATACCCATGATTACCTAAACTAATCCTACTAATATTATAAACGTGAAAGTTTGTATGGATGGATGGATGGATGGATGTTTGTTACTCGGTCACGCAAAAACTACTGAACGGATTTGGATGAAATTTGGCACGCAGATGGTTTATAACAAAGATTAATATATATTAATTGAGTATATACGATAATTTTTATCCCGATATTCCCACGGGATCGAAACGTATGCGGGTGAAACCGCGGGGCGCAGCTAGTATTATAATAAAAATAAAAGATTTGATTTTCTGTATGTTTGTTTGTGACGCTTTTACGCTAAAACGGCTCGACGAATTTGGATGAAATTTGATACATGACCTGGGTTTGGACATAGAATACTTTTTATTCCGATATTTTTACGGGATCGAGACTTATGCAGGTAAAACCGCGGGGTTGCAGCTAGTATTTTCTGTAACGTTATTTCATTAAAATTCCGCTAGCTGTGAAAGCGCGCAATAATAAACCCGTAGGTAGGGAAATCTCGTCAGCTTAATTCCTTTCGGTATTGTGTTTCATAATAACAACAACAGCAAATTCATTATTAATTTTGCCAGTTAAAATTTTATATTTTAAGCTTTTGAGTTCATAACATAACATCACGCGTGTATCTTTCGAAGGGGCATGTAGAAGTGTACTGTCACTTCGCTAGTAATGTTTCTTTAGGTCTCATGTAATTATAGGGGGCAAACTTTTTGCCATGCATAGTCAACCAATCAGACCTTCGATCAATAATAATAGTACTAGATTAAGGATCAGGAACAAAAATCAGTCGCTCAAGTGGCCACGTCTGCACACACGTAAACATCTACATTTCCTAGAATTTTTTTTAATAATTAACAACTTCAGTGTATTATAAACCTTAATGCTTAAACATAAAGTTTAATTACCATTGCAAAATATATTTAAAATGTCGCTTGAAAATAAAATCATTTTATTTTTAAATTTTCAGTCATTTATTCTAAAATGAAATTTAAAGTCTAAGTAATAAGGTTAAAAACATACTAATTTGAAATAAGACCACAAAAGTATTTGTGGTCTTATTTTTCGGGCCATTTCTGAAGCGCTTATCGGGAATCTAGTATTATTATTGATCGAATAATCAGACACATACAGGGTGGCAGGGATATCGACGCACAAACTGTAACCATGAATTTAAGCGCTTCAAAAATGGCCCGAAAAATAAGACCACAAATACTTTTGTGGTCTTATTTCAAATTAGTATGTTTTTAACCTTATTACTTAGACTTTAAATTTCATTTTATGATTCTAGACTCCCTCGCGTTGAAATTTTTCGTCAGTAATTTAAAAAAAATTGCTCTTCCATACATTTTGACCGCGTAGGTATTGCTCTTTTCTATAAAGCGGCTGTTTTTTTTGTTGATAACTGACGAAAAATTTCGATGCTATGGGGTCTAAATTCATTTGCTGAATCCATGGTTACAGTTTGCGCGTCGATGTCCCTGCCAACCTGTATAATGTTCCCACTAAGAAGAGGCCTGCGCGGCACAGGCCTCCTCTCAGTACTCTTACTGAGTACTGAGAATAGGCAGTAATCCACCACGCGGGCCCAGTGCGAGTTAGTAAGTAGAGGTGAAATGTATTTCTATCAACCAAGCACATATCCAGACTGACTGCTATAGAGAAACTCCTGATGGAAAACCCAATTGCTAGACTGTAATTATAGGTACAGACGCCAGCAAGTTGCTACAATCTGTCAAATTTCGTTAATAGATTTTCAACTTTCAAACAAGCATTAAGGTTCAAGGTTCATTGGGAAAATGACAGTATCGGGTAGCTTGACCTGCTGGCGTCTGAACATCCGCCTCATCTGGGCCTTTTTGGTGCAGCCGTGAGGCACACTTACCTGCTAATTCTTACATCGGTCTTTATACTTTCTGTTTGTTTTTTTATTAGTTGCTATCAGAGGGGCAATTCTCGTAATTTTTTTAAGAACGTTCACAGTCTGATCTCAGTCTCAATCTGTCAAAAAAAAACTCAAATTTCCCTACATTTTGTCAAGTTTTTGACATTTGTTTGTCGCTGAGATGAGACTGCGACTAGATTTTGAACGTTTTAAATTATGATGTATGTATATTTCTGATGTATGTATCAGAGGGGTAATTCTCGTAATTTTAAGAACGTTCACAGTCTGATCTCAGTCTCAATCTGTCAAAAATACGTCTAATTTCCCTACATTTTGACAAGTTTTTGACATTTGTTTGTCGCTGAGATGAGACTGCGACTAGATTTTGAACGTTTTAAATTACGGGAATACGGGCTCTGGTGTATTGTGTCTCTTTTAGTCTGTTCTAAATAAATCTTTTTTTTTTTCTTTCTTTCTTTACATAGGTATTACTATTTGGTATTTCGTTTAGTTATGTATGAAAAGTTATTTTTCCGAACACAAAACTTCCGGAGTTTAGTAGTCCAATATTCTTTCAAATAGAAATATCAAACGAAACTGAAATACCAGCTTCATACGAAACTTGGAACTTTCATATTGCGCACTGGCAAACAAATAAGTAGCTCAGTTTCTCGTTTCTGGAAACAAGTTAATATTGAAAACTCGTTAAAACCACATTGGTTTGAAAACGAGCAATATGGAGTATGCCTGTACAGTTTTCAGGATTAAGTTTGGAATTGGCTGTGGTGTGTCTACGATCAGTGTTGTGGTCTTCTTTTACATTAGGTCCAGAAACGTATGTCGTAGGTTGGCCTAGTTGTCGGAAGCGCGACTTCATGGCATGAGGTTCCTGGGTTTGATTCCCAGATCGAACAAAGTGCTATTGAAAAGAAAGATAATACAAAAATACAATTCAACACAACACAATACACAATTACACTATTCTATTAATTCTTCTATTATTAATTACAATTTCTAGCAAATAAACGTTTGATTCCTGATGTTATCCGTCAAAGAGACTCGGTGTAAAAATTATCGATGAATTTATCCGGAATTACAGGGTGGACAGGGTGTTGTGGCGCAGCCTGGGAGAGGCCTATGCTCAGCTGTGAACTGCTATACACCGAGTTGATTGATTGAGACGTTTCATTTGACCTGAACCGTAATTCTCTATGACACAATAAACGAAACTGCGCGAAATCAACGCTAGGTTCTCGGGATTAGCTAAGGAATTGACGTGGTTTCGAAGTAAGGAATCGTTAAGAGGTCATAGTGAATTAGAGCCCTCTGAAAAGGTACGCCACGTGTAGTTTAAGGTTTTCTTAGAGCAGCAATAAATAGCCTCGAAAACAAAATGGAATATAGCATTCATTTGTTTAGAATAGTCTTAACATCATGCTTGCTATCCCTAGAGGGGTATGCTGACCTATAGTAAGATTTATAATACCCACGTCGTTAAAACAATTAAGTATAAAAATGCCTACATGCATTTTTTATTGGGGCAAGCAAATACATTTGATTTGATTCGTGAGTAGGAGTACCCATGTCAAACGATTTGCTAGTGATTAGTTTTTGTAGTAGGTACTTACAACTAACATAATATAAATTATGATATTGGTTTGCGCGTCCGCAATCATACCCGAGGCACTACAGAAGCGTGGCAGCCCCAACAGCATCCTGAATGCATTGTTGTACTTTACTCGAAGGGCGCTAACAGCTGTGTGAGTGAAGTTAGACTACACTAGTAAAATACTTAATAGTATGCCTCCAAAAGTGTACACAGCGTGTATCAGATAGGTGAGGTCATATTTAAGGGTGTGGTACAGACATCAACAGACAGACAGACAGACAGACATCAACTTTCTCCATGGGACCAACATCGTCATCGCGAAAAATACGTGTGCGGTCACGGGAATTGGATCTATTTGTAAATGTTCGCAGCCGCCATCTTGGATTTTTATTTTGACATCACTATCGTCTTTAGCACCCTCCAAAACCATGAAAACTACACCCATGATGAAAAATTTTAAAATTTCTCAGACGCCATCTTGCATTTTTTTTTTGATCTCACTATCAGCTTTAGCACTCTCGAAAACCATGAAAACTATCTCCCTCTAGAACGTGAAAGTCACATGGATAATACTTTTTCGTTACGTGACGATCTCCACCAGTTTACTCCTACCGCGAGCCGCGTTAAAGAACTTCGTTCCAATAATCAGCTGCCCCATACATTTGCGTCGCCTTTCTGATGCGCGCTGTATAGATGCTCGATAAAATCAGTGTTATTGATTCCTATCTACTTAGTTGTGTGTATTATAAAACACATCGGTCCCTTCTAAATATAGGTGTAATCGCTAAGATACCTACCCACGCTAATATGTCTGAACAGATATTATTTCCTTTGATTGAGAATCGCGATATCTCTGACCTAATAAGGTAAGTTTCATCAATAATCCACATATATTATGTACAAGTAGGATTGTATTATTGCCTAATATTGGTCCACCAATAAGTATTGGGTTAGTGCGTCCGGGAATTGATACTGTGACCTGTAGCGCAGAGTCCAACCGGTCAGTCACTTCGCACTTTGCCAAGATTGGTATTCAAGAAAGCCGGTCTATTCTGTAAAAATCTCACCGTGAAAAGGTAGATGAAGTGAGCTGTCATTCCAATTCTGTCCTATTTAAGTATATAAACCCTCCCCCTATCTGCACCCTAATTGCGTAACACACGATCAATCGGAATCTGAATCATTTTGAAGCAAATTGCTAATCCATTGCTTCATCTTTGAAAGTGTTGTTTTACTAGATGATTTTATATTGTATCTTTTGTGTACTTTTTATCTTTTATTTTATCTTGTGTTCGTGTATATACAAATTGTATCTTTAATTACTGTAATTGGTTTTAAACCATTTTAATTAAAGTAATAAATAAATTAAAAAAAAATAAGTTCGAAAAATTTGTCTGCTCAACACGTAAATAACGCAATGAATGTCAAAATGAAACCGATTCCGATTGATCATGTGTTACGCAGTTAGGGTGCTGGTTTCGAACCTACGGTCTGCAACTCGTTAGTCGCGGCTGTTACCATAGGCCACCACTGGTCTTCCACTCCGATCACGGTTCAAAAGAAAATATATAAAATATTTTTTTAAAGGAAACGGAATATGTTTCACGATAAAAATTCAAAGCTTTCAAGCATCGGGTTTCTGCGCTAAGCTGCCGTGGGCGTTTGCCTACAAAATTTTTATTCAGTAGGTAGATACAAAATTAAATGGTTTTATTTAAAAGCTTTACAAAGCTTTCAATTTTTGATAAGCTTTTAAGTTGTTTTCCTTTATATAGGTATATTCAAAGTCGAAGTTTTTATTTGTAAAACGTAGGTGGGTGTTTTGTTGACGCCGTACAAATATCAATAAAGTAGGTGTCTAAAACTTCACATAAGTATGTAACAGAATTAACTTTTATAAAAACTAAACGACAAAAACTATTGCTAAATTACTTAAAATTTATCCTAAACTAAACTTAACAATTTTACGTACATTTTTACAAATATAAATTATTTCAATAAGATAAAATTTCCCTCCCTCCTACCTTATATATTTTAGTGTATTTTTAAAGGGTGATGGGTGAACCCACATTGGACCCACGTGGTGGATTATGACCCACGCATTCTCACAGAAAGGGGAAGTCTGAGTCCCAGCAGAGGGAACATTATAGACTGATTATGCTACTCGTATGTTGTATCATTCTATTTTCGTTTAGAGAACGTTTTATCTTTCAATCTATAGACATTGAATTAAAGTCGTTTTTCGCATCTGCCTGAGTCAACGCGTTGTTCTTGTGCGAAGCAGGAACGGGTCGCTAGTTCGAAAAAAACTCTATTTTTAATTATTCGACGCCATATTTTTGTTCTGACAACATCCTAAGTATGTTGATGGAAAAGTCTGACGCACCTTGGTTGTCGCACGCTGTGGAGGTGCTGGTCAGAAGACCCCACAGCTAACCTTACAATTTTCTTTTTATTTTTGTCTCTGTGTTTTTGTTTACCAACTATTGTTGATTTTTAAGAACAATGTTACTAACAATTGGGCCATAAATAAACAAATATTGAAATTGAATTGGAAAGTTTGTATCTAATAGTTTTAGTTAGGTTATTATATTGTTATTTTAATTAATAAGGTATAAGCTGTTTTTATGCACCTCATTTAAATCCTGAACAAAAGCTTAGCCTGGTTAAAAAACAAAACTTAGATAAACATTTTTTGTGATAAAACTTAGATAAATGTTTATCTAAGTTTATCTAAGTTACTAATAACTTAATATGAGAATGCAATTGATTTACGCCTAACTCGTGCAAAATATGTAGACAAATCATTTGGGAACGACAATATATTCACATTCACAAACCCATAGGCGTTGGTTGCTAATGAATACATGGAAGTCCTTAGACACGTCAAAATGATCCAAACCGTCATTATTTATCAAACATATCAGTGTAACGCGTTAATATGCGGTAACGTAACGTTTGATGTGGTTTTAGTTCCTATATAACTATACAGATACAAACAGGATTCCAAAAAGCCCCGTAATTTGTTATAGGTACAGTCACGAGCAAAAGTATGTATACACTCGGCTTTATTCAAAAGCGGTTTACCTACTCCTTTTTTTTTTTAATGAAATTTTAGGTTTATGTATGTGTATCACGTCACTAACAAACAAATACAACCAAACGACAGCGTTCATTCCGATCAAGTTAACTATTCATAAAACTCATGTCTACCTCACAGAAATTTAAATTCTTTATTTAGTTTTCTATGATCTACCTTTCTAAGTTTACGAAATGTGTGAAAAAAGCGAACAAGACAAAGAATAATTATATTTCTGTCCCATTACTTCCAATCGAGTAAAAACTTACAAAAAGTCGATGTAGGTACTGCGTGAGATTTGAAGACACGGCTCACGCATCTAGCGGGTCATCTTGACTTATAACGTTGAAATTATGAACTACAATCACTTGTTGACGACAATGTGTTTATTTTCTTGAAACTAGAAGGATGTAAGTCAAATTAAACGTCAAGCTATTGCTTTGTGAGATAGCCTATGGACTTTTGGTCGACACTGTACATATCTAGACCATTGATTAGTCTTATCTATGTGAAAAATAAAAATAAATAAATACCCATAATAAACACTAATTATTTATTATTATTATTATGAGCTTACTCGCAACATTGAATGCTCACTTAAGGAGATGTGCTAGGTACCCCGCCAAATTCTGATGGCAAAACCCAATAACACTCTGTTCGACCTGGGAATCGAATCCAGGACCTCATGCTCAGCAGTTGAGCGTGCGACCAATAGAGCAATAAGGCCGATGAGAGAAGAAAATTTTAACATATCCAGGATTTGGCCGTAATATTATCTCGTAGTTTAATGACCTGCATGGTAACACTAAACCAAGAAGTCTTTGATCGAACCAATCTGAATTAAAACCAAATAATCGAATTGGCGATCTTATAAAAAATATCAGAAAACATTTCACGTTCTTATCAGCGGTATGCCAACGACCGCATACAAATCCTCATGGTTCATTGTTTGCGAACGTTCCTTCGAATCGGAGCACTTAAGCCGAGAACAAACCGCGGCGAACGAAGGGCCGTCGGCATCGCCTTTGTGCTAATATTTAACCGCGAGTCATCTCGTTATGAGGCGTCAACCTCTTTCTGGTACTGTCGGCCAAAGAGATTAGTCTACACCTAACAATAGTGTTAATAGTATCATACTTTAATACACTCAAGACTCTGGGTGTTTCGGCTCACTAGCTCCATACCAAATGGAGCTTTTCGATACAGAAATACATATAAGAAACAGACTTATTTCTTATAACTATTGTTTCGACACTCGGAGTAGTCAGCCCCACTACCACCTAAATGACTGGCTAACATTTTGACCACAGCTTGAAGTATTCTTATAATGCTTGTAGTACATTTCAATATAGTTGAATTTTTCATTTGTAGTTTTTGTTGTTGGTTGTTATTATGGTTGGATGCAAAAGGCGGAGGATAGCGTGTTGTGGCGCAGCCTGGGAGAGGACTATGTCCAGCAGTGGACTGCTATAGGCTGAGTTGATAGTTGCGAGTCACAGAACAAATCATAAATGTGTGCAGAACTAAAATTAAATAAGATTTTCTTTATGCATTGAATGAGATTAAATAGACCTTCACAGCATTAATTTTCTATCTGAGTACGTAACCCACAAAAAATTACACACAGTCTTTGAAATAAAAGTAGGTATGTTTATTTCTGAAGTAAGTAGATCTTCTAAACAGTTTAACACGTCAACATTTTAGTAAATTTTATATTTTAAAACTAGACCACCTAGGCACCGGTATTTCCTCTCCCACCCCCATTTCTTTGTCAGAAGACCAATTCCCATAATTAAAAACTTGAAAGGTGTCAAGGGACACCCGGATGGAACGAAGTTCAAAGAGAGAGAGAGAGACAGACAGAGAACACACGCCTCACGGCTTACATTACAACTATAGCAAAAAGTGTCGTTCCAACTTTTGGTCTTAATTTTTTCCGTCTAGCCCTCTTTCGCAACGCGCGATAAGGAACTTCGTTCCAAAAACGTTCAAAACCCAGTCGCAATCTCATCTCAGCGACAAGCACTGTCAAAAACTTGTCAACAATGTAGGGAAATTTGAGGTGGGAAGTTTGAGACTGAGATCCGACTTTGAACGTTCTTGAAATTACGAGAATTACCCCTCAGCTGACTGCCTATTAAATACCCGTTCTTACGTGTACCTACACTGAAAAGTTTTGCCGCTTGTACTTTGAAAACGCCTGCGTAGCCACTTGCAAGCAAATTGCTTTTATAGACCTTTTCTATTATGTTGAACAGCGTGGGAAAGTGAAGTGTCATTTTAGGGTGTGGCGTTAATTTTGTGGCTTAATTTTGACAAACATTCCACGATGTTATTACGAAGAATGTGTTGGATAATGTCTTTATTTTCGATGTTACATCACATAAATAATAATTGGAGGGCCTCCCCCCTCCAACGCTACGTCTTCCGGTACGCCATCTCATCAGGCACAGGAAATACAAACAGTAAAAAAGGAGCATTTAAAACTAACCAAATTAACATAATTATTTCTTTTCGAATAAACAAAAAAATATATAGCTTGTGCGAGGTCAAAAAGGCATCTAAGCATATCTATCTACCTCAGCATAATGTTGCGATATTTAAAAAAATAATCCATCAGCGCTGGTATTCTGATAAATTGCTACAACTGTCTCAAATACGTAGGTACATACCCAAGAATAACTCCATGCTGGTCGGATAAAAACTAAATCACTTAATTAAAAAGTCGAATCCATCAAATATTTCCAGTTGATCCTATGCAAAGGGAATCGACCTTCGTATTGTTTATTCAATTTTATCCACGAATATTTTTCTACCGATTTTGTACGTGCTCTCATTTCAGTTTGAGTCACGTAAATTAGGTATGCAAACAGCCTTTTCTCGGTTCAGATCAAATATTTTGGCGTTTTGTTTTTCTCCAGAAGTCGGGGTGTAAGTTTGGTCTAGTTTAGCAGGAGTATTATAGAATCATGCTGCCAAAGGCGTTGAAAGCCTAGGTGGGCCGCTGAATCTGCTGGATGCGAGAGGCACAGAACTGCCGGTCGATTCTGTAAAAATCTCACCGTGAAAACTCAAGTGAAGTGAGCTTGATGTGAGTTGTCAGTAGTGTCAATCCCTAGCATTATTTGGTATGACAGCTCACTCCACGCTCACTTCGCCTAAGTTTTCACGGTGAGATGGTTACAGAATCGCACTGCAGGTCGAAATGGCGATGTTTTGGGGAGAGCCTATGTCCAGAAGTGGACGACTTTCCGCTGATGAGGCCATTGAAGTAGAACATTGTTAGTGACACGTGACGGCAAAGGTCGCGTATCAGAGGATGTGGCATAGTGATGACAAGTCAGATGAAGCGAAGACCGAGTAGGAAGATGTTTAAAAAAAAATCATACCTCAGTCAAGTTATACTTACACAATATAAACACAGGCACGTAATTTTCCGGTTTTCCAAACACTTCGACCTTGAAAAATAAAGCCTCTTGAAAACAGAATGTTTCTTGTCTACTCAAGCGATATGAAGAGTAAATCATGAGTACTCGGGCGAATGGGACCGCTGTCAATAAATATGACAGTTTGGCCTGTGATCTAATGTTTTCTTTGGGAAAATTTGAAAGCATCAATATTTAAGGTACTTTGTTCCTCTTCAAGGCCCGTTATTCATAAACGTTGCTAATTTAGCGGCTGTATAACCATACATTTTTAAAGTTTGAACGTCACTTAATTTTGATCATAGTTTATAAATAAACCCCATTAATGCTGATGTGTTTGATAAATAATGTACGCTATAAAAATCGATCCAATATATAATAAAATTTATTTATTATCTCCCACAAGTTTCAAAATGTTTACAGTTTATATTTAGTTAGTTATTTACTGTGTATGAAGGTCATTATTTAATATGGTTTGTAGGGAAAGGGTTTTATGAAGTAAAGCACAGAGAGACCAGGCTAAACATTTATTTAAATTTAGGCATGTCAGTAATTAATCAGAAAACTAGTCGTCCGTTCGTAAAACTAGGTCATCATGGAGAAAAAGGACAAGAAACTCCATGGAAACAGTATAAAAGTATTCTATCAATATTTTCCTTACGTTGTCATAAATTATCGTTATATTTAAAAACAATTAATAAATTCTATCTCTTGGACAACGGTCCAAGAGAACTCAAAATAATAGCAACATAATAACAATAGCTAGGAATATTGGCCATAATATGACTTACACAACAATATAGTCCTAATAAGCAATAATTTAGTTATAATATCAAATTACTTAACTTACGTGACATCTGGTCGATCTATTCCACATAACAACGGCACTAGAACTAACCAACTGAACATCTACCAAGCAAATGCACTGATAACGTCATTACAATCCTTTTTATACACTACCAACGTCTTTTACGTCAAACATCTATCGCCATTTTGAACCAATCACAGATGATCATATATTTTGGCATAATATCTTCTAACACAGGTAGTAATAAACAAAGGGACTGATTTAAAGAGGCAGTTGTAAATAGCGGTTTTGGTAAGTTAAAAATTATAAATGGCACGTTTAATAACTAGTTCAGCAGTTAAAACTAAGCAGTAAAGTAAACAAAAATGAGTAATAAAAAAAAATGAAATGGATCAGTGAATATATAATTGAGCAGGAAAATAATTAAATGGGCGGTAAAAATTATTGAACGAGCGGTTACGTGTGGGCATATATAAGGTGCTATAAAAATATCTGCCACGGCTTTAATGGGAGGTAGTATTGTGTTTATAGATTACAATAGTGAAGAACTTTCGTACCCCGGAACAGTTAATTCACGACCGAGTGGCCGCCGCGCACGGCGGCATTGTTTGATAAGAATGGCAACAATGTATGAATGAACGTCGCCGGCGTTTTTTAATTGCATTCAGTGCGGTGCGGTAACAGCTTACAAGTCTACGGGATGGTTTTATAATAATAAATCAATTCAAATTTATACGTACATTTTTTTTGTATGAAAAAAAATATGACGAATAATCAATAATTTATCTTTACTATTGTAATCTATAAACACAATACTATCTCCCACTGCAGCCGTGGCAGATATTTTTATAGCACCTTATATTTAAAATGTTTGGTTTTGTATTAAAAAAATATGTTTCTGGCACTCGCTGGCCGCTACCGCGGCACCGCTCGCTTCGCTCGCTCGGCTCGTGCGTTGTGTGGTCACAGTTCTAACCTAACCTAGCTGTTTCGATGTAAAAATTGACATTGTATGATAAAATAACCGACTAATTGATTTTTTATTACTGTCCATGTTTTACTGTCGCAATAATTAATCAACCGCCATTAAATTAAATAACTGCTCAATATGTTTTTCAATTGATCATAATACACATAATAAACATAAACATCTCGAATATTTAAATAACAGCTCAAAAAATTTGTTCTGCTCTCATAGTGTGCTAAAGAAGCTCTCATAGTGTGCTAAGTTTTCTTAATCGTTTTCATAGTAGAACAATCCGAAATTTTTTATCCCTCAATTTGCTTTAATATTCCTTACTTTGCATTATTATTCAAGTTGGGTCTTTAAAAGTAACTTATTCTTTGAAATATAATATTATTGTTCCCACAAACAAACAATAGTTTATCAAAAAGGAGTATAAAAGTGCCATTGCAAGCGGCGACCGAGCTTGAAAGTTTAAGAAGTACGGTCGAGTGCAATTTAAAACTTTGTTCTGTATCATGCAAACGTGCAATTTCAGCCGGAACAAATTTAGTAAACATTTGTAAAGTTTGTCCTCAATACAATTATAATTATTATTTCCGTAATCTACTTACTACTGGGTATACCCAATGACACGACGACGTATAGGTATTACAATGACGGAATACAAGGTGGCAGGGACATTCACTCGCAATCTGTTACCATAGATTCAGTACACATGATTCGTTTAGAACCAAACCCCTGCGTTAAAATTGTTCGACGGTTATTTAAAAAAAAAAATAGCTGTTCTATACATTTTGACCGCCTAGGTACTGCACTTTTCTATGAAAGATCTGATTTTTTTTTTATAACCTGGTATCACCCCTTATGTATATGGTAGGTACCTACTTACATAGATTGTAGATAATGGTAAGTTAACATTTAATTACGCTCAATAAATTATAAAAATATCTATTTGTATTAAAACCTATTTTGGAAGAAACATTTAGGAAGCTTAAGATAAACTCAAGGGGTCAAGCAGGTCACAAAATTTATACAAATTGTTATCAACAATACACATGGAGCATAAGGAGCTGTTCTGTAGGAATGTACAACCCCGGACAATGGCGGTCGACCACTTATGTCCGTATAAGTGGTCCACCGCCAGTGTCCGCGATGGTACCTACGTACCTACATTAGGTATGATTTGAGGGCCACTAACGTGCTCTAAGTCATCATCATCTGCCTAAACATTTCCCAAAAATGTTGTGGTCAGCTTCCAGTCTAACCGGATGCAGCTGAATTATTACATTATTTATTATTGCATTTATTTTACATGGAGCGAATGCCTATCTGAACTCCACCCACAGCCCAGTAACGTTATCTCTATTTTTTGTTAAAACAAGAGTTCCCAGTTAACCCTTGGTAGTAAGTAAAGGACTTAGCCCACAGTTGCGCAGTTGGTTTACAACTTTCGGTATTACCACACATGATTTGACTACAACATTATAAAGCTCTCTGTCAAGGAGCAATCTTTATTTCTGGACAGAAAGAGGACGTGGAAAGACAGTAGGAAGGCCTTTGCCCAGTAGTGGCTAATAATAAAATAATAATTATAAAGCTAGTCAAATGAAATAGTTCCAAACTATACTAACACTCCGATTCATTCGATACCCACGTAAGGTACTTACGAGTATCATGAGTCAAGCGTGCAAATCAGATTTTTCTTTCCAAGAAATAAATGTGATAAGAAATACATATAAGGTGCTATAAAAATATCTGCCACGGCTGCAGTGGGAGATAGTATTGTGTTTATAGATTACAATAGTAAAGATAAATTATTGATTATTCGTCATATTTTTTTTCATACAAAAAAAATGTACGTATAAATTTGAATTGATTTATTAGTATAAAACCATCCCGTAGACTTGTAAGCTGTTACCGCACCGCACTGAATTCAATTAAAAAACGCCGGCGACGTTCATTCATACACTGTTGCCATTCTTATCAAACAATGCCGCCGTGCGCGGCGGCCACTCGGTCGTGAATTAACTGTTCCGGGGTACGAAAGTTCTTCACTATTGTAATCTATAAACACAATACTACCTCCCATTAAAGCCGTGGCAGATATTTTTATAGCACCTTATATACTCTTACTTCGATTAAGGAAAACCTTTTGTCCCCGTATTTCCCCAAAAAAACAATTGTACGAACTATTTTTCAAGCTTTTCAGGAGAGTTTTATGTAGGTACGAACCGCAAAAAAGCGTTGAAACCTTTTTTGGCTTTGTTCTAGGTACTTACACAAAACCTCAAAACTAATTAGGCGTTTTATAAATTACATATTAAATGTTTTAGTTACTATGTAATATTTTAACAGAATTTTCCTAAAACATTAGAGAACATTAGCGAAAAGCGAACCGTGTAATTAATTACTCCGTATTTCATGTATTAGGAACACCGCACAGATGGAGAGACATTAAATCTACAGGGTGGTAACTGTAGCCACGAATTCAGCACATGATTCACTAGAATCATGTACTGAATTCGTGGTTACAGTATATTATGTTATGTACTAACATAATATAATCAGCCTATAATGTTCCCACTGCTGGGACACAGGCCTCCTTTCGGTAAGAGTAAATCTCATGATTCTAGTAGACCCCCTAAAAAAGATCTGCCGTTTCATAGAAAAGTGCAATACCTACGCGGCCCTGTGCGCAAAATACGCGCACTGACGTGGAGTTGCGGACGCGAGTCCGTATTACCTATTACTTACGCGATCCAAATGTATGGAACAGCTGACTTTTTAAAAAAAATAACAGACGCAAAATCATTGCAAGGGGGTTCAAATCATCTACTGAATTCATCATAACAGGTTTTGCGTCGTTGTCTCTGCCACCCTGTATATCTATAAAATCTAACAAAGAGTGGTAAAGAGACGGTTTCACACCGGCGGTGAGGCGAGGAGTGGATGGGATGGGCGAGAATTGTCCTCTCGCTGTGCCGCGTCGATCGTACAAGATTCTTGTATCCGTTTTGCAAAGTAATAGGTACTTTATTCAAGCAGCAATATCGTTCAATGTTGTATCGACAAATCTTTCAATTCTCGCCTTGCACATCCTATCCACTCCTCGCCTCTGTGTGAAATCACCTTAAAGTTAGTGGTCTGTTTCAAAGCGGAGGTTCTTTTAAAACAAGTTTTTACACTGTATTAGACTATATTACTGTACTACTGTTACTGGACTATGTTACTGTATTAGACTGTATTTTTAAACATTATTTAACAGTAAAATTCGCCGCTTCATACCACCCAGTTAACCCAGTATCCGAACCTCTTAAACCACACGCTCTAGTCGCAATCAGAGAGAAGTGTCGAATCATTGGGTTGATTAATCGTTTTAATCCACCGCCCGAACACAAAACATTCATTATATCGCAAAACATCTGAAGTCTGAACCCACAGCGACCTTAGTCTGCCATTAGCACTTTTTTATACAGAATGAAATTAAATAGGTACGCCAAACTAAAATATCTAATTCAAAGTGCTCTGAACGCAAATTTAGAGCTTGTCATTAAGGTGGATGCTCCAAAGGTGGATGCTCCAAAGTAGCCCGCGAAATTCAAATTTTCTGACTTTTTTTGCAATTTGCTGGTCAGTAAGAATCAGTAATACACCTTGTTAAGTTAGCATAATCCTAAAATGTCAAGATTTCATGAAATAGTCATTCAGTAGGATTATTTGAACTTAGAGAGTTGTGTTGATGACTTTAATGATTATAATTCTGTAAATACATATTTGTTACGGCCGCGAATCATATTTTAATCAACGTACAACTTAGTACTGAGCAGCAAATTGCAAGAAACGTAAGAAAATTTGAATTTCCCGGGCTACCTTGGAGCATCCACCTTAAGGAAAGCGATGCACATATTTACGTGCGCTTTGCCAACGTCGTCGCTCGAGTCACGCTCATCTCGGTAGCATCCACCGACAACAATATCCAAACTGATAACTGTACCCGAATATAATTATACAATAATTCGTGTTTATTTGAAAGCAACCTCAGTTTGCACTACTTCGATAATTACACTTTTTTTTTTATTTAGATTTTAGAAATGACAATTTACTCGTTTATTGATTACGTAACAGTTACTGCACTTCCTATTTCGATTTGGAGCAAGTTTTCAATTTCATCCTGTAGAATTCATTTAGGTGAATAGCCGTTTTCTAATTAAAATTACTCCTAAAACAAAATCACTGTTAGACATCCCGATTGATAAAGGTCAAGAGCGAGAATCAGCACTAATTAGAATAGTTGGTGTTTTGAGGTCCCACACACACATCCCGTGCAGTGCTGCAGTGCATAAGCACTGAAAGAAAAGTGAAGTTCTTTAAAATAAAAGGTCAGTTACAATCGTAACGGAAATGCAACGGTTTTTACAAAATACCACCAAAATATTACTTCAATTGAAAAGCGTTATCAAGGGAAATGGAACCCTGTGATACTGACTACTGCTGGTTTTTGATCAGGGAAACACCATAACTGCCTAAGATCAACAAATGGCTGCCGGGACCTACGGTTTTAAATGTGCTTTCCGATGCACAAAGGAGTCTCGATATGTTATGGCTGGTTACCCATCCACCGACTGACCTCAGCTAGTGTAGCTTAACCTTCGATTGAACTCGTAAAACAGAATTATATTAAAAATAATTTGACGGTAAACTCAATCTGAAAAGTTTATTCGTCAATCCCACATTTCGTGTCCCATTCTGATTGGCTAGTACAATTTAACTTTTTCATTTCTGTTGACATGCATCGAGTTAGGTTTCCATTAAAAGTTTACGAAAGTCCCTATTATCATTTGGTTATTACCTCGTGTTTGGGATATTGAGTGAATTTAAATAATGATTGGCTTTGTAAAAGTTTTGTTCACGAAAAAAGTTAAATAACTTGGCTTCGTAAATAATATTACCGATTTTCAGAAAAGTGGGGTACTTATTTCAAATAGAAAATTACGTTCTTATTATAATAAAATATTATTTATGCAAAAGATGCCCGATACTCTGAGAACCGGTCTTACCAAGGGTATCGTATTACCCAGTAACTGGGTTGTGGAGATCAGATAGGCAGTAGCTCCATGTTAAATACTAGTGTTTAGCTGCATCCAGTTAGACTGGAAGCCGACCCCAACATAGTTGGGAAAAGGCTGGACAGATGATGATCATGTTGATGATTTTCAGAAACGAAATATAAAAGTATGACGTCTTAAATAATAATAGCTAATATTGTCTCATTTCTAAGCTGCAATGGTGGTGATCGATGAATTTTTGAATCCCTTTCAAATATTTGCTATGATTTTAGTTCGCAAGCTTAATCCTGGAGCAAGCGAACTAGTCACGTACATAGCTTTGTGGATAGTTAAACTATTTGGCATTTCCTTATGAAACCACTGTGATTGTGCAAAGCGATTTTTGCAAACGTATACCTACCATGAATGAAATTGTTCCTTTCGATTATGTGTTTTGGAAATCTATATAGCTTCTACTGGTTTTTCTTTTACTTGATTTGACGTTGACTTTATTTGTTTCTTTGGGTGCTAAGTGCATATTTAGCTAAAGCTAGTGCATGACTTGGAAAAAGGCAGAAGGAATAAGAATAGTAGCTCGTTTTATGAGCATGAGATTTAAGGATGGATCTTAGATGTGATCTACACAGGGCGGCGCTAGATCGAGCGTAAGAAAAACGCTCACGCAGGTAGGAAGGATAAGACGGGTTGTGTAAGATGTTGAAGAGTAGACATAAAATCCGAGTGTTCCTGCGAATGCGGATTGGGAGCCACTTGGGTTCCTTGCGAAGGTGTGAAACATGGTCATACTTTTGAAGACCGAAAAAAAAGCGAATGCACAGGTTTTGCAAGCGCTCAAGCTTGTTTAATAGCACCTCAGTAGCATCCAGGTAGCAGGCGTCGACATAATCTATAATCGGCTGAATAAGTATCTGTGCCAAAGAAATTTTAGTCTTCAAGGGCATAAGACCCTGAAGGCAATTCAGCGAATGAAAGGAGAAATGTACCTTTCGGCTGACCTCATTGACTTGAGCACGCCACGAAAGATTGGAGTCAATAACTACACCCAGATCTTTAGCTGTTTCAGTATAGTCAATGCGAATACCATCGAGATATAAAGGCATGAGAGATGTAACATGAGCCACATTGCGTACGAATCTGCTGCCGATGGTCATGGCCTGGGATTTGCAAACCAAATGACTTAGCCCAAACGCTGACGCAAGCCAGGTCATGATTAATTGCAGCAAATGCAGAACTCGCGTTAGCTACAGTAAAATCTCAATAAAGCTGCAAGTCATCTGCGTAGACATGGAAACTAGAGGAGATTACTCTGGTAACAGAGTTTATGAAAATTAAAAAAAGAAGAGGAGAGAGAACGCTACCCTGAGGAACACCCTCAGTGAGACTACACCAATCAGAGAAGGACTCCTCCAGGCGAATACACTGAGAGCGTCCCCGAAGATAAGAACTGAACCAGGCTAAAGTGGAAGAAAAGAAATTGATAGATTTTAGGAAACCTAGTAAAATGTTGAAATCCACTGATTTGAAGGCGCTACTAAAGTCGAGCAATACAAGAACAGTAAGTACCTTATTCTCCATTGCCCAGCGAATGTCATGAGTCACCTTGGAAAAGCGCGGTTACAATGACCCGAGCGAAAACTGGATTGAAAAGGGGATATTATCGAATTTGACACCAGGAAAAATGATAATTGTATTTGAACTATGTGCTCAAAAACTTTAGAGTAATCATCTACTTTTAAAATTTCTTAATGTAAATACTTTCCCGTCCCTTCATAAATCCATCCCAGATCTGTTTTTGTTTTCTGAGCGCCCTAGGAAATGAATGAACGAAGTCTAGCCGAAAAGAAAATTGGCAAATCACCTTTTATAACCCTAAGAGCGCTCTGTCATTCCGACAAAAATAGCATTTTGAAAAGAAGAGGTATTTTTGGGGAAGGGAAGATAAATTACCTTGGCTGAAACTACACGTGCTGTGGTCAGGTCATTGACGGTATTCTAAGCTGTGCCACGTCCAACAGAAAATAATAGAACGTTATAAAATATATTGTTGCTGCAGATGGTTAAGACATAAAATGGACCAACTTTATTTGTCAACCTCCTGCAACAACTTCCTTCCTTCCTTCTCTAGCCTGCGCTGCCCACTCCTGGGAAAAGGCCTACCTCCACCCTGTCCGTATTGCGAGATCACGCGTCTTCCTTCCAGTTGGTTAAAATAAAACAAAAGTTGTCATAGCATTATGATTCAAAACGGTAGATGGGAAAAATCTGACAACGAGTCTAAGCAAGGGGTATCGAGTTACCCAGTAACTGAATTGCGGAGGTCAGATAGGCAGTTACTCCTTATACTAAAATAAAATACTGTTATTCAGCTGTATCCGGTTTGACTGGAAGCCAAAGCAACATACTTAGTTGGAAAAAGGCTAGGCAGAATGATTGATGAACTATTAGCAAACTTACTGAACTATTCATCAATCTAGGAAATCCTTGAAAAGGTCGCATCGAAAAGTTTCGCACAAATTTAGGGCTTCCCGAAGTGGCTTTGACAATGTAATCCTAGCTATTTCAATGTTCTGTTTAACGAACCATTTGATTAATTGATAACGTCAGTTCCATTAGTAAATCCAGTATTATTTGGACGATTTATCGAGAATTTCCTAATTCCGTATCGCAATTTGACATTTAGAGTTGGAACGTAGTGAGCCAGGAATCTAATAGGATTTGGAATGATTTTCGAGTTTCAAGAAAATTCTTTTTCCTTTTTCTTTCCTTTTTTTAAAAAACGTTGCCCCACACTAGGAATTACTCCTGTATCGTGGGTGCGTTTACAAACAGTTAAATTCACATACACAAACAGCCCGACCCGGAACAACTACCTGTAGGCAATACAAATATTTGTTCCGTGCGGGTATCGAACCCGCGACACGCAGCGCAGCAGTCGATCGCTCAGCCATTGCGCCAACCGTGTCATCAGATCAATTCCGTCATTATTGTCGACAACTTTCAGTAGAACTGCAATTTTTTATTGAAAACGCCTTTATACGCTTTTAATGATTTTTCGTAGGGGGTTAATAAAAATCAAAATGGTGTATTTAAACATTGATATAAATAACTATAAATCAATTTGGTAAACATCAATAAAAATTCTTTAGAAAAAAATTACCGTGACCATGTGGGGTATAAAAATAAAGAGCTAGTGGAAACGATTGCTTGTAAAGTGAGCTTGTTTTGAACTTTTTAGTCTTATCTTACTTAATGTATTAGCTTGAGTTGACATATAACTTACAGGGAATCACAAGGTACGCAAGAAGTCAGAATTAATAATATGATTAGCCTCCCTTCTCCCATATAAGGGGAAAATATCATTAAAATGTTCAGAATATTATCGGGTGCGGACGCCTTGACCCAAATATCTTGTACGTGACTTTTCTCGTCTGTTCTCGAAATTCATTACCTAGCTTTTATTAAGTTGGGACAACGTGTGGTGACTAACTGTATCGTGTTAATAATATTCAGCGAAACAGTTATTTCGTCATAAAATTGTGTGCAGGTAAAGGTTATTCGCAGTATTTTATCGTTATAATAATCTATAATATGTGTGTGTCTATAATAAGTAATCTTAAATACTAACTTCATAAATATCACATGCCGTACCATGTCCGCTGTTTGTGCTGCGTTGGTGCCACACGACGGAACTCTTATTTGAAAAAAGCGCGCATTTTAGATTTTTACATGGTCACAGAAACAGCGACATTTAAAAAAAATCGAACGGCGGAAAAACAAATGAACAAGCTGATTTTGAAAAACAAAATGTCGTGCTTTCCAAATTCAAATTACTTATACAATTAATTTGGAATTCCAAATAGAATGAAAGATATCGATTTTCACAATAGCCAGTATCAAAAATCGGCAATTTCATAGGTAAGGTCCTAATACAAATATGGTTGTTCTGGAATGAATAATCTGATATAAAGTTATAATATAAATAGAGTTTCAGTCTTCCCTTCAAAAACTTAATGGGGTGGTTAAGTTTTTGAAGGGAAGACTGAAACTCACTCTTTCACTTCACACCACACCACACCTCAACATACACAGTTTGCATGTTTACGATCTTTATTTTAGCTAAAATGTACCCATGTCATAGTTAAGTCTGGAACAAAGTGTTTCTTATGTTTAGACGGGCGTTGATAGCTGCGACACAGTTTTAAGCTTTTGTTTTGTTCATCGTTTCCATTGTAATTATCTCCATTTGTTTTTGTTCCAAAATAAAAAAATAAAATAAAATGCTTTGAAGATTTTGCGACGGAATCATGACATTTTACTATATACCTAGAAAATAATTTGGAAATATAATTACCAATTACTTTTCTTTTCGGCGTTATTGTTTCTTTTCTTCTTCTTCTTCGTATCGATGGTACTCTTACTATGTAGTTTTTTTTTTTTTTATATATACACCCTGTGCTTCATGTTATCCACTTTGGCAAACGAAGAAGCGTTTGTCAAAGTTTATAGATATAGCTATAGCTTTTACAAATCAAATCTAACACAGGAAGTAGTACTCAAAAAGGCTTCGTCACAAAGATATTTGTAATTTCATTAAATGAAATTTTATTGAGCTATGCAGTAAGAAAGCGTCTTAATTTAGCCTATATTGCCGCTAATGCAATTAAAATTATAAATCTATCAAATGAAAAATCTAAATCTATCTATCTATAATCTATTTGCATTTCATTTGCACGTAAGTATTATTATTTGCACGATTTACGTCGTTTGTATGAAAATTAACAAAAAAAAATTAATGTGTCCATAATGAAAAATGCTTATTTCCATGGTCTGAACTTCTTGTCGAAGTCTATGTATATCGTCCGGAATACGGTGTATACTTAGTTTGTGTCCAGTAGGTGGCCATGTTGATTGCGGTATCATTGTCGTTATTTAGGTCATCCAACATATAATAGCATATATAGTATAAGCCTATAACTAGGATTAACACATAGAATACTTTTCATCCCAGTATTCCCACGGGATCGAGACTTATGCGGGTGAAACCACGGGGCACTGCTAGTAAGATCATATTTAGGTACCTATTTAAATCAGGCACTCTTTTAATCATCATAGGTTCAAGCATTCCATATCAATGTTAAAGTCCCATTTACAATTTTAAAAAAATACCTACAAAATGCGTCCCGAATTATTTTTCTATGGAACACTGAGGTTGCGGTTTTATTTATCGCTGCGGCAACACTGTACAATATGGTTGCGGTCCTCATTGCGGTATACATAATACAGCCTCCTTTTATGATCTCAATTTTGTTTGAGTATCTTTTCGGACCTAAAATTGCACTCGGAAATGTGCTACAGTAGTAAAGGCGAACTGCAGCGTTCTCTACGAGAGGATTAAAGGCTCTCCCCCACAGGCGCGTTATTATCGGCCGATAATATCGAATGCGTTATTGCGATATCTGTTTTCAGTACATTTTGCGTTAGGACGGCCACGAAGTTACTCATTGCTGCAATCATGACGATGCAATACAAGTAGGATACTTGTGATTCTACGTCCTGCAATATTCCGATATGAGTTCTGAGAACATTTTGTAGTAGGACGCACACGATCTTCTCTCTTTGCATACCGACCCATTTGCCTGCTCGACGAGGATTCCAAACTATTCGAAAGAATAGTTGCCGAAAGGCTCGTCGAGCATCTATCACGGGTTGGTCCCGACCTCGCCGATTGCCAGTATGGCTTCCGGCAGCAGCGTTCTACTATAGATGCGATCCTACGATTCCGCTCGCTGTCAGAACAGGTGGTGTCCCGGGGTGGGGTGGTTTTGGCGGTAAGTCTGGATATCGTCAACGCCTTTATCTCTCTGCCTTGGGATGCGATTAGAACGGCACTTGTACATCACGGAGTGCCTCCTTACCTACAGTGCATCGTCGGGGCCTACCTTAGAGACCGGCACATTCACTATGTGGGTCGGGACGGTAGCGGTCATCGTAGGAAGGTTACGTGTGGGGTTCCGCAGGGATTAGTTTTAGGTCCTTTCTTGTGGAACCTCGCTTACGATGTGGTACTGCGTGTCGACCTCCCCGTTGGCATTGATGTCGTTTGTTACGCGGATGACACGCTGGTGTTGGCCGGCGGGGACACCTTCGACGAGACGATTCAGCTTGGTCAATTAGGCTGTCCGGTGTCCGGCGCTGCAGGACTAAAATCAATAGTCTGCAGCGGATAATAGCTGTGTGGCAAGGAATCGGGACGCATTATCGCAATAATGCATCTGATAATTATTATCGACCGATAATAACGCACCTGTAGGGGTAAGCCTTTGTTCAGCAACATGTTATGTTCTAAGTAAGTTTTACTATTACCTACTGTGTACGAGTACTTCTACTTTAGTTATGCAAAGCAATTTTGATGGAATGACTTCCTGCCAGGAATGGCCACTTGCAGATTACATGTTTGTACAGAAAAATAAAGACTTATCCACGGAAATATAACACATTATTCCAGATGTAATATCACGTTTCCAATAGAACCTTAAAACATAATACTCAATACTCATTCAGTCCATCGGAAAAAAGTAATTGAATTCACAAAGGTCAAAATCCAATAACATGTACATAGATTTATTTTATAGCTTTGACATTAATCACTGCCCAATCCTGGGGAATACTCGAATACCTTTAAAACCGTTTCAAAATCGATTTGACTGTCATAGACATTTCGTGCCGATGGTTCTATGGAATGTCAAATGAATGAAGTAAATGACGATGAAGCGGAAGCTAATTTTCAAGTAGGTAGTTCAATAAAAGTCGTGCGGATATTGAGTAAAAGCTTGGGTACATAATCGACAGCGTTGCGGAGGAATTTTTTCGAGGCCATGTTTTTATTTTATTTATTTATTTGGGAAAACAAACAGTGACACATTACATTTTATAGGAAGAAATACAAAAAGATACGGCCAAATGTGTAACCAACAACATTTTCGTCGTCTTCGTCGTTTTAGTATGTTAATAGTTTTAGTTTAGTTATGATATACTAATATTCCTATTTTTACGAATTAATTGGGTATATCTAAGTTGTGATTTATATACATTTCATTTTAATTCTGAATAAATTAGTACTAAATTGAACTAAACATTATAATTATCACGAATGTGAATTCAAGGAAATGGAGTGATTTTTGGAATAATGATATATGTTAGCGTCAACATAGCTAATAAATGTATGTTGAGGCTAAAATATTGTTAATTATGTTCGTATGCTCGATCTTTACATTGTGTTTTCGTATTGCTTTGGCACGGAGTAAAATTACACAAGAAGCACAATATAACCATACATTTTTCGCACTAAGTTTGTCGTAACTTTACTCCCAAGTTTATTAATAAAGGCCCAAGTGTTTACGAGCCCGTGATATTGGGTTTATATCTACTTCAAACCTACTCAGAAAAAAAAAATTATGTTGATACGCACCATTAAATCTGCAAAGTAATTTAATTCGTTGATCATAATTATTATCAACAAAATGTAATATAAAGGACGTTCTTCTGCGATCAGTCAATCAGGTTGCAAGATTAAGTTTTTAATCATATTTTTATATCGATTCATGATGAAAAAACGGAATCATATATTGAATATTTTGGAATTAACTCATATAAGTAGGTTCGATACCTACTTGATTTGTTTTTAATTTGATTTCGAGAAATTGAGATTGGATTAGGTAAGTAGCTTCCGATTGGTACCTACTTACGTTTGACCTTATCGTGTCCTAAAATTATTTACTTTGTAATATTGTTTTGTTCGACGTTTTTAATGCTATCAGTGTTGCCACTATACCTAGTTAGTACAACAACCTACAACGTGTCAGGAATGCAAAGATTTTGTATATAGAAAGAAAGAAATACGTTAGGCAGGCATATAAGTCAGGTAGTTAAGCATCATTTGGCATAAAGAAAACATCTCTTCGGCGGCTTACTATACGTTTGGTGTTAACGCGACGTAACCCCGCGGCCACGAGCTACACGCGCGTTTTGAGACGGCGACTGCGGAAGAAAAGTAGTTGTTGAAAGAGCATGCCTCTAGTCTACGCGACGTGAACGGTGGATGGAAACTGGGGCCCTACTCTCTAAGTCCGTCAACGAAGATACGGGCCCGTCCGCAAGTAGTTCGATGCTTCGGAATGAACTCTACTCCCGACTAATTATTTTTTTTCTGACGGGCAAAAACAGATCGGGAGTAAGTAAGGACAGCTGTAAAATCGTGTTTTCATTCATTCTTAGTTCGGTCCGCGAACTATTCTTATGTCCGAAGATGCTACGGAGTAGGATTTCGTGCTAAGAGAGGAGACCCTCCCTAGAGTAAATATGTTACTTAGAGGAGACACGCGCGCGTATCGCCTGACACAAATCCTATCGCTCGAGGCCGCGAACGGAGCCTTATATTTGCATACATTTGCTTTTATACTATCACCATTATCTCGAAATCATCAGTAACTGGGGTATTAACACTAAGCAGGCCTCACTTCCGCCCCGTCCCCATTTCGAAAAGGGCTTAATCTCCGCTATTTACCACAACAAGCTAGGTATATTGTCCCGTACCGGATTAGTCGATAGACAGGATTTATACTGAATAAACGTTTCAGTGGAAATTTATGTTCCACCAACGATTTACTCGTGTGTGCATTAATATATTTTAGTCTTGTTTTGGGTGACTGCTTCAGTATTTTGAATCCGAGCATTTCATCGCGCTTCTAAAATAATCAATCCGAAGCGTTTGTATCGACCTGGTTTTCAAAGTCAAAAATTACGAACATGTGCAAAAAAAAATACGAAACCGTCTGAAGAAGTCGTCTTGTTGTCGTAATCTGATTTATTACGGAAAATTACCTTGTAATTGGGTTTCTTTAAACGTAACAATTCTTTTAGTTATTAGTTACATAACGATTATTTGGATCATTCTCATTATTTCCACCAGCAATTGTTCCATGGAAGTAAGACTTTTTTTTCTCAGTAGTTATTTACATGAAATAAACAATAATTAAATAAAGTAGGTACTTAATGTAACCAAACTTTGATAAATAATTATTTATAACATTTATGTAAAATACTGGTCTGGCATCTGGTTAGACTGGAAGCCGACCACAACATAGTTGGGGAAAGTTTAGGCAGATGATTTTGTCGCATAAATGTAGAAATATGTTTCTATGTACTTAACTGCCGTCTCTAGATGCTGTAGCCGGGCGTGGCGATTTCTTTCTCTATGGTTTGAAAATCTGCTACATTTCATCATAGAATTAGATCGTTCAATATTTATTAAGATAAATTCTTAGTTTTGAAGTTTTACTGGATTGATTTAGCACCCTGTAGCTACTTCTAAGCACTTGTCAACAGCTAATACATGTCTGAACCACACTATATTCAAATTTTATTTAAGTTTCAAATTTACGTTATTTCAAGTTAAACAAATGTCAACTTCATTTTAATGGTATTTAAGTTGATTTCAGAGTGACTAGCATTATTGAAAAAGTTATAAAAAAAATTGAAGTTGTAGCGTAAACTGAACTTTTGTGCAGGAATTCAAGTTATTTTTCTATAAACTTACATCACCGTTGTCGTTTACATTTTTGGTGAAAATGTCGCGATGCAAATTTAGTTATTGAATGGGTTCTAGCAGAAACAATCAGCATCAACTTTGATTCAATCAATCATTAGCGGAATATTAATTGCTACAGTATTTCAATGAAGGTCTGCAGATGTTACTAGCGGTACTAAAGCACGCGGTCACAGCTTGGGCTAAGCTTTGTAACTTAGTTTAGCTTTACTCATATTGCATATAATCAGCCTATTAAGTTCACACACAGGCCTCCTCTCTTCGACAGGGAGTGGGCGCTACCACACGGGCCGATTGCGGGTTGGTGGATATCACATGATTAGAATTTTTGATTCTAGGACTTGCCGCTTTCCTCACGATGGTTTCCTTCACCTTACGAGAGCCGTGGCATTGAAATAAATTACACAAAGTAATGTGCCTGGCTGGGTTCGAACCCCCGATCTACGAGACGTAAGTCGGGGCCGTTACCACTATGCCACCACTTCATTCAACTTTTAAGTTTTTTTTTTCTTTTGAGTTCCTTGTGAAAGGCCCTAGTGAATAAAATTAGTATTAGCCCTAGTTAAATAAAATTAGCTTACACATTACACATAATGTTATTGATCCCATTATCGCTACTAAACTACTTTGTAAGAAGAAATAGCCTGTTTTCTCAGTAAATAATTAAGGAAATTCCACGAAATTGAAGCGATATTCCTGTTTTCTTAATAGGTTTCTGGTCGACCTAAATAATATAGCAAATTGTGCTTTTAGGGAAATTGGTTATAGGTGAGTGAGTATTATTTATGGAAGGTAGGCGAAGCGGAGATTATAACTATTAATTACGTTCAGCAGACACGTGAGACACTGTTATCTTTTATCAAGAAAGTTTGTCATCAGGGAAGAGGGAGGAAAGAGAACCGGGTACAACCGGGAACGTGAGCAAATTCGTATGTATCAATGTTTTTTTATCTCTCTGTCCCTCTTCTGGGTGGCTCTGCTAGGTTTCTTCCATAACCTTCCACTGTTCCTTGTGTGTGACCTTCTCCGGCCAATCCTCTTCAGTTAATGCATCTAAATCATCACGACAGCGTTAATTGATAGTATTTTAACTTAATCTTTAATTGAAGTTAGCTAACTAACAACATGGTTGGCGCAGTGGCTGAGCGATCGACTGCAGGCTGCGCTGCGTGTCGCGAGTTCGATTCCCAACCGTAACAAATATTTGTATTGCCTACAGGTAGTTGTTCCGGGTCTTGCTGTTTGTGTATGTGAGTTTAAATGTTTGTTAACGCACCCACGATACTGGAGTAATTCCTAGTGTGGGGCAACGTTCAATAAAAAAAATACTGTCTACAGATTTCTAACAAAGAATCTTTCCATCTCCAATGGTTGGTAAAGCTGCCATCCATGTTGGTCTGTCAAAAAACTCAGCCTGTACGTATTCAAGTAAGAATTAATTTGATGAAATATCAGACGGATAATAACAACGTGAATTTGTATTTATATTTTAGGTCACAGAATAAACATAACGTCACACATTCCCGAAAGGGAAAAGGCGGATCCACACCTGCGCAAATGTACGAACATTGAGGCTCGCGTGCATCTTAGGAACAAATGATAAATTATTTTATTTTGTAAGTAGGTTTGTACAAACACTTTTATACGTCAATCATATTTTAAAACTAGATGAGGTTGGCGTTTCCTATCTGACTAGTCTGAGAAGAAAGGCCGAAACAAACTCAGAGGTCACAGTCTCTTTTAAAGACCAGACATAATCTTGGTCAGATCAGATGAAGACCATGTAGGTCGATGTCTGAGATGGTCTTTTGAGGAAAGAACCACACAGATTGAGAGGACCTGTCCAGTCAGTGCACGCATATGTCAGAAATCGTGCAGCTCAACTCAAAACTTAAGGAGCTCAACGATTCGACGAACAATACTAAAGAAAGGACATTTGGGTAGGCCACATTAATTGCTCAAACTGCCAGACCATGACAAAAACTAAGAGAACAGAGAGAAAAATAATAAAAACAAAATGACCCACATAGTTATATTGCACATAATTATATTGCACATTTTCGTGGATTCCCGAAGTATTTTCGAACGTGTCCATACGACATCAGTCAATAAAGCACAAACAATTCAATGCTCGTGAACTGCGCGTAACATGTTTGCGACGCGTGGGCAGATTGTGACGCTTTCATAGCCTTTCGAAATTCGTATTGTGCACGGTTCGTTCGCGTGCGCTATACCCGCGCAGGTGTGGATCCGCCTTTAGGCAGAAGAGTATAATAACACCCACATTTCGCCAGGTATATTAGGGGAGCAGTCAGAATTATTGCTAAATAATAATATATTATTACTTAGCAATAATTCTGACATACATACATATAACATACAAAGCTAGGTATATTAGGAACGTGACCTTTCAGGTAATATAAGTGACCCTAATCTATTAAAATGTTTCGTCCCAAAGGGTTGACTTGAAAACTACCACGTTTTGTACGACCGAGTGTAATTCATTATAATGATACCGAGTCCCTTTGGAAGAGGTGTTGTTTTAATAATTATAATAATAAGCAGGTAATGGACTAATTTTCAGTGTATTTTCAGGAATTTTAGCGTAATATACATTTATTACGAAGGTACAGACGCCGCACATCAAGCTGCTACAAACTGTCAAATTTCTTGAATAGATTTTCAACTTTATCGCTAGAGCAATAAGGTTCAAGATTGATTGTGAAAATTTTACAAATTCGGGTAGGTTGACCTGCTGGCGTCTGTACATTTATGAGTACGTATTAAACAAAATATCTTTCTACTTAACATGACATAACATCAGGCCTGTATTCTCCGAGGGGTAGGTAGAGCTGTACGAGTACCTATATACACCCACATTTCGCTTAATAACTAACAATTATTTATTTATTATATGTAAGTTTAATATGAACGTATTAGACCTAGGGGCCTAAAAAGGCCACTTTGGCAGAATCATAATCACAATATGAATCATATTAAAAATCGTAAAATGGTCACAAACTGACAATTCATGATATGTGTGCACTTCATATCACAATGAAATAAAATTTAAACTGTATAATAAAAAATAAAAAAAAACAATTTGATTGATAAAAACAGTAGCTATTGAAAAATTTACCGATAAAATTACGGTTTTTTTTGCGGCAATGTTTACACCAAATATGAAATGAAATTTTACGAAAATTAGAGGAATTGCTAATGATCTGCTGGGAATTCAGGAAATGAATAGCTTTTAGAGGTATTGCTTAAAGTGGCCTTTTTAGGCCCCCTATTCATAAACATTCCAATGATGGTGAAAACCACGTTTAAGAAGAACAACGCTGTCACACAGACACACGAAAAGTGACTTTGTTTTATACTATGTTTTATAGGTTATACAGGAAGGGCAAATAGGAGATATACACTTTATTTTTAAATTTTATTCTATGAAATATAAAAATTAAAAATATTTTTATTTAAATATAGTATTTAGGGCCGGCAATTCAGTATGAAAAATAATTTCAGACAAATGTCCACCTCTAGCAGCATGGCAGATGTGAACCCTTTTCACTGCGTTTTTCATGACATTTTCACACATTTCCTGCGTTACTTCAGTGACTGTGTCTCAGATATATTGTTTTAATTCTTGAAGGTTTATTGGCCTGTTAGCATAGACACGTCCCTTTAGATAGCCCCACAAGAAAGAGGGATGACAGATTGAGACTAAGATCAGAGGGGCAATTCTCGTAATTTTAAGAACGTTCACAGTCTGATCTCAGTCTCAATCTGTCAAAAAATACTTCTAATTTCCCTACACTTTGACAAATTTTTGACATTTGTTTGTCACCGAGATGAGACTGCGACTAGATTTTGAACGCTTTAAATTACGAGAAATGCCCCTCTGGCTTTCCAGAAAGTTCAAAACGCTAACGCTAAAACACGAACTCAGAGTCAACGACTTTTATCAAAAATCGATTACTAATCGAACACGAAACAAATCTGTGTAAACTTCAATTTGCACGATAAAGCAGATTGGTAGATCTTTCTTCACAATTGCAATGTTGGCTCAGAGCCAACGTTCAGAGAGCTTTTAATAAAATATAGCTTAACATAAAATCACACCTTATTTTCCTGAAGGGTTTAGGCAGAAGTGTAAGTACCCATAGTGGGTACACATTTCGCCAGTAAAAATAATAATATAATAATAATAATATTCTTTATTTCGGACTACACATACAAGTATACATAATCCAGTGACAATGACTTAAAAAACTATGTTAGTAAACTTTTACTAACTATACAATAGAATATTGGATCAGGACCGCACTACTTGTACATGGAGTTTTGTCCAATGCTCCATGAATAAGCAATCCACATCCATTCTCCCTGCAATAAGCTGCAGGAAGCTGCTGGGGCTGCCCCGTATGCGGCGCATCAGAGACGTAATTCTTTTGCGATGTATCGCTTGAAAGCCATCCACTTGCGCGTCTGCAAACATACCTGATGCGCTACAAAAGCGTGGCAACCCCATCAACATCCTGAACGCGTTATTGTATTGTACACGCAGGGCACTGTAAGTCTTCTGCGTATGCTTCACCCTTAAGCTGCACGTATAAAAAGACTGACAGTAATGCTTAAGTCCTCTATTCCCACGTAACTGGGGGCGAGCTTATTCGCATCAGCCGGGCATACAAACACCAGTCTGCTACTGAGAAATTCCTGGCTGAAAGACCCAATGACACTTTACCAGACCTGGGAATCGACCACTAGACCAACAAGCCAGGACACTAAGTGTACTTTAACTTAACCATAATCAGCCTGTAATGTTGCTGGGACACAGGTCTCCTCTCGGTGAGAGGAAGTACTTTATACAAGGTTCTTTTTTTTCTGATATCCCATTTATTTTAAATAGAACGGCTGAAGCCAATTACACTATTTAAATATAATATAATTTATTTAACACAGTCATGCATTCTTCTCACAAAAATTCAAACATTCTGACAATGACAATAATTCATCTTCCATTAATTCGCAAACATTATCAAGATCTGTGTTTGAGTCCAGCAGAGCGTTAATAGCGGTAACTAACTCTAGGGTATGAATGAGACCATATCAAAGAATCAACTGGCATATGAATTATTTTTCAATTATCATTTTTGATACAAAATAATTCGACAAAGACATTAATTAGATAACCCTTAAGTGAAATATGATAACGTCGCATTTACTTAGTTTTGAATATGAATGATTGGTTTGAAAGAAAATTAATTACTCGTTTTTATCGATGAAACTTAGATACCTACACACGGCAACAAACACCTACAAATGGCACGTCTAGTTTCGAGTTTACAACAGAAAAAGCTCGGGTTTATAGAGCGTCATCACGTCATCAGGCTTACGGTGAAACTCGCGCGGGTGCGCGATCACATATCTGTATTGAAAAATAGTATGAGCAGCGCTAACTGGCGCGGGTGCATGTAACGGGATTTTACACGCGCGGCGGGCGCCCGCTTACGTATTCGTTTCTCCAAAATTGTACCGGAGAGTGCGCATTGGGCACTCCGTGCACCCGCGCGAATGTTAGCGTAAGCCCTTAATGAGTAAGTAATCTTCTAAAGTTCGAGGTGCCATAACAACACCCAGGTACTATGTTTCTATCAGTTTTTTTTTTTGAAGATTCCCTTTTATTTGTTGCAAGAGAATTCATTGAAGCTTATTTTTAAGTAGATGCAACAAGATTAGTTAGTACAAGAGGTAGGTAAGTAAATCCCTGAGGCCTGTGAGGTTTATATAAATTGGCCGAGCCTCATTCAAACTTTAAATGGGGTAAATTAGAACAAAAGTAGCTACTTAATTGATTAACTTGAAGAACTTTGCCGCAGCCAACTCGGACTTAATCTTTAATTTATGGTGAGAGACTAAACAAAAGGGAATATCTTGTTTTACTAACTTCGCTTCTGTTTGTATCTGTTTGAGGTTTTTTTTTTAAAGTTTAGAGAGTAGTTTAGAATTAGTTCTTTAAGTGAGGTTCGTTTAAGGTTTAAGCGGTCGGCTTTCCATTTAGTTCTCGGTCCCTTTTTTTAAGTAAAACAATTTTTCCTCAAAGTATACTGGTCTAACCTTTTTAGGTTCGAGTATTTTTCTACAACTAAATTCACTACTTTTGCTGGATTACCTATTTGTGACAAGAAGTTTGTAGGTAGCTATAATTATATTAGGTATTGCTATTTAGGTATCGTAAGTCAAAAATCAATCTGCCAACTATGTTGGTGTCAGCTTCCAGTCTATCCGGGTGCAGCTGAATACCGGTATTTTACATGGGGCAACTGCCTATCTGACCTTCATCGAGTTACTGGGTAACACGATACGCCTTGGTAAGACTGCTTCTCAGACTTTCAGGCTTCTAACGACCCGTAACGTCTATCAAAGATCCACGAATGACAGCCGGGACCAACGGCTTTCTTTCTTTCTTTTGTCTTTCTACGGACCGACCGCGGCAAGCGTAGTAAGTCAAATATAATATTAAAGTACCTTTATCTTTCAGATCTACACACATACATAAACTCACGCTTTCGTGGCAGAAAATACAAAACGCCACCTGCAACGATCCTTACATAATCCTTTTGCTTCGATTACAATTTTATACACGCACCTGACCGCGGAAGTACTACGCACCTAATCTTTCTGAAGAACATCACCAATAAGGTCACTTTAATTTCTGACCAGAAATGGTCAGAATCTTATGTGGTTATGATATTTGATAAGCGACTTCGAAGGACCAATTAATTGCGGGCATTTATCTTAGCGGGAGCGAGTTAATGACGCGACGCAGTTTTTGCTAACAATAGGAAGTATTGACCAGGGTAGGAAAATGTATTGTAGGACTTACTTGGGAGTTTTCTGGATGGATCACGTTGATGTAAGGACGTCTGCTTGAAAAGAAGGTAGCACGTGTTCGCTGTTCTTCTGGTTTCACGGTGGTGCACTTCAGTTCATAATTGTATATCACACGCGAATTTATATTAGCGGCCTGTATTATATGCGTCGCGGCGCGATATTTAAGCGGTTTTTTGTAGTTTTATATCGGAGTGGGTGAATGTGACACCACTGTGTGTGTTTCCACTCACACACCATCATCCTCTCATTTTCGTTCTTTTTTTCAGATATGTGTAGATAATTTAGCCAAAAATCTAGAACAAGTAGTACCTTCGCAACAATGATATATGTATTGTTGCGAAGGTACCGTATTCTAGATTTTTGACTAAATTATCTACACACGTTTGAAAAAAAGGAAGAAGTGTGTGGCCATTGTTTATACAACGGACAACGGAACCCGTTGTGACTCGGAGAGCAAGTTTATAGCTCTCGGATGTCACATTGATGAATCGATACGGGGCCTATAAAAAGCCGAAAATCACTACACCTCCGTTTAAAACGTTAGAAAACGGAAAATAAAGAGACCTCGTTTTATTTATCGACAATTTAAATGTTGGGTTTTTGACTGCGAATATTTTTAGAGGGCCTGAAATTAATTCAGAAAATATTCGAATGTTCCTGTTGAAAGCGATGCGGATGAATTTTTTGATGCCCTATGATTCTTTTGCTTATGTACATAATAATATTATTATGTATTACAATTTTAAATGTTTGCAACTAAAGAAAATATTCTATACGTAATAAAATAAGCTGATCGTCAAACTAGATTTGTCTACACAATAGGGGTTTTGAACCGCCATGCCACCGTGGCCATGCTACGAACGATTCCTGGTCAGAAAAAACCCCATGATCCGCACCCGCTAAGTTAACCACTATAGTGCGTTCCTAAAGTATCTGTTGTAAGTGAAAACATACCCTGCTCAGGTTAAATTCTTACGCACTAAAGGGATTTACTAACACATGCTGTATCTACTTTATTCAACAATTATTGTATGAATAACATAATTAAATTTTGATTGAAACATCATCGACGATAGAAGTTATAAAATTTACTTCAACTGTCCAATAAAAAACATCTTTAAAGGGATTTAAAATTAGAATATCAGGTTTTAATATTCAAACCAAAGCAGTCAATTTGTAAGTGGCATCACAAATTGGCATCCACAGGTACTACGTTGTTTGATCGATTTGTTTACATTTGTCACAAACTTTTGGAACAAACCATAGATTTTTATCCAGACTCATCCTGTATTCTACTACGGTATTATTTATTTGTTTGTGCTCATGTCAATATTTGTTGAAGAAACCGCAATCGTTGAGTGCAGACCACGTATCTGATGCACAAACAAAGTGTGAGACGAACTCAGAAGATGGTGCGATGACCGTCTGAGTAGCCTAGCAGTAGATCTGGAGATGTACTGCGTAGCGTAGGTTATAAATAAGCTCATAAGAATTCAAAAGTAAGTTGAAAAAAAATTGTAAGTATAGGTACTCCTCATTCACTATACTTTTAACTACAATGATTAGCTTATTAAGGGGCTCGTGGCTATAGTCAGTTAAGCAACGCTTGCTGAGGTTGGGTATTGGGTGACCATCCATAACATACCGAGACCCCCACCATGCCTCGGAAAGCACGTTAAGCAACTGCTTAACGCGGTATTAACTTGTAATTTGTAGATCTTTGACAGTCCTTACGTTACATTCCTTAAAATAAAGGCTACCAGAAGGTCAATATTCCCGTAATTTAAAACGTTCAAAATCTAGTCGCAGTCTCATCTCGGTGACAATCAAGTGTCAAAAACTTGTCAAAAATGTAGGGAAATTAGAGGTATTTTTGACAGAATAAGACTGAGATCAGACTTTAGACGTTCATAAAATTACGAGAATAGCCCCTCTGCTGATTATATTTCAGGTAGTCTAAAAAAAAAGGTGAATTTCACTCTTCATTCAAAAACAGATTTGCCCCTAAAAGCATGAGGGAGAAAATTACATTTTTATTATTACGAGAGGGTATAAAGTTTTGTTACTTGGGGCGGTGTTGAGTTTGTGATGAAAAAGGTCAATTTTGACAGCCGGGACTTACGTGAGCTGCCAGCCCGTCCATCTGAATCACATCAACTTGCCCTATGGATTAAATCAAGCTTATCTTTCGAAATAATAAAGAAAGGACATCATTTAAGTGTCAAACATTTTATACCCATAAATTAAAGTAGAAAAAAGTACTTTTTTCTTATGGGAAATAACATCTTGAGCATTTTTTTACTATTACTGCTTAAGTCTACCTAATTGACCCCCCGGCTGCGATTTGAGATTGAAAATGCCAAAAATTTTCTTTTTTACGACTTGCTTGGCACTTTAATTTTTAGGTACGAAATGAATGATTTCCTTTGGACTCCGAAGTGTTGGCACAGTAAAGTGTTTATTACCTATGAGGGTTTTGATTTTTAAACAAATAGACTACATATGGGCTGCTTCAAAAGTAAGTGATGAAAATGTAAACAAATGGCTCATAAAATGTACCTGTAGTTTGTAGTTCCAATTTACAAATTGAGTGCCTTCATTTGATTATTGTAATATTTAAACCTGAAATTCTAATTTAAAATCACCTTAAATATTTTTCATTTGACAAAATTTGCGGTTGATTTTATAACCTCAATTTTCGGCAATTCAAAGCATTTTTTCAAATAAACCAATTACGACGATTATTGAAGCTGAATATTATGCTTGTGAGAACGATATAGAACGTTACAATATATAATTGAAAGATTTAAAAAAAACAATTCATATATTAAATTAAAATAAAGCATCAATAACAATCAGCCTAACAGTTCCCACTGCTGGGACGCAGGCCTCCCCTCGGTGCGAAGGAGTGGGCAGTAACCCTACACGCGGGCCCAGTGCGGACTGGTAGATGTCACATGTCTTCGAATTTTTGGTTCAAACTCTATTCTAACTTCTAGGACATGGCGGTTTCCTCACGACGTTTTCCTTCACCGTTTTGAGAGCAGTGGTGATGAAACAATTTACACAAAGTACCTACTCGTAAAGCGCCAGTCTGGGTTCGAATCTACGATCTACAACTCGTAAGTCAAAGTCAAATCATTTATTTCAAATAGGCACATAAAAGGCACTTTTGAACGCCAAAAATTAAATTAAAATAAAATTGATTCTAGTCGCCCCTTCCAAAAGGTAGTTTTCATATGGAGAAGAATGGGCAAGAAATTCCACCGTTACTCTTTTAAAAATGTTTTACAATATTTTGCATACATTAATTATATATTTATATGTGAAGACGATGCACCTAAAAATAAAATTACTATACCACAATAGGTAAAAGAATTAAAATGGATTAATGAAACCATGACATAAATTAACTATGTGATAGATACATGGTGCTCACATATTTACAAACGTTCTAAAAGTAGACGATTTTCATAAATAAATAAAGAGTAATAAGTCTGGGTGTGACTTTAAGTAATTATAGAATGTAATTCAATGTAAAAAAAAAGAATAAATTATACAATTACATTAACAACCAGTTTGATTTTGTCTAGACTCTAGAGATTGTCCTATGGAGCAGGAACAGCACATTTCCAAGCATTCTTATCTTGGATATAATCCTCTAATTTGTAATATCCTTGCTTACAAAGTGTGATTTTAATATAAGTTTTAAATTTTCTTTTATTTAATTGCAATATAATTATAGTCGCGGCCGTTATCACTGGGCCACCAATTGCTCTCCCTTTTAGTTAGAACAACCCTAAAATCATAAGGGCCGATTTATTCTTAATTAATTGCCCAGCAGATGGTTCGTGAAATTAGAAGGTCTACTAATCTTCGGCTGTAGCATCTTAGTTAGGACTATATCCGCAAATAGCTTCTAATGTGATTAGTTATATCAAGTTATCAGAAATTGATGATAATTCGCAAAACTACGTTACTCTGTATATATCATGCTAATGATGCTAATAAACGCCTGCCTGCGCTATTAGTTCGTTTTTGTGTTCTTTCTTACTGTTTTTATTTTTGCCAATAGAAAAGTCCAGAGATTAGCGTGTTTAAAAAATCAAAAAAAGAAACAAACTCTTCGGCTTTATTATTAAAGATTCATACAAGGCGGAGACGACATTAAATTAAACTGCGTATATCTAATGATGTTCCAGTCTGCATACGAATTCAATCAAATATATCCAATAGTTTAGTCACTATGCGAGTAGCTACGAGTACTATTGCCTTTGTTTGAAAAAATCAATTGTTTTATTCCGATATTGGGATTCATTTGCATTCAATTTAATTTCAATTTTTTTTTTTTTTTTTTTTTCAATTTTATTTTTTTCATTTTCATTTATCTAATGCTATCTATTGTTGTCTCTACATTGTATATCTACACACTATAATACTGTTCCACTAAACCGCCGTAACGATTATGTTGTTTTTTTTTGCCGGAGGGTCGGCGTGCGCAACCTTTTGCTTGTCACAACAATGCCACAGAACGCCTCTGATACTCAAGACATAGACAAGTAATGAGGTTACGTCTGGAGCAGATTAAATTAATATTTTATTTTATTTGCTAATATTTTACATACCTATAGGTAGGTATCTATCTTAGTATTTATTTATGTAACTGCCGTGGTGACATCACAGCGGGTCCTATCAGAATAGCCAGCGCTGCTTTGCATCATGCTGAGATAGGAGCCTTTTGGCCTTGTATAGCTGCGCTGCGTGTCGCGGGTTCGATTCCCGCACAGAACAAATATTTGTAAGTCCTACATGTATTTGTTCTGACTCTGGGTGTTTTTCTATCTATAATATGTATGTATTTACAACAAAAAAAAATGTATATAAGTAGTTTATCAGCCATCTTGTTACCATAACACAAGCATTAGGTTGCTTAGCTTGGGACTAGATGGCGCTGTGTGAAATGTCCAGGGATATTATTATATTACTAGCTTCTGCCCGCGGCTTCGCCCGCGTGGATGTCGGAAATTATCCCACCGGAACGTGCTAACAGGATAAAATGTATGTGCTTCCCCAGGATGCCATCTATCTCTATGCCAAATCAGAAGTTCAGTGGTTTAGGCGTGAAAATGTAACATACAGTTTCAAGTTCAAATCTTCCCCTTAAAAACTGAATTACCCCTTTTGTAGCGTCAGTGTTAAATTTTCGACAACTTTACATACTTATTATTAATTATTTTCTGTCAAATGTATCAATACTGAGTTTCGAGTTACTCGGACCACGCATTCTTTTTCTTCCACACAAACTTAACACCCCTATATCCACCTTTGAGGGGTAGTTTTGAAAAACTTATAATGATAAACTTTATTACTTACTTAGGCAAGTATTCTTGCCAAGTTTCAAGTTTATTAACTAAATGAATAAGATTTTTCATATAAACTGTATCCCCCGCTTTGCACCCCCACAGGGGTGGAATTTTGAAAAATCGTTTGGGATTATTCATAACTTGATTCAAAGATTATTTATACCAATTTTCGAGTTAATCAAGCCACGCATTATAATCCTCCCTTGTAAAATTAACTACCCCTTTTCAACCCGTTAGGGGTAGATTTTCGAAAAACCCTGATACATGTTACTTTTTATTTTTGGTCTTAAGTATAAACACTGAGTTTCGAGTTAATCGGACCGCGCATTCAAATTATTCCACACAAACTTCAACACCCCTTTATCCCCCTTTGAGGGGTAGTTTTTTTGTTTGAAAAACTTATAATGATAAACTTTATTACTTATTTAGGCGAGTATTCTTGAAAAGTTTCAAGTTTATCGACCTAATGAAGAAGATTTTTCATATAAACTGTATCCCCGCTTTTCACCCCACAGGGGTGGAATTAAAAAAAAATCGTTTGGGATGTATTCATAACTTGACTTAAAGATTATTTATACTAATTTTTGAGTTAATTAAGCCATGCAGTAAAATCCTCCCCTAAAAAATTGACTACCCCATTTCAACCCGTCAGGGGTAGATTTTCAAAAAACCCTGATACACATTATTCTTTACTTTCAATATTAGCTATAAATACTGAGTTTCGAGTATTTCGGACTGCGCGCAAAAATTCTTCCGTACAAACTTTGAAACCCCCCAATCCCTTATTAGGGGGTAGTTTAGAAGAAAAAAAAACTGACAATCTTCATAATTTATTTAGATAAGTATTCGTGCCAAGTTTCAAGTTTATTAACCCAAGGAATAAGATTTTTCATACAAACGAATTCCCCCCTTTTCACCCTCTTAGGGGTGGAATTTCGAAAAATCCTTTCTTAGTGGATGCCTACTCTTCACGAAGAACACACCCTCCAAATTTCATGTCTCTAGGACCAGCGGTTTAGGCTGTGCGTTGATCTATCAGTCAGTCAGTCAGTCAGTCAGTCAATCAGTCAGTCAGTCAGGACTTTGAATTTTATATATATAGATAGATAGAACTTTCTGTTTCATTTTTCTTGTCGTTACTTTAAAAAAATATATAATTTGGGGTTTTATTTTTGACTGTGTTTAGTTTAGTTTGTGATCTTCTTGTACGAGTCGCAATAAATACTTTTACTTTATTTATTTTCTTTCTTTCTGTGTCTTCATCGGCTAACATTATTAGAACAGTGCCAAATCTTTCCCTGACATGACAAAAACATGACATGGACCTATTTCCCAATGGCACAATATGCATGAATCTGGATGGATCTGGCATTAAAAAGCCATTGACACGAGGTCAGCGTGTAACTTTCGCCAAATAACAGCAAATTAGGTCTGGGATGTCGCCAAAAACCGAGTTCAAATAGGATTAATGGTACATTAAAGCGGCTATTGTATTTTATAACATCGTTATCGCGAAACCCATTAAACTGAACCACTTTGTACCATGGAGAAAGTGGTTCCGTTTGATGATCTGTACCACACCCTTAAATATATCTAACACCTTTCTGAGAGATGCTGTAAGTACGTATACCGTTTATTTTTTAACCTTACAGGCAGAAACATATTTGCCTCAGTGAAATATTATTTCACCGTTAGCAAAGAATCTATGGTACACCGCAAACCATACTTTGGGCCTTATTGAATCGTTGTTTTTATCGCTAATCGGGATCGAAACGTCTGTCTACCTTGAAGTATCCTATCTATTTACCTATCTAATGATGACTATCTAATGAGCCTTCATTAGATAGGTAAATAGACAGGGTACTTCACGCTGATAATTCTAGCACATAAAATAAGGTTTCGTTCAAACATGTATTAGTTGTTGACAAGTGGTTCGAAACAGCAGTAACAGTGTGTTAAATCAATCCAGAAAAACATAAAAGGTAAGCATTTACCAGTACCTACTACAGTTAATAAATATGGAACGACCTAATTTAGGTATATATTTTGTATTGCTGAATGGGCCTGCTCTTGACCTCGATCACGCCTGATGGAATGCGATGCGATGGATGAGGTCTATGATGGAACAAGCGTGCCCAGAAGATGCCTGTTCACTCTTGCTACGAAGGCAGGGTTAAACGTGGAAGGGGACACAAATGATGACATGATACTTACCATCTGATTTCCAAATGGCATACCTAAGGCATGGAGGATTTTTAGAAAAAGAGTTGTGTAACGAATCAGAGGTAGCCTTGATTAAAAAAAAAACTTGAGAGGTGTCAAGGGACACCCGGATGGAACGAAGTTCCTTTCGATTAATTAGTAAAGGAATTGTAATTTTTTTTTTTTTTTTAAGTTAAATAATAATATTTTTTTTATTATCAACAAATAAAAAAACAGACAAAAAAACTGGCTTGCTTTCTATAAGAGAGAGAGAGACAGACAGAGAAACACGCGCACGCCGCACGGCTTACAACTACTAGCAAAAAGTGTCGTTACAACTTTTGGTCTTAATTTTTTCCGTCTAGCCCCCTTTCGCAACGCGCGATAAGGAACTTCGTTCCAAAAACATTGCTCGTACTTTTATCATTAACTATCTTTAAGTTTAAGACTAAACGCGGTCACGAGGTCGTTGGCGTTCATTCCATACTCCATTCGTCGTTTACTCCCTGATTAATGTCACTAGTCCAATTTTTTTCCGATAAAATGTCTATCTACCACTGCCATGTCCCTATGTTTTGTTTTTTGTCGTTACTATATTACCCGCACAAGTGTCGATCCCGTGGGAATATCGGGACAAAACGTATCCTATGTGTTATTCTGATGTAGGTATAAGCTATATTACTGTAAAGTTTCATCAAAATTCGTTTAGTACTTTTTGCGTGAAAGGGTAACAAACATTTATCCATCCACCCTCACGAACTTTCGCGTTTATAATATCAGTAGGAAGTAAGGATTATCTTTTTTTCTATTGACCGCTTTTTCTCTTAATGCTTTGGAAGTTTTGATCCCAGTAAGTGTTAGGTTACGCCCTCTTTCTTAGCCGTAATACAAACGGATACTCGCCCGTACGTACAGTCAACTGCACATCAGTCAGCATCACTTGCTTTTCTAAAACCGCCCTTAGCGCTACGATATAAAGGTGCTGTGCTGATAATGTCAATTTGTTACCACTGATGTGCGGTTGATTGGACTCAAGGTTTCATCTATCAACATAAATATATAAGACCGCTTTGTGTTTCTTGAAAACTACGAAGCAAACAAAAACAGTAACAATTTCTTGTTTTAAGTTTCCCCACCACATTTTTCTCAGAATACATATACAGAATATGTATTCTAAGAAAAATGTGGTGAGGAAAGTTTTGAGTATGAATATGGAAGGCTATAAGAATATGGAAAGACTAAAGAAAAAATGGATGGACTATTTGAAAGATGGAATTGGAATAAGGGTTAGAGAATGGTGAATTTCTTATTCTGTATTATTTTCTCTAGATGACCATCCGCTGGGGTATTGTGTCCGCGGGCAAGATTTGCAGCGACTTCGTGAACGCTGTCAACTCTTATCCTGATAAAGGGGATCAAGAGATTGTCGCAGTTGCAGCCAGGGATAAGAAAAAGGCTGATGAGTTTGCAAAACTACATAAAATTAAGAAGGCATTCGGTTCCTATGAGGAAATGGCTAAGAGTTCAGATATTGGTATGTTGTAATGAACTTTAGTCTTACGACTTTCATCATCAACATCATCACTTCAATTGAAAGACGTCCACTGCTGGACATATGTAGATCTCCCCCAAGTATCGCCGGCCTTCACGATAAAGTCCTGGGTTCGATTCCGGAGTTGGACAAAGTGTTATTTAGTTTTTCCATCTGGATGTTTTCAATAACAGTCCGGATTCTGGATTTATGTCCGGTTGAAGGCAATACACTCGCCTCCTTTAAATGGGATTTAAAACATACTAATCTCTCTAATTAACTAAATACTCGTAATTGTCGATAATTTTGTCGTACTACATCATACTCCTCTGCCTAATTCTTCGAGGATTACAGGTGTGATGTTATTTTGTATTTGTATGAACATTATATCTGGTTTTATGGTATGACGAGGGACAAGGTGGAGTAGTTTTATCAGTGCTATATTTGTTTCAATGACATGCATTACTATGTACTTACATTCTAAGTACTCTCTACCTCCCTGAGAAGCACTTAAGTTAGTTTATTACCCAGAGATATTAATAGTTTATACTCGTACCTTTTCCATTTACCTCGTTTATTTTCAAATGTTAACAAATGTTTTGTGTCTTATGAAAATACCTGTTCATATTGTTCAATTTTAATTGCTAACTATTTCGTGTTTTACAAAATAATTTTTCGTACCTGTTCATTTCTAAATGATAACAACTGTTTTATTCTTTATAGAAATACTTACTCATATCGTTTACTTTTGGTCGTTAACCATTCCGTGACTTATAGTCATTTTCTCTGTTTATTTTTATTTTTCAACTATTTTATATCATATAGAAGTAATTTTTGTTCTTACTTACATTTAACCATAAAATATATCGTGTCTTACAGACTAATTATGTGTTCTTGTTTATTTTTAATTGTTAACAAAATATGTTTTGTGTCTACAATTTTAATTGTTAACTATTTCGTGTTATACAAAATAACTTTTTGTACCTGTTTATTTCTAATTGCTAACAACTGTTTTTTGTCTTATAGAAATACTTATTCATATTGTTTACTTTTGATCGTTAACTATTTCGTGTCAACTTATAGTAATTTTCTCTGTCTATTTTTTAACTATTTTACGTCCTGTAAAAGTTTAATTTATAAAACGTTTCATGTTCATATTATATCACCTACACATACCTTAATAATACACACCATGTCCCCTACATATACCTTAAAAATACACACCACACCACCTACATATACCTTAATAAACACCCTAAACACACTCATCGACGCGTACCCACAAACTATATTCAGACCCTTATTGTCGTACAAACGTTTCATTGCTCAGTTTCAGTGTCAGGGTATCCTAAAACTCCCAAAATGTACTTTCTTTAATCTTGGCAAATGGTACATACTAACTTATTGGTCACTGACAGCCCCTTTAAATAAAATTTATATCTCAAAATTAAAAAACTACTCTAATGGCATTACTTAACATAGTGCAAGATTTAGACGAAAACCTAGAAGTAAACTGTCATACTGTTGAAACTATTGAACATTGCCGAACGTTAATAAAAAACACAGAGTCTAATTTTAAAATTCTTTCACTCAATATCAGAAGCTTCCAACACAATTTTGACAACTTTGCGGTAATGCTACAGCGAACCACTATCAGCTTTGATGTTATCATTTTAACAGAATGCTGGCTTACTGACGGCAGTATTATAGATCCTCTGCCAGGATATAATGCATATCGCACAACAGTTCAGCAAAATAAAAACGGAGGTTTGGTTTGCTTTGTTAAAACTAATTACAAGACTGTAGCCTCCGAACCTACAATACTAGACGCAGATCGACTTCTCATAACCATAGATAACAATGTCGCAATACTAGGCATCTATAGATCTCCTTCTTTTAGTAATCACGAACCATTTTTAAATTCACTGGACACCTTATTAAGCTCACTGGCAAATAAACAATCACTGATTGTCACTGGCGACATAAATATTGATATTCGCAACACTACTAATAGTCAGTCATCAGAATACCTCTGTCTAATGTCTTGCCATGGGCTACTTCCTGCCATAACCAGTCCAACTAGGGAGAAAGCGTGCCTAGACCACATATTTATTAAAACTCAAAACAAATGCTTTGGAGTCGTTTGCAAGTCCTCAATCACTGATCATGATATAGTTGTTGCCAATATTTCCTTACGCAAACCATCAACTAGTACTGCAAAGAGATGGATAAGTAAAACAGATACCGAAGCAGTTATTGCTGACCTAAACAGTGTTGACTGGTCTATCATCACGAATGACACAAATGTAAATACAGCAACCACTGAATTTACGAACATTGTTACTTCCACTGTAGACAAACACACACGAAATGTAAAAATTGGTAGGAAATTGGCATGCATCAAACCATGGATCACCCCGGGATTAATAAGATGCATGATCCATCGTGACAAGTTACATAATGATTGTAAATCTAACCCAGATGATCCTGTCCGAAATAAAATATACACACGATACAGAAACTTTTTTTCCAAACTTCTTTCAAGAATCAGATCTGACTACAATAGCCAACAGATTGTTGCTAACAAAGACAATCCAAAAAACCTCTGGAAAGCAATAAAATCAATAGGTCACATATCTCCAAAAAGTAATGAAACCTCTCAACTACTGAGCCCCAATAGAGAAAAAGAAAAACTCAACTACTGTAACTCACACTTCACCTCAGTAGGAACCCGTCTGGCAGACAAAATACTAGAAAAACTTAATCTATCTCATGAATCTTTAATAAACACTTACACTTCCGATGTATCAAACCCACACTCTCTTGTCCTTGAACCGACAGATGCTTACGAAATTATTAAAATTATATCTGACATCAAAGTCGATAGTGCGCCAGGACCTGACAAAATATCGGTTATTCTTATCAAAAGAGCTTTAAAATCCTTACTAGTACCAATGATGCACATCTTCAACCTGAGCCTTGAGACCGGTACCTTCCCAGAATGTTGGAAAATAGCTGCAGTTTCCCCTATCCACAAAAGCGGTCCCAAAAATGCACCAGATAACTACAGACCTATAGCACTGCTTAGCTCTGTCTCCAAAATATTAGAGAGGATAGTTAACTCTCGTCTCATCTCTTTCATTGATAAAAATCATCTCATATCTGATAACCAATTTGGTTTCCGAAGGAATAGGTCAACCGAGGATGCTGCAACTCTTCTTACCAATTGTGTCTCCTCTCATATTGAGAAAAATGAAAAATGTCTTGCCATCTTCCTTGATCTTGCAAAGGCATTCGACACGGTTTCAACTGGCCTTCTCCTCAAGAAACTAGAATGCATAGGAATACGAGGAATTTGCCTGGAATGGTTCAAAAGCTACCTGACAAACCGGAAGCAGTATACGAGAGTAAGCTCTTTCAATAGTAATCAACTCCCCATTGATTTCGGAGTTCCACAGGGTAGCGTACTTGGTCCCACGCTTTTCACTGTCTATATTAACGACATACTAAACCTTTCCGTAAATAATGCTGAAATTATAACCTATGCAGATGACACTGCCGTAATATTTCACGGAAAATCGTGGGAACATGTGTACTCTCTAGCAGAACAGGGATTATCACTAATCGCGAACAATCTGGACAGAAATCTACTCACCCTAAATGGCAGTAAAACCAAATATATTGTTTTCTCCAAAACCGCCGCTTCAAACCCACCGGAACACCTCAAACTCAGACTACATCACTGCTCATCTAACATTTCTACTTCCTCTTGCGACTGTCCTCTTCTTGAACGTGCCTCTCACATCAAATACCTCGGTATTCTTATCGACGACCACCTAACATTTAAACAACATATATCCAACCTTTCTGGCAGAATAAGAAAACTTATTCACACCATGCGTAGACTACGAGACGGTCTGCCCACAGACACACTACAACAAGTTTACCTAGCTCTTTGCCAATCAATAATTCAGTATTGCATCAGCGTGTGGGGTAGTGCTGGTAAGACCTACTTGATCGAAGCTGAAAGAGCACAGAGGGCTCTTCTTAAAGTAACTTTTAAAAAGCCCTACCGGTTCTCTACTGATCTACTCTACCGCGAAACGAGAGTCCTCAGAGTCCGCCAGCTTTTCATTCTTTCTGCCTGCACAAAAACGCACAAAAATACTAAAAGGAGACCTGACTACACATCTATCATAAGCAAAAGAACCTACAGAATTCCAACACCTGACAGCACCTCATTGCTAGCAAGACGCTCCCCGCCCTACTCTCTCATTAATACTTACAATAAAGTCTGCAAACTCTGCGAAATCAAAAATACTAATTCATTCAACTGCAAAAAAATAGTAAAGGAAATTTTGCATAACATTGGTTATGATGACTCGGAACAACTAATATAAAGACCCTGACCTGACACCACATCAAACGAAGCACAATGGAAAAAACTCACACCCACACCAGACACACACACACTATACGCACATCACACACACACATACACACCACACAAACATACACACGCACCATACCATACCTGAAATCACCTCTCTAGTCTCCACTCTGGAATTCATACTATGAGCCCCAAGATACAGACTAACTGTCTAGTTTGGGACTCACCAGCAAATACCATTTTGTAACCTAGCTATAGGTAATATTTTAAGCCACTCATGTCGTTTTAACTTACTGTAAACCCGTGAACCCGCTTACTGTATTACCTGGACAATAAATATTTTTCTATTTTCTATTTCTATTTTCTACCTATTATATTCATGACTGTTAAAATAGAACATTAATTTGTTGCGATAAAAAAATCACAATAATTTATGTAATGGATGATGTATGCTAATATGTACCTAGAGGGGCTTGTGGCTAAGTAATAACAGCCGCACGGGACGATCGGTCAGGTGAAGCTACGCTTGCCGCGGTTGGTACGTGGATTGGTGACCATCTTCACATACCAAGACCCCATGCCTCGGAAAGCAAGTTAAGCCGTTGGTCCCGGCTGTCATACGTGGATCTTTGATAGTCATTAGGGGTCATCAGTAGCCCGAAAGTTTGGCAACCAGTGTTACAAAGGGGTATCGTATTAGCCAATAACTGGGCTGTGGAGGTCAGATAGGCAGTCGCTCCATGTAAAATACTGGTTCAGCTGCATCCGGTTAGACTGGAAGCCGACCCCAACATAGCTGGGAAAAGCTAGGCAGATGATATATGAAGCTAATATGTACCTACACAGTCTTGGTTCAATGCTTATACATTGCATAGTATTCACTTACCTACTGGACATAAAGTTATACATTAAATCTATACCCACAACCCACATCTATACAGAATGGCAGGGGACATCGACGCCCAAACTTTAACCATGGATTCAGTACATGAGTTTAGACCCCATAGCGTCGAAATTTTTCGTCGGTTATCAAAAAAAAATCTTCTGTTTCATAGAAAAGTGGTCACCTACGCGGTCAAAATGTATGAAACAGCAATTTTTTTTTTAATAACCGTTGAAAAATTTCGACGCTATGGGGTCTAAACTCATGTGCTGAATCCATGGTTACAGTTTGCGCGTCGATGTTCCTGCCACCCTGTATATTATTTATACTTTTATAGGACTCGCTCTTAGTGTATGTATTTGTTACCGCGTTGTTCTTCTACTACGCAACGAATTTTAATACAGTTTTAGTCATCATTTAGGATTTTTTCGGAATTTTTTGTAAAGTAAGTGAGTTCATACAGTTTCGTGTTTTTTTTTTTGTATTATAATGAATTCACAAGAAAGTCGCCCATAATTTGAAACATAGTTTTAAGACCATTGTAAATAATTATTATCTTTTCTGTTTCAGACGTCGTGTATATCGGTGCTTTGAATCCATTTCACTGCGACCTTACTCAACTGTACCTGATCAATGGAAAACACGTGTTATGTGAGAAACCTTTATGCATGAACACACGTCAGGCCGAACTTCTGATAGACCTTGCTAGGAAGAAGAAACTGTTCCTCATGGAAGCAGTGTGGTCCCGTTTCTCTCCTGCTTACGCAGAAATGGAGAAGGAGATAGAAAATGGAGACATTGGAGAAGTGAAGTTTTTGGAGGTCAACTTGGGATTTTTTAGTGAGAGTGAAAGGGTTAAGTGAGTAATTTTCTTCAAATTTTAGCAATTTTTTTGTTATTTTCTAAAAGAATTCCGGCGGCATCTGTAGTTCCGCAGGACGTAGAGAGAAAAAGCTTATCTAAAGCTTCAAGATTCTGTAATTCTAGTGTGATAGCACGCTCTTAAATAGCACGACTTACAAATCTGTTTAAACTTATTTGCATATTGCATACTCAGCCTATAATGTTCCCACTGCTGGGACGCAGGCCTCCTCTCTGTGTGAGGGAGTTTGCCGTAATGCACCACGCGTGCCCAATGTGGGTTGGCACATGTCTTTGAATTTTTGGTTCTAGGACGTGCCAGTTTCCTCACGATATTTTTTTATTGTTAAATGGGCCAGCAGTGCGATTCTGTAACCATCTCACCGTGAAAAGTTAGGTTGAAGTGAGCGTGGAGTGAGCTGTCATTCCAACTAATGCTAGAGATTGACACTATTGGCAGCTCACTCTAAGCTCACTTCACCTAACTTTTCACGGTGAGATTTTTACAGAATCGATCGACTGCTATTGACCTCGATCATGCCTGATGGAAAGCGATGGATGAGGTCCATGATGGAACGAGCGTGCCCAGAAGATGCTTCATCGATTAACTTCGTTTAAGTTATTTACCTAATTATTGTTTTCAGTAAGAAACAATACGGCGGTAGTGCAGTTCTAGACGTTGGGGTGTACGTTCTGCAGTTATCACAATTAATATTTAAAGAGTGGCCAATCAAAGTGGAAGCTATCGGCAACTTAAACGAAGACGGGGTAGACTATACGGAAACGATTATCTTGGAATATGAGGGCGGGAAGCGGGCTGTGCTCAATACTCATACGCAGTTGCAGTTGATTAACCAAGCCACGGTGTATGGAACAGAAGGACGCATTACGGTAAACCTTATAAGTTCTTAAAAAGTATTTTTGGTGTATTCTTTTTCTTACTGATAACCTAAAAATAGTGATAGCCAATAATAAGGGCTTCGATTTACGTTCGGACCAACGCAAGCACTTTACTTTGTGTAATTTATTTCAACCGACAGCCGACTTCTTCACGATGTTTTACTTTACCGTTTTGAGAGCAGCGTCAAAACGGTAAATCTTGTTAAAAATGCGAGGGCCCCACCAAACCGCAATACGCTTCGTGGTAGACTGACGGCCCACTCGCTCTCTTAAAGAAGAGGTCTGAGTCCCTGTATTGGGAACATTACAGGCTAATTATTAGTGTACATTTTAAATATTTTTTAAAGATCTTTTTATAAGATACTTTAAATAAGAATTAATCTGTTATACAGTTGCTTTAACATCAAAATAAACGGAAGCCTCTTAAAATACGTTTCTCTTAAAGTTAGCATTAACTAGTACTTAACCAAGTACCTAGTACTTTACTAATTTATTCTAACAATAAAAAAAAAAACTTTATTTTCAGCTGAAGCCGCCATTTCACTTCCCAGACAAAATGATTTGCAGCGATGGAAAAATGAAAGAATTCAAGCTACACCCGTCGAAAATTCCGTACAATTTCGAAAACAGTGCGGGTTTGGTATACGAAGCACTTGAAGTTGCTAGATGTATCAGAGAAGGTGGGTTCTTTTATCATATTCAGGATCACACGGATGACTCTCGGCGATAATTTAACCTATTCACTCGAGACTTGAAATCTCCCAGGAGATATCGAGAAACACAGACTCCGGCAGGGAGTTCCACTCCTAAGGTGTACATAACAATATAGTGGTTCTAGCATGCCAAAAGCTGTTTGTGGGTACGGGTTTACGCTAACGTCATAACTTGTTGATGGAAATATGACGTTATGACTCGCCTCATAACTGGTCGCCCGATGTGTAAAGGGCTTGGAAGAAGTTAAGAAAAAAAAATTGTTGTTCCAAACAAAACAAAAATAAATTTTAAAAAAATCACATCTTTTCGTTAGATCAATCACTTCGCAGTTCACTACTGGCTCAGCCGCTCGATTCTGTAAAAATCTCACCGTGAAAAGTTAGGTGAAGTGAGCTTATAGTGAGCTGTCAATAGTGTCAATCCCTAGCATTAGTTAAAATGATAGCTCACTCCACGCTCACTTCACCTAAGTTTTCACGGTGAGATGATTACAGAATCACGGCAGGTCTCTCCCAGGTTGTGCCACAAAAAAAAAACTGACGCACAGCAATGCTTGCGGTAGCAAGCAAACAGCAAATTTTCGTACCAAAAATAAAAGTCGTTTCTCAGCAATTATTTTTTTAAGAAATGTTACATAATGTGATGTACAGACTGCGTACTTGACGGCTGTGATAGGTCTTTTTACATCCTGTATAAAAGCTCATAATCATTTCTCATTTCTAGGTCTGACAGAATCACCACGGATGACCCTCGGCAACAGTTTGACTTTGGCAGTTCTGGAAACCAAAGTTCGAGACAAGTTGGGAGTGCGTTTTGATTGTGACTCTTCTTAAGAATTATTTTATTAAAGTTTGTTTACATGATCATATCCTTTTTTTTATTAAAATAATCTTATACGAATGCGAATACGTTAAAAAACTAATGCCCTTTCACATTATGGTTACAAGACCACTTTTCCTGACGGGTTTGTTTGGACTTTTTCGGCACTTAACAAATTTTTTTTACGATTCCTGAGCATTTGAACAAGGTCGTAGAAGTTTATCGCCCACAATAAAACGATTCGGAATGATTATTTTAGGAGCAGAACCAGTCAACCAAAACAAGACTAAAATATATTAATGCACACACGAGTAAATTGTTGGTGGAACATAAATCTCAGTTCTAACCAAACTTATGTTGAAAGTAAGTAATACATACTTCCAGTCCGCAGATAAAATTCTACTGTTTGATAAGTTTGTTAGACAAAAAAATATCATTAAAAATTCATTGAATTGTGTTTCTGTGAAATATATTTCATTCAAGTATAGTCTTTGAAACAATAATATACGAAATAAAAATATAAGGACCAAATATTATTTTAAACATTTTCTGGGAAACGAAATTCTATGAAATTTCTGTTTGCGAATCAAGGGGACACTAAATATAATGTATACGTAGCTTAGTGACAGCTTAAAAGCAAATGTGCTATGTTTACACCAACGGATAGTCAGCCGCTGATTATGAGCCAGCTCACTGTGAGCCCCAGTGTGAATCATCTCGTCTGCCTAGTCTTCCCAACTAAGTTGGCGTTGATCTAGTCTAACCGGATACAGCTGAATATTAGCAGTATTTTACATGGAGCGACTGCTTATCTGACCTCCACAACCCAGTTGCTGGGTAATACGATACCCCTTGGTAAGACTATGGCTGTCAGACTTTCGGGCTTCTGTCAACACGTAACGACTGCCAAAGATGCACGAGTGACAGCCGGGACCAACGGCTTAACGTGCTTACGTTTAGTCGTTACGGGTTACGGGTCGCTTAGTCGTTACGGGTCGTCAGAAGCCCGAAAGTCTGACAACCAGTCTTACCAAGGGGTATCGTATTACCCAGTAACTGGGTTGTGGAGGTCAGATAGGCAGTCGCTCCATGTAAAATACTGGTATTCAGCTGCATCCAGTTAGACTGGAAGCAGACCCCAACATAGTAGGCAAAAGGCTAGGCAGATGATGATTAAATGTAAATACAAATGTCTTTGTAACGAAGCCTTTTTAAGTACTACTTTCTTTGTTAGATTTGATTTGTAAAAGCAATAGAAGTGTTTGCCAAAGTTGATGGATAACGTGAAAAACACGGTATACATAATATTGATAGAAAAATCAACTAGGGCGATTGTATAAAACTTTTTAACTAACCATTTTTTTTTGTTTCAAGTGATTTCTAAGTTGCTGTTTATTCATTAGTTTACAACTTTTCTCTTACCAGTTTCGATTTTCAGACTTTGCTAATAACTTTTGAAAATCTGCAATTTTAATAAAAGTTCTTTTGCGGTGTTAAAAGAGTAAAATTGGCTCGTTCAGCGTTTAAAAACAAACCTTTGAAGACTGATAGAATTTTTAATGTGATTCTACTCTTTAAGAATTTTTATATATTATTTTGCGTTTTTTTTTTTTTGGTCTTGTTGTATAAAAAAAAATGCGGGTTAATGATCACCAGATGTGTTTCTATGGACAAGGGGCCCGTGGCTAAATAATAACAGCCACACAGGTCGATTGATCAGGTTAAGTTATGCTTGCCGCGGTTGGTCTGTGGATGGGATCTTTACATACCGAGACCCCTCCGTGCCTCGGAAAGCACGATAAGCCGTTGGTCCCGGCTGGCATTCGTGGATCTTTGACAGTCGTTACGGGTAGTCAGAAGCCCGAAAGTCTGAGGGGTCTCTAGTGTCTCGACACGCGCGCAACACGCGTGTGCACGCGATTTCAAACGTCAAAAGCATCGCGCGTATTTTAAATTCGCGCGATGCTTTTGACGCGATGTATTGGTGACCTGCCGGTCGATTCTGTAAAAATCTCACCGTGAAAACTCAAGTGAAGTGAGGTTGATGTGAGTTGTCAGTAGTGTCAATCCCTAGCATTATTTGGAATGACAGCTCACTTCACGTAAGTTTTCACGGTGAGATGGTTACAGAATCGCACAGCAGTGCCTACCTCGCCAACACACGTATAAATACGCGCGAAACGATTGAGACAAGGACAAGGTCTAACGCGAAAAGGCACCACCATATTCTCATAAAAGTAAAAAGTGGTACCTACTCTTAAAAAAAAATACGACCATTTTTATTTAGCAAAATAAACGTGGATTTTGCCTATCCAATAAGTATTTATTTGAGAGAAATCGAGTAAGAAGATACTCAAAAACTTACTCAATATCTCAATTCGACGCTCCTAATGCGTGCCTATAAATTATCCATTAGCATGTAATGCTCTCAGAATCCGTTTTGAAATCTTTTCTCCCTTAGCGCCGTAATATTTAGGACGTTTCGTATATCGCTGCCATTCTTTCCGGGTCGATTTACAAGGCATTAAAGTGCCATCAATATGTGAAGGGTATATTGAAACTCCTACGCCTTTAATTCTCTCGTGATCACGCCTTCTTTTGTAACCCCGACGGAAACAGGGGTGTTGTAACTTTAATTCAAGCCTATTTTTTACAAGCTTTTATTTAACTTGCCTTGTTAGTTAGCTGAGCGTGGAGTCCTGGGTTCAATTTCTAAGTCGGTTATTGTTATTTTGGTTTTCCATTTGGAATTCTTCATTAACGCCCGAATTTTGAAGTTGGCAATGTGACTCGGAAAGCACGTAAAGCCGTTGGTCCTGTGCCTGATTTCTCTCCGGTCATGCCGGATAGCCGTCCCATCGGACGATGAGATGAGGGCAGAGTGAGTGTACAGACCTGTGTCTACAATACCTCCCGCGTCAAAGGCTAAACTCCGTTGAGATTGTCCACTATGGCCGAAATATTATGGAGAACTATTAATTGTGTATTGGTCAAATCTTGCAAGCTGAATTAAAACCACTTCCTCTTATGCTACGGAGTTGAAATTTTACATGTTGACTCTGTTTCGAAGACAATGCATTTTTATAATGCATGACCTGATTATACATCCAGGATTGGCTCCAGACGAAGGAACGCATATTATTATGATAGTCCGTTTTAAAGTCGTTTATTTTTTACGAAGATATAACTATTATACAATGGTGCAAGGATCTTTGGCACGTGGCTAATATTGGAACTAACGCCGTCTTGTTTTGTCAATATACAATGACAGTGACAATTTCACAAATGTTTACATAATTAGCTTATAATGTTCCCACAGATGGGATACAGACCTCCTCTCGGTGGAAGAGAATGGGACCAGTGCGGGTTGGCGGGTATCACATGTCTTCGAGTTTTTGGTTCTAGGACATGTCGGTTTCCTCACGATGTTTATCTTCACCGTTTTGAGAGCAGTGGTGATGAAATAATTTACACAAAGTAAAGCGCCTCCTTGGGTTCGAACCCACGACCTACAACTCGTATGTCGCGACCGTTACCGCTGGGCCACCACTGCTCACAAAGTTTACCCACAATCAATGTCATACAGCCTCCAAAAGATCTTTGCAGCACTCTACCTGCATAGTAACCGGGCCGTAACTTTATCAAAATCAAAAGTCATTTATTCAAATTAGGCTGAGAATCAGCACTTTCTAAAAGTATATAAGACAATCCCCCAAAACCACCGTTTACCACTTCCTAGTGCTTTCGCTGGGAAGAAGCGGCGCAACAAACTCTATGTTAAAATTATGTAAAATCTAAGGAAACAAAACAAAACAAACGTTAACGGAAGCCATTTAAATACCAGACACATTTTATGTTAATAATCTAAATTATAAATAATACTCCTTTGCTCCAAACTCTTTGTTAAAAGCAAAAGACAATTTATGACAGAACTCTGTAAGCTATGGTAACTTTCGTCGAGACTATTTTGAATAATTAGGTCCTATATAAATACCCTGTATAATGTATAAAAGATCACGTAAATCACGAACTGGAGGAATAGTTCGTGATTTACGTGGTCATTTTGTAACCAAACGTTTCAACAAGTAAAACTTGTAAATCATTTTCGCTTCGAGTGGTAATACAGAGGTATTAAGAAGCGAGGTAAGTATCTTTTCTAATTGTATCATAATATTTACATTTCAGTAAAGCATTAAAATTGATCCATTTTATTCCTGTTTTAAGTACCAACGGCGCAAATATAACAACCTAATTGGGAGCTATATGTTTGAGCCGTTTGGGGTTGAAACACTAGGGCGTTGGGGTCCGAGTGCTCATCGAATTTTTCGTGACATCGCCAAGCAGTTGGTTGACTCTTAACGTGACCAGGCTGGCCTATTTTTAGCCCAAAGAATCAGCATTGCCATCCAACGAGGTAATGCTGCCAGCCTTTTGGGCACTTATCCCATTGACAGTGATGCGGACGAATTTTTTGATGCCCAATGAGCTCCTGCCTTTTTCTATATTTTTTCGTATTATATATTTGTATATAGTATATATTAGTGTTAGTTGATATTTGTTTAACTTGAAATAAAAGTACCTACGTACTTTAATTTATGTAATAACAAACAAAAAGGACATTGTCCGGAATCGCCCTGTGCACAAGAAATATCGGACTTACACGATAATTAATTCTCTTATTAAATAATCTCTAATATATAATAAGATAATAATCTAATATATAAAAAGATATAATAATCTAATATATAAAAAGATAATCTCTAATATATAATAAGATAATCTTATTAAATTAGTTGCAAATACTTTTGTAACACGGACTAGCTGCATGCTAAAATGAACATTTTAAAGTATTTTAAAATTATGAATTCGTTTTGGATCAGAGTTCTCTGAAATGCTTACCGATCCACACATTAATATATAGGCAATTAATATTTATACAATCCATTAGACAAACGAATCCGGAACTACCTCATAACTTCATCAAAATTTCGGATACCGTTACAAATTCGCTTCATAGTTCGATAAGTAATTAATAGTCCGTTAATTTGTTTCAGAAGGTAATAGAAATGAACCCGGCTGTCGAGGTAAATGGACCTGATCATCGGGGCTCTGATCGCTGTCATAAAGCTTACTTACGACATTATCGAAGGAGTTATACGAGCATTCATTGAGATATGCCAGTTAGTTGCAATTTACTCCTTACTCGCTACCAGCTGTTGTGCACTAGCAGCTTTGTTAATAAGGTAACTAAATACTTATAATATACTAGCTGACCCCGGCAAACGTTGTTTTGTCATATAAATTATTTCTAGCTGCCCGGCGCTACTTCGTTCGCGTGGTGTCCTACCCCCTACCCTACTCCTACCCTAATTCTAACCTACTCCTACCCTACTCCTAACCTACTCCTACCCTACTCTACTCCTACCCTACTTCTACCCTAGTCCAACCCTACTCCTTCCCTACTCCTACCCTTCTCCTACACTACTCCTACCCTACTCCTACCCTACTCCTAACCTACTCCTACCCTACACCTACCCTACTGCTACCCTACTCCTAACCTACTCCTACACTACTCCTACCCTACTCCTACCCTACTCCTACCTGCTATAAACCTCACGGAGCCCGAGACCTTTCCAACGAATGCAAAACCGTGGAAATCGGTTCGTGCGTTCTGGAGTTATAGCGTCAGGAAGGAAAACCCGACTTATTTTTATATATTAGATTATATCTGCATAGTCTTTTCTCAGCTATGCGAGTACCTATTAAACTTAAAGTGATCTTTATTGTTGTCGTAATAAGGTTGCTGTTGGGTTGCAGCTATCAGAGGTAAAATAATTGCGAAATTTAGGCAGAAGCGACAGGCTAGCCCGCGAAATTTCAATTAACGAAATAGAATTCGCGACCGTTACAAGTATGTATTTAAAGAATTATAATCATTAAGTTTATATAACCTTAATTAATGAATATTTTAATATCAATCAATAGGGTTTTATGAACTTGGGAATCATAATTATTTAGTTCAAACTGACCCGCAAATTGCAAAAAACGTAAGAAAATTTGCGCGGTTTACCCTGGCGCGTCCCCGTACGTATGTTTTGAAGTACAATTTTAGATTGGAGTTTCGTGTAGGTTCTTTTCCATAAGGAACAACCAGTTGGAACCTAGCTTCTGAGGTTTCACAAGTGCCCATGTAGCTTTCTATGAAATAAAATAAATTGAATTAAAATTTTCGAGTTTTAAAAAAGTATCGTATTTGTTAATAAAAGTGATGTGTGTAGGAAATAAAAAGAGCCCGAGGTGGTAGTAAAAAGAGCCCGAGGTGGTAGTAATTTGGTTATATATAGGCTGTGTGGGTTTGCTTTCATATAGGATTTCACTGTGGGCGGAAAAATAAATTGATGAAGAAGTTCTAAACTTGTTTGCAGACTTAAGTGCGAGTCAGGGAACTTTTAATTTTATTTCGATCGCGAGAAACACGCAGTACCTAAATACCACCGAAGAATTGCCAAACTTAAGTGGCAGTGGGCAGGCCACATTACTCGCAGAACATTTGGCCGCTGGAGCCGAAAGGTTCTGGAGTGGTGTAGCGTTGGTGGACCGACGACCTTGTGAAGGCCGCAGGAACCCGTTGGATGCGAGAAGCATGGAACCGGACGAAGTGGAGGTTCTTGAAGGAGGCATATGTCAAGCAGTGGATATGTTTCTGCTGAAATGATGATTATGACCTAAATATAAAGTAGCTTTAACAGACACCATGATCTGTTAATTAGAATATTTCACTCTAGAATAATAATAATGTTTATTCACAGAAAAAATTGTACATTATTTCACAATTCGAGTGCTTAGTCTACAGTTACTGTACACAAAAGTATTAGCATTTCGGGCCGAACTAGGCATAGCCTGTATTTCAGCCCTCAACGCCGATCCCCCTGAGTTACATATACGTGTTGAAGTTATGTATTTTAATGAGCCCATATCTGAATGTACGAGCCTAATATAATATAGAAAAAAGAAATGAAATTAATTAAGAAAAAAAACTTATAAGTTAGGTAACATAGCATAGAATGTTCAATAGTTAAGTCACATCTTGTGGAGATTAGGTCATTTTATTTAGGAGTTGCTTCTCGATTTAAATAATGTAATATTTAGTCATTATCTTCAATTGTAGGCATAGATAACTGTTTATTTAAATTCGCAGCTTACTGCGGCATTAATGGCATTCTTAAGGTAATCCAAAGTCCAGTTCAACGGGCACTTAGCACACTCCAGCAAGTGGGGCATGGTGTGATTTGAAGCACCGCACTCGCACTGGGTGTTGAAAGAATGCCACTGGTGCCACTACAATCAATGTTGCCACCTACTGGGCTCAAACTATATAAAAAAAAACAACGAGAAAGGGTACCATCGACATGAAAAAGGAGAAGAAGCACCTTACTTGGATATTAATATTTCCATCCCAAAATATGGCAAACTGTAATATCGCACAAGAATATTTATTTCCCATTTAAAGTATTACCGCATTTAAATCAAATAAATTACTTTGACTTTCAAAGTCAACTCATTTATTTGAAGTAGGCCATTAGAAGGCGCTTTTGATTCTGACTTTGACTCACACCTGAGGGGAAATTCTGGTAAATTTAAGAACGTTCACAGTCTGAGGGGCAATTCTCGTAATTTTAAGAACGTTCACAGTCTGATCTCAGTCTCAATCTGTCAATAACTAAATACTTCTAATTTCCCTACATTTTGACAAGTTTTTGACATTTGTTTGTCGCTGAGATGAGACTGCGACTAGATTTTGATCGTTTTAAGTTACGAGAATTGGCCTTCTGATGCTAAGTGATGGCATCCCAATCAATGGACATCAGCTATATCATAAGCACGAAACAAACGAACGCGAACGAAAAAAACGTATTTTAGTATTTATAATTTAATTTATTAGCATAGCTAGTTGATACAATAGTAGAAAAACTAAAATGTGTGATCATCAGCATCATCGACAGCCCGACTTCAACCACTGCTGACCATACCTATGCCTCTCTTTTCATGCCAAACCCCATGCTCCTGTGCCAGCCTCATACACCCCGCTACGGTAACAATGTCGTCCGCTAATCGCCGCCGGACAAACGGAACTTTGCATGCATATGCCAAAGAAGTAACACCACCCACGCCTGGGACGATTTATTATATTAGTTTAGAGATTGTGATGTCTTACGACTTCCACGCGAACGAACTCGCGGACAGAAGCTAGTCTTGACTAATGTTATTTGATAGACCAATTACTTTGAATCTAGGTTAATGTTGAATTACAAGAACAAGTGTTGTTTTGACTTATTTGTTACAAATGGACTTATAGACTTTGTTTGTTGTGTTCCGCTTTGTTACTCCAGAATATTTATGTAATCACCTTGTTCCACTTTTGCTTGACACTTATTTATTTACTTTTATCAAGATGTAGTCGTGTTATTATTTCGTTTACCTATAGGAATTTTCCCAGAAGGTTTCTTTCTTATTGTAGGTACTCCAATAATACAATAAATTATTTGTTGGTATTTTTTGGGGACACTTCAGTCATATTTCAACAGTGGTAACATAGATGGTATGATTTTCAACCTAAAATATTGATCTCACTTCTCAGTTATAAATAAAGCTTTTTCGGCCAGACAGCTCTGTCAAAAAGAAGGTGGTCTTTATTGGAGGCCCTGGTCACGTAAGGATCACGGGGCCCCGTGTAGATAAGAGTAATAATCAAAATTTAAAAATATTAACTATTATTTTTATTTATTTACAATCACAAATGGATAGATAATTGTAATATGATTCGGAAAAGTAACTTTTAGCATTCACAAGTTAGTGGTTAAAATTTGCACTGAAAATCAATTATTTTATCATTGAATAGGGTACTCATAAGCGTAGAATGGAACGGCGGCTGCATAGAATGATTTTCTTGAGAGCAGGCTGGGGCCCCCGTCGATCACGGGGCCCTGAGAAGGACAGTTCCTTATCCCTTGATACAAGGCCTCTGCATCTACTTTTTAACCGATTAAAAAAAGTAGGTGTTCTCAAGCTCAGAGCCCAGTTCGAACGTGTTTTCCGCTTTCCACGACGCGAGTTGTTCCTACCCAATTTTTCTATACTTTCAAAGTTAAATTGTTTTTTTTTTAATTAATGTATTTTCGTAATCTTTTCACTGACTATTTAGGTACACTAGGTATTAAATTAAAAGACCAACTAACTAACTATATAAACAAATACAAAAACAAAAGGATATTTAGGCGTCGAAGTACCTACTCGTCCGCAATTTCTCTTCTGTCGTCCGTTTCTTCGTAACAAGATAATAAGATAATAATAACCGTTACGGAAGTTCATTATCTCTTTCCAATACACCTGAAATCCTTATTACAGATTTAATCTTACCCTCGTGTAACCACGATATTATTGTCCTATACAGGGTGTTTCTGATTTCGTGTTGAGTTTTCAATCTTTGTGATATAAAAAAAAATAGGCTTTCATGAGTACTGCCGACAGAAGGAAAAACTTCTGAAATGCTTTCACTGCTGGCCAAACGCAACACGTCATACTCATATATAGCTACAGATATGCTGTTAACATAAGTATGTCTGTGACGTGAACCTAGGATTTTCCCCTACCAAAACTGGCTCAACGCGCCTAAAGAAGTTTTTACTCCAAACATACCTATGATTTAATTATAATCTAAAATTGTATTACTTAATAGGATTCTTGGTGCCGGAGATACATAAGATAATATTTCGTCTAATACGATATTTTGAACACGTGAATTTCGTTTTCATTATCTTTTCATGGATGACTTTCACCATGTTTGATACTTACCTTAGAATTAATTTATATTCATTTATTTATATACTATTTTCATACTAATACGAGCTAACCCGGTAGACGTTGTTCTGACAAAATTTCAATATGATCTTGAGTTCATACTAAAATCCCATAGATAAAAGCTCTTTCAGTTTTTCCCAAATTTTACAAATTTCTGGGCAATACTTCCAGCTTTTATATTTTTATAAAAACCAGATAATTCATACAATTACGAACATCTTAAAATAAAAAATAGCCACAACCGTCCAGCGGTTCTCAAGTTATGCGCTTACCAACGAACAGCATTTCGTTTTTATTTCTATAGAAGATTTGTATTTCGTGTATCCGAGATCTTAGAATGGCTAAAGTGTATAATATTAGACATGCCTTGAGTCAAATATTTAAAAGATATTGAATTGGATTTGTCATTCAATTCTTCACAAGTGTGGCATTTTTCATAATATTTTTTTTTGTTCCCGAGGCACAGAGGGTTCTTGGTATGTGAAAATGGTCACCCATCCACGGACCAACCGCGGCAAGCGTAGCTTAACCTGATCGATCGACCCATGCGGCTGTTATTACTTAGCCACAAGCCCCTCGTTTTCATTAAATACGTGATCCAATTAAGTATAATAAAAGTATAAGCAATATGAGGAACAGTCACGACGAACAGGTCACGTAGAATGACTGGAATTAACGGCTCACTCGCAAACCTCCATTACCTTCTTTTTTGTAATTTGTATGGCGTACCATAAAAAAATATTCTATTCTGTTCTATGTTTAGCTAGATTTAGAGGAGGAGGAACTTAGCTAGCTTAGCTTAAATTCACCTTACAAAAAAAACTAAATCAAAATCGGTTCATCCGTTCAGGAGCTACGATGCCACAGACAGACATACACACACACACACCCCCACACACACACACACAGACACATCAAACTTATAACACCCCGTCGTTTTTGCGTCGGGGGTTAATCATCCAAATCGCGTGCACTAATTAGCATTCAATTAATGTCATCATCAATGCGTATCACTCAACTATCATTATTAAAGGGTGTAAAGATCCTACAATTATTATAATAAGATTAAGGCGCTTTTCCTGTCATGCGTATTATCGCCCGCGTGCGGATCCTGACCGCGTGCGGATGAATACACGCTCCTGGCCACACGCAGGACAAAGATTGCGTTTGTTGCTGCAGTGTTGTGCGTGTCGCCAGTAACTAAACTCGTGCACAAAGATGAACGTACTCCATGCGTGCGACCCGCGTCACAGTAAAAATAATACTGAAGGCAGAACAACGCCGCCCGCATCCGGTTAGCACGCACGCGCGCTGCGCGCCAGCAACCAATCCGCGTTCCGCGCGCATACCCGCATGATAGGAAAAACATGTATGAAATGGTGGGATGCGGACAGCCTGCACGGGGACCAAAGCCGCGCGCGGGTGAAAATACGCACGACAGGACAAACGCCCTTCGGTAGTGTGTAGTTGAGGAATGAAAAGGTTGGACACCTTTACGTCCCATTATATTTTCGATTCCCTATTGCCAACATTATCATATACAAGTCAAAAGTTTTAGTTGCTAGCTCTGCTCGCTTCTCGTTGACCGTCGGCGGTGGGACCATAGGACCTTACCTTAAAACCTTCCAGTGAGCACTAAGGAAGGTTTTTTTTTAACTCACCCATTAAAAAAAAACATTCCTTAGTGCTCACTTTCGTAGGACAAAGAAAGAGATGCCATAAAGGAAATAGCAGTTGAAGGGCGCGCATAATCTTCATTGTTTTCAATAGCAGACCAATCTTCTAATACAGAACAATTTGGTCTATTGTGGGTAATCTGAATCATTTTGAAGGATATCCATTGCTTCATATGTTCGAAAAATGTGCCTACTCAACAATGTAAATAACGCAGTGAATGTTGTTCAACTGTCAAAATGAAACCCATTGCTACTGACGCGTTACTCAATTACCCCGCGCTTCACACCATACTGGAAAAGCCGCTCGTTTAGAATTTCATTTAGAACAATGCAAAACTATATACAATTTACTCGTGCCGTACTCATTAGTCCCATGCAAAATGATTCTATTCCTCGTAGGCATCGTAGCGTGGCGTAGCATTGTGTTAACAACTCGTAGCGCTCGTAGCGCTCCGTAAAGTAATTTTGTAAAATTTTAACATACAGTTTAATTGAAATGTCTTCTTTTTGTTTATCTTGGATGTAAAGATTTAATCAAATAATTACTGTGGGTCAAATTGCAAAAATTGGATATAAATATCAAAAAATTGGATATGAATTCTATTCTAACCCGCATTTTAACTGAAAACAAACGTCACGCGGATATGTGATCGACGCGATCGTTTATATGAATTATGATGTACAGACGCGACTTGATCGCAAATACCTACGTCCTAATTATATAACACAGCGCGATAACCTCGTGCTTACCTACGAAAAAAAAATAACTTCAATATAATAATGACCTATTTGTTGGCGCGTGCTTCATTCTATAACAGTTTGAATTTATCTCAATTCGTAAGTTAATAAAAATTGGTCTCGCGTACACGACCATCTGACCCCAGCATTTGGCCATTGAACCATTGAATACATTTCCTATATAATCAGCCTATTAAGTTCACACACAGGCCTACTCTCTTCGACAGGGAGTGGGCGCTACCACGCGGGCCCAATGCGGGTTGGTAGATGTCACATGTCTTCGAATTATTGGTTCTATGACATGCCGGTTTCCTCACGATGTTTTCTTTTACGGTTTTGAGAGCAGTGGTGATGAAATTATTTACACAAAGTAAAGTGCCTGCCTGGGTTCGAACCCACGACCTCTAACTCGTAAGTCGGGATCGTTGCCACTGGCACTGGACCACTACTGCTCTCTTATGACATGTTTTATGATTACTTTTTCTTTTATCCACAGGTATGGTGTTTGTAAAAACGAACGTTGTTGGTCTGAACACCCAGCCGGGAAATGTATAGTAGTGGCGAGTGTAACCATGGCTGTATATGCCGCCCTGGTCATGCTATCTAGGTTGTTCTCAACATGATGATTACATCATGTGTGCCTTCTGTTATTATTCAAATCTAACTATGATTAAAAGGTTATTTGGATGTATGGTGTTTTATTATTACTACTACTACTACCGGCAAAATTACGGCACTAATTAATGGCGGTACTATCGGCAAAATTTATATCTGTCCACCCGTAAGGACTGCCTGCTTGTAGCGCATATTACAACTCGACCTAAAAAGGATCCTCTTTTGTTTTACTTACGGACGCAGCTGTGGTCATCATGTGCACGGGATTTTGTTTTCAAAAGGGTCAGATATAGGTTTTGGCGATAGTACCTACTTAGTGTTATTGAATATTATATTAACAATAAAGTCCGAGAATAAACATGCAACTTTAGAACAGTGTGAAGTGTCAAATAATATTCATAATTGTGTGGTCGTCAATTATGAATATTTCCATACGTAGTTATAAAACTTCGATAAAGATTCGATAGAGATTAATGGTTGTAGAGTTGAGGGGCTCGTGGGGTAATAACAGCCACACGGTTGCTTCGATTGGTCCATGGATGAATGAACATCTTTGGTTGTGGTTAACTTAGTTGGGAAAAAAAGCATAGCAGATGATGATGACACAAACAGGCGGTCCAGCGTCATGAGGTATTCTTACGATGTCGGCTATACCTAAGAGTATAGAGCTACTGCGGACCCACCGTAACCCTGGCCGTACCCCTGGTGGTACGGTGGGTTTTTTAAAGTTAAACGATACCACTGTATGAAGTGAACGTAGTGCTGTGCTGATGAAGATACTAGACGGACAGAAAATGACAAACAGATATCTCGCATATTAATGACTCATTGCAAATAGTTAAACAAAATAGGTATAGACTGAGCACATCAAGCTACTACAATTTGTCAAATTTCTTTAATAGATTTTCAACTTTATCGCTAAAGCATTAAGGGTTCAAGGTTGATTGGGAAAATTTTACAGTTTCGGGTAGTTTGACCTGCTGGCGTGAAAATCTCGCGATTTGTTTATCCAAGTGCTGATTTTTCAATCGACAGATAATGTTTATTCGCAGAATAAAATTGACATCTGACAGTTTTTGTACGGAAGAACGGTCAAAAATCTAAAATTATTCCTTGGATAAAATTATCTGGCGTTGGGAATAATCAGCCCCTAATCATACGAAACCAGAACCCTATTAATATCTAATCTTTATTCGATTGTATTTTCGGATGTCGACAGCGATGCAGAGGATTTACGACGCCATATTTTGTTTTATTAATGTTAATAGATTTAGTTTGGATATTAAAAAAAAAAATGTATATAAGTAGTTTATCAGCCATCTTGTTACCATAACACAAGCATTAGGTTGCAAGTAGATATACCTAAGTTGTTCTATGTCAATTTCATTTTAATTCTAAATAAACAATTTTACTGTATTTTTTACATTATTTAGTTTCACCTGTCCCGATGTTTGTCTGTAATCAAATCTTGCAAGTTAAATTTGATCCACTTCCCGGATACCGATTGAGCTGAAATTTTGCATACATGTGTAAATCGGACGACAATGCAAAATCATTATGACATGGAGCTGATCTGATGATGGAACCGGAAGGTGGCCATAGGAACTCGTTATTTAAATGAAACGAACCCATCGTGTTTGGACTCGTTTGATCTGTCTTGACGAGTACTTTGGTGCTAGATGGTAACCAGGGTCTGATGATGGAGCTGGAAGATGGCCATAGGAACTCGGTAATTAAACGACATAACCCCATCGAGTTTGAGCTCGTTTGATTCGTCTTGACGAGTAGTTTGATGCTAGATGGTAACCAGGGTCTGATGATGGAGCTGAAAGATGGCCATAGGAATAGTTCTTTTTATTAACAAGTAATAAAAGCTTGTTTTTTTTAAGATGAATAACCCTTCCACGACTTCAATCAATTGATTCCGGAAATTCATAATTTATTTGTTTTTTATTGGATTATTATGATCTGCTTTCAATACACGGGGTCGGCTTATATACCACGCAGTCAAGATTTAATAATATCCTTACAATATCTTATTATTTTCTACCAAATATTGGGGAAAACTCAATTTGATTTTACAAATCAAAGTCAATAAACTTTGACAAGACTTTATTAGGTATACGGCGTGTACCAGAAATGTATATAAGACTGTGGTACAATAATCGCGGAACAATAATTAGCTGTATGGGACGAAAACTTCAGTACCTACCTACTCAACCCAAATGGACGGCTGACGATTTTTTCGCGACTACAATGTTTGCCGGGTACTTGTGGCGGCATCTAGATCGCCACATGCGAACTACGCATCCCACTGACGTTACACAAAATCCTGCATCGCGCAAACAGAGTTCACCGCGTAACTAGTATAGGTAAGTACAGGTTGGCAGGATTTTGATAACCGACGAAAAAAATTCTACGCTGGGGTTGTAATCATGTACAAAATCATGATTTCGGTTTGCGTGCCGATTTCCCTGCCAACCTGTTTATACAACGTACTGAGATCAATCCAAGGGCAGTTAAGTAGCCCACTACACTCGTCTGGTCAGATGATCCTTTCTTTGAAACAGGATGTAAAGTTCACTCGTCCTCCATAACGAGTGATCCCGAGATCCTCTTCCTCGAGAGTGATCCTGTTTCTCATACCTCTTTAGAGTCTATAATTATACTCAACCCAAATGTATGAGATGGCTGATTATTATTTCGCGACCGGCGACTACGATGTTATTCACACCTACAACTAAAAAAGACCACACATTTCTAAAACATGCTGTATATCTAAAGGTAATAATGTCGTTATTTAGAGGTCCTCTTAATTTGTACAAAAACGATTTTATTAGGTTATTACGTTGTGAAACAGATTCCGTAATAATACAAAATAATGAGATAAAAATCAGATACTTAAATTAACCTGTTTGATAAAATAGAAGGGAATTATGTAGCCTTCCGCTATTCAATCATTTCTACTTCTGGGAAAATTTAATTAAACATAATATTAAATGAATTTTAGAGGTGAGACTAGAGATGGGATTCCAACAGGTAAAACCCCGAGAAAATTTAATTTTCGAGTAAATTTCCAGATAATGGGTATTTATTTTTATAAGAACGAAGTAATTTTAATAAGATAGATTCTAATTCATATTATTAAAATTACTTCGTTCGGCATATAGCATGGTAGTAATTAGTATGTAGTATGTATGTATAGTATAGCTACTATAACGCTACTATATGCTATGGTATAACGTGCATAGCATAGGTAGTGTGCATAGTAAAGCATGCATAGCATATGCGTGAGTGCATTTTGCTTTGACAATTTTGTCCATTGTATGAGGTCAAGCACCAAAAACAATATACATAATCAACCTATAACGTTCCCACTGCTAGGATACAGGTCCCCTCTCTGTGAGAGGGAGTGGGCTGTAATCCACCACGCGGGCCCAGTGCGGAAACGTAGATGTTTTCGAATTTTTGGTTCTAGAACAGTTTCCACAAGATATTTTCCTTCACTGTTTTGAAAGCAGGTTGCTGCTGTCAGACGTAAACTAAATGGGAAAGGGATGTAGGTATAAACGCCAGCACATCAAGTTACTACAATCTTTAGTAAAGGAAAAAAGAAAAATGCATTTATTGGCAGCAGATTTTCAACTTTATCGCTAAAGCATAAGGTTAAAGTTGATTGGGAAAATTTGACAGTTTCGGGTAGCTTAATGTGCTGGCGTCTGTACATTTTCGCTTTTAAGTACTTAAAACATAAAAAGCAATAAAAAGTAAACAAGAAAAAGCAGTTTTTATTCACACAGATCATTGGAGCGAAACGACGAAGGTTCTATGTTTTCGGAGCACAAGTAAAATATTGGGTCAGAAACAATAATTCAAACCTTTGCCAATATTCATGACATGAAATAGAAAATTTTGGAGCCGTCTTTATCTGCAGGACCTATGAATCTCATAATTCTTGGGAAAGAAATTGGTTTGTATTTTGTTTTGACTTGAGTACCTAACGCCTACTTTTAAATGTGTAGCAACAAGTCGCAGATCTGCGTGAAAATAGAAACGAGTAGTGCGACTGCGAGTACCTGTAACCCTGTAACCCATGGATTGGAACGTTGAAAAGAACATTAATGCTATTTTAGGAAGCAAAATAAAGAAGATTAGGTACTGGAACTGCGATTTCTATGCTCTGCACAGAAAATTTCATTCGTAGGTAGGTAGTACAGTCACGAGCAAAAGTATATGTATACATTCGGCTTTATTCAAAAGCGATTTACTCCTTTATTTTTTAATGAAATTTTATGTTGTTACGAACATAGCATTTGCAAACCCTAGACAAAACATAGTAGGTAAGTACAGACGCCAGCTGGCAGGTCACCTTAATGCTTTAGTTGAAAATCTATTAAAGAAATTTGACAGATTGTAGTAACTTGATGTGCTGACACCAAGCTACTACAATCTGCCAAATTTCTTTAATAGATTTTTAACTTTATCGCTAAACCCAAACATACATACCCTCAAAGTATTATAGGCAATGGTGTATCACTGATATTTGGCCACTCATGTTTTAGGCCCATGGAAAGGCGAGCGAAAGTCGTGAATCAGGCACAAATCCAGACTGCTGGTTGCTACTGAGACATTTTATTTATATAAGTATAAAAAAATATCTCCATTCATAAACGTTGCTTAAGGTCAAGTAGTGACTGTTTAACCACACGTTTTTGACGTTTAAACGTCACTTAACTTTAATCATCGTTTATAAACCCCATTGACTGTCGGTGGGCCATCGCTTGCAAGGTTGTTTTTCCAACCCTTTCCCATGGGGTTAGTCTGAAACTACAAAACACCAGCTGCTCGGATATATTTTCTTTACGGACGCTTTTAACGTTCTGCATCGTTCTCACGTGCATAATTTTGAACATGAATGATGTAACCAATACTTTGTAACAATATTATTATGATTTAAAAGAGTGTCCATGGAGTTTCTTGCCCGTTCTTCTCCATAGGTACCTACGCTTTGGAATGGGCAACTAGCTTCATCTTTTTGACTGACCGACCTTGACAATTCAAAAGTGCCTGTAATTAGTTTATTTGAAATAAATATTTTGAGTTTTGAGTTTGAGTTTGTGTGCAGGCTTTATAAATCTTTTGGTACTTCAGTCTTTAATATCGTCGGAAAATTTAATCTTACAAATTGCAGCGAATTAAGATGTAATTAATTGATATCGATAATTGCGTCTTGGAAAATTAAATTGAAGACTCTAAAAATAGGATAATATTTTCCAATAAATACGTAGGTACTGCCCACATGGATCATTGGAGATTGGATTGTATTGGAGATTTCTTTAAAAAACAAATAACCTTAACATCACCTTTTACCTATTTTTCTGTTTATTGGTGAAAAGTATAAAATAAGACTTTTATGTTGTGATTTTTCATGAAGCTGTTTTAAATATATCCTACTTTATATTCACTTTCATAAACTACTTATTTGTATCCCCATTGTATCTATTTCTATCTTATCATAATTATGACTTATCGAAGAATGTACCTATATTAATAAGTTAAAGAATTTACTTAGTAGTTTTGGATTGTATTTGTGGAATTTTCATTCACAGTATTTACGTATGTCTTCACAATTTATTAATTACGACGAGTATTTCTTTTGTGATTGCCAAACTACTTGCGTACCCAATTAGGCCGCAGCAGACACAATTTGTCGAAGTGGGGGATTACAGACCCATTCAACACCCAATACGAGTGCGGTCCTTTTGACCAGACCATGCTCTTCTGACCAGACATTGCTGGAGTACCGTAAGTGCCCGTTCACCTGCACCTTAGATAACCTAAATAATGCCACTGATGCCACAATCAACGGGGCCACCTACCTGAGCACAAACTATATGTTAAAAAAAAAACTACGAGCAAGAATACCATCGATACGAAAAGAAGATCAAACTTGCAAAAAGTCACGAATGAAGTGTAAAGAAAACCAACGAACAAATAATACCAAAATAATGAGATTTATTCCACTCAGAGCACTGATGTCAACAGCACTTGACCGAACCGCACCTGAGCACTTCCACGAACCGCACTGAAACAAAATTTTGTTAATGCGGTTCGGTGGAAAAGTTTATTAATATTATTTTCAAGCAAGAAATAATAATAATAATAATTTTATTTGTGCAGTTGAAAAACATACATAAGTAGGTACACAGAATTGAAAATATATTGTACAATAGAGTCACATTATAGGGCGAACTGATGCCTCCAAAACTAGGCCAAAAGCCTGTGTTTTAGGAGCCAAGGTTCCTCCAGGTATGACATACAACTGGTATTGAGTGTCGTGCAGGTACTTATAGTAACACAACATAAATTAAACTAACAGCGCCTTAATTTAAATACAGCATTAGTTCATTTAAGAGACAATTGTAATAAGATTCTGAACAATTGTGAAATATTTATCAAATCGTAATAAACAAAATTTTCCTTTGGAATAAAAACTTACCTACCCGACAACATGATGGAAACATTCCCGGAGAGGAAAATTAATTTAAAATGGAGTGGCTGCGATGAAAAAAGAAGTCTTACATTCAACATTATTATATTTCAAACGAGTAATTAACGCGAAATACATAAATTAATATTAGAATTTCCTCAACTTATTCTTTGACTTATTTGAGAATGGTAATTAAAGGCTCTCCAGTGCAGCCGTATAGAGTGAAAGCCAACTGTACCGAATTAGAAACTGGACTTCACTTGTACACGTTTAATTTAGTAAAATAAAAAATATTGTAAACTAAAACATAATGAAGGACACAGCACGGTTCTTAATATTTCAAAAGATTAAGTTATAACTCTGAGGCGACGTCCCTGGTGTTAGAGCCCTGGTAAATTTCACTATTACGCGTCGGTCACGATACGTTCTACGTTCGTGCGTCCTATGACTCCCGCAATTAATAAATAATCCTAAATGGGTAACAACGCACCAAGTCAATCTGTTATCGCAATCAATCAATTTACCGCAATAACGCATTCGATATTATCGACCGATAATAACGCTTTTGTGGGGGAGAGCCTTAAAGCTAAACAATAAGTACGAAGTCCTTCTCTGTTTAGTTTTTTTTAAACAAATGAATGTCATTTTTTTTTGTTGGTATTTACAATACTTATACTTACCAACAATCTGCCCTACCGCACTAAGTTGGGGTTGGCGTTCACCCTATGCGGCTGCACGTTAAGTTTATTAATGCTTCAGTTTACAAAAGGGTGTTTGGAGCCTCCTTTATACCTGTGTTAGGAGAAAAGTACCTACCTGCATATGCTGCTGAATACCAGTATTTTACATGAAGCGACTGCCTATCTGACCTCCACAACCCAGATACTTGGTAACACGATACCGTTTCATAAAACTGGCTTCTGACTACCCGTAACGGCTGTCAAACATTTACGACTGGCAGCCGGGAGCAACGCCTTAACGTGCTTTCCGGGGCATGGAGGGGGCTCTGTATGTAATGAATAGTCACACATCCGCGAACCGACCGCGGCAACCATAGCTTACCTTCCATCGACCCGTATGGCTGTTATCATTTAGCCACAAGCCCCTCTTTCCTACATCAAAAAGATAAAGAAAGTCTTAAAAAATAAAATTCTTGAACATAAAGTTTTCCACTAACAACCGAGAAAACCCAGGACAGACTTAACTGAACCAACTGAAGTAATTTGTATACAACCTGTAGCGTCGCACCTTTTTGTAAAAAAAAATCAATATTATGTTGGCAACACTTACCTATATAAGAGAAGTGTCGGTTTGGGTGTGGTGCAACTACTTTGTTTCACTTTGTAGAACAAACTACAACTTTTCCAACATCTGTGAGTTCTGTAAGCGTTTTCTTTTGTTTTTATTAACTTTCTACTTTTGAAATCTTCTAACAAGGTTTCTGTAATGGTTGTACTATACGTATATTATTAGGAATTATAATTATGAAATTGGCGTTTTGTCGAACTGGCCGCTTTGATTTCAAATATCTGGCGTTTGGTTAAGAATTCCAAATTCTAAATTAGGCTTATATATTTGTGTTTCGTATGTAGTGGTTTATTTGTTTTCGTGTCATTTAATTTTTCTTTGACATCGTTCTGTTCACAAGCGTAGCAAAACCCTGCGTCCTAATCGAAAGCGATTGTCGCAAGTAAACGCGAATAGGTACGCGATCATTAATTATAAATGGAAAACTTAAAATGTTGTGTTATTTGTGAATACGAGTTCCACCGTAGCACTAGCGCTACAGAAAGAGCTCAAAGGATAAATTATGTGTAATGGGGAAACTAAAAAAAAAACACTGTACGTTTTTGGTTCCAACGTTTTCGTTCTTGAAATTTTGACCTGCGGAACAAACCTCGTGGACGATGAAAAATTTAACGTGATCGTGGAAACGGATCCATCGCAAAACACTTCAGAGTTAGCGGCAGCCTTCGGTGTGAGTAATAAAACAAATTTAATTCTCTTGAACAAATTGGAAAAGTTAAAAAGCTTGAAAAATGGGTACCGCATGAATTGAGTGAAGCACATCAACAAACACGCGTCGAGTGCTCCGTTACATTACTCAACCGTCACATTAACGAGGGGATTTGGAATTGTTTTATTACTTGTGATGAAAATTGGATCCTGTACGATAATCGAAAACCCTCATCACAATGGTTGAACCCAGGAAAACCGACCACATCCTGACCCAAGCGAAAGTTGACTCAGAAAAATGCACTGGAAATTGTCTGGTGGACCAGTGCAGGAGTCATCCTCTACAGCTTTCTAAAATCTGGCCAGACAACTATGACAGATCTGTATTGTCAACAATTCCAAACCATAATGGAAAAGCTAGCCGTTAAACAACCGAGACTGGTCAATTGCCCTAGCCCGCTGCTGTCCCACCCACAGTCTTAAGGTCTTTGGTCCATCTAGCTGGGGAACGTCACACAAGGTCGCTCTATGAAGCAAGCTATGCTCGCAATTTCTTTGAAGGATATGATCAGAAACAAAATTATCCGGAAAAGAACCAATGTTACCGACATTGCTTGCAGAGTAAGCAAGCTCAACCTATAGCTAAATTAATAACTGAGGTACAAAATGTACAACCTTACCTCACCTATTTAATTAATCATATCGTTTATAAGCAATTTTTTTTTTACCCACCCAGTTACTCGTATTATCTGAAAACGCGCCATCTTACCCAGACAGTGAATTACGTTCTGAAACTTCCAAGGCGTTCTAAGGCAATTCCTTTTTGCAGCCAATTAGTCCTTTTAAATTTCCGGACCAACTCTTGGAAATTGCTGTAAACTTTGTCTAATAACGGCTCTTAACCAAATATATGGTAATTAACAGGCAATTAAGACATACGCAGTACGATTACCTGTCTTAGAAGTAGGCATAAATAATGACTTTCTTAAGACCATATTAAGTTTCTGAAGATGAGTAAAGAATTAATGATTTTGAAGTTCTTTGCATGATTAAAGTTTTGCGTTTTGAGTTAAGGCTTCTCTTCTTTTGAACAAGTATCGAACATCAGAAGGGCGTACTTATTTAATTTTAATTTATAAGCAACCACATGTTTGTTACTTACAGCTAATATGAATGATGTGTGTTTCTATGTAGGTAGCATAATCAGCCTTTAATGTTCCCACTGCTGGGACACAGTCCTCATCTCGGTGAAAGGGAGTGGCCCGTAATCCACCACGCGGGCCCAGTATAGGTTTGGTAGGTGTCACATTTTTGGTGTCTGTCTTAAAATTTTTGACTCTAGGACATACCGGTTTCCTCAATGTTTTCCTTCATCACTGCTCTCGAAACGGAGAACAGTGGTGATTAAATAATTTACTCACAATAAAGCGCCTGTCTGGGTTCGAACCTACGACCTACAACTCGTGAGTCGCGAACATTACCTCTGGGCCTCGACTGCTCTCAACGAATAGTAAACGCGAAATAGAAAGGAATTTTACAGGTAAATCTGTGAGGTAAATGTTCACTTGCCGTGAGCATTACTTCGAACGCCATGTCGAGCATTCGCATTATCGTTACATTGCATGGCAATGCTTTTTTAAATTGAGCGTTTGCTTGAATTCTACCATTCGTAGGAACATTTCATTACTTTGAAATGCTCCAGAAAAGACTCAATATGCGATGTAGGTATGTTTCGGTTATTTTTTTGTAATGAATTGATGTTTTTTTTTATAGTAAAGCTGTACTAATATTATAAAGAGGTATTTGTTTGTTTGTTTTATGTAGGGGGTAATCTCCGGAGTTAATCCAATTCTAAAAAGATTTTCACTGGTAAAAAGCTACATTATGTGTGAGTGAGACAAAATTGCACTTGACATCACTTGATTTCAATCAACAGCTTAGGAGATATCATAATTTTAAAATAACTCCGCAACAAAATCTACAATCTACTTAATTTGTTTGTTTGAACGCGCTAATCTCTGGAACCACCAGTCAGATTTGAAAAATTCTTTTTACATTTGATAGCCCAATTCTTTAGGAAGGCTATAGGCTATTTAACATCACGCTAGAACTCTTAGGGGCCGAGCATATAGAAAAAAAAGGATCAGAAAACGAAGTAGGTAATAGCGCATTCAGGCGATGCGATGCGACGGGGTGGGACGGGGAACACGAAATTTCATGCGGACGAAGTCGCGGGCAGAAGTTAGTGCTATATACTCACCTTTAGATCCCGTCGCCACTGAACAGTATCACGCTATTCAGTATATGATTGAACCAATCTAATAATACTTTGACAAATGAGAATCTAGAACATCTACGTCGTCTCGTCAGGATCGCTTGCAATTGCTTGTGAAATAAAAACGTGTTGTACCGAAATTGTGAATTTTATTACTGCTATTTGTCTTTTTCAAGAAAGCTTAAGAGGGTGCACACAGGTTGTACAGGCTCTTGATATTGCTGCTGAAATAAATTTTCCTGCACAAACAAAACGGACATTACAAAAAAAAAGACAAAATATACACATACAACGTAGTCAAAATCCTCGTAGGTACTCAAACATCGTGCTTTGCCTGCTTTAACAAAATAAAAAATGTTTAGTAAATAATCTAAACTACTTTGTTTTTATCGCGGGACCTCAGAACTCCATGTCGCTAAGACGATCCCACTACTACGCCACTACTGCACATGAAGTTCAGTAAAAGCAATAGATACAAAGCCGCGCACACACTTGCAATTCATAAATCAGAACGTACTACACAATCAATTTTATAAACCATAACACATTATGGTTTATAAAATTGATTGTGTAGTACGTTCTGATTACGTACGTTGCAAGTGTGTGCGCGGCTAAATATAGCGTGTATTTACCATACACCGTACAACTTACTCACACAAAAACATCTGTCGCTATCATTGTGCTGTGCAAAAGCCATTTTACATAAACGCTAGTGATTGACTAAATCGGAAAGTTATCGATTCTCGCATTTATTATTGTACTAAAAAAAAATTGGGGTTCTGAAAATGCCTGCCTAGCCTTTTCCCAACTATGTTGGGGTCGGCTTCCAGTCTAACCAGATGCAGCTGAATTTGGGGTTCTGAAAATAAAATAAATAAAAACCGATATGTCCAGAAAATATTATATTATAAACCAATAAAAAAAGCAAAAAAGAAATGAAAGTAAATAAAAAAAATTAAACATTATTTTACATGTTCTCAAGGGTCTTCCAATCGGATTTAGACATCATATTTTTAGGTCTTAGGTCACCGGGTTAAAACGGTTAACAAATGGTAAAAACTATATACTTATTCGTTGGGTAATCGACATTGTTGTCGATAGCTTACGTTAGTGGATCTGCACAGCCACATCACTGGCCCGCTCGCACTCACACGGCCCGTACCATGCGATGCCCCGCATAAATAAAGTATCGTTTTGTGATTTTTACATTGCTTCTCTAGTCAGTTAGCGACATACGGAGCAATGTATATTATATGGTAAGTGATTCCATGATTTACTAAGTTTTGGTTTTGGCTTCGGTTTTTACAAGAAATCACTCACCAACACGGCATTCTTATATTTTTTCACTATCACGGTTGAAAGCGCACTAGTTCGCGGAGACGGCCATTTGACTAGAACATGGTCATTTTTAACATACCGCGACGACACAGACACGCCCCCTTGCCACTTCTCCTGTTTTTTACATTTCTATGTGCCTGATGGAAAGCGATGGATGAGGTTTATGATGGAACGAGAGTGTCCAGAAAATGCCTGTTTACTCTTGCTTTGAAGGTTATAATGGACCTTCAACGGGTGGATGGTTCGCGTTTTCATTCCAGGACCAGGATTATCGACAGGATTTTGGTTACTACACATAATTAATTAAAATACCAAAGTACTTGTAATAGCTTTCTTATTTTCTGCGAAATACAGTTCGGGGATTAATTGATAAGCAAATGATACCCTACGTCAATTAGCTGTTTTATAGCTATTTCATACAACTCTATCTGTACACCTTCTATGCTGCCCTTTGTGCCCAAAAACATGCAGCCAAAGTGACGTCTGCGCTGCCACCGATAAAGAAAGAAAGAAAGTACATATATTTACAACAGACTAAACGACACACCATACACCTGAGGGGTAATTCTCGTAATTTTAAGAACGTTCAGTCTGATCTCAGTCTCAATCTGTCAAAAATACGTCTAATTTCCCTACATTTTGACAAGTTTTTGACATTTGTTTGTCGCCGAGATGAGACTGCGACTAGATTTTGTTTTAAACGTTTTAAATTACGGGAATACGGGCGCAGATACTACATACATACGCCGTGGAACGTGCGAAGTATTGTGGCAACAAAATTTAATTAACTGTTGTGACAGCGACACGACGAATAAGATGCTACTGTCAAGAATGACAGTTGTATTTATTTTATTCTAGTCAGGAAACTTACAGCTAATATAAACAGTGTTCTTAAACAACATACATTTGCAGGCCATTTTTAAGTTTCCACTGATAAACAATAGAAACAAAAAAGTCAACATACCTATAACATAAAGTGGGAAACAAAACGATCAGTACACATCACACCTATAACATAAAGTGGGAAACAAAACGATCAGTATACAGTACACGATTACACGATCGATTAATACAAACAGTACGGTGCAACCGCACATTCTGCAATTCAGCAGTTCACTCCACACATTCATTTCAACTCATAATAATTACGCCAGTTCGCGTTGGGCTATCAAGTCAGCCAGGCGTTCTCGTTACAGCCAACAAGGGCTGCGTCACACTTCATTTCCAGACCATCAGTCCATTAAGCTCATTTTACCTTTAAGTACCTTTAAATAAATAAATAAATATCCCTGGACATTTCACACAGCGCCATCTAGTCCCAAGCTAAGCAACCTAATGCTTGTGTTATGGTAACAAGATGGGACAATACAGTAGTGTTTTAATACTTACCTTCTTTTATTCCATTTGTCTCTCATCTAAAAGTAATGTATGGTCTAGCAAGGGATCATACAAAAACTAAAAATCATTCAGACGCAAACAATTACTTTTTTGTACAAAAAGCTTTTCACCAACAAATGCTTAAGCTGAAAAACACTGGTATTGAAAGTGTCCTAATCATGTTCACTAGTTAGTTTATTTATTTATTTATATGGCACTTCAACGACTTACTTACTACGACATACACAAAAAAAAATCACATACAGTTTTAGGAATTGTGAGTTCGTCACTTACAGAAGTACACAGCACTAGCACGGAAATAAATAGTAAGTACAAGATATCGTTAGTTGAATTACACAATATAAGATATAAACGAAAGTAAAAGTAGCATTAAAAATTAAAATGAGCAATGTTCACAAATACGATCGAAAATACAAAAACAATTTAAAAAAGCAACAAAAAGAAGGAGGCGGCTGGCAGGGAAGGGAAAGGAAGTACTTAAATACAGTTAATAATGGGTGGCTCGTGTCGCACAGTTTAATAATTAATACGTGCGAGCAGAAGTTTTAATAAACTTCTGCTCGCACGTATTAGTTAATGGTGATTTGAATATCGAGACAATTTAATTTGGTAGCTAACTAGCCTGAATTTACTTAAGTAAAGAAGCAAATAGATGCGTAACCATTTGCTAGATAGTTTTCAATCGACACTACGCACAATCGTCGAGAATCGAATGAAAATAGATGGCTACACCTTTTAGTTCAATGGCTAAAGAAACCTAAGAGGATCTCTCCATAAAAAATCAGCACTTATACTCTTTGAATTGGGAGTCTCTTCCGTCCCAGCATTTACGGATTTGAAAGTGCCCAAGGAACAGTTTTTTTCATCCATTCGTGCCCGTAGTCCTGCGTATTCGTCGAACCATTAAACTTCAGTATTATCACTTTGGAATATTTATCTGCATTTATACGACATCAAACTATCCTTAAAAGTAGATCTAGCAATGCTGACGTGCGAAATTGTGCGCTATTCAGATACTTTTTTGAAATCTTTTAGGAAATATCTTTTCCAATGGAAGAACTTTTCGTTTGAAGAGCTAGGTACTAAATCTTATCCATACATATTGCCTTACCTACTCATAGACAATACAAAAAAAGAGAACCGTAATTTAGATTAGCTTAACTATTTAATGTTTTATGGAGATGTTGGCAACAAGAACACAGCCGTTGAAGAAATCTTAATCTCCAAGAAAATTAATTAAACAAATTGCTCACAAAACATGTTTATTCATTCTGAATCCTTAATATTTCACCAATTTAATTTATATTGGGCGATCTGAGCTGCAATTTCGGGAAACCCAGTAGGTACTTACAAACCAATCCTTTTGCGAGCATCCTCTCTCTTTGTATTGGGTTTACGATAATATCCATTTTCTTCAACAATTTTAAGTCTGACCTCGGGCCATAGCGGAACGCCCCAATTCGCGTAAAGCCGCGATCTTCGCGTTGCAACGCCTTTTGAGGCCTGTCACGGCCTGTACCAAGCATACCCTGCGTATATCGGCCTGGTGCGGCCTATTGGCCGCTATTCCGACATGTCAAGTGGAACACGGAAAAAAAACAGACAGAAAAATAGACCTGTGCGTCGCCAAAAATGCTTTTTAGCATATTGCTGCGAAAAGTGTTGGTGTGTTAGTGGTGTTTGTGTTGTGCTGTGTAAAGTGTTTGTATAAACATACTTACTGAGAAAAAAAAGCATCATTTACCATTGAATATACTAACTAATCATAATATTACAACGATCATCTAACCAACTTCCTTCAACAAACGATGTCACAGTGTTTCTCACTCACTGAATGCATGTCACCTTGGCACGATGTGTTACACGCCATTTGCTCAGCCCCCCTTGTCCTAATGAGGATGTGGCCATGTGGCTCCCTGCACGGGGACCGCATGTCGCTCATAACTATACTATTTAGGAGTCGGGATTTCGGACCTAGATTATAGTAAACAAATGGAATTGCAGGAAGAGATGAACTTGTTTCGTTGTGGGTTTTTGATTTCAAGTTTTCTAATGATCTGCATCCTAATCCTTTTGAAGGATATTGCTATTCCATTGCTTCATATGTTCGAAAATTTGTCTGTTCAACAACGTACTTAAAAAACGCAATGAATCTTGTTGAGCTGTCAAAGTTAAAGCCGTTTTACGCAATTAATCCGCTCCTATTTTGTAAAACCGACAGGTCACAGGCGGCAACCTGAAATTTTCTCAATTTTTAAGTTTCATAGTTTTCCGCTTTATTAAACCGCACTTGTGAAATAAAATTGTTTATGCCAAAATACCTAAGCGGCATTGTCAGTTAGGTGTATTAAATAGGACTTTGGCGGTTTAGGAATCTGTAAGTTTGAAAACTACTGAGAAAACTTACTGGCTGTTGATTGTAAATTTGTTTACATAAACATTTAATACTCTCCTGACTTTTTGGGATTGGAGTTGAGAAAATTCCTTTCTTCACATAGGTATGCCCGTATCATAATAGGAATCTTACTTAAATATAAGTATATAAACTTACGCTTTCTTCCCGTGGAGGCAGGCAGAAACGACAGAACGCCATCTGTTACGATCCTTAAATACCTTTAAGAAACAGCCGGTCGATTCTGTAAAAATCTCACCGTGATAACTCAAGTGAAGTGAGCTTGATGTGAGTTCTCACTAGTGTCAATCCCTAGCATTATTTGGAATGACAGCTCACTCCACGCTCACTTCACCTAAGTTTTCACGGTGAGATGGTTACAAAATCGCACTGCTGCAATCTTCTCGCAATAATATTTCCAGTTTGTATGGGTTCAATAGTTCCAGAGATTTTGGACTGAATTAGCTGATATTTCGGTCATCATATTCAAAGTCTTACTTGCCATTTGGTCCGGAAAATACAAACGAGGTTCTTCATTTTTGTTTATTTCGAGGCATTCACAAACACACTTCAATGACTAGAGTTAATTCCAATCTACTGTATAGGTACCTGTATTTATTTAAGGGCCGATTTTTCAATAATCTGATACTTAACTTTATTCGAAGAGTTATTTTGAAATTTTGACAGTTATTTCTTATAAAAACTGTCAAACGTCAAATTTATTCTTCGAATAAAAGTTATCTAGCGATGGAAAAATCAGCCCTAAATATAATAAATAATATAATTAGAATATTTCTAATTCCCTCCAATATTTTTCACGGTCACCGAACCTAAGCTCTTTGAAATAAAAAAAAGAAATATCAAAGAAAAATTTGCGTTCAAAACAGCAGGCTAATTCTAAGCCAAACAGCCTGAATTAGGACGATTGAATTAAAACCTCCTCTGTGATTTAGGGTGACAAAGTTCAATGGCATTTGAAAATGGGGACTGGCCAATTTCTTTCCCTTTGATTTGAAAAAGCTAAGATTGATTTGTTTTAATTATAAGCCACCCCTCTGCCTAGTCGTGTTTTTGTTTTGTGTATATTTTTCTTCGGTTGTCAACCTAGTTTGTAAAGCATGATACTGCTTGAAGAAATATTTACTCCTCCGTTATTGCGGTATCCAATTGCCAGCAGTATTCAAATGATTTTCGTTGGCAGTACCAACAAGTCTGCCTTTTTTCTTTTTTTTTTTTGAGGATGGTAAATCATCAATCGCTCTGGGTGGAGCGGAAGGGAGTGTCAGGCTCTTACTGACTAAAACCCACCCGTGTTCCTTCCTTAGCCCTTTATGTTCCAGGGCAGCGGTAACCCTTTCGGACGATCCCGCTACCCTAACAAGTCTGCCTAAGGACTACTATAGACCTAGTTCATAAACTCTTAGGGCAGGTTCTTCAATCGACAGATAATTTTTATTCGTAGAATAAAATTGACGTCTGACAGATTTTGTATGGAAGAACTGTCAAAAATTCAAAATTATTCCTCGAATAAAATTATCTGTCATTGAAAAAATCAGCCCTTAAAACATAGTTTTTAATTGTATTATGATTTTAATACACTTGTTTTGGGTTGGGTACTTACTTTTGGTGTCAATATATGTAAATAAGAAAAAAGTATCTCTCTAGTACCTACTAGAGAGATACTTTTTTCTTATTTTTTTATTTCGAAGAACGCTAAGCGAAAACGCAATAGTGCAAGCAGGCGATGGGGGAACAAGAAATTTTACGCGAACGAAGTCGCAGGCAGAAGCCAGTCAAGTATATATAAATAGGTACTTATACTTGAGGTATAAGTACCTATTTATACATGTACCTAGGCATATGTATAAATAGGCATCATGACAAAAATGAGTGTTGTAATTCTACAAAAGAATTTTAATACTATTATTTTATATACTCGTAAAACGAATATTCTTTTTTTATAATTTTTTTTTAAACGTTGGCATTACACTAGGAATTACTGCTTGTATCGTGGGTGCGTTTACAAACAGTTAAACTCACATATACACAAACAGCCTATTATTCATATTCATCCCTATTATTCGTCTATAGTTATACTTGACTAGCTTCTGCCTGCGACTTCATTTGCGTAAAATTGAATTTTAATGTCAGTTTGTTTATCCTTTATGTTTTCTGCATATGTATGCAGAATCATAAACAAACTGACATTAAAATTTAAATTTGAGCACGAAGCGCAAAACTAATATGTACATTGTAGTACACTCGCCGACAGCAATAATGTTTTACTGACCGTACTGCAGAAAATAAAACCAAATAAATGTTATTAACATAGTGCATTTTGGACGTTGCTCCGTAAAATTTTATTTTTATCACCCCATAAAATGCAACAATAAAGTATTTATGATAATTACGACTATGTTCGGCGTTTCACTTTTTTTTATTACGATGCATTCGTAAAAATAATGTTGACAACAGCACACAGCATTATGCTGATAAAAATTTGCCTTGGAGCGTCACAGACATAAAGTCAGCAGTTTTTTAATGAATGTACTAAAGTGGTCTGTCAGTAAAGTAATGATTTTGAAAAAGTTCAGGTGAGTGCAGACAATTTTATAATAATGAAGTACGCTCTTGAATGTGAAGGGAGGTACTCGTAGCATTAAATATTGCAGCGGTCGTAAAGTTCAAAGCGTCGAGCTTCGTTATATCCTCTCCTTGATGTCTCTTGGTGGTCGTACTTCCCGGTACTTTAAAGTGAAACGAAGGCAGCAGACAAACGCTCAGTCTGTTATGATAAAAAGAATATTCTAAAGCATGCCATATATTCAATTCAATTTATTTATCTATCTATACAAGGTATCGTTTTGCATCCTCGTCAAATTCAAGGAGGTAACTATGCTACTGATTCTCGACACGAATCAATAATAAAATAAGTAAGTAGGTTTTTTTTTATTTTTCTAATTTTCGGATATCGGCATGTGTGGGACACGCATTTTAAAACGCGGCCTGTGTGAATGTAGCTGCCCTTTTACACACACATAAAAACGCGGCCGCTTATACGATACCATAACGCGATTCTGTTCTTTGAAAGTGGTGTATTCTGAAATAGTGTCAAACTTAAATAACTAAAAAAACAAGTATGTATTCATTATTTACCAGGGATCGTAATTTTATTTGATTATTTATGTCTTTCATAACAGCCTCCTGAAATTTGACGAAGATGCAAAACAACAGCTTATACATATACATATAAAAATTAATCCCTATTTCTCTTGGTCACGCCATAACTTGAGAACGACTTTACCGATTTCATCCATCTTTTTTTTAAGTTTTCTAATACTTTGGAAAGTTCTTACAGAAAAAAAAATTAAGAAAGTTTCGCAGAAAATTAAAAAAAATAAGAATTACGCTTTTACGCTAAAACAGCTGAACGGATTTAGATGAAATTTGACAAATGGGTAGACCAGGATCTAGAGAAGGACATAGGCTACTTTTCATCCTGGATCGCAGACGAAATCGCGGGCAACAGCTAGTTTTAGATAAATTACAATAATTATAATCATCCATACATATTTTGTTTTAAATAATATAGGTAATAAGAAGAATACATGAAATACATAAACAGAACAGTAGAAACATTGGATCAGGACCGCACTACTCGTACATATAGTTTTGTCCAATGCTCCATGAAGCCAGCACCCTAATTGCGTAATACGCTATCAATCACAATTTGAATCATTTTGAAGTATATTGCTAAACCATTGCTTCATATGTTCGAAAAATTTGTCTGCTCAACAACGTAAATAACGCAATGAATGTTGTTGAACTGTCAAAATGAAAGTCATTCCTACTGTTAGTGTGTTGCGCAATTACCCCGCAGTTCTTTTTTTTTTTTTTTAATTAAAAATTGGTATGCAGTAAAGTTATACAGACAGACTTAATAAAATTAGTTGCCAAAATAATTATTGGCCAAATAAAATTTCAGGCCTTGCGTAGGTGTACTTAAGCATAGAGTGGGACGCCCCCTAGCTGGATAGACAGACGACCTTAAGAGGGTGGCAGGGACAGACTGTGAAGGTGGAGAACAGGGTGTTGTGGCGCATCCTGGAAGAGGCCTATGTCCAGCAGTGGACTGCGATAGGCCCAGCTGATTGATTGACGTAGATACTCATCATTTCCGTGTTTGTTAATAGGTGATCTTGTAGGTAATACCATCGATAAATAATCATTAATTACAGCAGTAGGTAATATAAATTTTATCACCAGCCCAAATACCGGTACAAGTTCGACTCAACAATAAAGTAATAACGCCACCATGCATGAATGACATCACACATAATTTACGAGCTGTGTCAGATATCAAATGGATTCACCTGACAATAAATTACGGCTCTGAATTCGCACACGGAAATGATTATTCTTTATCCAACTCTCCACGCATCATCACTTTAGCCAATTGTTTGACTAATGATAGGATTTGTCACAAAAAACAAAAACCACTCGCGAGTTGCGTCCTTTCCGGAGATCGAGGCTTAAGGGGTGCTCACACGTGTTCGGGTCGGTACATTCGATTCAATTTGACCTCCACAACCCAGTTACTGACCAACACGATACCATTAGTAAGGCCGGTTGTCAGACTTTTGAGCTTCTGATTACACGTAACGACTGTCAGGGATCTACGAATGACGGCCAGGACCAAGCTGAACCGAAGCAATTACTACACATTATCGCTTTCATTTGGTTCATGTCAATCAGTATCTAGGGTTGATACTGATTGACATGAACTAAATGAAAGCGATAATGTAGCCCGTGTAAGCCCTTAATCATGTTCGGGTCGGTGATTCGCGCTAAGCCGAGCGGCTTTTTTCCCGAACGTATATCTATACATATAATTCGATTTTGTCGTGCATAATCAGCCTAAGTATAATGTTCCCACTGCTGGGACACAGGCCTTCTCTCAGTGAGAGGGAGTGGGGCCATAATCCACCACGCGGGTGCGGGTATGCGGATTGGTGGATGTCACATGTCTTCTAATTTTTTAGTTCTAGGACATGCCGATTTTCCCACGGTGTTTTCCTTGATCGTATGAAGGGCAGTGGTGATGAAATTAATTACACAAAGTAAAGTGCCTGGCTGGGTTCAAATTCACGACCTATGACTCGTAAGTCGGATACCACTGGGCCACCACGTTCGCGCGTTTGTCATGCGACTGTGCTGAATCATGCCAACCCGAACATGTGTGCAGTACGCCTAACAGTCCTCATTTTATTTTATTTCCCATTTGTTAAACCACGAACCTCGCTTTGTTTTCAGCGGAAACAAGCATGGCTCATGATTACATGTTCCACGATAACGCTTCCCAAAAAATATTACTCTCATTTCCTTCCAGCGAGTGTGAAGAAAATGACTCGATTTTAGGATAGATTAATGGATGAAATATAACTGGTGAATATAACTTTATATTTGTTATAGAAAATGTGTTTTTCTGATGTAAGGTCCATCATTTGTTTCTTTATTTATATACATACTAGCTTCTGCCCGCGGCTTCACCCGCGTGGAAGTCGGAAATTATCCCACGGGAACGTGCTAACAGGATAAAAAGTATGTGCTTCCCCAGGATGCCATCTATCTATCTATGCCAAATCAGAAGTTCAGTGGTTTAGGCGTGAAAATGTAACATACAGTTTCAAGTTCAAATCCTCCCCTTAAAAACCGAATTAGGTACCCGTTTTTGTCCCGTCAGTGGTAAATTTTCGACAACTTTACATATTTATTATAAACTAGCTTCTGCCCGCGGCTTCGCCCGCGTGGATGTCGGAAATTTACCCACGGGAACGTGCTAACAGGATAAAATGTATGTGCTTCCCCAGAATGCCATCTATGTCGCGGGCCCTTTGTGGCTTATTACAATAGAAAACCAATTGTGTCTCATTAGTGGTGATTAAGAGGGTACCTATATGATATCTTTACCTAAGTACCTAACTAATTTAAAAAAAAAACTCAATAACAGAAAATTAAATACCTACCTAAATAAACCTATTTCTGATGATAACTAATCTAAACTCAATAAATAAGCAAAATCCCTAAAACTAATATCTATACGAATGACTAAACCTACCTAACAGTATTATAAAATAACCTACGGTCACTACGTACACTATCAAATATACTACCTATACTTTAAAATTAAAATCTATACCTACGACTCATATAAAAATAAACCTAAATAACTCTAAAAACTAAAAGGAATAAAAATGAACTCCACTGCGGGTGACCCAACCTACGACAAACTTAGTATTTGCGGTTGGTACAGTACAGACAGTGGTAATCGGGTAAGGGGTCGAACCGCAAAATTAAATTTGTTTTTTATTGTATATACTTTTCCGGGATAAAAAGTACCCAGTGTGGTGCCCAGGATATTAAAGAATAATTATACCAAGTTTCATCGTAATAGAACCGGTAGTTTTTGCATGATGCCTGAACAAACAGACAGACAGACAGACAGACAAAAATTTTTTTAATCACATTTTTGGGTTCGGTGTCGGTCAAGTAACACCCCCCGCCATTTATTTTTTGGATATTTTCAATGTACAGAATTTTCACTTCTACAGATTTATTATAAGTATAGAATAGATTATTTTCTGTCAAAAGTATCAATACTGAGTTTCAAGTTACTCAGACCGCGCATTCAATTGCTTCGACATAAACTTAACACCCCTATATCCCCCTTTGAGGGGTAGCTTTGAAAAACCTATAATGATAAACATTATTACTTACTTAGGCAACTTTCAAGTTTATTAACTAAATAAATAAGATTTTTCATATAAACTGTATCCCCGCTTTTCGGCCCACAGGGGTGGAATTTAAAAAAAATCGTTTGGGATGTATTCATAACTTGATTCAAAGATTATTTATACTAATTTTCGAGTTAATCAAGCCATGCAGTAAAATCCTCCCCTGAAAAATTTACTACCCCATTTCAGCCCGTCAGGGGTAGATTTTCAAAAAACCCTGATACACATTATTCTTTACTTTCAATATTAGGTATAAATAATGAGTTTCGAGTCAACCGGACTGCGCGCTAAAATTCTTCCATTTAAATTTTGAAACCCCCCAATCCCTTATTAGGGGGTAGTTTAGAAGAAAAAAAAACTGTCAATCTTCATAATTTATTTAGATAAGTATTCGTGCTAAGTTTCAAGTTTATTAACTCAAGGAATAAGATTTTTCATACAAACTTTCATCCCCTATTTTATCCCCTTGGGGGTAGAATTTATCAAAATCCTTTCTTAGCGGATGCCCACATCATAACATCTACCTGCATGCCGATTTCAGCCCGATCCCTCCAGTGGTTTGGGCTGTGCGTTGATAGATCACTATGTCAGTCAGTCAGTCAGTCACCTTTGAGTTTTATATATTTAGAAGATACTTTTCCGGCATAAAAAGTACCCAGTGTGGTGCCCAGGATATTAAAGAATAATTATACCAAGTTTCATCGTAATCGAACCGGTATTTTTTGCGTGATGCCTGAACAAACAGACAGACAGACAGAAATTTTTTTTTAAACACATTTTTGGGTTCGGTGTCGGTCTAGTAACACCCCCTGCCATTTATTTTTTTGATATTTTCAATGTACAGAATTTTCACTTCTACAGATTTATTATAAGTACTTATAGATATAGATAGATATAGATGTATACTTTATTGTACACCACAAAAATACAAAACAAAAAATATATTATTACATCAAACACTGCAAAATATGTGGTAGTAGTATGTATACAGGGCCAAATTAAATAAGCTAGCGAAACTCCGTAGACATGATGGGTATCGATATCTAATCTAAAAACCACTATTACTATTACCCACACACGGGTAACAGTAATCATAAAAAAATATTCCTTCAATTCGCCTACTCTTTGCACGTTATTTGTTTTAATTCAATTAATGCAATGGTATGATCCTTGACCCCGGCAAATGGTCCCTGCGCTACAGTTCTGTAAGTACAGGTTGCACCAACATGCTATTTTAGAAAACTGAAAATAAAATTAAAATAATTATTTTCATAAGACGCAAACGCGAAACCGTACGCCATTAAAGCACCACGCTGTACAATACTCTTTATACGAAACTAGGCACCAAATGTGAATTCCTTCAGTAAACTCCCGAACATCGACCTTGCAAAAGTTCTCGTCTCATAATAAATCATGAAACGTCACGCCTGGGACCATCTCGAGAACTTTCGGAAGGCTGCGATAAGCATGTCAGTAATGTCACGAACTTGAATTGTGTGTAAAAAGGTAGAAAATGATGTTTCGGGTCCACAAAATTGTGGCTCTTTCACTGAAATTCAAACTTGTGCGACGAAATCGTAGGATCAGATTTTTGCGAGCTAAGTATTGGGCTGTTACAATGGTGCAACATTGCTGGAAAAATCCCTTTCACCGTTTTATTTCAAGTTCTATTAGTACAGATGGTTTATTTATAGTAATACAATACATATTATAAAAAGGTAAATTTGGTGTGTTTGAAAGTTTGTATGTAGGGTGTAATCTCTGGAACTACCAGTCAGATTTGAAAAATTCTTGTTCATTTGATAGTCCAATTCTCGAAGAAGGCTATAGGCTATTTAACATTACGACTTAGGACGCTTTTATGGCCGGTTTTTTGACAAAGACAAAGACATTTATTCGTAGTTAACTCAACCAATTGTTAAAAATAGTAAGTAATGGTTAAATTTTTGCAAAATGTGTTTCTTGATCAATTGTTTGTTTATCTAGTGGTTATTTTTTTAAGTAAGTAATAGTTAATTATTTTACCATTAGCAATGATATTATATCATTAGATAAACTAAATATTGATCAAAAAACACATTTTGCAAAAAAATTACCAGTTACTATTTTTAACAATTGTTTGAGTTTAACAGACTACTCATCAAAAAAGCGGCCCTTAGTGAGAGCAAAATAATAGCACAGGCAATTACTGTATTCTGCGCTTCAGCTTTTTATGATAATGCAATGTGCGGAGCACAGTAACATAGTTTTTTTATTTTATTTTTTATTTAAAGAGCTTTGCGTAGATCGACAATGTCGCTCTATGCGTTCTCATATACATAAACAAAAACAAACAAAAAACAAAGGGAAAACAATCAAATGAGCTTGAGATTGCAACAATCAACGTCTCAACCTCAAGCCCAAATTGACCAGCTTGTACAGCGCCATAGCTGCCTTCGAAATCGGAACAGCTAAGGCGCTGTTACATCCACCCACAGTAACATAGTTGATACGCAATAATAGTGCATACCCAGCTTTACATCGTTTGCCGGTACATAGGACCTTTTACACTTTATAACCTCCACAAAGGATCACTTACCAAGAATAAAACCAACCCATATTAATAAATTGTAGGGAATATTAGGTACTTACCTTTTATACTAGAGAATTTGAAGTTCTGGGAATTGTGACCATTAGCTAGTAAAATGTCGTTTGAATGAAGATAATTATGTGTGCGCTAAACTGAAATGAAGGATGAAATACGACTTAACGTTAGTGCTACTTAACCCGTGAGTTATGCCGAAAACAAAGGCCCTAGCGACATAAACGTAACGTAAATTCGACCGATTTTTAATCAAGAATACTCTTCATAATAAAGAGTTTACTTTGCCGGAACAGGGGGCCTACTCCGAAGTGCAAAGTGCGAATGTTCGGATCGGACCGACACATGGCCAAACCGAATATTATTGAAAAATGCAAAAAAAGTTCGGATCGGCTCAGTTGGGTCGGGACCATAGTCAATATTCGAAAGAGTGTAGGAGTGTAGGATCGGAACCGACCGAACCAAGTAGTAACTTCGTAGCAGGAAACGGCCGAACATTCGGCCGATACTACTTCGGAGTAGACCCCCAGGTCTAGGATGAGGAGGAACCAGACCAAGAGAGATACAGAAACCCGCAGGGCAGGATGTGGCGAGCTGTTGGGCAGTAGCGACCCCACGGACCCTATCTCCCGGGAGAAGTCTTATTCCTCACCTCTGGTTTGCCTTTATTGGCCGGCTGGAGTGAACAATGATGAGGAACAAAGCCCCCACCTCATTCTTGCCTTCATTGGCCGGCTTGAGTGGAGATTCGCAAGAGCAAACGTGCTCGGAGGAAGGATGTATTCCAGTAAGATGCTGATAGAGATCTTGACCGTAAGTACTTCCGGGATTGTTCTGATAGACGTGGAATAATTATCCTACACCAACCGGGGATTGTCCTTGGGCGCATTTGCATAGTGCGAACAGGGATAATCGTCTGTTGGTGCCTCATTTAATTAAAAAGTCTAACAGGCCTCTGCGAGTTGACTTCGGCCCCTCGTATCAAAATCATCACCATCGGAATAAAAATATGCCTATACATAGATAGATTTCAGTCTGAGTTTTTGCGACTAGCACAATTGATATCATCCATAGATATTCATTAAATTTAATAAACAATATGTGCGAAACGAATATTTACAGAGTAATAAAATAATTTTACAATAGGCTCTAATTTCCCGTGATATCGTTTTACTGATTGCAATTACTAGATCGTAGCGTTTCGTTACAAATCGGGTCATCTTTCGGCTGTTTGTTTACCGCTATGCTAATCTTAATAGGTGTTCAAATAACTCCTGAAATCTTCAACCTCCAAATGACGATGAAGACAAAGACTGGACAGCTTCACTCAAATCTGTGCGGTTTCCTCCTCAAAATACCATTTCAGACACCAATCTACATGATCCTCACATGATCGGACCAAGATTATGTCTGGACTTTAAAAGAGACTGTGACATCTGAGTTTGTTTTGGCCTTTCTTCTCAGTAGTCGGCTACGAGAAGCCGACCTCATCTTGTTTTGAAAATATGATTAACGATTAAAAGTGTTTGTACAAACATAATTACAGATTTATCATTTAAAGCTCTATACCAAGCCATTTTGGTTGCCAGAATTCCTTTCACATAAAATCGTAAGTTGAAAACTAACTGAAACTCAATTAAGTCTGACAATTTGAAATGATTCAATTTGCGTGAATTCAAGCATCGTGTCTAGTAACTTTTGCTGCAACTTACAGAAGAGCTGTCAACTGTCACTAAATAGTGAAATATTCGTCAGTGTTAACTTGAAATTCGGACATTTTAATCAATTACTCGTGTTGAATAGCTTGCCGGAATATTTCACACTTATATTAAGGGGGATGCGATAAGATAGCCCGCGAAATTCTTTACTTACGTTTTATTGCACATTCTAAATTTATGATTCGCGATCGTAACAAATATGACTTTACAGAATTACAATCATTAGAATCAGCCATACAACTCCTTAAGTTAGAATTGACTTCAAATATCATGATTTCATGAATCAGTCATTCAATAGGGTAATATGAACTTAGAGAGTTGTATTGATGGTTTTTATGATTATCATTCTATAAATAAATTTTTGTTAAGGCCGCGAATCATATTTCCACATATAGTATAGAATACTCTTTACTATGTACACCATATAAATTACAGACATAAGTACATGTGTACCCATTGTGTCACCCTTTGTAAAATTTTCTTAAAATTTTAATTTTGCTGGCTATCCCGACGCTTTCGCCTTAAGGTTCAACGGTGTGAATCCTAAAGTTTTGCGTACCGAAGTTAATTTGAAGTCGTGCGTGAAAACACCCGGCTAGCGCTACCTAAGTCTATTCAAATCTATGTTTCAAATTGATGTAATTTCAAGTTAAGTTAAATATCAACTTTATTTTAATAGTAATCAAGTTGATTTCATAGTGACTAGCACTATTGGAAACGTTATTAAAATGTTTGAAGTTGTAGCGTAAACTGAACTTTATTGTGTAGGAATTAAAGCTATTTTTTCATGAACTCATATTTTTTACATTTTCGGCAAATAAGTCACGAATGCAGATTCGAGATCTATCTCGCTAGCCGGTTCAAATAAAACCTTGGCATGAACTTGGACTCTACAAATGTTTATGTTTGTTCGAGTGGGTATGAGAAACCAAAAAATAATACGTTTATGTCAATTTATAACAAGTTTTAATTGTCAATGTCACTGATGGAGGCGGAGTCGACGTGGATGGAGTGGAGTGCATTGTAAGAAATGACTTAGAAGAATATAAGTGTTGGTGTTTTAGATAAAAATCTATTATGAAGGATAAATTAAATGAATACTCGTACTTCGATATAAAATTAAAGGATGCAGCTAAAACAGTGTAACTGGGTTTTTCTATCTGGAATTTCTCAGTAGTAGCCTGGAGTCTGGATCTAGCTGAGCCAGATTGGTGGCAATAGGCTCGCCTAACTCGCATAACTGGCGAAATGGGGGTGTACTATTTATTTATTTATCCATTTATTTCAGGCATCAAGGCCCATATAAACACATACAATACAATATTAATATAACTTAAAAATATACTATAAATGCATACAACATTGTAATTACACTAAGAACTAACTAACGCACACGAAGTATCTGCGTCGTGTTTCGCTGACTGGTGTCATGTATCCGGCCACGAAACCGGCGGTACACTACACCCCCTTCGGCCAGAACTCTTTCTTGAGGAACTTCTCGAGATGGTGTGTCGGAACACGCACCACGAACGACGACGACTATTGACTATAGGTACACGTTTGCCTAACCCTTCGGGAAAACAAGGCGTGATTTCATGTTATGTTAAATGAAGTTTTTAAATTGACAAAAAATCTAGAGCATACATAAGTATGTAGGTATTCTGTGGTTAACTTTTTATTACTGAACTGTAATTCAGGCTAATAATGTAGCATTGCGGTTTAATCTGAGTTAAGTAATCCTTGGTCAGCAGAAACATTTTCGTTTCTAATTTTATCTGCTTTCATTTTTGTGCAAAAACATAGACATTGATAAAAAATGTCAAAGCGCTGGCGGTGTTTTTTTTACCGATTTCGTGGTAAAACACAGTTCTTAGTTATGTAGGTATCTTTTTTGCAAAAATGGAAAGTTGAGATCATACACCGACCCATTTTTATCGTCTAAAAGCAAATGCCTACATTTGAATGGTTATGTCGCAGATGGATTGTAGAATCCGCTGTTTTATGAAATCGCTACTTGTTTTACAAATCGGCACCCTAATTGCGTAACACACAATCAATCAGAATCAGAATCATTATGAAGCAAATTGCTAATCCATTGCTTCATAAGTTCAAAACATTTGTCTGCTCAACACGTAAAAAACGCAATGAATGTTGTTGAACTGTCAAAATGAAACCGATTCCGATTAATCGTGTGTTACGCAATTAGGGTGCAGATCCGATATGAAAAACAACTGAACGACGACGTTTAGCGGTTTTACATTAGATTTATTTGATTTTCATGTATCTCATCATCGACAGTCCTTACTTCACCCACTTTTTTTTTTTTTAACTTTCCCACTGCTGAGCATAGGCCTCTCTTGTCCTGCGCCAATCTCCAGGGCTCCTGTGCCAGCCTCATCCAGGTTCTACCCGCGATGGTAACATTGTCATCCACCCTTCTCGCCGCCGCGCCGCGCCGGACGACCGACACTTCGTCTCCCAGTCTTTAAACGCCACTCGAAAAAGAACTTAACCACTGCAAAATGAGATGAGGAGAGTAGTGAGCCACCACTGCTCTCCTCATCTCATTTTGCATTGGAAACGGCCGCGACTTACGAGTTGTAGGTCGTAGGTTCGAACCCAGGTAGGCGCATTACTTTGTGTAAATTATTTCGTCACCACTGCTCTCTAAACGGTGAAGGAAAACATCGTAAGGAGACCATGTTCTAGAATTAAAAATTCGAAGACATGTGACATCTTCCAATCCGCACTAGGCCCGCGTAGTGGATTACGGCCCACTCCCTCTCAGAGGGAGGAGGCCTGTGTCCCAGCAAAGGGAACATTAGCAGTGGGGCTAATTATGATTATGCACCGCAAAATAACCAAATATACACGCGCAACGCAAAATACCTACCTAACTACGGGGTTTTTTCCTTTTAATACGATTTAATACGTTTTTTGACGGCACGGTTGGCGCAGTGGCTGAGCGATCGACTGCTGCGCTGCGTGTCGCGGGTTCGATTCCCGTACGGAACAAATATTTGTATTGCCTACAGGTAGTTGTTCCGGGTCTGGCTGTTTGTGTATGTGAGCATGTGAGCTTAAATGTTTGTAAACGCACCCACGATACAGGAGTAATTCCTAGAGTGGGGCAACGTTTTATAATAAAAAAAATTAAAAAAAAATTTTTTTTAAAAAAGAATAGTCAACACATGTCACAATAATAGCATTACATTGTTTCAAATTAAAAAGCACGGGGTAGGTCGATTTTTTTGCACACAAGTGTATTTCCAATTTTTTTGCAAGTAACCCGTATGCTTATCCCAGGTATTCATATCTTCACCCAACAAAAGGTCCTTCACGTTAAATCCTGATTTACCCGCAAAGAATAAATTATTTTTTAACGCGCGGCCCTAAGCGACATTTAATTTTAATTACCAGTATAATTACACCTTCAGGGTAATTTAGAGGGCCGTTGAGTGATACTTAATGACCACTGGGAGTTCGTATAACACGTTATTATACCGTTTAAAACGGTAAGCTGCGGTGTAATCTTCTGCTTACCTAGTTAGATTTTGTCAGCATTATTTGACTAATAATTACTAAATAAACTGGCAATAATGCCCAATATTTATCATCTGCATAGCCTTTTCCTAACTTTGTTGGGGGTTGGCTTCCAATCTAACTGGATGCAGCTGGATACCAGTATTTTACAAGAAGCGACTGCGTACATCAGGGCCCGTATTCCCGTAATTTAAAACGTTCAAAATCTAGTCGCAGTCTCATCTCGGCGACAAACAAATGTCAAAATGTAGGGAAATTAGACGTATTTTTGACAGATTGAGACTGAGATCAGACTGTGAACGTTCTTAAAATTACGAGAATTACCCTGCTGACTTCCACAAACTAACTACCGGGTAACACGATCCCCATTGGTGTAACAGATTGTCAGATTTTGGGCTTCTGTCTGACTACTCGTAACGACTGTCATATAAACGTAAAACACGTAAAAATGTCGTAAAACACGTAAAACATAAAAAACAATGGTCAAAGATCTACAAATGAAAACCAGTACCAGCGGCTTAGCGTGCTTTCTGAGGCACGGAGGGCCACAACCTCGGCAAGCCTCTCGATATGTAATGAATGGTCACCCATCCACAACCTCGGCAAGCCTCTCGATATGTACACACGGCTACACGTCAAGCTATACAAAACCAGTTTGTCTTGGCCTCACTTTGTATGATATTTTCTCACAATGAACGGTCAGCTAATACTGGTTTCGCATAGCTTGATGTGTAGCCGTGTGTACCAAATGGATGGTCACCCATCCACAACCTCGGCAAGCCTCTCGATATGTAATGAATGGTCACCCATCCACAACCTCGGCAAGCATAACTTAACCTTCCATTGACCCGTGCGACTGGTATTACAGACCTTCCTGAAATACCTACATTTCGGGCTTTTTTTATGAATGCTAATTGGTACCTTAATATGTAAAGATTTAATGGATTCAAAAGATTTTGAACGACTTAAGCAACCTTACCCTACCTAGTTATAATACTTATACTCGATCATTCAGTCATAAAAGAAATCAAGAGCATGTTTAAAAATATATTTGAATCAACGTTGTTTTCTGAAAAAGGAGTAGTCCGTATTTTTAATTTATTTTAATTGTTTCTAATTGTAAGAACAATAACAGTCATACGAGCTTATAAATATGGAAGCGATTGAATTAAATAATTATTTGAAACAGAAGTACCTACCTAAAGTATTACAGGGCAAGATGCTTCGATCAATAATAGTACTAGATTCCCGATATGCGCTTCAAAAACGGCCCGTAAAATAAGACCAGAAATACTTTTGTGGTCTTATTTCAAATTAGTATGTTTTTAACCTTATTACTTAGTCTTTAAGTTTCATTTTAGAATAAATGACTGAAAATTTAAAAATAGAATGATTTTATTTTCAAGCGACATTTTAAATATATTTTGTAATGGTAATTAAACTTTATGTTTAAGCATTTAGGTCTATAATAAACTGAAGTTGTTAATATTATTAAACTTTTTTCTAAGAAATGTAGATGTTTACGTGTGTGCAAACGTGGCCACTTGAGTGACTGATTTTTGTTCCTGATCCTTAATCTAGTATCTACTAATAATGATCGAAGGCAAGATGTGAGTGGAAACGCCGGGACGGACGCCCTAGAAGGACATACCTACAGTATACCATGGTTATTGTTCTTCAGAAAGATCAGCACCCTAAAATTGTTTAATACACTATCAATCTCAATATGAATCATTTTGAAGGATATTACTAAACCATTGCTTCTTATGTTCAAAAAATGTTTCTGCTCAACAATGTAAATAACGCAATGTTTGTTGTTAAACTGTCAAAATGAATCCCATTACTACTGATAGTTATAGTGTGTTATGCAACTACCCCGCTGGTCCAGAGTACTCGCAAACGACGTGTGTCGACCAGAGGGGCAATTCTCATAATTTTAAGAACGTTCACAGTTCACAGTCTGATCTCAGTCTCAATCTGTCAAAAATGCCTCTAATTTCCCTACATTTTGACAAGTTTTTGACATTTGTTTGTCGCCGAGATGAGATTGCGACTAGATTTTGAACGTTGTAAATTACGAGAATTGGCCTTCTGAGCAATGAATGACTGAACTGAGTATGTAAGGATCGTAGCAGAAGGCCCTCTATAATTTCTGCCTACCCCCTTGGGAAAAAGGTATGAGTTTATTATATACATATCTATGGAGTACCTACGTTACGTTGTACCTACCTACTTGGTGACTGCCCACAGACTTGCCTATCGGCTTTTTTAACTAGGTATTATTAAGTAACATACCATGTAATTGACTGTCCTTGATTATTCCGGTAAATGAATTTACTTCTCTTCATTCATTTTGCAATTACCGGTTTCAAGACTAGACATTAAAATTTGACTCAACATCAGGATATGCATTCACACCGCTACAAAAAAAAAATAGAACATCTACCATTGTGAGAATACAATAAAGTATTGCAGAAGTCAATCGAATTTAGGCCTTAACGTGACGTCATAACAGCGAAATTATAATGAGAACCATTTATGAATGACGCAGCCAGCTGTGGACTGAAGAATGAGTCATTCTGTCCCGTTTACTCGCGTAACTTAATTGCTTGGTTGGTTTCTATTTAGACCTATATGTCTGAGCAAGAGAGTTGAGTTTTGCTTAGCTGAATGTGAAATAAGTGTGTACAACTGTATTGACAATGCGTGCGCTCGCGCATTGTGCGCTACCGGCTACCGTCGTTATGTCAGTGTGACATATGGTGCCGAAGACGACGCACGCCTGTGCTGATAAATAAAATAAATTGGCGCGAACATATTTTTATCGAACAATAATTCTTAGTGCCTGTTATAGTGAAATTTATTTTGATAACCAAGTTTTGTGATGACAGAAACGTTTAAATACGTTACAAGGATTATTTTTGTGACAATATTTTATTATACTCTGATATGCGTATACAAAGAAATCAAGCGATTCTGGCCTGGAATTGATGCGACAAACTCAAATTGACATTGGATTTTTCGTTTATTTCTGTTTGCAGTTAATTGGTGAGTACTACCCACATTTTTTATAAAATAAATACGTACTTTTTAAACATAATAAAAATGTTTATGAAGATAAATCCGTCGGCAAGAAGTGTTTGTGTATTTTTAATAATTTTTTGGCAGCGAGCTTGGAAATTAATTCCGTAATGAAGTATCCCATAGGTACACTGTCATCTCAAAATGTATCATTTCATAAAAAATCTTATTTGATTGAAAAGATAAAACAATTCCATTGTAATTTGTAGCACATCGTTATTGCTTGATCAAGAATTCTACACATTCTACACAACAACACTACATTTAAACAAACAAACTCGAAACAAACAATAGTATTCATAGAATAAGAGTCTTAAATTAAAAAAAAATAAGATATGATGATATATATTATATACCTACTAACTTCTGCCCGCGACTTCGTCCGCGTGAACCTTCTACTAAGTATCAGAAAACTTAAAAAAAAAAGATGGATGTAATCGGTAAAGTCGTTCTCAAGTTATGGCGTGACAAAGGGAATTTGGGATTCATTTTTACTAATATAGATATCATCATAAATATTATACAAGTCTAGCAGAAAATTCACTAAGGGGAATCTGAAAAAAGGATTTAAGTGACACTTACGTACAAGTGTCACTTACGTACTTAGTAAAATTATAGGATTTAAGTGACACTTGTTGTATTTAAGTAGGTACCTACTTAAATACAACGTGTCACTTACGTACGCAGCATACGCTGTTAGAAAAATTCGTAATTTAACTGATATAGAGACAGCCCGTTTAGTGTACTTTAGCTATTTTCATAGTGTAATGTCATACGGTATTCTATTGTGGGGAAATGCCGCTGATATTCAGACTATCTTTGTTTTGCAGAAGCGAGCTGTTCGTTCAATTTATAAACTGAGTCCGAGACATTCGCTCAGAGACAAATTTAAAGAGATTAATGTTATGACTGTGCCTTCTCAATATATTTATGAAAATCTTTTATATGCCCATAAAAATATAAAATTGTTTAAAAAATACAGTGATATCCATGATATAAATACTAGGAACAAACACAAATTTGTTGTACCTACAACAAGGCTCAAGAAAATAGGTGGCTCGTTCAGATGCCAATGTATACGCTTTTATAATAAAGTTCCAAGCCCAGTTCAAGATCTAAGCCTTAATAAATTCAAATCATTTATTAAACGTAAGTTGTGCCAGAAAGCCTTTTATACCGTTAAGGATTATATCGAGGACAAAAAGGCTTGGGATTAAGCTGCTTCCAATTTTTTTTTATTTTTTACATATTGAATGTTTTTATTTTGTTTTTCTCTGTTTTGTTGTTGTTTTTTTTTTTTATATACACTGACATTAATGAATTTTATATATACTATGACATTTGCTTACTTAGTAAAGTATTATATTATTTTAATTATTGTGAATGTGAAGACTATGTGGGTCATTGTATTTATTTTATTCTTCTCTCTGTTCTCTTAGTTTTTGTCATGGTCTGGCAGTTTGAGTAATTAATGTGGCCTACCCAAATGTCCTTTCTTTGGTATTGTTCGTCGGATCGTTGAGCTCCTTAAGTTTTGAGTTGAGCTGCACGATTTCTGACAAATGCGTGCACTGACTGGACAGGTCCTCTCAATCTGTGTGGTTCTTTCCTCAAAAGACCATCTCAGACATCGACCTACATGGTCTTCATATGATCTGACCAAGATTATGTCTGGACTTTAAAAGAGACTGTGACGTCTGAGTTTGTTTCGGCCTTTCTTCTCAGACTAGTCAGATAGGAAACGCCGACCTCATCTAGTTTAAAATATGATTGACGTGTAAAAGTGTTTGTACAAACCTACTTACAAAAATAAAATCATTTATCATTTATCATTTATCATTTACTTAGTAAAACTAAAGACAAAAAATGTTTTTCTATCTGGATTTTCTCAGTAGCACCCCATAGATGGCAATAGGCTACCCACTGGCTAAATACCCACTGTTACATGGGACTTGAACACATCAAGCGAAATGTGGGTGTAGATACTTGTACTATAGGTACACCGCTGCCTAACCCTTCGAGAGTGACAAGCGTGATTTATGGAACTAAGGACAAAGCTGAAACCCCGATGATGGATGATAAATAATGTCAAAACCATAATACCATTACAGATTTACAGCCCAATGAACTTGCTTGAAGATCTACACGCCCAACAATAACAAGAACATTTCTTAAAATATCCTAACGTTAGGATTTCCTTTGGTTGGAAGATAAAACAAACACGTTCGATCGGATATCCGTCGTCACAGTAAACGATGGGTAGACGTCTCCATGTTATGACAGTCTTTCGTTCTTAATTTGGATACTTCTATCTTCATTTTCACTTACATTTAAAGCAACTGGGATATTGGTTTCGTTCTACGTATTGTTTTATGCACGAAATTCATCTTTATCAACATCGTTTTGATAATTCTCTACTTTATTTATTAATAACTAGCTGTGCCCGCGACTTCTTCCGCGAGGAATAGTGACTTTTCGGGCAGCATATTTTGAATTACATATACCGTCGTTTGAGTAGCTAAAAATTTACTTTACAGTAATGCTTCTCTGTATACGATATTTGACGTATGACCATCGGGGATGAAAGCTAACAGACTCCTAGGATTGCTAACCTGTGACAGAGCCACATACAACTGACCGTGCGAGAAACAGCTGATATTTAGATCTACACCCACAACTTTCAGCGTCTGACCTTGGGCTTTATTAATTGTCATCGCAAAACATAGGCTTACTGGAAACTGGACTCGTTTAAAACTAAATGGAAAATTGTTTGGAATGAGAGGAATCCGAGGAATGAAAACACTTTCACCCTGTTAAAATCTCTGCTTCTATCAAATAACGTTGTAAATTGGTCACTTTTAACCTGGTGCCATTGCCATGTTTTGGGGGGCTTAAATTTCTAAGAAGCATTAAGGGTTCGCAGAAGTCTCAGACTCACGCGATAGCGCGTGAGCTTCGCGATCGACAGATAAACGTGCCTTTCGTTGTTCCCCGTTTTCCTTATTTCGAGTTGTCATCATTCGAGAACGATTTGAACTCAGTCGAGATTCTCGCTGAGTCGAAGTTTCTGCAGCACGAAACCTAGCCTGATGTTCCCGAGTTGCAGAGAGCCTTGCCTCACGACCTTCCTCAGATTCCTGTGATCGAACTAATCTCATCCTTTTAGCATTTCTGCTACATTGGGAGAGGTTAGATCTTCTTCGAGGCATTCTTACAATAAAATAGTACTTACTACTTAACACACAGTTATTTAGTAAACACGTACTATCGTAAACAATTAAATTATAAATACTTACAGATTATTATACAGTGTAAAATTATCACAGTTTAAGTACCTAATAAGTGTTAAGACGTGTAAACCAAACGTACCTACCTACTAACTTTATAAAACAAAAGAATTGCTAGAAAAATTTATTACTAACCTGAGCTAATGAACTTATACTTAATAAAGAAAATCAAGAAAAGAAATGCCTAACCTATACCAAATACTTATAATATTTATATACAAAACCTAAATACAAATTAAGATAAGTATACCGAAAATCAAGGAAAGAAATGCCTAACCTATAACAAATGCTTACAATATTTATTTACAAACCCTAAATAAAAATTAAGATAAGTAAATACCCAAAAATCAAGGAAAGAACCGCCTAATCTATACCAAATACTTACAATATTTATTTACAAAGTTTTAAAGAAAATAAAAAAAAAAACCTAACTTACAAACCCTAAAATATAAATAAATGAAATATGCAAACAGTCAGTATTCAAGTGAATCGCAATAATCGAATGCAACTATTCGCCTATACTCTCCAGGATACGTGCGTTCGCTACGAAATGTTCGCCGTGATTCTTTAAATTGACATAACTTTTTTATTTATGAACCGATTGACATGAAATAAACACTAAATGTTAAGTGAAGCTTACTACAATATATTAGTGAAAACCGCATCTAAATCGAATAAGCCGTTTCTGATATTAGCGTGCACAAACACACAGACAAACAGACAAACCGACAAACAGACAAAAAAAAAATTAATTACTATTTCGGGTTCGGCATCGATATAATAACAACCCCTGCTACTTTTTTTTTATATATTTCCATTGTACAGACACCACTTTTCTACAATTTTATTATATGTATAGATGACCCGCTGCTTTGCCCACGTGGATGTCGGGAAATATCCCACGACGCATTACTAATGCCTTATGTGTTAATCCAGGTTATAAACTATCTGTGTGCCAAATTTTTTGCGCCAATCTGGGACATACATCCGGACAAACAAACAAAGATTCTTCGTTACTATTTTATTATATTGTATAGTTTATACAACAATACTACAGTTATTTTATTGTCCTCGTCTCTATGTTGACTGAAAGGCCATCTATTGCTGTATCATTATCTTTCTCGTACATAACATACCTGTCTTTCCACGACGACAAATTAATAAACACATATTTTTTTAAATTGCTATGTTTTACTCAAAACAAATTTTTACTCATTTATTTAACCATCTGTGTACACATATATAAACAGACAAGAAGAAAGGAACAGAATAATACGTAGGTACAAAGGTGATGCTTATTTCTAAAGATTTTTCTTCCAGCATACCAGCAATAAGGAAAAAAAAAAAATTAGACAACGTGTGGAAGAGATGAAGGGTAAACAAAATACATAAAATCAAATACAATTCTCTAACATAAAAATGAACATACAATATGAGGACATGGAGTATGTCCCCATATTGTAATTTAAATTAAAAATTCATATGATATTATGACAAAGTGGAAATATAGTGTTATTTCACTCATCTTATGTGAAGATTCAGAAGTTACTTTCATATGCGTCTTAACTATCTTGCTGTCATTCAATGACAATTATTTATTATACAATAATTAAGGCTATCTATATTAAGCCTGCTAGGGTAGCGGGATCGTCCGAAAGGGTTACCGCTGCCCTGGAACATAAAGGGCTAAGGAAGGAACACGGGTGGGTTTTAGTCAGTAAGAGTCTGACACTCCCTCCTGCTCCACCCAGAGCGGGAGGAGTCATTTGATGATTTGAGATTTCACATCCTAAAAAAAAAAAAAAAATGCTATCTATATTTTAATCTCAGATCGTTTTGGAAGCAATACATACATCCCTACTTATTTTTGTTTTGACACAAAATGACAATTTGGTCCAACCTTGTACTACATTGGTATTAATTCTGTTGGATCCGCCGCGCACCGTCTGATATCGTCAGATTCGTCACATGTTTGCTTACGTACGTTAAGTTCCTATTAACAAACATGTTTATTATGAGTATTTATTCTCAATTCATTCTTAGTTTAATATTGTTCATTAATTAAAATCGCGTAATAGTTTATTTCAAGCTCACCAGTCTCACCACAAAACTTTGATAAGGCGTAGTCTGGACCAATAAAATTTATGTCGCGCGAAAATAATATGTATCAACCTATATGTAATATAGTGCGTGACGCTTATTTGTATTTACATCAAAAACGAAATAACAGGAAAGTGTGAGAGTAACATTTAGTCATGATATATAAATTCAGAGGGTTACGTGTAAAAACATTAATAACTTCTTAGAAAGGGAGAGGTAGGACGTCGTTCAAACGTTTCCTTGAAACGAATCTTGAATTCGATCATAAATAATTCATCCCTTCAAAATAGCTCTTTAATGTCCACGGTGTGCGGAACTCATAAAAAATGTCTATCCAATTATCTACATAATTTAATTTAGAGAGATATAAAATCCCGGTGATTAAATATTTAGAAATTGTGGTTGGAATCCGAGCCAACTCTCATGCCAATATATCTTTCGGGCTATTTGTCTAGAGTTGGCTAACTCGAATATAAATGGTGACACAGACCTTAACAGTTGTGTTCACCATCAACATTATATCAGTGTTAACTGTTCATGTGTTTATGACTGAATTTGACCAAATATTTGAAGTAAAACTGCTTGCAACGACGGAATCTTCATTCGTATGCTAGGAATGTTTTGATCTTGACTTATTTATTCCAAAGGACCTGCACTGCGATTCTGTAACCATCTCACCGTGAAATCTTAGGTGAAGTGAGCGTGGAGTGACCTGTCATTCCAATTAATTCTAGGGATTGACACTGCTGACAACTCACATCAAGCTCACTTCACTTGAGTTGTCACGGTGAGATTTTTACAGAATCGACCGGCTGTTAGTTTTCTGTCTTATAATTTCTAATCGTGCAAACCTACGCTAAGGAGACGGTATAAGGCTTTGCCAAATATTCAGACTATCAAAAATATTTCAATACACGACAAAGTCAAAATTTCTTCAGCCTCATCACGCTCTCATTCTAATTTGCGTAGCATGTCTTCTTCCATGTAAATCTCGATCAGCCGACATCTCAAGTACAGAATTGGTGCCCTGAGGCAGCGGCAGGCCACGTAGGAGATGGCGGGACAAGCTGGATAGGTTCCGTGAAGACTGGAAGGAGGACGCGCGGGCTCGCGAAAGATGGAAGGACTGGAGCTGCCTTTGTCCAGGAGCGGGACAGCGCAGGCCTCTTTTCTGTCTACAAACCATTCACAAAATCCATTCATCGTTTCTTCTGTCTTCTTCTATTCGTAAGAAAACCACCAAACTTAGAATAACCAGCATGACGAAATGGATAGCTACTTAAAAACCAAGACAAATCGTTTCCAAACAGTAGGTTCTGTAATACAATTATGACGTCACAATACAGTACTTTCATAATAACATTATTTCAGACGACATTGTTCTGGCTAGAAGTGTTTGAACAAATTAAACGACTGTATAAATTGTCGGTTGTTTATTTATTCGACATGTAGGTCAGCCCACGTTTTATTAAATATGTACTAAATTGAGTATTGTTCGTGTACTAATGTCTGGAATAGTAATAGGCAGGTGTCCTCTAAAAGTATTATTTTATATCCTTACCACGAAATGTAGGTAACTCATTACATATTATTTAGTACCTAGGAACACTTCTAGGTACTAAATATTAGATAATTTGTTACGAAAACGCACGTACGTGTGTTATTTGTGTAAATGTAGGCTGTTCCACAAACAATGGAATATGTATTGTAATAATCATGTCCTGTCGTCTGCACGTTACAGGAACTGATTGGACGCTAATGATGGCGCCAAACGAACGAAGTCACTTAGCCGAATTCTGCACCCAATCTGAATCATTTTGAAGGATTTTGCTAATCTATTGCTTCATAATTATGTTCGAAAAATTTGTCTGCTCAGCAACGTAAATAACGCAGTGAAAGTTGTTGATCAGTCAAAGTGTAAGTCATTGCTACCGTTAGTGTGTTACGGAATTACTCCGCTGGGCCGACTCCAGAGGGGTAATTCTCGTAATTTTAAGAACGTTCACAGCCTGATCTCAGTCTCAATCTGTCAAAAATACGTCAAATTTCCCTACATTTTGACAAGTTTTTGACATTTGTTTGTCGCCGAGATGAGACTGCGACTAGATTTTGAACGTTTTAAATTACGGAAATACGGGCCCTGATTGCTATCGAAGTATCGACATGCTAAGAAGGAAATGTAGTACCCAGTACAAGTACCTACTTGTTTACAAAATCGTGCTTCTGATTTCACGAAATTTTTGTAGAAAATTAATAGATCGGAGACTTATTTTTGCCAGGCTTTAAAATGGTAAGGTATCTTGATGTAAATAGTTCTAGGCACACAATATTACGATTTTTTTATAATACGACTTCATCATCAGACTTCGCTATAGTCTGATGATGATAAAGTTGTATTTAAATAAATTGTTGTCCACTGCAGGACTGCTACCAGAGTATTGCTATCCAAATACGACTTAACAAACGTAATACTTATGTCAGTACTTCATAATATAAATTCCGATCTATTTCGATGTTCAAAATATTGTTTTTTTTTCATTACATTCGAAATCACACACAATATTTTTTAATAATTCCTCAAAACTTCCAAGGGCAGGATTAACACTTAATTCTTTTAAAAACGTCATGTTTTTCGCAGAATAACTTAAAACTACAAAGATAAAAAGTTGTAGCTAATTAAGCAATTAAGTTGGTAACACATCGAACAGTAATTAGGACTTAGTATAGCATTAATTATAGTCATCAGGCGAGCATTCAATACCATTGAAGCTATTAGTTAATTTCACTAAGCTCTATTCAGAATTGCGACAATTGTAAAGGCATTTCCTTATCTGCGGGGTAATTGCGTAACACATTATCAGTAAGGACTAGTTTTCATTTTGACAGTTCAATTACATTCATTGCGTTCTTTACGTTGTTGAGCAGACGAATTTTTCGACATATGAAGCAATGGATTAGCAATATTCTCCTTCAAAATGATTCAGATTGTGATTGATGGTGTTTTGCGCAATTAAGGTGCAGTTTTGTGTTGCCGACCAATTTAACTCCCGACATAAACAGAAGGGTGTTATAAGTATACCGCGTATGTCTGTCTGTAGTATCGTAGCTCCGAAACGGCTGAACTGATTTTGTTTTTTAATAGATTAATGGTGTTCAATTTATACAAATAATACAAAGTCAGTCTATATAGCAAAATGAAAACAAAGTGTGATGTCTGGAAAACGAAAGAAATAATGGATGTGTGAACATTATATGGCTATACTTATTCATATGGTTAGAATTGGGGTGAATACTAAGACATGTTGCCAACACCTATGAATTGGATGGAATAAGGGCAGAAAGGTGATGAATGCGAGTCAAAAGGTAATTAAACTAACGTGATGCACGTTGAGCACTAATATGTCAACACTTGGACACTGTCAATAGCGATTTTTGCGTGAAATAACGAAAACAACAATGAAATGTGACACATTGCAAAAACCTATGGGTTCAAAGTTACTAAGTTCGTAGCAACATACAATTTCATTAAAAAATAAATGAGTAAATTGCTTTTGAATAAAGCCAAGTACATATTTGCATACCTACTTATGCTCGTGACTGTACCTACCATACATTGATCATTACTTTTAATAACCGCATCTACACTAGACACATCATCATCATCATTCGCCTGCACAAATCCCAATTTATTTGGGGTCGGATCAACGTCCTTATCTTCCATACTTCTCTATTATCTTGGCAGTCACCCCCCTTCCAGCCATATTATCTTTCACACAGTCCATCCATCGTTCCTTTACTAGCTGCTTCATTTGTTTTTAGTATTTTTGTCAATTTACAACCCCCAATCTATACTAACTTTACCTTGTAAAAGCCATAATTCAATCGAAAAACCTTTTATACAAAATAAATTTTCGCATCAACAATAAAATTAAAAATTCACCGCTGCGTATCGCTGTGCAATGTGAAACGGCATTACATCTGAATATTGCACGTGGCGCATGCAAAGTGATCAGAGGAGCACCACTTAGTGCTAATGAAAGTGTTGAAATAATCCCTAGTGCACACTGAGTAGGATTATAGCTTAGCAACAATGCAGAAACTCCTGCTCTACGAAAATTGGGGTTGTTAAATTTCAGTTTAGCATAATATTTGCACAAATGTGCACTATTATTTTGTTCATGTACAGACGCCAGCACATCAAGCTACTACAATCTGTCAAATTTCTTTAACAGATTTTCAACCTTATCGCTAAAGTTTTAAGGTTCAAAGTTGATTAGGAAAATTTGACAGTTTCGGATAACTTGACCTTCTGGCGTCTGTACAAACTTAACTTTAATTACGTATCCTCCCTAGTATTGCGCCAAACTATTTCAAAATAGTTGTTGCCCGCAGTTCCACTTACATGCTAGGAAAACTGCAGCATTTATTCGGATAAAAAGTACGATACATTTTAATCTACCTTATAGTTTACCTGTATTCCAAGTTTAATCAAAATCCGTTGATCCGTGATGGAGTAACAAACATTCAAACTTCACTTGGTCAGATGTACAGGTATATATTAATAGAAGAATTACGTTTTATTATCATTACATAACAATATAGTAGTCAGACATAGAGTAAAGTTCGTTGACCCCGTTATGATCATGAAAGCAGGTACTCAATGAGACGGCTGCAAATCTTCTCACACCGTGACTGATTGAGGGCAGAAGGATTTTATTCGCTTCTTCGTACCTTTTATCAAAAAAAAACAAAAGAAACAGGTCACTAGGAATGGAACTAAAGTAAAGTTATCGACAAAGCTTTGCCATATCGCAGCTCTAAAAAAAATTTTTGTTTATTTAAAACTTACAGCTAATATAAATAATGTCTAATAAACACTTAAAACAAAAAATACAACAAAAAAGGTCGATACAAAATAAATACCTATAACACAAATTAGGAAATAAAATTACACAATCGACTAATACAAACAAAAAATCATTTAGAGGTAAAATATAGGTAGGTACTTTATTGTACATACACCACAAAAATACATAGCAAAAAACTAATCGAACACTACAAAATATACAATGGGCGGTCTTATCACTTTTCTACGCTCTCTTCCAGGCAACCTTGGAATGGACAGTCATTGACTTGCAATTTAGTGGCTTTTGGTCATAAATACATACACAACCATGTCAGCCCCATCATGACACATACATAATTATGTACACACGGCTACACATCAAGCTATGCAAAACCCGTATTGGCTGACCGTTCATTGTGAGAAAATATCATACAAAGTGAGGCCAAGGCAAACTGGTTTTGTATAGCTTGACGTGTAGCCGTGTGTACACATGATAAAAACATTTTACTATTATAAAACTACTACCTACTACAGACTCATCATCTGCCTAGCCTTTTCCCAACTATGTTAGGGTTGGCTTCCAGTCTAACCGGATGCAGCTAAAGACCAGTATTTTACATGAAACGACTGCCTGTCTCACCTCCACAACCCAGTTACTGGGTAATACGAGACCTCTTGGTAGGACTGGTTGGCAGACTTTCAGGATTCTGACGACCCGTAAAGACTGTCAAAGATCCACGAATGACCGCCGGGACCGACGGCTTAACGTCCTTTCCGAATCTTGGTATGTGAAGATGGTCACCCATCCACGGACTGACCGCGGCAAGCGTAGCTTAACCTGATCGATCGACCCATGCGGCTGTTATTACTTAGCCACAAGCCTAGAGTTGTAAATTTTAAAGCTTCAATGCTTTATGGATTCGCTGTGAGACTGAAAAGCACCTGGATCTAGCCTAATGGTGTTTAATTCGGACATCAATGCGTCTCTTTCGTCGTTTTTGGAGCGAAGGACCAACAATTTGAAATATATCTACACATTCGTCATGAATACGTATCGTGGGCCCTTCAGTTGATTTATAACCGAGTCGAAATTTATTCTTTCCTCTCGTGTTATATTTTGCATATATTTTCGTATCAGTTCACGTTAAAAATATGGGTATAAATATAAATAGAATGAGAAATGTGCATCTGTTTATTATTTATATTGCGGAAGCAGTTTCAGCTATGCCCCAATATAGTATCTTTGGGCATCGATAACATTGATTTACGCAAGATTTTCTTTGATAAATTGTGTGTATTGTTCAGACTTGGCTTTTTATTTCTTACGTGACCATAAACATGTGTAGCGGTATCTACAACGCCACATGCGAACAACGCGTCATACTGACGTCACGCAAATCCTGCATCTCGCAAGCAGAGTTTACCGCGCAATTAGCATAGATACAATTTCCCAACATCAATCGTTGGGCAATTGCCCGCCAGACACAACACCCGTCTAGTCGGAGGATCCTCCCTTTTCTATGGAGGTTGAGTGAACTTTACACCCTGTTCTGTCCTGGTAAAAATGTAACTTGTATATTTTTATTGGCATAATGTATAATAATCGAACCTTTAATAATTCCCATTTTGCTTTCCTAAAAATACTATTGAACACTAATATAATGATTACGCGTCTTTTTGTGAACCTGTTAATTTCCTATTTTGGGGTCCTAATAACACAAAATAGCCAAAGTAACTGCGACTATCTTGGATGTAGTATGTAGCGCTCGCCGGTCGCTACCCGTGGCACCGCTAGCTTCGCTCGCGCGTGGTTTGTCACAGTTTACGTTACCCCTCGGTTGGGGTACCGTAACTTATTTACTGTGACCACGTGTGAGATAAGTCCAGAAACTTAAAAGAGTCTCAATTATTTAAAAACCGGCCAAGTGCGTGTTAGACCACTCATAGAATAGGGTTCCGTAGTCATTCAGTCAGTTCATCACATGGACTACCAACATGAATTTTTTCAGATTTTTCGAGCCAGCCGTTTAGCTTTTAGAGGGTGGGACCCCCTATTTTAACAACAAAATGCGCTTTGAAGTTGAATATCTTACCAACCTCGCAATGTTTTTAAAAGACCTATCTAATGATATCCCACGCTATGGGGTAGACGCGAGAAAAAAAAATCTTCCCCACTTTACGTGTAGCAACTTCGAAAACATTATATTTTCACTTTGTCGACGTAGTAAATACACATATCCACGCAAAGTTTCATCTTTCTAGCGCTAACCGTTTGGAAGGTAAGCCGAGGACGAACAGACGGACGGACGGACATGACGAAACTCTATAGGTTCCGAGAGGTGAACTACGGAACCCTAAAAACAGGTACATGCAAGGGAATTCGTTAAAAACTTTATCTGAAAAGGCACATCAAACTTACAAAAAAGTTGAACCAATTTTTCAGCGCATCAAAACAATTTCCACTTTCCTTGTTTTTCTGAACCCGCATCATTAATTACTTCGCCATAATTAATGGCGCGATACCGATCAGCAGTTACATGAAGCGTTCATGCGATAACGGATACTTAATTACTCTGCCTATTCCAAAATGGATTACAAGTTTAATGATACTGAGATTATGTGAAGCTGAAATTATACAGTATCCATCACACTTTTTTGTTGGATTAGAATAAGTAAATAACATAACGTTATATCACGCCTTGTTTCCCTGAAGGGTTGGGCAGACGTGTACGTATAGTACGTCCGCATTCCACCAGTTATGTTCAATTGCCATGTAATAGGGGAGAGCCTATTGCAATCAAACAGACACAAATCCACACTCCGGGCTGCAAAGTCAAAGTCAAATCATATTTCAAATAGGCACATAAAAGGCACTTTTGAACGTCAAAAATTAAATTAAAATAAAATTGATTCTAGTCGCCCCTTCCAAAAGGTAGTTTTCGTATGGAGAAGAATGGGCAAGAAACTCCACCGTTACTCTTTTATAATGTTTTACAATATTTATGAATTATATACAATATTTATTATTTATTTATTATTTTTATTTATTTATTATTTATTTTATGTGAAGACGATGCACCTAAAAATAAATTACTAGGTATACCACAATAGGTAAAATAATTAAAATGGACTAATGGAAACTGCGAACTTCCGTATAGAAAAACCTGCCTTCGACCCATGTGGCTGTTATTATTTAGCCACCAGCCCCCGGAAGATAATTAATTATCTTCCGGGGGCTTGTTTCCGAATTCGTCTATTGGTCTACAAGAAACGTCCAGCAAACTAATTGCGCAATACACCATCAATCTCAATCTGAATCAGTTTTGAAGGATATCGCTAATCCATTTCTTCATATGTTCGAAAAAATTGTCTGCTTAACAACGTAAATAACGCAATGAATGTTGTTGAACTGTCAAAATGACAGCCATTGCTGCTGTCAGTGTGTTACTCAATTACCCCGCAGACCACCCGTATTTAACTAAATATAGAAACCTGCCACGAAGAAATTCTATTTAAGGCGGAGTTATCACTTGCATAAATAATATTCAATTAGTCTAGCCCTCAGTAGGTAATATGCAACAAAGCACATACCTCATTCAAGGTCAAGACCTTATAATGAGATAAATTGTGTGACTAATTACGACAAATGATATTTTATTTACTCAACTGTAGAATATGCGTTTGATAATTAATGTTTAATTTGACCCCAAAGGTTATCTTGTCCACTGCATATTGTTAGCACTCACGGTTACACTTCGTTTTTAAGGACCATGTTGATGTGGCCTAGAACTCTTAAAATATTATCTGTAACTTAATTTAAATGATAACAAAATATAATAATGTGGTCATGAAATTAAACTACCGGGTGGCAGATAAGCTCTATTTATATAAATGACTCCTTATATTATATTATTAGATACTATAGTTAATTACAAAATGTATCTTAATACTCTCCCAGATTCTTAAATCGCGATGACCTGCTTTTTTTGTTTTACGTTTTAGAGCTTTTTAAATGGTTGCGAATTCTGAAACAATAACGACACCAAAATACTGGCCAGTATGTCAGCTTCAAAACTGCAGGGTAATTCTCGTAATTTTAAGAACGTTCACAGTCTGATCTCAGTCTCAATCTGTCAAAAATACGTCTAATTTCCCTACATTTTGACAAGTTTTTGACATTTGTTTGTCGCCGAGATGAGACTGCGACTAGATTTTGAACGTTTTAAATTACGGGAATACGGGCCCAGATTAAAACTTTATGTTTGAGTCATCACTTTTTTGATGTTTTAAGGCTTTTATATCTTTTTAATCGCAAGGTGAATCATTTTGATAATGATTCACATTGCGATTATGCTAATCCATTCTTTCGTAATAATATGTTCGAAAAATGTGTCTACTCAACCACGCAAATAACGCAATGAATGCCGTTGACCTGCCAAAATGTAAGCCATTCCTACTGTAAGTTAGTGTGCTACGCAATTACCCCGCCGATTTCTCATAAAACCACAAATATTATTGACGTAAAGCGACTCGCACTTAAATCTGTCGTCTATAAATAAATTACGATGTTTAATTGAATCTCGACAGTATTATTCAATGCTGGAGGTTAGAGGCGTTGTGTTGATTCATCGAAATGTTTATTCATAATAGTTAATTATATTCCGATAAGTCTAAACCGGTTAAACTTTGAGTCACTTGTGAGTTTCCTCCGGAACGTAACGGCGAAAGTTTAGTAACATGGCGCCTCGGTTCAAAATTGAGCTTCGATCCGCGCTTTGGGGTTTAAACGACACTTTTGGGATTCCGTACCCGCAGACAGGCGCGATGCGATAGCGCGGCGCGCGATGTGAGTCTCGTAGGACAATTTCCATGAAGTTTTCCTACCTGTCTACTAAGGCTCCGCTGTCCGTCTGTCGGTTTGTCACAGGGCTGTATCTTTTGAACCGTAATAGGTAGACACTGAAATTTTCACAGCGTAGACTCTAGCCGCTATAACAACAAATAATAAAGTTAAAATTACAGGGGGTCGCCATGACTGTCAAGCTGAATTTCGACAGTTAATTATTTCGACACGGTCCCAATTTCGAAAAACAATAGTTCAACTACTCATTGCTTCGACAGAACATAAATATTCGACTAACATTAGTTCGACAGAATACAAAACAGGTTTATTTTTTACTAAAGTAAGTAGGTCCTGTATAAAAAATATGTAAATGTTAATTAATGTACTTACGGGGGTACGAAACCCACTTTGTGCGAGTCCTACTCGTACTTGGCCGCTTTTTTAAAGTCATAAAAATTTTACGGTTTACATGAAGGCGAATATTATGGTAAAATGATTGTGTTTCTAAAGAAAACTTACTTTGCTCATTTTTAGTAAAAGAAAAACATGTTATGTTGGTTACTTACTTTTCATCTCTTTTAAAAAAGATACCTTACTAAATAACTACTTACTAATAACTCGTACTAAATAACTTCTTCCTCTCCTCTGTGTACAGACGCCAGCTAGCACATCAAGCTACTGCAATCTGTCTTTCTTTAATAGATTTTCAACTTTATCGCTAGAGCGTTAAGGTGTCAAGGTTGATTGGGAAAATTTGACAGTTTCGGGTAGCTTGACCTGCTGGCGTCTGTACCTACTCCAGATATCTTTAAGTACCATGTCATAGGGGGCGAGTCTATTGCTATCAACAAAAAATTCAAAGACATGTAACATCTACAAACCCGCATTGGGCCTGCGATTACGCTAATCCCTCTCACAGAGAGAAGGTCTGTGTCCCTGCAGTGGGAAAATTATAGGCTGGTTAGGTTACGCTAACAAAAAAAAAAAAATACCTAAAGTCTACTAAAACTTATGTTTCAAATTAATGTTATTTCAAGTTAAACAAATATAAACTTTAATACAATGGTAATTAAGTGGATTTCAGAGTGCATTAGCATAATTGAAAAAGTTATAAAAATGTTTGAAGTTATATCGTAAACTGAACTTTATTGTGTAGGAATTAAAGTTATTTTTCCAATTACTCATATTTGTTTACATGCTTGACAAGTAAATCGCGAACGCAGTTTACGTTAAATAATGCAGAATACTCAACATTATTGCTGTAAGAATCGATTAACGCTATCTACGAGCATAACGTTCATTTGTCCGGCATGAACATTACCAACGAACCGTGGACGCAACGAGTGGAACGCATTCAATGACTAATACAATATTAATTATAGTGGATAATACAACTGTGTTCACTTCGCTTAATATGTGGTTTCCAGAATTGGGTGAGATACTCAAATACCTAATACAGCATTGTATCAGAAAGGTGTGTATGACCACACCTTACAATTACCGGTGAAGATAGTCAAAAACAGCACCCTAATTGCGTAACACACGATCAATCACAATCTGTAATCCGTTGCTTCATATGTTCGAAAAATGTATCTGCTCAACAACGTAAACACGCAATGAATGTTGTTGAACTGTCAAAAAGAAAGCCATTGCTACTGTTAGTGTGTGTGTACCGCAGAACTTTGACTCACACTCAAATCTCATCGTAGTGAAACCAATTACAGAAACGATTTTCTTTTAATACCAAAGTAACTTGAGTAGAAAAATATACCTAGGTACAGACGCCAGCTGGCAGGTCAAGCTACCTGAAACTGTCAAATTTTCCCAATCAACCTTGAACCTTAACGCTCCAGCGATAAAGTTGAAAATCTATTAAAGAAATTTGACAGATTGTAGTAGCATGATGTGCTGGCGTCTGGACCTACATATTTTAAGGAATGTAAATACTACTTTTTGCGCGTCAATAACCAACATTTAGCCTTCCACCGTTAACACTGCAATCCAATAACGTCTTATCTCATACACAACAGAGTTCAAATTACCGTGACATAATCCATCAAGTTTGCAGTTAAAATATTGTCGGGTAGAAGCGCCGATATCATAAACATAGCTACCGTCTGATATCAAAACAGTCCGCCGTTTCACCTTATAAACACACAAGTATAACTTTTATACATAATATATCCTTGTTTAATCACATCGTGTGTGGTTCGTATCATAAGTTCCTACTTGACACACGATTATGTACAAAGACGCCATTTTCCATACGTGTGAGTCAGAGTTAAGGCATTGTTTTTAATAAAGATGTCGTTAAATTTGCATAACTGTTCGAGTAAGTAAGAATGGTCGTGGTTACTTTGCAATTACGATTTGTTGCGGTACATTCTTGGGATATTACGTTTCTTTACCTACTTATTGATTATAGTAGGTAGGTTACCTTGACGATTAATAAGGTAATCTCTTCATTGTATCGAGGACTCTATATAGCATAGCATAGCATAATCAGCCGTTAATGTTCCTAATGCTGGGACACAGCATCCTCCGCATCTCCGCATCTTCAGCTCCTCTCTGTGAGAGGTAATCGGCCGCAATCCACAGCACGGGCCCAGTGCGGGTTGGGGATGTCACGTGTCTTCAAATTTTTGGTTCTAGGATACGCGATATACATATACGAAAATAAATGCTATAGCTGCGAAAAATAATGCAGAATGAATTGTTTGACTAAAATCTGTTACAAGTCTAAGATAAAGAACATTGGTTCCTACCAATGTTCTTTATCTTAGACTAGAATGGGCAGTTACGTTTGTTTATTTATTTATTAAAACTTTATGCACACGTAAAAAAATACTGTACAAACTATCTGCAGAGACAAAACACGGCAGGTGCAACATAATACATATTTTACGCATCAAAAAGCTGTTTCACGGAGTACGTTGAAATGGAACCCAGGTTAAATACGAAAACAAATGAGAAACATACACAAATTTTGGAATGTTGCAACCAAATAAGTAAGGTAAACATGACTAAATTCGCTCTACTTTCCAATACCGAGAAACACCATTTAATCGTCGCATGTGGAACATGCCGGTACTAATTACATACATACACACAATGTACATATTAAGTATAATTTTTTTGGAGGGGACTCGTGGCTAATTAATAACAGCCACACGGGTCTATCCTTGCCGTGATCCTTGCATTTTAAATATCGATGCCTCGGAAAGCACGTTAAGCCGTTGGTCCCGGCTGTCATTCATAGATCTTTGACAGTCGTTACGGGTCGTCAGAAGCAAAAAAGTCTGACAACCAGTCTTACCAATGGGTATCGTTTTACCCAGTAACTGGGTTGTGGAGTTCAGATAGGCAGACGGTCCATGTAAGATATTAGTATTCAGCTGCACCCGGTAAGGCAGGAACCGGACCCCAACATGTTTGGGAAAAGGCTGGGCATATTTTTGGCGGTTTCATTGACTATTTCTGTTGTGTGATATCTGCTTCATTTTTGTATTTTAATTAACTTTCTTAGCTTTTTATGTGCACGTGTTTCCGTGACAAATACCTAAACCTATTTCTCTTTCAATTAAACTAGCACCAATGACGTCACCCTTCATTAGAATTCACGAGCGCTTTCACCATTTGCCACAGGAATGGATATCCTTATTGGTTACTCATTCTATTATCCGCTATGGTTGGTCAACCTGACTTTGTAATATTTTATGGATTTGACAGCTCTAGTGATGTACAAGATGAAATATCGACGTAAAGCAAAATTGGGTTGTCTTATTTTTTGTCTATTTAGGTCCTAAATTTTACTTTGATTAACGACCAGGGCTTGATGGTTTTCTTAATTCTGTAGACATGCGACGAAACAGCATCAGAATCTACTTAAATTGCTTGAAATGTCTGAATGATTCTGATGATTTCTGGGCTAAGGTATCTCGAGATTGAATTATCGACAGGAATAACAGCACTAGCTAATCATAAATCAGAAAATCGATGTTATCTACTAAACCTTATCGCTTCGTCGTATCGACACGGTTCACAGTGTACTTTTATTACTACCTAGCTAGTATTCAATGAATGCCAAATAAAGAGGCGGGGAAACTTGAGCTGTTTTCAAAGAAGATGGATTTAGTTTAAGAAGACATCATATCAAACCCAGCCAAGAGTACATACCTACCCCACGCAATGGCTGTGAATAAATTTCGTTGACTTGACAGTGACAAAAATAATATACTTCTATTCATAATTATTATAAACTAGCTTCTGCCCGCGGCTTCGCCCGCGTGGATGTCGGAAATTATCCCACGGGAACGTGCTAACAGGATAAAATGTATGTGCTTCCCCAGAATGCCATCTATCTCGCGGGCCCTTTGTGGCTAATTACAGTAGAAAACCAATTGTGTCTCATTAGTGGTGATTAAGAGGGTACCTATATGATATCTTTACCTAAATACCTACCTAATTAAAAAAAAAACTCAATAACAGAAAATTAAATACCTACCTAAATAAACCTATTTCTGATGATAACTAATCTAAACTCAATAAATAAGCAAAATCCCTAAAAACTAATATCTATACGAATGACTAATCCTACCTAACAGTATTATAAAATAACCTACGGTCACTACGTACACTATCAAATATACTACCTATACTTTAAAATTAAAATCTATACCTACGACTCATATAAAAATAAACCTAAATAACTCTAAAAACTAAAAGGAATAAAAATGAACTCCACTGCGGGTGACCCAACCTACGACAAACTTAGTATTTGCGGTTGGTACAGTACAAACAGTGGTAATCGGGTATAGGGATCGAACCGCAAAATTAAGTTTGTTTTTTATTGTATATACTTTTCCGGGATAAAAAGTACCCAGTGTGGTGCCCAGGATATTAAAGAATAATTATACCAAGTTTCATCGTAATCGAACCGGTAGTTTTTGCGTGATGCCTGAACAAACAGACAGACAGACAGACAGACAGACCGACAGACAGACAAAAATTTTTTTAATCACATTTTTGGGTTCGGTGTCGGTCTAGTAACACCCCCTGTAAATTATTTTTTTGATATTTTCAATGTACAGAATTTTCACTTCTACAGATTTATTATAAGTATAGATAGATGAAAGTCGCTTTTCATGTCTGTCTGTGTGACTGCGTTGTTCTCCTAAAATACGCAACGGATTTTGGTGCGGTTTTCATCATCATTTAGAGATTTTTTTCTGGAAGGTTTATGTGTGTGTGTATTAAACTTAATTAAATTAAAAGAAACCTCGATGTTTTGTCAAGTCGTGGAAACCGTGCGAAGCCTACTTTCTAAGTCCGTCAACGAAGATACGGGCCCGTCCAAAAATAGTTTGAAACTTAGGAATGAACCCTACTCCCCAATAATTAACTTTATTGGAAGGGCAAGAACACATCAGGAGTAAGAACAACTGTCAAATCGTGTAACCCACCTCGCCTGCGGAGTTTTGCTAGCTAATTTAATGTATCCCTGCATAAAATTAACAATTGGGCTAAAAGAACCACCGATTGGGTCCCACTAAACGCACGACGCCATCGCGGCAGGCCGAGACGAAGATGGCGGTACGAGCTTGACTCCTACCGTAAGGACTGGCGCCGCACACGCAAAAGACAGAATTGTGTGGAAAAGAGAGAGAGAGAGGCGTAGTATGCACTGGCGCCGCACACGCAAAAGACAGAATTGTGTGGAAAAGAGAGAGAGAGGCCTAGTATGCACTGGCGCCGCACACGCAAAAGACAGAATTGTGTGGAAAAGAGAGAGAGAGGCCTAGTATGCACTGGCGCCGCACACGCAAAAGACAGAATGTGTGGAAAAGAGAGAGAGAGAGGCCTAGTATGCACTGGCGCCGCACACGCAAAAGACAGAATTGTGTGGAAAAGAGAGAGAGAGGCCTAGTATGCACTGGGACAATACAGGCTAGTTAAAACTTTAAAACAATAACCCAAATGATTGTGGTACATGGTTCGAACTGTAAAGCCCAGTGTAAAATGCCCGCATAGTTCCTTCGCCCCTCGAATGATACCAATTAGGTTTAATTGTTGGTTAGCCATCCATTACAGTGTCCACAGTCCACTGATGCTTAACAAGGAATCAAATTGTGTAATCTCATTTGATATACCATTTTAGGGTTCCTGTATTGAAGTAATTGTTACCACTGATTGGGTTGTTAGAGAAAGACAGGGCCATAAAAAAGAATGGGATACGCAGGTCACCGACCCATTAAATTGTAAAAGAAATACAATTTTATTGCTGCAACTTACAGGAGTTTGAATTTTTAGTTTGTTTGTAGTACAGTACGGATTCTGAATCATGGCCGGTCCGAACTTTGTGCAGACGGCTGCGCATTAACATTTTTTAGGAACCAAATGGTGACATGAAGCGAGTGTGAGTGAGAGGACATGCACAAGACTTCGGAGAGCCTATGTTCAGACCGGTTAGATTGTAAAGTATCTAACGCGAAGCAGACATTTCGGTATCAAAATGAACTAGGCATTTAAAAGGGTTTGTATTTTCTATATTTATATTTTACACCAGGAAATTTGGTCTACCTACTTGAAAAGGATAACAACTAACTTCAATAATACGGAAAATAACAAAATGTTTTTGTACGATATTATCCAATCCATTCAAATTATTTTCCTAGTACATACATACAATAACAAATTAGGTACATAGTTGAATTCATGAATACGTCAATGCTTTCTACTGATATTTCCAGTCTGCTGACCACACTAAAGGCTTCCTACGAACGCTCAATCTAACATCAACCCACATATTAATGCAACGAACCATTGAACCAATTCCACCATAACGCTAATTAAAAGTAGAAAGCATTCTTTTCCAATAGATACTTACCTACTTACTTCCTTTATAAGAGAAGGCAAATACTTCATACCATATAAATATATTATATCTATGCTTCGTACGTATATATATAAGTATTTTAAAGTCTTGGAGCAAATGTGACAATCCCGAGTTGCACTATTGCAACTTGGAATAATATATCACAACTCCCAACCAAAGAAAGTGAAAACTTGAATATTAACGTTGTGCATTTTTGATATTCTGGAATGCGGCCATGCGGCTCCCTCCGTCTTACGAATTTTCGATCAGGTCACGTGTGCTGACGCGAGCTCTATCTTACGAATTTTCGATCAGGTCACGTGTCCTGACGCGAGCTTAACATTTTTTAGCCACCACAAAAAGCTCTCCCTCCGTCTTACGAATTTTCGATCAGGTCACGTGTCTTGACGCGAATTTAACATTTTTTAAAGAAGTTTTCACTTCAAAAACTTGTTCTTACATTGCTTATCTGTTCAAGTACCGTGACGTTTACATTGCATTGCATCGCATTGATGCACCAGAGCTGTTCAGCTTGTATTTCACTACAGTTACCTACATTTCTTCAGATTTTGTGAACTCAAATGTTTATTTATTTATTTAATTTTTTTTATACAGGTTTACTAACAGTTTTTGTATACAATACATCATGAGTAGAGGTAACAATTAGCCTTGGACTAAAACAGGTTACCCAGAATTCTCTAAAATAAACAATAACACAGGAAAATAAAAGTATAAACCTAGTGGCGCTAGAATATTCACTGTTCACCAAATCGAATGTAATGTGCATGGTAAAATACATCGTTGCTTACCCCGTTGCTGTAGGCGTGTTGCGTGTATCTTGAATATTTAACTTATTAGTTAAATATTTAGGGTTTATTAATAGGAAAACCCTCCATCTTCCTTGAAATATATGAAAGAAGAAAGAAAGAAAATACGTTTATAGAAAATGCGGTAAACATGACGCAAAAAAGAACATAAAAACAAATAAAGAAAAAACAATAAGAAATCGTAGACATGCGTCACATCCACGCAAAACGGCTATCGCCCAGCATTATGCTGCGACCCTATGCAAGACAGAGCCCCAGCGCTAGTTTTCAGCGACAGCCGACTCCGACGTAATGACGTCGTCCGGTGCAGCAAACAATTACTCATCAACAAGTATTAAAACATAATCGTATCGTATTTTTATTTTTAAAGCAAACAGTTATTAGGACGCCTGTATTGATACAGCGTACTTAAAGCAAAATAATACAATTTAATTTAAATGTGATAGAAACAAACAGGAATATAAAAAAAAGAAACAAAAAGGAGGATATATACATGCTAAGAGAATACCATCCTCAATAAACGTTTTACGCTTTATGTAGTGGCAACATTTTCGAAACGTCCTATTTGACATACGCGCACCCAACATGCACCAAAGAAATTATGATGTATGTAAGGAATTAGAAAATGGCCAATGATGCAATGTGTTATGCAAAAGTTATGTGTCATATCAGCTATGATACCCCAAAATTAGTGTGGCACTTATCCAACCGAAATCTCATCAAAATGACTGGCAACGTTTCGGATATATGTACTCGCTTACATATGTAGCTACGCTAATAAACTTAACTGATATTAATTACAAACTGTAGAAACATGTTATCCATCATGGTTTTGATTAGCCCTTTGAACTCCAGGGACCAGAATTTGGGCCACTAACAAATTAGCTGACGAGGTTAGTGAATTATGATTGGGATGCCCAAAATTCATTTAGATTTCAAATGGGTATAACAAAGTTATTATAGAGATTGTTGTTAGATCATACACCTACTAACTTTTCTCTACAATATTACTACAACTTTGGTACTAAAAATAAGTTACTGGATGACTCTTGCCTTCAACCATCATAAAGAAGATGAGCCTTACCACCAAACTAGCAAGATAGACGCCTCGTATCTTCCAATCATTTTAAATTCCATGGATGTGGCAGTGGGTTGCAGACGAGCCCTGGAGTGGAGACCGCGTATCGACAAGCGTAGTGTGGGACGCCCGGCGCCCGCTGGGTGAATCGACCAATCAATCAAATAATCTTAAGAAAGTGGCTAGGACAGACTGGATGCGGTAGATGAAGAACAGAGTTTCGTGGCGCAGCTTGGGAGAGGCTTATGTCCAGCTGTGGACTGCGATAAGCTGAAATGAATCCATGGATAGACATAGGGCTTTAGATTAAAAGCAACTGCCGCGTAAATTTTAAATGGAACAAAATAGCAGAAACAATGTGAAGTGTTCGATTTCCAGGTCGGGCCATCATATCATTATGTTTTTCTATCTGGATTTTCTCAGTAGCCGTCTGGAGTCTGGGTTAGTACCCGGTTGATTTTTTTATTTTATTTTATTGACAATGGGCTCACTCTTGACCTCAATCCAGCCCAGAGGCAGGGATGAGATCTACGGTGGAACGAGCTTGCCCAGAAGAAGCCTAGGTATTCACTCTCGCCTTGAAGAAATTCGGGTTGTATGAACTCTGGAATGCAGACGCAGGCAGACGATTCCACTCCTTAGCTGTGCGCATCAGAAAAGATGACGAGAAGCGCTTAGTGCGTATATATGATATATTAACCAAATAGGGGTATCCCGCAGTGCGTCTGGACTCTCGATGGCAATTGGACTCACCCCATGTTTCTTGGGACTTAAAGATAACTAGTGAAGTGTCAGTATACTATAGGTACACCCTGCCTAACCCTTCGGGAAAACAAAGCGCTATGTTCAGTTGTCTAAATTATATTTAGCTTTGTTGAGATCTGCTCCTCAAAACCACAAGAGACCTCTGCAAAGCGAATAGGTTAACACGTTAGGAGGGCACTCGGCTTAAAAGTTACTGGAGCTCGTACAATTATTAAAGTTAGTACCGTGTGCTCCCTTGAGTGTAAAACAATTTATGTACCACGTTAAATGTATCCTTTAGAACCGAACGTAATTTGGAAACGTGAATTTCGCTCTCGGAAGTTTTTATAAGTATTTGCATCTTCATTTCTTTCAAACTAAAAGGTTTTCGTCTCACTAAAAAAAGAAATACACAGACATGGTAGAAGCGTGTTGCGGCTATTATTTATAGTTATATTTTTTTTTTCCACATTAAACATCAATTTGTTTGAAAAGTTGTGCGGAAATCGGCTGTCATGGTATGGGCATGTGATACGGAGGAATGTGGAATATGTCGTGAGGAAAGTTTTGAGTATGAATGTCGATGGCTATAAGAGTAGGGGAAGACCAAAGAAACGATGGATGGACTGTGTGAATGATGATATGGTTCAAAAGGTGGTGACTACCGAGACGACAACCATAGAGAAATATTGAAAAAAAAATGTCGCAGATTCTAAATTAATTTGGAATAAGGGCAGGCGAATGACAATTTAATATCCATGTTTATTTAAAAGCTATTGAAAACCCTGCCATAAATCCAAATTTTTTACACTTTCAATTGAATTGCAAAAATTAGTTGCAACAAACTTTATTAGTTTTCTCCTTTGTATACGAGTATTGGTACTGAGAAACCTATGACAGGATATTCAAATGAGTCTTCCACTGCACGACAGGGATTTTGAACAACGTTGTGAATTTTAATGTCCTACACGTGTGCTGTAGCGTGTGGCGCATACCTGCCCTAGTATGTCTGTGGCCGAGACCTATTTTCCCTAGGTTGCATTTAGCACCTAAGTAGGCACTTGAATGTTTCTTCCTATCCAGGGGGCCTACTCCGAAGTGCAAAGTGCGAATGTTCGGATCGGACCGACACATGGCCGAACCGAATATTATTGAAAAATGCGAAAAGCTTCGCATCGGCTCAGTTGGGTCGGGACCATAGTCAATATTCGAAAGAGTGTAGGAGTGTAGGATCGGAACCGACCGAACCAAAAAATAAATTTAGGACTTGCGTTTATTCTATTACACCTTGTACGGACGCCAGCAGGTCAACCTACCCGAAACTGTCAGATTTTCCCAATCAACATTGAACCTAATGCTATAGTAATAAAGTCGAAAATCTATTAAAGAAATCTGACAGATTGTAGTAGCTTGATGTGCTGGCGTCTGTACATAAACAGTACCTACAAAGAAGAGCAGTGCTATTCTTTTAAAAAACTCACAGTGAAAACTTAGGTGAAGTGCTAACTGCTGCTGTCAATAGTCTCAATCCCTAGCATCGGGTAGAATACAAAAACACACTTCACCTAAGTTTTCATGGTGAGATTCTTATAGAATAGACCGCCAGCTCCCTGGCAAATCATTTTATTATCCGTGATATGGTATCGTTTTACATCTTATAAAACATGGAGCTTTTTATCTATACTTATAATAAATCTGTAGAAGTGAAAATTCTGTACATTGATAATATCAAAAAAATAATTTACAGGGGGTGTTACTAGACCGACACCGAACCCAAAAATGTGATTAAAATAATTTTTGTCTGTCTGTCTGTCTGTTTGTTCAGGCATCACGCAAAAACTACCGGTTCGATTACGATGAAACTTTGTATAATTATTCTTTAATAGCTTTTGCCCGCGACTTCGTTCGCGTGGAATAGTGACTTCCGGCAGATTTTTGGTTTTACCCAAATAGTTCTTACTATTTATTTACATTTTTCCGATGAATTTTCATTACTGAATTGATGCCGACTCTTGACCAATAGATGGCGCTGTATGTCCGGAATAAATTTAATTTTTATTTTATTTTTTGTAATAAAAACTACCCTATGTCCATTCTCAAGTTCCAAACTATGTCTGTACCAAATTTCACACAAATCGGTTCAGTAGTTTAGGCGTGAAGCAAAGACAGACAGACATACAGACAGAGTTACTTTCGCATTTATAATATTAGTTTGGATATCCTGGGCACTACACTGGGTACTTTTTATCCCGGAAAAGTATATACAATAAAAAACAAACTTAATTTTGCGGTTCGATCCCTATACCCGATTACCACTGTCTGTACTGTACCAACCGCAAATACTAAGTTTGTCGTAGGTTGGGTCACCCGCAGTGGAGTTCATTTTTATTCCTTTTAGTTTTTAGAGTTATTTAGGTTTATTTTTATATGAGTCGTAGGTATAGATTTTAATTTTAAAGTATAGGTAGTATATTTGATAGTGTACGTAGTGACCGTAGGTTATTTTATAATACTGTTAGGTAGGATTAGTCATTCGTATAGATATTAGTTTTTAGGGATTTTGCTTATTTATTGAGTTTAGATTAGTTATCATCAGAAATAGGTTTATTTAGGTAGGTATTTAATTTTCTGTTATTGAGTTTTTTTTTAAATTAGGTAGGTACTTAGGTAAAGATATCATATAGGTACCCTCTTAATCACCACTAATGAGACACAATTGGTTTTCTACTGTAATTAGCCACAAAGGGCCCGCGAGATAGATGGCATTCTGGGGAAACACATACATTTTATCCTGTTAGCACGTTCCCGTGGGATAATTTCCGACATCCACGCGGGCGAAGCCGCGGGCAGAAGCTAGTAATAAATAAATACGTTAAGTACTCCTCCTACCTCCTACTACATATATTTTTGTTAGTTTAGTGATATTTGCCGTATATAAATGTTGTATTAATCCCTACAAATATTTTCGTTTGATATCTGCGTAGGATTAATTTTGAAATTACAAATATTTTGATAATAAACAGTCGAGTCTACGAGTTTATTTATGTTTAGTGGGACGTCATAGCGTTTCGTGATGGTACATAAGTAATTCCAAATAATCTCTGAGGACGTATCGTATGAGGCAAGCGAGGGATTATTTCGGCTGAATGAACAACAGTATCCGCCTGCGACAAACGTCTCTATTGGCCGAAATTCCGTAACTTTAAGAGCATTTTCTACGAAAAACGCTAAGCTTAGGTACTTACCTACGGACTTGCCTATACGGAACATGAAGAGTTCCTTAAGTCTATCGACGAAAATCCTACTTATATTATAAACGCGAAAGTTGATTCGACGACACAGTTGGCGCAGTGGCTGAGCGATCGACTGCTGCGTCGCGGGTTCGATTCCCGCACGGAACAAATAATTTTTCCCGTTTTTGCAACATTTTCTATTGATTCATCGCAGCGTGATGTTATAAATAGCCTAAAGCCTTTAATATAAATGGACTATCCAACACAAGCAGTAGAATTTTTCAATTCGAACCAGTAGTTCCTGAGATTAGCGCGCTCAACCAAACAAACTAACAAAAAAAACTCCTCAGTTTAAATAAATCGAGACGGTCATCAATCCGCGGAAAGTCTTAACATCGCAATTCAGAAAAATGACGTATTTGCACAACGCCATCTGTGGGTGAATGGATAATACGTGAAAGTTGTATTCGTGAATGTTTAGCGGCATTTTGCGTTTACAGTAATTTTATATTATCTCCGAAACTATACGACCAATTCACATACTGTCAAGGACAAATCTTATCTCCTTGATATCCTTGTGATCATAAAATAATTTATTTTGTTAAGGATTCCTATTTAAAATTTATGTTTTCATCCAAACGTAAGCATGTCAAAAAATACTTTTTTAATAAAACATAAAAGCGATATTAAAAGATAAAACATAAAAGATAGAAATATGGTGTCGCGGACTTTTTTGTAGAACTATTTAAGGCAGCGCATGCAAATAATTCTGTTTTAGAGGTATTTCTTTCCGACTTGCTAGACAAAAGTTAAAATTAATGATATAAAAATAATTTATAGCCTATAGCACTCACACATAATGTAGCTTTCTACCAGTGAAAACATTTTTAGAATTGGATCATTAACTCCGGAGATTACCTCCTACATACATACAAACAAACAAACAAATTTTACCTCTTTATAATATTAGTATAGATTCTGGGAATATTTATATAGATTAAGGTAAATGTACCAATACTCGTCGGGTTTCGAAATTCACTGACTTTAAAGAACTGCTGTGCGAAAAGTATTTCATTAAGAATGAAACATTTTACATAATGAAATAGATAATTTATCCGTTATTCTAAATAAGTAATTCAATTCTATAATTTAGTGTGATAATAAATACTTATATAAGCAAATGCAAAAAAAGGGCGATTTGTACCAGTAGTCGTCTGATTTGTACTATTACTCATCAAAAGGACCCAGTAGTCGTCAATTTTCAATTCTAATATGAACTCTAATGTCTTGAACATAGAGTTCAAGATAAGAACACATTTAACAGAATCAATTTTTACTTGAAAACTAATTTTCAGTCGGTGTCCTGCTCGATGTAAATATTGAACTTTCCACCAGTTCAATATTTTTCACCAACAAAAACATGTAAGATTCCAACCGCTGATAGCTACGATCATTTGAATGTTAAAGCAATGGTTGAGCATTCAAAAGATATGTCATATTTGTACCAATTTTTGCACACGCTTTTTCACTATGTGTCGAAATTCCATTTAGTATAGCGCAAAAAACATGTTTATTGTGATTTAAGAGTATCCATGGAGTTTCTTGCCCGTTCTTCTCCATAGGTACCTACTACGCTTTGGAATGGGCAACTAGCTTCATCTTTTTGACTGACCGACCCTTGACAATTCAAAAGTGCCTGTAATTGGTTTAGTTGAAATAAATTAACGACGCGGTTGGCACAGTATGTGAACGATCGACATCAATTCCCGCACGGAACAAATATTTGTATTGCTTACAAGTAGTTGTTTCGGGTCTGGCTGTTTGTGTATGTGAGTTTAAATGTTTGCAAACGCACCCACGATACAGGAGTAATTCCTAGTGTGGGGCAAAGTTTAAAAAAATAAGAAGTAAAACAAAAACTTTGAGTTTAGGTAGAACAATGGTTCTGGTGCCATTGTACAAAGTCAACAAAATACTGAAAGCTAGCCACAACATAAAGACAACAAAAAATATTGGCCGAAATGGATTAAAAATGCATTAGAGGTTGGTAATAGCAAAATCATTTCAGATGTCGTCTTATATAAACCGTAAGTCAGACCAGAAATTAAAAGGATCTCAATTAAAGTAAGCTTGCATCATAATGAACGCAACTAGCTCAAAAGTCTATTGCTGACTAAATACAATACCTAACTATACTCCATTTACAATAGCATTAGAAAGAAGTTAAAAAAGGTTATTTTTAATTTATGAGCAAATACAAAAGCCTGGGTAACTACTTGATAACTTAAATAAATCATCGGAAATCGATTTCAACGGCAGAAGACTATATAAGAAGACACCTCTGTATGATATAATTATTAAAGAAAAAGAAAGAAAAGAAAAGAAAAGAAAAATATTTTATTCTGCACAAACAAAACGCACAATTACAACTAAAACAAAATAATAATAGTAAATAAAAAGACATAAGATACACATAGTCAAAAAACTCGTACTCAGTCATAAAAAATGTTGACACTCTTGTCTATTGCTTGATGTCAAGGCCAGGGACCAATGACAACTCACATTACTTGACATTGACAAGACGATATTGGCAGATGGCCACAAAACAATAACAATCATAACAAAAACAAAAATGCCAATTGCAGAGTGGCGAAATAACTAGTATAACTACTTTTGTAACAAAACAAACAACAATTAAGCCTTATATTAGGGGTTAACTTTAACCCCTAATAATAATTTTTAAAAGAAGAATATCATAGGTACAGACGCCAGCAGCAGGTCAAGCTACCCGAAACTGTCATTTTTTCCCAATCAACCTAGAACCTTAATGCTTTAGCGATAAAGTTGAAAATCTATTAAAGAAATTTGACAGATTGTAGTTTTCACTCAAAAATCTCAAACCATGAAGGTTTTATGTCAATTCGAAGTACCTATTACAATAAAACGGCAATTTCATACTTTAACCCCTATTATGTGGGTTTGATTGGAACTGTAACATCCATGCTCGATCTGAGTGAGTGAAGCGAGCATACCACGCCAATTACTGGTGAGAAACTAGCACCGATTAGCCAGGGATTATTAAGGCTCGGTTATACCTTCTTCGATAAGGCAGCCAGGTTAGAACTGAGAATACTTTTTACAAGCCGAGCGGGCGAAGCGAGCACTCTCACTATATGGCGAGTGAATTGAGCCCACTCTTGACACGCATGAGTAGAGCGCGCTTAATCAGAACGTTCATCCCACGCGGGCTGACAACGCCGCATTTTTGGTGGTTCTTAGTGATTATTTTATTAAATTTAACCCAAAGTACTATTATTGTTCAGCCAAGTACTAGATCGGTAGTATTTAGAAGTTTTTTGCTGATTTTTACAGTTTTTTTTGGTTTTTATTGATATAAATTGACCTACCGTCAATTAATTTTCTATTTGCAGTACTTATTACGATTCAATATTTTTATTTAAGAGTAAATGTTCACTATAATTATCAGCGATTTAGGTTGAATAAAAATAGCTAAAACCAAACTAAAGCGAAATCTTGGTTAAATTATTTAATAAAATAATCATGAAAAACCACTAAAAATGCGACGATGCTACTTCGCGTGGAATGAACGCTTTTAAAACTAGGAAGCGAAGCAAGCCCATCTGCGACACGATTGAGATAACATATCACAAGAATAGCGCGGGCACAGTTTCTTGCCGAGTGAGCGAAGCGAGCCCAGTGATGCCACGACTGAACAGAGTGCGTTTACTCAAGTAATGTGCGAGTGAAACGAAAAACAGACAGTTTTAGAGAAACCCATTTTTATCGTCATAGTTTATATGTTTATGTTTGTAGAAGAGAGTCAAAAACTATGTAACGGTACCGAAAATAGTTATTATAGGCGTTTTGTGGCATAAAACACAAAATATCTACAAGATGACGAATTAAGAGACAACTATTAAACGTGTCCCAGTAATCGTCACAAAAGTACATAAAATGACGAGTTCTGGGTCAATTAGGAATTTTTAGGTACCAATAGATGTCACATTCGAAAAAAAATACTTTTATGGTAAAAGTATTCTAAATATCAATTAATATCGTTAGCAAATTAACTTAACTAATTCGTCAAATAATCAGACTTACCGCAGACCCCACTGAAGTTTCACAAATCAAAAGACAAAACTACGTGCCGAGTGTCACATTTAGCAACTAAACTTGCATAAAAATTTAAAAAATTGTGGGGAGACTTTTCGAGTAAGATATTTCAGAAGCCATTATAATTAAAACTCAGTGTTGCTATTTTAATCGTGCACTAGGGTACCATAAATATGTTGCCACAAAAATCAGCTAGTTAAATGTTTAGTAGAAAAAGATATTGATGTTTTTAGACAATTTGACGACTTCTGGGTCACTGTCGACTTCACCCGCGTTTACCTTACTGACCGTGGGTGTTGGGTACCCCGGGCTAGACAAAGTGTTTTTAGGGTTTACCCTTTTTCCGTGAAGAGTTTATCAGTCCGGTCAGTCTAGATTTGTGCCCGATGTTTGGCAATAGGCTCAAATATATATGAAGAAATGTGGGTGTAGGTATGTATTTAACCCCTTTGCGTAACCCTTCACTAAAGACGTGATATTATCTTGTGGTAAAAATAAACGTTGATCCTGGTCCGGAATTTTCCAGTTCCAAACTTAGGCATGCCCCGAAATAATGTTATGTTCCTTTAAAAAGTTTTCCCTACATTCGTGGACGTGTGATGAAATAACATTGATGGATATACCAAAGTTCTCTAATTTTTCGAGTATGTTAGCGAAGCGACCGATCGAGGTGTGGCGCCTTGTTGATTGATAAGCCTGTTTATTTTGGGATAAAAAATGATGATAAAATCTCTTATGAGTGTGGAGAGTTCTGTGAACCCAAAATCGCAATACATTCAGAAATTGAGATATGAATTAGGTACGTTTCATTTGAGAAGTTTTCCAAATATTTGCAGGCCACACTTGGCAGAATGTGATGATCCCTTGTGACTAGTAATTCCATCATGGAACTGTTAATGGTACTAGTGGCAACGAAGCATTTTAAGATCATTTATTATAAATGATTATGATTATCAAATATTCATATTGTTAGCACCAAATATTCAAGTGCGATCGAAAACATAAAACTGACCCTTTTCCCTAATTAATCATTCCAATTAAGTCAACTATCTATCTCTATATAGACTTCGAATATACATAAGTACAGGGTGTTATTGACAGCCCTCCGCAAACTGATAGGGTGGCTTCAGTGCATCATATTAAGATGACCGGTACATGTAATTCTTTCAGGAACATTAAGGGAATCCAAAAAACCAGATTTGTTTTATTACCTCACACGCAACGTATCGTTACCGTGGCAAAACGCACGTAGCGGACGGCAGCGCAGCGAGCTTGAGCGAGGCTGTTTTCAGCTGTTTTATTTACATAAATGGAGTGTTGCATACAGAGAACGTAATTTTACACTGAAATAAAGGAATATCAGCAGAAAAAACGGCATAATTTTTTTTTTTCCTGAGAAAATTTCCAGTGGGATATGATTCAGAATAAGGAGCTGAATCAATCCTATGGTTTTGTGGAGGGCTGTCAATAACACCCTGTATAAAAATCAATTGCCGTGCGTTAGTCTCGCAAAGACTCGAAAATGGCTCGACAGATTATGATTAAACTTTGGTAAGTTGTTGATTCCGCGCCGGAAAAGGTTCCTAAAAAAATTAAAAAGGCATGCTGGGCATTACGTAGCTAGTATGACATAATCGCCAGAATGTCGCATCCCAGATAGATCCTAGCATAAACCTCCGATTTGTCCTGCAACTGCCGACTATCTTACGTGATTGAGGCAAGCCAGCTTCAGGTTTTCCAAAGACAGAAAGTAGTTGGTTGCTCTTCTTCTTTAACCAGCAAAGATCGAAGTCAGTTGGTCAAATTCGAAGTCTTCTTCTTCAAGTATTATATTATTTTATTTTCATTAAATATTTTTCGGATTTCGTACCTCGGAAAACACGTTGGTCCCGGCTGACAACCAGTCTTGCCAAGAGTATTACCCCGTCACTGGGTTGTGGAGGTCAGATAGGCAGACGCTGCATGTAAAAGACAGCATGCAGGTATTCAGCTGCAACCGGTTAGACTGGAAGCCGACCCCAACATAGTTGGGAAAAGGCTACGCAAATTGATTGAATATTTTTCAATTGGTCGAAAGAAAAACATTGTATTAAAGATTGAACCGTCGGCTGGTCGTCTTCCCACGGGTCGAGAGCCTCTATCAACAATGTTTATTTGTGGGCGACGGCCTGACAAGTGGTAATCAATCTATTACTGTTCAAGCCTAGCCAAAACACTTTGATGGTATTACAAACAAGATAGAAACGTTCGCCTGTCATTCTTAGATTTTTGTAGTATTGCTGTGACACAGTTGAAAGGGGGTATTAGGATCTCTGGATGATTCTAGTCAGTTATATACAGGCTTCTGCCTATCGGATGGAAAGGAAATAGGACATTTAGGACATAACGTTCTAATCTGTACTTATTCTGTTAATATTAATCTGTACTTATATCTGAGCGATTCCCCTTTGGCATGTGCCAATGTATTATATTATATTTGCTTCAATTTATGTGATGTTTTATTGATCGTTACTTCTGCTGGAACCCTTCTAGCTTTCATCTTTCTAGATTTTACCTCTAGTTATTACTTGAAGGTTTTAATGATTGAAGCCGAAAACTTCCATAAAAACGGTACTTTAGTGGATCCTAAGATACCCCTGCTGTTTTAACCCTACATGTTTAGTTACATTAAAGCTTAGATTATACAGTTTGGAGACGCCAATTAGTTTTCTATACAGGGTGGCAGGGATATCAACGCGCAAACTATTACCATGGATTCAGTAGGTACATGATTCTGAACATCCCAATTGCAATTTTTCGTCGAATACAAAAAAAATTGCTGTTCCATGCGTAGGCATTGCATTTTTTTTTTTTTTTTTTAATATTGAAACAGCAAATTTTGTTTTTGATAAAGGACGAAAAGTTTCCATGATATTCAGGGTGGATAATCAGGTGCGAAATTCATCGATTCTGTTTGCGCGTTGAAGTCCTTGCCACCCTGCATACAAGGAATGCATCTTTTAGTACAGTCACGAGTAAAAGTATGTATACACTCGTCCTTATTCAAAAGCGATTTACTCCTTTATTTTTAAATGAAATTGTATGTTGTTACGAACATAGCATTGTCGAACCCATACGTTTATGTAATGTGTCGTATTTCAATGTTGCATTCGTTATTTCACGAAAAAATCGCAATTGAAAGTTGCCAAGTGTTGACATATTGGTGCTCGTGACTGTACATTCGCCAGCTAATTACAATGGCTGCGTGCATCAGTCGTAACGCACGATTAACAATGAACTGACCCGCACTGAGCTGGTTACTCACACCGTTAAACCCACTTCATTATACAAACGGCTCGGTTAGTTAACTACTAGTTACGTGTCTGTGTAACTTAAGAGTTATGTAATTGTTTCGATACGAAAGGATTTGTTTTGTAAATTCTAAGCTCTAAAAGTTGGAGGTTAGCAAAGACCCTGAGACATTGAAACTTTTTTTTTATAAATCTTATTTTGTTTAGGGGCTTTTATCAACGATATGTCAGCCCCCTCGTACCCTTTTACATTGATTGGCTTACATAAGCAGTATTAGCTTATAATATTCTTAATGGTTAATGACTTACAGTTATTCGTGGAGGACCATAGTTAAATGGGACAACTTTTTAATAATCGACTTTGAAACTTGGGATTGTAGATATAAAAATACTAAGTATGAGTCATAGAGGATTTACATCTGTTTTAAGCGATCGATATTTTTTCGATATAATAACTGCTATCGTGGCGAGATGACCTAGACGCGCGGGAAAAGAGTTCCTGGAAGGACTTGGGGGAGGCCTTTACCCACAGTACAGGTTATTATAAAAAATACTGCTATCAAATCGGTACTAGATTGGCACATGAAGGAAGAGTCCTATACTGAAGACAAACTGTCCTGCAGTTTGGCAGAAGATCTGTGTATTCCCATCTGTGTACTCTTTTGTTGAAATAAATTAATTTAAAAAAAAAACCTCAGCAGTGGGGGAAATTAACAAGGCTGCCTATGATGATGATCATAATGATGATATCTGCACTGCTCCCTTTTTCTTTTTAAAGGAATAAAGAGGTCTATTACGCCAAATACCACAAAAGGGGGCTCTGTCTAGGCAGAAGATACGAGACACGTTTTACAAAATTGTGTGAAAAGTGATTACCTATTAGTGGGTAGTGGTTAAAAATTAAATTAATGCTATCCATCCAGATAGAGAACTTCTATCCAACGTCGCTATAATTTTGTATGCCCTTTTTAGAATTTACACGATGAAGACGTCATGCAAAAACGGGTAGTGATAGATATACGGTAAGTTCGAGATAACATCTTAAACAAATACCAACCAGTTAGCGTAACTTTGTTGACACGACTCGATGATTACTCGAGTCACGTGTGTTCAGGATTGCTCATCGATTACGATTACAACAAATATCCATATTCGTGAATGGACTCGAGTGTTCAATGGATGAATCATTGTTTTTTTTTCCTTGTTAAGCTCGTTTTTCGAATATGCGTCATGTATGGTTTTACCTTATCCAACCACAGCTTAGGTTTTACGTTGATAGCTGCATGTACGCAGAACCGATGGGTTCGATATGTTCTGGAGTGGCGTACATGAAGACGTAGCGTTGGAAGGCTTTCCACAATGTGGATCAATGACCTTGTGAAGGCCGCAGGGATATTCTGGACAAAACAAAACACAATTTTCAGCTTGACACAACTAACAGGGGGACCTGTTTGTAGTGTCAAGCTGAAAATTGTGTTTTGTATCCTGGCCTATAAACTAGGAGATACTCGTCTACTATGAGCATATGAAGATGTTTTATGCTACTTCTCTTATATGCGATGAAAATACTCATAACGCTGTCTTTAACTACACCGGCAATCAAGATATCCAACCGCAAATCGATTTTCCAGTTTCCGATTTTCATTCCTTCAATCTATACTTATAATAAATCTGTAGAAGTGAAAATTCTGTACATTGAAAATTTCAAAAAAATAAATGGCAGGGGGTGTTACTAGACCGACACCGAACCCAAAAATGTGATTAAAAATTTTTTTGTCTGTCTGTCTGTCTGTCGGTCTGTCTGTCTGTCTGTCTGTCTGTTTGTTCAGGCATCACGCAAAAACTACCGGTTCGATTACGATGAAACTTGGTATAATTATTCTTTAATATCCTGGGCACCACACTGGGTACTTTTTATCCCGGAAAAGTATATACAATAAAAAACAAACTTAATTTTGCGGTTCGATCCCTATACCCGATTACCACTGTCTGTACTGTACCAACCGCAAATACTAAGTTTGTCGTAGGTTGGGTCACCCGCAGTGGAGTTCATTTTTATTCCTTTTAGTTTTTAGAGTTATTTAGGTTTATTTTTATATGAGTCGTAGGTATAGATTTTAATTTTAAAGTATAGGTAGTATATTTGATAGTGTACGTAGTGACCGTAGGTTATTTTATAATACTGTTAGGTAGGTTTAGTTATTCGTATAGATATTAGTTTTTAGGGATTTTGCTTATTTATTGAGTTTAGATTAGTTATCATCAGAAATAGGTTTATTTAGGTAGGGTAGGTATTTAATTTTCTGTTATTGAGTTTTTTTTTTTTAATTAGTTAGGTACTTAGGTAAAGATATCATATAGGTACCCTCTTAATCACCACTAATGAGACACAATTGGTTTTCTATTGTAATTAGCCACAAAGGTCCCGCGACATAGATCGCATTCTGGGGAAGCACATAAATTTTATCCTGTTAGCACGTTCCCGTGGGTAAATTTCCGACATCCACGCGGGCGAAGCCGCGGGCAGAAGCTAGTACAAAATAAGAAGAATGTTACTACGTGACTTTATCAGCTAAACAGACTTCTTAAGACTATAGGTAGGTGTAAACAAGTTATTTTTTTATTTGAAAGAATCAGTGCAAATCCATATTTGTTACGCTAGTGAGCGGTTTAACTTTGTTACGGATGAGTTAACTTCGAGTTAGTGATGTTCAAAGATATTCGGAATATTCTTTGATCGTCTGTGGAAGCGATGACCTAGTGATGGGATAGTATTGTTACCCGCCATTGCAAGACTTGAACACTTTTCTTGATTTTTCCTTTGGTTACCGAGAAGAAATTCTATAAAGCAACTAGAAAGAAAGAAAAAAAATAAAGAAAAATATTTTGGGCTGCCTTTTGTACAGACGCCAGCACATCAAGCCATGTCAAATTTCCCCAATCAACCTTGAACCCTAATGCTTTTGCGATAAAGTTGAAAATCTATTAAATAAATTTGACAGATTGTAGTAGTTTGATGTCCTAGCGTCTGTACATATTACCTTTTGTCCTTTCCAGCCAATTATTGACAGGTGTGAATGGACTCATAATAAACATTGCAGTGATATTTTTATGTTGATTATAATGTAAAGTAAATAGATACTTGTCTATGCTTCTAAATCTTGTGTTTTCATATACTTTCATTTATTTTTTTGTACACGTTTAATAATAATATACCTAATAATAATTTATTTATCTCAGACAACTGTAGTCCATATTTTACACTCATACATTAAAATTACTTATAAACTATTTAAAATTATAAACAAATAAAACCCAAAATAAAATTGTGATTAACTATTATGATGTAATCTTTGAAAGAGTAAGCAGAGCTTATCTATCTGTATTTTTTATCTCTCTATGATACAGGTATTTCACAGTTCAGCATTAGATTGAAACGTCGATCGTTCTAATCTGTTAAATATACATATTATAGACCACAGCAGAAAACATATTTATGTAAGACTCAGTATACTGCGTGGTTATTTGTTTACTCGAGTGATTTTTTCATGCCAAAATATGATCAAAGCACAGACATATCATAACAAAATAAGAGTGTCCCAGTCCCTCCATCCAATAAAACCGAAATAGGCTAGCGGCAGTCAACGCTTCATGAACATACTTGAATCTGGGACAGATTTACTATTATACCAATAAGTAATATTGACTGGACTGGCCACTGTACTGTAATAATAACTTACAAAGTAATAAGTAACTAGATCAACGGTTATATATTCTGAAGTATAAGTATCTGTATCCTTTACATAAGACAACGTACGAGTTGTTTTGTCACGAAGTATTTTTTTTTGAAGAAAGTTCGGGTGGCATAGTTTGGGACACGACCAATTTAGTTTATCGAATATAAACAATTGATTGTTAAATGTTTCAGCCTTTTAGCACTAAATAAATACAAAAATGGTTCCAAATCTCCCTTCAAGTTCAAAAACTCTTTTTTTTAATTATAGTTGTTAACTGAAAGATGAAGTTACACAACATTTTGATTCCATTTTGTTTGCTTTGTGGAGAAACTGTCAAAATCAAAAGTCTTTTATTCAAATTAGGCTGAGTATCAACACTTTTCGAACGTTAAAAATTAAAATGTTAAAATGACAAAAGACAGTCCCCCAAACGCCCGCCCTTCACCAATTCCTAGTGCTTTCGCTCATTTGTCATTCATCAAACTGTAACCTAGGAATGACAGTCAACAAGTATCAGAACCCGTCACCACTCAAGTACTTAATATATATATAACGTTTCCACGTCACTTAATTCCCTCATTCACGATGCTGATGCCATTCCACGACAATCACCACGCATTAACAACAACTACTAAAACATAGAATAGCATAATCACCCTTACCTCAACAGCAATAAGCTCTACGATGGCATGAAAACTATTTCCCGGAATGTGTCGAGTATTTGTAAGAGCGATTGTACACATTGCATAATAGTAGCTGAGACAATGCAATTTTGACCTTGGTGCACTTGAAATAAAGGTTATGAAGAACGCATTTTTGTCATAGTTGTTATGAGCACTATCTAATGGTTTGTTGCAAGATATATGTTGGGTTAAAAAGCGTGGAAATGGAGCAAAGGAAAGGTATCAGTCTGTCAAGAATATAGCAATAAGTTAGAAAAGAGATTTATAGCTATTAAAGACTGATGGAATAGTCTACTTTCTTTTCACATTCGTCTTGGTGCAGTTATTCTTTCGTATGTACCATCTTACTCAGATAATCTTTTATAGATCATATTTCCTTGTTTAAAAATTTGATATTTAGGTACTTACCTACCGAACCTTATTTCAAACAAGTAAACTTCAAGTATGTTTCGGCATCTTTTCTTCGTAATAATTCTGAGAGTTTCTAATAATTTAAAAGATCACGGCCCTTTACGATAATTACAGGATATTCGAAAATTTCTCATCTTTAAAAGCCATAATTTAATAAAGGAAATAATAATAATACTGATATTAACTAAGCAAATTTTTGAAGTGAAAACTTCTTTAGCGGCGTTGTGCACTTTTGTTGTGATGGGTAAAAAATGTTAAACTCGCGTCAGGACACGTGACCTGATCGAACATTCGTAAGACTGAGGGTGAGTAGACCGCATTCCAAAATATTAAAAATGCACAACGTTAATATTCATGTTTTCGCTTCTGCCGGCACTCCCGGAGTGCAACCCGTTGATTTTTTTTGCTAAATAAATGATAACTAACTAATTACTCGCTTACCAGAGTGCAATAAAATGGCAGACCCTTTTCTTACATTGTAGTACGAAAAGGACATTTTCGTCAATTTTACGTCTAATATAGTTGAATAATAGCATGACACATTCTGTCTTCTCCTCTCTGTTGAAGCAGACTCTAAATTACATCATAGATACTAACTATATTTATTTTCTTATCTTAATACCTACAAATATTCACTTACCACGCACAACTGTCTAAATATTTGATTAAATAACGTATGTAATTATCTAATCTAAACAAAAGAAACTACTTGTTTTACTTAATGAGAATTACTAACAGGCCAATTGCACTTGTTAGTATCTACGTTAATTATTTATTTAAAGTCGAGAAAATTCTTAAAGCGAAATTCGAAAAACCCGTTCAAAAGTGAAAACCACTGATCGGTTGGTGGAAAACTGCTCTATTAGAGTGCAGACCTTTTAGGGTTTATTAATAAGGGTACCTATAATATTCATAAGAGCACTAGCTCTATTTACCGATGTAGCCTTAATACAAATTAATATTCATTAATTAGTCATTTGGTAAAAGCTTTTTAACAAAAACATCGAGTGTTTTTTGTTTATGGCATCTAGCTGAATGACAATTCTCGTAATTTAAAACGTTCAAAGTCTAGTCGCAGTCTCATCTCGGCGGCAAACAAATGTCAAAAACTTGTCAAAATGTAGGGAAATTAGATGTAATTTTTGATAGATTGAGACTGAGATCAGACTGTGAACGTTATTAAAATTACGAGAATTACCCCTCTGGTATCCGACCGGAATAACTCGGTGAATCTAGGTTGTCTGCTACTCAACCGGGCTTTCCTGTGGATGTCTTAATAAATTAAGGCCTCCAACCAGGACATAAAACGTATAGACTAAGCGACTACACGCTAAGGGCGCCCCCTGGTACGGATATCGGCTTAGGGCGTAGCCGTCGGCCACTGGATGAGGGCAGCAAAAGACAGGCTGGATCAGTTCGTCATTATTTAGGAACGAATTTAAAGCTACAGGCTCAGCGGCGTAATTTAAAGCTACAGGCTCAGCGGCGTAATTTAAAGCTACAGGCTCAGCGGCGTAATTTCTCAGTAGCAGCCCGGAGTCTGAATTTGTGCCTGGTTGATGGCAATAGACTCGCCCCATGCAGTCAGTCCAATTATGTTTAAGTCCCATGGGACTTAAACATAACTGGACTAACTGGCGAAATCTGGGTGTAGGTAAGGTACTGTACGTACACTTCTGCCTAAGCCTTCGTGGAACCTAACCGTGCCGGACGGCGTGTATGTGTTCCACGCACGCCTCAAAGAGATGTCAGCATAAGCGACGGGGCCCTATAGGGCCGAAGCCTGCCAGGGTAGAAGGATCGTCCGAAAGGGTTACCGCTGCCCTGGAACATAAAGGGCTAAGGAAGGAACACGGGTGGGTTTTAGTCAGTAAGAGTCTGACACTCCCTTCCGCTCCACCCAGAGCGGGACCCCGTCATTTGATGATTTCCCATCCTCAAAAAAAAAAAAAGCCTTCGTGGAATACAGGCGTGTATGGGTATGTTATATTAGATGATGTGTTCACCGCCAAAAATAACCTATCATCAATCAAAAGAGAGAGAAGACAATCAAATAAATACCACATTACCATCTCATAACAAACCAAGAAATCGAATCACTCGTATTATGAGTAATGGATATAGCCGACTAAGTTCTCGATTCTCGATTTAGGTTAATCGCAATGCTATACGTATCGATTTGAGGTCGATTATATCTCCTAGTATTGTGCGGAAACGACTGCTTGATGTATGATCGAGACATCGTTTAGGGACATATTTGGTATCTTGGCCTAGTTTTCTGTAGTTCATTCATATAGTGAACTGTATTATATGAGAGCAGCCAGACATAATAATACCAGCCTATTATTGTACCAGTCCAGGGCAAAAACCGCTTCTCATGCAGAGAAGGCACTAGCATTGATTACCACGCTTGCTCAAAACGGATTGGCGATTTCAGACTATAAGTTCTGGTTTCCTCACGGCGTTTTTCCATCACCGATGTCAGTGATATCCAAGGTAAACTCAGTAAGTACTGTAGGAGAGGAACATCAATAAAACATTATCTTTCAGATAATACGCTAATTATTATAAAACGTTTCACGCTCTTTACATCTTTTTTATTCTCATTTGGCTTATCAGCCAAATCTGACACCTACTGTTTTCTGCCTTTTCAATTCGTATTGGTGTTTATCTTATAATGTTATGCCATATTCGATTGACCAAACAGGTTGCATCCAACCAAACCATTCAGATCATAATCTCTACAGTTCATAAGAATAAAAAAATTACATTGGTAAGGATACTGTTATGCCAACGATTGATTAGTCATGATTGTGGTTTTATTGGCTGGTAGCTGAATGTCTTCCACTAAGTGATGATGACGATACGACATTAAATTTAATGATATCACAATTTCTTTAATGAATTCTAGTTACCAAGTGACTAAGTCTCCGTAATGTTCCGTATTTATTTATACTTTATTGTATACCACAAAAACACATAACAAAAAATATGATCGAACACTAAAAATATACAATAGGCGACCTTATCGCTCTCTGCGATCTCTTCCAGGCAACCTTGGAATGGGCCATAATCCATCGGTATGTACCTAATGAAAACATCTCTTGCAGGAAAATCTTATGTAGGGGGTAGTACCGGAACGAAATGAAACGCGTATTTATAGTATATCCTACTATACTATTAATATTATAAACGCGAAAGTTAGTATGGATGGATGGATGTTTGTTACTCTTTCACGCCTAAACAACTGAACGGATGGAAAGGCACACAGATAGTTTATAACCAGGATTAACACATAGGATACTTTTTATCCCGATATTCCCACTGGATCGAAACTTATGCGGGTGAAACCGCAGGGCGCAGCAAGTCTTGCATAATTGCGTGAGCAGTGGTGGCCCAGTGGTTTCGGCTCCGATTTACGACTTGTAGGTCGTGAGTTCGAACCCAGGTAGGTACTTTGTGAATATAATTTCACCACCACTGCTCTCAAAACGGTGAAGGAAAATATCGTAAGGAAACCGCCTGACCTAGAACCAAAAATTCGGAGACATGCGATATGTACACACGGCTACACATCAAGCTATGCAAAACCAGTATTGGCTGACTGTTCATTGTGAGAAAATATCACACAAAGTGAGGCCAAGACAAACTGGTTTTGTATAGCTTGACGTGTAGCCGTGTGTACCAAGCGCACTGTGCCCGCTTGATGGATCACTAGTTTACAAGAAAAAAAACGCAGAGATGAGATACATGTGCCTAAATAGAATTTTTTATGCTGGTTACGAATCTGTGACTTAAAAAAATGTAGCACGTCTAGTTTCAAAAATATTTAATAAAATTGAAATTTACAAAAATACTTCACTTCTATAGAAAATTGTCGACAAAAAAATTAAAAGTGACTTATTTTCGCCTTTTTTTTGTAATCAGACTGCTCAGTTTCCCTTATAATTGACCAGCAATAGTCTGCCAACATGTTTTGGTCCCAGTATCCTTGGTATCTTTCTTCAAACATTTTCAGATCCTGGTGAAAACGTTCACCATGTTCATCACTAAATTGCCCTAGGTTTTCAGGGAAGAAATCTAGGTGCGAGTGAAGAAAATGTATTTTTAAAGACATGTTTACTCCCATTTTTTGGTAATTCTGTAATAATTCAGCAACAATACTTTCGTAGTTAACACTTTTCTTATTTCCGAGGAATTTCTGAACCACTGTTTTAAAAGATATCCAGGCAGCATTTTCAATTTGAGTCAAATGTGACGAAAATGTATCGTCCTTTAACAATTTTCGTATTTGAGGGCCTATGAAGATGCCTTCCTTCAATTTTGCTTCAGAAAGAGCAGGAAAAATAGCTTTTAAGTATGTAAAAGCAGGACCATTCTTGTCAAGGGCTTTAATGAAATTTTTTATCAAACCTAGTTTGATGTGGAGGGGTGGCAAAATAACATTATTCGGATTAATTAACGGATTGTATTTTATATTCTTGGTACCTGGCAAATATTCGTATCTTTTAGGCCATTCCTTCACAACATAATGTTGATCCTTTGCTCTCGAGTCCCAAAGACACAAAAAGCAACAATGCTTAGTGTAACCGCTTTGCATACCTAAGAGTAAGCCTACCACTTTTAAATCGCCACATACTTTCCAGTTATGCTCATGATACTTTATAAGTTTGATTAACGTTGACATCGTTTCGTAAGATTCCTTTGTATTTACAGCGTGGCCAATAGGAATAGACGGTTTGAGATTTCCGTTATGTAGAAGCACAGCTTTCAAACTTGCTTTGGATGAATCAATAAATAAACGCCATTCGTTGGAATCATAGACCTGTTCCATACACACGAATAAGCCATTAATGTCCGAACAGTACACAAATTTATCATGCCGCTGAAAATATTTTGAGAAACGTTCACTTCTGCTGCGATAAATACTGACTCTAGTCTCAGATGCTAACAAATTCCATTGCTGTAATCGTGAACTTATTAACTCTGCTTTGCTCTTTGACAGTTGTAGGTCTCGTACAAGGTCATTCAACCTTGACTGTGTTATAAGTTGTGGTTCCTTGTTGTCAGTCTCGTCTTCATCAGAACTGATCTCCTCTTTGGTGTTTTCAATCTGCAAGTCACTCTGACTTATTAGCCTGCTTTCTTCAGTTACACCAGAAGATGAGCCTGGTGGTGATGGGAATGGAATGCCATCAGTGTGTAAAATAGGCATTGTCACAGAAGAAACTTCAGGATATCGAACCTTACTTTTGTTTTTGCGGTTGAAACCAAATGATTTTGTTAAACAAAAATAGCAATCTGTATGGTGATTTGTTGGCATTCTCCACATCATTGGTACTCCAAACTGCAAATATTTATTTTTGCCTGCTTCCCAGTTGGTTAAAATGCTTTGACAGCTCACACAAACTACATGAGGGACCCATGGTTTGTCCAGGTTTCCAATCGAAAAACCAAAATAATGAAAATAAGCTCTTTTCACTGAGTCCGTGATGTTTCTTCTGTCTTTTGACAACACAATCTTGCCACAAATGTAACAAAAATGGTCTGGATTAGTTTTACAAACCCTCGATGACATTTTAGAACACAAAATTATTATTAAGACACTTTTTAACAAATTATTTCACTTTTTACACAATCCAACTTATGCGCGGGTAGTCGTAAAATGTTTTAATGTTTAACTAAAAAGTTTGACGTGATAGAAATTTATGAATACTAAATTTATTTATGTAGGGTAGTAATGTATCAAAAACAATTAATGTAATCTTTGCGTTCGACAAAAAGTTTTTTTTTGTAAACTAGTGAATAGCCCACTCCCTCTCACAGAGAGAAGGCCTGTGTCTCAAAACTCTCAGCAGTGGGAACATTATAGGCTGATTATGCTTGCCTAATTATATTTATGTCAGGATGGGTATTACAAGCTCCTTACACTTTCACAGTTCAACCTCTACTGTCTTGCTAAAATGGCGCTACCACGTAAGTTTTTAAATCCCTCCACTTTATCAGACTGAAATAGTCAGTTGACAGTTAATATCCGGTGGCGCCATTTTAGTATTTTAAACAAATCAAATAACTGTCAAATTATGACCAAATGCAATATTCTGTTATTTCTACAATACTGTAAGCATCATAAAAATACATAAAGATTTATATAAATAGCTAACATTCGGCCATCCAAAATCTCGTACGTCCTCGTACGGTAAAAAAAAATACTATTAAAAGTGACAGTAGGTTAATAATCAATTGTTTCTTGTACACTATACAATGCTTTCGTATATACTCAATAGTTTTATCTTCTATAAAAATAATAATACCAACCTGTTAACATTATTATAATGAAATACTAATTTAATTTAAATATTTAAGCTATCACAAGTTCCCTTGTACCTACAAAAGAACCTATGACAACTCAATTATTCACATTTACTACATTACATAATTATTTAGTATCTTCTCTTACGTACTAGGTACACATTTTACAATAATATTGAAAATTAGAAGCAATTCTCTTTGTTTTAATCCTAAATCGCACATTATGTTCTTATTATTTTATAATGCATGTTTATCAAATCAAAGTCCTGAATACTATAGGCAACAGGCTTCCTTACATCCTTAATACTAATAACAATAATTCTATTATGTCCTGAATACCAGTGGCAACAGGCCCCACTATGTCCTGAATACCAGTGGCAACAGATTCCACTATGTCCTGAATACCCCTGGCAACAGGCCCCACTATGTCCTGAATACCAGTGGCAACAGGCCCCACTAAGTCCTGAATACCAGTGGCAACAGGCCCCACTATGTCCTGAATACCAGTGGCAACAGATTCCACTATGTCCTGAATACCCCTGGCAACAGGCCCCACTATGTCCTGAATACCAGTAGCAACAGGCCCCACTATGTCCTGAATACCCCTGGTAACAGGCCCCATTATGTCCTGAATACCAGTGGTAACAGGCCCCACAAAATTATTCTTACATTTGATGTCGATATTATCCACATCAACAAAAGAAAAATGACCTATAAAATCAATACAAGTTAATAAAACAAATATTATCAATTCATAGTTTCATTTACCAACAGTATCATCGTATTTATGTCATTAATATTGTAACAAATATTATCAATTATCATTGATTAAGCAAAGATCGATCACCTATCACATAGCCGTACATCTACTACCAGATAGACAAAAATAAATTATTCTGGGCCAGTACCATCACTTTCCTCACTCAGAGACTCATCGTGGGGTCTACTAAAATTCAACCAGGGTTTTATTTTGTCCACCGCCACTACAGCGGAGTATAATTTATTGCCCTTTCTGGTCAAAGGGGTGTCTTCTATTTGGAACCTATCACAATCGTAGACCTTTGTTATCCTGTAGGGACCCTGATATTTAGGTACAAGTTTTTTACTCTGTCCTGTAGCGGGTACTTGCCTTTCTACACTAACTAAGTCACCTATGGAATACTCAAGAGGCTTACAACGTTTCTTATCATATAGTTCTTTGGCCTTTTGTTGAGACAATCTTATATGAGAATTAATATTTTCCCTAATGTCAGTAATATTCTGTTCGTCAGTAATATCTGTTACATCGTCGCCTAATTCCGAGACTATTTTATTATCACTTGGTCCTGACAACTTTGTACCGAAGAGAGCCTCAGAAGGAGTGCGATTAATGCCTTTATTTAAAGTATTGTTCATACCCCATTGCACATCTAACAAGTGCTCGTCCCATTTATTGTCAGCCGTGCCTACACACTTTGCAGTGAGAGCGTCTATTATTGTTTTGTTGTAGCGCTCTACCTGCCCGTTGGCTCTAGGAGTGGCTACAGCATTCAATACATGTTTCACACCCTTATCGGTCATAAATTTCCTAAAAATATCACTGGTAAATGAAGTACCGCGGTCAGATATAAGCCGCCTTGGGACTCCAAAAATACCAAAGTACTCGCGGAATACTTTTATTGAGGTAGAAGACTTTGTATTCCTAACGGGTTTTAAATAGATATACCGACTGTAAGCATCAACAATCACCAGTATGTACATGTTTCCTTTACTACTTCGTATAAACGGTCCTACATGGTCCACGTGGATTGTATCAAAAGGAGTAGCGACTTTATCAATCGGATGTAAATACCCAGGTTTTTTTCCACCCATAGATTTCGAGTAACTACATTCTAAACATGAATTAACGTATTTTTTTACAAAATTTCGCATTTTTTTGAACCAATAATGCGACTTAATTTTATCTAATGTCTTGTCAATAGCAAAATGACCAATGTCATCGTGGTTCTGCTTAACTATTTGCCAGCGAACTCCTTTCGGTACAACCCATTTATCCCCAGATGCCGTTATTCTAAACAACTTATCATTTTTCAATTTGTAATTGGTTTTAATGTCTATAACATTATCTAAATTAGGGTCTTTTAATATTCCTACAATTCTTTGGATCTCGCTATCCGAACGTTGTACTGTGGCTAACCAATTATCATCATTTACAATCATTACATTGAATTTTATCTGTACGTCGTTTATAGGATTACGGCTTAGGGCGTCCACGTGAGACATTGATTTTCCGGGTCGGTATTCAATACTAAAGTTAAACTCCTGCATTTGCTCCCACCATCGAGCTACCCGAGGGATCATGTCCCTTTTCTGGAAAGTGGCTCTTAAAGAATTGCAATCAGAGACGATCTTAAATGGGATCCCAATTAAATAAACTCTAAATTTGTGTAAAGATGATACAACTGCTAAGGTTTCAAGATCATAAGAAGAATAATTCTGCTCCTCTGGAGTCGTCTGCCGACTAAAATATGCAACAGGTCTAAGAGCACTATCATATTTTTGAAGGAGGATACCAGCAACGCCTAATTTACAAGCGTCAGTATGCAGTTCTGTGGTTAAACTTGGATCGTATAAAGCCAATGTAGGCTTACGCATTAGTTCAGCCTGTAACTTTCTAAAAGCATTTTCTTGATCTGGGCCCCAAGCCCATTTAATATCCTTCCTCAACAAATATGTCAGTGGTTTTGCTATAACTGAGAAATTAGGCACAAATCTTCTAAAGAAACTGGCTAAGCCAAGGAACTGTCGAACGTTATGTTGACTAATAGGAGTTGGAAACTTTTCTATTGCTTCTACCTTCTTTGATCCAGGTTGAATACCATCAGCAGATATCTCAAACCCCAAGTATTCTACTTTAGGACTAAAGAACGTACATTTGGATAAGTTCAATGTCAGACCAGCTTGAGTAAATAACTGTAATATCGATTCTAACCGTAAAATGCCTTCATTAAACGTTTTAGATGGTATAATAACGTCATCTAAATACGCCAACGTCTCCCTATGACGCGCTTTACCTAATATTTGGTTCATAAGACGTTGAAAGGTTGCTGGAGCATTTGCAAGACCAAACGGCATTCTGTTGAATTCAAAATGGCCGTCTGGCGTTACAAACGCAGTTTTATGTTTATCCTCTTCTCTAATCGGTATTTGATAATAGCCCGATTTTAAATCAAGTGTAGTATAAAGCTTATGGCCTGCAAGTACATCTAACTGATCATCGATCAACGGCATAGGATATTTTTCTTTAATAGTCTTCTTATTTAACGCCCTATAATCTATGCAAAGTCTAACCTCGCCACTCTTCTTCCTGACAAGCACAATTGGACTAGCATATGCCGATGTTGATGGACGGACTATACCATTGTCCAATAGTTCAGAAATCATATTTCTAACCTCCTCTTTTTCTTTAATTGCTAACCTATATGGTCGATAAACTACAGGTTCATTATTATTAAGATTTATTGCCATTTCTCCTACTGAGGTACAGCCTAACTCATTTAAATTGAATGCGAAACACCCTCTAAACCGCTTTAATAAAGTTAGTAATTGTTCCCGTTCGGCAGTAGATAAATTTGAACCAGTGTCAACATTTAAATCACTAATAGGATCTAAGCACGAAACTGAATGAACTTTAATTTGACTTTCTTCACGTGCGACTCTGCCTCTAGCAATAAGCTTGTTCTTATGCAACGTAATAGGAACAACACCCCATGAATTTAGCACTATTTCCCCTGTTCCGCCTTGAATATGAAATAACCCTGTTAAAACTGAGAACATAGAATCAGCTTCAATCCTAAAACCTCCATCAACAAATATTGCTCCATCATAACTAGGCTCTGTGTAAACGTCAACTGTTGTTATTCCAGAAACGGTGGTGTCACTTTTACAGTACAAATCAATCTTGTTATTTTCAGTAATTGTATGACTTAATTCCTTAATTTCTAAATGATCTGTAGTCTTATGGATCTCAATGTGTGGCTGCTCTGTAAAAGTGTGACCAATCATCACTGGTACTTGCATGACACTATCTGGTACTATCATCAACTCTACGTTGGCGACTACGTCATCAATAGAAATACAAACAGATTGTTTGCCTAAAGAGAGAACAGTTGAATTTCCAAATCCTACTAGCACTGAATTGTCTACTTCATAACCTACACCTAGCTTTTTAAATTCAGTTAACTTCATCATAGAACACTCACTACCTAGGTCTACATACGATTCAAATGGAACATTATTAATTAATGCGACCTTAAAATATTTATCATTGGTTTTCCTCAAACTAGAGACACGCATGACATTCTTTTCAGCCACTGGAAGTTTAGTAAAACAATTATTTGTTTCATGCCCAAATCTGTTGCATCTAGTACATTTTTTGACAGGTTGTGGGCATTGTTGAATATGATGGCCCTCTTGCTTACAGTTGAAACAGCGTTGAGGCTTATTTGGGATACGCGGTTGAAGATCTTGTTTACCAACATTTTTACTGGTGGCAGTAATAGTTTTACGGTCACCAGGTTTTACGTTTTTAGAATTTCTTAAATATGTAAGTAGTTTATCGGGGTCATCGAATTGTACTGCTTCTGCCCCTAATCGTACTGAACGGTCGTCAATCCCATGCAAGATACAGTCTACTGCTCTCCTACCTACTATACCGCACCTATTGATCAACGCTATTTTATCATAGTAATAATTTTCTAAAGAGTCTCCGAAACGAGCTCGTTTGAAAAGCATATCGCTAAGCATCTGTCCGTAATTTTCATCGGAAGGGAAAGCTGACTGTAGTTTATCCTGCCACTCTCCCCATGTAAAAAGTACGGATGGTAAACCCTCGTACCAACGCTGAGCTACCCCACGCAATTTCGGGAGGGCAAAATGAACGGTTTGCTTTCCAGACCAACCATAAATAGAAGCGCACTCATTTACTTTATGTAGCCACATCAACATAGTTTGTTCTTTCTTTGCCGGGTCAAATTCTGGCACAGCATTATTGAGATTCCCTAGTTTATGCATAGGATCTTCTCCTTTCAAAGACGTTAAAACTTGTAGAAGTTGCGACATGCTAACATTGTTAGTAATACACTCACCGACATCATTTGGTTGCTGATTGTCGTTTTCAACCCGGTGCGTGGCTGCATTCGGTCTCGAGCTGCGTGTTCCATTCCGGGGCCGGCTGCAGGATCGGCTCCTGGGCCGGCGGCAACCACCGCGGCGCCTATCGCAGCACCGCGAGTCGCGCCTGCCCAGTACCACAGAACGTTGGCTGCACTCGCTCACCGGTGACAGCGACCGGCTGGTGCGTCGATGTGAGCGGCGACAGCTCCGACTTCTGTACCGCTGTCTTCGATGAACTTTTCTGGCATCTGCACGACTCCGGGAGCGGGGCGAATGGCTGAAGCCATGACCCCTTTCCCGACTGCATGAGCGCCTCTCTGATCTTCGTAGAGGCGTCCTCACAGCACGGCTACCCGAAGGTAACACCCGGCTCCGTGATCTTCGCGCACTCTTGTCACGTTCTACGGCGTGAGATTGCTCACAAGGCGACAATTGGTGTACGTTTTCCATCATTAAACTGAAACAAGACATCAACGGACAAAAAGCTGCATTTAAAGTCAATTAAACGCTAAGCATGGCTTAGAAGTGGACTACAAACAATTTAAAACAAAAACTGGATCAAATAATGACCACGGACTTGGATAACTTCAAACTATTTTGTAGGGTATTTAAATATATTGAGCAATAGGAAAAAAAAATTTGAAAGAAACAAGAAAAAAAAAACAGTATAGAAACAAATAACAGTAATAGAAGTTAGGTACAAACAATCCCACTTCTGAAATGTCAGGATGGGTATTACAAGCTCCTTACACTTTCACAGTTCAACCTCTACTGTCTTGCTAAAATGGCGCTACCACGTAAGTTTTTAAATCCCTCCACTTTATCAGACTGAAATAGTCAGTTGACAGTTAATATCCGGTGGCGCCATTTTAGTATTTTAAACAAATCAAATAACTGTCAAATTATGGCCAAATGCAATATTCTGTTATTTCTACAATACTGTAAGCATCATAAAAATACATAAAGATTTATATAAATAGCTAACATTTATATCAATTAAAATTATTTTACAACTCAGTCAGCGCTTCAAGCGGACCTTCATTTATTTTATATGCGAAATAGTGTTTGTTTCATAATTATGACATTAACTTACATAATAATATTCATAAAGGTTGCATGGTAAAACCAAGCAGGCTACTAGTTACATTAGTCATACATACCACCTTATACAGGATGGCCCATTTATAGTTGTCCAAAACCTATCTATAGTACAGACGCCAGCACATCAAGCTACTACAATCTGTCAGATTTCTTTAATTGATTTTCTGCTTTATCGCTAAAGCATTAAGGTTCAAGGTTGATTGGTAAAATTTGACAGTTTCGGGTAGCTTGACCTGCTGGCGTATGGACCTACGCTCTTTTGAGAGGTAACGGTGTGTTCCATGTGCAGATGGTGACCACCGGGGTGGTTTTAGTTAGGTAAACATTCCACATTTCCTGGTTTTATCCCCAAAGACCGAGGCCTATTGAAGGTACACCCTCGAAAACAAAAAAAAAGGTACCTACTAAACCTCATTAACTGTGACGCCCAAATGAACATCGCCATAATATATAATAGGTACTTAATTTTTGGAAGGTTCACATGGGAGCCATCATCATAAATTCTCTCATAACCTTAAGTCTTATCGCCCTAACTCACCTGCAATAAATTTCATACATTTGCTACACCTTCAACATTTTACTGTCCTTTGTAAATACACCTATACGACATTTCATTTATCTCGTTGTTCCCATACAGTCCAACGAATACATGTACTCATCTTGGAGATATTCCTTCATAAAATCTATACTACTAATAATAAAGCTGAAGAGTTTGTTTGTTTGTTTGAACATGTGAATCTCAAGAATTGCCACTCGGGTTTCATAATAATATTCTTGCATTTGATAGCGCAATTCTTGGGGGAGGCTGTATGCTTATATGTATTTAACATCACGCCAAGAGTCTTGGCAGCCGAGCACAAAGAAAAAAAGTAAGAAAGAACTAGAACGGTACCTAACCGTAGACGAAGTAATAGCGGGGGGAGGCGATGCGATGCAACGGGGGAACAATACATTTCACGCAGACGAACCCGCAGGCAGAAGCTAGTAGAGTAAATATACAGACCAACAACAATAATGGAAAATGACCAACGTCGTAGACAGAACTTTTTGGAATGACATCCCTAGGGTATCGAAGGGATCTCGTAATCTCTTTGAGAGTGAAACTCGGTCAAGGATTATGATGTTTCGTGGTTATTCGAATCTGTTTTTTTTTTTGATCTTCGGTTTGGTTTTGACTTGATAACATCGGTTGCCTAGCTGTGAAGATGGAGTGACATTGATTGAATACCTAAAAAAAATAGGTACCCTACTTTTGGAACAGTCGGGTAGAAACATAATAATGTGGTCAAATTGAAATAAATGAAGACTTCAGACAAAAACAAACCGACCGTTCTTATTAACTGTATTCTTTTATAATTATACATATATGTATATGCTTAGCATATATGTATAGGATTCTCAATGCTCGGTTCATCACCGAGGGTTGAAAATCCAGTGCGCGATAAAATCCCGCATTATTTTTACGTACAGACGCCAGCAGGTCAAGCTACCCGAAACTGTCAATTTTTCTCAATCAACCTTGAACCTTAAGGCTTTAAACATAAAGTAGAAAATCTATTAAAGAAATTTGACAGATGTATTGAATTGTAGCTTGATGTGCCGGCGTGTGTACCTGTGAGTGAACGTGGTCTAATCAACTTGTCGTCACATTAGCCTGTTATTGTCACGGAACTTAACCCAACATTGTTAATTTACTTAAACCAGTCTCAAGTTAACATGCAAATCGTCAGTTTCCCAATGGTGGTATGAATCAGTTTGCTGACTCAGGCGCATTCTCTCGTCTCAGGTAGCGGCCATTACTGAGTCCATGAGTCATCGACAACTCGTCACTTCTACACTCTGTCCATTTTTATATCTTAGTTTATGGATTTCTTTAGATTAAGTAAGTATTTATCATTTGGTATTTTTTAGTTTTATGCTATATTTCGATCTGTTTTTGGTGTAACACATTTCAATGTTTATGATACATAGGTGCGATTCTATAAACATATTAATTTGTACACAGGCAGACTTTACGCCTCTTATGCCATTAAATCAAAATCTAAATACATTTAGATCATCCATTCCTCAAATGACCATTTCAAACACTATTAATCTACATGGTCCGTCCTCACATGATCTGACCATTACCTATGTCTGAACTTTTAAAAGAGACTGTGACCTATGAGTTTGATTCGGTGCTTAGAATAATATAGAATAGAAATACCTACTCTATAATATTCTAGAAATTTTACAAGGGGTGACATTATGGCCGGTTTCTTTTTTGTGTTTATTCTCAGAGTTTTCGGAGAGAGCACCGACAACATCTAGTTTTTATAATAATATTGACGTGAAAAAATGTTTGTATAAATAAACCTATTTACAGAAATGGTCGGCACATTAGTTCCAAAACAACATTTACTTACAAAAAAAAATGTTTTTACAATAAAATCCAAACCCATACAGTACTACTAGTTAGTCTGTGCCGATACTAGGCACATTATATTAATTATACCTAACTCCTTAATATGGCATCTTACATCCTATGACGGAAACGCTTTCGAATATTTTAAGGTCATTATGAGTCATCCAAACTTCACGGATACGATTAGTAGTAGGTACCAATAGAACCTCTTGCTTGTTATGTACAAATGCCAGCAGGTCAAGCTACCCGAAACTGTCAAATTTTCCCAATCAACAATGAACCTTAATGCTTTAGCGATAAAGTTTGTAAATCTATTAAAGAAATTTGACAGATTATAGTAGCTTCATGTGCTGGCATCTGTATTCTGTACCTACCCAACAATTACTCACGCTACTGCCTAGGGACTTACCGCCAATCAAATATTAATATTTAAATATAGGTATAATTGTTTGTTCACGTGGGTAGGTAGCTACAGGTACTTGTTGTGTAAACAATATTCATAATTTCAGTGTTGGTATTATAATACATAATTATATTAAAAATTCTTATTAGGTATACTTATAAAATAAATAAATAAGTACTGGTATTCAGCTGCATCTGGTTAGACTGGAAGCCGACCCCAACATAGTTGGGAAAAGGCTAGGCAGATTATGATGATGATATAAAATAAATAAAATAATAAACAATTTATTTCAGGCCGCACACATAGACAAGTAATACCGTAACCTAAAACATACATATTTTTATAAAAATAATAACATAAACTAATTTTTACCATTGTACTCGAAGTGATGACTGTGTCGGTCTGTGTAGGTAGATAACTATGCTAGTAAACCTCATATAAGTAAATATAAATACTAGTTGTTGCCCGCGACTTCGTCTGCGATCCAGGGGGCCTACTCCGAAGTGCAAAGTGCGAATGTTCGGATCGGACCGACACATGGCCGAACCGAATATTATTGAAAAATGCGAAAAAAGTTCGGTTCGGTTCAGTTGGGTCGGGACCATAGTCAATATACGAAAGAGTTTAGGAGTGTCGGATCGGAACCGACCGAACCAAATAGTAACTTCGTAGAAGGAAAAGGCCGAACATTCGGCCGATAGTACTTCGGAGTAGACCCCCAGGGTAAAAAGTAGGCTATGTCCTTCTCCAGGTCATGGTCTACCCATGTGTCAAATTTCATCCAAATCCGTTCAGCCGTTTTAGCGTTAAAGCGTAACAAACAAACTTACTTTCTCATTTATAAGATTACGTAGTTAGGATGTAAATTTATGTTACACTAACTGCACCCCACGGTTTCACCCGCATAAATTTCGATCCCGTGGGAATATCGGGATAAAAAGTATCATATATATATGTTAATTCTAGTTATAAACCATCTGTGTGCGAAATTTCATCCAAATCCGTTCAGTAGTTTTTGCGTGAAAGAGTAACAAATATCCATCCATCCATCCATACAAACTTTCACGTTTATAATATTAATAGGATAAGACGGGTTTGCTGTTCTTATATTATACTGTTATTGTAAATTAACATAACAGTAGGGTCGAGTTATTTTAACGGAAGTTTCCGACATAAAGGACGAAAAATTTGAATTTTTTTCAAAGCTTTTTCTTTACGTAAAAGTGAATTATTATATTTTTCAATACATTAAAAAGACACAATGTAGGGACCTTATCCTGTAGTCTTAAATGCGAAAATTTTTCTTTTTTAAATTATATACCTTAATTCTTTTGTTAATATTGTTTGTAGGCGGTTTTGCATAAAATAAGCTGGCTAATTTCTGCTTTAGAAGAGAAAAGGAAGTACCTAATGTATAAAAGCTAAAAAAGGCCTGTCTTCATAGGTAATTTGTATAAAGGAGTCACTTGTGGCTAAGAGTAATAACAGTCACACGGATCGGTCGATCAGGTTAAGCTACGCTTACCGCGGTAGATGGATGACCATCTTTTACATAACAAGACCCCTCCGTCCCTCGGAAACCACGTAAAACCGTTGGTCCCAGCTGTCATTCGGATCTTTGACAGTCGTTACGGGTCGTCAGAAGCCCGAAAGTGTGGTGATAAGCAGTCTTACCAAGAGGTATCGTAGGTATTACCCAATAACTGGGTTGTAGAGTCTAATCGGATCCAGCTGAATACCAGTGTTTTACATGGAGCGACTGCCTATCAGCACCCTAATTGCGTAACACACGATCAATCGGAATCGGTTTCATTTTGACAGTTCAACAACATTCATTGCGTTATTTTAAGTGTTGAGCAGACAAATTTTTCGAACTTATGAAGCAATAGATTAGCAATTTGCTTCAAAATGATTCAGAATCCGATTGATCGTGTGTTACGCAATTAGGGTGCTGATAGGCAGTCGCTCCATATAAAACATTGGTATTCAGCTGCATCCGGTTAGACTGGAAGCCGACCCCAACATAGTTGGGAGAAAGGCTAGGCAGATGATGAATTTGTATGAAGAAAAAACTATAAGACGACAATGAATGATGAAAGACGTAGTTTGAAGAAGAACGCTTTTTGGACTAAAAATACAGCAAAGCAAGTATGTATAATACTAACATATTACTGTCCCACTGCTGGGCAAAAGCCTCTTCTCATACAGAGAAGGCACGAGCATGGATCACCAGGCTATTAACTATAATTCAGGTTTCCTTAAGATGTTTTCCTTCACTGATGTCAGTAGTGTGTCATTCATTATAAACTCAGAAAGTACGTATGAATTTTAAGAATCACGTTTTTTTTTTCTGAATTTGAACCCTCGCGCATGAGAGACGGCCTTAACCACTGGGCCATCACGACACAACAAGTATGTAACTATATTCAAATTTTATTTATGTTTCAAATTGACGTTATTTCAAGTTAAACAAATGTCAATTTTATATTAATGGAAATTTAGTTGATTTCAGAGTGACTAGCACTATTGAAACAGTTAGAAAAATGTTTGAAGTTGTAGCGTAAACTGAACTTTCTTATGTAGTAATTAAAGTTATTTGTCCATAAACTCATATTTGTTTACATTTTTGGCGAATATTGCGCGATATTAAATTATGTAAAACTGAACGTGACAAACTTGCGGCAGTTTCGGTTATGGGTTTAATTAAATACCTTTTGGAAAGTACCCCTTTACCTGTACCTTCTTACATTTACCTATTGGCGATGACCAGCACCCTAATTGCGCAACACACTTTCAATCACATTTTGAAGGATATTGCTAATCCATTGCTTCATATGCTCTAAAAATTAGTCTACTCAACAATGAAAATAAATCAATGAATGCTGTCAAAATTAAAGCCATTGCTATACTGAAAGTGTGTTACGCAATTATCCTGCAGCTTGTGATTTTGATTCGTTTTTGTTTTCTACAGAAATTTTATTAAATGTACCTACTAAGAAATTAATAAGAAGTTTTTGTTTTGTACGTCTTGGAACAAAATGTACTAAGAAATGAAAGTAAAAGTGAAAACCAGGTCTTGTGTGATGCACGAACGGCTGTCAGGATTTCGTGACGAGCTTTCATCAGTTCAACATACCCCATGACTAATTAGCAAACATTAAAATCTGTCTGTATCTAGTAAAATTTTGTGTTTTTATCAACAGCTGATGTTAAGGGGCAAGCGCCAGGGTAGCCCGCGATATTCAAATTTTCTTTAGTTTTTGCCATTTGCAGATCAGTGTCATGTTGAATGTTGATTAAAATATTATCGCGAGCGTAGCAAATATGACTTTACGGAATTAAAATCATCAATGGGGTTGCATTGATGATTTTAATTTTAATTCCGTCCTAAGTTCATATAATCCAATGTACCTAATGACTATTTCATAGAACATGAATCAATAGGAATATATGAACTTAGGGTTGTATTGATGATTTTAATGATTATACCTAATTCTGTGTAAATACATACTTGTTACGCACGTGAATCATATTTGTTCAACATACAACCTGACCCTGATCTGCAAATTGCAAAAAACGAAAGAAAATTTGAATTTTTCGCGGGCTACCTAACGCATCCCCCTTAATGAAACTCTTAAGCTAGATGTTACAGTACGATTCACATCTGACGAAGTACCTTGTTTATTACACATCGGCGCGCAGTAAAGTGCATTTTGCAATGCTATAAATATGCTATTTGTCTATAAGTACGCAAGGACCACAAAAAAATAGAGACAATCACTCTTGAAGGCCTTGTCCAATTAAATTAAACCAATAGTTTTAAATTACCTAATGAGTAATGATGACAATAACGACAGCAAATTGGATTTTTCATCGAAATCTTCGAAACAACAATTACTTGCTTTTAATATTAATTCAATATTATTCCTGCTTTATTTGGAGAATACTTAACTCAATTGTGGTTAAACAATTATAATTTATCAAAAGGAAAACAATACCTCAAGCGAATGGGAATTACTCATAAAAAGCACTTATGTAATTTAACGTAAATATAATTGGAATACCTACCTATATAGATTTTTGGTTTTCCTATAGTACGATGGATGATTTTCAGTAGTACCCGCAGTCTAGAATTGTGCCCGATTTCTGGGACTCATACCTTCTCTCTGTGAGAGGGAGTGGGTCGTAGTCTACGCGGGCCCACTGCGGGATGGTAGATGTCACATATCTTCGAATTTTTGGTTCAGCAGTGCGATTCTATAACCATCTCACCGTGAAAACTTAGGTGAAGTGAGCGTAGAGTGAGCTGTCATTCTAAATAATGCTAGGGATTGACACTAGTGACAACTCACATCAAGCTCACTTCACTTGAGTTTTCACGGTGAGATTTTTACAGAATCGACCGGCTGGTGCACGATGTTGTCCTTTACCGTTTTGAGAACGGTGATGAAAGAATTTACAAAAGGTAAAGCGCCTGCCTGGGTTCGAATCTACGACCTACAACTGTAACTCGCGGCCATTTCTACCGGGCCACCACTGCTCATTGTAGGGAACCCCAGGAAGAAAACAATTTCATGTTGCCACGGCCCACGGACCTGAGTGTAAATCCGGGGACGGATGACACGAAGCGTGCCCATAACCGTTCTCTTCCTACACTCATAAATCAAAGATTACTTTATTGCCTGATTCATAACAGAGGGGACATTATCTGTGATCAGTGTAGGTGGCGGACAACGACCGACAAATTGGTACTAATGCAATCATTATCGCTGGCACGACACCTATACGCACTTTATAGTTCAATATTGTAATGTAACAGATATGCTATGGGAGATACGCATGCATTTACATTGAAGTAAAATAATTTACAGATGGCATATTTATTTTAAATAATTTACACAAAGTAAAGCGCTTCGAACCTACGACCACCGAGTCGTAAGTCGCGGCCGTTATCACTGGGCCACAACTGCTGGCCAAAAACGATGAAGGAAAGCATCGTAAGGAAACCGGCATGTCCTAGAACCAAAAATTCGAAGACATGTGACATCTACCAACATTGGGTCCGTCCGTATAGTGGATTACGGCCCCGCTCCCTCTCACAGAGAGGAGGTCTGCTGTGGCGCAGCAGAGGGAACATCATAGATTGATTATGCTATAAATATTTTATAATAATTATCAGCTGTCTCTATTGCAATAACCACAGCGTCAGGCAAATGAATAAGTTTCTCTGATATCTTAGAGAGGATGCTGCTGTTTTGAGTCACAAACTTCGATCTTTGCAGAAGTAGAATCAGCCTACAAAGTTCCTACTGCCCCAAACAACAAATACAACACAAGAACATTGAACATGAACATTGAGCTGTCAAGAACATTTTGAGAGCATAAATTGCACAAAGTAAAGTGCATGAATGTCTCAAAGCGTCATATTAAAATCGTTTTTTACAAAAACTATTTGCGTAGGCGCTTCCTCTATTGAACAATGGACATTATCCACTTATTGTCGCGCTAAATTGGTTAATTGTCGGTGCAACGGGATCTCGTGGGTCCGTATTTAAATTAAGCTATAAAGTGAGCGATGACATAGGAGGGTATGAGGATTGTAATGAGATCGGAATTGTTGCTTTGCAGCTATCTATACTAGTATTAAAGTAACTGCCTGTTACATTTTAACTCCTTAATTTCTGAACTGATTTGTTGTTGTTCCAGTTAAAGATATTTCGCTTTCTATTTTCAATCGGCATGTCCTAGAACAAAAATTCGAAGACATGTGACATTACTTGTACGCTGATTAATGATTATGCTTATGCTTATCATTATTGAATTTTCAGTGACGCCGCGGTTGTATTAGTTATGTCACGTAGTTATGTGTAATCAAAGTATATGTTGCTGACATAATATTACCATATTTACCAAGACCTCTCTTACTAATTTCCCCGCGTTATTCAAGCTCCTCTGTACCGGATTTCATTAAGACAATTGAACTTCTAACTAACGCCTACGTATCATTTGCAGATGAATGGAAGGTTGCCCTTTTCTCTTATGAAATATGCAAATTAACATCAGTACCTACTTGTGTGTGTGTAGCTTTGAGCTTTCAACGGTTTTGTAACGCTTTCTCTGTAACACTTTCATATACATACATATTTCCATTATGAGGTTAAGCTATGCTTGCCGTGATTCGTACGTGAATAAAACCGCCCGAAAATTTGATAACCAGGCTTAGCAAGGGGTACTTATCTTGTTGTGTTACCCAATAACTGACTTGTGGACTTGATGGCTTCACATACCAAGACCCCTCCGTCTCTCGGAAAGCACGATAAGCCGTTGGTCATGGCTGTCATTCATGGATCTTTGACAGTCGTTACGGGTCGTCAGAAGCTCGAAAGTCTGACAACCAGTCTTACCAAGGGGTTTCGTATTACCCAGTAACTGGGTTGTGGAGGTCAGATAGGCAGTCACTCCATGTAAAATACTGGTATTTAACTGCATCCGGTTAGGCTGGAAGCCGACCCCAACATAATTGGGAAAAGGCTAGGCAGATGATGATACAGTGCAACCTCGATTCAACAAATCGGAAGGGAACAAGTAAATATTCGTTATATCAAGAGGTTTGTTATATTGAGGCTAGGTTGGTCTAAAATTTGTTATAAAGAGGTAAAAACGTGTCGAAACCTGACGCGACTGAATCACATACTATTGGGAACGTTATATAAAGGTTTTGGGTTGACAAAATTCGTTAATTAAAGGTTTACACTTTTTTTTTTGATAGCTGAAAATTCGTTATAAAGCGGTTGTTCGCAAAAAATCTTCGCAATGTAAATGTATATTTTACATTGAATCTTATGGACAATTCAAGGGGATTACGAAGAATTCGTTAAATCGAGGAATTCGATATATTGAGGTGCGTTATATTAAGGTTGCACTGTATAAACTATTAGAGATTTCAATTCAACTGAAAACTGTCCTCGAGTTTTCTACAAACAAACTTCGTTTCTGTCGCAATATAGAAACTTTGATCTCAAAGATGTCTTTTAAACTTCGACTTGAACTTCGATTTCACTGCTACTGCAACTTGTTAAGTTTTACATTGTAGTTTATTGAAGTCTGTTGTATTTGATGAGAATAAATACTAATTGCGAATGTCCTTACAAGAAATATTTTCCAAAATCCAAAACTAGCACTTCACCCGCAGCTTTTGCCGCGTGTAAAGTAGACTTTCTCATACAAAATTATGACGCCTGATCGCGTCATTAATATAGCCTATGATACTCAAGGATAATGCAGCTTCGCATTAGCGGAATCGGAACAGCAGTTTCTAAGACTACCCCCTACCCTATACACCGTTATTTTTTTTTTTTTTTAATCAATTGATCCATAGATTTATGTTCGCATAACTCGACATAATGTATGGATCAATTGATATTTTTTTCACGATTTCAGGGTTGGTTCCGTAGTAAAAGTTGTTCATAATAATGAGTAAGTACAATGAGCCCTTTTAAGGATTAAAACGATCAAAATTTAACGGTGTACTATATACAAACTCAAAAATCCTCTTTATAATATTAGAGATTTGCCAGAAAAAAATGGTTAAAAAACGAATGGCTTAGAGGCGATTTTACTAACCTAGTATTATATGATAAGATAGAAATAATATAGCATGAAATTACAGCCACTTAAGCTGCAAATAAAAGGAAAATCATCCGTGACAAAACAGAACACAAGATTCAAAAAACTTTCAGCGTCGACTGTAAAAAACATGCCCAAACAAGAGAACAATAAATTCTATGACCGCGAAAGCGTGCAAAAACAGGCTTTAGTCCTGGAATTTTCTAAGCAATGAGATAAATGTACAGAAGAGGGTTTGACACTTAAGCGACACAATTGCAGGTAGATATTGTTCGGGGACTGTGTGGTCCCTAAACATTCGACAGTTTCCGTCTCCATTACCTTATGTAAAAACTCACTGAATTATCATAAAGTCGAGCAAAATGTTCCACGTAGAGTTGTTTGATATTATATGTATTATGTTTCCTAATACACATTTAACATACCTATATTTGAAATAATGTCTTTACAAATTATGATCATTGTTCCCGTAATACTTACTTTCCTACAAATGGATGCAACCTACATAATAATGAAGCAAGCACACAATATTTTGAAGGCAATTCTGTTACTGAAATTAGCGTTCTCATTTGTCACTGTCATTCGTGGATCTTTGACAGTCGTTACGGGTAGTCAAAAGCCCGAAAGTCTGACAACCAGTCTTGCCAAGGGGTATGGTATTACCTAGTAACTGGGTTGTGGAGTTCAGATAGGCAGTCGCTCCATGTAAAATACTGGTATTTAATTGAATCCTGTCCAACATAGTTGGGAAAAGGCTAGGCAGATGATGATGATGATTTGCCACGTGAAAGTACCTTGCCCAGCCTGTTAAATTTTTATACTTAGACCAAATTCCTGGACTCAATATAACTTCAATGGCTCCCACGCGAGTTCAAATAGTAGAACGTACTAGAGATAAGACCACATTGTTATCCATTAGCTCAGGTAGTTTCTAAACTTAGCTCCTCGTCGCGGGCTAAAGTTCCTCTTTCTGTAGTAATAGCTCTCAGAGGAGTAGGTATCTAAATAAGTCGTATCAAATAAGTGTAGCTCGTGCCCACTAAAAAGATGATACAGAAGGCTCCATAATATAATGGGTGAAAACAGCCGCAGGCGCACATACCGGGTCAAATTAAATTAGCTAGCGGAACTCCACAGATGTGGTGAGTATCGATATCTAAACATGGTAAAACAAACAAAAAAAAAATTGATAATTTTTTGGTTAGTCGATCTCTTGTAGTGTAGTTACTTAAAGCATGAGTTTAGAAAATCAGTTATTTGTTGTTGTTATCTTGTTGAAATATCGTTGCCCATCACGTTTGTGCAGTTTACAAAAAAAAACTGATATGTCAAGCCACTCTAAAATACATGAGGTCGTCGACGATTTTTTGTGTTGGGATAGGTATCGATACCCATCATGACTGTAGAGTTCTGCTAGCTAATTTGATTTAACCCTGTAGACACGTACACACGGCTACACGTCAAGCTATACAAAACCAGTTTGTCTTGGCCTCTTTTTGTATGATATTTTCTCACAATGAACGGTCAGCCAATACTGGTTTTGCATAGCTTGATGTGTAGCCGTGTGTACGTACGGCGATTTACAACTACGAGTACATACAAACTAATGTTAGGCGTGACTCGTACGTGACTGTCGTGAGTGCACTTGCACTCGCTGTACATGAACCGTGTGAACCGTGTCTATGTGTGTGCGTGAGTTTTAGCTCGCTGTATGGACCCAATCTTCTGTACTTCTCTATTCTGTGTATTTCCTTACGTGGATTTTTTTTGTTCGCGGAAAACTTGGAAAATCTCATCAAGCGGCACATTGGTCTAGTCTAGATTTTTTTTACACAGTTGCTTTTTGTTTCTGACATATTTATCTGGCTTTTGTTTAGTTTCATTGACTTTTCTTTTTACTCTCTACTGTTAGGCTTCGTTTTAACCAGCCACTTATTTTAAGAAATTCGTAAAATATTCTCCCCCAAGAGTAGACCTTCGAAAAATATTTTTAAAAGCTAAAAGCTTTCAAAAATTTCATGATTAACATTTTGGATATAAATGGTTGCTTTGTTTACTTTCAAGATTCTTTTTTAGGGTTCCGTAGCCAATTGGCAAAAAACGGAACCCTTATGGATTCGTCATGTCTGTCTGTCTGTCCGTCCGTATGTCACAGCCACTTTTTTCCGAAACTATAAGAACTATACTGTTGAAACTTGGTAAGTAGATGTATTCTGTGAACCGCATTAAGATTTTCACACAAAAATAGAAAAAAAAACAATAATCTTTGGGGGTTCCCCATACTTAGAACTGAAACTCAAATTTTTTTTTTCTTCAAACGCATACGTGTGGGGATCTATGGATAGGTCTTTAAAAATGATATTGAGTTTCTAATATCATTTTATTCTAAACTGAATAGTTTGCGCGAGAGACACTTCCAAAGTGGTAAAATGTGCCCCCCCCCCCTGTAACTTCTAAAATAAGAGAATGAAAAACTAAAAAAAATATATGATGTACATTACCATAAACTTCCACCGAAAATTGGTTTGAACGAGATCTAGAAAGTAGTTTTTTTTAATGCGTCATTAATCATAAACCGCAATTTACCTTTCATTCAATCAACTCATGATTGATTTTTATAGATAATGGTACGGAACCCTTCTTGCACGAGTCCGACTCGCACTTGGCCGGTTTTTTTTCATCTTTTATCTTCATTACCTTTAGAACCAACCTTTTTGTTAAATTTTGCCAGAATATATAAACGTGGAATTTGATATTTCGACATTATATCCAAAATTATACTATCTAATATCTTATCAGAAAGGCAAGCTCTAATAAAAAATTACGCTGAGTAAGAGAGTTGTTGAATATTTCCGGCAAGAAATTCCCATCCTGCGCCGTATATATTAAAAGATGGAGAACATTTCCTGAATAAATAAAAAGCACCTAAGATATTTCCATCAGAATTCAATCTACTTAAAATAAAATATTATTGACCCAATAAAAATAAGCTTACAACACAATAGAATCATGAAACTCGTTGAAAATGAAAACAGCTTTTAAAAAAAAAAACGGTTCCCCACACTAGTACTTATGTATCGTGGGTGCGTTTACAAACATTTAAAGTCACATACACAAACAGCCAGACCCGGGCCAACTACCTGTAGGCAATGCAAATATTTGTTCCGTGCGGGAATCGAACCCGCGATACGCAGCGCAGCAGTCGATCGCTCAGCCACTGCGCGAACCGTGTCGCTTTACTAGAACATTGCCCCAAAGTCGCAGAAATAAGTACAGGCTTTCTTATATTACAAACGAAAGAAAATCAAAACACATTTACCCGAAGATATTTCTGTTTTTTGGACAAATAATTAGACGACATTTTTTAGCTGTTTTATTTGATTATTTCCGGGATGGTATTGATGTTTTGTGTAATAGGATCAAGTGGTTTGCTTTCAACTGCTGACATGAAGAAAGGAAGTTTAAGATTTTTTAAACGTTTTATAATTTTTATACAGCGTGGCGCTTTAATGGACGTATACGGTTTCGCGTATTAGTTTAATGAATATATTTTAATTTAATTAAACATTATTATTTATTAACAATTTTCTAAAATAGCATCTTAGAGCAACCTGACTTAAAAAACTGTAGCGCAGGGGTCTTTTGCCGGGGTCACGGATCATAACATCGCATCAATGTAATTAAAACAAATAACGTGCAAAGAGAAGGCGAATTGAAGGAAAGAGAGAGCCCTATGTCGGCGAGCGGCGCAGGTGGAAGTTTTCAAGTTACGATTTTTTTTTATGTTGTTATAATTTTTATGATTACGGGCCACTAGCCCTACCCGTGTGTTAAATTAATGTCGCCATTGTAGTGCCACGTTGTATACAGGTTGGCATCGACGTATGAATGATGAATTTTGCACTTGATCCTGAAAGTTTTCTTCGGTTATTAAAAATTAGCTGTTACTCACATTTAGACCGCATTGGTATTCCACTTTTCTATGAAACAGCAGATTTGTTGTTATATCCGACAAAAAAATTCTGCCTTACCATGAATCTATGGTAAAAGATTGCGCGACGTCGTCCCTACCGCCCTGTACGTTTCTTTTCTTCAGCTAAGTTCAGTAAGTTGATAAGCAAATACACGGCTAATCTATACTTATAATAAATCTGTAGAAGTGAAAATTCTGTACATTGAAAATATCCAAAAAATAAATGGCAGGGGGTGTTACTTGACCGACACCGAACCCAAAAATGTGATTAAAAAAATTTTTGTCTGTCTGTCTGTTTGTTCAGGCATCACGCAAAAACTACCGGTTCGATTACGATGAAACTTGGTATAATTATTCTTTAATATCCTGGGCACCACACTGGGTACTTTTTATCCCGGATAAGTATATACAAAAAAAAACAAACTTAATTTTGCGGTTCGATCCCTACACCCGATTACCACTGTCTGTACTGTACCAACCGCAAATACTAAGTTTGTCGTAGGTTGGGTCACCCGCAGTGGAGTTCATTTTTATTCCTTTTAGTTTTTAGAGTTATTTAGGTTTATTTTTATATGAGTCGTAGGTATAGATTTTAATTTTAAAGTATAGGTAGTATATTTGATAGTGTACGTAGTGACCGTAGGTTATTTTATAATACTGTTAGGTAGGTTTAGTCATTCGTATAGATATTAGTTTTTAGGGATTTTTCTTATTTATTGAGTTTAGATTAGTTATCATCAGAAATAGGTTTATTTAGGTAGGTAGGTATTTAATTTTCTGTTATTGAGTTTTTTTTTTTAATTAGTTAGGTACTTAGGTAAAGATATCATATAGGTACCCTCTTAATCACCAATAATGAGACACAATTGGTTTTCTATTGTAATTAGCCACAAAGGGCCCGCGACATAGATGGCATTCTGGGGAAGCACATACATTTTATCCTGTTAGCACGTTCCTGTGGGTAAATTTCCGACATCCACGCGGGCGAAGCCGCGGGCAGAAGCTAGTAAAGCAATATTCCTTGAATTTTTATGTTAATAGATATCTAATGCTTTTATATATCAATATGGTGGATATGCCTTAATTTTTTGGGAGTGAGATATGATATATACTTAGTCCCGTTTCTCTCCGTTTAGTTTCGTAAACTCTCAGATTTTTTTAAAATTTGTATCTTTTGTGAACTCATTCTTGACTGGCTTCTTTCTAGCCATAGGTACCTACAGAATTATGATGGAAATGAGTGTTTTAATTATGGCTTCATAGAGAATTGTAGAGCACACAGTAAACATAACAACACGAACATTTAATACGATTCTTTCCAAAGTTTCAATGAGTGCATTATCTTCAGCGCGCGTTAAGTGGTCCAAATTGGCGCTGGAGCAATTCAAACAATTGTAGCGTATGCGCCGGCGACGCTAAGCTGGCGATAATTAGACGCCATATTAGTTTTGTTTCTTTGGGCGTGAATAAATGTTGCAGTACGTTTGCATTTACACTTTGTTTATGGAATAAATAGGCTGATAAAAGGAAGTAATGTTTAGCAACATGAGCGTTTGTAGTTTCAGTTTGGTTAACCGTAACTTTAAGGGGGCCTAGAACGAACCTGTAATGTTAACTACTTTGCATAATATTAGGTATATGGCATTAAGTGTTTGCAACTTAACAGATAACTGTGCTACTTAGGAGTTTGTTGCACCACTTAATTTCTTTCTTTCCAGCTAAAGCACTAGGAAGTACAGTCAACAGCAAAAGTAGATGATCAAAATCAGAAATTCAATACTAAGGAACGGAGTTCGCAGCTATATGGCAGCTGTACTAGTAGTAAATGTTTGGTATAATTTACAATCACATACTTTTGAATCACTTCGACGCCACACAGTTCTGACGCGAACTCCGTTCTTTAGTATTGTATTTCTGATTTTGATCATCTACTTTTGCTGTTGACTGTACGTAGGGCAGGCGTTTTGGGGAACTGTCTTATGTAATTTTGACTAAATGATGAATTTGTTTTTCAACCTCTCGCAGCAAGAATTAGAATGGAAAACGGCTATTTTGTACCAGGATTGAAACAGCGCCTCTACAGTATGTATGAGGAACTAATTTTGACAGCCCGAACGTTGCGCACAAAAAACGGCGTAAATCTTTTCGAAAATTTGACGCTTAAATGTTACAAAGAAAATATATTTTAAAGATAACTTCTATAATAATACTAGGAATATATGAATTGCTCAGGTATATACTGTTTAGGTACTCCTTGTGTAAAATAATTAAATGAAAGCACATTCAACAAATGGTGTCAATGACTATAATGCCTATATACCTAGGTATATAGGCAATATAATGTAAATTGAATTGACTATTATATTAACTCCAAGAAACCTCCCGTTCAGGACTTTAGGCAGTAGTAACAGCGTTAAGTGGAACCAGTTTTGAACAAAAACGTAATACAGTAATTAAATACCTACATAGAAAGGTCAGTGGACAAAGATACAGACCTCCACAACATTGTATACAAAGTTTACCTTCACTGCTTCACAGTGACTAAGTAATGACATAATATGCATTACTGTAGGTACTTACATAAGTACAGTCACATAAGGACAGCTAGGAAAAAAACTTGAGAGGTGTCAAGGGACACCCGGATGGAACGAAGTTCAAAGAGAGAGAGAGAGACAGACATGCAGAGAAACACGCGCACGCCGCACACTACTACTTATAGCAAAAAATGTCGTTCCAACTTTTGGTCTTAATTTTTTCCGTCTAGCCCCCTTTCGCAACGTGCGATAGGGAACTTCGTTCCAAAACTTCGTTCCAATAACATCTGAAAGATGACGGAAAATATATGTGACAATTTGTGGTAGGCCATATACAAGTGGCAGCACAAATTGTGACATCGAAAGAACACCAAAAATATCTGACGAGACAATTAAGCGACGCCAAAATATAGGATGGTACATCGGCTACAAAAAGATGTGCTACCTACCTGCCTACTCAGTTAAATTCAGATGTGATATCTCGTTGTGATCAAAAATATCTAACATCACTGAGGCAGCAAAAAACATAACGTTTTGCGTCATCTTGACGATAGATATTAATAGATAAATCTTGAAATCAGATAATATTGTCGACGTGTTCATAGGACATACAATGCTCGTGACTGTACATACTTGCGTGTATTCCTTTGTATATATATATTCCTTTATTAAGTATATGTATTCCTTTATTAAGTACGTTATAATATGACCTTCGCAAGAACAATATGAGTAGGCAAGTAAATCATTGTGATTTTCTAGTGTAAAAAAAATACAATACAATTGATTTGCCAGAGGATGTAGTGAATGAAGATATAGACATGCTCGATTACATAATAATACTAATCATCCGTTGACTGTGTAACTAAGCTGCGTCCGTAATTATCTGAACAGATTTTAAAAAAAATAGTTACCTATAGCATGCCGTGCCCTTGATAATTTAATATTTATCAGTTTTTAACTGACTTAGGGCTGATTTTTCAATAGACAGATAGCTCTTTTACAAACTGAATATGTCAAACTGTCATTATTTAATCTCTAAGCAAAAGTTATCTGACTATACAAAAATCTGCTCTTAAAAAAAAGAAGAGGTTATGTATTGTGCGGGTTTAAAAAATGTAAGGAAATTTAGAAAGGAAATTAGAGGTGTTTTTTTAAACCGACTTCTAAAAAAGGAGGAGGTTCTCAATTCGGATGATTGTATTTTTTTTTTTAATGTTTGTTCGCGCATAACTTCGTCGCTTGCCAACCGATTTGAAAAATTCTATTTTTGTTGGAATGGGTACAAAAACTGGTCAAAACTTCCCAAATGGTCCCTTAGAAATTTCGACAAGATCTGATGATGAGTTTCGGAGACAGACAACGCTCTTCAATAAATGCCAGCAAATCAACGGCTATTGCTGCTATCGCTTATATATGTATTGTTTACGCAATCACACAACATATCGTCACGCCTGTACGCTCTAAAGGGGTACGCAGATGTGTTCAGTATACCACGGTACACCCTTATTTCTGTAAAAGTTGTTATTGGGGTACCTCTAATCTTGTAAGTATATACGAATTTGTGTGGGGTAGGTAGGTACAACTAAAAAGTGAAAAATAAAAACTTTTTTGAAAAAAAAAACAACCGACCTTTTTTTTTTCAAAAAAGTTTTTTGACAGATTGAGACTGAGATCAGACTGTGAACGTTCTTAAAATTACGAGAATTGCCCCTCTGGTGTCCTCACAGAGTTCACAGCAACACAGGTAGGTATCTAAGTACTCGTAAACTAAAACTTCAATCACTTAAACCACTTTAACTTTTGCTAACTTCTATCAAAGCAATAGACTACTTAAGCAGGAGCAGACGAGTCCTAGAGTGGAGACCGCGTATCGGCAAGCGTAGTGTGGGACGCCCCCCAGCTAGATGGACGGACGACCTAAAGAATGTGGCTGGGACAGACTGGATGCGGAGAGCTGAGGACAGGGTGTTGTGACGTAGCCTGGGAGAGGCCTATGTCCACCAGTAGACTGCACTAGGCAGAGTTGATTAATTGACGAGTAATCATTGTCCTATGAGACATATCCTTTATTAGACTATGCCCGGGACTGCGATATTATAGTATAGAATCTATATATCTACATATACTATATGTAGATTATCCGATTACTATTGAAGTCAATCGTGAGGTGTCCTATATATTATGTGAAGTTAATTATAGGTATGAACTATATGGCTACAAATAGGTCCCTAATTAATCTAACGTCTTGTGTTTAATATGTGTTAATTAACTACGATTAGACATGATGATGCATACCTACATACCGTTTGTATGCATGTACTTAGCTGCTAATAATGTGACACATCAACCGCTCAGCTTTGTACAGACGCCAGCACATCAAGCTACCCGAAACTGTCAAATTTTCTCAATCAACCTTGAACATAATGCTTCAGCGATACAGTTGAAAATCTATTAAAGAAATTTGATAGATTGAAGTAGCTTGATGTGCTGGCGTCTGTACACATACCCAATTGCGGCAATAATAATTATATTAGCAGACTTATATTCAATTTTATAACAATAGTGATGAATTCCAACACAAACCTACTGTTGGTTAACTCATTTTTCTCAGTTTTGAAAGGCCACCAGAGTATGTACAGTCACGAAAAAAAGTATGTATACACTCGGCTTTATTCAAAAGCGATTTACTCCTTTACTTTTTAATTAAATTTTATGTTGTTACGAACATAGCATTTTCGAACCCATAAGTTTATGTAATAATGTCGTGTTTCAACGTTGCATTCGTTATTTCACGAAAAAATCGTAATTAAAAGTAGCCATTTGTTGACACATCGGTGCTCGTGACTGACGCTTTCAACTTTATCGCTAAAGCATTAAGGTTCAAGGTTAATTGGGAAAATTTGACAGTTTCGGGTAGGTTGACCTGCTGGCGTCTGTACTATACGATTTTTTATTTTATTTCGTGGATGAAACTATGAAAGAACAACGGGGTAATTGAGTAAAATACTATCAGTAGCAATGGCTTTCATTTTGACGGTTCAACATCATTCATTGCATTATTGACGTTGTTGAGCTGACAAATTTTTCGAACATAATGAAGCAACAGATTGACAATATCCTTTAAAATGATTCAGATTGTGATGGATAGTGTATTACGAAATTAGGGTGCAGGTCACTTCCATCCCGACTGCAGCGACATTCCAACTTGACCTATCAGGATTGTCAGGCTGACCTCCAGTCGGAGCCAAATCAGAATGAACTCATCCTCATTTCCACCTTTTTGTGCCGTACTGATTAATTGAACTGACTCATGTAATCATGACGGATGGATCAATTTATCTTCAGTCCAATGTTTATGGGGTTTTGTGTTTTGTCCTCTAAACAGGGTCATATTAAATTAGCTAGTAAAACTCCGCAGACGGGATGGGTACGTAAACACGATAAATTAAAAAAAAAACAAAAAGATTTCATGTTTTTTTTTGGGAGTTATACAACCGCAGTTCAAAGTCAAAGTCAAATCATTTATTTCAAATAGGCACATTAAACGCACTTTTGAACGTCAAAATAAAAATTAAAATAAAATTGATTCTAGTCGCCCCTTCCAAAAGGTAGTTTTCGTATGGAGAAGAATGGGCAAGAAACTCCACCGTTACTCTTTTAAAATGTTTTACAATATTTTGCATACATTAATTATATAATTATATGTTAGTGTTGTTCATTAAAGTTTAATTTGAGAAAATCTGTTTTCATATATTTTATCGTGTTTAGATATCGATAATCATCACGTCTGTGAAGTTCAAACAAAATAATATCATTTTTTTTAATTGATATTTCAAATGACTACAACAACTGCGGTCAAAGACCCTACAAAAAATATCATCAAATTATTTATTTTTTTAGATAATATCGATACCCATCGCTTCGGCAGAGTTTAGCTAGCCATTTTAAAATAACCCTGTATATTCCTGCCTATTCGGTCGGAACAATTTCGGTGACGCTTGATGGCTTACTGGGCTTGGCTTGACCTCATGACGTTAGTTCACGTTAGGAGCGCCATACAACACGTTATGAGACTATATTTCATACGATTTGCGTGAGAGATACCATATATTACGTTGGTATTGCTTGATCGTTAGTTGTTTGTTTAAAGGTCGACTGGCTGATGAGCCTAGAACATGATTCATGATGCATACCAATATACCATCATCTTCCTGTCCTTGTCGTATGTTACTTGCGGTCGGCACAACGCATTTTCTTCTTCCATTGTCTCCTATCACGTCCCTGTATCATTCACTCCCATGTCTTTTCTATCATTACTCCCACAATCCATACATCTTTTCTGTGGCCTTCCTTGTAATAATCAAGTTCTTCAAGCTTAACAGACAGCTGTGCTGCTGGGGAGCTTGTCGGTATACTTACTTACATATAATCAAGGTCTTCTAGGTTAACAGACAGCTGTGCTGTTGCGCCACTTCTTCCCAGCTAAAGCACTAGAAGAAATGACTTTTGATTTTTATTCCTTCCTGATGCACCGCGATGCACGTCATTGTCAATTTTGTTATTAACAAGAAAATTGTTCCTGCAATTCCTGCGTTGCGTCATATATTCCAAGTCGTCCATTTCAGCGTAAAGGTTTAACCAAAACATTTCGGAATCACGGTGCATTACCGCCGTTACTCCGAAACCGGCGTTTGTCAGCTAAATGCATGAGTCACGCGTCACGAGGCTATTCATTGGCTTGGTCTTAATTGTAAGGGTCATGGCGCATTGTTTCGGTAACCCCAGGAGAGCTTGATGTAACGGATCTTAGAAATAGACACGTAAGATTAAGTATCAGGGTATTTGTATTGCGCATTTGTGATTAAATAAAGATACAAGACAACGCAATAAAGAAACCAACCAACGCACACTAGGACGTAATGAAGGGAGTTGGTAATTTTTGACGTTCAAAAGTGCTGATATAAACGATTATTGATTTGATTTATGTCTGGGATATGAGTTACTTTGGAGTTGATGCAAATTCAAGAAGGGTTTTGAACAGAATGTTGCGTAGAAGTTTATCTAATATTTTACTAATGAGAAATATCGTCAATTGTTTCAGATACAAAATGGCAGACGACATCATGAACTTTACGGACGAAGTCAGCGCAACGTTGGAGCCCAGTGAACTGTCCAAGTAAGTCATCTTAATGTTGGAATGATAAGATAATACATTTTTATTCTACATACAAATTATGCCAGGTAAAATGACTCTACTCACCACGCAATACGAGAAATTTCGAAGCTACTCCAAAATTTTAAACAATCATCCCAGAAGAGAAATTTATCGAAAAGCAAAAAATCATTTGTATCGGTTTTCGGTCAAAAATACAAATCATGCCGAATTTGGTATTCGGTCAAAAAAAAAACACAAAAAAAAACAAAAATTTTACTCTAATGATTACCAGCCTATTAAAGATTTATGAATAAAACCACTAATAGTAAGTACGTTAGTAATTTTAGTTTGTATAATGTCACGATCTATTGTTTTGAGTCTTTCACGACGCAGACATGACCAGCTCATTGTCACACCGGCTTGTTGATCTTTTCTACCTATTTCCACAGATTTGTTTTGGTTTAAACTAAATACAGGGTGGCTGGGACATCGGCACGCAAACTGTAACCATGGATTCAGCACATGGTACTAGACCCCATAGCGCCGAAATATTTCGTCGGTTATCAAAAAAAAATCTTCTGTTTCATAGAAAAGTGCAATACCTACGCGGTCAAAATGTATGGAACAGCAATGTTTTTTTTTTAATAACCGACCAAAAATTTCAACGCTATGGGGTCTAAACTCATGTGCTGAATCCATGGTTACAGTTTACGCGTCGATGTCCCTGCTACCCTGTATTTATATAAACAGTAACGATACACTACACACACATATATACTACACTTGCTCTAGTCTAGTATCCAAATTACTACACTGTAGACGGCGTGTGTTTATACACGCCGTCTTCCATGAGGGTAGGCAGAAACTACAAAACGCCACCTGCATCTCACATAGTCCTACGATATTTAAATTACAAATATCAGTCTTGTTAAACGAAATTTTTTTGTTGACACAGGAAGCTCAGCTTTCCAGGTTTATTGATGAAAGTTCTGACCCTTATCCACATTATTAATGTTAGCTTTAGTCTAGACGAAAACGGCGACAAACTAGAGAACTCATCAAACAACGACTTTTCCTTTCCTGTAAAAAAAATTGGAGCTTTCAAAATTAACCTAAAAGCGGTTGCAGGCCAAGAGCTTAGCTAAGTTTATTTATTTATCATCCTTACAACTATCATTAAAGGCCTTACCCTAATGCGACAGTGTACTCGTAGTTATCAACTTAAAAATAACTCATCTAACTTACATACCTAACAACAAATAATATAACTTGTTACAACAAAAACAACAACTTAACAAAAACTCTTGCGAATTCAATCAAAGAGCACGAAAAAATATGCAGTCTCTCATAGACTTTGTTTAGCTTTAATGATATAATTTCATGATATATTTCATGGAAATAGCCATTCAACATACAACCTAACACTGGCGTTCAAATTGCAAAAATGTAAAAAAAAAATTGAATTTCGCGGGCTACCCTCGCACTTCTTCCCTGAAGCATCGCTCGCTTAGCTGAAGTATTTTTTTCATAATTGTGTGCAAACCGCAAACTATGAACACAAGTATGAAAAAATTGCCTCAGCTATGCGAGCTTAGCTCGTGGTCGGCAGCCGGCTTTGTATTTCCAGAGTTTTAATAATTTTTTAAATAACCCGGACATCAAGGGCAACTCTCTTGTTCATTCGCTCAAAAGACGGGATTACACGGGATCTTTATAGAAGGCTGAAGTATAAAAGATATCCGGTACTAAGCTGGCTCAGTATGAACTCTGCGAATAAAGGATATATGATACGGCAGATAAAAAGTTTCGTAATAAAAACTGCGTTCAAATTGGGGCTGAAATCTTAATGTTTTTTTTTGTTTTTTTAATGAAGTTCTTTATTCCGCTTGCTAAACTAATAGAAATTTTCAAGTAACGAAAAAGCGTTTTGACTTTATTTCATGATTAATAAAATTAGTTTTTGGTGTCAAAAACCAAAATACAAAACCAAAGACACCGACTTCGAAAATTAAAGTAATTTTCACTTTGTAGTGTTATTTTTGGAAGTCGGTTGGATTTTTTTTTTGTAATAAAGTTTTTTGGTCCTTTTATTCGCGTTTTTTTAATAAATGAGTCTGCAAACGTCCATTGTTTAAAAACATTGCACTATTTATTTAGTACACAGTAAAAACAAACGCACTATTTAGTATCTCAGCAGTTTCAGGAGGCATTCAATGTCGTTTTTTTAGTCCCGTAACTACCTACTAGAATTTGTGTAAAAATATTAGATTTTACACAAATTCAGATTAGATTTAGATTAGTAAGCCGGGTAAAAGAGAGCGCCGAGTACAAAACAAAAAGAGATTAATTACGCGCACCCTTTGAAAGTATTTCGTAATTAGCGTTCCAAACATGTTTCGGCTTACATACAGCTGCATAAAGATAAAAACCCGTTTCCTGGTTGAAAATGACTTTTTTCTACTAAACGAAAAAGTTATGGAAAAAAAATCGTAGGTATTATTAATATTAGGTCAGTCATCATCCATCTAGCTTTTGCCCAACTATGTTGGGGTCCGCTTCTAGTCTAACCGGATGCAACTTAATACGAGTACATTAAGTAGGTGCTTAGATCCGTCTCATCCTACAAATGTTACTCTAGATTTGTGTCAAACATTCCGTATCTCTTTTAACTTGTCCGCTAAGAAGTTTTACCTTTTCTCCGTCTTCTAACTCTGAAATTCTTTGCGCAACTTTTCACCGCAACCAAAATGTTAGATGTTACTTTTATATATAACTACCAAATAGTTTATAGACTAGATGCCGTGGAGCTCGCGAACTTTTCCGACATTTATTGGATTTTGTAAGACAAACTTAAAAAATATTTTGTATCTTATCTAATCTTGTGAGTTGTTACTGGACCACGTCTGGAGCTACTGCTACCAGAAGCGACGGGAAAAAACTTTTTCGGAAAATTTTGGTCATAAAACTGTTCCGATAAAAGTTTCGCTAACAAAGATTACTTAAACCCTATAATAATTTTGATACTAAGTAGGTACATTACTAATTACTGGAGTCCCTAATCCTCCTAGCCTTTAGTACAGACGCCAGCAGGTCAACCTACGCGAAACTGTCAAACTTTCCCAATCAACCTTGATCCTTAATGCTTTAGCGATAAAGTTGAAAATCTATTAAAGATATTTGATCGATTTTAGTAGCTTGATGTGCTGGCGTCTGAACACCAACATTTCGCCAGTTATGTTTAAGTCGACGAGCCAACATTTTGCCAACAACCGTGCACAGATCCAGACTCTAGGTTAATACTGAAATATTCGTAATAAAAAACCCAACTTATCACTTTTTTTTTTGCCCGACCTGGTATTCGAACCCAGGACCTCATGCTCAGTAGTAGCATAGACCAACGAGACAGTACTGTAAAGGTGGTCTGCTAAAGTCGACCTTATATAATACAGGCTGGCAATAAAACAACTCTGGTTGCATTCGAACAATCAAGCGAGTTTAGAATAACCTTTCAAATTTTTGTATTAGATTTTCGTTTGGAAAAAGGAATGATAATATAGCCGGGGTGATGTAAAGACGTTCGTTTTGAATAAACGCGGAAAATTTAACTTTGTATGATTTTAGCATATACCCCTGCCCTGCTACAGTACCTATACTGTACTTATATTTATCATGAGTCCCTTCCTCATTCCACGCGCGGTAAGTCATTCGTCAAACGAGTCTGTCAAAGCACCGCACGACACATCCTGTGTGAAACTCCCAATATCATAACAGGATATCGTCCTCTACACCGCATAACCCGGTCACTATCTGTTATATGTAAATATTACGTGATCAATTTAGCGGTGTAACAGAAGAGAATCAGCTGTTAAAAAGAAAATGGCTGCTGTTTTAGATGTTAGATAAGGCTTCTGGTCATCGTTTAGGAACCCTTTGCATTCCCTGGATGAAACAACATCCATTTTGGGCACTGTTCCTGTTGACGAATATTTTGATACCCTATATGATTATTTTGCTTCTCTGTTCATATACATGTACAATTGTACATATATAAATCTATACATGTACAATTGTACATATATAATCATTTAAATCTATTAGAGTCATCATCATCATCTGCATAGCCTTTTCCCAACTATGTTGGGGTCAGCTTCCAGTCTAACCGGATGCAACTGAATACCATTACTTTACATGGAGCGACTGCCTATCTGACCTCCACAACCCAGTTACTGGGTAATACCACGGTAATATTATCTATTATTACCGTGGTAATACGATACCCCTTGGTAAGACTGGTTGTCTGACTTTCGGGCTTCTGACGACCCGTAACGACTGTCTTACTGTCTGTTAGCGCATATTACGTAAATATTATCTTGATAAATAAAAATAAATGTTTGTGAAACAACGTTCAATTAGGAGCTCTAGCATATGAACCGGTCGCGGGTAAAGATTTTTGTATTAAATTGTTATTAGAAAGTGTATAGGAGTCTACTGAAATTTCAGAAATCTTGGCACACTGCCACAAGCTAATATGGGTGGTCCAAATGCTCTTGCCCACACGCTTACATACCTATCAAAAAATATATAACAAGAAACCACGCATCATAATAAATATGATTTATGCAGCAGCGGGTTTAATAAAATAAAAACTAGACCAGGCCACTCTCACACGTGTCCTGACTTCAGGAAACACAGACACGTGTTAAAACTTCATCTTATCACGAAAGCTGAAGCTTTTTCTAACTTGTTGATGACATGCTTTATCTATGTCATTTGCCCTGTTATCAACACTATCGATATTATGTCATTGTTGAAAAGAGATTAGTAGAAGCCAATACGTCCTGTTCAGAGTTCAATTGGCCTCCCAAAATGTCTGACCAACCTTACGTGTTTTACTGCTGGTTGAATGAAATCATTTGGTTGGTTTCCAGGTTTTCGCCAGGGTTGCTGACGTTTGCTGCGATTGTGACCGGGACCATAATGGTGGTTGGGTTGTTCGGTAACCTCCTCACCGTTGTCGCGTTGCTGAAGTGCCCCAAAGTGAGGAATGTTGCTGCTGCTTTCATTATCAGGTAAGTGTTTTTTGGTAATTTGAAGCACAGTTCTTTCCCTTATTCTATTGAATTAATGAGTCGTAAAAACCCGAGTATTAATAACGGGTGTAAAAAGACACTTAACGAAGCCGAGGGTCTTGTATTTCCCGTCATTGTGATAATTTTATGTACTGGACCATACTTGGGAACCTTCTGGAACATACGGAAGTAAAGTTCAAAATTCCTACTGACTTTTTTTACGAAAACAAGTTTTTAATTTTATAACACAACATTAAATATCCCCACGATCCCTGTACCGTTGCATGCACCTATAAATAAGCACAAACAGCAATTTTTCACACCAATAATAAAAGTCGTTTCCCAGCAATTATTTTTATGAAATGTTACTTAGTTTGATGTACAGAATGCGTAGTTGACGGCTATGTGAGTGGTCCTTTTACACCCTGTATAGACTCTAGCCTGAGTATATGATAATTTTGTGCGAGAATATTCCAAATCGCTCTGCAGTTTGATACGCCGGAACCCTCCAGAAAGTTACGAAGTGCCATTCGAAGTAGAATTAGTCAGTCGAATCGAAACCTAAACGCTTTAAATGAACACAATTAAAGCTCCTAAACAAACATTAAAACGTAACGTACCGCGTGCTTTAATCGCCTCTAATCAAAGTTTTCTAATAACAGTTCACAATAGTTTTCCAGCAATAATTTTCTAAAACCCACCGCAAAATGTTTAACTGTTGTTCCTCAGAAACCAGTTTCCATCACCAATTTGCGAGGTGGAAAGTTGGAAACTAATTTTATCTATAACTTTTACTTACACGGAAAACTTTGTGATGGATTGGCTACCGTAAAAACATCTTCCACAGAGTTTCACCCCAGTTCTTGTTCTTCAATATTTTTGTTCAGTGTTTTTTCTGTAAGTTTTTTTTTCTTTACAATTGTTGGGCCCTTTCTAAAGATCATTTTCTTACACCAAATAGGTTAAAGTAAATATTTACTGCGTACTTAGCCAACAACTGAAAAACAAAACGCAGAAAATATTCTTCTTCTGCTTCTTTCTTTCTTCTTCTTCTAAGTTATGTTTTCCTTCTATGATCCAAAATACCATCCAATTTCAAAATGACGTATTTCATGTTTATTACAAACTAGCTGCACCCCGAGGTTTGACCCGCATAAGTCTCGATCCTGTGAGAATATCAGGATAAAAAGTATCCAAAGTCCTAAAAGTAATCCAGGTCATGGTCTACCCATGTGCTAAATTTCATCCAAATTCGTTCAGCCGTTTTAGCGTGAAAGCGTAAAAAACAAACATACAAATAATCATTCTTTTCTCTTTCTAATATTAGTTTAGATAAACACGCAACAGCTACAAGGCAATATGAATAGATATCAATATAATACTTTGATCATTGCAATAGTGAGGTTCACACCATCATAACGTAATGCATAATAACATAACATATTCTCTATTTGTACTAATTCCAAAACAACAACGTAATATTCCATATCAAACAAAACATATATTTTATGGATATGAACAAGTTTTATATTATGTAATCGAACGTCTATTAAACCAGCGGATACATTGGGATATCCATTTATTTCTAAAAATGGGTAGTCATTTACCCTCTGATCCCCAAGGGCCTCTTTCATAAAAACCCTTCAATTGCTTGCCCTATCTTGATCGATGTTTCACCCCTAAGGTTATCGATACAGAATAACCTTTTAGGACCCCATCTATCATCATCGTAAGCCTTATAAGGATCACTATCGGACTTAAAGTGACAGCCTTCGGACCATTGCTTCATCTGCTGTGTAGTAGTCCAATCTGTCATGATAACTATCAATAAGTAATCATTTACAAATCCTGCACCCCAATTGCGTAACACACTTTCTTTTACAATGCCTTGGATTTTGATGGAAATTTGTAATCTATTGCTTCATATGTTTGAAAAATTCGTCTGCTCGACAACGTGAATAACACAATAAATTTTGTTGAATTGTCAAAATAAAAGTCATCGCAGTTGTTACTGTGTTACGCATTTACCCCGGTGGTCCTTCGGTACATGCATCACAAGGCTAATTCTCATAGTTAAAAACGTTCAAAATCTAGTCTCAAGCTCATCTCAGCGACAATCAATGTCAATAAAGTAGGGAAATCAGTGGTATTTTGTGACAGATTGAGACTGAGACGACTGCGAACGTTCTTAAAAATACAATAATTGCCCCTCTGTTTTCACTATAACATGTAACAAAAAGATTTAACAGTTTACAAAACCGTGCAACGAATGACCTTCTCAAAACCCATTTGAAATCCAAATAGGTAGGTAACTCAATATTTTCGCATGTCCCAGGAACGTTTCCGCTTAATTCATGGCCCTCAATACCAATTGACAATACGCTTTGTATATCCAACAGCATGAATCAAAACTAGGCTAAATATAGATATACATAAAGTTTAAATCCGCGTAATCATGCTATTTCAACTATCCTGATTATTGATCATCACACAAAATTAACCACGTCATTAATTTGCATATTTTGTCATGTGGTTTTGACCGTAAATGGTATGGTCGTATGGCTTTGCAGTCATTGTTATTTCCATTATTTACAATACTATTTATAGCTGTGCAGCTGGAAAAGTCATGTTGACAGTTGACGCTCGGGTCGGTCAGTGACATATTAGGCGATGCTCAATTGTTTCCGTCCTGAATGGAGTTTCCTTACCTATATCTAGAAACAGGGCCACACTGCCTGTACCTATTTTTACCAATAATCAACAAAGATCTGGGTAATTGCGTAACACACTATAAACTTTAAGAATGACTTACATTTTGACAGTTCAAAAACATTCATTGCGTTATTTACGTTGTTGAGCATACAATTTTTCGAACATATGGAGCAACGGATTAGCAATATCCTTCAAAATGATTCAGATTGAGATTGATAGTATGTTGCGCAATCAGGGCGCTGATTCTACATTTTTCTAGCTGCGCCACACGGTTTCACCCGCATAAGTTTCGATCCCGTAGAAATATCGGGATAAAAAGTATTCCAATTATGTGTTAATCCTGGTTATAAACTATCCGTGTGCCAAATTTAATTCAAATTCCTTCAGTAGTTTTTGCGTGAAAGAGTAACAAACATCGCGTTTGTAATAATATAGGATTAGCAATATCCTTCAAAATGATTCAGATTCAGACTAATAGTGTGTACCCAATTAGGGTACTGGCCCTACATTTTTGGGGGCAGATTACTGGTAATCATTGTTAATTGAATACCAACTAACTAATTATAATTCCATTCCAGTCTCTGCATAGCCGACTTCCTGTTCTGCGCAATAGTGCTCCCTTTCGCCATATCAGGGTTTTGGACACGGACCTGGTCCCACGGGGACGCACTCTGCAAGCTGGTCCCGTTCCTCAGGTACGGGAACGTTGGCGTTTCCCTCCTGAGTATCGCCCTCATAACCTTGAACAGGTAAGTCCTCCTGGGAGGTATTGTGTTAAACGAACTGAATGGTATTCAGAACACGTAAGAATTTGTTGTTAGCGAAACTTTGCGAATGGAGCTAAGATTTTTAATTTTTTTTTTTTTTATGTTGGAAAAGATTAAAGATCTTGAGGGAGTCGCGTTTAGGATAACAAGGCACTTTGAAACTTACCTACAGTAGGTAATCCTGGTGAAAAAACTAAGGTAAAGTTTGATACTAGTCTGATACAAAAAAGAGCACGCAAAGCTGTATAGGATATGATAATAATTTGTGTCATACTTTTCACTACTTAAGTATAGACTACGGCCTGCTTGCACCACAAATCACTGACGTTTATCTTAGCGACATTACACATACTTGATTCATCATTCTGTATTTGTCATCTCGACAGATCTAGGATTTCGCTCAAGGAGGGGCAAATGCCATACCACAGGCTAAATAGAATATAAGACCGAATAATGTAACATGAGAAACCATCGATTGTAATTACTTTAATTAAATGTGAATAAATTAATTTGAATGTTTCTCACTGAGGAAAGGGGGGGCGATTTCTCCAGCTTTGCCTTTAGAAAAAGCCTTTTAAAAAATAAACCTTCGGTACCTATTTGCCCGGCTGATTTTTCCAATGCCAGATAATTTTATTGGAGAAATAATTTTGAATTTTTGACAGTTCTTCCATACAAAATCTGTCCGACGTCAATTTTATTCCACGAATTAAAATTATCTGTCGATTGAAAAATCAGCCCTTGGTAATATACAAAGTAAAAATACAGTTTAAAAATCACAACTTAGTTTAGACTCAGTTTGGTCGAAGCCCAGCGGGGGTGGGGGGTGCAACTGCTGCAATGCCCATCCCTTCCCCTGTATCCGCGGCTGCACCTTCAAACGATAGACATAAACATAATAAACACAATACGTTGAGTGGGCCTAAGTATACTTCCTTGCAAACGCTATACATTTGTAAGCCATAAATAAGTATTCTCAATCTTGCTACTTCAATCTACCGTGACCTATAGACAAGAAGGCTGTCAGACTATTTTCCCTTTCATCACCAACGATTTTCCTTCCCAAAAAATCACGTAGCATCTATCGAAGAACAAAGTTATTGACCAATTGGAGACATCTTTAAATTCGTGATGAAGCATATCTGAATTCATCTCACGTTTGGCCTTGTAAGTACATTATCATAATAGACTAATCGCATTAACAACCCATAGGTACTTGGTGGCTCGCCGAGTGAATTGATATTAATTATGGCAATAATGCCATGTGTGGATGTAGAGACGGAAACAGTTAGAAGAGGATAAAATGGAATTCTAGGTTCAGAGTTTAGTCACAGGACGGTTATACTATTATGATATACCAAGTGTGCAAGTACCAACTTGGTTATTTACTGTTTTGGGCCGTTTTTAATATTAACAGGCCTTTCATTTAAGGCTTCGGCAGACAGGCGCGACGCGATTCTAGTAGAATAATTTCTATGAACCCTTAATGGAAATTGTTCTACTAGGATCACGTCGCACCGTCGAGTCGCGCCTGTCTGCAATAGCCTTTATTTTAAATCAACTAGTTAATTTTCTAAATTTGAAATAGTAAATCAATTCTTACCCGCACAAAATCACTCACCCGGTAAGTATATCACATGGAGAGAATAAATTATCCTTGCTACTTATAGATAGTAGAAACTTAATAACACAAATATACTAGACCATGGAAATACTTGTCCCAAGCTGTAGTAAAGATCCAAAAACCATACACAAGGAGTGGCGAGGACTTAACTCCTATACCCGTCGAGAAAACTCAAGATTTTTAGGCACATTAGCACCCAGATTGAACAAAACCAAAACAATAACAACTTCCTCGTCTACACTTAAACGCTTTTAACTGCTAGACACAAATACATTGCACATTATATCCGGACAGTTATTCTCAATGCAAATTCTGACACGCCATTGTCTGTACCCAAAGAGGTCGACAATTACATCGCGTGTGGTCCGGCCTTTTACTTAACAATGTTCATTAATCCAGACTATAAATAGTATAGCTGGTAAAGTTTATAAATAGGGGACTAAAGAAGGTAGTGCTCATACACACGAGCGACACACGTGAACGGCAGAGACAACAGCACATTGTCGACACGTGCCGCTAGCTGCAGTTGCCTCTGCTATTGACGCGTGCTGCTCCTGTATATCTAAAGTGATATGTATACGGCCTTGTAAATGCCGCAGGAACCCGTTGGATGCGAGAGGCACAGAAACGGGAAGTGCTTGGGGGAGGCGTACTCCCAGCAGTGGACGTCTTTCGGCTGAAATGATGATGATGATGTACATATATGGGTACTAAGCCTTCGAACGCACAGGCTATTTTAAACGCATACTGAATTTTCAACTCTTTGTACTGAGCCGAGCATTTAGAACCCAACAAAGCGTATCGCAGCACGATAAAAAAGCGCACTGTGGGATGTTCAACTCTTGACGCTAAGGAGTGCGTTAAAAATCTAGTGCGCGATAAAAAGTTGCCGCGGGTAAAATCGCCCGTGCGTACGGGGACTACAGTAAATTTGGAAATTGTCGTCATCTGTAATGTAATACTGACATGCCTTAATACGATTAAGTCCATTGACTGTTAGGCGCACGTGTCATTTCACTTAGAGTCGTTGAAAGTATGACGACATAATGGTTAAATTATTTGACTTCATGTCAAGCTGCGGTTAAATGCAGAGCAAAGCCACGCTTCATAAGTGCATATTATAGCCACCACTGTTATATTATGATTAATAATAGATGTATTTCGATTTATATGTTCTGTTCGATCTAACGCTTTATTTCCTAGTCTATTAAGTAAAGCTATATGAATAATTTGGAAAGGATCGAATTTTCTTTTAGGTACCTACACTGTCTTTTGGTGGCCTCTCAGCTTAAACTAAGCTGTATTTTTCAAAAACTTCAATTCTTGAGTCGAGCCTGCTGTGGGCTTTGTAAAATTTGTCCAATATTGAGATTTACTCCTCATGAAAAACAGTTTTAGTTCAAAAATGTAGTTTGGCATCCACCTTGACTCCAATATCTCTCTATCCCAAATAATGAACCCATTCTTTTCATTCCTCAGGTACATAATGATAGCCCACCACAGCTGGTACGCGCGGGTATACCGCAAACACAACATAGCGATCATGATCGTGTTCTCGTGGATGTTCTCGTACGGAATGCAGATACCCACCCTTGTTGGAGTATGGGGTAAGTCTTCATCATGATCATGCCATCCCATAATGTCTGTATCTTTAGTGGTCACTTGGTCAGGGTTAATATCCAAATTGATTCAGATGAATTTCAAAAGGAGATTAAAAAAATTTATATGGAACCTGGCATACCTGCTGTCACGCCATTTTGTTTTTTGTTATATGTAAATCGATAGCTAATATCAATGCAAACGGAAAATATGATAGGACCAAACCCAGTAAATCGTCACGTTTCCGAGATATTAACGTTCAAAGTTGATCACGTGACATGACATATTTTTTGAACTGGCTTAGATCTTATGCATATTGATTATGTATTTCAAACATCTATCAAAATGGCGGACAGGTAGGTATGCTACGGATCTTCAAACCCCTTTAAACTTAACTTTTGCTTCATCATTATCATTATTTAACCGAGTCCGCGTATCACTGGTCAGTTTTACTCAGTCGTCGGTTTATTCAATTCGCCAGTTTCGTTGATTAGTCAGTTTTACCGTTTAGATAGTAGCGTTAACTTGACAGTTTCCAGTATTTGCCAGTTTTCGCCGATTCGTCAGTTTTTCCAAAGGACGTTTGGCTTTCTACAAAGGTATTACGGAATAGGATAATTTAGACTCTAGTGATCCTTGCCATTTGCTAAACGAAAAATCAACCAATAAACAACCTTGCCAATCTGCGCACCTATAAAGTAGGTATATACTCAGGTGTTTAATTTTGCTAATCCTACCCTTTTTTTCAGGTAAATTCGACTATGACCCAGAATTGGGAACTTGCTCAATAATGCATGATGACAACGGACGCTCAGCCAAGACTGCGCTCTTCGTCATCGCCTTCATTGTTCCAGCTATGCTCATCTTCATATGCTACGCCAGAATCTTCTGGGTTGTGCACAGGTAACATAATTTGTATTTAATATTTCTATTATTGATAAAATTATGTAGGTACATACCTATAATAAAGAAAAATCGCGATATTTTCACAAGTCGTATAAACCATGTGAAGCATGGCAGCGTTTCGCTAATTTTATTTAAGATTCAGTTTGTTTCCTTCCTTACGGGAACGATCTTTATGGATTTCCTCCAGCTACCGTTTTCGTGGGAATTCCCCGTGCAATAACTGCTCCCCCAGCAAGCGTTAGGCGAACCTAGAACTGAAAGTAATGAGAATATACCTTTTTTTAATTTGTTAGCCTATACTGTCCCACCGCTGGGCAAAGGCCTCCCCCAACTCCTTTTAGGAATTCTTTTCCAGCGCCACCTCAAACCAACCCTCGCGGTTCGCTTTCAGGTCATCTCGCCATCTCTTTCTGGGCCGGCCTCGGCCTACGTCATCTTTAGGTATTATCAGTCAAGAAAATTACTTAAGTAATAAAATTCTTTAGATTTCTAAAATCGCTTGTAGCCTGTTGTTGACGACACGTATGTATTCAGATGATGATTGCATTAGCACGTTTCTGCTAATATGTAAATCATCTATACCTACCACCAAGTCATATATGTATGTATACCTACGTACATTATGGCTACGTACATTATGTCTGTGAGAGACATTACTAAACACTCAACGATTGAACAAAACATAAAACGGCACGAACAGGAAATACATCTGAACGGCTTTAAGCCACGTGCCGCAACTAAGTGTGAAAATGAATATATATGTCGGAGTCATTCGTTTGACTATTCGGAACGTCACCGCCATCTCGTGGCATTAGACAAAGTCTAGCCTGAGTTCGTGGAGATGGACGGGAGCGACAGCTACAAGAACGGTGTGAGCTGAGCTCTCGGGATGATCGAAACATTGGACATCGTACGGACAACACGTATCGTTGAGTTGTGTGAGTGTGTGATTCGCTAGTGTGACTAACTTGTTTGTAAATTATAATCTGATTTGAACTGCAAACCGTTTTTCTATTGAGCTATAACTAACACTACCCATAGTACGCCCACAGTAATTAAAATATACCTGATGCTAACGAGAGACAAACATACCTTTCTCCGATATCTCCTTATGAAATATGGATGATTGGATGCCTAGTACATTAGGTACCTACTCTTCTACAGCTGGACTTTTTGACTAATGAGTTATTTTTGGCAAAAAAAGTTAGGTTAAACAATGGTAGAAAAAAACCTTTTCAGGCAACGAAAAACAATAAATACAATCCCATACAAACTATGGAAGCTTAGTACTTCCCTACTTTTGTACAGCTGGGGCTGCAGTCTCGACATTCATAGCGATCGCTTTACGACCGAATTCGGTCGAAAAGTCCTGTCACTCCATGCAACCTGTCAATCCGGGACTTTGCGACCGAATTCGGTCGTAAAGCGATCGCTATGAATGTCGAGACTGCAGCCCCTGGACTTTTTGACTAAAGAGTTATTTTGGCAAAAACGCTAGGAGCAAAATAAAAGAAAAGCCTTTCCAGAAAAGCTATTATGCCGGGCGAGAAATAATAAATAGCCTAGCCTAGTACTTACCTACTCTTCTACAGCTGGATTTTTTTAGTGAAGGCTTATTTTTGGAAGATAAGTAAGGTTAAAAAAACGAAACCGTTTCAGAAAGCTGCAGCAACGAGAAATAATGAACTAAAAGTCTTGAAGATAAGGCGACACGTTTGCTCATCATAACTTAGCCTCATAGAACAGAAAAAAACAGTAGCCTCAAGCGACAAATCCCATTTACACTTTGGTGTCATAACTTTCTTGGATGAATGTGTTAGGACATTACAGTCTTACGCACTAACCCTCATACATTCTTATAAAGGCGAACGAAAAACTGTATATCTAATCATTTGCTTCTCCTGTTACGGCGGCAGACATTATTATACTTTTAAGTTTTAGTTGGATATTTCAGTATAATATATGCTTCATTTAAAGGCTCACCCAAATATTACGATGAATATTTTAGCCAGACGATCGCTCCCAAACTACTAACTATTAAAGGACTATGTTTTTTTAAGAAATATACCATGCTACTAGTCGTAACAATGAGACTTGATCCGTGGTCGCGGCTAATGGGTGGGTATTGGGCACTTTGGGCAGGGCCGACTGGCCCATATTCAAGCCGAACTTTACTGCATTGAAAAGGAAATATTGACATGTCAGACAGTCAAAAATAGAGACTCAATAAAAAGCAGCAAACCTATATTAACGAGAAGATTTTATTTCCAGCTCAGAACAGCGAATGCGGGAGCACCAGCGGACCCAGCACACGAGTCCTGGCACGCTCAACAACAGCACAGACAAGAGGTCTACAATCAAGGACAATAGAGAGACGAAGGCCAGACGAAATGAGTGGAGGATCACCAAGATGGTGTTAGCCATCTTCCTGTCTTTCCTTGTCTGCTACCTGCCCATCACTATTGCGAAGGTGGCTGACAATCATGTGCACTACCCTGGTAAGTGGAAACCATTCCTGATGCAACAAATTATTGTTTTCAAGACTTTTGAAATATTGTTTGTGATTTTTCACATACTAACTAACTAACGTGTTCACACGACATTCTCTAGAGTCTAGAGAATGTCGTTAAAAATGACACAAAAAGAATAGTCCCAGAACAGAATTTATCAGCTTGTAGACAAATTCTGTTATAGGACAAGGCATTATGTTGTTAGGCTCTAGAGGTATTCTTCCCCAAATAAGATGGGCAGGAATGTTCAGTATCAAACGAGCTGATTCTGATAATGGCCTGGTATTTCTGCTTTCCAGAGAAGAAAAAAATCAATAGCAATGATAGGTTCTTCAGCTCGTGAACTCAAAAGAGTCCGCATAATCTTTTCTTTTTTCTGCAGTATTCCACATCGCGGGTTACCTTCTCCTGTACGCAAGCGCATGCGTAAACCCGATCATCTACGTGATAATGAACGCTCAGTACCGCGCGGCGTACGCGGCCGCCCTGTGCTGCCCCCTGGCCAGACTATCGGGCCTCACCAGCGGTGCGTATCAGTCCTCGCCGGTCGCATGCCAAGCCGTCAGGAAATCGGAACGCACGTCGGCTCTCGCCTCATATGTCAGACCGTGAAGGTATCATTCGATGCAATGCGCTATTGGCAACGGTGACGCTTCCGGGCTTTGGTGTTTGGTCTTTTATCATTTGAATTGATTATGTAAATACTAACTATGACTGTAGTCGAGTCGCTTCTTTATGGGTATTTAGTCAACCAAGAGCGCATACCTAACTTACTAAGCAGTGGTGGTTTAGAAGAAACGGCCGCAACTTACGAATTGCAAGTCGTAGCTTCGAACCCAGACAGGCACTTCGTATAAATTATATTTCATCACCACTGCTCTCAAAACGGTGAAGGAAAACATCGTGAGAAAACCGGCATGTCCTAGAACCAAAAATTCTAAGACATGTGACAGCCACCAACCCGCACTGGGCTCGCGTAGTGGATTACGGCCCACTTCCTCTCAAAGAGAGGAGGCCTGTGTCCCAGCAGTGGGAATACTATAGGCTGATTATGCATACCTAGTAGGTAAATAATTTATCAAGAAGCACTTTTAAAATCCAAAACATCATATTTTTTAATAATGGCAATAAGTCTCGTGGACTCAATATTAAATATTATGTTTATAGCCGAACTTTTACCATGCAGCGCATTGTATCATATTCATAGTCTCATTACTCCATTAACTGCATGTCGAAGTTAACTTATTTGTTAATTTGTGCACGTACCTATCACCGAATATGATTATGCTTCATCAAAATCACAATCACAACATCCACCTCCATCAAAACTTACCTTATCTTACCTTCAGCCGATTCTTCTCAGTCTCCAAGCTTGCCAATCTCTGTATTAAACCATATTCAACAATGAACTAGTCCTTTATTCTTTTTAGAGAAATGGAACGAGCGTCACGGGTACAGCTACAACAACACGCAAACGGCGCTCAGCCAAGTGTCACTAGGGGAGTCGAGAGTCGACCCTCGGGGCAGCCTGGCCCCTGCCGGCCCTGGCGCAAGATAAGCCCCAAGTCCCCAAGTTCTCACAGTGCTGGCGCCACTCAAGGCATTGGGCCAGCCACTGAAACCGTAAGCTTTGGGCCCAAAATTGGAAAACGGCTTTCTGGACAAAAATTAGGATCACAACAAAGTATTAACACTAAATCTGAACAACACGTTCAACCTAAAATGATGGGATCGCAACACAGCATTGGTTCAAAATCTACTGGACCCCCAATCAGACCTCCACGGTCGGGATCCCAGCTGAGCCTAGGGCCCAAAGTCACTCGATTCCAGATTGACGATTTACAAAGTGATAGACAAACAAATGTATAGCGACTTGTCGCTCATTGATATGACGTACCAAAGATATGGCAAGACTTATACCAAATATTATTCCTTGCATTTTTTATGATTTTAATTACCTAGCACTACAGTATTCATTTATTGATCTTAACGAAGGTGTATATATTTTTCAAATGAATTATTTAAGTTCTTCAGGTATTAATACGTTAGTTAAGTGAACTCCAATTGATCATTTACAAAAATATCTAAGTATTTATTTTTAAAACATTGATGGTCGATAAGTATGTTAATTTCTTTTTATCGGTTAATGTTTTCAAAGTTGCAGGGAAAGATGCTCTCTTATTTTAATCATCTGAATTATTAAAATAATAAGTTATACTTAATACCACTCAATATCCGTCCTATAATGAGCGACAAGTACCTAAGCGACAATCGACATAATATTATAATTTGAATAAGGTGACTTATATTATTAAGGTCATATTTTACTATTGTAAGTAGCTAGATAGGTTTCTGTCTTCCAAAATACTCTTCTAACGGCCGAACCCAATAACCTATTGACAGAGATATTTCCAGAGGGATGTTTCTACCTCCAGTATGCCAAAACTGATGATAGATAGGTAATTGAGTTCGGCCGTTAATCAATATGTAGATATAGTTATGTTACAAGAAAGATACTGCAGTTGTTGAAAGGTTGTGTGCTATCGACATAATACAGCATGTCTAGTATATCTCAGTAGGCGCTAAAAGGCAACCGAAAGTACCGAATTGTCCGAATTTGTAATAATAATAATATTGTAGAATGTGGGCCATTGTGCGTATGACGTATGCAGCGCTACTAAGAATGAGGGTTTTCTGAAATAACGTTCACTAGATGGCAGCACTGAGACGTCAGGTCCGAGCTCAGATAAAGAATGAAGTGACTACATTCTTTATCTGATTCTGAGGGTCCGAGCACCGTCCAATTCAGTAACTTGACAGTTCAAAGAAAAATAATGTTACCATACTAAAACGAATAGTGCTGGGGTAGTGAAACGATTTTGCGTAAAGAACGAATGATAAAAATGGTTTAATTTAAATAAAACTTTTAATATTCGTAATATTTTCGTAATTCGTGAAATATTCAAAAATTCGAAAACTTTAAACAATTTCCAAGATGTCTTGGAAGAAAAGACATTCAAGAGTGGTTGAATAATAATAATAATCAATACATTCAGTTGTATGTACAGACGCCAGCACAACAAGCTACTACAATCTGTCAAATTTCTTTAATAGATTTTCAACTTTATCACTAAAGCATTAAGGTTCAAGATTGATTGGGAAATTTTGACAGTTTCGGGTAGCTTGACCTGCTGGCGTCTGTACTACTGAGAAACCAAATATATAACACATTCTACCATTTTTAATAGTGTACCTAAATCGTGTTTTTAAGACAAGTTATTCAATTTAAAATAAAAAGTTTGCATTTAAGTACAGTCACGAACACCAATATGTCAACACTTGGCAACTTTCCATTGCGGTTTTTTCGCTTTTCTTTTCGACTTTTGTTAAAATACGGCACATTACATAAACCTATGGGTTCGAAAATGCTATGTTCGTAACAACATAAAATTTAATTAAAAAATAAAGGAGTTTTGAATAAAGCTGAGTGTATCCATATGTTTGCTCGTGACTGTACATTTCGTTCATTCTTGCACCACCTCACTATCTTTTTTTTTCCAAATCTGGTAAACCTTCAACTGAATGACGAACGAATGAATGAAACGAATGATAAACGACATTATGTAATTATTTTATATCCCTCATGTCAAAGTGGCGCCATCTGGTGGCGATAATTTTGATGAAAACCATAATTGCAAAGATAATTATTATACTAGGCACTCTGTATTTTCTTTAATCCTACATTCCGTATTTTTTAAGTGTCTTAAATTATTATTGACAATGTTTTGCACGTTTTACCCCGAAAAGTGCTAATTTTAAAATAGTTTAGTGCTAGAGAACTACATTCCATGTAATTTCGCGGCCAAAGATGTATAAAGTTTTAAATAAAAATAAACTTATTTTATTCCACGACCAAATCATGTATGACTTTTATTTAAAAGAATAAACAGTATTTTGTATCAAATAAGTTATAAGAATGTATGTAATTTACCAATAATTATGCCATATTATGTAAGGGATTTCTCGAAACGTAAATTATTGTGTAAATAACTGTTTGATTCGTTATTTATTATTTTGTTATTATTACCGTGTATAATGTATGAATTCAAAATATCAAAGGTTGTTGGAAAAATATAGGTATTATACAATGATTTAACTTATTTGTTTGATTTTAACCTTTTTCTCCTTAAGTTCGGGTAGTCCAATGTTGGACATGAATGATACACAGCCTGGGGTTCTAAGAGCTGAGTTATCAAACACGATCCTGCAGCATCGAGCTGTGCTGTGCACGCAGCTAGCACTCGACTGGATCAGTCTCTGACTGGATAGTCGAGAGCCTAACTATAGTAGGTATTATAATAGTTTCAATCAATTCTCAATACAGTTAACACAAAAGGTTACATGCTCTGTGGTTAACACCTAAAACACATAATACCTACCCTGTCCATCTAAGTAAACAGTTTTTTGACAGATGGAACTAGTGATTGCAGCAACACACAATACTTACATTGATATTGATACACGTGCGGTATTATAATGTCTGTGTAGCGGTATCTACAACGCCACATGCGAACAACGCATCATAATGACGTCACGCAAATCCTGCATCTCGCAAGCAGAGTTTACCGCGCAATTAGCATAGTAGATACAATTTCCCAACATCAATCGTTGGGCAAATGCCCGCCAGACACAACACCCGCCTGGTCGGAGGATCCTCCCTTTTCTAAAGAGTATGAGTGAACTTTACACCCTGTTCCTCATACCTCTAAATCTGTAAGAAGCCATAGATAACATAATTCAATAAGACAGATACTTTTACGTAATCTGGAATAAGTAAGTTCTAAGACAGCTGTCATAAAACGGTTAACCTACAGCATTGAGATATGTCAATGACCTACAGGGACAGGGTATATATAGTGCACACAATCACACTATGTGTGCTTTTGGTTCATTATAAGTTATGGGCAAATGTGGAGTAGGTACCACAGTTGAGTATTACTGATCTGAACCAATCGATGTGGCCTCAAGAGTGAGGTACGTATGCTACAAAAGTAGGTACAGTATCGCTCAAAACTCCAGTGGCATGCTAAGGACTACATTGCTATGAACGGTGCGTGCACGATACAGTCAGTGCGTGTCCGTGTGCGTGTATTAATGATGTCTCAACATTCTACAGATAACACACACTAATGAACTGACGTCCCACTACGCGAAATAAGAAATAACATTATATTTTTATTGCATTTAGAATACGCGTCACAGTGGCAACCTGTTCTTACCATTGCAGTGTTAAAATTCGCGTAAATGTAACATAAAATTATGCTGGTAGCTGTTTGGGCTTAGCAATGGATTCACGATCAACGAAATCCAAGTTCGAGTCTTAATCACAATGTGTGGCTGTTTTTTGTTTCTTTGAAACCATAATAATATTTGTTTTTTTAGCAAAAACTTGTTAGGCAATATTTATGTAGTCTATATATATAAAATTCAAAGTCCTGACTGACTGACTGACTGATAGATCAACGCACAGCCTAAACCGCTGGTCCTAGAGACATGAAATTTGGAGGGTGTGTTCTTCGTGAAGAGTAGGCATCCACTAAGAAAGGATTTTTCGAAATTCCACCCCTAAGAGGGTGAAAAGGGGGGAATTCGTTTGTATGAAAAATCTTATTCCTTGAGTTAATAAACTTGAAACTTGGTACGACTACTTATCTAAATAAATTATGAAGACTGTCAGTTTTTTTTTCTTCTAAACTACCCCCTAATAAGGGTTTGGGGGTTTCAAAGTTTGTATGGAAGAATTTTAGCGCGCAGTCTAATTTACTCGAAACTCAGTATTTATACCTAATATTGAAAGTAAAGAATAATGTGTATCAGGGTTTTTTGAAAATCTACCCCTAACGGGCTGAAATGGGGTAGTAAATTTTTCAGGGGAGGATTTTACGGCATGGCTTGATTAACTCGAAAATTAGTATAAATAATCTTTGAGTCAAGTTATGAATACATCCCAAACGATTTTTTTTAATTCCACCCCCTGTGGGGGTGAAAAGCGGGGAAACAGTTTGTATGAAAAATCTTCTTCATTAGGTTAATAAACTTGAAACTTTACAAGAATACTCGCCTAAGTAAGTAATAAAGTTTATCGTTATAAGTTTTTCAAAACTACCCCTCAAAGGGGGATATAGGGGTGTTGAAGATTGTTTGGAATAATTTGAATGCGCGGTCCGATTAACTCGAAACTCAATATTAATACTTAAGACCAAAAACAAAGGGTAACATGTATCAGCGTTTTTCGAAAATCTACCCCTAACGGGTTGAAAAGGGGTAGTTAATTTTACAAGGAAGGATTATAATATAATGCGTGGCTTGATTAACTCGAAAATTGGTATAAATAATCTTTGAATCAAGTTACGAATAATCCCAAACGATTTTTCAAAATTCCACCCCTGTGGGGGTGAAAAGCGGGGAATAAAGTTTATATGAAAAATCTTATTCATTTAGTTAATAAACTTGAAACTTGGCAAGAATATTTGCCTAAGTAAGTAATAAAGTTTATCGTTATAAGTATTTCAAAACTACCCCTCAAAGGGGGATATAGGGGTGTTAAGTTTGTGTGGAATAATTTGAATGCGCGGTCCGATTAACTTGAAACTCAGTGTTTATACTTAAGACCAAAAATAAAGAGTAACATGTAACAAGGTTTTTCGAAAATCTACCCCTAACGGGTTGAAAAGGGGTAGTTAATATTACAAGGAAGGATTATAATATAATGCGTGGCTTGATTAACTCGAAAATTGGTATAAATAATCTTTGAATCAAGTTACGAATAATCCCAAACGATTTTTCAAAATTCCACCCCTGTGGGGGTGAAAAGCGGGGAATACAGTTTATATGAAAAATCTTATTCATTAAGTTAATAAACTTGAAACTTGACAAGAATATTTGCCTAAGTAAGTAATATAGTTTATCATTATAAGTTTTTCAAAACTACCCCTCAAAGGGGGATATAGGGGTGTTAAGTTTGTGTGGAAGAAATTGAATGCGCGGTCCGAGTAACTCGAAACTCAGTATTGATACTTTTGACAGAAAATAATTTAATAAGTATGTAAAGTTGTCGAAAATTTACCACTGACGGGACAAAAAGGGGTAATTCAATGTTACATTTTCACGCCTAAACCACTGAACTTCTGATTTGACATAGAGAGAGATGGCATCCTGGGGAAGCACATACATTTTATTTATCCTGTTAGCACGTTCCCGTGGGATAATTTCCGACATCCACGCGGGCGAAGCCGCGGGCAGAAGCTAGTATACCTATATAAATAGTGTATTGAAGTGTGTAACAGTGTAGTGTATATATGTGTTTAGTATATATTAATAATTTATGTTTATTTATAATGTATCATGCTTATTAATTATTTATAAAAAGTTAAATATTAGTTATTGTATTATTACATCACACTTATTAATGTGATTATGTATTAAATTTAACTTTTCAGTGTTGGAAGGTGGAAATATAAGTTAAACCCGCAACAAACAGCAACCAGCAATACCTGTAATTAATTAAAATTAATTATTCAGTTTTTTACCGATGTTGGTCCCACGGAGAAAGTTGTTCAGTTTGATGGTCTGTACCACATCCTTAAATTTGGCTGGTCTTTGAAAACTAACCCTGTATTGTAGAGATGGGTCCTCGGCGTATTTGGCGTCACCGAAACTAGACTGTTCAATTTCGTTCATCGACAAGTCGATCAACTAGTTGAATGTAGGGTCCGAGTGCTCATGGTCTTATTTAAGAAATTTCAAAACGGCTGATTGTCACTTCCCATGCGACAAGAGCCATCACCCAAGGGCTGACTTTTACCTTGACCAGAGGCTAAACATTGCCATTCATCGAGGTAACGCCGGCAGTCTCTTGCGCACTTAAATTACGACAGCAATGCGGCTGAATTTATCGACGCTATATTTTAGTTTGTGAATAGTTTGAATTAAGATAGGATATAATTTCGTTATTTTTGTTATGTTTGGTTTTACATAATAAATGTAAGTATGTATATATTTATTATTACTAGTTGAATTCATCGACCAGTTTACGCGTTAACTTGGTATACGTAAAGTAAGTTAAGTAAAGGATGTCCTAATCAAAATTTATAATCGTCAAAAACATTTCTTAGAACTCATAGCACAACTAATCAACAAATTATCTTACTTATCAGAAAAAGGTGATTGTAGTCCATAGTTGCCATTGTTGCGCGATATTGCAAATCATTTAATCACATATTAAGACCTATTAGAAGACTAAATCATTGTAATTACTTAATCACAATTAGTGATTTTAACAAACGAACGAACGATTATAACAAATTCTTTAGTCTTCTAATTGTAAAAGTAGACGATTTTATCAATCGTCTACTTTAACAATTTTTGTAAATATGTCAGTAGGTACCATGTGTCTATCACTTAATTAATTTCTATGTCATGGTTTCATTTTTAGTTTTTTTACCTATTGTGATATAGTAATTTTATTTTAGGTGCATCGTCTTCTCATATTTCTTAATAATTAATGTATACAAATATTCTAAAACATTATAATAGAGTACATAACAGTAGTGGTCTTGCCCATTCTTTTACATACGAAAACTACAATTTGGAAGGGGCGACTACAATCAATTCAATTTTATTATAATTTGACGAATTTGCCTCTTTGAAATAAATGCTTTGACTTTTACAAAAATGACACCCGAGTTGATTCTGCAGAAAAACCAAGGAATTATATTTTTTTACGAAAAATTTGTATGAAGCTAGTATAAAAAATCTAATTATCTCATAAACGGCAAGGAAACCCGTTTTATTTTTACCTAAGAAACGGTTCCTTTTAGTGTTTAAGTTGAGAAATACCGACTCAACACGTAACATAAAATAGCATCACCCCTATATCCCTGAAGGAGTAGGCAGAGAGAGTTTATAGTACACTCACACTTAGACAGCTAAGTTTGAGCTAGATATCTTGCAACACAAAAAATACCAAATAATTGTTTAGACTTATAATGAGTCTGAAAGAAGTGATCAAGTAATTACAATGATTTAATCTTCTAATCAGTTTAAATAGGTTTTTTTTTATTTAATTTATTCATAGAAACAATTTACATGGTGTTGAATATAATATACATATGCAATTTACAAAACAAAGAACTATGAATTATTAATTAACATTCCAAGTGAAATTCAAAAACAGTGCCAAATAGTTTTAATAATAATGTCAAAACAAGTTAATGTAAAGGTGATTAATTCATTTGCAATATCGCGCAACAATATCAACTATGGACTACATTCATTTGTTGATTAGTTGTGCTATGAGTTCTAAGAAATGTTTGTGACAATCATAACTCATACTCACTCATAGCACAACTAATTAACAAATTAGCCTTGTGAGGCGTCTACAGATTCGACTACAAAATATTATCGGTGAACTGTCGATTCGTTCTCAGTAACGTCGACGACGCGCGTCGGTCGAATTAACTAGTTCGTTCATTCCTCATATATATATACTGTACTCTTTGGTTCATTCAACGCCCATCACTACTAAATTGACAATACGACCAACGTCAAGCAAGTGTCAAAAACGAAAAATGAATGTTCAACCGTGAATGCTGCTAATAATTCATTATTTCTGCCTTATTTAATTATAAATGGAGAATACAACATAATGTATTCATAATAAGTGTTATTTAACTTAAATAAATAGTCCTAGTGGTGTGCATTTGATTAATTTAGTGTAGTATTACTGTAAAATACAAATAAAAATGGATGTCGTCGGCAGCGAAATTGGTCAAAAAATGCGGGTAAATAGCTGAAAATACATCGATTTTTAACCTAAAATTAATATTTAGCAAGACTGTTATTGTATTTAATTGATATTTATACAATTTCGCATTCCAGCAACATATTATAAGACCGTAAAACTAGGTGATACTTTCAGGAATGGACTTGTTCCGCATTTGTTGACACGAATTTGTGACATTATGGATGAGTGTATTGATTATAAATATTTTACTTTCAGTCGGCCATCAAGGCCAAGCTGACAGAATTAGGATGCTATGTTGGTAAGTAAAACAACTTTCTATTTATACCCAATCAGTTATAGGTTTGAAATGAACTTCAATCATTATAGCCGAATATTGTTACATATTTGCAACTCCAAAGCAGGGTATCTCAACATCTATATTAGACTAATATAAAAAAGCCGAAGAGTTTGATTGTATTTTGGTTGACTGCACTAATCTCTGGAACTGACAGCCGTTTAGATTTCTTTTTGTATTTGTTTGCTCAATTTGTTGACGAAGGCACAGGCAGAAGCCAGTACAAATCTATACACCGTGTTCTTCATGTTATCCATAAACTTTGGCAAACGCTTCTATAGCTTTTACAAATCAAATCTAAGAAAGGAAGGAGTACTTAAAAGTCTTTGTTACAAAGATATTTGTAATTTCATTTAATGAAATTTGATTGAACTAGGCAGTAAGAAAGGGTCGTAATTTGAAATTGAATTTAGTTTTGACGAGTTTCAGCCTGCTAAATCTTATGAATGAAAACACGATGTTGCCAATTCGGATAAAGAGGCATGCATATCGGGTGACTTACATCAAGGCATTTAATTTGTATGAAAATTAATCAAAAACAAGAATTCATTAATGTGTCCATAATGAAAAATGCTTATTTCCATAATCTGAACATTCTCATATAACCTCCTTTGTAACATGTGCTATTCAGTTTCCGAAGAATCTGAAACACCTTGGCGCATCCCCCTTAAACACTCGTAAAAGGAGAAGGCTAGAGCATTCATTTTAAGGACTGTCTTTCAGAACACAAACTTTGAAAATTTAGATAATTTAGTCCACTTTGCAGATTAACTACTTTGTTTTGTAATGTTAGTTACTGTTCATATTATTGTATAGAATCAAGTTCTTTTAACTTCAGCAGCTGTGCTGCTGGGGAGTTTGTTGCGCCACGTCTTCCCCGCTAAAACACTAGTGAAGGGCAGATGTTTTGAGGGACTGTCTTGTGCAGTTTTGATGTAGCTGTCAGGACAGCAATTCGTTTAAGACAACCATGGCTTAAATGGTTCTAAATTGTCAGTACTTTAACTAATTAGCTAATTGTGGCAAATGGGTCCCCCATTTCGTTCATTTTTTGGCGAGGAATACGTCAAAGTACAAGTCACCCTGTATAATATTGATAAAGCATCGAGCCTTTCCAACGTCAACGCAAAAACATCTGCCCCCCCCCCCCCCCCCCCCCCACAAAACGCGTAGGTTTTCAAACAGCGTTGCTTTTCATGAGCTAGCAAATAATATGTTTTCGGTGATGTTTATGGTGCCCCCCGAGACGTGATGCCCTAGGCAATAGCTTGATTTGCTTAGGGGCTAATCCGGAACTGAGAACATAATATCACGCCAGTTTTCCCCGAAGGGCTTGGCAGAAGTGAACTTATAGTACACACATTTCGCCAGTTACGTTTAAGGCCCACGTAATAAGGGGCGAGCATATTGCCGTCAAACGGGCACCAATTCAAACTCCCGGCTATTACTCAGAAATCAGACAGAATCGAACCCAGGGCTTCATGCTCAGCAGTAGCGCTTGCGATCACTAGACCAATAACTAATAAGACAGTTGTACTTCAAACCAGTACTACTTATTGTCTTATAAAAAGTCATAATATTTGTATTCCACAGATGATGAACTGCCTGACTATGTGATGGTGATGGTCGCAAACAAACGAACGCGCTCGCAGATGGAAGATGACCTTCAGCTGTTTCTTGGCGACAATACCGAGTTGTTCGTCAACTGGTTGCACCAAGTATTGAAGAAACTGCAGGAGGTGACTGTAGCTACTCCCTTAAGTAAGTACCTACTATAGTCTTTTCCAAAATTATCGAATGAAAAGTAAAATTATTTTTAAAAGTTATCAGACAATAGGCGTATGTTACGTATGTTTTAAAGATAATAATGAGAAAAATAACACGATTATTTTGCAGAAACGGCAGAACGCGACAAAAGCAAAGACAGATCTGACTCAAAGGAGCGAAAAACGAAAGAAAAGAAAACAAAAGATAAACAAAAGAAGAGTGTCCTGAAAAAGGCAAAGAAAAAAGGCAAGGAAAAGCTTTTACGCAAAAAAGATGATAAAAAAATTCATAAACTTAAAAAAAAGAGTAAACATCACGACATGATTCGCCCAAACATACCTCCTTTACTCATGAATATGGAGAAGGACTCTGAACCTTCAATCACAGATGTCTTTGCTGGGCAGATATTAAAAAACCATGGAATCACCTTGGAAGCAGCTCAGGAGGAAACAAAGCCGGAAAAGAAACCTGTTTTGGCAGAAATCAAAAGGCCAATTCTGCCCGTAATCGACCCAGCAACCATTTTAACACAACCTGAGCCAGAGATAGACATAGAAATAGAGGCTGAAGAGCCTAAAAGAACTAGTGTATCATCCATGGGTGCCCCAAAAGAGGATCAGATAAAGGAAATAACCCAAATTGAAGCTAAAATACAGGGGTTAAAGCAGAAATTGGCAGAGCAATTAGATTCTATGTCAGATGATGAAGACTTTTTGAATATTAGAACTGAAGCTGAAGAGTTGATGAATGATTTTGCTGAAGATGTGTTTCAGGTAAAAAGCCATATTAATGCCTAGGCACAGTACTTTTGATGTACTTTTACTAGGAGACAGTTGTTATAACTTTTATCTTATTGTTTTCAGGAAATATCACAGCAGGCGCCACAGGTTCCGGTAACTGAGACACCGCCAATAGAGCGCGCAAAGTCTCCTACCCCGCCTTCACCCCCTCCTGACCCTATAGAAGTTCCTAAAGACCCTCCAAAAGAGCCCATAGAAACCCTACCCCAAATAGAACTCAAACTCCCCAAAAGACCTATAAGGGACCGGCTAGGAATCCGTGAGGAACCCAAGAAGGTTCCAGAAGTAAAAGAAAGGGAATCAAAAACGAGGAAAGAGAGTCCCGAAAGGTTTGTTAAATATAAAAATTTTAGGTAGTAAGAATAAATACGAGCTCAATTTAATTATGTTTATATAAGTTGGCCATGTTTTTCGAAATGATACTCAAAAAAACATATTTAAGTATCTTTTTTAACTGACTTCAAATAAGTTTTTCAATTTGTCTTGTTCTTTTCAATGTTTATTTTTGGCCAACATTAACCCTCCTTAGTGCTATTATATTATTAACTCTGTTATTTTCAGATTTACACCTGAAAGAGAACCAGACTTCTGGCCTCCATCTAAGTCAGCCAAGAGTCGGCTAGGGGGCCCCCCGGAACCTTCGAAGAGAAATTCTGATGAGACTGTGTCGGACATATCAGAACCGGTTCCCAAAAAACTAACATCAAAGTAAGTGAAGACACATGTCGCTTATACATATACGAGAGCTTGTGGCATTTCAGCTATGGTCGGGCAATCCATTCTAAAAGACAAGTTATATTTGTATTTATTTTCATCGTATCTATCATTGTAATGCAAGCCTTATGCCAATGACATAAAAGTTCAATGAAGAAAGCTTATGAATCGCAACATACTTTAACAGTAGATGATAATAATAATAAACGTTTATTTATAAAAATGGTGCAGATTTACTATAACTTATCTTAAAAATTGAAATATGAAAGAATAATAATAATATCCCTGGACATTTCACACAGCCTGGATAAAGCCTGCGTCTCACGTAGTCTCAAGCTGCCATAGCACAACTTGGGATATCGCAATCGACGAGTTTTCCTTTAGGTGCATGTGCTATAATATCTATTTAGAAATGTCAATTACGTAACAACCATGCGGTTGGAGGGACAGTGCTGGCCCAATGGAAACGGCCCCGATATAACATCTATCATCTCTAATTCCAGAGTATCAGTACTAGAGAATCGGCCGTGCCGTTCTACTTGTGCGAGCGTGGTGCGCGTGCGTCCGCGACCGCGCGTGTCCACGCCCGCCAACAGTCTGCTGCTTAGAGCCGTCGCTGATGCGCACAAGAGCTTGCTCAATGTAAGGACTTGTTAATTTAATCATTATTATCATTCAGTCAAATGACGTCTTCTGTTGGACACAGGCTTTCCCCAAGCTTCGCCACAACGACCGTTCGCATAAAAATCAGATCACCCATTAAAAAAGATCTGGAAAAAAAACTTGAGAGGTGTCAAGGGACACCCGGATGGAACGAAGTCCAAAGAGAGAGAGAGAGACAGACAGAGAAACACGCGCACGCCGCACGTCTTACAACTATAGCAAAAAGTGTCGTTCCAACTTTTGGTCTTAATTTTTTCCGTATAGCCCCTTCGCAACGCGCGATAAGGAACTTCGTTCCAAAAATGCCATAATCGTTGTGGTTCTACTCGAATTGAGCGCGACTTAAGATTAGCGTCTGTCAGTCCCAGTAAATTATATTATTAGCCTGTTCTCGGTGTTACAAGATATCCAAATGATCATTTTACAACACCCGCGATGAGTCAATAAAATCGAGCCGCCACGAACTGCGAGGGAACTGCTAGGAGGAAGATGTGAGTTTGTGTATGTATTAATAATATATACATCTAACCATCTCTTTCAGGCACCACCAAACAGATCCGAACCAGAGCCTCAAATCAAACGCGCGCTAGTACTACCGATGCGACGCTGCGTCGATGCATCCAAGATCATCATACAAGTACCTGCGGATAACTCGCATGAGATGGATAGGGGGGATAGCATCAGTCTCGGGGATATGGATAGCGACGATGATAAGAGCTCGAAGTAAGTTGATTTAAAATATTTTATTCTATTGAGGATATATTTAGATTTAGTTTTGGTTCGTAAAAAAGATTTTCACTGTCACAATGCTGAGCTGACATTTTACACATCATATTAAAATTAAAATGATCGACACGGTCGACACGGTTGGCGTAGTGGCTGAGCGATCGACTGGTGCGCTGCGTGTCGCGGGTTCGATTCCCGCACGGAACAAATATGTGTATTGCCTACAGGTAGCTGTTCCGGTTCTGGCTGTTTGTGTATGTGAGTTTATATGTTTGTAAACACACCCACAATACAGGAGTAATTGGAGTGTGGGGCAACATTAAAAAAAAAAAAGAAAACGAAAGAAAGAAAGAGTCGATATTTCTTATCCTGCTACCCCCGAGAAGAAATGGCGGAACAAACCCAGGGTTCGAAGTGTTTTTTGCAGTCCAGAAATAATCTTGGTCAGATCATGTGACATGTGACTAGCTATTTCATTACTATTTGGCAAAACCAGATCTCTGCTATTAAGTATATTACCCGAAAATACACTACCGCGTTATAGAATTGCACATTGTAGAACAGTTTTTGTGAATGCTCCGTTCTATAATTTGAAGATTTTCAGAAAATGTGAAATGCAAAGCACCCCCACCGCCACTGTCGCAGTTTTTCTTAGTAAAAAAAGTCTAGTTTTTTTATTAATAAAAATCCGATGTTATAAAAGTTCCATTTTTTTTTCAGAACCCCAAACATCTACTGATTCTACTTATAAAAAATCATTTCTTTCTTTTCATTTTCTACCTTTTATCTTTGTTATAACTTTCTTCCATAAAATATTCATTTTTTTTCATCAACCATTATGGTTTTTACTCGCGTATTTATTACTTTATTTTCACCTGTTCAGAGTGGCAAGTGACATAGAAAGAGATGAGTACATACCGGCGTCCATCACGAAGAAGATCATCAACAGTGAATACACGCCTTCGCGACGAAACGAGGGCAGGACGGCCAGCAGGAAAGATGACACGCTCATCATTGAGACTATGTAAGATATCTTGTGTATAATAGCCCTTTAATGGGAATTATGGTCAGGGTAATAGATAACAGCCGCACAGGTCGATCGGTCAGGTTAAGCTACGCTTGCCGCGGTTGGTCTGTGGATGGGTGACCATCTTTACATACCGAGACCCCTCCGTGCCTCGGAAAGCACGTTAAGCCGTTGGTCCCGGCTGTCATTCGTGGATCTTTAACAGTCGTTACGGGTAGTCAGAAGCCCGAAAGTCTGACAACCAGTCTTACCAAGGGGTATTGTATTACCCAGTAACTGGGTTGTGGAGGTCAGATAGGCAGTCGCTCCATGTAAAATACTGGTATTCAACTGCATCCGGTTAGACTGGAAGCCGACCCCAACATAATTGGGAAAAGGTTAGGCAGATGATGGTAATAGGAGAGGCCTATGTCCAGCAGTGGGCTGCTATATGCTGATGATGATGATGAGATGGTCAAATCAGTAAACAGATTAATTTTCAGTTTAAATGATTCATACTGGACCTTTTTAAAGATTTAGTGATACTTCACAGACTATGTAAGCCGTCGACGCGTCGACGGCTGCCGCCGACATCCGTTGTCGGTGGCAGTTGCCTCTGTCGTCGACGCCGTCGCTCCTGTGTATGCACACATAGTTGCTAATACCTACCCATGAAGTCTGTGAAGTTTCTCTACTTAATTTAAAAACACCCTGTATTCAAATTACAACTGTCATTCTTTTCCAGTCCTATGCCAGTACAATAACACGGGAATTACGTAATCTATCAATCTGCTGAACATTATTCCTGTCTCTACTCACATAAAATATTCATGTCAACACAGTGACTATAGCTGACTTCTGTCTTTCCAGCAATATCCACAACCCATCGATGGACAAAGACAAGAACACTCAATTCATAGTCACAATGGATGGCTACCATCCAAACGCTTTTCTAGCCAAGAAACTGCTCACTGAAGGCCTGATCACCGAAGAAGAAGAACTAAAAACAACGGAGCAAGAAAAGCCACAAACACCAGAAATGAAAGAACCACCACCATCTAAAGAAAAACCGGTCGTAACAGACATTTTAATAGAACCTCCTCAAAAGAAACGCCTTAGTAATACGAGTGAAGAGAGTGAGACTCAAGTTATTATCAAAAAAGAGGAAGAAATAGCTGAAAAAATAAAAAATAAAGAGGAGGAAAAATCAGAAAAACGAAAAAATACTGAAGTTTTAAAAGTAGATGTCCTTCCCGCGAAAAAGCGGAGGGCGTCTCCTATAGTCTTTGATGTTGATAAGAATAAAAAGAAAGAGGACAAGGAGCCTGAAAGAGTGAGAGAGAGGACGGAAAGTGCAAGCAGTGATCAGCATGTGACGGTTGCTACTGTCACTAATACGCATAAATATGATTCTGTGCCGCCTTGTGAGTATTATATATTACTTTATTTCTTACTGCAACTTATATAATATTATATTTATGTATATAAATCTGATGGGCTTGTGGCTAAGTATTAACAGCCGCACGGGCCAGTCGATCAGGTTCAGATACGCTTGCCGCGATTGGTCCGTGGATGGGTGACCATCTTTATATACCAAGACCCCTCCATGCCTCGGAAAGCACGTTAAACTGCTGGTCCCGGCTGTCATTCGTGGATCTTTGACAGTTGTTACGGGTCGTCAGAAGCCCGAAAGTCTGACAATCAGTCTTACCGAGGGGTTTTGTATTACCAAGTAACTGGGTTGTGGAGATCAGATAGGCTCCGCTCCATGTAAAATACCGGTACTCAGCTGCATCCGGTTAGACTGGAAACTGACCCCAAAATAGTTGGAAAAACGCTAGGCAGATGAATACATAAATCTGATGACATGTTTTTTTAGCTTTATGCGAAAACTACCATAATTTATATGTCTGTTACAATAAACTCAGTCCGTCTTATTACAAAACGAAACCTAACTTTAGTTCTAGTCTAAACTATTGAGCCAGTACTTGTATTTCGAACTTTATTTTGATTTAGGCAAAGTTCTTATTACTAAAATGACAACTTAGCACCAAACTAAGCTGTCATTTTTGTATAAAGAACTCCATTTCTATAACAGTTGGGTTCTTAATTCAATAACTGGGTCAGTGGTTTAAACCTGAGGGGCAATTCTCGTAATTTTAAGAACGTTCACAGTCTGATCTCAGTTCCCTACACTTTGACAAGTTTTTGACATTTTGTTGAGATGAGACTGCGACTAAATTTTGAACGTTTTAAATTACGAGAATAGGCCTTCAGATCGAAAGAAAAACCTTGTTTTGTACATGAGTTTAGATTTTTTTTAAGTATTTTTTTTTTCAAAAATCCTGCCTTAGTGCCGTGCGTACATTCGTTAAATATTTTTTATATTTAAGGAACTCTTGTGCGCAAAATTTCATGCTTCTAGACCCAGCGACTTAGGCTGTGCATTGTCCGAATGAATGAATAAATATTCTTATTTAGTAGAATTCGTATTGGTATAGAGGTCTTAAATGAGTAGCTAATACACACACTAATTCGACCTTCCCTTTTCTCCAGTAAGTACAGCTGAACGCAAGTTAGTATGGTGCCGTGCCTTCCCGCTATGTCGCTACGGCAACGCGTGTGCTTTCGCGCATCCTCGCTGCAAGTTCGCGGCCTCCTGCACACGACGCAACTGTGTGTACTCACACGCACCCAACGCCTTGGCCCCGCCCACTACTCCTACGTCGCCTGTTATTGGTGAGTTGAGTTTGTTTAGTGATGGGGGAAAAAATCGTAGTAAAATGATCTACCAAAAGTTTTTTCTCTGTTACTACGTTTCCCACTTTGGTGTTGGTAGATATATATTGTAAGGTTATTTTGTATTTTAAATATATACTTAATAAATTGCCTTTCCCTACTGACTCTGGTGAACAGTTAAAAATTCTAAAAATAAAATCATATGTTCTGCATCTAATACGAATATGAACCTTATTAGTATGAATTCAATGTGCATATTTGTATAAGCGAATGTTATTAAGCAAATGTTTCATATAAATATGAACATTAACTTTATACGGATAAGGTTCACATTCGTATGAAACGCTTACGCTTATTCGCTTCTTGTCCGTTCTCCATACAAAACTACCCTTTGGAACGATTCTAATCAATTAAATTGTCTTGTAAATTTTGACATTGCCATTTAAAAAAATTATTGTAATAAATGAATTTATTTTTACTTCGATTGTAGTTACAAATTGAAGGCATTTTTTTACATTTTATCGGTTTTTAATAAAAATCTAACCGTTTTTCCACAGCTTCCCACGTAGTACCAGCAGCGAACTATAAGACAATATCAACAGTAGTACCTAACATGTGCAAGTTCTACCCAAACTGCGTGAACCCTTTGTGCCACTTTTACCACCCCAAGCCGTGCCGCTATGGCAAGACTTGCGTCAACAAAATAGAGTGCAACTTCTACCACGCCGACGTGCCGGCCAAGTGGAGGTAGTTTGACAGAAATATACAGATTAGTCCATACTCACACGTTGTTTTATTTGATTTTGTGGCGCTTTTTGGAAAAGTCATTGGAAAACAAAGTTGAGCAAGATGTTTTTGTGTTGCGGCACACGTCTTGCTGGCCATATGTGGTGTTGCAGTGTTGCTGACAGCAAATTATATTAAAGTTGTCAAAAAATAAAAGGTCTACATCTACCTATGTACAGACGCCAGCAGGTCAAGCTACCCGAAACTCAAATTTTCCCAATCAACCTTGAACCTTAATGCTTTAGCGATAAAGTTGAAAATCAATTAAAGAAATCTGACAGATTGTAGTAGCTTGATGTGCTGGCGTCTGTACTTACCATGAAAAACACCAATACCTACTAAAAAGACTAGATATCTGCACTTAAATAATCAATAACATTAAAAAATTACCCCCCCCCCCCCCCCTTCTCACTTCTACACTTGTCTTCTATTGGTTTAATACCTACAGTTGTTCGTATTAGTATCACCAATACACGGATTTTCGTCCATTAAAGAAAACCCCTTAAAATATACTTTGTCCTACATAAAACCTACAATATTGGTAACCCTACTGCAGTGTTTGTATGGGAAAATTTAAATGATCAATATCTTTGGAACTACCTACGCAAAGTTTCTCCGTCACAAATTCAGGTTATTAATAACACAAAATTTTGTACACATTTCGAAGGCCGTCATCGATCATCAGGCAGCGGAGATACATACATGTGTCCAGCCAGCTTGAACTCAGGCTGGCTGGACATTAAGTTTTTATTGATTTCTCGTAAACCCTTACATGTGACGCCATAAATCAAACGTTATAACTGTTACACATTGCGTCACTAAATGTTAGTAAAGGAACCATATTCGAAAACAGCTGTATGTATCACAAAACTTTTAGCTCCATGCCTGTTACAAATTTATGTGACGCCCGTTGATATGCAAAAAGTCGTCAAAATCACTTCCGTTACCGAGATTGAGACACGTTTTCTATCGATTATTTAAGATTCTGTAACGTTACAAATTCTGAAATAAGGGTTGTTTAGCCGTCACATAAAGTGCCCTATTGACCTAGTTAAATGCCAGCTTTTTTGAAGATTTGTCCAGCCAGCCTGAGTCACATGAAATAACATCTATACAATTTATTTTATTTTTAAGTACAGACGCAAGCACATCAAGAATTTTTCTTTAATAGAATTTCAACTTTATCGCTAAAATATTAAGGTTCAAGGTTGATTGGGAAAATTTGACAGTTTCGGGTAGCTTGACCTGCTGGTGTCTGTACCTACTGGGTCACAAAATTCGGCCGTTGCGACGCATATTGACTAATTTGCATTATGACCAACGATGGTTACCGTCATAAATACGTGAAATGACCAATCGCTAAATGACCAACACGCTTAATGACCAACACGCTTAATGACCAATACGCTAAATGACCCACACGTGAAATGACAGGTGAAACGACCAACTAATGCAATCCATAGCCTACAGTTGTCCACTGCTGGACAATAGAATGGATATAGCCCGAAAATCATGTACGTTTGCCCCGCACGGCCCCCCTGAATTTGTGTTTTAGGTGTGCACTAATGCAATGTACTCGCCTCTAGGAGTATATGTACCGGTTTCTTTTTCAATGTACCTCTGTACTTTTGAAAATATTTGCAAAAAAAGGGGGCCGTGCTGAAAACATTTGGCTGGCACGGCCCCCTTTTTTTGCATGTAACTTGAAAAATATATAGCGTATTAAAAAGTTTTATTTTGCTTAAGGAATGTACTCTATTAACACGTTATATGTACCGCAACAGATATTGTGAATTCGTAATGACAAATAATATATAGATGTGGATAGGGGGCCGTGCTGGATTTTTTTTTTTAAAGAAAATATCTAAAAAAGACAAAACAATCTTAGCCAAAAACGATTACAAAATAATTGATGTTTGGCAAGTAACATATGTACCGCATTGGTTTCTCATATAACTTGCTAAATTTGAAAAATAAACCAATTTTAGTTCATTCAGCACGGCCCTCTATAGTTGCCTATATCTTTTTAAATAAGACATGGTTCTTTACAAAATTCGTCTTTCTGAATTATAATTAGGAGTACATTCGTTCCAAATAAATTGCGAAACTGCTGTATTAGTACTTTAAAAAATAAATAGGATCAAAAATATCATATATTACAACTGATGGGGTGACCATGATTCCTTTATTAGGTACATATTTTCTATCCTACCTATGTACCTATATTAATTAAATTATGTGACTACATTGAAATAATAGTAGATTGTACAACTAATGCATAAAAGAAGGGATAAAATAGCTCGTTTATGCCCGAGTTAAACACTGCTTTTCACTTCGATTGCGAGAAAATGAAACAGGCATAAAATATATTATTAGTAGTTAGTATTTTTACTGTTCAAAAATGTTGCAATATTGAAGATGAGAATAGCTAATTCCCGCCACGAAACTTTATAAAAGATTATTTTTTTAAAATTTTCAACATGATTTTGTTATGTCATTCGACTTGGGTACCTACTTCATACTGCCAAGTCATAATAATGTTTCTTTGCGTTTTTAAATAATAAATGACCACTAGGTATTTTATCTGGTTTTATTAAATTAACGATACAAAACACGGAAGTGATATAAATTAAAGCAAATGAAATAAAATAACGACTTAATCTGCGACGTTTTATTGCACGTGTGGCTGTTGGGCTTGATTATCTTGGCTTAGAAAAAAAAAACTATTTCAAGCACGGTAATGGATTGCTAAAATAAACATGTAAGTTTTAAGTTATAATATAATTTATTTGTACTAACTAATAGTCGGTTGCTTGCTAATTGTTTCTCTTGTAGGGCATCACGTTGTTGTTGCGTTTCGAGTATTTGTGTATAATGAGTAGTAATTATAAAAATGTGTTGAATAATTAGGGTATAAAAAATAATGACTACATTATATTGACCGTTTTTTACTAACATAAAAAACTGAAATTAAAAATTTAAAAAACTCCCAACACAAAATAATAATAAAAATAGTACGAATATAAAAAGCCTAAAACACTTTGAAAAAAACTATTGAAAAAATAGCCACAAATAGAACAAAATAGGTGTAAACGTGAAACCCTATAAAAAGAAAAAAATAACCTTGAGATTAAGACCCTACGTAAGTACGTATGAAATTTTTTGATTATATGTTGTCCTGTCGGGGGACCGCTCTAATTATTAGCCTAACGTTCTATTAAAGTTTAAAATAGTAGCGGTCCCCCGACGAGTAACGTAACGTAATTTTTTTCTTTTTGTAGGGTTGCAATAAAACGTCGCAGATTAAGTCGTTATTTTATTTTATTTGCTTTAATTTATATCACTTCTGTGTTTTGTATCGTTAATTTAATAAAACCAGATAAAATAGTGGTCATTTAATAATTAAAAACGCAAAGAAACATTTTTATGACTTGGCAGTATGAAGTAGGTACCCAAGTCGAATGACAACAAAATCATGTTGAAAATTAAAAAAAAATCTTTTATAAAGTTTCGTGGCGGGAATTAGCTATTCTCATCTTCAATTTTGCAACATTTTTGAACAGCAAAAATACTGTTAAATACTTTATGCATGTTTCATTTTCTCGCAATCGAAGTGAAAAGCAGTGTTTAACTCGGGCATAAACGAGCTATTTTATCCCTTCTTTTATGAATTAGTTGTACAATCTACTATTATTTCGATGTAGTCACATAATTTAATTAATATAGGTACATAGGTAGGATAGAAAATATGTACCTAATATATGGCATCATGGTCACCCCATCAGTTGTAATATATGATATTTTTGATCCTATTTATTTTTTAAAGTACTAATACAGCAGTTTTGCAATTTATTTGGAACGAATGTACTCCTAATTATAATTCAGAAAGACGAATTTTGTAAACAACCATGTCTTATTTAAAAAGATATAGGCAACTATAGAGGGCCGTGCTGAATGAACTAAAATTGGTTTATTTTTCAAATTTAGCAAGTTGTATAAGAAACCAATGCGGTACATATGTTACTTGCCAAACATCAATTATTTTGTAATCGTTTTTGGCTAAGATTGTTTTGTCTTTTTTAGATATTTTCTTTAAAAAAAAAAAATCCAGCACGGCCCCCTATCCACATCTATATATTATTTGTCATTACGAATTCACAATATCTGTTGCGGTACATATAACGTGTTAATAGAGTACATTCCTTGAGCATAAGAAACTTTTTAATACGCTATATATTTTTCAAGTTACATGCAAAAAAAGGGGGCCGTGCCAGCCAAACGTTTTCAGCACGGCCCCCTTTTTTTGCAAATATTTTCAAAAGTACAGAGGTACATTGAAAAAGAAACCGGTACATATACTCCTAGAGGCGAGTACATTGCATTAGTGCACACCTAAAACACAAATTCAGGGGGGCCGTGCGGGGCAAACGTACATCGAAAATCTGACAACCAGTCTTACCAAGGGATATCGTATTACCCAGTAACTGGGTTGTGGAGGTCAGATAGGCAGTCGCTCCATGTAAAATACTAGTATTCAGCTGCATCCGGTTAGACTGGAAGCCGACCCCAACATAGCTGGGAAAAGGCTAGGGAAATGATACCTAGTAAATAAAATAAAAAACTATATATTCTATGGTAATGATAAAAGATGATAAATGGTTTTATTTTGTAAGTAGGTTTGTACAAACACTTCACACGTCAATCATATTTTAATAAATAGATGAGGTCGGCGTTTCCTATCTGACTACTCTGAGAAGAAAGGCCGAAACAAACTCAGAGGTCACAGTCTCTTTTAAAGTCCAACATAATCTTGGTCAGATCATGTGAAGACCATGTAGATCGATATCTGAGATGATCTTTTGAGGAAAGAACCACACAGATTAAGAGGACCTGTCCAGTCAGTGCACGCATTTGTCTGAAATCGTGCAGCTCAATTCAAAACTTGACGAACAATACCAAAGAAAGGGCCACAGGGCATTTGGGTAGGCCACATAAATTACTCAAACTTCAGGCGCTACCGTCACCCAATATAGGCACTATGCTGGGTGACACCACATTCCGGCTCGGTACATGTTTGCGTCTGGGCGCTCTCTGCGGAGCTCCACATCGCTGTCAATGCGGTGAAGCTGTCGACTGCCTCGGACACCATGGCCTATCCTGCTGCAAGAGCGCAAAAAGCTCCCTTGTTACTCCTTGTGTACCTAACTGAAAGTCTTTGACTCTTATGCGTATATTTGATACTAGCTTCTGCCCGCGGCTTCGCCCGCGTGGATGTCGGAAATTATCCCACGGGAACGTGCTAACAGGATAAAATGTATGTGCTTCCCCAGGATGCCATCTATCTCTATGCCAAATCAGAAGTTCAGTGGTTTAGGCGTGAAAATGTAACATACAGTTTCAAGTTCAAATCCTCTCCTTAAAAACTGAATTACCCCTTTTTGTCCGATCAGTGGTAAATTTTCGACAACTTTATATACTTATTATTAATTATTTTCTGTCAAAAGTATCAATACTGAGTTTCGAGTTACTCGGACCGCGCATTCTCAAGTTTATTAACTAAAAATGAATAAGATTTTTCATATAAACTGTATCCCCCCCGCTTTTCACCCCCACAGGGGTGGAATTTTGAAAAATCATTTGGGATTATTCATAACTTGATTTAAAGAATATTTATACCAATTTTCGAGTTAATCAAGCCACGCGTTATAATCCTCCCTTAAAAAATTAACTACCCCTTTTCAACCTGTTAGGGGTAGATTTTCGAAAAACCCTGATACATGTTACTCTTTATTTTTGGTCTTAAGTATAAACACTGAGTTTCGAGTTAATCGGACCGCGCATTCAAATTATTCCACACAAACTTCAACACCCCTATATCCCCCTTTGAGGGGTAGTTTTCAAAAACTTATAATGATAAACTTTATTACTTAGGCAAGTATTCTTGCCAAGTTTCAAGTTTATTAACTAAATGAATAAGATTTTTCATATAAACTGTATCCCCCGCTTTTCACCCCCACAGGGGTGGAATTTTGAAAAATCGTTTGGGATTATTCATAACTTGATTCAAAGATTATTTATACCAATTTTCGAGTTAATCAAGCCACGCATTATAATCCTCCCTTGTAAAATTAACTACCCCTTTTCAACCCGTTAGGGGTAGATTTTCGAAAAACCCTGATGTACATGTTACTCTTTATTTTTGGTTTTAAGTATAAACACTGAGTTTCGAGTTAATCGGACCGCGCATCAAATTAATCCACACAAACTTCAACACCCCTATATCCCCCTTCGAGGGGTAGTTTTGAAAAACTTATAACGATAAACTTTATTACTTATTTAGGCGAGTATTCTTGAAAAGTTTCAAGTTTATTAACCTAATGAAGAAGATTTTTCATATAAACTGTATCCCCGCCTTTCACCCCCACAGGGGTGGAATAAAAAAAAATCGTTTGGGATGTATTCATAACTTGACTCAAAGATTATTTATACTAATTTTCGAGTTAATCGAGCCATGCAGTAAAATCCTCCCCTGAAAAATTGACTACCCCATTTCAGCACGTCAGGGGTAGATTTTCAAAAAACCCTGATACACATTATTCTTTACTTTCAATATTAGGTATAAATACTGAGTTTCGAGTAAATCGGACTGCGCGTTAAAATTCTTCCATACAAACTTTGAAACCCCCCAATCCCTTATTAGGGGGTAGTATAGAAGAAAAAAAACTGACAATCTTCATCATTTATTTAGATAAGTATTCGTGCCAAGTTTCAAGTTTATTAACTCAAGGAATAAGATTTTTCATACAAACGAATTCCCCCCTTTTCACCCTCTTAGGGGTGGAATTTCGAAAAATCCTTTCTTAGTGGATGCCTACTCTTCACGAAGAACACACCCTCCAAATTTCATGTCTCTAGGACCAGCGGTTTAGGCTGTGCGTTGATCTATCAGTCAGTCAGTCAGTCAGTCAGTCAGTCAGTCAGTCAGTCAGGACTTTGAATTTTATATATATAGATTGGTCATTTTGCATCATTAATATAGGTCAATATGCGTAATAAGAAGATTGGTCAATATGAGTAATTGAGATTGGTCATTTTGCGTATTGGTCATTTTGCGTGTTGGTTATTTCGCGTTTTGGTCCTTCTGCGTTATTTTCTCCAATACATATTGGTCATTATGCGTCTAAACCAATTCGGCTCATAGGCTCCACTTGACACCCAATAATATAATAGCCATAATAGAGTTACACAATAAGAAAATTGATAACATTACGTGGGCTCATATTCGGTGCAAGGACGCGGCCAATTTGTTTCAATTGGGAGATAGAATGAAGTATATTATTATGGTTGCCTAAAGTTGTAAAAAAATAAAAGGCCCGTTTTGACATTAACAGTTCTAGTAGTGAATAAAGATCAAATTCGCAAAACACGTATTCGTTTGTATGAAACTGACAGGTGTCAAGAACGCATTTTCAAATGTCAAAACGAAACCTACCTACTTTCAACTTAGGTATTTCTCGTAACTTTTCCGACGAAACCTGTAGCAAAATAAAAAAAATGGCAACGTTCTATTAGATAGGTATACATAGTTATCTGTGGCGCACTTTCCCACACTAGTGCAGTATGTAAAATAAAAAGACGTGGTGCATAAGAGCGAATTTTTGAGTGTGTAAGTTTTTACGAATCGGTTAGGTGTTTGATGTGGTGAGATTAGTCAATCAATTAGGCTAATGTCAGACCTATATCTGCCTACTCAAGTTGCGTAAGACGTAGTAGGTAGGTAGGTACATCTTCACCCCTTGTCAGTCTTGATTCAATTAGGTATGCAAGTAAGTACCTACCACGATACCTACTTACTTAGTAAGGTTTCTGATGACATAATGCGGAACTAAAAATATCTGCATATGTGATAATTAATATGCACAATGTTTATGATTCATTCCATAGATATGAATATCTACTCCGTACAGTCATCGACAAAACAACTTACAAAATAATATCTAAACGCGAAACGTTTCCTGGACTCATTTTACACACATTTGACACATATATAATCAGCCTATAATGTTTTCACTGCTGGGAGTGCTGGGACACAGGCCTCCTCGCGATGAGAGGGAGTGGGCCGTAATCCACCTTGCGGGCCTAGTGTAGGTTGGTGGATGTCACAATACATGTCTTCGAATTTTTGGTTTCCTCACGCTGTTGCCTTCACCGTTTTGAGAGCAGTGGTGATGAAATACACAAAGTGAAGCGCCAGACTGGATTCGAACGTACGACCTGCAACTCGTAAGTCACGGCTGTTACCACTAGGACACCACTACTCCTGACGACATGACATACTTTTTTCGAAATCTCTTGTCTTGGTCGGCTTTAACGACAGCAGGACAACTATTTTATGCCAAACCTTAAGAGGTTACACGGTTCATTGAGCAGTCCGTGGTAGTTGGGTACCCATATTCAACGTCATTCCAAATGTGTTCCAAATATAGGGACTAAAAACATATATGAGAGCAGTTGTTGCGCGCAGAAACGGTTGCATTTGATTATTGTCGAACGTAGTAGATACTTAGGTACCTACCTCTCATATGACTGTTTGTCATGCCAAATTGTTACCGATGTTTCTCCACATTCCTATTACTTTCGCCACCATTTAATTGGTGATCGTTACTTGCCAACTTATGGAAACAGATGTACAGCTAGAAAAACCAGCTAGCTCAGTGTAGTACCTAAGCTGTTGCTTGTGAAATAATACTGTTCCAAATAAAATAAAAAGATTCAAATTAATGTTGAGCGCCACTGGCAGAGCAACTTTGGGCGCCAAACCGAGTTACAAAAAGGTAAGATGGGGGAGATTGTCTAAAAAGATGCTGATTCAAAAAAAATGGAAACGTCACGCTGACGGCCGGACGTCTGCACGCTACGCTGAACCGTAGGTACCTACTTATGCTGGCTGTGACATTGGATGGATGTTTTTTTCATAAGTATTTCCCTGTTAAAATAACTACCTGTGAGAAGGGACGTCGACGCCACGTTAACAAACGATAAACCTTGGCCATCCAAAAATTGGACATTAATTTCATGAAAAATGAAACCAGCATTCCTTCACAAAATAAACACCATACAGTAAATCACATTTCTCGACGAGTGTGCATAGATATCCCTCAAGTAGGGACGTCACCTAATAAAATAGATAGCATCCGTCGTACCCTATCATCCTGCAATCATTCGCACTCGGCCCCCAGTCCCCACAGTAGGTGGGATCCTCACCAGAATTCGGCCACTTCCCATATTTTGGGAGCGCAGTGATCAGAATATTTTGTGGTGCTGTCTCCAAGAATTTAAAGGCGATTATGGAGGTAAGTTGTGCATGTGTGTGTAATCATGAACGCAACATTAAACCCAGGTTTGGCAATAGATACATTTATTTATCATTAGCCGCTAATGTCCCACTGCCGGGCAAAGGCCTTCCTAGTCTCTTTCCAAGGACCAATTTTTATGAAAAGAGTGCCGAGAGGGCGTGCCGCGATGCCGTTTGAAATAGATAAATAAATAAATAAAATGTAGGTACCTATTCATGTCAAAATTCGGGGGTCATTTAATTTGTAAGAAAGTTTTCCTAAAAATCAAAAGACTTCCTCGTACCTGTTTTTCGTACAATGTGATGCAGGCTGCAGTAGGTAATACTTAAAGCATGGGACTGTCGAAGATATCTCAGGCGAGCTCAATAGAATCAAATTACGAGTAAGTAAGTTTAACTGTAGGAACACTTAGCGAGGCCTGAGGCAAAAGTGAAGTAGATATATATACACATACAAGGTAATTGGGATCTAGGTACCTACTAGAAAACATAATTACATCAAATTGAAAAAACTTTTCAGGAAAACACAGTATAACGCATTATTTTTAAGTACATCTAGAATGACTATGAACATGTCAAAATGGAAATGGAAGGGATTCTTTCAGAAGCGACAACTAGAACCTATATGTGTCAGTCCAGGCATAAAGGGTCCAGTAGTGGGGTATTGAGTTAAGACTGGATTCGGTATCTAGAATAGTCAATTGATAGTATGGATTGAAAAAATAATCAAAAAGTAGCACACGTTTTTTTTTATCAGACATTTGAAGTTGAAATTCTGAAAAAGCTTGATTTGAGAAAAAGCATTTTGAAAGTTTGAGTGAAAAAAAAACACACTTTTACTTGCTTGTTACGTAGATTTTTATTCATTATTGTAGATTGATATGTTTTCCATAGAATCAACTTATAATTATACTTTTGACATCAAAACTAAAACAATTATTATCAAAATAAAAGAAGGATACACAGTCTAGTAAAAAAGGTCCACTTGCCGATATTTAATAAAAAGTTAGTTATTGCGATAGTAATTAACAATAAAAAACTAAAATTAAGTATTCTTACTCTATTTAGGAACTAACAAAATAACAAGACAGGCTTTTTTCAAACATTACTGCAACAGAATAATGATTATTTTAGCCACTGGTACCTTTTATGTAATGTCATAAAAGGTACCAGTGGCTAAAATAATCATTATTCTGTTGCAATAATATTTGAAAAAAGCCAATACAAACATAAAAATAAAACTTATTCTATTTGGGACTCCAACTTACGTTTTGGACAAAAATAAATTCCTCCTCGCACCTGATTCCTATGACCAACCTGTTTGCAGTACGAACATGTTGGTTTTTGTCGAATACTCTTTTCAATTGATGGTTTCTGAAAAGAGTACTCGACAGATGTTGTTGGGACAGAGTTGTGGTCAACATCAACATTTGGAATGGGTTTCGGGCATAAAATGTCTTTAGATTCTTCACGTACAAATTCACGAATCTTATTATAAAGATACGATTTTCTTTCGTACGTCATGCCTGCAGGGGATTTTTCTAAAGGAAAACCGTATACTTTATTCGGGTTCAAAACCTTTGATACAGTTGGTTGACTGTCAGTATATTTTTTGTAACATAACATGTGCCCTCTATTATCTTCATTTGTTTCAAAATGACTAAAATGCAGAAGTTGGTTAATAGTTACACAATCAGGTTGAAAAAAATTGGCCCAGTCGTAAGTTTTCACAAAAGTTTCTCCTTTCTCATCACCAGTTAGAACAGCTACTATAGATTTTGTTTTCGGACAAGCTTGAACAGCAGCTGCAAGAATATCCTTTAAGTTATTGCATTCCCATTTTCTAAAACTTTTTTTGAATAGACCGAAATACATGTCGGGTGCAAACTTCGTATGACCCACGGGAAGGAAAGATATACGGAAACTTCGGTGTCTGCCTGTTAAAACTCGCCATGTTGCATATTGCATGACATAGTTATTTTTATTTTGTCCAGCACAATTATCTGCATGACAAACAACATCTTTTTCGCCTATACCAAAATTTTCGAAAAAATGATGTAGCATTGAAATTATTACATTAGCTCCTTTCCCAGTAGCACAGGGTTCAGGAATTACGTACAAAACGAACTTTCTCAAAGGCTCTGCAGCAACACCAAATAAACTGACTTTAAATCCTGTCAAGAAATACAGTGGCCCAATTTGTTGTGAACTGTGCGGCAAATGCACCTGTTGGGCAAAATCAAAAGAGTAATGCATGACGCCATCATAAGAACATGGTTCATGAGGTCCAAGAATAAGAGTAGAGTCCGTTATTGAATCAGTCGCAACTTTGATTACATTGTTATAATATTTTCGTTCATTTTGCACTAAATCAAGGTGCTGCCTCGACTTTTCTACAAGCTGTATTTTTTCCTTTTCATCTAAACCACCCATTCGTCCCAACGTGGTCACGTTTTTCTGACAAGTTGCACATAGATCTGTTTTCGGTTTCTGTATAACGACATATGGACAAAAATCTTCCCAAAGATCATACCAACTACTTCTACTAATAGGAGTTTTATCGAGTAAAGCTATAGTTTCCAAATATTTGTTGTACACATACGCTTTAGACATACTACAAGGTAAAATTATTAAATCAGATTTAAATTGGTGGCCTGGTAATCGGCCCGGCAATACTAAACCGTTTTCATTAGCAAACTGTCTTATAAAAGTGATTGCGTCTGATCTAGTTTGCAAATTAATACAATTGTAAGGTCGTTTACGTGACCCGTGGACCTTTGGAGCAACACCGCTGTCCAGAAAGTTCTTTTTTACATTTTTTAACCTTTTCAAACCAGTGGCATATACATATTGGAAAAAAATCTTGCATACTGAAACACCTCGAAAGAAATACTTTACCGTGTATTCTTTTCGTTGCAAGTTTCTGTTTTTTGAATGTAATGTATTTTCACTTGTACGTAAGAGAGCATTTAAAGCTCCTTTCAAGACCAAGTGATGATGATTGACTCCTTCATTACAACGTGAATTTAATTCGATACAATCTAACCTACTACTTAATATTACATCTTTTTGAAATTTGGACACACAATTATTATTACATCCACAGCCAGTATCTAAGAATGAGGCCTGAGTTACATCGTCTAGAATTAAAGGATCATCATCTAGTAAAATATTACCAATTTGCCGCTCTTCGAGCGGCTCACAAGCACTAAATTCGATGTCACACGATAATTCTGTACCCCGTTGACTTTTGAACTCTAAATTAAAATTTTCATAGTCTTCATGTTCTACAGACGCTGAATAGCTAAACTCTGAAAACAAATAGTTGAAATATACATACTACACAGGTCATTTTTTCATACTATGTCTATGACATAGGTACCTAACACAACTTCTTAATTGGTATTAGAGTCCTTGCTGTAGTCATAAAGAATATGTACTATTGCATGCATACAATGATCACGTCGATCTTTTTTGATTTTACACAAGGCTCGGCTAACTATTTTAGCAAAATCATAACACTCATGTATTTCATCTTCACTGATTGCTTCTGTATTAGTGCTTTTTTCATAATACTGATCCGTTTCATCCATCTCAGATGTCGACTCTGTGAAATTATTTTCTAAGTTGTAAGTACCTGAATAAGGTGCAACGGTTTCTTCTTCTGTTGGTAAATCCGGCGTTGTTGCGGTCGAGGCCAAAACAGGTAGTGTGTTTACTTCCACCTCCATAGAAAGTGGTACAGGTCCATCAGAATGCTTAGATTCATCACTAGAGCTGGAACCTTCGGTTGAATCTTCAATAATTATGTTACCTAAAAACAAATTTGAATTTAGTATAAATGGGATGAAATTATGACTAATTGAGATTCATTAGCCTATCAACTTTGTCGCGGTCAGTTTTCAGTCTATGTGGATGCAGCCGAATTATTATGATTAAAGCTGCTCTCTTTTAAAATGTAATAAATAAGTAGGAACGTAACGTAATCTACGCTTAATCCATAAATCTCTAAATCTCTAAAATCCATAAAAAATCGAATTTAAAGACGACTGCTGTCTGTAGGAGGCTTCGCCCCTGTCGAGGTCTAAATATGAAAAGTAGGTAACAGCTGTAGATACACACAAGAACTCCGTAACATTCCGATACCCCGGTTTATAGAACTAGCTTTTCGACCTCGGCCCCGCTAAGCGTAATAACGTTAATAATATTATAGCCTATGACTGAATAATGCAGCTTTGTATTGGAGAAAGAATTTTCAAAATCGGTTCAGTACTTTTGGAGCTTATTCGATACATAACACAACACGTAACAACAAACATAGTATTAGTAGATATAATAGACAACGTAAAGACTTACCTTTATTCATTTTTATGCGCACTTTTCACTCACTCAATTTAAAACAGCTAAGATAATAAAAACTGCTATATTTACACAAAGACTGTCGGATATTGTTTCCTTTCCGGTGTCAAATGACAAATAAATTATTGCATCACAGGCAGATCTATTTATAGGACACGTAGGTAGCAAAAAACGATCAGGGAAATCCCCGCTATGTCGAAGTGAAGCAAAGTAAATCCCCTTAGTAGTTGCATAGTAGCAGGGAGTTCCCCGCTTTAAGGGACCTTTTACACGTAGTTTCAACATTTTAATCTTAAAATATAATTAAATTATTAGAAGTGATCAGTACGGGGTATTGAAACGTATTTTATTCCCAGAATATCGACATGCCACCCACTGGTACCTTTTTAGTAAACTTTTTTCATAAAGTTTCTGGTACTTAGAAACATCGTATATAGTCATTTACTATATGAAATTGTAGATAATTGAGCATTTATTTATAACCAATTAAAATCGCGAAATGCAATTTTTATACCCAACTTTACAAAACCTCTTATATCTCGGAAACTAAATGCCGCGCACTGGACCCTTTTCGCTTGGACTGACACAATTATTACGCTATTATTTTAGGTTTTATTTTAGTTTATAATTTAACATAAACCTACGAGGGCTAATGTTAAATTATAACGTTAAACCTAGCTAATAACAAAACAACATGGTTTATTCAATCATAACAATTCCGATGGCTTAGTTAGATAGTTCAATAAAGGTCACATTTTATCAATATAATTATGTAAGTACCAGTTACTACCTATATAGACGCCTGTTTACTAGACTAAAACTAGGCATACAGATACATAGGTACCTAAGTGTATAGTATATAAATACCTACCTACTGACATAATAATATTTAGACAAAAACCAATTACAGTTTAAAATAGTGTTCAGTTTTTTCTAATGCGTTTTTTCACGTTCTTCCGCATACTTAATTAAATAGTTTCTTTGTAACTGTGTGGACAAGCATGTTTTATGGGAGTGTAACTAAATAGCTACTTACAGCTCATTATTAGTTGGTTGTGGTTTAGTATAATCAGTCTATAATGTTCCCACTGCTGGGACACAGGCCTCCTCTCTTCGAGAAGGCAATGAGAATCTACCACGCGGGCCCAGTAGGTACGGGTTGGTAGCTTAGATGTCACATGTCTTCAAATTTTTGGTTCTAGGACATGCCGGTTTCTTCACGATGTTTTCCTTCACCGTTTTGAGAGTAGTGGTGATGAAATTATATACACAAAGTAAAGCGCCTGCCTGGGTTCGAACCCACGACCTACAACTTGACAGTCGGGGTTGTTACCACTGGGCCTATACTGCTCTAAGTTGTGGTTTAAATTAGGAGTGTAAAAATCTAAAGAAAACCAAAAGAGCAAGCCTGGAAGTCTCCTCCGAGGCTGAAAAAGCAGTCCTTAGTCTCTAACGCTGTTTTAAGACGGTTTACGTTTATGCTGTCATCTGGTTCTTGAGAGAGCTGGGTACTAGGTCAGGTAGAATTGACCTAGGTACCTTTAAAATTAGATAGGTATCCTACCTATTGTGAAAAATCGTATACTTACCACTTAGCTTACCTAAGCAGTACCTACCCACCATACAGGGTGGCAGGGATATAGACGCGCAACCTGTTACCTTCGATTCAGTACATGATTTTGGACACCCTGCGTTGAAATTCTTCGTAGGTTATTTAAATAAAAACAGGCGTTCCATACATTTTGACCGCGTAGGTATTGCAGTTTTGTAGTAAACAGCTGATTTGATCGTGATAATTACAGAAGAAAATTATACAGGAAACTGAGATCCAATGCAGATTATAATAAAATAATGATAGGTGAAGCCACAGTAACATCAATAAACTCAAAAAAAAAACAAAAGCGAATTATCTTTAAATATAGAACTAGGTGTTCCATATATTTTGACCACGTGTAGCACTTTTCTAGGAAACAGCAGATGAAAAACAGCGGCGAAAAAATTCCACATATATTTATGTGGAATAAATAATGCTTGTTACCATAACACAAGCATTAGGTTGCTTAGCTTGGGACTAGATGGCGCTGTGTGAAATGTCCAGGGATATTTATTTATTTATTTATTTATGTACCTACCACAGAATGATGTGGTTTTCCTAAGTAAATAAGTATCTACTGTACATCCTGTTTCAGCCTGTTTTCAACAGACTAACGTCGATGTAAGAATATAACATCACACTACAGAAAAATCCTTTGAAAGAAAATACTTTCATTTGCGGTAAACACGACGCAAAGAAAGAACTCATACAAAAAAAAGATCAAGTAAAAAAGCTGACCTAGCTAAAAAAAAAATTCAAATGACGAGTAGTTTAACCCTTCTTATGCATGTGTGTGAACGTGGACCCGCGCGACAGACAATGACTCTTTAATTGTTTCTATAATTACGACATTGGACCGGTTATTAAAGGGCTTTAAACCTATTGGCCTCGCCTTGGTCCGCCATTATTTTATTTTTTTTACACAATAATACAAAAAAGACTGTCAAAGTGAAAAACTGCTGTCTTTGTAAAAAAAAGTTCGATCCCCTTTCCTTTCACTGCTTAGGTAAAACACAGCAGCGTAGGAAAAATCCAAATTTCCTGAACGAACTAATTATTTACGCTATAAGTTCAAGGTCCTATCACAAAAAAAGTGCAAACCTCATGGTGTGCCTATTAAATAGGTACCTGTCTATTTCAGTGTTCCGGCTGTCATTCTATGTAAAAAGGGTATACAAACAAAGAAGGTACTCGCTGCACATCGAGTATGTCCACAAAAAACTAAACCATTGATCAAGGTTAAGAGCGTATTGAAGTTACCGACTTTTCGAGACAACAACCGAACCGATAACTTGGTTAGCGATGCGGATAAGATGGGCGGAACGCTTTCCTACCTACGGAGCGCGTAGCCTGTTCGGATTCTTCGGATCTGACACGGAACTTCTCGAAAAAACAAAATTACAAGATTTAAGAGTACCTACCTATTCAGGTAGGGTACCGTAGGTTAAACTTGACCTGTTCACTGCCGCTTTTTTACACTGTTTTCACTTCATCAAGACCACAATAAATTTTACTTACTCTTTCAGGGGGAAGCGCCAGGGTAGCCCGTGAAATTCAAATGTTCTTACGATTTTTTGACTATTTCATGAAATATCAATCAATAGGATGATATGAACTTAGAGGGTTGTATTGATGATTTTAATGATTATAATACTTTAAATACATACTTCTTCCACTCGCGAATCATATTTTGTTCGGGCTACCCAGCGCATCGCATGTCTATCAAGTATTACAAGCAAGAAGTAGTCAACCCCAGTGTGTTCCGTCGACTATGTAAGTAATTGGAAGAAAACCGTGTGATTTTAGTCAGTAACAGTCTGATAGCTCCTCGTCAGAGGACATCGTTGCGGATCCACAGAAGTAAAAAAAAAACCTTTCAGTGAATTCCGTGACCCTCACTCATCCACTTTGCACTGTTAGCACGGCTATGGGGTAAGGCTTGTCCAGATAACATATGCCTTGACGTTGACAACAGAAATCTATATCAATAACTTAATTTCGTAAAAAAATCTTAATAAGTAGGAAGTATACCTACTTCCTACTTATTAAGATTTTTTTACGAAATTAACTTAAAATTAATTAAATTAACGGAAAATTGAAAACATACCTCGGTAATAACAACTTATAGCACCCGGGGTACCCTATAAGTTGTTATTACCGAGGTATGTTTTCAATTTTCCACTATACTTTCAAATGATCTTCAGAATCTAGGTTTTGTATGTTTGTCACGTAGATACTTAAAAGCGTTTTTATGGAACAGCATTAAATATTTCAGACTGTCGTATTTCTATATTGCTATCCTCCAAGATTAGGGTGAGGGTCTTAAAATAATAGCACAGACGTGGTTGAGAATGAAATTGATCTTTTTACTTACCTATTACACGATTGTTTTTTTAAGGGTTTGAATGGTTGTATATTACAGAAACAATTAAAAAGCCGATGGCTCTCGCGTGGATCCACGCTACGAAGGATTAAAGATTTTATCAGTAGGTACAGTCGACCGATGTGGTATCACCTTGACTTTGAGCAGGCATAGTGTTGTTCGGAATTTCAATAAAATAAAATCACCCGAAAGTCTGATAACCAGGCTCTTATGTTGTGTTACCCAATAACTGAGTTGTAGACTTGTGGAGGCGTGATCTGAGGCAGGCGCTAAATGTGAAATACTGCAGCTGCATCCTGTTAGACAGGAAGCCCACCCCAACTTAGTTTTAAAAAGGCTAGGCAGATCATCATCATCACCTCCCTAGCCTTTTCCCAACTATGTTGGGGTCGGCTTCCAGTCTAACCGGATGCAGCTGAATACCAGTATTTTACATGGAGTGACTGCCTATCTGACCTCCACAACCCAGTTACTGGAAAAGGCTAGGCAGATGATGATCTAAAATAAATAAACATGTCCTATCTAAGAGAGCCGGATGGATATGATCTGTAACTCAGGAACCTCTAACCTCAGACACCATTGTCTATTTAAGATTGTGTACATTGAAATTGCCTGATTGCCTGATTGATTGTGTATTGCCTGTAATATGATGTTGAGATACTTAAATAAAGATTTATGATTAGGAATGGAGCGCAGTATGTTATACTATATATGTAGTATACTTAGGTACATTTAATAGAGCCGTTTCATCTGATTATTTTGCGTATACTTGCTACAGAAGATTCAAATTCAAATACCTATATATATATATATGCCTGGCGTAAAGTTTCTGCAGGCGGGAAGGGATTATGTTTCGTTTTCGCCGTGTTTGATGTGAGGGTTAGGCAAAGAGGCGCGGGTGAAACTTGTTTTATTTTCTGGTTTTAAGCGCCCCCTTAACATAAAAAACAGCATAGAGTTCGTCATTCAAAAATCGATCTACATCCACTGCAATCAATACAATGGAAATTGGCAGGCCATGATCCAAGATTGCATGACAATAGACGGGTTAAAAAGATGACTTCTTGGATGGGACTGGTTGGCAAACGTAAACGAGGAAGACCAAGCACTCGCTGGGAGGACGAGTAGCTGGATCACGCTGGATAGTCGTAGCGAAAGACAGAGAAAGCTGGCATTTTCTGGAAGAGGTCTACACCTCATGGGTTCCCAAATAAAAACATATTTTTTAAATTATTGATAAACTGCACAAAAGGACAAATATAAGGCTTTTTATTTTTATATATGTATATATTATTATGATTAAGATCTTGTCGATACTAGAGAGAAAAACTACATAACACCGCTTGACGCCTTCCGTCTTCGAGCCTAGTCAGGCAGGTAGCCTACCAGTGTCCTGACTGACCTTACAATACCAAAAAAATCACTTAACAAGTGCCACGTGTAAGGCTTGACGCGTTATTGAATGGATAAGGATACGAAATATTTTCAAGGCTACGGTTGACTTCTACTTGCTATCCAATTTTTGTGATGGGCCAATGAAACGATACTGGAACTATAACAAGGAAAAGAGAGTACTTAGGTGGGCAGGTAGAGGCTAGGAGAGAGAGAGTAAGTAGAGTAGGCAAGTTAGTAGATTATTTCTCCATTTCGGATTTTTGGATAAACGATGTCAGCAACCCTTACCAATAACTTACTCAGCCATTAAAGGGTGTTAGGTTCAACGAGGGATATATGTATATACTTTAATGGCACGTGGAGTAGGTCATCATTTTAGCTCAAGTCCACTGCTGGACATAAGCCTCCCCCAAGCACCTCTACTTCGACCGGTTTTGTGCTTCTCGCACCCAACACGTTACTGCGGCCTTCGTGGAGTAGGTGCTACTCATGAAAATTAATTACTTTTACTATGAGAGCGTACCCAAAATCTCGAAAAAATATCTGTTGCTCCATACATTTATTCGCATAACTAGACAAGATATAGGGAACCACTGATGTTTTTTTTTTCATATTTCACAGTTGATCTTATTGTAAAAATTGTTCATAATGATGAGTACAATGGCCCCTTGAAAAGTTTTCAGTTATTTCATTTACACCTATAACTACTTATAGCTTACCTCATCGTGTTACCCATTAACTAGAAAAAGAAAGAAAGAAAATGCATTTATTTGCGGCAAACATGACGCATAAAAAAAGGACATAAACACACAAAAAAAAAACAAGTTGGGGGTAAACATGCGTCACATTCACGCAAAAAGGCCATCGCTCAGCATAATGCTAAGACCCTATACGAGACAGAGCCCCAGCGCTGGTTTTCAGCGGCAGCCGGCGCAACTAGGTTGTGGAGTCAGATAGGCGGTCGCTTCATGTAAAATACTGGTGTTAAGCTGCATCCGGTAAGACTCGAAGTTGACTTAAAATAGTTGGGAAAGGGTTAGGCAGATGGTGATGACCTACTTACAGCTTAATGTTACTACAGATTCATTTACTAGATTATTGTAGCACAAAAGAGACCTTCGGCAAACTTCTTCTTAGCGTGTGGATGGCAAAAATATAGTTTTTTTTTTCCTTAAATTTATTTGGCCCAAAATTCAGCAACGCGGATAGCATTCGCCGGCAAACTAAATTCGTTTATCATAATTCGACATTTAATTAAATTGATAATTTTTCTTTTTTTTAGTAGGAAACGCATTGAAACGGTTTATTGTTTTTTGTTACTAAGAATGCATAATTATGCATTATACAGTTTTTTTTGTTTAGGAAAATCAGTGCTGGTTTAGTCGGCAATATGTTCAGTCAAAATAAACATGATGAAATCGTAACGTTGTTTGATTTCTTAGAAGGGCTCATCAACCCTTCACAGTACCTACCTACAAGATGCGCAAATGAATTCTCCGATCTGTCTTCAGGGTTGTTTGGCCCAAAGATGTTGTTGACGGGATCTGTCTAAATTCCGGTAGATATAAGTAGGTAGATACATGCCTCTTCTTCTCATGTCACAATGAAAATCAAAATAGCTCGTATCTACTGTGTGGCAGAGTTCAGCAGTCAGCAGGATGGTGCATAGCCTCTGCACTCGGAGATTAACTGCTTCGGTGGTCTCGTGTTTGCAAGCGCGGCTGCTGAGCCTGGGGTCCTTTTTTTTTTTTTTTTTTGAGGATGGGAAATCGTCAAGGTGGATCAGAAGGGAGTGTCAGACTTTTACTGACTAAAACCCACCCGTGTTCCTTCCTTAGCCCTTTATGTTCCAGTTCAGCGGTAAACCCTTTCGGATGGTCCCGCTACCCAGCCTGGGGTCCTGCGTTCGATTCCCAGGTCGGGCAAAGTGTTATTAGGTTGTTTCATTAGGAGTTTCTTAGTAACAGCCCGGAATTTAGAAGTTGCCGTTGTGATACCCCCGAGCTTCGGAAAGCACGTTAAGCCGTTGGTCCTGCGCCTCTCTCTCCGGTCGAGTTGGATTACGTGCCGTCCCATCGGACTATGAGAGTAAGAGATGAGAGAGAGCATCATGTGTGCGCACACAGATACTCTCCCGCGAATATCTCCCGCGCCTAAGGCTAGTCTCCATTGAGATTGCCCGTCATGGCCAAAATACGGTCTGGAGGGCTATTTCTCGGGGATTAGGTACTTAGGATAGTCGTGACACATGACATGTGACACCACGTGATAGTTTCAGTTGTATAGAAAAAAGTCCTTATTATTATTATAAGTTTGTGTTGTCTCACTGCAGGCCAAAGACTTATAATGATAATAAGGACTTTTTATACTTTTCATCGCCTTACCTTCCGTCTTTCCACTTTTCTCGGTCTACTGCGATTGTGGACCAATCCGATTTTATAAACAAAAACTAAAATAACAGACTATTTGATAAATATACAAAAAAAAACAATATACTACTCCTAAGTTTATTAAAACTATTAGGAAACTAAAATATGGCGCCGAAAGATTCCGACGTTCCGAATTTTAGCTATAATGTTAAAACTAAAATTGATTATTCAAACCAATACCTATTGATGAATGTGACAAGACAGTTTGAAAAAAAGTGATCTCATTAATCTAAAATAACTAGTGTAACCTATAAATTAATCGCTTCAGTGACAAATTAAATGAAGTGATTTGATAATAATCTCAAGTGATCAAACCACACAACAAATTTTCGTAATAAATGATTGTAAAACTTTTGGTCTAGTGGTCACATGTCATGCGCTATTGCGCTGAGCCTGAGGTCCTGGGTTCGATTCTTGGGTCGGGCATAGTGTTATTTGATCTTTCCATCTGGAATTTCTCAGAAGCAGCCTGGAGTCTGGAATCCTGCCCAGTTGATGGCAATAGGCTACTGTTACATGGGACCTAAACATAACTGGCGAAATGTGGGTGTACTGTGGGCCCCAAGTCTGCTATTACAATAGTGTCTATTCTATTTTTCTCTATGGCAATGGTGCCGATGTCGACAATTCTTCTGCCAATGTCAGATATGATATGAGAAAACGTGCGGTGAAAACAAAAAAAAAAAAACTTAAAATTCTATATCCAATACTAGTTCAGAATGGTCTATCATTGACTTCATAATTGTTGATTTTGACAAGTTTGGTAATCTACTAACATAATGGCGTCATTATGACTTTCCAGTGGTCACACTCCATTGAAAGAAATGGCATAGAATGGTAATCTCGTACATAATGATAAATGAATGACTGACTTACATAAAACACTTGACTTGTATAAAAAACTAATAAATAATATGTAAAAATATATATAAATGAAATCTGGCATAAATAAAGTAGTGGTAGTTTTTCGAAAATCATTTCTGTTATTGGGTTTTATAATAATGGCAATACGACAATGTCGTTATGACACAATTCTTTTACGAGACCATTGACCGACCAATAATGGCCATAAGAATTTAGCAGATTACGAACTTTAAGCAAAATAACAATGGGATGGGAATGGGATCGTGTTGGAATGACGAAGTTATAAATATAGCAGACTTGGGGCCCTGTAGACGCACCTCGATCTCCTACAGCGAATACTTACAGGTGTGATGTTATGTGTTATTAATTTATCATAAAACTGACTAGACATTTTTTTAGGTATTCCCGTAATTTAATACACAGTTACTTTGCGTCCGTGAGTATATCCGTATGGCAAAAACGTTGCTATGCATAATTAATTAATTTCAATTTCAATTCATTTATTTCAGACAATGTCCATGGTCCAAATACACATATTCCTGTCCTTAAAAAGATATGTGTACAAATTTCGAAAGACTACTTTGATCTTCGTTCCAGGGAAAAAGGCATTTGGTATAGAACAATTCATTCACAACTTTCATATTCACCTTGGATTGATAAGTGTTTTGTTACCAGGGAGGACTTAACCATATTATTAAGGCTTCGTTCAGGACATATGCCTCTCAATAAATTCGGTTTTATGATGAAAAAGTTAACATCACCTGTTTACAGTACGTGTCACGAAGATTATGACACGTATCATATTTTGATGAGATGTGTCCGGAATCAATCGCTCAGAGCACAAATTGGCGTGCATAACATTAACCTATCAAACCCGTTATAGGAAAATATAACTGCTATAATAAATATGGTTAAGTTCGCCTTGAAGAACCAGACCCAGAACCTAGCTGTAAAAAGCACTAATCTATATCTATACTTATAATAAATCTGTAGAAGTGAAAATTCTGTACATTGAAAATATCAAAAAAATAAATGGCAGGGGGTGTTACTAGACCGACACCGAACCCAAAAATGTGATTAAAAATTTATTTGTCTGTCGGTCTGTCTGTCTGTCTGTCAGTTTGTTCAGGCATCACGCAAAAACTACCGGTTCGATTACGATGAAACTTGGTATAATTATTCTTTAATATCCTGGGCACCACACTGGGTACTTTTTATGCCGGAAAAGTATCTTCTAAATATATATAAAACTCAAAGGTGACTGACTGACTGACTGACATAGTGATCTATCAACGCACAGCCCAAACCACTGGAGGGATCGGGCTGAAATTTGGCATGCAGGTAGATGTTATGACGTAGGGATGCCTACGTCATAACATCTACCTGCATCTGCTAAGAAAGAATTTTGATAAATTCTACCCCCAAGGGGATAAAATAGGGGATGAAAGTTTGTATGAAAAATCTTATTCCTTGACTTAATAAACTTGAAACTTAGCACGAATACTTATCTAAATAAATTATGAAGATTGTCAGTTTTTTTTTCTTCTAAACTACCCCCTAATAAGGGATTGGGGGGTTTCAAAGTTTGTATGGAAGAATTTTAGCGCGCAGTCCGGTTGACTCGAAACTCAGTATTTATACCTAATATTGAAAGTAAAGAATAATGTGTATCAGGGTTTTTTGAAAATCTACCTTGACGGGCTGAAATGGGGTAGTAAATTTTTCAGGGGAGGATTTTACTGCATGGCTTGATTAACTCGAAAATTAGTATAAATAATCTTTGAGTCAAGTTATGAATACATCCCAAACGATTTTTTTTATATTCCACCCCTGTGGGGGTGAAAAGCGGGGATACAGTTTACATGAAAAATCTTATTCATTTAGTTAATAAACTTGAAATTTGCCTAAGTAAGTAATAAAGTTTATCATTGTAAGTTTTTCAAAGCTACCCCTCAAAGGGGGATATAGGAGTGTTAAGTTTATGTCGAAGAAATTGAATGCGCGGTCTGAGTAACTCGAAACTCAGTATTGATACTTTTGACAGAAAATAATTAATAATAAATATGTAAAGTTGTCGAAAATATACCACTGACGGGACAAAAACGGGTAATTCGGTTTTTAAGGGGAGGATTTGAACTTGAAACTGTATGTTACATTTTCACGCCTAAACCACTGAACTTCTGATTTGGCATAGATATAGATGGCATCCTGGGGAAGCACATACTTTTATCCTGTTAGCACGTTCCCGTGGGATAATTTCCGACCTCCACGCGGGCGAAGCCGCGGGCAGAAGCTAGTGTTAATATAATTCTATATACAGGGTGTCCCAAAAGGTTACGTAGCTGGGAAGGGGGGTGATAGGGGTGGTCACAAGGGTCACCAGAAAAATAAAAAAATAAATCCCCTCTGGGTATTTAAAAAAATAAATGGTTATTGACGATTACATAACAGCATTTTCTTTAATACAGCAATATTTGTAGGTACAGTTAGCAAAATAGCCCCACAAGGTGTAAAATTTTTAGTTTAAAAAAAAATGCCATTTATTTTTTTAAATACCCAGAGGGGACTTATTTTTTTATTTTTTGGTGACCCTTGTGACCACCCCTATCACCCCCCTTCCCAGCTACGTAACCTTTTGGGACACCCTGTATAAAGCGTCATATTCGCATTTAGCGTAAAAGCTCTTTAAATAAGATTTAAAAAAAAAACTAATAAAACATTAAAATAAATCAAGAAACAAAAATTAGACAAACATTAGAAATAATAATAATAAAAACAATCAAAAATAATAATATAATAAATAATCATAATGAGACAAAGGTGACTCCTTTGACGAAATACGGAGATGAATTTTCTATAGACAAGAATCCAGGTGACACGTTGAACTAAGCCGCCTGCGGGCTTTTGCGTGAAAACTTATTTTCATTAACCAGGGGCTAGTGGCTAAGTAATACAGCCGCACGGGTCGATTGATCAAGTTAAGCTACGCTTGTCGTGGTTGGTCCGTGGATGGGTGACCATCTCTATCTATCGAGGCACGGCGAGGTGCAACCCTGCCGTGCCTCGAAAAGCACGTTAATCTTTGGTCCCGGCTATTATTCGTGGATCTTTGACAGTCGTTACGGGTCGTCAGAAGCCCGAAGTCTGACAACCAGTCTTACCAAGGGGTATGATACTATTACCCAATAACTGGGTTGTGGAGGTCAGATAGGACTGTCGCTCCATGTAAACACTGGTGCTCAGCTGCGTCCGGTTAGACTGGAAGTCGACCCCAACATAGTTGGGAAAAGACTAGGCAGAGGATGACTTACTTTCATTTACCAGAAAAAAAGAAAGCACCTACCTATCTGCTTGTATTGAAAAAGAAGGTCGTAAAATAACAAAAATAGTATAATATTGTCTTTAACAGTATGATTGGCAACCCTAACCTCACTTCCTGTCCGCCTGGCGCCAGTGTGGGTGTGGGTTGTGCCGACACCATGCCCTGAGAAAAACTTTTCTATAATTGATATTTATTTCTCTTAAAAAGGTACAATTGTTAGTTCGTAAGTTAGTACAAGTTACAGCAAGATTTGAAGACCTTTGTGAGAACTGGGGTCTATACCTACTGGGTTCGGGATCTGTGCGGTAGATCTCCAGGCTCACACTTTCTTAAATTACAATGGTAATTTTTTTTTTGCACGTACATAGTTCCTTCCTACCTCTTGGAACACCTCTTGAGTAGTCTAGAGGGTGGAACTTCCTGCCGGGGTCTGTTTCCTGTTCACTCAATCATCGCCTTACCACAACACAAACACGTGCCTATCAACGGTAAAAAAAATCTCAAGGCATCTAAGTGTGAACTGCCTTGACTCCACTTGACGGCAATATTAAAACCTAGACTTTACATTTCCGGCACCAATCTATCAATTAGAACCAAAAAATCGAAATGGTCAGGCACAGATTTGAAAGCATAATTAGCCTATAGGTAATTTTCCTATTGCTAGGACACAGGCCCCCTCTCTTCGAGAAGGAGTGGGCTATGATTATAGCCCAGTACTACGCGGGCCCAGTGCAGATTGGTACATTACATGACACATGTCTTCGAATTTTTGGTTCAACGACATGCCAGTTTCCTCTCGATGTTTTCCTTCACCGTTCTAGAGCGGTAGTGATGAAATAAATTACACAAAGTAAAGCGCTTGCCTGGGTTCGAACCCATGACCAACAACTCGTAGGTAAGTCGGGGCCATTGCCACACTGCTCTCTCAAATTTGAAAGTTAGGTTTTAATTTTTGATTTGTTATTTTGAAGGTTAATCGTAATACAATAGAGCTGAAATAATTCGTAAATAGATTATCAAATTACTTTCAGTTCGCAACAAAAGTTGATGTTAATAATGTAATATGATAATTCATAATGTTGTTTTGATTCTGAAAAGGCGACCCCTACGAGGCGAGATAGAGAATGGTGAAAGGTGTAGATAACACTACACCAAATGCTACACCAAATATGAGTTGCAGACGAATACCTCCAGTGCGACTGCTGAGAGAATGCGTTCTTGACACCTGTCAGTTTCATACAAAAACTGCGTGTTTGCGAATTTGATATTAATTCGTTACATTATTTATTTATTTACATTTATTTACTAGAATTGTCGCACTGACAATTGTCAGGAACGCATTCTCGCGACGGCTGTACGTTAGGTTATAGATAATAGTTGAGTCAATCTGCCTACTTAACCTTTTCCCAGCTATTTTAGGGTCCACTTCCAGTCTTACCAGATGCAGCTGAATACCAGCACTTATTTTACATAGAGCAACTGCCTATCAGAAATCCACAACCCATTTACTGAGTAACATTTATGATACTGGGTAACAAATGGTTGTCAGATTTTTTGGCTTCTGACTATCCGTAACGACTGTCAAAGACGTACGAGTGACGGAAGGACGTATGGGGCTCGGTCATGGTCACCCATCTACGAACTGACGGCGGCAAGCGTAGCATAACCTTCGATCGACCGTGTGGCTGTTATTATTTAGCAATGAAAATTAATTTAACATAATAACTTGACATGCTTTTTTAAAAATATAAATAAAGTGTTAGTCTGTAAGCTCCAGAAATATGAACACAGCAATTCTTGCGATAAGTACCCAACTAAGGAGTCGAAACTATCTCCACAACAAATACATTACAGATAAATCAGTGATCTAGCTACGAGAGCAGCACTCCTGCACCTCACAATTCGTGTGCACAGCATGTGCATAGCCCGGAGTTTGGAAGTTGGCGATGTGATCGTGTCAAGCCGTTGGTCCTGCGCCGACCTGACCTATTTTACTGACATTTACACATAATTAGGAAAAACGAAAATTTTATCAGCCTAGGGTAATTTAGGAACAGTCACATGCTGGTTTAACGTTACCTTACCAACAATATTGACTCATTTGCGTCAAAACAATAAAATAAAAAAAATATGAGAAATGGGTGCCTCATGATTTGACTGATCTGCAGAAAGAAACGCATGTTGAAACTTGTTTTGCCTTGTTGAACCGATACAGAAATGAAGGAATATTGGATCGAATTGTGACATGTGATGAAAATCTCTCTCCGATCGTGTCGGATTGCCTTCCCATCGGACAATGAGAGTGAGGATAAATCTTAAAGGGAAATATAAAAATCTTGTAGGTATTCATTAAAACTAGCATTGACTACGATTATTTTAAATAGTTGTAATTTATTGTAAATAATTAACTTTGTACAAGTACTTACAACATACCAGCAATCATAGAAAAATTACCGTAGCGATGACAGATTTATTTACAAAGTATTTAATATGGACGTGTAATTAATTAAAAATATTATCGTTATTTTATTGAAACATGTGTTAACTATAATAAAATACATTACAGACATTATTACATGACGTCTACGACATCTCTGCGCTGTGAAATCTTGTAATTGTAGCGGAGTTTTAATTAGTCGCACTTTTCCTCGAAGTAGCGGTAATACCTGGTAGGTATTGTTAACAAGAATCATTTTATCGAGAATCCTGGACTTGGGAGCTTTTATAACCACTAAGAAGTACTGTATTGGCAGCCTTGTTCTATCCAATGCTGTATATAGGCCCCCTCCTCCTCCATGTTGTGCCATGCATCCCTAATCTGTGCGAGTCTCAAACAGAAGGCCAATTACCGTAATTAAAAGCGTTAAAAATCTAGTCGCTGTCTTATCTCAGCGACCATCAATGTCAAATACTTTTCAAAAATGTATAGGGAAATTAAAAAAATACCTCTTTTTGACAGAAACTGAGATCAGACTGTGAACGCTCTTAAAATTACGAGAATTGCCCCTCGGGTTTATCCCGCGGTCTTCTGAATGTCATCCACCCATCTGCAGTTGGTCTGCACGGCACTCCTTCTACCCTAAGCTACTCTCTTCCGTCTCCCGGCAGCCATTTAGTAATGGCTCTACTACTCCACCTGTCATCACTACATCTAGTCAAGTGTTCTGCCCCCCTTCATTTCAGAGCCGCTACCTTATTTCGACATCTTTCCAATTAACAATTAGACATCGTGCTATCGATGACACCACGTGATAGGAAATTAAAACTACAGGTTTGATTCGTAATATAAATATGTTTCACACCTACACAGGGCCTTTTCTGTGCAAGCTCGTTCCACCGTAGATCTCATCCCTGACTCTGGGCTGGATTGAGGTAAAGAGTGAGCCCATTGTCAATAAAAAAAATAAAAAAACAGGGACTCTGAATTTTTTTTTTGTGGGATCGTGGCTAAATAATAACAGCCGCACAAGTCGATCGGTCAGGCTAAGCTACGCTTGCCGCGGTTGGTCTGTGGATGGGTGACCATCTTTACATACCGAGACCCCTCCGTGCCTCGGAAAGCATGTTAAGCCGTTGGTCCCGGCTGTCATTCGTGGATCTTTTACAGTCGTTACGGGTAGTCAGAAGCCCGAAAGTCTGACAACCAGTCTTACCAAGGGGTATCGAATAAGTGCTGGTATTCAGCTGCATCCGGTTAGACTGGAAGCCGACCCCAACATAGTTGGGAAAAGGCTAGGCAGATGATGACAGGGACTCTGAAATTTTGGGACAGTCCCCTTAAGTAGGAGATAGATAAGATTTCTCCAAATATATGGAAACAAATCTTGACCTTTCAAGTAGGTATTGTTTTATTCGACATAAATCAAGCCACTTCGAACTTCTAATATCAAACTAATATTGATTATGCCAACCATACTGGCCTTACTGCCACTAGCCTGTACCTACTTATACATATACCTGTAGGTAGGTAAGTAGTTGTCTACAATTAAACAGAACGTGACAAGGTATCAATTACAAATGCATTATAGTAGTGTAGCTGTAGGTATTAACTATTATTGTATATATTGCCTGTGATACCTTGTTTAACAGTAGTATACATTTTAGATACCTAGGTACAGGAACAGAGGACAGATCACAAGACAGTACAAATTTAATCATGGAGATCGATCACCTCACTAAATTGTTACACCCATAGATAATAGATATCCGTCCTTTCCCAGACGGTGTAAAATATATGCAAAACCAAATATTTTATATTGCTTACTATAATGTAAGCAGGTAGGTACGTAAGAGTATCATATTCTGTCTTTGAATTAAATTGTAGAAATAAAGGATGTTACAGATTAGAGCAGGATTCATTCCGAATGCAATGTGAAATATTTACATCTTATTAAAATTGACATAACAAAATGAACTACTAACTACTTATAAAAGATTAGTTCGCGTAATGGACACCTTCCTTTGCAATGTCCAAATGTGTCTTAATAAACAATTACCAGTCATCTTAAAGCGCACAGATTACGATAACCATCGAAGGTTGCTTCCTGATAAAGTCTAGACATTTGACAGGTCATTGCCAATCTAACCACGAAGAACACCGGGGCACCTAGCTCATTTGTACTCTCACAGCACGTGGCCCTATTCGCCCAAGGCCATTTAGTAGTAAGACAGAACAATTTGCATGGTTTACTTTCTAGTGGTATAGTTACGGGGATCTAAGCTCAAGTTAGTTTTTTTTTTAAGAGGAAACGCGGGGGTTTTTTTTTTCTATAGAGATGCTCTCGCCTGTTTTCTATCTGGTTAATGACCATATGGCTATGATTTTTTACAGAATAATAAATTTTAGTTACTTGTATGTCCCTATGTTTTCCTTTTTGATAATACATTATTTTTATAAGCACTAGAACCCTCAAAAAATGCTCAAAATTGCCTATTTAGACCGCTGTTAACAGAGGCCTAGGGTACAAATTTGACAACTATTAATGAAAAAAGGAAAACATGGCGACATAGTATATATCCTTCTTATCCAGTTTATGAAATATCTTTAAATTGGTTCAATATTGGTGGAGAAAATAGGGGAGAGCCAAACCTCGAAAATGTGACTTTTTACTTAGGCTATTCAGTCGGATCTGCAGTTGTCCTTATCGCACGAATTAGAGGGCGATAGGCAGAGGCGAGAGGGCAGAGCGACAGCGATAGTTTCTTCAAATACCTAATTTTCAAAAGTCTTTCCGCCCGCATTTCCTCTTAATTGGTCTCGCAGTCATCCCTGCCTCTGGGCTGGATTGAGGTCAAGAGTGAGCCCATTGTCAATAAAAAAAAAAAGTTAACCTGTGAAGTTGTCGTCTGTTTAACCGGGCTTGCCTGTGGATGCCTCAATAAACTAAGGCCTCCAACAAGGGCTTAAAAACTAAAAAAAACTAAGCGCCACGCGCCTCGCGCGACTATACACGCTAAGGGCACCCCCTGTGGGGTACGGACTTCGGCTTAGGGGCGTTAATGGGAGAAAGCAGCAAGGGACAGGCTGGATCGGAATTGTTTAGGGACGAATTTTACTTATGTAGGTCTACTTTACTCACTTTGGTGTATCTATGTTTAATCTTTTAATTGCAGTTGAGGGACGGTTCCTTGGAACAGCCGGTCGATTCTGTAAAAATCTCACCGTGGAAACTCAAGTGAAGTGAGCTTGATGTAAGTGGTCAGTAGTGTCAATCCCTAGCATTATTTGGAATGACAGCTCACTCCACACTCACTTCACCTAAGTTTTCACGGTGAGATGGTTACAGAATCGCACTGCAGTTCTTTACAGGTCCCCCGACTTCGCTGAAAAGATTGGATTTCAGTTTTCCACTTTTGGGAACAATGGCGGTTTAATTGCATAGTAAATATTATAATCTAATTAGTATTTATCTTGTGCCCATTCAACACTAAAATCTTTTAGCTTGTTTTTAATATTTTAGTTTAATTTTTAAATTCACTTTTTGATAAATGATAAATGATAAATGATTTTATTTTTGTAAGTAGGTTTGTACAAACACTTTTACACGTCAATCATATTTTAAACTAGATGAGGTCGGCGTTTCCTATCTGACTAGTCTGAGAAGAAAGGCCGAAACAAACTCAGACGTCACAGTCTCTTTTAAAGTCCAGACATAATCTTGGTCAGATCATATGAAGACCATGTAGGTCGATGTCTGAGATGGTCTTTTGAGGAAAGAACCACACAGATTGAGAGGACCTGTCCAGTCAGTGCACGCATTTGTCAGAAATCGTGCAGCTCAACTCAAAACTTAAGGAGCTCAACGATCCGACGAACAATACCAAAGAAAGGACATTTGGGTAGGCCACATTAATTACTCAAACTGCCAGACCATGACAAAAACTAAGAGAACAGAGAGAAGAATAATATAAATACAATGACCCACATAGTCTTCACATTCACAATAATTAAAATAATATAATACTTTACTAAGTAAGCAAATGTCATAGTATATATAAAATTCATTAATGTCAGTGTATATAAAAAAAAAAAAAAAAAAACAACAACAAAACAGAGAAAAACAAAATAAAAACATTCAATATGTAAAAAATAAAAAAAATTTGGAAGCAGCTTAATCCCAAGCCTTTTTGTCCTCGATATAATCCTTAACGGTATAAAAGGCTTTCTGGCACAACTTACGTTTAATAAATGATTTGAATTTATTAAGGCTTAGATCTTGAACTGGGCTTGGAACTTTATTATAAAAGCGTATACATTGGCATCTGAACGAGCCACCTATTTTCTTGAGCCTTGTTGTAGGTACAACAAATTTGTGTTTGTTCCTAGTATTTATATCATGGATATCACTGTATTTTTTAAACAATTTTATATTTTTATGGGCATATAAAAGATTTTCATAAATATATTGAGAAGGCACAGTCATAACATTAATCTCTTTAAATTTGTCTCTGAGCGAATGTCTCGGACTCAGTTTATAAATTGAACGAACAGCTCGCTTCTGCAAAACAAAGATAGTCTGAATATCAGCGGCATTTCCCCACAATAGAATACCGTATGACATTACACTATGAAAATAGCTAAAGTACACTAAACGGGCTGTCTCTATATCAGTTAAATTACGAATTTTTCTAACAGCGTATGCTGCGGAACTTAGCTTTTTTGACAATTTATCTATATGTGGACCCCACTGAAGCTTAGCATCCAAAGTTATGCCCAAGAATACTGTGCTGTCTTCAGGATTCAATTCTTCGCCCTTTATCAACACATTAGTTTTCACCTGCCTAACGTGAGGTAGCGTAAACTTAATGCATTTAGTTTTTTTCTCGTTTAAAAGTAAATTATTAACATTGAACCAGTGGACTACTTTAGAGATAGCGCTATTTACATCGTCAGTAACCTGCTGCTGACGTTTAAGTTTAAACAAAAGTGAAGTGTCATCTGCAAACAACACTATATCATGATTATCCTTTATGAGGTACGGCAAGTCATTTATATAAATAAGAAACAAGAAAGGACCAAGAATTGAGCCCTGTGGGACTCCCATTGTTACTATGGATCCGGGAGATCTTTTTCCATTAACGTCAACGCTCTGAATCCTCTTACTCAAGTATGAGGTAAGAAGATCCAGAGCAGTGTTCCGGATTCCGTAGTGGCGGAGTTTCCTGATTAAAGTTTCGTGAAGAACGCAATCGAATGCCTTGGACAAATCACAAAAGATGCCCAAGGCATCGCATTTGTCTTCCCATGCATTATAAATATGTCCTATAAGTTCAACACCGGCATCAGTAGTTGAACGACCCCTTGTAAAACCGAACTGTTTGCTATGTAATAGTTTGTGTTTATTAAAAAATCTTTGCATTTGATCTAAAATTAATTTCTTAAAAATTTTACTAAAGGTAGGTAGTACAGAAATAGGTCTATAATTTGTAGGGTCTGATGTACTACCTGATTTAAACAAAGGTATTATTTTACTATTTTTCATAAGGTCAGGAAACTCCCCACTGTCAATACAACTATTAAAGATAAGAGCTAGAGTAGGTGCTACAATGTCAATAATAGACTTAGCAACTTCTACAGAGTTACCCCACAGATCTGCAGTCTTTTTAACATTTAAAGTGTGAAAGGTTTTAATTATATCTCTACAGTTAATATGTTCAAAATTAAATTCCGAATCACAACCATTAACATTTTCCTTAAGCAAAGACTCAGCAACAGAAGGTGATGAGTTTAGGGATTTAGTAGTTGAAACGGGAATATCTGAAAAGAAATTTTCAAATGCCTCGGCGACTTGTGAGTCGGATTTTATTATGTTGTCATTTATAGACAGGCTGTAGTCAGTATTTCGATTACTAGATCTTCCCGCTTCACTATTAATAATAGACCAGGTCGTTTTAATTATATTACTGCTGTTTTTAATCTTTGAACCCAAATAACGTGACTTGGCCATATAACAGACTTTTTTAAATAATTTTGAATAATTTCTAACATACAAATTAAATTCATCAGTGTTAACATAAGACCTTTCATTGTACAGTTCATAGAGCCGTGTTCTACTTTTATGAATACCAATGGTAGCCCAATCACTGAAAGATGCGTTACTATTAACCGAGATACTCTTGGGTATAAAGGTAGAATCAAATTGTTTACAGTATATATTAAAAAAAGTATCATATAGATGATTAGGATCAGCATGAGTTGACAAAACTGGTAATTTATTAATGAGTTTAACTTTAAAAGCCTCCAAGCGACTTGCAGTTTTGGGGTTAACAGTGATAACCTTTTTAGCCACTTTTTTGTTTTGGTTTTGAATAGTAATTTTTTGCCCGCAATGATCAGAATCTAATAAATTTATAATTTCTTTGTGGCTTGGTATAATATCTGTGTAAATATTATCTAGGCATGTGGCACTAGTAGGTGTTATTCTTGTGGGCTCCAAAAATAGGTTTACAAGATTGTAGGACTGAAACAGACTTATAATTTTACTACAAGAACCTGAGTTTTCTAATAAATTGACATTAAAATCACCGCAAATGATAACGGACTTGTTTGAGTTACAAATCCTGTGTAACACTTCATCCATTACCTTTTCAAAGCAGTCATACAATCCTGAAGGGGGTCTGTACACGCTTAATACAACCAAGTGCTCCAATTCTATACAGGCAATTTCAACTGTACGCTCAACAGATAGGCTCACAATATCGGTACGATCTTTAAATTTGAGCTGGTTACTTACTAAAATTAAAGAGCCACCATGGATAGCATTTATTCTGCTGAACGAACTACCAACCTGGTGATTATTAAAATTGAACAAGAACTGGTGACTTTTCAGCCAATGTTCTGTTATACAAAGAATATCAATACTATTAAAATTCATAAATAATTCTACTTCTAAATCTTTGTTCATAAATCCTTGAATATTTTGATGCACCAGGTTGATACTATTTACTGTTTCTAAACTTTTTATTGAGCTATTTTTGCAATTTTGTACATTATTGCTAGAGATTGCCTCTATTGTCTTAATTTCTAATTTAAATTTTGACAAGGAAGGTGTGTTTTTTTTTGTTGTCCTTATTTATATTAATCGTAACCTATACTAAATCAATCTAGTGCTTACTTGAACCTATAAAGATTTACGTAGGTAGTAGTGACATGTTTCAGGTGGGTTTTAATGATGTAAGCTATTCTGTGTATCTATTTTCCTATAATTCAAAGTACTTGACATTTCAGCTTTTGGTATGAAATATAAACTTGTTAACATTACCATAACTTCATTAAAGTGACAAAAACTGAAATTAATATTAATTAAATTATTTATTTATTCATAATTTATATAGTTGTACTGAGATACAGTTTGAATATAACAAAATATAATTTTGTCTAGCTAATTTAGACACACAGTGCACACGTGTATTAATGCCTTAGGCATTATCTACGGGCCTGCGGGCGGAGAGTAAAGAGATGTCAGCAAAGTGACGGGGCCCCACAGGGAAAAGCCTGCCAGGGTAGCGGGAACATCCGAAAGGGTTTACCGCTGCCCTGGAACATAAAGGGCTAAGGAAGGAACACGGGTGGGTTTTAATCAGTAAGAGTCTGACACTCCCTTCTGCTCCACCCAGAGCGGGAGGAGTCATTTGATGATTTCCCATCCTGAAAAAAAAAAAAAAAAAAAGAAAAGGCATTATCTACAGGTGAGACACAACACAAATGACAGGTGCATTTATCATAATTTTGTTAGTCAACGCTTTTTAAACATAATGATTTTTAGAAACATCAGAATCAGGCTCCCTCTTAATTTTGTATAAACTCCACAGGATAGGTACCTATAGGAACAATATGAAATACTGAGTACACATTTTAACAAACAAAAAGCAGTTTAATCTGATCTCTTATTCATTAAATACTAACCTTTTTCGAACTCATAGTGAACAAACAGTATAGGATACGAAATGGAAAATGAAATTTGCTTCATCACTGCGACTTTCAGGGAGCTTCTAGCCTTCGTCCTCCTAAACCAGACTTGGACAAATAATGCGAAAATTTTCAATAGTATATTCTAATTTAGTAAGTACGTACAATAACTCATTTATCTACTCATGCATATGTAGGTATTACCGGTGTTACCTATGCATAACAACACGTAACGTTTGCTTTTATTATGACGTAACTAAGTAAAATACCGGTTGACAACAGTCGAACCATTACCTACTTGCCGACATACTATTTTTAGGCTTAAATTAGGTGGTGGAGTAATATAAGTGATTACAAATTATTTCCTTTATCTGATTGGGTGTACTACTTCGTTAATTGATTTCAAAGGTGTAACTTTATAAGAAGTTATAGGTACAGTTTAACATTGAACCAGTGCCTTTTACTTTATATAATTTTATTTCTGGAAAGATTGTTTATTAGGTATCTGGGTTCCTTCAAAGGTATGTTTATTAACACACAAAAGTACGAACAGAGGCGGACTTAATGCCATAGTACTCCTTCACACATTTTAATGAAAGCTTAAAAGAAAGAAAAAGGGACACCCGGATGGAACGAAGTATAACTGGCTTGCTTTCTGTAAGAGAGAGAGAGAGAGAGACAGAGAAACACGCGCACGCCGCACGCCGGACGGCTTACAACTATAGCAAAAAGTGTTGTTCCAACTTTTGGTCTTAATTTTTTCCGTCTAGCCCCCTTTCGCAACGCGCGATAAGGAACTTCGTTCCAATTATGTTTATTTGCGATGAACATGACAACTGGCTATACAACACAGCCAACTTTCAATCAAGCCTATCGCACTATCCACAGCAGCACTGCTGGAAAAAGACATCTCCCAAGTCCCCAAAACACCCATCTCTCCGCATCCATGCCATGGTTTTAGCATCCATATCTTCCGCATCCAGTCGGCTACAAACTTTCACGAAAATGTATAATATTATACCTAGAACAAAGAATAGTTATTATTAAGTACACTATATTCCACAACTAGTATACAATTTCGATAAATTAACGCAATACATGTACAATTTTATTTCTATACAAACTGCCACAGCCTCAAATCGAACGTTTTGGCCAGGCTATAATTTGCAATTAAGATTTATGAACTGGACAACACTGTTTTAAAGGCATTCGAGGTGCGTAGTTATTGCTCAAGTCACGCCACAGTTACGCATTATATAAACAAATGAAAAGCTATTAGGTACTTACACGTTTTAAAGTTAGTAAGCTTTATTTGTAAAACGAGTTAGTATGTAATAATTTATTTACTAAAAGACTTAGCCTAGGTATTGTAACATTAGTGGTGTTTTAATAAGGGATGAGTGTGTCTATTACAGATGAGAGCTCCTGCCCTTAAAACTAGGAATATCCTATATCTTGAAGGAGAGTGTAATTTTAAGGGATTGACACGTTTTTACAAAATATTCATAATTGCGTAATAACTCTGATGCTAATATACATATTTATTGAAAGGGCTTTAAAACTAATTGTGGGGAGTGTTTGCTGTGGAGTTAGACTGGTCCGTTGGAGTGGAGTGGGGGTGGTAAACATAGTAGAAATGAAAAGTTAGGTATTTTAGTTGTTAAGGCGGTTCACACACTACAACGCGCCACGCGACGGGACGCAGATAACGCGCCCACGCGCGTGATTTCTTACATACAAATTCAACAAAAACGCGCTTTCGCGCGGGGAATTGGCCTCCGTTTCCCGCGCCCCGTTGCGTGGTACGTTGTAATGTGTGATCCGCCTTAATCGTAGATAAGGCGGATCACACACTACAACGCGCCACGCGACGGGACGCAGATAACGCGCCCCCTCGCGTGATTTTTTACATACAAATTCAACGAAAACGCGCTTTCGCGCGGGGAATTGGCCTCCGTTTCCCGCGCCCCGTTGCGTGGTGCGTTGTAATGTGTGATCCGCCTTAGTTCCTCTGTATCGCAATAATTTAAAGAAGTAAGTTGGCACTCTCATTTTCCTAAAATGGCAGACCGCTTACGGCTTGTAGCTTCGATTTTAATAATAATACCAGCCGGTCAATTCTGTAAAAATCTCACCGTGAAAACACAAGTGAAGTGAGCTTGATGTGAGTTGTCAGTAGTGTCAAACCCTAGCATTGTTTGGAATGACCGCTCACTTCACCTAAGTTTTCACGGTGAGACGGTTACAGAATCGCACTGCTGTCTAATCTGCTGTAATTGCACTATTGTCCCACTGCTGGGCAAAGGCTTCTCATACAGTGAAGGCACGAGCAGTGTTCACCACGCTTGCTCACGGGTTGACGATAGCGATTGACGCACCAATTGTTACCATGGATTCAGTACATGATTCTGAACTAAATAACCGACGAAATTTTTCAACACAGAGTTAGAAAAAAGAAAGAAAGAAAAAGTATTTATTGTGACTCGTACAGGATCATTCATAGTTCAGAATCATTTGGCCCATTTAGCAATAAAAAAAGGGTTCTGTAAAATCGGCAAACTAGATTCTTAATGGTTTTTAACCTAGGCTTAGTAATAGGTACCTTTAGCACCTGCCACTCCGACGCACCTTAGACCTTGCTAGCCCTATTTCAATAACAAACGATCGTAATTATAACTGTTGACATAAACACGCCATGATAAAATACATGCATACCTATTAAATATCTATTAAAGTATTGTGCCTACCCCGTTTAGATTAATTACTAAATCATACCTCGTGACAAGTCTCAATAGCTTTTGAATTAATTATATTCAGTTAGATAACATGTCTAGTTTAAGGTAAAACTCCCCATGTATCTTTGGCGTGACGTGTCCTTGTATCCTCGTTAGTGAAGTGGTCGCAAGCGCGAGTGCAGAGTTTCCAGCAGTGCGATTCTGTAACCATCTCACCGTGAAAACTTAGGTGAAGTGTGCGTGGAGTGAGCTGTCATTCTAAATAATGCTAGGGATTGACACTACTGACAACTCACATCAAGCTCACTTCACTTGAGTTTTCACGGTGAGATTTTTACAGAATCGACCGACAGCCTACAGTCATTGGTTCGACCCCTAGCGGTTTTCCAATAGGAAAATTTTGTTCTACTATTAATAAAAATAAGTTTAATCATAGAATAAGCCACGCTATACCTACCAAAATATTTAAGACGCGCGTTTTTAGTTACCTACTTATTCTTTAGTGCGTACCGATTGGAGAAAAGAAGAACAAGGCTCTAAGCCAATAACAAAAAGACAAGGTTTTGTGATAACAGTAAAAAAAAATGTGTGGGGCCAGGGGACTCCCGGCAGGAACGTAGTTCAAAATGAATACCCATGAAGAAAAATTTTTTTTTTTTGCAATCGCCATTTTGCATTTTTAAAGCTATTTTTCTCTCTCGTTCTGACTCTTTCTATTATATGTAATAAAAAGTCGCATAGCATAACGCTTTTTGGTTACGTGATTTTACGATTTCACCCAGTTTACTCCTGCCGCAAGCTCCGTTAAAGAACTTCATTCCAAAAAACGATTGCCTAAAAGAACCACTGAGTGGGTTACCCATTAAACGTAAGACGACATCACGGGAAAAGACAACTGTGTGGAAAAGGGAGAGGGAGGCCTTACCCTTCAGTGGCACTACACAGTCTATGTAGTTAGTACCTATTAAAATTAAATAAATCTATATAACAAATTGTACAGTCGCCAAAGGAGATAAGTAACCAGGGAAGTCGGATATAGTTGAAGTTTTGTAAGAAACCGATGGATGTTTGAATTAAATTAATAGAAAACAAACAGTTCATTTATCAAATAAAATTTCATTAAAAAAAATGCATCGGTTTCTTACTAAACTTCAACTATATCCGACGTCTCTGGTTACTTATCTCCTTTGGCGACTGTACATACAATGCAAAAGTCGCATTTCGTGTAGATCTGTCTTTGTGACCGCGTTGTTCTTCTGAACTACAGTGCAGCCGACGAGAGAATGCGTTCTTGACACCTGTCAGGTTCATACAAACGAACACGTCGTGTTTTGCGAATTCGAATTTTATATGCTACTAGTATTGTCGCACTGACATATGTCAAAACCGCATTCTTTCAACGGCCGGACTTAACGCGACAGATTTTGATAATCACCATCTTTTAGAGATTTTATTCCGGAAGGTAAACGTGTATAATTCATTCATAATATTAACTTAAAACAAAGAAATTTCGATATTTTGTCAAAACCATGCGAAGAAGGGGCGGGTCGCTATTGGTCAATAAAACGGTAGGCAAACCCTCAATGCACAAACATGACTCATTTTCTAATTTCTAAGCTCTACGTCTCAATATCAAATTATGTACCCAGGATTTTGTAATAATATCTTGATTTAAAAGATTGTCCTTGGAGTATCTTGCCCGTTCTTCTCCATAGAGATCTACGTTTTGGAATAGGCAGCTTCAACTTTCTGACTAACTGACCGACTATTTAATTTTGAAAATTCAAAAGTGCCTGTAAATTGTTTAATTGAAATAAATGATTTGAGTTTGAGTCTCGTATTATCTTTGTAGTCTAGGCTGTAGGTGTAGACTATTCGTAAGGCCCTAGACAATTGAGTACAGTTAAGTAGTAGTAATTGTAAAGTCAGAAAAAAATATTGTTTATCAAATTGATTACCAACTTAGATTGGGTCGGGGGCTTATGGGACCGGGACCGCGGTCCCGGTTTCCCCTTTAAATATAATAATTATTTTGAGTGGTATTTTAGGACCACATTATCCGTGCCTATATTCAAATCCCAACTGTCATTCTTTGACAGTTATATGAAATGGCTTTATCACAGCAAACGTAGTGTGTCAATTTGATAAATAATCTTTCCTAAGCGTTCCTACAAAGAGATTTAAGATACAATAAATAATTTAATGTCTTTGCGTTCGTTGGTCTAGAATTCTAGATTTAACAAACTTAATTAATTTAAACTTAAATTTAATTGCACTTAAGCCGAATGCTGCATTTGGCTTAAATGCAATTGCACTGCAAAGCAATAACAAATAATTAATCAAATGCAACCTAGGCTAGCACATAGATCCTATAATCTTATAACGGAAACAAATGTCGCTTTGTCCTTACATAAATACTTCATCTAGATTATATTTATTGTAATTGGTAAATAGATAAAATACTGATTAGTTATCTAGCGCAATTAATGAATCAAACAAAGATAAAGAAATAACTAAATTATATTTGCTTAATTCATTAATTAGATACTGCAATTAAAATCAAATGTACGGTTTTTTAAATCATTTTAAGTCATTTCTAGAAAATATGATTAAATTTTTCTATTTAGTGAAATTACTTGGTGTAGAATCTCGACGACTACCTACAGCCAAACTTTTGACAGTAGGTATAATGTATATTAGCCCTTCATCTAACAGCCTAGCCCTTGGAAGTAGCGCTCGCCTGCTGCTGCCGAGGCATCGCTCGCTTTGCTCGCTCGGCTCGCGCGCGGTTGGTCACAGTTCTGACCTAACATAACCCATTTAGTCGAGGTCACACGCAGTAATTAAACCGGGGTGGCTTAGTTACTGCGTGTGACCTGTTCAGCTCGCGCGTGGTTGGTCAGTTTCAACCTAAGCTCTAATGAATATCATTCAACTTTCAAAATTCATTTGACAACACGGTTAGCGCAGTGGCTGAGCGATCGGACTGCTGCGCTGCGTGTCGCGGGTTCGATTCCCGCACAGAACAAATATTTGTAAGTCCTACATGTATTTGTTCTGAGTCTGGGTGTTTTTCTATCTATAATATGTATGTATTTACAAAAAAAAATGTATATAAGTAGTTTATCAAGCCATCTTGTTACCATAACACAAGTATTAGGTTGCTTAGCTTGGGACTAGATGGCGCTGTATGAAATGTCCAGGGATATTATTATTCAGGCCGCTAGTTGAACGGCGCTGTTTAGTAAAAAGGCTAGGCCGTTAACTGAAAGGTTAATTAAACAAGTTGGCTGCGAGAAATATAGACGAAGACGCGAATGCTAACTGCGATACAATTTCATCTACTGCAGACATTTTATGATTGTTCAAATTAATTTGCATAGAATTAAATACAGCGGATGCTTTTCACGTTTTTTGTTATGGAAATCTATCTCCCAAGAACCGACAGACAGAGTTATTTAATTAAAAGAGCAAGTTAATTAATTCCGAAGATTATTCATGACGTATGTATATAATTGATGTTAATGAATGACATCACGGTACATATAATACCCATGACGTGTCATTTGCGTTCCAGAAATGTCATCAGATACCAGGCTTGGAGAATTTGATGACAACAAAACAATTAGGGACAGGTCAGTAGCAAAGTCTTTTCTACGCAGTGTTTTCCATAATTCATTATCGTCATTATGCATCTACGCGCCAACTGTAACCATGAACTGAGCACAAAAATTTTTTACACTAGGCAGTCTATGACTCCCTTGCGTAAAAAAATGTTCATGGATTATTTTTTTTAAAATCTGCTCTTTCATAGTAAGTTGCAATATCTACCTATGCGGTCTAAATGTATGGACATCAAATTTTTTTTTTGTATCTGATTTTAAATTTCAACGCCAACGGTTTGGAATCATGTACTGATTCCATGGTAACAGGTGGAGCGTAGATGTGCCTGCCACCCTGCATAAGGTCATCAGCCGGTCGATTCTGTAAAAATCTCACCGTGAAAACTCAAGTGAAGTGAGCTTGATGTGAGTTGTCAGTAGTGTCAATCCCTAGCATTATTTGGAATGACAGCTCACTCCACGCTCACTTCACCTAAGTTTTCACGGTGAGATGGTTACAGAATCGCACTGCAGAGACCCGTTGTCTGGAAATATCAGATTCCCCTCTATGGCTTTTACTTCTTTATCTTTCAAATTAAATGTAAGCAATAAAATGAAATATATAGAAAACTTTTTCGCAGACTTACAGACTGCAATCTATTAAACGGCTGCCGATTTAAAGATGAAGAAACCTTTCAAAATTATCCGTCATCTTGAGAAGGAGGTCTCACCAGCATTTAGGGTGGATAGCACCTTGGCACGTCTCAGAAACAAGTCAACAAACCAAAGCAAACCAGTGGGTTTGCACTAATCAAATAATTTACCTACAACTGGAAATCTGCATTTTATCTATCTGCCATCTAAACCGTTATCAACTTATAAGTAATTAAGAAATCCAATTAAACTCTAGCCGGATATAAAATCGCTACTCAATCCAAGGCCAATGTCGCTAGAAATTCAAGACAGTCAAGTCTTCAAGCTCTTCGAAGTGATAAGAATTAGTCTTATTTGCCTAATTTACAATGTTCCGACAATTAAGAATCGACTTCCTCGTGTCATTAAAAGATTGCAATGATAACCGCTATCAATTACCATCGGTCGAGGTTACTGTCGTTACTAACCGTTGTCTTTGACACCTAAGGTGTATTAGTCACACCAAGTGCACGTGATGCAATTTTGAATTCCAATTACTAAGCTCGATACATCGTGAGGGCACTATCTCGCGCTCTCCCTAAGAGTATTCTAAGTCCGGAAGCGAAGGGTGGTATCGAGTGGCACAATATCTATCTGAGGTATCATTCCAAACTTCTCAGGGCCATATACTTCTCAGCCTATCGGCACGATAGGTTCGAGAAAGCTAATGGCGTAGCAAAATACCTACCAACCAGCCAACAAGGGAATAGTGTGGCTGCGCCTGGTTTGCCTCTTCTGGATCATATCGAAAAAAAAGGTAGAGAAACGTCATGGCACGAGCCTTCTTTGTATAAGCAAAAGAAGCTATATCCTTGCTTTGAAAAAAAAAACGTGTTTTAATATGCTTAGAAACTCAAATTTTGGACACAGCTTGAGCTTTTAACACTCCCATCTAAAAAGTAAAAAGTAATACAACATAAAAAACTATAAAAATGTAGGTGAATGTCGTGGTTTAATAATAAAAACGTCGACGGGCTCATTCCTCAGTGTTGCATGATATAACGAGAGACCTTCATCACCCTTCTGCATGTTCATTATCCCGTAAAAATATATATTAACTACAGCAGTATGCGAGGTTCCGTACAAAAAGAACAAGATTATATTATAGAACGAGGTTAAGATGTTAAAAGACGCTATCAATTAATTTTAAATATGTTACAGAGCTGCAGGAAACTAGTCAGTGAGACAACAGAAGTTACCCCTTCAAATAAACAATTATTATTACAGAATAATAAAAAGGTATCTTCTGGCAATATAATTAATAATAATAAGAAGAAGCTAAAGGGTGTGCAACATACTTTAAAATTAATTAATCAAAATATCCAAGGTTGCGCTTCCAAATTACTGGAAATAGAATTGTTTTTGGAAAACACCAAGTTTGATGTCATTTGTTTAACAGAGCATTGGTTGAAAGATTATCAAGTAATGTCAATTAATTTTGAAAATTATCGTGTAGTAAGTCATTTCAGCCGACAACATATGATACATGGCGGGTCATTAATATTACTTAAAAATTCGATTAAATCTAAAGAACGTAAAGACATCATCGGGCTGTCTGTTGAACACATCATTGAATTGTCCAGTGTTGAGCTCGATAAGCATGTTATAGTATGCGTATACAGACCTCCTAGTTACCAGAATCTATCTGTGTTTGATTCTGTAATGGAAGATGTGTTAAAGAAACTTAGTACTAGTAGTAAGTCAATAATCGTATGTGGAGATTTTAATATTAATTTATTGGAAAATAACTCGAATACTGTCAGATTATTGAGTCTTTTTGGGTCATTTGATTTGTCAAATGTGTTTATGGAACCAACCCGAGTGACAGCTTCTTCTGCCACTTGTATAGATAATATTTTTTGTAATTGCGATTACTTACACAAACAAATTGTAAATAAGTTGCCATCTGATCACAGTGGACAAATAATAACATTTAGCGCCTACATGCCTTTACAAAAAATTGAAATAAGGTTTATGCCAATTACATGTAAAAATTTAGAGAAATTAAACAATTCTTTGGCCAGTAAATTATGTGATCACAGTTTTAATAATATAGATGACCCTAATGAGTTCTACGCCGAGTTCTTTTCACTATTAAATGCACAATTTTATGACACTTTTCCACTGAAAACTAAAAGTATTTACACAAAGTTTTTATTCAGTGACTGGGCTACTCCAGGTATTCGTAAAAGCAGGGAAAAACTTTTTGAACTTTATGGCTTAAAGCAACATATGAAAAATACAAACTTTCATCAGTATGTTGCAAAATATTCAAAAACTTTTAAAAGGGTCTGCCAAAGAGCTAAAGCTCTTTATATAAGCAATAAAATAAAATCAGCTGATGATAAAATAAAAACTACCTGGCAAATAATAAATAATGAAACAGGTAGGAAAAAACAGCGAAATAGTGAATTTAATTTAGAGACTGCACATGGCCCCATCAATTCAGATGTAGAAATTGCTCAGGAATTTGAAAACTTCTTCGCTAATATTCCCCTTAAGACTACTGAAGCTTTAAATTCTTCCCCCACGCTTTCTGCTGCCTTACTTAAAAGGAATGTAAAGGCATGCCCTTTGGAGTTTAGGTTTCAGCATACAAACCCCCAGGCTGTTATAAGAGCTTTTAAAGATCTTAAAATTAAATCAACAGAAGATCTCTGGGGTATGTCGGTAAAAGTATGTAGATCTCTCATCGAAACCATTGCGCCCTATTTAGCTTTCATATTTAACACCAGTGTTGACCAAGGAGTCTTTCCGGATCTAATGAAACATAGTAAAGTAGTACCATTGTTCAAATCCGGTGATAGTAAAGAACCAAACAATTATAGACCTGTGTCAATTCTGCCAGTTCTCAGTAAGGTGTTTGAAAAGTTGATGCTCAATCAAATGTTACGTCAACATAATGGCGTAAACTCATTGGGGTCTGAAATGACAATGGGCGTTCCTCAAGGTTCGATATTGGGTCCATTCCTCTTTTTAGTTTATATTAATGATTTACCCCAATTACTTCAAAATCAACCGAAGATGGTGTTATTTGCAGATGACACATCATTGATATTTAAAATAGACCGACGGTCAGAAAATCTTGACGACGTGAATAACTCTATTCTTCAGGTCCAAGATTGGTTTACGGTAAATAATTTAGTACTTAATGAAAAAAAAACCAAATGCATTAGATTTAAATTACCTAATGTTAGAAGTAGCGAATGTGACATCATATTGAATGGCCAAAAACTAGAATTTGTTAATCAAACAGTTTTCCTGGGAATCACGCTAGACGAGAAATTACAATGGGGACCTCATATAACATCTATTGCGGGGCGGCTAAGCTCGGCCGCATATGCTGTTAGAAAGATAAGACAGCTAACAGATGAAGAAACCGCGCGGTTGGTCTATTTTAGTTACTTCCACAGTATTATGTCATATGGCATTTTACTGTGGGGTCGGGCTGCTGACATTGAATCCATTTTTATTTTGCAAAAGAGAGCTGTCAGAGCCATTTACAATCTACGTCGCCGCGAATCTCTTAGGGAACTATTTAAAAGGGTTAATATTATGACGGTACCTTGCCAATTCATTTATGAAAATATTATGTATGTAAGAAAAAATCAACATCTTTTTAATAAAATAAGTGATAGACATAATTTTAATACTAGAAATAAAGATAAATTAGATCAACCTTTTTTCAGATTGTCTAAAGTACATACATCTTTTATGGGGTACTGTGTTAAATGTTACAACAAAATACCTTGTGAAATATTGCAATTAAATGAAAGAAAATTTAAAACTTATATTAAAATTACACTTTGTAAGCAAGGATATTACAAATTAGAGGATTATATCCAAGATAAGAATGCTTGGAAACATGCTGGTCCTGCTCCATAGGACAATCTCTAGAGTCTAGACAAAATCAAACTGGTTGCTAATGTAATTGTATAATTTATTCTTTTTTTTTTTTATTCTCTTTGACATTAAATTTACATTCTGTAATTACTTAAAGTCACACCCGGACTTATTACTCCTTATTTATTTATGAAAATAGTCTACTTTTGGAATGTTTGTAAATATGTGAGCACCATGTATCTATCACCTAGTCAATTTATATGTCATGGTTTCATAAATTCATTTTAATTCTTTTACCTATTGTGGTATAGTAATTTTATTTTTAGGTGCATCGTCTTCACATATAATTATATAATTAATGTATGCAAAGTATTGTAAAACATTTTTTTAAAAGAGTAACGGTGGAGTTTCTTGCCCATTCTTCTCCATACGAAAACTACCTTTTGGAAGGGGCGACTAGAATCAATTTTATTTTAATTTTAATTTTGACGTTCAAAAGTGCCTTTAATGTGCCTATTTGAAATAAATGATTTGACTTTGACTTTGACTTTTGACTTTGAAAAAAGCTTGCCCGTCTTTTTAAAAATTGAACAGAATGATTAATAAGAGAGAAGATGTCTGCGTTTCATTCGGCCGTCTTCTGATTACTCCTGTAGCTTAATGTTTTCGAACGTAGAGTACCGGTAAAACGGGGTGAATAGGGATGCAGGGGTGAATCGGGACGAAACTTTAAAATGGATTTGTACTTTAAAATAATATAGATACTTGGTTGCTAACAAGGACACTTAATCTTTAATTAAAAAACAGTAAACACATTAGAGTCTTTTCTGGCAACAAACTATATTATTTCAACGTTAAAATCCATTTTAAAGTTTCGTCCCGATTCACCCCTGCATCCCTATTCACCCCGTTTTACGGTACCTACCTACATTATGTTTATCACAATACTGCTTCGACTTTAAATACACCCAAAATGGAAAGCTCGTAACGTTCGTTCGTTCGTTGGTCGTTCATCGTCAATAACTTCAAACTGCGTCCAGCAGTGTGATTCTTTAACCATCTCACCGTGAAAACTTAGGTGAAGTGAGCGTGGAGTGAGCTGCCATTCCAACTAATGCTAGGAATTGATACTATTGACAGCTCACTCTAACCTCATTTCACCTAACTTTTCACGGTGAGATTTTTACAGAATCGATCGGCAGTATAGGTCTCCAGGCCGTATTTCGGCCATAGCAGCCGATCTCAACGGAGACTAGCCATCGGCGCGGGAGATATTATAGTGCACAAGTGTGTGCCCTGACACAGGTGCACTTTGTCTTCCCTCAATCTCATAATCCGATGGGACGGCAATTCGACACGACCGGAGAGACAGGACCAACGGCTTTACGAACTTTTCGAGGCACGTGGGTATAACACCGGCAACTTCCGAACTCCAGTTACTAACAGTAAATAATATCAAAACAGACAACAAACTGCTCTGGGGAACTCTAACGCTATGCAAGCGGCACAGGGGGATGTTTTCAGTGCGCTCGGCGATGCAAGCCACGTGAAACACGGAATGTAAATGAAAAACTTACTGGGATGTACGAATTTTTCATGTTGTACCAGTATTATTTTAGTTTTATTTTATCGGCAATTCAGCACGAACTGAGAACTAGTTTTAAATGAGATTAGCTCATCATCTTCCCAGAGAGGCTTGCAACAGCCGCAGGTAAGTAATCAGGTTAAGCTACGCTTGCCACGGTTGGTTCGTGGATGGGTGAAAATCTTTACATACCCAAGACCCCTCCGTGCCTCGGAAAGCACGTTAAGCCTTTAATTGGTCCCGGCTGTGATTCGTGGATCTTTGACAGTCGTTACGGGTCGTCAGAAGCCTGAAAGACTGACAACCAGTCTTACCAAGGGTTTTTATTTCCCAGTAACTAGGTTGTGGAGCTCAGATAGGCAGTCTTTCCATGTTAAATACTGGTACTCAGCTGCAACCGGTTAGACTGGAAGCCGACCCCAACATAGTTGGGAAAAGGCTAGGAAGATGATTATATAAGAGCTCATCTAGAAACACGTGGGCACTACTTAATTACTTTGAACATAAAAGACTTTAAGTAACAAGCAAACTCGTCTAAAAACAAGTTATTAGCCGATAAAAACCTTGTAAGATTATGAGCAACAATAGTTAATGAGACATGATAGATTTCCTATTAATTCTTGTACATACCACGGAAGTTCATTATAACATGCAGTGAACAAAGGTGGAAACAGGTATAGACTTAAAACATTAACTGATAAAAGAGACAAATGATTAAAGCTAGCATCTAGCTAACATCTCTATAAGGCTCATTTCTGCATAAATGCTCCAGATTAGATGAGGTATAAATCTTAAATTGACGGATAAGTCCTTCCGTCTTCCGGAATACATGACATGTCACCAAGGTGTTCCAAGAACTAAGGCGTATAGAAATAATAATATAGTTCATTATTATCTTGGTGATAGCTTAGACAATCGGCGAGGTTGACAGCTGATAGTGTGAATTATTAGTGAAGTATCGTTGCGTAGGCGCTCTTTGAATGCAGCCAATACCACATAACAACAAAAAAAAAATTAACCAAAATGTTTTTTTTTATATTTTTGAGATCCGTATTGCCTCATGCCATTCATTTAATTTCTTTAAATTTACTTTGTAGTTCTTTAAAACCTATTTTCTAACTAACACATTCGTTGTATGAGTCATCTCAGCCTATCGAAGTCCACTGCTTCAAGGCGTCCCACAACACATAATCTTTCGCATCCAGTCGGTCAAAGGAGCGTTATGCATTTAAAATTCAGTTTTGACAAGCGTGGCAATACCGGAATAATGAATGCCTCCAGATGGTCGTCTCGCGGTACATTTTCCGATTCGCGGACACCTGAAAAGGTTGTTGGGGTACAACAAATCCAGTATGACCAAAATAATTCAATTCTTTCTCCATTTTGAATTCGTTCTTCGTACCTCTGCAACTCGGGGTAGGAATGAGGTGAAAGGGGAGGTCGGGCCCGCATTCAACGTGATGAAAGAGCTTTCAGATAGGGATACATAGTTGCACAAACATAACAGATAGAAACTAGTAATCAACGGATGCTGGTAGTTTGTGAATGAGAAATAAATTGTTTTTCTAGGAATCATATATAGGTTTATTGTAGCACACGATGAGTATACAGCGTGTTTCAACCAGCGCTGGCTCGCACAGGGTCGTAGCATTATGCTGAGCGATGGCCGTTTTGCGCGGATGTGACGCATATTTTTCCCCGACTTGTTCTTTTTTGTGTTCTTTCTCTGCGTCATGTAAACGTATTTTCTTTCTTTCAGAAAAGTGTGGTCAAACTTAAGGATGCATTTGGATCGAGTAAGTATTGAATTTTAGTATGGGACAGTTGGTGATTTTCGCGATTTCGAAGTTGGTCCCATGGAGAAAGTGTTTCAGTTTTATGGTCTGTACCACACTCTTAAATATGACCACATATTTCTGAAACTCGCTAATATGCAGAATATCTGCATTGAGTCGGTAACTTTTGGTAGTAAAGTAAAGTTTTCTGATATGGTAACTTACCTACAGCTTATGACGGCACTGCCTTTAAGCTCTAATATATTATGATAACTTGGCACAGCTACATGACTAAACACAGACTTCCACTCATAGCCGGAGTTATTACCGATAGCTAAAACCTGAACGTTTTTAAACTGAATTGCGTTTGTTTTTAAAATGACAATTCAACTTTTAACAGAACCGAAATCCGAAATCTGACCACACACAATGAATACAGTTGTTAAGAGTTCATTGGCGTCAAGTAGCTATATCAGGTACTTGCTGAATAATTCAACACATGATTTAAAACAAAAGTGTCAATAATTACTGATGGACAATAGTTAAACGATGGACAGGCTAATATATGTCCATTACTTTTGAATATTTGACGCACAAACAATATAATAGACAATGTAAGCTTCTTTCTTATTTAAAACAAGCTAATTTTAACCACTTCACAAACAGCTGCTATTATTTTTCATTCTACGCCGTTAATAAGACGTTTTTGTTGGTCCATGATGGTGACCAATCGATTCGATTCATTAAAGTCAGTCATCACTTTTGTGACTTTGCAAAAGTAATAATTGAGTCCGATTAGGCTGATTCTAATTAGTTCTATCTCAGTTAGTGAGGATGTTGCCAAGCCGATGTTGTGCACTCCACCTCAATTAAAACTAGACGAAAAATGAACGTCTTCATCGTAATATGAACACCTCGTGGACCATTTCACATCATCTCTTTGTTTTGTTCTTCGTAATGTCGATCATTTCATACATTATTTTTTCGGCTACTTTGTCAGGGACCTCGTTTTTTTTTTTCATAGTGCCGGTGCTTTCAATTTCAACACTGCGAAGCTGAAGATGGAAATTTAAATGCCTAACTCCTGCGAAATAAATTCCATCGAAGTGATATTTTTGTAGACTTTCGTTCTGCACTCAATCATTTACAAACAAATTATTAGTTATAGTGATAATGGGATTGATACTTCCTAAAATTCACTGCGGGGCGAGGCTATTGCCATCAGCAGGGCTGCTGCTGAGAAATTCCTTACCGTCACAATATATTTTGCGTGTAGGTGGTATGTAGAACTTTCTAATAAGACAGGGCTACGACTTGTCCTTCTGATATCGTCAACCCCAACAACCTCAGGAAATAACGCAGTGACACACGACATTTCAATTTAGTAATTATCTGACTACTTTAGTTCTATTTTTTGTGCAGTTGTATTATTCCACTATAAATAACTTCAGAATCGTTGGTAATTTTATAGTATGGTAGTATGAATTCTTGGCTGAGGAAAATTTATGTGCGGTGCACCGCAGGTTACCGTAGAACTAATCGAAAGTTGCAGACATTGCACAATAAAAACAATCCATAATCAATTTAAGTAATTATTAATTCCAGATTATTCATTATACTTAAAATAACACATAGTTACTGCAGTAATAAGAGACTGTGGAAACAGTGGTTTTAAAAGGCTTCCATTTTGCGTTGGAAATTTTAAAAAAATTACGAGTAATGCTTAGAATTATAGGAGTGGTGGCCCAGTGGCATCGGCCTCGACGGACGTGACGTAGGTCGTGGGTTCGAACCCAAGCAGACGCTTTACTTTGTGTAATTTATATCATCACCACTGCTATCAAAATGCTGAAGGAAAACATCGTGAGGAAACCTGCATGTCCTAGAACAAAAAAAAATGAAGATAATAATAAGTGACATCCCATACTGGGCCCGCGTGATGGATTATGACCTACTTCCTCTCACAGAGAGGAGGCCTGTGTTCCAGGAACATTATGCTATGATGCTTATGCTAAATCTTAGAATTGGAAACCAAAGGGCTATAAAGAACAAAGAAATAACACATGGATGAAAAAACTTTTGGAGAGATAAAACGTTGTATAAAATTACCTATATCGCACCAATTTGTTGTTTCCACTCGTAGTTTCGGCGTTCGTTTATATGAAGCAAATACAGGCTGACAGGGACATCGACGCGCAAACTGTAACCATGGATTCAGCACATGAGTTTAGACCCCACAGCGTCGAAATTTTTCGTCGGTTTAAAGAAAAAAATCTTCTGTTTCATAGAAAAGTGCAATACCTACGCGGTCAAAACGTATGGAACAGCAATTTTTTTTTAATAACCGACGGTCTAAACTCATGTGCTGAATCCATGGTTACAGTTTGGCCGTCGATGTCCCTGCCACCCTGTATACAATTTGTCACATTAGGTTTTTTTTTATTTGACTTACCTAGATGTAATACGCAAAATACGCGCATTGACGTGGAGTTGCGGACACCAGCCCGTATTACCTATTGCCTACCAAGATGTAACTTAATAACTATAAACTTAAATTATATTTTGGGACGAAGGAAGCATATAGTTTGGGACGACCCAGGATTTTTTTATGTGGGAGAAAACTCGGTGGGCCACACGAAGAATAAATCATGATTAATAATTTTAAATGAAAATAAACAAAAGGTAATCATTAGTAACGTTATCCATTATCTAGATACGATAGTGCAACAGTTATAATAACAATATAGCCCCTGCATATGACTCGGTACTGTACCTAGCCTGTAACCTATACGTTACTACCACAAAACATACATATCAAATGAAAAATCGGTTTTTTCAAGTGCTATGGAAGTTGAAGTCATTATGGCAACGAATGCGCGGAAAACCAGAAATAATCGCATATCATTAATAAACAAGACGTCATTACTCAGACATAAATTAATGAACACATGGCTATTGCCACCGCAAATTAAGTTCTGGCAATAGGCAGAAAACACCAGCGAAATTCCAGGATGTAGTTTAACATGAGGAGGGTTCCACATGAAAGTTTCGCTGAGTGACATAGACAGGACGCATCCTTGCGCGATTTTAGGTTGGGTTTCTTTTGGGTTCATCATTTTATTACTGGACAAATATTTAGGATGTCTGGTAGCAGCTGGATGATTGGTGTGCAATAGGAGAGGCCTATGTCCAGCAGTGCGAAAACGAAAACTAGCCTATCTCCTTCTCCAGGTTGGGTCCAGACGTGAAAAGGTTATGGACAGACAGACAGAGTTAATATTAACTATGGAAGTGTGGATTTCTATCCTACCTACTGGAGTGGATGTCAGTACGGTGCAGCACAAAAGACTGATTATTGATTTGCATTTTTGTAGTCTTATTTAAATTCCTTTGTCTACTGTCAAGGAAGTCGGGTTAATCACAGGAAACGTAATTTACCCACTTATTTAAGTTTTTTGTCGGTAAGTGCTGTGGTTAGCGGTTTTTACAATCTTGTAGCAATTCTCTTCGATATGTCTCATAACGTCAAAGCTTGTTCCTTGTTTAGTTTAGTCTATAAGTAACTATAAGTCCTGGTCGCATTGTCTGTATACATATGTACAAAAAAATAATTAAATTGAAGTTTCATGCATATGAAAGTATAGTCATAAATAAAATATATATTAATGAATATATATATTTTATATCATTTATAAAAAACAACAAAATTAAAAGAAAAATTGTCTTTCTCTCTGTTTGTCCGGGTAATCCCCGAAACGCCTCGACCAATTTTGACATGCCTTTCACTGGCAGACAGCTGATGTTATAAGGAATTATTTTAAGGTATTTTACAATAGTTCATTACGATACGGGTGCCTTAAGAAATGGACTACTACAATAAGCGTGACTTAGGTAAGTGCAGGTTTAGGTCAGTGCTATTAAAATATTTATTAATTATTTTTATAGCATTGATCTAAACCTGCACAAGAGACTCATTATTGTTTTCCGACATCCACGCGAACGAAGTCGCGGGCACAGCTAGTATTTAACATAACGTCGAGCCTGTTTTCCCTGTTTAGGTATGGTGTACATAATAATAAAATAACAACAAGGGATGCATCATTCATTTTCCTTTGCTTGTTATGTGGTCTCCTGACCTCAGAAATGGTTACCGCTAATAATATTGCGGAACACATCGTACGTCCGCACTGCACAAAGAATCAGTTCGAAGTGATTTTTAATGCTCGTTCTAACACGCAAGGATTTTATTATGTCTGTGGACGTGAGCGTGCTGGTGTCATATTTGATCGTGCACCCACATCTCACCAGTTATGTTTTAAGTCCAATGTAAAAATAATTATAATATAATAATATATAATATACTTTTTTTGAATGGCAATTAAGTGGATTTCAGAGTGACTAGCACTATCGAAAAAGTTAAAAACATGTTTGAAGTTTTAGCGCAAACTGAACTTTATTGTGTAGGAATTAAAGTTATTTTTCATAAACTCATATTTGTTTACATTATTGGCGAATATAACGCGATATTAGGTTAGGACCAAACGAACATAGTGTTTAAGTATTAGCGGAAAATTAATATGTATATTCCTCGAGTCTCCTAATCTGCAGCACTTGTATCCGTTCGAAATATTAGATATGAATCGGTTATTCTCGAATAATTTTTAAGCTTGTATGACCGACCCTTATTTCTAAGGGCCGACATACACGGTCTGCTTGAAGCAGTCAGGATGGACAGCTTCTAGTTTATTATAAAGGTTGCTTGTGCATTCAACTTATACTAACAGAATCTCGATTTGTTTATAGCAGGTATTTTCATTTAGTGTAGTACAGTCAACAAAAGAGATATGAGAGTATGCAGGGTCGTCGTATATAGTTGAAGTTTAGAGTATATAGTAGTAAGAAATGAATTGATGTTTTCGGATAAAATTTTATTTAATAATAGAAAACAAACAGCCAGTCGATTCTGTAAAAATCTCACCGTGAAAACTCAAGTGAAGTGAGCTTGATGTCAGTAGTGTCAATCTCTAGCATTATTTGGAATGACAGCTCACTCCACACTCACTTCACCTAAGTTTTCACGGTGAGAATGGTTACAGAATCGCACTGCAGCTCATTTATCAAACTAAATTTCATTCGAAAACATCCATCGGTTTCTTACTAAACTTCAACTATATCCGACGACCCTGCATACTTATCTCTTTTGTTGACTGTACTAACGTGACGTGGTGATAACGTGCTTTGTAACTAGCTAGGTAATTATATTGATTCAGCTCATTAAAAGTATATTCATTATAATGTTAGCACATTATAATCTTAATACGACGAATAAGTACTTACTTATAAAGATTCTGCGCATTACGAATGCACATTTTAGAACTGGCTATTAACCCTTCTTTTGTGTTTCCTATCAGAGCATGGCTTAATAATAACCGCCGCACGAGTCGATTTTCAAGGTTAAGCAACGCTTGCCGAAGTTGTTCCGTTGATGGGTGGCCATCCGTCCATCAATATACCGAGACTCCTCCGTGCCCCTGTAAGTACGTTAAGCCGTTGGTCTCGGCTGTCATTCAGGGTACCGAAAGTCAAACAACGAGTCTTGCTAAGGGGTATCGCGTTACCCATTAGCGAGGTAAATAAGTCGCTAATAGCGACTAGATTTTGATTTTTTTTAATTACAGGAACTGGCCGTCGTTCTTAAACGTAACGTAAATTCGAACAAACTATCCTCGAACATTTTGGTTTGCTATAAGCACAATATTAGTGTCACTCATATGAATAGTCTTCAAACTAAGTAAATATTTCATCCGAAACGAGTATTTTCAATGTCAAAATTGTTCGAATTTACGTTACGTTTTTTTCCGCTCGTTTGTGCTAAGCCCACAGGGCTCTTCCAAACGAGCGACACAGCGGTAGCCTCTGTAGTCGGAAAAGTGCCACTCACAGAGCCCAGCGGGGTAATTACGTAACACACTTACAATGGCAATGACAACCAGTCTTACCATGGGGTGTCGTATTACCCAGTAACTGGGTTGTGAAGGTCAGATAGGCAGTCGTTTCATGTAAAATACTGGAATTCAGCTGCATCCAGTTAGACTGAAAGCCGACCCCAACATAGTTGGAAAAAGGCCAGGCAGATGATGATGATGACTTACAATTATGATGACTTTACTGCCAGGGCTTATTTTTAATTTTATATTTTAATTTGTTGGTTTTTTACATTGTTGCACATATAGAAGCAATAAGAATAATGTACCCAGGATTTTATAATAATATCTTGATTTAAAAGAGTGTCCTTGGAGTTTCTTACCCGTTCTTCTCCATAGAGATCTACGTTTTGGAATGGGCAACTAGCTTCAACTTTATTTATTTACTTTCTGACTAACTGACCGAATATTTAATTTTGACAATTCAAAAGTGCCTGTAAATGGTTTAATTGAAATAAATGATTTGAGTTTAAGTTGGAATGCTGTTCATTTTGACAATTCAACTACATTCAATGTGTGCAGAGCAGTGGTGGCCTAGTGGTAACGCCCTGGATTTACGAGTTGTAAGTCATGGGTTCGAACCCAAGCAGGCGCTTTACTTTGTATAATTTGTTTCATCACCACTGCTCTCAAAAACGGTGAAAAAAAACATCGTGAGGAAACCGTCAAACATCTACCCTTCATAGAGAGGAGGCCTGTGTCCCAGCAGAGTGAACGTTATAGGGTTATTATGGATTGTGTGATTTATATAGAGTGATTATGGATTGTGTGATTTACGTTGTTAAGCTGACGAATTTTTCAAACATATGGAAGAAAAAATAGATGGATTGTGTGAAGAATGATATGAAAGAGAATGAAGTGAATGATAGCGTGACGGTTGACAGGGGAGAATGGAAGAAGAAAACGTGTTGCGCCGACCACAAGTAACATGGGATAAGGGCAGGAAGATGATGATGAGGATGGAACAATGGATTAGCAATCTTCATCGAATTCCTTTCCGAAAGTTTGTTACTTAAACTTTGTTTGTTTGGTGCTGGTTATCTGTATGCCGTCTGTTAGTCACGGAACTGTTTAATTATATCATGCTTAAAAGATGATTGTCACAATTACCACGGCAAAAAATAAACTAAAATTGTCGCATTTTTATCAAGAACGTGCAGCAAAAACTAGGCATTAAAGTAGTACTAATTAGCATAGCTGTAAATTATAACACTATGCACGGATGCAAAACATAATTATATTTGTATAAACTTATCGCTGTACAACAAAATAAGTTACATAAATACACGTTGCAATATGCCAGTGTAGCCCATACGTGAGGACTTTGATTTGTTCCTTTCTGAATGTAATTTAACGCAGGGAAATATTCAGAAGTCTTTTGTCTGCTACCTGTACTTAAAACTTTATAGTTATTACCCGTACATGTACCCAACACCATTTGTGCTAGGCATGATGGGGTACCAAAGTTTAGAATTAAGGAGAAATCTTAGTCTGGTAAAATATTTCATCCGCCTAATTGGTGGTACTCATTTCAATTCCTCCTTACTTCAGTACATCTCCATTAACATCCCACTAGCCATTGGACACACACTTCGTCCTCGCTGACGTCCTCTATTTAAAATACCTCAAACCGGTACCACAACCCTTAAGAACAGTCCATTGTACCTAGCCCTCACCCATATCAACATTCTGTTATATGATGAGTCCCCAGATGTCTTCGCGAGTACTGAACTGGGATTCCTGCACACTGCTACTGGATACCTGGAGTTCGTTGCCACTCCCTGTACAATCTCCCAGGAGTAGATAAATAAAATAAAACAATTTCTAGTTATTAATAATTCTATTTCAATTTATCCTAATTTTATCTAATTTTGACCAAATTTCATTTAATTTTATCAAACTTTGTCCAGTTTTATTATGTGATTTAACTTAATTTTATGATTGTATAACTAATAACTTGTATGTGTGGTGCAAACTGTTAATATAAATAAATAAACAGTAATGAGTGAAAATTTTATAAAATAATATTGACTGTCACGATTTATTTTCTTTGTTCAATCATGTAGGTATCTTGGTTCTAGCGTCAACTGGTCCCAATTATCCAATATCTAGTAAATCAGGTTCATAATTTGTAAAGAAAACTATTTCTATAAAAAGTAGGTACTCATACTCATATCTAGTTTTATTCCTTGTGAATGCGACTACGTACTACGTGGCCTACGTTACGCAAGCCTACGCTTCGCTACGCGGGACTACGTTCCGCTACGGAGCCAATGCTACGCTACGCGAGTCTACGCTTCGCTACGGAGACTATGCTGTCGGTATACTTTCGTTGATATCTCGAACTTCTTGATACTTTGTTGATTATCAACTTTTTGAATTCAAGTTTATTCTTTTAACCCACTTTAAGTCAATTTACGACCAATACATCAATAGTCGTACCTACTGAACTGGAATCACCCGCGAAATGAATACCGCCATAATTTTAGTGATTCGACTGATATTACTTATAGTGTGTATATTTCTATAGGTACTAGGTACATAGCTAATAACATAATTAGTATGATGCTGCCTTCAGTATATGTACCTTTGTTTTTTCCGTGTACTATTTGCTCCTCATTCATAACAAAACAAACTATGAATGCCTTCGCGTGCCCATTAACAGTGTTAGCGATTTGTTAGCGATTGAATAATGCATGATGCAGACACGTATTGATACTATGTACCTAATATGTGTAGGTAGGTAGTACCTAAAAATAAATGTGCTTTACAAAGTGGTGGGCGGTATGTCTAGTTTACTTTTTAATTGAAATGAAAGATTTTCAATAGTAAACAGTATTTTTTTCAGTTTTGAAAAGTAGGTACTGCATATAGGCACCCGTTTAAACTTTCTTACTTTTTTATAATAATGTTTCAAGTGCGGTTTTTTCAACAGCAGTTTGTAGTTAGTTCATGACAATAAGCCAGGCGCCTTGATGGCTGCCCCTTAGGGGAGTAGCAGTGTGATGTTGATGGATGTATAGATGGGACGCCTAAACGTTTGACGATAATATCAGGACTTGTCTATGCCTCACTCTCTAGTCAATAGAAGTGTGTGAGCAGTACATTAAGTATGTTGTAATTTTATTTATTTTTTTATTTATTGTTTATTAATTAACGAACAAGGCAAAATATTTATAAAATAAATTAACTTTCAGCAAATATGATTGTTCTTTATTTCATCAGATGTATATTATGTATAAGGTATCTTATGTAGGAGTTTTTTTTGTGTTAGTTTTGTTATCGCGAAAATGGCTGTCCGTTCCTTTGTTTACATAATTTGGTTTGTTTATAGGTTTTTAATATTATTATTACAGGTACAGTGCTCAAGTCGGACACGTTATTTTAATCTTACATAACTAACTTAAGTCTACGTGAGTCCATCTTTTTTTTTATTAATGTTTTTTACACAATATTTTTTTAGTAGGTATCTTAATATTAGTACGGGGTAGAGAGAACTACATGGCAGGGCGAGCTGACCAGCCCTGACCGACGGCATCCGTTCACGGACATGACGTACACATCCGCGCCGTTCAGTTCAACCATTTTATAGAGACGAACGGATATGCAACGCCACCAATCGGCAAGACATTTACGTGGGTATGACAGACTCGCACTGCCATGCAGTTTTACAATTAAATTATTTTAATTATTATAATTTATGTAATTTTTGTGTACTATAATTTATAAATTATGTAGGACTAGCTGCGCCGCGCGGTTTCACCCGCATAAGTTTCGATCCCGTAAGAATATCGGGATAAAAAGTATCCTATATATTAATCCTAGTTATAAACCACGTGTGTGCCAAATTTCATCCAAATCCGTTCAGTAGTTTTTTCGTGAAAGAGTAACAAACATCCATCCATCCATACAAACTTTCACATTTATAATATTAGTAGGATTGGTCAACGTTAGCTCAAGAAAGAGTGGAAAGGAGAAAGGGAGGCCTTTGCCCTGTAGTGCGACAACATCGCCAAAAAATAAATGTTGTTATGTTTCACACTGCCCTATATCCCACTATAGGGCAAAGTGTGACACATAACATCACAGGCTAAAAATTAATTTTGTTATGTCACACAGAAGTCACAATTAACAGATACGGCAACCATTATAATTTAAAAAAAAACTCCTGATAAATTCAATTAACTTTTTATTAATTAATTATTACTAACAAACTATTTGCGTGTAGCGCTGCATTAAATCACGCTCGATGCAATTTTGTAATAAATCCCGCTTAGAAAAATAATCAGATTTTGAATAATTCAGTGATGTTTACTTCATACGTCAACGGAATAATTATTTAAAATCAGGTATAGTCCCAAGGGATCCTTGGTCTTTCAAGTTGAGTAATGCTTTGTTTCCCAACACATTGTCTATGACTAATTAATTGGGTAGGTAATCATAGACTTGCTAAGATCCTAAGGATTCATTGGTGTTGGTTCACTAATTAAAATAGCTGCTGTGCATAATTTCCGTTTCCGAGTGAAACTGCTTTTTTTTTAATTGATTTATGTTTTAATTGTCGTTACTCAGATTCAAATTTAAAGCATTTAATTATCAAGAATTACCTTGAATTGTCAAGTATTGCAATATTTTTTAGAAGACTTGGATATTTTTCATTTTAAATGTGGTTTATTTTCAGGAATAGGTAATTTTATCCCTAGGAAAGATATTATTGATATTTTTTTTTTATTACACACTGTTTGGTTTGATTGTTATTTGTACCGAGACTTTGATTGTTATTCAACAAAACAACGTTGTTCGAAAACAAACAAATAGCACACATGACATGACATAAAATAAATAGATGCACTTAAAATAATTAAAGACTAGCTAAGATAACATCTGATTAATCCAAAGTCTCATATGTCAGTACATCCAGACGTATCCTGTGCCTGCTGGGTTTGTTTTGATAAAACAATGACTAAAGTGGGACAAGACACAGAGTACGTTCGTTTGCATAGTCTGAATAGCGAATGAAAGGGACAAGAGCGCGGGGGCGCATTCATGTTCATGTCTAGCTAGAACGATACGTACAGCTTTTATATAAAAGAAGCGCTCAGTTTCGCAACCATTCGAATTTGGAATCTCGGCGCGAGGAACGCTGGGAGACGGAACGCACCCGTTTCTGCGCGCGAAAAGTGACAGATCTAATTGTTTTTTTTTAACCATAAACATTTTGTAACTCGTCAATATGGCTGTTACAAGTGCTAGGAATATTGTGAATTTGAAAGAAACAGGGCATTTTGAACGAGAAAATGCAAGGATCGATAAATATACGGTAAGTGTTATTGGGAACGAATGAAAATTATTTGATAAACACATACAACAATTTCCTCAACATGAAAAGTCTACTATAAAAAATTATAAGATAACCATCTACTTAATCAACTAGCAACAAAATTAATCTAAAGTTAGTGATGGTGGTGATTAGATACCAAAGTGAGAGAAAATAAAATTAGATCTACCGTCTATTCATAATTATGACTTGCTCCAAAATTATTTAATTTCAATGGTCTAGAAAACCTCGATGTTAAATTTTACTACAATAATTGGCTGCTAAAGTGGAACCTACCTACCAACATTTAGGGATAGACTTGTGTTTCTTTCTAATCCCATGTAAAATAAAAATCGGTTCCATCATTGGCATACAAGTACCAATTTCCCTCTATTAATACCGATGTTTCTCCTTGATGTCCACTGTTAGTCTCAAGATAATTTATCTAATATGTCCCTATCAATAACATAATAATTGATAACTAGGTCAGTGTTATAACTGTGCTGAAGGCATCATTCTTACAATCATTAAATTAATTAATTTTAATTTTCAACTAGACTCGTGAGGTTCCGTTAATTAAAAAAGAAAGCTCTATGCTTATTGTTTATTTTTGTTAAAAATAAAGCAAAGGCGCAAGATCATTCATCCTAAAAATAACTCCTGTCGATGCATTTCAGTGCAGCACATTCTAAATATAAACTCCACTATTTGACGTTGGTTTCGTTCCATTCCGCTGTAAGCAATAGGTATTGGAGTCATATTACGTAGATTAATTTTATATAAAAATAGAGTACGTACCTTTTGTGTTTATCTACTTACTTGTATTCAAGTAAAATTAACTTTCTTCATCTTCCAATCATTCACCTTTAGAACACTTTTCGATTTTTTTTATCAGCCTATACTATCCCACAGCTGGGCAAAGGCCTCCTCATACTTTACGATTAAAAGAGTTTAATTTTTTTTTTTTTGGTACACTTGGATGTTTCATATTTTTGTTACCAGGCTGTAATGGGTTTTTTTTTCATAATTCTCTAATGACATACACACTATTATATGAACATTTGACATCATGATAGAACATCAATTGACAATGATCCTAAAAGGTTGCTAAGCTGAGCTAATTCAAGAAACAACAATATACTACTTACGCAGAATTATTTCTTAGACAATTTGTAAAATTTTCTTGAACCATCCCTCATCCTTAGGGATACGGAGCCAAATAGCAAACTGGAACTTATATATTTTTTTTTTGTACATTGTTGTGTTTGTAGTTGATAAATAAAATAAACCAATGCATTTCTCGCAGTAAACACAATTTTATGCGACATCTGTAGTATTGTGTAAACAGTCGTAACCCAAGGCCTCTTTTGAGAGTGACTAGGCCTACCTATTCACTAACATTTGAATATATCGAAGGCCTAGAAAGAGGATAACACTAAATGTACCTACATTTAACTAACTGCTTTATTTCTCGTAGATTTGCTACTTTGATTCTTTGCACGTTATCTTAAAATTAGTTCGTCGAAACACTAAATGTTCGGTAACATCCTAAGTGTTGCATCTACCTTCCTACAACGTAATGTTTTTCACCTTCAACCTATTAGGTTTTTCTATTTCACAATCTGATTGTTATCGATAGTGTAGGTATCAATTTCTCCGTTACTAAAGGTACCTATAGCTATTGATATACGCTTATTATCCCGCGAAAATGAAACAATATGTTCAGCAATCACAAACATAAATATTGGCTGAGCCAGACGCTTTTAAATTCAGTAAGCATGACATTAATTTTTCTACCTTTATTTAGTTCTACAAAAACTTCTCATCACGCTCGATTGATATTTTCATTTTGTCGTATTAGTTTACAAGCTCGAAGTCTTCAACAGATTTTCGATTATTTTCACCATTCTTAGGAAAAACCGTTAGATCCAAAACCTTCGTAACCTGACCGATGACCTTAGAAATAAACAAAAAAATAGTAGATAACACTTTTTCTGTGAAAATATCTTGAGGAATCCCTTAGAGTTAGAGGTTCTACCTACTGCAGACTAAAACTAAACTGTGAGGGCCATAAAAAAGCTCGGGATTTTCAAGAATGAAAAACTACACCCTTCACTTCAGAACACAACAGTACTAATAGTACCCATACAAACTGCATTATCTTGTGAATATATTAGCAACAATTGCTGCATCTGACATCACGGCATAAACAATAAAACTGGCGTATTCTATATCTTCAGCCATCCTGAACCGACCTTGTGATGCAGATCATGCAGATATCAAGTTCGTGACATGGACTAACAATTCACATAATAAATTGATAGCATGACTATAGTATGACGGCTTCTAATAAAAACGTAGTTCTTAGTACAAGGCGTAAGTGATCCGGCCGAGTTTATTATAATCAGTTCCGGAATCCGGATACAACAAAAAGTGTAACCGCGAATTTTTTAGTAACATCCTGGAGTCTGGATTTGTGTCCGGTTGCTGTTTGGCAATAGACTCGCGAATTCTCTTTCTTTTCCAAAAATGATTTGTAAAGTGTGTTTTAAATACCTCTCTCTTATCTCTGCGATTGGGTAGAATACGGGCGTGATGTTTACTGCAGGTATCCACGTATAATTACTTTGCAGAATTGAATACAGGGATTTCGACGTGCAACCGGTTACCATGAATTCAGCACATGATTCAAGACCCCAAGCGTAGAAATGTTACGTCAGTTATCAAAAGACAATCTGCTGTTTCATAGAAAAGTGCAATACCTAAGCGGTCACTTACAGCACTTTCTTTTTTAAATGACAGCATTTTCTTTTTTAAATAATCGACTAAAAAATTTAACGCAGGGGTTCAGAATCATGTACTGAATCCGTGTCTGTATATCTACGCAAGCCATAGGTAATCTAAGCCTGTGCTTTCTCTATTTAAATTTGAAGCAGGTTGTATTTAGTACCCAGTTATACCTATTTAGCCACAGTGGTAAGTTCAGTAATAACTCTCAAATTAGCACTATTAAAGTCAACTTGAATCTGGTTGCTGGAACTAAGTTATAGTGTCGATGTCGTAGTCACGAAATAGGCTCCGAGTTTATAGATCAGCAATTGTATGCAAACCTATGCGAATTTGCTATAATTATGATAAAACTATAATTACAATCAGAAACGCAAACAAATTAAGATGTTTAAAAAAACTATCGATTGGTAAAGACTTTACGATATAACTACTTACACATAAATAGTACCTACTTCTGAAATAGTCTCAATCTGCAGCGAAGAGCAGAAATTCAAAACCTTAAAAAAAAAAGAAAAAAAAATATTGCATACTTTCTTTAAATTTTCAGCCAGTAATAGTTTAGTTTTTTTTTTTATAATCATTTCAACTATTTTTAACATAGTGTCCTACCTCTAACTATTTAATCTTATAGATCGAATAGGTCAATAACCCTTTTAAAGACCTTTCCACGTACAAGAAAACTATTTCAAATAAGTCTATGAACATTAAAATGCACGCAATTTCCATTTTATTACCTCCATCACACTAGATATGAGACGGCAGCTGCAGAAAACCGTAATAATACGTGTTATAAACGCATTCCACTTGATTTACTGTCACGGTCAAGGTTTACAGTGCTAAACAATAATTAAATTGTTAGTAATTACGTTGTGAAGTAAACTAAGTATTTATTTAGGACTAGAGTTTTTCCTGATAATGTTATGTTTCATAATCAACCTATAATGTTCCCACTGCTGGGACACAGGCCTCCTCTCGGTGAGAGGGAGTGGGCCGTAATCCACCGCGCGGGTCCAGTACTGCGCCCTAATTGCGAAAAACACTATCAATTTCAATTTGAATCATTTTGAAGGATATTGCTAATCCATTGCTGTCGACACGGTTGGCGCAGTGGCTGAGCGATCGATTGCTACGCTGCGTGTCGCGGGTTCGATTCCCGCACGGAACAAATATTTGTATTGCCTACAGATAGTTGTTTCGGGTCTGGCTGTTTGTGTATGTGAGTTTAAATGTTTGTAAATGCACCCACATAATTCCTAGTGTGGGGCAATGAATAAAAAAAAATTGCTTCACATGTTCGATAAATATGTCTGCTCAACAACGTAAATATCGCAATGATGAATGATGATGAAATGAAATGCTATGAAACCCATTGCTACTCACTGTCTTCGAAGTTTTGGTGCTAGGACATGCCGATTACCTCACGATTTTTTCCTTCACCGTTTTGAAAGCAGTGGTGATGAAATTATTTACACAAAGTAAAGCGCCTGTCTGGGTCGAACCTACGACCTGGGCTATCACTGTATTCATGATAAATTCTACGATTTTGGAGTATCTAAGTAGCGGAAATAGAAAAGCAGAGGTCTCACTTAAATGAAGCCTAATCAATTCTGGGTTGGTATGTTTATGAATAAATAAATTACTATACCTAGTTACTAACTTATCTTCATAGACGTAAAAAAACAAAATATTAAAAACTAAAAATTATATAAATTGCAAAGACAAAATAATGATAGTTATTAAATCTATGGAAAATAAAGGGGGGGGGGGTTAAGGTAAGGTAATCTTTACATTTAATTATGTAAAATAAAACAATTAGGGTGCAGTTTTGCTTCACCGAAACGAAAAAGCTCCGAATTTTAGCATTTCATTTTACGACGGTGGAATACATTTTAAGTTAAAGGGTTCCTCGCTGAAGGTCAGTCCTCGTAATTAACAACGTTCAAAATTTAGAAAAAATAGAGGTAAGTATTTTTGACAGATTGAGACTGAGATCAGACTGTGAACGTTTTTAAAATTACGAGAAATGCCCATTTAAAAAAGAAAAACTACTCATTTTTTCGGAAATCCCTATCCGTAACCAAAGGACCCTTAGAAGGTCACACTTACATCAATAAAGTCTGCATCTTGCAACAGAATATTAATAAACAATCTTCCACAAAATAGTCCATATAAACAGTATCAATTTTAAAATTAAAAAAAAAACATAGGATCGTTTATTATGTAATGATAATATTTAAGAACACTTCGTAAATGCGTTAATAATTTCCTCGTTGCGCAGGCGTCAGTGAGCGGACCTTGTTCGCGTTCAATACCAAGGTCCAGAGTTCGACGAACGCCTTTCGTTAATAATTCGATTTCTAACGATTTGTTTACCGAGTTCCTTGTTGCATTTTTCTTTGTCAGTACGTCTAATTCAAGGCAAACTTATGAATTACTTACGCACGTTCGACACTTTGCTTTGGAAAGAGATTAGTGAGATTATACATAGAACGGATTCGTACGGTTAGTTACCCCAACTATGTTGAAGTAAGTTCAACGCTGGGATGAAGCCGTCTGAATCAAATTCTGCGCCATTTTTGGATCCCGACCCCAACTATATAGAGGTCCCTATATAGTTGGGGTCGGCTTCCAGTCTCACCGGATACAGATAAATACTAATATTTCAAATGAAGCGACTGCCTATCTGACCTCCACAACCCAGCTACTGGGTAATACCCCCTTGGTAAGACTTTCACTTTCGGCGCTAAACACAATGTTGTCAGTATTACAAAATATTGCCAAAGTAGCCAGGAATGAAATTCGTACGGTCTCCTCCCAGCGCTGAACTTACCCCAACATACTGTACGAGCATGAAGCTTTTCAGCACCCTGCATGAGTGGGTGATTCTGTAAATATGATCTCTTACCGATATTATGTAAAGAAAACAATTTTATAAAACCTTTCTGAAGTCGCGACCGTTCATTGTTACTTTTTGGGGTGCCATTGCATGTTCGACAAAAAAACTTTATATGAATTGCACGCTTGCATTCTATTTTAACCTCTGAATGTCAAGTTCACTGTGAGTTGTATAACGATCGGTTCAAGGTCGCCAGTTAAGGTTTAAACGGAAGATTTATTCGCTTTTATCTATTGATTGATACTAGAAGTTAAAATGATTGATAACTCTGTTTTATTATTATTATTATTTATTTGATTCAGACACAGTGATCCATATTCATGTTAGCATAATTAAAAAATATGTTAGTAACATGCCAAAATAATACTATTATAACTAAAACTAAAATTAAATAACCAGAATACATAAGATCAAATTATCCAAAATCGCCATCATCTTTAAATTCATTAACATCTTTAAATTAATTTTAACGAATATAAATTAAAATCAAGAATTTCATTAAAATCATAAAGCAAAATAACGAAAAAGAAATAACGACGATAACGATTTAGAAATTAAAATGACAGATTAAAGAAGCGTTAAAATTTCCTTGACGAATGGTTTTTAAATGGCATTTTTAACCGCATCCATTTCTAAATTGCGTAACGTAAATAAGAAGATGCAGCAAGATTTGCGTGAATATAATTTAAAAGAAGTGCAATTTGACCTAGTTTTGATCTAATAAAATGCAGAGTAGGTATTATCAAGGCATTTGATACTCAGTCCTCATTAGTCTGAACTATGTTTTTGCTGTAAAAAATAATGTATACTTAACTCGGCAAAAAATAAAAGTAGATATTATACTACTTCTATTTATAGGTGGGTAGTAAATTGAAATTAAATAATCATTAGGTGTTGTAGCGAAATAATAATAAATATTCACTTTAACACGTTTTAATTTTGTATAATAGATAAAACAGAAAACAAAAACTTAATAAAAACACAGCACGATTCTTATTAGATTAAAGAATAAAATTGTAACGCTGACGCGACGTACTTGGTGTTTGAGCCCTATAATAAATTTCACGTAAATATCTGTTACGCGTCGGTCACGAAACGTTTGCAAACGGTCCTATAACTCCCGTAACAAAATAAATACCTGGTCCTCCTTAAATGGGTAACTTTGCACCAAGTCGATCGGTTATCAGGTAGCGAGGTAACAATTTCTATAGCTGTTTTTAATAAAATGAGACAATAGTAACTACTAAAAATACAAAAAGCTACAAAATATACGCAAATCCGGTCCTAGGATCCACGCTGGCAGTCGGAAGACTCCTCGCCGGCCGGTATCAGAATCCACCTGCGTTGGGTTCGATTCCCAGCAGAGCTTGTAGTCGTTTGGTCCCAGGCTAGCGGTGGGGCGAATTCAAGATCCGCCTACAGTCTTCGGACAAATCTACAGAAAATAACGAAAAATGATAATCCGAGACGCAGGCAGAATCTTTTATAACAAAAGTGCTGAAGAAAAGTTAAATTGCATACCAAGTTTGAATCAAGAAACCTGACTCGCCTTGAGACAAGTTTTTAATGCTGTAAATTTAGATCCAGTGATTGAGCGCATAAACCAAGTCGTTCAAACCATTATAATTATATTCACACATAATTTAGTTGTAACTCCAAGAAAAAATATATTTTTCACAAGATGTCGTGTGTCAAGAAATCCTTCAAATGAAAAATATCGGTAGGTGAAAAGGCATGACACTTAGATTCAAAATTCAATACCAAAATGAAGTAAAAACCTCTCTGGTTACAAATAAGGTTGGATTTGTTATAAAAGAAGTTTTTTCGTAATAATATTACAATGTAGCATCTGCCAATGCTGCAGTGTGTCTATATATTTTTTTTTTTTAAAAACGTTACCCCACACTAGGAATTTCTCCTGTATCGTGGGTGCGTTTACAAACATTTAAACTCACATACACAAACAGCCAGACCCGAAACAACTACTTGCCATACAAATATTTGTTCCGTGCGGGAATCGAACCCGCGACACGCCGGCGATTTAAACCGCACCTGCCTTTTAGTTGTTTTTTCTTGCGTAGTTAGGTACATACTAGCGTTCGATGCGGAAATAGGTTCTTACCAAGTGTGTATCGAAACATTAAAAAAGTATAGTCTACGCAGGTTTTTTGCATAGATATCTGAGACGACTTGTAAAGATTACGGAAGTTATAGCCCGTTCACAATTCAGCGATCCGTTACTTTTTTGGATCATTTTGAACTTAACACAACGTCAATTATGTCATAATAGTCATGTATTGTCATCGGTTTATTTCCGACATTTTTCCGACAGCGCCTGGGCTGTAAACAAAGGTTTCAGGTCACTCTTGGTATAATTTATTAATGTTCAAGCCATTCTATTGGTTTATGACATCATTGTATTGGTATTCGAAAAAAAAAATCGTGAAAGTAAATACTATATAACACCAAGGCGAGCATAAACAATTTCCTCAATTACAACCAGATATGCAGTATGCAGCTAGTATCTAAACAGATTCAGTTTAAAAAAAAGCTGAAAAAATAAACCAGTTTCATAAAAATTCCTCATTTTTCCATAATTATGTCCCGGCCACGCGGAAACGCATAAAGCTAAGTCAAATCGTTGTGATTATATCTTAACTTTGCAAGGATTTTATTTAAATAATCACAAAATTAAAAAAAAATCTATAAAAACTTGTCTATTTTCAAGTGCAGTCCGCAACTTGTTACTATCCCGTTTCCCACGCCTTGAAAATAACAAGTTGGAAATAATACATATAATAAATAACTTAGCTGATCGAAAAACTTAATATAAACTTAACTTAATAAAAATTGTGAAACTTAAAATCAAAAACAATTAAATTTAATTAATTATTTTTGTACTCTTAACCAGGCCAGGCGCACTCCGAATTTTAGGTATGAAGCTAGTACGCAGTAGTAGTAAGTACGCAGCGGGCTCGACTTACCGGGTAGTTGTTAACTGAGCAGTTATTTAGTTTGACTTCTAAAATTCCAATATAAATATTTTTATTTAGTTTCAATTCAGACCATTCTGATCAATAGTATTTATTTAAGCAAAATATTTGAATCTATTTAATCTTAATCCGCCAATATGAAACCTGTCTCTTTCTTTGTGCAGTTAATGCTAAGTCCCTACGTGGGTAATAGATAATACGGGCTGGTGTCCGCAACTCCACGTCAATGCGCGTATTTTGCGTACGGGAAATCCTAACATAACTCGTGAGGCTAATTATAAATAGCAAAACAGTCAAAATCAAGTCATTTATTCAAATTAGGCTGAGAATCAGCACTTTTCGAACGTCAAAATTACATAAGACAGTCCCCCAAAACGCCCGCCCTTCACCACTTCCTAGTGCTATCGCTGGGAAGAAGAAGTGGCGCAACAAACTCCCCAGTGAGCAAATAGAATAATTATAACTCAATGATTGAAATGATTAATGAACGAATTTTGTGACAGAATCTGAAAACTGAATCCTGTTTCATATATGTATTTTATGAATAAGACTTGAAATAGAATTATAATTTATACACTTAAATTGTTCAAATTTTGGCCGTAGTCATTTAATTATCTATAAATATTATAAATTAAACTCGCTTTTCATGTGTGTTTGTGTTTGTGAGATTTGATTTGATGGCGTTTTCACCACCATTTAGACAATTTATACTATTTATATATGACTATTTTTTTCTATAATACATTAGTTTTAAACTAACATAATTATAATAAAGATATCCCGATGTTTTGTTAACACGTAAAAACCGTGCGAATCAGGGGGAGTTACGCTACTTTAATATATAAAATTACTCTTTATTGCAAACATTACCTACCTAACCTAACTAAAAATAACAATCTCAACGTGTCAAAAAAAATGTCACGATAATGTCAAAAAGTTCACGATCCCTGCCCTACATATGAAAAATAAAGGCATTTCCATACTTACGACAAAACGTGCGCGTACAGTCGCGTACAACCTTGACATAGAATATGGCATGGCAATGACCGCTTCTTATTAGATGCTCGACTTTGTTTCCGAAATAATCGTCTCTCGGGAGCGTGTTTTAGATTGCGGTTATTTAGAATATTAGCTCTAAATAAACGCAATCTAAAACACGCTCCGACATCCGACAGACGATTATGTGGCACACTTTATTGATCTTAGAACATGAACGTTGGTTGACAGGTGTAAGGTTCCCTTTGTTTATAGGTAGTTTGTAAGTCCTTATGCAAAATACGCGATGCTACGGTGCAATTGCAGCCCGTTATGCAATACAATACAATTTGTCGGTGTGTTTGGGATTTTCTTGCAAACGGCTACAAACATTTTTTTTTTACTTAACTGGCCACTTACAAATTTTTTGCAACTTTTTTTCTTCGATCAATAATTATTGATCGAAGCTTTTATTAGAAAAATAATCGCTTTCTCCTTTTTGATGACGATTGCAACAATAAGGAATAATTAATAAGTTGTGGGACTTTGTCTTTACCCTAACACCTCAAGAAAACTGCGATGATAGATTAATTTATGAAATTAAATTCTGCTATTTTAAAGTCAATTTTAAACAATGAAGAACAGACCTATTTATTTTTAAAGAGAATCCTAGTTTTGTTACTTCCGTGTATGTGCAAAATATAATTAAATTATTTAATATACATTTTATTATCCCGGTTGTATTCAAATAAAACAAATTCACAATGCACAAATTTGATTTAATTTACAACATGAATCAAATAACAACTTAAAGTCTTTAAATATTCAAGTTTTACTAACTAGATTAATATTAATAAATTTATTTATTCAATACGTTTAAGTTTATTACTTTATGATGTACCTATGTAATTATATTTACTTAGTCGTAACTTCTTTATTATTAAGTAACTAACTGCGCCCCGCGGTTTCACCCGTATAAGTCTCGATTCTGTAAGAGTATCGGATTAAAAAGTATCCTACTTGTCAAATTTCAGCAATATCTGTTCAACCGTTTTAGGTTAAAACCGTAACAAATAAACATAAAAAACAACAAGTCTTTCTTCTTTATAATATTAAGTTTAGATAATTGTAAATGTCCACAGTTTTATTAAAAAAAAAACACTTCAGCTACTGCTACTAGTTATTTCATTTATTAATTTGGCAATAGGCCCCTTTGGAAACCACAGTCCGGATAGCTGAAAATAAATAGGCGTTGCTCCTGATATTTTGTGTTAATTACAATAATATCTTGTGATTCACTATCACAGTCCGAATTCTGCACGTAGGCCTTTTGAAGTGCCATTGCCCACGGTCCTGTACCAGCCTGTTCCAGGTTGTACCCGCAATGGTAAATATATCATCCGTCCATCTCACCGCCAGACGACCGACATTTCGTCTTCTAGCCCACACACCACTCAGTCACTGCCTTACTCCAAATGTCATCACTGCACCTTGCTCGGTGTTGTGATTACCAAGTGTAATTCAAAGCGTTTAATTACTAAGCTTGGTGATTAAATATGCAAAAATCAAAGAGGTGGGCGATTCTAAATTCTTGTAACACTGCATTCAAAAAATTACTTCACGCTCTTTCACGACCAGCTAATCTTTAAATGCAATTAAACAACTTTGTGTCTTTATCCCACACATTTGTAAGCTAAAGATTTTCCTGATTGTCTTGAAGCGATACGGAAGTGACGATCTATTATACATTGTTATTAAATGCGGCTAACATTATAACCAGTCTATCCTATGTAAGGAGTTTGTATAGAAGTTGTGCACTTATTTCCGGTATATATACTACTGCCGCATGTCTCGTAGATCGTGACTATTGCTCTAAGTATAAACTTCCGCGACAATGCGCAGGACTAGATCTATTTATACTAAGCATTCCTGAGGGGCAATTCTCGTAATTTTATGAACGTTCACAGTCTGATCTCAGTCTCATTCTGTCAAAATTACCTCTAATTTCCCTACATTTTGACTTGTTTTTGACATTTGTTTGTCGCCGAGATGAGACTGCGACTAGATTTTGAACGTTTTTATTTACGAGAATTTACCTAATGACCCAATAAAGATGTTTTTTTTAAATTTATTTATTTAGCCTAAACTGTCCCTCTGCTGAGCAAAGGCTTCCCCCAAATCCTTCCAGGTATCTTTTCTGGAGCCACCTCTGTAAAAAGGAATTTAAATAAGTACATCCATAAAATCTCAATTGAAATGCTTTATTGATTGAGCATTTACAATTCATTAATGTCGAAATGTCGTTAGCTGTAAAATATGAGTCGTTCGCATGCAATGCGTATAATATAATCCAACAGGTTAAGACTCCTAAGACAATCAAAGCGTTTAAAGATTGACGTAATTTATTATTTCATTATGCAAAGGGTTAAAAAATTATGTCAAATACAAAGTGTATGACGGAGAATTATTAAAACACTGACAACTTTGACATTTTGTTATTGTTCGTAATAAATGATAATCCGATGTGATGTCATAATCATCGAGCTGGAAAATGTATTGGAGATAGGATTACGTTAACAACACGGTTATAAAGATACCTATACGTCACGATCCTTCCCTTGTCGACATTATTTTTCCGACAACCTTTTAATTACAATACAAGCTGTTGTTTTGCATCCTCGTCAAATTTCAGGAGGCTGCTAGGAAAGACATAAATAATCAAATAAAATTACGATCCCTGGTAAATAATGATTACATAGTTTTTTTTTTTTTGTTATTTAAGTTTGACAGTATTTCAAAATACACCACTTTCAAAGAACCCTGAATCGCGTTTTTATGTGTGTGTAAAAGGGCAGTTACAGTGCGGTCTCAGACAGGCCGCGTTTTAATATGCGTGTCACACAAACGTTTCCGAAAATTTGAAAAAAAAATATATTATATATTAATATTTTATTATTGATTCATGTCGAGAATCAGTAGCATAGTTACCTCCTTGAATTTGACGAGGTTGCAAAACAACACCTTGTAAAATAAAAGCCTCCAAAAGCAGCTCTCAGCTAAAAGCTAGCTAGCTAGCTCTTCATTAAAAAGTAAATTAACACTGTTACTTTTACATAGGTAACACTCGTAATTTAAATTGACACAAAAAAAATACAGTGTGACAGTTTCATCAACGCGCAACCTGTTACTTTCGTTTAAGTACTGAATCCATCAGTACTTAAACGAATCTGGACGCACCGCCTACGTAAAAAAATTTCGTTGGTTATTAAAAAAAATAAATACCTTCTGTTTCATACATTTTGCACTTTTGTATGTAAGTTGTTGTTAACTTCCTCTGCGATCCAGGATGAAAAGTAGCCTATGTCCTTCTGCAGATCATGGTCTACCCATGTGTCAAATTTCATCTAAATCCGTTCAGGAGATTTAGCGTAGCGTTATTTATTAACCCTCGGGCTTCGTGAGGGTTTTTGGGGGTGCTCGCTCACCTTGCGAGCTGGTGGATATAACGCTGATGAATAGGTCATGCAAACCCTCGGACTTCGTGAGGATCACAATGACACTACTGGTTCCCTACGTTTCAACATCCGACCGCAAAATAAAAACATAAGGTACGGTTAACCAAATGTTTATTATTACATTATTACAACCCAACAAAATTGCTCTAAATTCAACTTTATTGCAAATCTTATATATACTCGGCGGAGAATCTTGACACCGCGATCTAAATTTTAATCTCAAATAAAAAGTGCCATCTATCGGTTCCGTTAGTAACTAATGTTACACAACACAGTTGAAGTGCGACATTAATTTGCGGCGATGGTGCCACTAGCCGATAGATGGCTGGACATTCCGCCCACCAAGGACATTTGTGAACATTATGTCCTTCAAGTTATCAAGTTATAATGATTACAAACTAAAGTTAGTTTCACTAAACACATCACAAAGTAAGGTTACAAGATAAACATGTTATTGAATATAAAATTAAAATAAAATTAACTTATTTTCTACTAACATAAATTTGACACTAGACTATCTTATATCTGTCTATGCACTAGACACATGCGAAAATTACCCTTATTAAGTTCTTACTGAACAACTTGTTTAAGTAATAGGTAAGACACACAGTTTCGAGGTTGGCCGTTTAAATATAGAACCGTTGCTACACAGCGTGACTACCCGTGTTAGATTATCCAGCCCTGGATGTTTCTCAACCACTCTGCCAAGTAGCCACCGACAGGGGGGCATGTTATCCTCCTTAATTAAAACTATGTCTCCTACGTTCGGTTCAGGAGTTTGCGAAGACCACTTATACCGATGGAGTAGTGTGGTTAGGTATTCAGTTGACCAGCGTCTCCAAAATTGTTGCAGCATTTGTTGAACTAAATGCCACCTCTTTAGACTGGATACGTTAGCGTCTTCGTAATTCCTATCTGGTGCGTTTATGAACGGTTCCCCAATAAGGAAATGCCCAGGTGTTAATGCATCACAAAATCCGTGCAAATCGATGTGTTTGTTACCGTGCTTCATCTTCAACCATAGCGGTACTGAACACTCTGCTAAACTTTGCAACTGATGTCGGTAAGTAAACCATTCATCTGTTATTTCGATAGGAATTTCTTCATCCCATCCTATTCCCGAAGTCCACAATGCTTGTATTTGCATTTTTGCTTTCACGATAACTGGAGCGACCCACCCTAAAGGGTCGAATAATCTTGCAATGTCAGATAACATTTTTCTTTTAGTTACAGGTTCTTCTACTGGATGCAGCTGAACTGAATACTGGAATGTGTCAGAGCTTCGATTCCAGGTGAGTCCTAGTGTTTTTAATATTTCATCTTGCTTGATCCAAATTCCCTGTTTCGCACAATCCATGCCCTTATTTTTCTCATCTATGATTTTCGCTAGAAGTTCATTGCTGTTACTCGACCATTTCTGTAACTCAAATCCTGCTTTGGCGAACATCCTTTCCATTTGTGTACAAATTTCTATTCCTTCTTCTACTGTTTCACACCCTGTCATAAGGTCATCAACGTAAAAATCTTTTAGTGTTTTCTCAGCTGCAAGAGGATAGTCCTTTCCTTCATCATATGCTACTTGTTGCATAGCTCGAACAGCCAAGAATGGTGCAGCCGCAGTGCCAAAGGTGACCGTCTGAAGCTGGTAATCCTTCAATTCAGAATCCATGTTATCCCTCCATAAAATACGTTGACAATCCTGATGTTTATCCGCTACGCGAACTTGTCTAAACATCTTGACTACATCTGATACCATGCAAATAGGATGTCTTCTCCAACGCATCAATAGATGCCGCAAGTCAGGTTGCAGACTTGGCCCAACCAACAGGTCATCATTGAGTGAAATGCCAGTTTTTCCCTTGCAAGATGCGTCGAATACCACACGCACCTTGGTTGTGTCTCTGTCATTTCTAACTACTGCGTGATGAGGTAAATATACAGCTTCGTTTGCATGATAGTCCGGTTTGCTTACCGGTCTCATATGCCCCAGTTCGAGATACTCGTTGATTACCTCTGCATATTTAACTCCCAATTCCTCATTCCGGCGTAGTTTAGATTCTAGAGCATGAAACCTCCTGATTGCTACTTCTCTTGTTTTTCCATATTTACAGCCTGGATCTTCGGTTCGGAATGGCAGGTTCACAATGTAACGTCCGCTGTCATCTCTTGTAGTTGTGGCAGTGAATATCTCCTCACATTTGGTCTCTGCTTCGGTGAGTATATGTTTCTTATTTTCATCTGGTTCTTTCTCTAACTCCCAGAATTTTTTCAGAATCTCATCATCACCTACGAGGGCCTGCATCACGGTGAATTTGGAAGACTTATGGCCAGCAGAAGCTATCGTTCCTGACAGAATCCACCCCAGAGAAGTACACTGTGCTACCGTGCTGCAACCTGAAGCCTTTTTCAACCCGTTTTGCAAAACCTTGCCGTAAATTTCTGCCCCCAACAAGAAATCAACTTTATCCGGTTTGTGATATTTGGGATCCGCCAACTGTATATCTTGGAATTGTACCCAATCTAAATGTGCTGTTTCCCTACTAGGTAATAAAGATGTAAGTGATTTTAGAACGTATGCATTTACTTCTAATTCTACAGATGGATCAACCCTAGACTGTATTTTAACTTTAACAATCGAATTCAACTCTACTTTGTGGTTGACATCTATACCAACTATCGAACCCTTAGCTGGTGTTTTCTTTAATCCTAAGGTTTGGACAATGTTTTCCGTAACAAACGATGCTTGAGAACCTTGATCTAACAAAGCCCTAACTGTGAACATAGACCCGTTTTTTGATACAGCCTTCACTAAAGCTGTGGCTAATAAGACTTGGGCTGCGCCCTTCGAAAAACAAGCAACTATCTCTTGATTTTCTACTCCAACCGTATGAGTGCTCTTTTCCCCTGAAGATTCCTGCTCACTTTGAGAATGTAATAAAGTGTGGTGTTTACGTTGACAGATTCGACAAGTGACTGTACACTTACAAAACCTGGCACAGTGGTTAACCCCCAGACAATTAAAACATAAATGCTTTTCCTGTACGAACTTACGCCGAGCATCGATATCTTTACTCAAGAACTGTTTGCAAGTCCATAACTTGTGCTCATCATTACATACAGGACAATTCGACGATACTGTGTGAAATACCCTTGCTTTAGTTGTATCTACATTTTGTTTTGTAGTCGACTTCGGTTCCAAGAATTCAAATGCTCTGTATCTACTGGTTAAAAAGTCTTTAAATTGCTCAAATGTTGGTAGCTTAGCGGAATCAATGTTTGAGGTCACCCTTAACTCCCATTCTTTGCGACTGTCTGAATCTAGCTTTAATGTGAGGATATGAATGATTAGTGTGTCTCTAATTGCTGTGTCATTTAACTCTAAATTAATAAGTGCATTTAAGCAATCAGATGTGGTATCCATGAGATCCTTTAAACCACCAGCTGATTCATTGGTTATATTTCTTTGACTGAATAAACGTTTCAAAATACAATGTGAAAGATATTTTTTATTGTTGTAACGCGATTCTAATTGAGCCCAGCACTTATCGTAATTTAAATCGGATATTGGAATGTGTCGCAAAAGTTGCTCGGCCTCACCTGTAAGATAGCCTTTTAAATAATGAAGTTTCTGCACTTTATCCATCTTGTCATTTTTGTGAATTAAGGAAACAAATAAATCTCTGAAGGTGATCCATTCGGTATATTTCCCAGAAAAGGTTGGGATTGATATTCTAGGCAATTTTATGGGCATGTTTCTACCTTCTGAATTTGATGACGACTCCGTAATTGGAGAAACATCGCTACTATTCGTGAATTTATTTAAAACAGTTTTTAGTTCACATTTCAAATCTAAATATAATTCCTCGGTGTTGAAGAAAATTTCGTTCATAGTATACGGCGACTTTTTTAACTCAATAGATTCACAATCTTTAACCATCTGTGTATGAGTTAAGCTAAACTGAGCCCACAGCTCGTCAACATTTTCTAGCCTAGCTTCTACATACTGTTTGGTAATCCTCTCTTTGGGTGATTTCTTAAAGTTAGTTTTAGCTCTCGACAATCGAGCATACAGATCATCTTGTACCTTAACGAACGTTTGCAATTGAGACATTTTGACAAATTAATTTTATGATATAAAACTAATTCAATCACAAGTGGAAAATATTTCTTAAGGAAATTTTTCTAAGTATGTTCAATGAACTCAAATTATTATGGTAAGTAAAATATTTTTAAAGAAAATATTCTAAGTCGATGTTAACAAACAAGTTTTTCTAAGTGTCAAACTTTCTAAAAATTTTACAAGTCTAAAAATATTTTTGAAGAAAATATTCTAAGTCGATGTAAACACACAAATTTTTCTAAGTGTTTGCACGATACAAAAATTAGAAAATCGGGCATAGGTTCCCCGTCTGAACACAATTTGCCTTAAATCTAACTAAGTCTAAGATCGCGTTGCACAAACACTAAGTTAATTTGCTCTTTGAAATTAAGATCACTTTTGCTTGGCAGGAATGAATTTGAAAAGTACTCACGGTTTTCACTTGTAACACTTAGCTTTTAACGACTATAGTCGTCTGCAGCGCCTCCCTGCTGCTGTCCCGCTGCTGCTGACTCCGAGTCCGGTCGCTGCTGGACCGCCTTGACACCGGAACAACTCCACTTGAATTGGGCTCGTTCGTGCTGATGCTATCCTTAGTCACAGTAGGCTTAGCATCTGCTGCTTGATGAACTGGTTCCACTGGCTCATCATCACCATCCGGCTCGAAGGACCATGTTAAACCCTCGGGCTTCGTGAGGGTTTTTGGGGGTGCTCGCTCACCTTGCGAGCTGGTGGATATAACGCTGATGAATAGGTCATGCAAACCCTCGGACTTCGTGAGGATCACAATGACACTATTGGTTCCCTACGTTTCAACATCCGACCGCAAAATAAAAACATAAGGTACGGTTAACCAAATGTTTATTATTACATTATTACAACCCAACAAAATTGCTCTAAATTCAACTTTATTGCAAATCTTATATATACTCGGCGGAGAATCTTGACACCGCGATCTAAATTTTAATCTCAAATAAAAAGTGCCATCTATCGGTTCCGTTAGTAACTAATGTTACACAACACAGTTGAAGTGCGACATTAATTTGCGGCGATGGTGCCACTAGCCGATAGATGGCTGGACAAGCGTAAAAGCGTAATTCTTAAATTTTCTGCGCAACTTTCTTATTTTTTTTCCCTATGGAACTTCTACAAAGTACCTATTAGAAAACTTACTATACTTTTTATATATATAGATAAGTAACTGATGAAAATTTCTACGCTTCTAGAGTCTGAAAGAGATGTCTAGAGTCTTGCTGAATTCATGGTTACAGCTTGCGCGTCGATATTTTATAGCTTACAGCATTTCATGTAATAAAAAGTGTTTGTGTTATTTTAAGAAACATAACATTATAAGAAACATAACATAACATCACGCCTGTATCCCCCGAAGGGTAGGGCAGAGGTGTATCTATAATACACCCACATTTCGGCAGTTATGTGTACATCAAAGACTTATGTCTACTTTAGCTGCTGGCTGTACTAAGTAGGAAGGTACTGGACTAGTTTAGCCACAGTTTACCTTAAATCACCATTACTTAACTGTTCTAGTTTTATTAACTACTATTAAGCTACAAATTGTTGCTAAGTGCAACAAATAATTACGCCAGAGCCCAAATGATTATTACATTCTATTGTCCTACGTACTACCGGTTAAGCGGAAAATAACTGTAATTTTCAACCATTATTATGCTGTAACTTGTAAGTTATCTGCATAATAGGTTTATTATTTATTTTTATTATAGCTGCACCTACCCATGTTCATAATAGGTAATTCTTTGTTCATATTAAATAGATTACAAAGAAATCTGAAATCGGTAAAAATAAAATATAGCGGATTTTTTCCTCGCAGAAACGTATTCTTTTTAGACTTCAGTTTAGTTTCAGGTTCAGGGTATATGAATTGCAAAGGTCTATCGGGTTTGTTGTCACAAGAAATAACACTTTTCCTATGCATTCTCTGAGGGCATAAAGGAAGCGCATTTAAGGGGCTTACGACATTTCAGTCCATCTAGGTACAGTCGCATACAAAAAATCTTCGTCACCTTAAGGGTTATTTTTGTCTGATCATTGCATCTGCTTTACCGACTCAACATTATAATTGCGTCGTAATGCTAATACCGCAGATTGACATTCAGCCATCTTCTTTCCATGTCAGAATTAATTAAAAGTGTGACACTGACAGCCTTTCACAATTTAATTTTAAAAACATGTTTAATCTATAATAATCAATTTTTCTATCTATAAAGCTGAAGAGTTTGTTAGTTTGAACGGGCTAATCTCGGGAACTAACAATCATTTAACTAAGAACATTTTTCTTTCTTTCTTTCTTTCTAAGAGAGTCTATAAAAATATGTGGCACGACGATAATATCACCGCGATTCTCTCACTCGTGGAGACGGTCCCTTAGGAGCCGAACAAAAAGAAAAGCCAGAATGAGCAGAGACGAAATAATAGCACGAGTAGGCGATGCAATGCGACGGAGTGGGTCGGAAAATTTCACCTGGACGAAGTCGCGGGCTGAAGCTAGGTTTTAGGTTGATGTCAACTCGAAATTGGTCAAAGGTGATACCTTTATAATCATTATGATCATTGTTATCAAATAATTAAATATCGTTTTCTATTCAATGTCTCCTCAGCTTGACATGGTGCCCCGAATTGGTAAAAAAACATTATTTTGGAAAAATGACGAAGATATAAAAGACTAAGGGCTGATTTTTCAATCGGCAGATAATTTTTATTCCTAGAATAAAATTGACATTTGACAGTTTTTGTATGGATGAACTGTCAAAAATTAAAAATGATTCCTCCGATAACAGTGGCGTTGGAAACATCAACCCTTATTCGTATTACCTAACCTCTCTATCAAATAGCAACCCTATCGGTAAGTATACAAAGTATATAGCCAGTAGGGGAGCGGGTCATGCAAAATCTAAATTATAATATCAATCAACCAATTATTGAGTTATTACCCTACATTGATCCCGTTTCATGATCGGATACATCTGTCTGCGCGACGATCGGCATCCGTTCATGAAATGATTTAATTGCTGGTAATACTTTAATTACGCAGGTGCAAGGTTGTTGCTTATGGATTTTGGTGTTTGTTTTTTTTCAAATTCTGGTGGCATCTAATGCTTCAAATGTTACTGCTGGGATACAGGCCTCCTATAGGTGGGAGGGAGTGGGCTATAATTTAACACAAGGGCCCAGTGCGGCTCGGTAGATGACATATGTCCCAGAACCAAAAATCTTTTTGAGAGCAGTGGTGATGAAATATTGTACACAAAGTAAAGTGCCTGTGTGGGGTCGAACCTACAACGTCACTTTCGAACTACGCATTGCACCTGACGTCACGCAAATCCTACATCGCGCAAGCAGAGTTATCCGCGCAATTAACTCAATTATATTCAGAAATCATACATTCTGTGAAAATTTCAACTATCTACCTATTACGGTTGATAAGATACAGATCGCTGACAGACAGACGGACGAACGGACAGCGGAGGCTTAGGGTGCCGAAGGAGCAAAAGGAAGGGGGTGGGGGGAAGGGAAGGCTCCCGTTAGGTTAGCACCCTTTGGGTACGGAACCCTAAAACTTACCTAATGTACGGACGCCAGCAGGTCAACCTACCCGAAACTGTCAGATTTTCCCAATCAACATTGAACCTAATGCTTTAGCAATAAAGTCGAAAATCTATTAAAGAAATCTGACAGATTGTAGTAGCTTGATGTGCTGGCGTCTGTACCTAAAGGTGCTTATAATCCTTTTCATTCCGTAACTATACTTTAAGTACTAGTATTATAAATAATGTTGATGAATAGTAGGTAAACTAATTGCGATGAAAAACAGCGGTGTTTTACAGTGTCTTGTTGAGACATGGTTGAGACAGATTTGGCAGATTAATGATGTTAAAACATGTATTTATTATGAGATGCAAATTTTCACCTAGAAATATCAGTGAGCACTAAAGCGCTAAATAGTCTAGAGTTCTATAAATGCTACAGAAGTCTAATGGTCGCCGTCTCCATGCTGAGCATGAGTTCCTGGGTTTGATTCCAGGGTTGGGTAAAGTGTAAGTTTTTCCATTGGGAATTTCCTAGTATCTGCCCGGAGTCTGGATTTATACCCGGAAGATGAAAGATGATTTTATTTATATAAGTAGGTTTGTACAAAAACTTTTAAACGTAAGCTATATTTTCAAAATATATGAGGTCGGTCGGTTTCCTGACTACTCTGAGACGAAAGGCCGAAACAAACTCAGAGGCCACAGTCTTTTTTAAAGTCCAGATATAATCTTGGTCAGGTTTGCCCCCTATTACATTAGCGCGGTACGAGTAGCAGAGTTCCTTCGATTATAAACGTGATGTTGTCTTATAAATGCATTTCTGGTTACCTTATATTAAAATGTACATTATGTACTAACATTAATAACACGTAACAATGCGTTTAGAGTCGCTAATCGTGACAGCGGTCGGAATTACCCATTAATTCACATTCAATTGCATTTAAATCAATCCGGTACCGGCTGTAGGTACCTACCTACACCGGTACCATGTAAATATATACATAGTTTGCTAATAGTTCACGTTAATGGTGTAGAGGTGCACACACACTGATTGAGATTCACTAGATAAATTACTTACCTAAAACTTATTTTGAAATCATCGAAGTAAGCCAGATCAAATCAGGAATAAAGTTATCCGGAAAAGAACCAGATTAAACAACATAGCGTGCAGAGTAAGCAAACCCAAATGATGCGGGAGGCGGGGGAAGCCATCCAGCCAGCCAGCCAGCCAGCCAGCCTAGAAGAGGTCTATGTCCAGCAGTGGACTGCGATAGATTGAGTTGATTGAAGCCAGATAAGCTTGCTGTACTTTACCCGACCCGGGAATCCAACCCAACACAGCAGTAGCTCGTGTTGCTATGACATCGTCCATTGTGGCCGAAGCTTAATTCAGCTGCACAAAGGTTTAACATAATTTTATTGCATTTAACCAAGGCGACAGAGCCGGATACAACACAATATGCAAAGGGCTGCAGTAATACCTTATTCCTCAAGTTTATAGGACTGTCCAAAATTGAAATACTTGCGGAATGTTAATAGCCGCGCTGTATTACATAGGACGTGGGTTTACTTACGCTGACAAAACAAAAATCAATCAATCGGCCGAGCTTTTTCTCAACTGTGTTCGGGTCAGCTTCCAATCTAACCGGCAGCTAATTACCAGTATTTTACACGAAACGACTGCATATCTGACCTCCACAACCCAGTTCCTAGGTCGATACTCCTTGGTAAGACTGGTTGTCAGACTTTGGTTCTTCTGACTACCCGTAACGACTGTCAAAAATCCACGAAGGGGTCTTGATATGTTATGAATGGTCACCCATCTACGCACCCGCCTCGTCAAATGTAGCTTAACCTTCGCCCCGTGCGACTGTTATTATTTAGCCACGAGAACGTTCAGAAATGTTTCAGGTTTTCCATATTGGCCCATCATCAATGAGTCACCCTGTGAGCAATAGTACTTTACGAACTCTGGAACCACACGCAAGTTTAAAACGCATAAAGTTTAATGGTCATTCTACTGCACTACACAATCCACGCAATTAAATTGTCATTTTGCTAGCAAAACATGATATAACCATGCCATTGCGTTGATGATGCAGTATAGATGATTATATCTCACGTGTGATCTCAGACCTAAGCTGATATGATATCTGCTCGATATCTGCAGCTCTTAGTAAGAAATATAATTTAAGTCACTGTTTTGTAGTATCCTATTTTATACGATTTCATTTCCCTTGCCCAAAACTTTGCCGATATGTTGACATTTTTTGTGATACCTAAAAAAATAACCACACCATGTGCAAATATAATCCAGTTCCAGATATTTACATCCCCATCATCTATATTAGCAGTTAATGATGAGATGTAAGCCTACATTTTAGAAGTCCGAGATTCTTTGGCATACCCTCAAATAATGGATTATGCGAACTATTCTGCTAACCGCACTGCTCTGTACATCGCAGCCTTATTAGCATTAACAGTATAAATGCAGTATCCGTTCAGGCAGATAAACCAAATTCAGTTATCTAAGCCTAGGCTAAAAAGGACTTCAAACAACACAACAAGACATTCTTGAACAAACAAGTAAACAAAACAATGAATTTGTAGATCGTAATAAATAATTATATCAACCAACACAACTTCAACGTGGTTGTCGCCGTGGCAAGGCTGTCGTAACAAAACGGTAGATCTAGACTCCGCACCTTGACATTCCTTGGTGTGCCTCCAGCTTTATAAGACAATGTTATAAACAAACCAATTGTTAGGTACTTAGGAAACGAAAAGGCGTCCAATGCAGGCTTATATTAATCACTAACCAGTAAACACAGTAAACTCACAAACACAAAACAATGAAAACAACAAACAACAAAACACAGTAATACAGTAACAGTAAGTAGTGTGTTAATACAGTAGGATTTGGTCATGGTTAGTGATTAATCGTGATTAATATAAGTCCAAAAAGGTGTAAATGTCCGTTTGTGTGTGTTCTTTCACGCAGACGTGTTTTTCAAAGTCAAAGTCAAGCATATTATTTCAAAAAGGCACATAAAGGACACTTAAACGTCAACATTTACATCAAAATAGAATTGATTCTAGTCGCCCCTTCCAAAATGTTGTTTCGTATGGAGAATAATGGGCAAGAAACTCCGAAAATGTTTTACAATAAGTTGTATACTTATAACACAAATGTGAGGACGATGCACCTACAATAAAATTACTATACCACACAACAGGTAAAAATTATAAAAAATGAAGCAATCAAAGAAAATCTTAATGATATATAGGTAATGGGCTGGAGAGTGCAGATATTCGTAGGCTACCTTTTATCTCGAAAAATACACGATTCCTGAGGGATCGACCACAAGAGCGAAGCCGCGGCTAAAAGCTAGTTATAATTTTACTTCTTTATACTACTGATACCAATATAATTTTTCTTTACTATCTGCATTTACTTATTTAAACTTCTCGCATAAAAAGTCACAAAGGCGGACTTAATGCTTTCTCTACCAGTCAACCAAGTGTGGTAAAGAGATTAGATGGCAGGTGCTTTGGTTGAGAGGAACAATCATAAAAAAAAACTATTAAAACTAGGAACACAAATGCATAAATAGGTTATAAACAAGACAAAACACATTCCTTCCCTATTTTCAACCAATAAAACCTTATTTTCTTCTCAGCTCGCCGACAAACTACCGGAGCAAGTGGCGGCGCTCGGCATCAGCGAAAAGATACAACAACCCGCGTACCACATCAAAACCATCACCTCCAAGGACAAGGAACGTACGCTCGACTTCCTAAGGAGGTAAGACCTGAACAGAAATCGTTTATTTGTTAATAATGTAGGTATTGTAATACATGGGTCTTCCTATAACACTGAAAAGAAAATTCATCGACATGTGCATTCTGCCCGTCCTGACATACGGTGCACGGTCACTTACCTGCAGGACAACAGAAGGCCAGACTCAAGTTTTGCTAACGGGCAATGGAGCATAATTGCCAATCGAACAGATCACGTTAGAAATACCATCCTGCACTCCATAACTCAAGTAGAGGATGTTGGAGAAAAAACAGCCAGGCTGAAGTGAGAGAGGGCTGACCATGTTACACGAAGGCAAAGTTCGTCACGATGGTCGTGACGACACGACATCATATTACTCTATTGAACTATTCAACTCCCTTCCCTCCCTACCTCCCTCCCTCCTCTCCTCCCTCTACTCTCTCTCTCTCTCTCTCTCTTGATACTTTTTCTTTCTTTTTTTCTATTGAATGACTATTATATGAAATCGTGACATTTGATGTCAATTCTAATTTAAGGAGTTGTATTGCTGAATCTAATGATTATTATTCCATAAAGCCATATTTTTTACGGTCGCAAATCATATTTTAATTAACATAAATCCTGACACTGGCCTGCAAATTGCAAAAAAAACTTAAGAAAATGAATTTCGCGGGCTAGCTTAGCGCATCCCCCTTAGTGTGCATACATACGAGCGACACTCATCGACGACAGAGGTAAATACAACCGTCGGGGCGACTGCATCTGCCGTAGACGCGCGGCGACGGCTATCGCTGACACTATTAATAGAATTGCTCATAATGCTATATTGCAATGCACGCCCCGCCTTATTAGCAGCCAGGAAACGCAACGATTTCATAATAGCATATCAACGCATAGACCGCGCCTCCGCGAACTGGACTTTGCCCAATCTAAATACAGTACCATTGCTATTTATAGCATCCGTAAGCTTATTACATGCCTCTTCTTATTAAAATTACGTTAAATTACATCGTTCTTGATTAGTGTGGAATTTTATATTGTAAACAATGTTAGGTCAGGTAGGGGAAGACTCTGGGGTAAAGTCCAACACAACTCTCTAGGGAGCAGTGGTGGTTTAGTATATTCTAACGGCGATTTATGAGCTGTACGTCGCGCGTCGTCGGTTTGAACCCAAGCATGCACTTTACTTTGTGTAAATTATTTCATCACCACCGCTCTCAAAATGGTGACGGAAAACATCGTGAGGAATACTAAGACATGCTCCTAGTAGGTACCAAAAAATCGAAGACCTGTGACGTCCACCAACCCGCACTGGGCCCGCGTGGTGGATTAGGGCACATTTCCTCTCACAGAGAAGAGGCCTGTGTCCCAGCAGTGGGAACATTACAGGCTGATTATGCTACTCAGAGCCATAATGATGAGAACTTTTTGCAAAATAAATTGTCTTTATTAATTTTTTTCTGAAATTGAAAGGTTGACTTGAATCATTTGGGAAAACTGAAACAAAACACAGTGTGAACTGCAATGGTGGATTCATAAGTTACTACAATTCTGTCACCAGGAAGCTAAGAATATTATTATTCTTATAGCAAAAGCTAACTTTCAATAATTTCCAGGTTCTTCTTCCGTGATGAGCCCATGAACCTGGCAGTGAACTTGCTGGAAACACCATCTAGTCGGTGTCTCGAGCTTGAGGAGTACGCAGCCAGTTCCATAGACGAAGGAGTATCGTTGGCAGCTGTTGATGATAACGGAGAGTTCGTGGGGATCGTCATCAATGCAATTATACATAGAAATGTGAGTATTTAATTATAATACCAGATTATTATTGTCCATTTGCTTCTCATACGGAGAAGGTATGAGCATTGATCACCACGCTTGCTCAAGACAGGTTGGTGATTTTTACATAAGGGGAGGCGCCTAGAGATGTCAGCATAAGCGACGGGGCCCGATAGGGCCGAAGCCTGCCAGGGTAGCGGGATCGTCCGAAAGGGTTACCGCTGCCCTGGAACATAAAGGGCTAAGGAAGGAACACGGGTGGGTTTTAGTCAGTAAGAGTCTGACACTCCCTTCTGCTCCACCCAGAGCGGGAGGGGTCATTTGATGATTTACGAACCACAAAAAAAAAAGGGGGAGGCGCCCGGGTAGGCCGCGAAATGCAATTAGCAGGTCAGAGTCAGTATAGGGTTATTGGTTATTGATGATTTTAATCATTATAATCCTGTAAATACATGCTTGTTACGGTCGCAAATCAAATTTTGTTCAATATACAACCTTATACTGTCTTGCAAATTGCAAAGAACGTAAAAAAAAAAATAATTTCGCTGGCTACCCTGACACTTCTCCCTTAAAGCTAACCGCAAACAACGTCGAAGACATATCCGTAGTTTAAGTATAAACTAGTGCAGGTGTTCCATCGTTGTGAATTCTTTTCAGGCAACGTTACCATTTCTGAAACAAAGTGCTGAATGCTGCCAGATTTTTTAATATAAAAAACTACTAAGGGCGTATTTTACCAAACTTTTATACCTAAAATAAGTCTTATCCAGACAATAAATTTTGAATTTTCGACAGTTTTTCCATACTAGAACTGTCAGAAGTAAATTTTATTCCACGGATAAAAGATATCTGACTTTGTTAAAATCAGCCCTATACCTAATCCATCCAATATTTGCTACCTTAGATCACTTAGGTACTCATTAATTTCCCATATTCCAAGTTTTCTTATGGTTTTATCCCTCATCGAACGTTTTCCAACGATATAAGGCTTGTTTTCCTATTAGAAACACCGCTTCTTGTTAGAAGCGGTGAAATATTTTTACTTTCCCACAAACATTTTAAAGATTACGGACATTTTTTTTTTAAATATTTGTATGTTATTTTTCTACCAAAAGACATCAACGCCGAAAACAGCCCAGTAGGTGTAATTAATATTTCTTCACGACTGACAGTTGTTCAGTTTTCTTAGTCGAGTACCTAGTAACTACTCATAAGGCACAATAAGATCGTGTACAGGATAATAATGGCAATGAACTTCCGTGCAGGTGCTGATTACATGTCACGGAACAATCTGAATTCAATTAACGTGTATTTAACAATCACTTTATCACATTAATGTTCTATAAGGCCTATAAATGATTAATAGTTGATAGTTATGATTGGATTTGGAGAACAGTGGTGGTCCAGTGATTACGGCCGCGAGTTGTAGGTCTACTTTTTTCATAAATTTTCTGTTGTGCGGCAACTTTTTTGACGCCGTGCGCGCAGTTGCACTGCAATCACTAGACGGGCGACAGTTGCGTCTAAACCCGCGGACAAAAATGTCTCCCAGTTTTTGCGTCGCTACATGTGTCTCTCACATCAAGTCTACGGCTTTGTTTTATACAACTTGATGTGAGAGACAAATTAGTGGTGGAGACAAAAGTTGCCCTTACATGAGACGGTGAAATGTGTGTATACTATAGACACACCACTATAGATACACCAATTAACATAATAACAACTCTGTAATCACAGTCTCACAATAAAGATCTTTGACTTTGACTTTGACACGCCTGTCTAATCCTTCGGGGAATACAGACGTCATGTTATATGAAGTGTTTGGCTTAGGGGGCGGGAGGCCTTTGCGGGACAATATACAGCGTGGCGCTTTAATGGCGACATTAATTTAACACACGTATACGGTTTCCCGTATTAGTTTTATGAATATATTTTAATTTAATTAAACATTAATATTTATTTATTTATTAACAATTTTCTAAAATATTAGAGCAACCTGACTTAAAGAACTGTAGCGCAGGGGTCATTTGCCGGGTTCACGGATCATAACATCGCATCAATGTAATTAAAACAAGTAACATGCAAAGAGAAGGCGAAATGAAGGAAAGAGAGAGAGCCCCATGTCGGCGAGCGGCGCAGGTGGAAGTTTTCAAGTTACGATTTTTTTTATGTTGTTATAATTTTTATGATTACTGGCCACTAGCCCTACCCGTGTGTTAAATTAATGTCGCCATTGTATCGCCACGTTGTATATTAAGTACAATGTATAGCTATTATGGAAAAAAATCTTAAGTTTAAAACATCGAGCTAGGTATGCAAATATAATCAACTTTTCTTATTCCACTCACAATGAGAGAAAACTTTTGCCTCGAGTTTTCATTTACGAGTGGCAGAAAATCGATGAAAGCTTCTTCCGAGGAAATCCGCTTAGCAACGGGGTCTTACGCAGACCGTCTTTGAATAAAATGAACATAATATTCTTGTTTCTTGTTAACTTCATTCTAATACCCTAGGATTTTTAACTGGCCCTGGGTTCGATTCTCGGGTCGGGCAAAAGTGTTTTGGGTTTTCCAATGGGAATTTCTCAGTAACAGACCGGAGTTTGGAAGTTAGAGGTGTGATACCCCGTGCCTCGGAAAGCACGTTGAGCTGTTGTTCCTGCGCCTGATCTCTCTAGTCTCCGGTCATGTTTGATTGCCGTCCTACCAGACTATGACGAACGATTAGTTACGGAAGAGAGAGTGCACCTATGTCTGCGTAAACACTTGTGCACTATCTGTCGCGCAAAAGACTGATCTCCGCTGAGATTTATCGCCACGACTGAAATTCGTTCTGAAGGACTTTTGTAAATAATGTTCAAGACATCTTATATAAAATACGTATCTTTTCGCCTACAAAACCCTTCAAAGCTATTAATTACGCTGTTAGATTACTTGTAAATAGTCGAGATAGTCTAAGAAACAAGTTTAGTAAAGTATTTCTAAGAAACCCTTAATATCCTTTCAATTCTCGTTCCCATGGAAATAAATCTTCTTGTTTCAAGGACTGCTCTAGATATCCTCCATTTCCATGTCAACACAATTAAAACGGGCTCAAGGGCGAAAAGGAAAGGGTTCTGCTTGACGGGCCGAAGTGCTCCAATGGTCGGGTCATTTGAATGAAACTCTAATACCTAATCTTTATGACATCGCCATCACTGAAAAATGCGGAAATTTTCCTTTCACTTCCAACGACCTTGACAAGGACAAATAATTGCATTAGGCTGACCTTTTTGTAAATCTATCTATATCCTACTAATATTAAGATTATAAACGTGAAAGTTTGTATGGATGGATGGATGTTTGTTACTCTTTCACGCAAAAACTACTGATCGGATTTGGATGAAATTTGGCACACAGATGGTTTATAACCAGGATTAACATATAGGATACTTTTTATCCCGATGTTCCCACGGGATCGAAACTTATGCGGGTGAAACCGCGGGGCGCAGCTAGTACTAATAATAAAACTGAACAGTTTGTTTGTTTGAACGCGCTAATCTCTGGAGCTACCAGTCGTATTTGAATTAGGAATTTTGAATTTGATAGCCCAATTCTTGATGAAGCTTATAGGATATTTAACATCACTCTTAAGACACACGGGCACAAAGAAAAAGTCAGAAAGAACGGTAAGCAAAAACGAAATAATAGTGTGGACGGGCGATGCGATGCGACGAGGTTGGTCGGGGGAACACGAAATTTCACACGGACGAAGTCGCGGGTAAAAGTTAGTGTATTCTAAAATATAAATAACTCTAAGCGCCATTCGATAAGCGGTATTTATTTGCATGATATCCTGTGTTGTACTTACCAAAATAAGCTGAATGGACTCACTATGACCGCATTGCCGCCATTCACTATGCTGACAAGTCGTAACTCGTTTAGGAAATAAAACATCAGATAGTTAAAATCTGAGGGGCAATCATCGATCACTAATAGTGATCGATGGGGGCAATTCTCGTAATTTTAAGAGTGTTCACAGTTTTATCTCAGCCTCAATCTGTCAAAAATACCTCCAATTTCCCTACATTTTTGACAAGTTTTTGACATTGATTGTCGCTGAGATGAGATTGCGATTAGATTTTGAACGCTTTTAATTACCTACGGAAATTGGCCTTCTGTTGTCACAAGTACCTATGCTTTATTTGGAATAACGTTAGACATTACAGTCCGTTCAACTGATTTTAACTTCTATTCCGAAGGCATAAGGATGGCATTAAGAGCAAAAAGTGGTTACAATACCAACTTTTTACTGCAGCTGCCATTTGTCATGCCACTAACGCAATAGAAGTCAAAATCGGTGGAACGGACTGTAAAAAAGGTTTGTTTAAATGTCTTATCTTATTCCGAATGGAGTAGATAACATGAGTAACAGAAATCTATCTATACAGCCTGTATTGTTCCACAGCAGAGCAAAGGCGTCTCTTACCCTTTTCCACACTCTTCTAATACGAGTCATTTCGACAGAGGTCAAGTTCGTCCCACCATCTTTATGCTGTCTAAAATTCAAGATACAAAACGCTTATTCTTTTTATCCCTTTTCTAACAGGATGTTGAAGAAACAGACAAATCAGAAGAATGCCCTCATCACAAGTTCAGACGTATCCTCCGGTTGCTGACCCACTTAAGCAACGAGGCTCGGATCTGGGAGAAGGTGCCAGCCAGTGATAATGTCATGATGGACATTAGAATCGCGTCCACACACCCCGACTGGAGAGGAAGACGGATCATGAAGGTGCTGGCTGAAGAATCAGAGTGAGTACCATTACCTATTATTACCTACCTATAGCTTTTTCTGGCATAGACCAAACTCATTCTTCCTGTAGAGTTGGACTCCTCAAACTTAGTGGAGCGACGATGTTCGCACTGGTCGCAACAGGTCGTGCCTTCTCAATTGGGAAGACAGTCCAGCAATTGACTACTATAGGTTGATGATGATGATGAATTGGATTCAAAATTACTGATTAGAATCCTGAAGGAAGCTCGTGCGAGCTAACATTTAGGAAAACTAAAGTCACTAATAACTTTGTCAGGCGCTTCAGTGTCAATTATAGTTCTATTAATAGCAACCAAAAATATAAATTTGCGTTTTTTTTTTTCCTCGTTGGCTTGCAGAACTTCGCTTGGATATTGTTTTATACGAGTGTTATTTTCGTCTTGTTTAAGTTTTAGAACAATGACGCCTACGCATTGCTGCTCTATGGATTCTAAAAATAAAACTTTCAAAGAAAAAGTTCACTTAGTTAACCTTTTTATATGACTTTGAAATTCCTTGTCTTTCTTTTCTTTGAAAGCTCCTTTCGTATATTTTTGCTACTGGGAACTCCCAGAATATTCTCTGTCCGTTTAGGTCATTTGTACATACACAGCACGGTTTCTTTAGGGTATGGCGTATAAACCGCACCGTAGAAAAAACGTGTGTGTCAACAAGTTTCCATAGTGATACCATGGAATTATTATGTAACGTAGTACATAATAATTCCATGAGTGATAGATACAACACTGACAACCGTACCTACTCACGGCAAATAAATAATTAACTCTTAATCAAGTAGATGTGTACATGTGGAAGCTTGTAATTAGCAAATGCCCCTACTTATGCATGATATTTAAGTTTTTTATTTTCTTTAAAATAAAATAAACCGTAGCTTTTCACGGCAATAAAACTGTGTGCGTACAAACGGCCATAGGATTCTCGCATTGAACTTCAAGTGAAGGCTAGCTTCCTTGGCTCTGTTGAGAGCTCCACTCGTTTATCTCCAACCAACTGTATGACACTAATCCCATAATCATGTATGAGACAGCTATTCAAAACTAAACACTGTCGATTAGACAACTTGAACTTATTAAGACATGTCACTGAAATGTTGACTTCAGGGATTGTCTTTTAAGATATCTTACTATAGGCCGACCGCTTAACTGAGACGTTGCCTGAGGTAGCTGCGCGGTGCGGGAGGGGTGATAGTTATCACAGGTTGACGAATCACTGAGCCCTCGCAACACGTCACCACACCCCTCTCGCACCACGCTGCTACCTCAGGCAACGTCTCAGTTAAGCGGTTGACCTATATAAGTTAGTAGGTTTGTAAGTAGGTTGACAAGAAGTGTTGGAACTTTGTGCTTGTTATGCCCGAGTTGATTAGAGTACGGAAAGTTTCAATCAGTTTTAACTTTGGGTACTAATCCTGTAGACAGCGATGCGGACGAATTTTTTGATGCCCTATTATTATTTGCCCTACTTTTTCAGATACTTGTAGGTACACATTTTAGTTATTATTTTAAGACAGTTTTTTAAATTATATAAATTTTATCTTGGAAATAGAAATAAAGTTTTAACTTTAAACTCTACTTATAACTTTAAAGTTAGCGTCCCGTGTGCTTAATCATTTCATACCTGCACAAAAACAAATTTAACAAAAAAATCAAAGGACTATTTAAATTAATCCAAATGATCTGTAACGGAAATGTACTGTACATTTGCAAAAAGCATGCGATTCAAAAAAATCTATAAGAAGATCCTAAAAAATAATGTAGTACAAAAATAAAGTATATTTTTTGATGTGTTCATTGTTGCATTCATTACGACATGTTAATAAAAAGATAACAAGTAAAGCGATCTGATTTCATTTTTTGTACAAACTTATTTCCTGCCGTAACTTCAAGTTGGCCTTGACCGACACACATTGTTTTGTTATGATTTTATGAAGGACGATCGATCAATGAAATAAATAAAATTGAAGTGTAGTTTTGAAATGTCAAAATAACATTATTTTACTAAATGTATATGATAGAAGACCTATACGAATTGTAAAAAAAAAATCTCTGTGTGTTCCGGCTAATCTCTGCTGATGCTGACCAGCTGATGTTATAAGGACTAACTTAGGCTACTATTATTCTACATTCGCGCTAAAAAAAATCAAACCCATCCGACGTTACGTGAACGAAGTCGCAGGCACAGCTAGTTATTTATAAAACTTTTCATACTAAAAATTAAAAAGAGTTCTAAATAGCTCAAAGATCACCGTGTTTCTGCAAAGTTACGTAAAATAGGCGTGCGTACTACATAGGGAGGACAACATGTGGGTAATATCGAAGTTCCTGATTAGAGATCCAGCTATAGGGCAAACAACACCTCCCCGCAGGCAATGGCCCTCCTTCCATCCAGCGCCACATGCCCTGTCACTTGTGCACTTGATCTTTTGCCTGCATCAGTGAGCTGAGTTAGCACAGCTGAATTTTGGGCCATAAATAAAAATAAAATAAATAATAAATATTTTTTTTTATTCAAGTAAAAAGTAAAGTAAAAATATGATTTACGTTAATTACAATCAAGGAAAGTTAAATTCTAACTGTAATGTAGACCTGCCTGCCCATGGATGTTTACAGTTTTTGCCATTGATACGCTAAGAATAATAAGGTTAACCAATTTCTTCCTATGGTCCTCCATCACTCAGCTAATGAACAAGACTAAATAAAGAGCCATGTTTTCTAAAGGACCGAAATTAGTTACAAGGATACGAAAGATTATTATTGTTCCCTCATAGGCTACCAAAATACAGGATTTCCTTACGAGGACATACTTAATGACCCGAGATTATTACCTACGCAGACTCCATATAATCATAAGTATAATCAATCAGCCCACAATGCCGGGACACAGGCCTTTGCTCGGTGAGAGGTAGTGGGCCGTAATCCACCACACAGGCCCAGGTTGGCAGACGTCACATGTATTCGAACTTTTGGTTGTACGACATGGCCGGATTCCTCACAATGTTTTCCTTCGCCATTTTGAGAGCAGTGGTAATGAAAAAATTTAGGTACACAAAATAAAGCACCGAACCTACGACCTACAACTCGTAAGTCGCGGCCATTACGTAGACTACAACGATGTGATAGGAGAGGCCCGTGGCTAAACAATAACAGCCGCACAGTTCGATCGGTCAGGTTAAGCTACGCTTGCCGCGGTTGGTCTGTGGATGGGTGACCATCTTTACATACTGAGACCCCTCCGTGCCTCGGAAAGCACGTTAAGCCGTTGGTCCCGGCTGTCATTCGTGGATCTTTGACAGTCGTTACGGGTAGTCAGAAGCCCGAAAGTCTGACAACCAGTCTTACCAAGGGGTATCGTATTACACATAGTTGGGAAAAGGCTAGGCAGATGATGACATACGATGTGATAGATTACAAGAATTATTAATTGTTCAATTTCGGGAAAACAAATAAAAAGAGCTAAGCTAAATGCTTCCGCATCATGCTATGCATAGCAACTATTTATTCTAGACCTGTCTATCAAACAAAACTAGTCCCAAACTGGTATTTTCTCAGAGTAACGTTATTATAGTACTTAATAACTAGCAAAGTTTGGTTTAGACTATCTTGTTATTCGTGGTAAACAAAAAATACGTTGAATTAACTAGTTTAACATCTAGAAGAACTAGTTTAGTTTCGAGACTCAAGGTTTACGTGTCAAAAAATATGACTATGTATCATTGTTAATAAATGACCTTAGGCATTTTATAACTAACAATGACACAAAATCACATTGTTCATGCTGCACATTTACCAAAGTGTACATACAGCATGAACCACAAATGGGTGGTCATATTTTAAGGGTATGTTTTACTCTTTCCATGGGAAAAAAATTAAACTGTACCAAACAAACCTTCAACACCTAGGTCAACAAAAGAGATAAAGTATGCAGGGTCGTCGGATACCTGTAGTTGAAGTTTAGTAAGAAACTAATGGATGTTTTCGAATGAAATTTAGTTTGATAAATGAACTGTTTGATTTCTATTAATTAAATATAATTTTATCCGACAACATCAATCCGTTTCTTACTAAACTTCAACTATATCCGACGACCCTGCATACTTATCTCTTTTATTGACTGTACTTTAACTAGGTACAAATGTATGAGACGGAGAGAGTTGTTCAGTTTTATTGTCTGTATCTACCATACCTATGTGACGCATACTTCGGTATATAGCAGGTGCCACGACTGGACACTGGACAGGCATGGCGATTTTGATAGTGAGCAATCTGATGAACGAAATACCATTGCAAGCCTATTAACCACTAGTACACAATACACTGAAGCACAATGCTCGTGTTCTGCCATTAGACAGTTTCAAAAATCGGTGGCTTAAAAAGCAGACACAGACTTCTGAAACAATCTTCTGCATTTAGTGGAATACGTGTGTTTTCGTTGCGGAGAGCAGTGGTGGCCCAGTGTTAACCGCCGCGACATACGAGTTTCGAACCCAGACAGGCGCTTCACTTTGTCTAAAATATTTCATTACCACTGCTCTCAAAACGGTGAAGGAAAACATCATGAGGAAACCGGCATGTCTTAGAACCGAAAATTCGAGGACATGTGACATCTATCAACCCGCACTGAGCCCGCGTGTTGGATTAACCACAGCCCACCCCCTCTCGAAGAGAGGAGGCCTGTGTCCCAGCAGTGGGAACATTATCAGGCTTATATGAGTGTTTACATTTCCGTAAAATAAAACTATTAATATAATATAAATATCCCTGGACATTTCACACAGCGCCATCTAGTCCCAAGCTAAGCAACCTAATGCTTGTGTTATGGTGGTATTGTTCTCTTTGTAATCGTTTTTTCTCGATAGGTTTTTTTTCTTAGGAACCCATAATCGAAATGGAAATTTGTATCACATGAACACAATAACAACGTCAACTGATCAGTTACACGTGTTCTCGTATTATCTATAAGTAATTGAACGACTGTTTTTTTTTTTATAAACAAAAAAGATTTGATTGATTGATAATGAAGTTTTTCATTTAGTGCGATTTCCGGACTCGCACTAAATTTAGATTATAAGTACACACATTAATCACTTATTAATTGGATCCATAAGCACCTGCTTAAGGATCAAATTAACAAGTGATTAATGTACCTACTAGGTAACAGTTTATTTTTAGAATAGTGCAATACAGTGAGTGTCCCATTCAATTACATAAGTGACATTATTGGGAGTTAAATCTTCGAGCCGTTTGGCGTTGAAACAAAAACCAAGTGCTCCCTTGGTTTTTAGAGATATTGCCAACCTAGAGAGCCCGACTCTTCGCATGACCAGAGGGCTGGCCTATTTTTTGACCAAAGCATCAGCATCGCCATACAACGGGGCAATGCTGCCAGCCTTTTGGGCACTTTTCCTGTTGACAACGATACGGACGAATTTATTTATGATGATTATTGCCCCCTATTCTTTTTTTTTTTTAGTTTGTTATATAAAACAAACTAACGTACATGTGCACATTTTCTATGGAAGTTAGTCATTTTTGCCGATGAACATGTGGCTCCTCAAAAATGATAATAATGAAAGAGGCAAAAACCGTTTCTACTTCCATTTAATAATAATATGGTAAGTGCGTGGAGGTAGATGACGCTGGTCATTGATATACATCGCCTACTGACCTATTTTAAGACAGAGACTAAACCGGCATAGTTACCCTTGTTTTATAACTTCACTTTTTATATAAACTGGTTATGCAAACGATGATATAATAAAATTGCATTCAGAACAATTTGATCCCAGAAATAAAAGCCGCAAGGTCGTCTGTACTGTAGTTGTTAACAATAATTATTTTAATTGGATTAATTGGTCAATCACAATCGACGAGTATGCAATAATAGTTGCAATGTAATATAAAAGAGTCCATGCCTAGGTTGACCGAGTCAAGGAAAACCTCGTTTCGCAAACATTAGGATACGTCTTCATGTCCTGCATGCTCTTAACCTGCGGGGTAATTACTTCTTCTTCATTGACAGTTCAACAGCATTTACAGCGTTATTTAAGTACGTTGTTGAGCAGACAAATTTTTTGGGCATATAAAGCAATGGATTAACAATATCTTTCAAAATCAGATTGAGATAGCATGTTACGCAATTAGGGTGCTGAACGTTGGAGGAACTTAAATGAAGGCTACTGACAAGGCGAAACTCGTAGCCAAGTTCTGGGCACCATTTCAATTGAAGACTGAAGCTATAAAAATCAAAACATCTAAATCAAAAGTTATTTATTCAATCTAGGCTGAGAATGAACGTCAAAATTACATAACATAGTCCTCCAAAACGCGCACCCTTCACCATTTCCTAGTGCTTTAGCTGGAAAGAAGAAGTGGCACAACAAACTCCCCAGCAGCACAACTGTCTGGTCACTCAGAAGAACTTTTTCTTCTACAAGATTCTATACAGACGGCACGGTTGGCGCAGTGGTTAAGCGATTGACTGCTGCGCTGCGTGTCGCAGGTTCGATCCCCGCACGGAACAAATATTTGTATTGCCTACATGTAGTTGTTCCGGGTCTGGCTGTTTGTGTATGTGAGTTTAAATGTTTGTAAACGCACCCATGATACAGGAGAAATTCCTAGTGTGGGGCAACGTTTTAAAAAAAAAACAAAAAAAATACTAAAGGGGGTAACCAAATATCGTATCGTGTTACCCAGTAACTATACGCAGGAGGTCAGATAGGCAGTCGCTCTATGTAAAATACTAATAGACAGCTGCTACCGGTTAGGCTGTAAGCCAACTCTAACATAGTTGGGTTAAGGCAAGACAGGTGGTGATGATCATAACCGAAGCCAAACAAAAAGTCTTTGACCGGCAAGATTGCATATTAAATACCTAAGTATTATACGTACCTACAGCAAAATATTCCTCAAGCAAAATGCAGCTTGTTATAGCAAAAAATGCGCCACAAAGACCAAGATAATAACTAAATAATTACGAATACAAAGAATCTATCTGTCACAAACTCACAGCCACATCACCTTTGTAATAGGATTGTTATTGTACGCGTATATGAATACGTTACATAATAGGAATGACTGTAATTACGTAATTTCTGTTAATAATTGGACACTATTACATAATTGAAATCAACTCTGACACTGTAATGTTTGCAGAATTAAAATGTAATTTTTTGCATCGGAATTTATGCGTGTATGACCAGAGTGGCAATTCTCGTAATTTTAAGAACGTTCACGGTCCAATCTCAGTCTCAATCTGTCAAAAATACCTCTAATTTTCTCACATTTTTGACAAGTTTTTGAAATATTTTGTCACCGAGGTGAGATTGCGACTAGATTTTCAACGTTTTAAATTACGAGAATTGACCTTCAGATGTATGAACGTAAAGGAGGCAAAAGAAGTATGTAGGTAAAGAACGTAGCCGGTGGTGTTCTATAGTTTCCCCCTCCCCCTATGTGAAGAAGGCGTGTGTTTATGTATGTATGCGTGAATCCACTGATTGTGACATGCCTCTATAAGTTAATAAACAAAGATATTCTATTCCTTCATTACAAAATATATTGCACCTAGCTGAAACTATAATTAATCCTTATTTTTTTAAATAGAACAGTTGAACGCTTGCGCTTGAGTGGAGTTTTCTCTCATGTTTCTTACCTCTGACCCTTTAGATAGAACTATATGTAAAGTAAATGATAATTATATGTACCTACTACCATTAAATATAATAAAGTTATAAATAGATTAGTAAGTACAGTGACACTTCAATAAACACTAATTAAAACAGTCCGATAAATAGATACTTAAGTACATCCATTTAAAAACTAATTCCTTCCGGCATTATGCATGTAAGCATGAAAAGGTAATTTATCATGATATAATATCGCCAAGCGCGTGCCCATGAATATGCTTCAGTAATAGCTAATTTATCAATGCAAATCTTTATTAGCTACGTGACCCATAAAATTTATCAACATAAACATTTGCATAAACGTGTCTCAAAAAGAGTTTCGCAAATAAAATATCTTTTTTGAACAAGAGAGGTTGATCTTATCCATTAATGACCTTTTATCCATTACTGATTGATTTGTCACTGAAAACAATTCGGGTTAGGGGGGGGTTATTCGGCCCACTATGGAACTGGGACCGCGGACCAGTTACCCCTTTTAAAAATTTATGATGGTTAACTGGGTCCACATCTGTTTTATTAAGCTCATTGTTGCGACCTTTTTATATATTTTATAGTTTTTTACTCGTTAAACATGTTGTCAAAATAAAAGGCAGTTGTGTCAGTGATTCGTAATTTTATTGAATTATAAAAACTACAGTCCACATTTTGCCTACACTCATCTTAAACTTTACAAAAAGTATTTTTGTCGATACTCATGTTTGTAAAAGTACCTACTTCGGGAAAAATGATGCGGTAAATTCAACGCAGGTTCAGAATCGTGTACTAAATTCATGGTAGTCAAAGACATTAAATTATTTACTTGACAATATCTTAAATCTCTTTGATGGTAGTAGCAGGTTATGCGTCGATGTCCCTGTCACCCTGTATAAACAAGTAGGTACGCTGCTCGCGTCTCAGGAACTAAAATTGACATGTTGCCGCAAATGGCCGTCGTTTTGTTTTGGTACGTCTCCGACGATTTAGGTCTAAATATAAGACTTTTTTGTGCATTTTGTGTTTAGTACGAGATATTTCGAACATTTTTATCCTATGTGTATGCGCATCTTGTAAAAGTCGCTATCAAAAATGTTAGTTCCATGGACGCTCACGTTGCTGTCAGCGCCAAAATGGCGAAAATCAAATGTCTTCATTTTATCATCGATAGTATGAAGTCTTTTAGAAGACTCACGATTGTGAGCTATGGAAAAGCCAGGGAGCCTACCCCGAAGTGCAAAGTGCAAGTGTTCGGATCGGACCGACACATGGCCGAACCGAATATTATTGAAAAATGCGAAAAAGTTCGAACGGCTCAGTTGGGTCGGGACCATAGTCTATATTCGACATATTCGAAAGAGTGTAGGAGTGTAGGGTTGGAACCGACCGAACCAAATAGTAACTTCGTAGCAGGAAACGGCCGAACATTCGGCCGATACTACTTCGGAGTAGGCCCCTGGCCTGGGAGGCCTTTGCTAAAGAGCAAAGCAATCTGGAGATTTCGGATGTCTAAACTCTTAATTTAAATACCTATATTGTTAAACTAGTTTGTAAGATTGCTAATAAAGGCTATTTGAATTTGAATTGAAGTATGAAGTCCAGCGTACCTACTTGTAATACTTGTATATACAGGTCAGTGCCTATACAGGATAGGTATTCAAATCACAACTGTCATTCTTGGACAGGTGTATGAAATAGCTACAATACTGCAAATTGACGTACATAGTATAGAAGTACGTACGAGCTGAGGGGCAATTCTCGTAATTTTAAGAACGTTCACAGTCTGATCTCAGTCTCAATCTGTCAAAAATACCTCGTAATTTCCCTACATTTTGACAAGTTTTTGACATTTGTTTGTCGCCGAGATGAGACTGCGACTAGATTTTGAACAATTTATTTATTTATTTATTCATTTATCAAAAACAATTTACATTGTGTTCGAATTTTACAAAACGTTTTAAATTACAAGAATTGGCCTTCTGTTTACAGTCATAACATCAGCATTTTAGCATTAGGTAATCCATAGGTACGTTTTTATAGTTTACAGCTAGAATGTTTATGAGTAAGTAGGTACTTGTAGGAAGTATTTTAGTACTTATTAATACTAAGGTCATGTGCGACTAGTAAGCGTGTTCCTCATTGTAGTTACATGTTTTCTAATGAATTTGCAGTTGACTCAACGTTCAACAATGATTTATGAATGTCGAAATATTAGCTTAATGTAATTTAATAATAATAAATTAAATTACCCCACCAAAAGGTGGACCGATGACCTGGTGGAGGTCGCAGGAATCTGTTGGATGCGAGGAACGCAGGACCGGTCATTGTACCTATGACTATAGTTTTTGTCCAGCTGTGGACGTCTTTCGACTGAATGCATAAACATAATCAGCCTATACCTAATGTTCCCACTGCTGGGAGTGCTGGGACACAGGCCTTCTTTCTGTGAGGGATTGGGCCGTAACCCACCACGCGGGCCTACAGCGGGTTGGTGGATGTCACATGTCTTCGAATTTTCGGTTCTAGAACATTTCCTCAAGATGTTTTCGTTCACCGTTTTGAGAGCAGTGGTGATGAAATAATCTACACGAAGTAAAGTGCCTGCTTGGGTTCGAACCCATCACCACCACCACTCGGCTACCACCGCTGTCATTCTCTCATAGCTGACTCAGGAAAAATAAAATTAAGGTCAGTCAGTCATAAAAGCAGACTCTGACCTATAATACCAGCATCAGCATATAGGTTATCAACACTAGACACATACAAATCAGATAGTTTGACCCCGAGACACTAAATCAATAATAGTGTTACTATGTAATCTATCTTATACTGTGATTAAGATATATTTGTAATCGTTTTACATACTTGCCTAGCACCCAATCAAGCAATTACTTGCATTTGCATATTATTACCTACAATTTAATTTTACCGTACATGTATAATGGCGGGTCACTTCAAATTTTCAGGACTGACCACGGATATCGAGAATGCCAGAATTACCATGTATTAACTTTTGCTCAAGGACTAGGACTAGAAGCTGCAGGCGGTAGATACCTAACAATTTATGGTTTTTTGAAAAAGTGGTTTTATATTTTTTTATTATTTTAAATAGAGCAAGAGGGGAAAAATCTTCAATCCCATTTAAACCCCTCCTGGGTTTAAATGGGATTGAAGATTTTTATTGATGACACCGTGATCAACTTTGAAAGTAATAATATGTATCTCTGAAACGTGACACTACGGGGTTTGGTCTTATTACTTTTTCTGTTGGCATTGATGTCAGCTATAGATAGCGTGGCCGCCATTTTGAAAAAAAAACCGTTCACTTTTTTTCAATATTTCACAGTTGTTCATAGGTATTCTGTATTCTTGTGGCAACCCCTGAAAGATTGCCAATAAATTCTAAGTTAACCTGTAGCCCTGTGCAATAACTACCTAATTACCATCACATAATCTTATTTAGAAGACTTTAATTACCAAATTACTTACTTTTGGACTTATTTGTATCACACAAATTATTTTTCCTAGTAACCGACGCAGCCAGTATTCTGGTTAAAAATGTAATCAAATAACTTCCTGGTAATTTAAAAGAAAATGTAACACGTGTAAGGTAATTAAACTGGTGAAATCCAATACCTCGTTTAGCTGGGCTCATACTGAGGCCAATCCTACGGGGGACGTGAAAAGCGTAACAATTTATTAAAAAATAAACCGGGATTCTTTAGGATCGTTCAGGTGTTGTGATCTACAGCGATATCTCTTCAGATTCAAAGGCTATTTCAATACACTCCATGCGTATCTAGAAAACTTAGGTGAAGTAAGCTTAAAGTGAGTTGTCATTCTACCTGATGCTAGTGATCTATATTATTTACAGCTTACTTCAAGCTAACTTTTCCACGGTGAGATTTTAACAGAAAAAATCGGCTGTAGTGGAAACAATAACAATGTCTAGTACGCGTGTATGTATTGTGCAATTGTTACAGCATCGCAAGGACGCTCTGGTCACGAGACTAGCTAATTAGTTGCTAATATGACGTTGATGCCGTATTATTTATGGAACTAAGACAGATACATTCAACGTTTCTGTCAGAAAGTCTCATAATATTTAATTGGCTTATTCTGATTAATCTATGTATCGGAGGGACCCGTGGTCAAATAATAACAGCCGCACAGGTCGATCGGTCAAGTTAAGCTACGCTTGCCGCGGTTGGTCTGTGGATGGGTGACCATCTTTACATACCGAGACCCCTCCGTGCCTCGGAAAGCACGTTAAGCCGTTGGTCCCGGCTGTCATTCGTGGATCTTTGACAGTCGTTACGGGTAATCAGAAGCCCGAAAGTCAGACAACCAATCTTACCAAGGGGTATCGTATTACCCAGTAACTGGGTTGTGGAGGTCAGATAGGCAGTCGCTCCATGTAAAATACTGGTATTCATCTGCATCCGGTTAGACTGGAAGCCGACCCCAACATAGTTGGGAAAAGGCTAGGCAGATGATTCTGATTAATCTATAATGGTATTCATTGCCAATCCGAATACTGTGAAACCACCCTTAGACATATTGTATCATGTGCTGAAACGATGTCTAACAAAAACTTAACAAAAACAGCATAAGCATAATCTATAATGTTCCCACTGCTGGGACAAAGGCCTCCTCCCGGTGAGAGGGAGTGGGCTTTAATCTACTACGCGGGCCCAGTGCGGATTGGTAGATGTCACATGTCTTCGAATTATTGGTTCTAGGACATGCCGGTTTCCTCACGATGATTTCCTTCGCCGTTTAGAGAGCAGTGGTTATAAAAAAATATATAATGCGGTCTGCCGGGGCGTCGACGTCGATGTTTTCAATTACAGCATTTCAAAATTAAAAAGCACTATTTGTGGTTTCTTTTTTGATCACGTAACCTAATTGATAACAATTTACGCTGTTTGATATGCATTTGTACATATGATAATGCTTTTACTCAAAACGCTGTCTACCTTCTCAAATATTTTTTTTTTTTTGTTTATATTCTCTCTTCTATCTGTGAAAACTTGTAATTGACCTTATTTTTGTTACTTTCAATTGTGCAAAAGTGTTTAGCTGTAAATTTTCCAAAAACTGTAAAATAAAATAAAATTATTTACACAAGTAGAGCGCCTACCGGGGTTCGAACCCACAACCATCACTCATAAGTCTATTGGGTGGCACTGACCCACCACTACTCCTCCACAAAAATAGCATTACAAAGAACTAGACTAGGTACGTCATAACCAGAATGAATTATAAATGCAACCCGCAGCATGTTTGTGGACGAACAAATTGAAATAAATGGGACATTATGGCGTACTATGATTGCGATGTAATTAGTCTTACTCAATTTTTATAAACAAAGGTCTGCATAAGAACTTAAATTAATAATCATATCAGCCTATTACTGTCCCACTGAAGGGCAAAGGCCTCTTGACATAGAGACAACGTACGAGCATTGATTGATTAGTATATCTTCTGGTGAAAAACACTACCAAAAAAAAATTAAAGCAGTAGGTACCATGATTCTAAAACATAATCAGCGGAGATAATGTTCCCACTGCTGGGACACAGGCCTCCTCTCTTCGTGAGAAAGTGGGCCGTGATCCACCACGCGGGCTGCGGGGCAGTGCGGGTTGGTAGATGTCTTGTCACATGTCTTCGAATTTTTTGTTCTAGAACATGCCGGTTTCCTCATAATGTTTTCCTTCACCATTTTAAAGCCATACAGTTTAAACGACGCGTATTTATGGTTTAGTATAGTACCATGATTCTAAAGGTAATTGGGCAAAAGGGACGTCCGTTGTTAAAGGTTATATCGCTAGTCGGTGCCTACTTAGATATGACATGTAAGATTGCTTCCGTGACTGTTCAAGGGCTCAGTGATTAAAAAATATTTTGTCATATATATAAGTATGCTTCTAGCAGGAAGACACGGCTATTACATATGTCACGTATTTAAGTAAATCACAGCATGATGTCCTCTTGTGTCAACTTGTGTATAAACTTGGCTACTTACATACTTTATTTAGATGAATGAATCATAAGTCTGACAAGTCTTATGTGTAAGAATAACTTAGCTGTTTCAAAAATCTCACAGTTAAGTTCACAGTAAGTTTTCAACATAAGTGAAGTGAGCCTGAAGTGATAAATATCAAAATGTCAATACCTAGCATCAGGCAGAATGTCAGCTTACTGCTTCCAAGTTTTCACGGTGATAAATTTACAGAATAGACCGGCTGGCCAGCAGTGGTATTCTGTAAATAACTCACCGCGAAAACTTGAGTGAAGTCAGCTGTCAATAGTGTCAGGTGGAATAATAGCTCATTTAAAGCTCACTTCACCTAAGTTTTCACGGTGATACTTTTAGAAAACAGCTCACTCCACGCAAGATTTCACGGTGAGATTTACACAGAATCGACCGGCTGCTGGCCTAAATTGAATTGAACAAGTGAACTATCAATATTCAACATAGTTCCACAGATGTGTAAATTACTTGAACTTATTCGAGTTTCAACATGAGCAACCTCACCACACTTGAGAACCTAGCATTACTAGATATAAGTATTACCCGTTCTTATTACTGTTTTTAATGTTTCAGACGCATCGCGAAATCACACGGCGCGTGCGCCATTCGTATGGATGCGACTTCGGCTTTCTCCGCTCGCGCAGCGGAGCGCCTCGGCTACAGCAAGGTCTACTCCATCAAGTACGCTGACATCCTGGACGGCCCACAGCCGAAGCCACCCCACTTTGAGGCTTGCGTTTATCTAAAGAAGTTTTAAGGTAAAGTTGAACTCTAAATAAATGACTGATCCCGTGGGAATATCGGGATAAAAAATATCCTATATGTTAATCCTGGTTAGAAACCATCTGTGTGAAAAATTTCATCCAAATCTGTTCAGTAGTTTTTGCGTGAAAGAGTAACAAACATCCATCCATCCATACAAATTTTTACGTTTATAGGTATCAGTTCACTTTTAAAATACATATGAGTATTATATTTATTTAATTTTTAGCCTATGTTGTGCCACAGCTGGGCTAAGGTCTCCCTTTCTTCTTTCCACTCCTCTCTGTCTTGAGCTAGTGTGGACCAATCTTGTCTGTAGGCATCAAGCTCTTCCCGCCATCTTCTTTTGGGCCTGCCTCAATGTCGCCTGAGGACGTTTTCTGGGACCCTCATGGTGGTAGTTTTGGCCCATATTAATATACATAGTAGATATATACAGGCTGTTAGTGTAAACACCGTTATCCTTGAAACCTGTGGTTTGGTTTCACTAATAGAACGTAAATTCAATGAAAAAAATATCTTTTTTTTTTTTAAGTAAAGTCTCAATTTTTCTTCAAAATTATTTCACCCTATACAAGTGCACGCAAGGGCAAAGTAGACGGAGCGCGAGAAACAGCGCGTCGTCAGTACTTCCCTTATCTATGCAGGGCGTGCCGCAAGTGCCCGCAAGCCGGCAAGCGCATGAATTTACGGACGGTGTCGGACAGAAACTTTCTTACATTTTTGAAATAAAATAACGTTTATTTATTTTTAAATTCAGATAAACATTTTTATAATTAAGTCAACTACCTATGGTTTTAGTGACAACGGTGTTTACACTAACAGCCTGTATACTATTTTAACAGTTCCCTGAAAATCTTATTCGAATTGTGTTTAATTAAAAAACGATGAAAAATAAGTTTTCTTTTGTGTTTTTCAGAATCTGCACAACACGCACAAACAAAATGAACTTCTTCGAGGTTCGATGTTCAAGAACTAATCCACATTAGATACTAGCTGTTCTACACACGTTACTCCTAGATTTTAATCAAACCTAGTATCGCAGCAATTTAATGTAGTAGTGTGACCTATAATTAAGAAGTTATAAAACTGTATTAAAATGTATAAATAATTATTGTACCTGGCAACTTTAAAGCTATAATGGAGAGGCAGTTAAGCTGGACTCACACTCTGGTTAATCCCACGCGGGAAGGGACGCGTCATACAGAATGTATAATATTGATTTTTTCTCACGAAGCGACGCTCGCTTTACCTGTGGACGTCCTCTTGTCCACGTCCCGCGCGGGAGTCGCCTCAGTGTGCTTGAAGCTTTATGGGTAACCGACGGATTTTTTTTCACTGCTTTTTTATCTTGCGTATTTATTATTTATTTTAAGGATACTCACCACTTAAAAAAAAGCGACAAAGCAGCTCTAGTATTCTCAAAAAAATATATTCTAATATGTATAAAAAATTTACAAATAAGAATGTTGACCATGATTATTTGTCTGCAACAATTATAATTTGTGCTAAATAAATATTTAAACGGGCATCGCAGTAATCGTCATTCCATAACTTAAAAAATAGATTTAATGTAGTGGTGCCTAGTAAAATATAATAGCAACACACTTTATCAGAACATTGTTATAACAAAATGTTTAGGCTTTCCTTCCTATCGTGTATCAAACAGCCTAGCTGTTTGTAGATCCTTAACACGTTCCGGGACAGTACGTCGAGAGGCGGGCCGCAAATTCCTATGCAAATTGACACATGAACTCCCCATACAATTTCGCCCCCCGCCTGACGACGTTGTGATATACCTTGATGGTTTTTACATTGTGTGATACGACAGTTCGTTCCTCGACGTGACCGCCTTCGAACGTGGTGTCATATCACGCGTTTTCTGTGGGGTGTTAATCCTCTTCATCCGAGTCGCCTTGGGACAAACTCCTTCGCATCCGATTTCCAGTTTGAGAAAATCGAGGCCGTGTGTCAAAAATACTATCACTGGAGTCAGACTCGTCTTCTGGGGGTTCATAATTTCTGTCGGATGCGTATTCTCCATCCCCGTCGGAAAAAGGATCATGATTTTCGGACTCTGATACTTCTTCGGGCACCGGTGACCGTTTTCTTCGTTTAGAAGACGTCTACGAAAAGGTAAGCATAGTAAGTATAACCACTAACACCACAGTAATACAAAGATTGCAGAAATAACATACCTACCTACAGATAATAGGTATAATCTTTAACTCTATAGAAATACAAGGATTTCGACAAGATTTAACAACAATATTTACATTTTATACGTTTGTACTTATTCGTGAACACATTTTATAACAAAACAACTAGAAAATACAAGTAATTATGAAATAATATATAATAAACCTACGTTTTGCGATCGTGTTCCGTGGCGTTGACTCGAGCGACGCGAGGCTCCTGCGCAGTGACACAGCTCCGACTGAAGTAGGGGGATGCGTATACGCGCACCCGGCCCAGGCCGTTGTGTCACAACACGAGACATGTTTGCATGTGTGCATGTAGTTTACTTGTGTGCTCATAAAACTTCACGATGTGACACTAGATAGTTCTAAGTTCTTGTAATACGACACTAATACGTCAGCCTACTATATATTCTATGGTTGACGCCCGTTGTTCGACGGGCTGTCATATTTCGAAGCTCAAAATCAGCCGTCGACAGACGTTGTGTCGTAATGCGGCCCGCCTCTCGACGTACTGTCCCGGAACGTGTTAAAAATATAGTATTATTTAATTTACTTATGCTTATTAATCAAACACATTAACTTTTATTTAAATTGTAAGACCGGATCAAGTCGTGATGGTCCGGGTGGCCACTTATAAAGTAAAACTTGGTAACACAACAAGACCTTTATCAAGCTCCTCGGAGGGTAGGGATTATGTAGATTTCTAGCGCTGTAAGTAATACAATTTAATTCTTAGCTATGTATTTTGCTTATAAATAGTCAAATACAATTAATAATCAAATAAATGGTCAATCCTTAGTATTGAATATTAGACTTTAAAGCAAAGCTGCAATAATTTGCTGCGCAAGCAGTTTCTCAGAAAATATAGAATCTCTCCTACCGCAGATCTGCTAAAACCAGTCAAAATAAATGTAAAATTGTGATTTAGTCTGTAAATATTGTAATTATTTCTCAATAAATGTTAAAAATATTTCACTTGTTTTGATTTTTATCACCTCAATATTTTCCTACTGACAGCTACTGCGGATCGATTCTGTAAAAATCTCACCGTGAATAGTTAGGTGAAGTGAGCTTAGAGTGAGTTTTCAACGGTGTCAATCCCTAGCATTAGTTGGAATAACATCTCACTCCACGCTCCCTTCACCTAAGTTTTCACGGTGAGATGGTTACAGAATCGCACTGCTGGTCATCAACATTGGCCGCCGTGTTCCTCCCGCTGTGTACCGGAGTATCTGTGGGGTAATCGCGTAACACGTTAACAGTAGCTTTCATTTTGACAGTTCGACAACATTCATTGCGTTATTTACGTTGTTGAGCAGATAATTTTTGTACTTGTTCCCTGTGCCATTACCTGATCCCTCTTACAAAGAAGAGGAGAAGAAAAGGGGTCCGGTTATTTGATTGAGCCCTCGATTTACATCGTTTTATCTTTCAAGCTGTATTTATGGATATTTTGACACAAATATTCGAATCCTCAATTACTTCTAGTTTCGGCATAGATTAACCGATATTCGACAACATAGCCTGCCGCCGCTGGCGTGACGATTTGCCTCGTTCCTAACCGATTGACAGAGAAGGCACAGCACAAAGAAAAGTGTAAAGGGTAAAGGTTAATACAAATTATGGAATTTCTACTTAGGCAAGCATCTAGCATTGCTTCATACTTTAATCTTGGTACAGTCACGAGCACCAATATGTCAACACTTGGCAACTTTCAATTGCGATTTTTTCGTGAAATAACGAATGTAACGTTGAAATACGACATATTACCTAAACCTATGGGTTCGAAAATACTATGTTCGTAGCAACATAAAATTTCATTAAAAAATAAAGGAGTAAATCGCTTTTGAATAAAGCCAAATGTATACATACTTATGCTCGTGACTGAACAGGCATCTTTATCTTAGTTCCTTACTTAGGTGGTAATCATCTCGAAATGGGTACATAGTAGGCATAAAAAGTCCTCAACATTGTGTTTTTTTTTACTGCACTATACTTGGGGGGAAGCCTGCTGGTTACGGAGATATTGCAGATCAAAGTTTCAAATATTTTCACTTTTTTTCACGAATGTGTAAACATGTTTTAGATATTATCAACGAAAAACTCCTAGACCGTTGCATGCACATAAGCACAATGTTTTGCGTCCATTACATTGCGCGTAGCCATAAACAGCGATTTTTTTACACACAAAAAAAATCGATTCCCAGCAATAAATTTTTCCTCAGTCTTACGTAGATAACGGCTATTTAATGGGTGTTTTTACACCCTGTCTATATAAGTAGGACTTACTTGTCTCAAACACTGCGCAATAGCTTAAGTAAATTGAATCATGATTTGTTTAGTAGTACCTATCGAACTACTGTTTTACATTCTATGCATAATGTATGAACTCCTATTTTATGAGCAACACATAGATCCATAAGTAGTATGTAAGTACATTATTATCAAGATGGAATCGTCCCAATGTATTGGCGACCACATGGCGTATAAAAAATAGAGTACATAACAGCATATGGCCACAGTTTATGAACATGTCTTAATATTAGCGGCAATATTAGCTAAGACCTGTCCTAATTTATTTTTATAATAGAAATTGACTATGTTCTGCACAAATATATTTTTGTACGATCTAAAAATGTCCAAAAAACATGAACACCACTTCGTCTTGTTGAAAAAGACAATTTTGCTGAAATCATAGCAATATGCCATAAGATCGTTCAATGCAACAAAGATGGGAGGTCCATGGTCGGGTTCAGGCTCAGAAGTTTCCATGTTTCATATGAAGGTAAATTATTTCCGCTGAGGCGGCGAGCCTCCTTGCTGGATTGCCGCCATGGGATCTGGAGGCCAAAGTCCTCGCCCACATATGGGAGTGGCGAGAGGAGGCAAAATGCCGGGGCGTAACTCCGCTGCCGCGAGAAATCACGGCACAGCGGACAGAGCTCCGGCGGGATCTCATAGCGGCATGGATAGTGCGATTGTCGCAACCCAGTGCTGGGCACGCCACAATAGCGGCGATAAGTCCCCTCATTGAGGAGTGGCTAGAGAGGCGCCACGGCGCCCTCACCTTTCGCCTGACGCAGGTCCTCACCGGACACGGTTGTTTTGGGAGGTTCCTATTCAGGATAAGGCGGGAGGAAACGCCAGGGTGTCACCACTGTGCGGATCGCCCGGAGGACACGGTGAAGCATACAGTGGAGGTTTACCCGGCTCAGGCGGAGCACCGCCGTGTCCTCGTGGCGGCGATCGGCAGCGGCGATCTTTCGCGTCCGGCCCTGGTCTTGGCCATGGTACGGGGCGAGAGTGAATGGGAGGCCGTTACCTCCTTCTGCGAAGCAGTAATGCTCGCGAAGGAGGAGGCGGAGTGCGTGAGGGAGAGGTAATCTCTGCGCCCTCACGCCCCTAGCCGCCGCAGGAGACGCCCTGGACGGGAGTCAACAGCCGACTCCCGGCCACCGTAGGCGCGGGCTTGCGGGCGGCGAACAATGGGCAGCTCGCTGCCCGGTAAAGACGGCCAGAGTCGTTGGCGCGTTGTGTTCCACGCGCGCCTCAAAGAGATGTCAGCGCGAACTGACGGGGTCCGCTAGGGCCGATGCCGCCGGGGCTGCGGGTTGTTCGAAAGAGATACCGTGGTCCCTGGCACAGGCAACTGAAGGAACACGGGTGGGTTTTAGTCAGTAAAAGTCTGACGTTGGGAAGTTGGGAATCATCAATTGACCTCTCCCGCTCTGCGCTGAGCGGAAGGGCGTTTCCGCTCAGCGCAGAGCGGGAGAGGTCAATTGATGATTCCCAACCCAAAAAAAAAGGTAAATTATTTCATCACTGATCTATAAACGGTAAAGAAAACATCGTGAGGAAACCAGCATGTTCTAGAACCAAAAATTCGAAGACATGACATCTACCAACGCGCATTGGGCCCGCGTGGTTCATGACGGGCATTACGGCCTACTCCCTCTCACAAGAGAGGAGGCCTATGTCCTAGCAGTGGTAACAGTAGGCGGATTATGCTTATATGAAGGCTGTAAAGCTCTCGTCGGATATGGGTGGCTCTACGCAACAATTTATCAACCGGGCAAATGTGGCAATAAATATAGGCACCCGAGTTTTGGAAGAGCCAATGTTCAGCTGTGAACTACAACATACTGTTCCTCTTGTATAAATATTTGTTGATTTTATTGAATAAAATTATTATAAAAACTAAGTGTTTTTACCTCTAGTGTTTTTACACCCTTAAAAATTTTTTAAAGTGCCTAAAATAATAATGTGGAACTAGTGATAACCAAATCAACATTAGTTCCATTATTTTCAGATTCTTTTAAAATGGAACTACTGATTAAAATAAACATCATGGAACTGTTAATGGTACGTACTGGTGGCAACGAAGCGATTTTTTTTTGGGTTTAGAAAACGGAGCCAGAGGAGATTCAAAAGTATGTGATTGTAAATTATACCAAACATTTACTACTAGTACAGCTGCCATATAGCTGCGAACTCCGTTCATTAGTATTGAATTTCTGATTTTGATCATCTACTTTTGCTGTTGACTGCACAAAAACTCGTTAAACAGACACAATAGCCTAACAATCACCCTGAGTCATCTGACTCATCAGACAGGGAACTTGTTGACCAAACTCTTCACAGCCAGTTTAACGTTTTTATTACCAAAACAGACGTTCTTACGTCATTGACATTAGAGTCGAAATAACAGCGTTCACAACCGAACACGGTAGGATTGGTAAATATACCGGCACCGAATGCCAAGCTTCGGTCATCGCAATCGATCCCCCCTCCTCGATGGAACTTAAGGCTCCTACACCTACAACGTGTCTATAAGTTAATTTTGATATTTTGTAGTTTCTACTGCATAGATACTCCCCCAAGATGGACTGATAACCTGGTGAAATTCGCGGAAATACGCCGAATGCTGGCAGAACTGGACGTTAATTGTGGTTCTCAGCAGGTGAATGAGGATGATAAATATCATCGCGATAGACCCAGGCGTAGAAGGCGGGATGAGCTAGTCTCTTTTAATAGTGTAGCTCTGTAAAGGGAGTAAGGAGGCTTGCAATGGGAAAATACTTGCTTATTACAATTATTAGGTCATTATAATTAAGTGTTGTTTATTTAGAACAGCAAAACGTGAATAGAGAGATTACGCGGACTCAAGACCACGTGCAGTTTGGATTTCAAATATCAATCAACACCCATACCATAAATGCTATTTTCTTTTAACGCTTTTCTGCAGCGATCATTGTTAGTTACTTAGTACCAAGCTAATTAGTAATTGAAAATAATATGGCGAAAATGGTGTAAGTACGAGTTCTTAACTTCTTATCCACCTTTTCCGTCGAAAATACAATTTTTTTTTTTTAGATTAGGTATCTTGTTTATCAAGGTGAAAAACAAGATATCAGTAAGTTACCTAGGTATTTAAAAGAACTGCAGCACCTTCCTATAGTTGTTTGTGATAAGCCCTCTTACAGCATAAGGTAATAATTTCAATTAATTGCTGTGTTTAATGTTGGATATCAAATACCTATACCAGTTTATTAACTAATAGTTTTTATAGAGAAAAATCGTAGTTACATAAGCACACATTTTGTAAAGCCAGTTGGTAAGATTTACATAAGTAATTATTTATGTTCACAGTCAAAAGGCAGTCCTTATTGTAAATACCTACATTGTGAGCAAATAAAGGAACTGATACTTCCAATATTTATCGAATAAGCGCTACCATGAATGTATTCACTATTACGCAATAAATGATAAGATGAACAAACATACCAGCGTATTCGCCTTAAATATAGTATTTTTATCTTTCACCGTTAATATGTAAATGCGTACGCGCAGCGTTCAAAACATTATCTAAGTAGTAGCGTGTTAGCCGTACGCTACAGCGAATTGTTTTGTTTTTAAATTACAATAATTTAAGTTTTGTTAACGTACCTAAAACTTATTTACTGTTGTTTGTTGTTAGAGTATTATTGTCGATGTGATTGTGCGGACTGTTTAAGTTTTAAATACCTACTTGATTGGACAAATAAATTACGTGTTGTGTATTCACTTAAGTAACGTCATAACTTAGCGTTATTTCCAAGTGTAACTATATTTGTATAGGTAATCACAGTTACCGTAGGTAAGCTACACATTAATTACAGTATAGACAATAAGACATATAAGTATTATAACATAAGTTACTGCGATACCTAAGCTTGCATAATGACCTACAGTTTTAATAGTAACCTACGATGTGAATGAATGATTTATATATTTGTTTTAATAATACCTAGAATTATTGTAGGTATCTGAAAAGTCTCGAATAATCTTTAAGTCTAATCTAATCGATATTGATATTCATCTTTTGCGAATAATCTGCTCAGTTACAGATTAGGACTTAGATTAGATACGTACCTATATAATTATACGTTTTTTATATATATATAGCTATAGCTATAGTTTCATATAGCTAACCAAAGACACCACTGCACCGGGCGGTTATTCTACGTGATTAGATTCTCGTAATCTGAAGTCATTACGTCAATTTCCTTTATCTCTATGTTAAGGATACCAATTGTTTTCCAGTAACCGTCTGTCTGATGTAGCTCCACCGAGTGTCTCCATCCATGAACAAAGCTTTCTAGCAGACCCAGTTTCCGTCATCATCATTATCATCTGCTTAACGTTTTCCCATCTATGTCGCGGTCGGCTTCCAGTCTAACCAGATGCAGCTAAATAATAGTATTTTATATGCAGCGAGCGACCTTATGAGGGCCGCAGGAACCCGTTGGATGCGAGAAGCACAGAACCTGTCGGAAGTGGAGGTGCTTGGGGGACTATATTCAGCAGTGGACGTCTTTCAGCTGAAATGATGATAATGATGTTGACATGGAGCGACTACCTATCCGATCTCCACAGCCCAATTACTGTGTAACACGATACCCCTTTGGAAATATTGGTTGTTAGACTTTCGGGTTTCTGAGTATCCGTAACGACTGTCAAAGAAAGACAGCAGCCGGTCGATTCTGTAAAAATCTCACCGTGAAAACTCAAGTGAAGTGAGCTTGATGTGAGTTGTCAGTAGTGTCCATCCCTAGCATTATTTGGAATGACAGCTCACTCCACGCTCACTTCACCTAAGTTTTCACGGTGAGATGGTTACAGAATCGCACTGGGGACTAATACTTTGTAGAAGGTTCTTACGGGAAAAAAAATTAAGAAATTTGCGCAGAAAATTAGAAAATGTAAGAATTACGCTTTTACGCTAAAACAGCTGAACGGATTTAGACGAAATTTGACACATGGGTAGACCATGAACTGGAGAACGACATAGGCTAGTTTTCAACCTGGATCGCAGACGAAGTCGCGGGCAACAACTAGTCTTTTATATTATTCATCTAGTTGGCTGTTTTTTGAAAAGAGCAATCATGAAAATATAACTGAATATTGTTCGCATGTACGTAAAATACGCGCATTGCCGTATTACCTATTATTATTATTCGCATGAAGAGTTATAAAAGTACCCGGCTCTTGTTTTCAGGATTCCTGCAAGCAATGGCAGGTTATGAAGTAAAGCCGGTTCAAGCAGGAGACACGGAAGTCATCCTGGACCTACTGCGACGGTAAGTTCGATGTATGAGTTTGTGAGAAACAAATACGTGTGCGTGTACGTGTGTACGTACGTGTACGTGTGCGTGTACGTATGTACGTACGTGTACGTGTGTATGTAAGTGATTTGAGTCCATCATGAAAAGTCAAGTTACCGTATCTAAAATAAAAACAAAGGGGAAATATCTACAGCTTGTTGCAATACAATTTTGCAAAGGATAGTTTTAATTTGGTATCCAGTGCACAACCGCGCCAACACAAATAGTAATTATTCCTACACCAAATTCGTAGCTCACTTTCAACTTTATATATAGTGCTCCAAACAGAATTTCGGCCATGGCAGCATATCTCAGCGGAGAGTAGTCATCTTCGCGGTAGATATTTAATTAAAAGTGTACAAATGTTTGTGCAAGATGCACTCACTATTCCCTCACTCTAACAGTCCGATGGGACCGCAATCCGACACGAACCGGGGTGAGATCAGGCGAAGGCTTATCGTGCTACTTTAAATACTAAGCAACGGCGCCAAATTTTTTCCTATATCCAACTCCTAAATTGCCTTAAGTGAAGTAGCCTCAATTTATAATTTCCAGAACATTTTTCATCAATGAACCAATGAACCAAGCTGTCGGGCTCTGCAGTGATGGAACATGCACCGAGCTTGAAGGATACTGCAGACAGTACCTGCCAGGTGATAACTGGTCTTTCAAGGCTGTAGACCAAGAAGGCAATATCGTCGGGGTCATGATCAGCGCAATCAGTTCTTTGAAAGAGGTTAGTGGGTAACATTCACACTTCAAAATAAAAACATTAAACCATTTACTTACATTCACTTTTTAATGGTCAAGGGGTTGGTTATTGGGGAACCGAAGCTGGCTACTTATTCCAAAACTTAATAAGTTCCTAAGGAGAAGAACGGACAAGGTAAGAATTACTATAACTATTTATAGGTGTGAATAGGCATGACTTGTCGAATTCAGTGGATATAGCAGATTTGGTTATTACGTCATCTTTGCCGCATCGAAGTACATACTATCAGCTCTACACGTTTTCGATAATGCGATAACGTTTTTCGTGCTTTTTTGAGTTACCTACCTGTTATAAATAGGTAAAACTGTGATGACGATTTTCCGAAACAGAAAAATTCTTTCCCCCAGGACTCTACATAAAACTGAGTTTTATACAGTGCGTCCCACGGCTATGCCACATGGAGGGAAAGTACCTTGAATATTGTAGATGGAACATTTTACTGATAGAAGACATTATTTTATTTTAAAAAACAATTTAAACTGCATTCATTGATTTTTAAATAATTACATGGTTGAACCGGGAATCGAACCCGCTACACGAGAAAAAATATGGCCCTGTAGCTTTATCATACCGATCGAAAGGCTTCATCATAAGGATTATTTTTTGCTAAATAACGTAGTGTGAGAAATAAAAGGAAGACCATAAATTTTAACATTTTTAATACAAAATTAATCAATTTATCAAATGCTCAAAATGAGTCCCATACTGTTGAATACAAAGTCGCACTTTTTGGATTATTTCACTCCCTGTTGATTTTTTGATCTTGTTGTGATGGATATTTAGAATAATACGTCTAAGTTCTGTTTGTAGCTCGTGGACATTTTCATACTGGTTCTTGTAAACTAAATTTTCTACATAACCCCATAAAATAAAAATCTAACGGGGTTAGATCTAACACCAGGTACCTACTAATTACGTATCTTTTTATCATTTTATCATGCACTTAAATTATAATAGGGAAATGATGCGTACTTCTTAAGTGGGTATAATTATTAGTAATAGGTACTTATGATAATGTCAGTTGTATGTCCTTACGGCAATGTCAGCTTTTCATTTTTCTGAACAAAATTTCACATCAAATGTTAACATTCATGGTCTTCCTTTTATTTCTGACACTACGTTATTTAGCAAAACATTATCCATATGATAAAGCCTTTCGATCAATATGATAAACCTACAGGGTAATTTTTTTTCTCGTGTAGCGGATTTGATTCCCGGTTCAACCATGTAATTATTTAAAAATCTATGAATGCAGTTTAAATTGTTTTTTAAATTAAAATAATGTCTTCTTTCAGTAAAATGTTCTATCTACAATATTCAAGGTACTTTCCCTCCATGTGGCATAGCCGTGCGACGCCCTGTATAATGTCGTATCAGAGACAAGGCACATTTGATTCATGTATAAGGTATCTAGGATTCTAGGAACATATACATACTTACATTTTCATATGTATCAACACAGCACTTTGTTATCTGTCACCATTACAAGTAGTAACGATAATTTTAGATATATTGTGGTCGGACGGGTCTCTATCACCATTGACCAATGCAAAACAAGTTCGATATATCCTTGTGGTCGGTGGTTCCACACGTTCCATTTACCAAAAGTCCACCAACCATTATCTGTTGTTACGAATGCCTATCTAGTAAGCTAATGTGAGTGAGGGGTAATGGACTCAGATTCGCAAGTAGGTATTGTGAATCTGCCGATCGATTCTGTAAAAATTTCACCGTGAAAAGTTAGGTGAAGTGAGCTGTCAACGGTGTCAATCCCTAGCATTAGTTGGAATGACAGCTCACTCCACGCTCACTTCACCTAAGTTTTCACGGTGAAATGGTTACAGAATCGCACTGCAGATTCCATTTCCCCTCACTCGACTTCGACATAATACTTAAAAATCTCTTCTAGTTCTAAGCTATAAAATAAAGTAAACCTCTAGCTAGATCTTCTTCTTAGCGTGTCGATAGCAATCTAAATGAACTCGGCCCTGGATTCGGCCACTTGTTTGGCGCCATCACCAGCGTCCATCAGTTCCTGTAACGTGCAGCTGACAAGACAAGCAGGACACAATATAAGTGTCCCATCGTTTGTGGAACAGCAGCACGTTTACACTCCAAGGCGAAGTCGTCTATGAATCTCCACCTAAACAGATTTTCCTTGCTTCGGCCAACCTGGGTCCGGAGTCTATTAAAGACTTCCAGATTACCCAAGGTAACTCATGTCCAGGTGGGAGGTCTTTAGCGGGTGGGACGAAAGGTTTGGGTAAGGAAGCACAGTCTCGCCACAGCTTCAGTCTTTCTTGCGATCGTTCGCCAGTGAGTAGCTTGATTGAACTATTTGAAATCCTGCACCTGGCACAAGAATACGTACTACTTCTTGTACCAGGTGCACGATTTTAACAGACCTAGGTACTGGAGGCCTATTTGGTGCATCCAACATGACACACAAAATAGAAAGCTGCAAGAGATAAACCTCCGTTTCTTACATTTACAGCCGGAAGAAGGTAGCGACTACTTGAGCCTGGCACAGAAATGTGAAAACCCAAAATTCGCGAAAATTCTATACGTGCTGGCGAAACGTGAGGAAGGTGCCAAGCTCTCGGAGAAGTTCCCTGATGAACACGAAGTTCTGGATGTGAAGATCGCGGCCACAGACCCTAATTGGACGAAGAAAGGCATCATGAATACTTTGTTATCGGAGACTGAGTAAGTAGGTAGACTGTGGAAGAACGAGGGCAGAAGTAGGATCCTTAGATTTGAACCGCAGACTGTTCATTAGGTACCAAGTTCATAGTTTATCTCAGTCTGTATTTCAATGGAATGACGTCACGAGATGCCTCGGCACTCAACATTACTATTACAGAATTACTGTATTGAAATAAGACAAGACAGGCAACCGTAAAAATCCCAGTATTTGTTTCAAATTGCCTCGGAAATGGCCGTTTTGTTTGCACAAAATGAGTATAAAACGGCCTGGCAGCTCCTCGTGTTAGTTACGGTGTTCTGTAACGCTTTGTATTGTGTTTTCGAACATATCTTATCTCTAGAACAATCTGTAGAAAACCATTAAAATAAATCTTTCTACCTGTAATAACGTTAGCTAAAATTTTGTCGTAGCTCTGTAAACAAGACAGACTGGCAATAGCCTCGTCCTCTATTTAATGAGACTTAAATATGACTGGTGAAATGTGAGAGTACTATGGATACACCTCCCTCTAACCCTTCGGGGAAATACAAGTGATATGTTATGATAATGTGGTAACCGATCTAAGAGCCGTTGCTGCTAATCTACCTGAACTTTCCCATCATCCTTATGATAAGCACATAACAATAACCCCATCTCCTCACATTTCAGAAAACTCGCAAAGAAACGTTGTGTCAGAGTTCTCCGCATGGACACCTCAAGTGCCTACTCAGCCATGTCCGCAGAAAAGCTGGGCTTCACCTGCATGTACTCAGCACCATACAGCGAGATCAAGTTGGATGGACGACCCCTCATCGTGCCTGAACCACCGCATGTGGACGACAGAGTTTACACCAAAGTTCTGTTTGAGAAAACCGCCTAACTTCAACCATTTAGATGATGACAGTTCCACCTCCAATTTCGCGTCACCCAGGATTCGGATTTTCGCTCTTTCTCTTTCTGTCTCTCAGAAACATCCTTCACCAGAGCGGGAAGGATTGCTTTCAAGAGCCAGCGCTCTTTGGCCACTTCTTTCTCACTCTATTGAAAGATGTTTCAGAGCGAAACAGAAAGAGTTACGGAATAATACTAATTTGGGATCTACCTTAAAATAGATGAGGCTGTTTCGTATGTGTGCACGATTAGGCCAAATCGAAGAGTCCGCTTGTTCAGTTTAGCAATGAGAGTATTTTGGGCGTAATAAGCCAATGAAATGTATTTTCTTGTGACTAAAGACTAATCGTATTTAGATGAGATAATGCCATAATTAATTATTCTTTGATCCAAGTTATCCTAAGAACACAATAAGTACCTACCTATATATTTAATGATAATGTTAAACTTAAGCTGTATATTTTATCCCTTTTGTTTAAATAATAAATTATGTTACTGTTATAACTTTGTTTTGTATTCTATATAAGTAGACGTACGACATAGCTACCTATCTAGAAAAACCGAGCATTCGATCAACAATACCAAAGAAAGGACATTTGGGTAGGCCACATAAATTACTTAAACTGCCAGACCATGACAAAAACTGACAGAACAGAGAGAAAAATAAAAACAAAAAAAAAAATACCCACATAATCACATTCACAATAATTAACATAATAGATATATATAAGTAGATATAGATATCGAATTTACCTTTGGACGCATCAATATCGGGGCTCGGAATAGTCTGTCTGTAAACGACGTACTACCGATCCTGATAGAGTGGTGTGCTCGGCAAAGCAACGTTGTGGTTTTTGTTCTATGAACAAGTACAAAAAAGCAGTGCAGTTCAACTTCTGCCCTGCTATAAGAGCTGGTGGTAAGCCCCCAGTGCCCTGCATTACCAGACCCCTCCTACAAAGAAGAGGAGAGGAAGAGGGGTCAGGTTACGCAGGTCACTGACTGTACATACTAATTCCATGCACATTCATCATTCAAGCGGACGGTCGATTCTGTAAAAATCTCACCGTGGAAACTCAAGTGAAATGAGCTTGATGTGAGTTGTCACTAATGTCAATCCCTGGCATTATTTGGAATGACAGCTCACTCCACGCTTACTTCACCTAAGTTTTCACGGTGAGATGGTTACAGAATCGCACTGCAGATCAAGCTCGAATCATTCATCATCACAACGATCACAACCCCGGCTTAGGGTATTAGTGTTCTGTGATCACAACATATATTTTACTTTACTCTATGATTACAACTGTCAACCTTGTGTCAATCATAATCTATGGTGCCAATCAATGGCATTTGGTTGTTGAATATTTTTTTATACGTTTATATTTCTATTTGTTTCTATTTATTTTACCATTTCTAGATGACTTCTATGATTCTACGTACGAGTCAATGCCTAACATATAAGGAAACGTTCAGGAAAATTCGCTTATTGAAAAGATATGATGTGAGCTGAGCTACCATAGCCTATATTTAGAGAGTAAGTTGCTCCTGATGGGAGTAACTCTAATCTAGCAATTCTTCCTGCACCTAACTTTACTAATCTTAGTTTATAATATATTTTTGTTAAGTTAGCACTAGTTTTTTCACTTAGCTCCCCGGAAAATTCCCGGAGCTGGTAATGAAGCGTGGCATCAAGAAGAAAATGGAAGGCGCATTCCACATTAAAGTACTCGCATCTAACGACAAAGAACGCGCTCTCGATTTTCTCAGAAGGTAAAAATTACCAAACAGTCTTATTACACCGACCTTCCTATCTTCTTGACTACCCTGTTGGTCTTGTGGTTGCAAGCGCTGCTGAGCGTGATCCTGGGTTCGATTCCCGGGCCGGGACAAAGTGTTATTAGGTTTTTCCATTGGAAATTTCTTAATAACAGCCCGGAGTTTGGAAGTTGGCCGTGTGATGCCTCCGTGCCTCAGAAAGCACCAGAAGCTGTTGGCCCTCGCGCCTAATCTCTCTCCGGTCGTATAGGATTGCGTCACTTTGAAGAATGAGAGTAAGGGAAGAGAGAGTGCACCTGTTTCTGCACACACATTTATGTACTATAATATCTTCACACACAACAAGGCTGGTCTCCGCTCTAAGATTCTTCGCCATGGCCGTATTTCAGTCTGGAGTACTTCTCTGCTTGACTAACCCTCACAATTTTTTCGGTTTGTCAAATCAATAAATAACTGGTACCCTCTGAATTATCATAGAGGTATATAAATATATCTTTGATCTTTTTATCAGGTTGTTCTTTCGTGATGAACCGATGGCCAAGGCGGTTAAATTGCTGGATGGTCCAAATGATCGGTGTCCCGAGCTAGAAGAGTATATAGGCAAGTCCATGGATGATGGAATATCGGTGGTGGCTGTTGATGATAATGGAGAATTGGTGGGAGTTATCATCAATTCTCTTTTAGAAAGAAATGTGAGCAATTAAAACACATACCTACGCGGCGTGCAGAAAAATATGTATTATATATCAGAGCTTGAATCGGCAGCGCTTTCACATATTTTTTTTAATAACAAGGTTCAAGATAGTTTAATTATTTGTCCGAGGCTCTCGTTGACTCGATTTTCCGGTTGGCCTACCGATTCTGGCAGAGTCCTGGTGGCCTAGTGGTAATGGCCCTGACTTACGAGTTATAAGTCGTGAGTTCGAACCCAGGCAGGCGCTTTACTTTGTGTAAATAATTTCATCACCACTGCTCTCAATACGGTGAAGGAAAACATCGTGAGGAAACCGGCATATCCTAGAACCAAAAATTCGAAGACATGTGACATCTACCAACCCGCACTGGGCCCATGTGGTGGATTAAGGCCCAATCCCTCTCACCGATAGGAGGCCTGTGTCCCAGGAGTTGAAACATTTTAGACTGATTATGCTACCGATTCTAACTAATCGATTGATATCACTAGTGGTTGGAAAAAGACAAGGGTTTGTCCCAAAAAAAACCTAATGTCCTTTTCTCTGCCCACAGCATTCTCTAAAACAAGAAGAAATAGATAAGTGCACAAATCCTAAGTTCCAGACCATAATCCGATTTATGGCGTACTTAGAGACTGAGTGTAAGCTCTGGGAAAAGGTGCCAAGCGACTGCAAGAGTATTGTGGACCTCAAGATTGCATCCACAGACCCCAAGTGGAGAGGACGACATATAATGGAGAACCTGGTCGAAGAGACAGAGTACGCGAATTGTTTTAGCTATCTCGGCATAGATCTTCCAATGGAATTGGTCTTGAACAGGTCATGTTTCACATGTCTTGTTAAGGCCAATCCAGATTGAAGGGTCGATTATTAGATACTCGAAGTTGTGAAGGCGTAATGTCAAGCTCGGAAGACATGACCTCGAAAAAGAAACCACCAAAAGGATACAGTTACTTGGGAAGCATTTGGGACCTCAATGTTTGAGGCTAAAGTCTTCAACAAAGATCTTAACCATTGAGTCCTGCCCCTGCTGGTAATGATAACTTACAAGTGGCCTATGTCCAGCAGAGGACTGCGATAGGCTGAGTAATTTGATTGGGCCCTCGATTTACATTGTTTTATCTTTCAAGCCGTATTTATGGATATTTTGACACAAATATTCGAATCATCAATTACTTCTAGTTTCAGCATAGATTAACCGATATTCGACAACATAACCTGCCGCTGGCGTGATGATTTGGCCTTGTTCCTAACCGATTGGACAGAGAAGGCACAGTACAAAGAAAAGTGGGAAAATATGGAAGACCTTTGCCCAGCAATGGGGGACAATATAGGTTAACAGAAAAAAGACTTGCTGCCTGCCAGTTCTTAAGTGATTTTTCAATGTTTTAGATGTATGGCGAAAAAAAGCGGCGCCTGTGGTGTACATTTAGTCGCGTCGTCCGCCTTCTCCAAACGTGCGGTCGAACGACTCGGTTATAAAATGATCTACTGCGTTAAGTACGCCGATAAACCGGACGCACCGCAGCCGGAGCCACCGCATGTCGAGGCTTGCGTCTTCTTAAAACTGCTTTGAGGTAAAACTTGGCGGGCAAACCCTTGTCGTTGGGTAAAGCATTATTCTTCTTATATCGCAGCATGTCTTCTTCTTCCATGCGTCTTATTTTTTCTCTACATAGGTATACCTTTATGGGGATACCTACGTGTCCGCCCCGTCAGATAAAGCGCAGACTTGCATTGCTTAAGTATTAAAACGTAAATTCCTTGCTACTTATGACTAGCGCAAGATAGGCACTGTTAAAAGACAGAATAACATTTATTTATCAAATTATGAAAGACTAATTTCGCCTGGATAAATGCAAATTTTTAGTCAAGATTTTTTGTGATTTCGTTTCATTATCATTTTTCTTTGATTTACCTAATCTCAAATTTGTTTATATTACAATTTCACGGCAATAAATGTATATGAATTAAGTCACTTGTTTTGTTTTAGTCATCTCATAAGTTTGCATTTAGGTACCCAGTAAGTACGGAGCAGTGTGGCCCAGTGGTATCCGCCGGGATTCGAACCCAGACAGGCGTTTTACTTTGTATAAATTATTTCATCATCACTGCTCTCAAAACGGTGAAGGAAAACATCGTGAGGTAACCGGCATGTCCTAGAACCAAAAATTAGAAGACATATGACATCCACCAACCCGCACTGGGCCCGCGTGGTAGACCCTCGCAGAGGGAGGAGGCCTGTGTCCCAACAGTGGGAATATTATAGACTGAGTATGCTAAGTACGGAAGTGCTTAATGTATAGATAGATATAGCTGTTGCAGACACGATACCTAAACACTTTTACTATCGGCGATAGGCAATTTAGGCATAATTTTCTATTTGAGGAATAAATCTATTGCGGTTTGACAGCTTTTGTATAGAAAATATGCCAACTATCATATTTATTCCTCAGTTTTAATTATTTTGTCTGACTATTGAAAAATCAGCCCTTAGTGCTTTTGAGATGCTTGCTTTAGGTATGTCTCGACACACTTTTAGCATCAGCGACCAGCGAATTTGTGCTTTAAGCACGAGGCTCGATACAGCGAATCAACTACAGTTTGACGTTGAAGCATCTACATACATCACAATTACTAATTACATTTATTCACGTCACTAATTACTGACAACACTTTATTATGGTTAATTAACTTACAGTTACAGTCAATTAAAATGGTACCGACACACAACAATAGGTGGCCAAGGGCAAAGGTTAATACAAATTATGGAATTTATACTTCGGCAAGAATCTCGCATTGCTTCATACTTTAAACTAGGTACGAGCCTCTTTACCTAGCTCCTTAGTTAGGTGGTAGTTGTACTGCTCCTTGGATAACCTAAAGAATGCCACTGATGGCGCAATCAACGTGTCCACCTACTGGGCCACGGCCAAACTATATAAAAAAATAAACAACAATAAATAAATAAAAAGGAGGAGTACCATCTACACAAAAAGAAGAAGAAAGTGGGTCTTTTTACACCCTATTTATTTAGGACTTACCTGTCTCAAGCACTACGTACCCAGGTAAATTGCATTTGAATCATGATTTGTTTAGTAGTACCTACCGAACTACTATGTTTTACATTCTATGCATAATGTATGAACTCCTATTTTATGAGCAACACAATGGAACTCGGATCCATAAGTAGTATGTAAGTACATTATTGTCAAGATGGAATCGTCCCAACGTATTGGCGACCACATGGCGTATAAAAAAATGGCCACAGCTTATGAACACAACCCATGTCTTAATATTAGCGGCAATATTAGCTAAGACCTGTCCTAATATGTTTTTATAATAGAAATTGACTGTGTTCTGCACAAATATATTTTTGTACGATCTAAAAATGCCCAAAAAATATGAACGCATCACTTCGTCTGTGGGTGTTGAAAAAGACAATTTTCCTGAAATCATAGCAATATGCCATAAGATGGGAGGTCCATGGTCGGGTTCAGGCTCAGAAGTTTCCATGTTTCATATGAAGGTAAATTATTTCATCACCACTGATATAAAAACGGTAAAGAAAACATCGTGGGGAAACCGGCATGTTCTAGAACCAAAAATTTCGAAGACGTGATATCTACCAACGCACACTGGGCCCGCGTGGTTAATGACGGGCATTACGTCCTACTCCCTCTCACAAGAGAGGAGGCCTACGTCCCAGCAGTGGGAACAGTAGGCGGATTATGCTTATATGAAGGCTGTGAAGCTCTCGTCGGATATGGGTGGCTCTACGCAACAATTTATCAACCGGGCAAATGTGGCAATAAATATAGGCACCCGAGTTTTGGAAGAGCCAATGTTCAGCTGTGAACTACAACATACTGTTAATGTGAAAAGTGTTAGTAGGATCCAGGGCATATAAATACAGTACAGCCGCACGTCAGTTAGTACCACTGACCTTGAGCTGGTCTAGCGTAGTATTGGCCAGGTTAGCATTGACGTTTGGCCTACCGGGTTATTCCGTTTATCCACCCTACGCGGAAACGCATGTCCGAGAATACACCCTAAGCCTATAAATTTCGTTTATCCAACTAGGTCTAGGATGGATTCTTGGAAATGCGTTTCCATCTTTTGTGGTATATAGGTGGATATCTATAGGATATAGTGGATAGGGTGGATTTTTTGGGGTACCTATATAAACGAAATTACTGAGCCTACCTGTACTAGAGTTTTGGAAGTTTTGGTGTTGGGGTTTTGGAGTCTGAAGTTGCAAAAGATGAGGAATTTTGTCATGGCGGCGTTGGGAACTTGTACAACAACTCGTTAAGCAGACACAATAGCCTAAGGCCCGGATTCCTCTGTCGCTGACGTCGGTCGCGTACCGTCAGTCGCGTAGCGCGCTGACCGTCAGCGCCAATGAAAACATCCGTAGTGCGATACTGACCGCTCCATGGTACAGGCGTTTCCAAGTGGATTTGTTGTGGATTTGTGAAGCGGAGTTTGAATTTGGGATATTATTATGAACCCGTTTATAAATTGTTTAGTTGCTGCAGCATACTTAGGTACGCAAGCGGAGACGGCGTCAATATAGAAAAAAAAGATATCACATTCACCCAATTGTTGCTGATAGGGTGACGAATGGTGAATTTTCTACTTTATTTGAAAAGCTACGTCAGGACGAGGAAAAGTTTTTTAATTATTTTAGAATGAAAGTAAAAACATGGTGGCGGGCGACTGTACGCGCGCGTGCCGACGGTCGGGAACAGAGTGAGGACGCTCATAGCGTTCTATAGCGCGTCAGTCGACCGACGAACGCGGCGCTGACGAGCGAGACCGACCCGCGTCATCAGCAGCGCGTAGCAACTCGCGCGCCGCTGATGTCAGCTTTACAGTGTGGTGCTTCATAGAACACAACGTATATTCGTACGCGCGACCGACATCAGCGACCGACATCAGCGACAGAGGAATTCGGGCCTAACAATCACCCTGAGTCATCTGACTCATCAGACAGGGAACTTGTTGACCAAACTCTTCACAACCTGTTTATCGTGTTTATTACCAAAACAGACGTTCTTAAGTCATTGACATTAGAGTCGAAATAACAGCGGTCACAACCACACACAGGAGGATCGGTAAATATAACGGCACCGAATGCCAAGCTTCGGTCATCGCAACCGATCCCCACTCCTCGATGGAACTTAAGGCACCTACAGCGTGTCTATAAGTTAATTTTGTAGTTTCTACTGCATAGATACTCCCCAAGATGGACTAATAACCTGGTGAAATTCGCGGGAATACGCCGAATGCTGGCAGAACTGGTCGTTAATTGTGGTTTTCAAGTGAATGAGGATGATAAATATCTTCGCGATAGTTCCAGGCATAGAAGGCGGGATGAGCTAGTCTCTTTTAATAATGTAGCTCTGTAAATGGAGTAAGGCCCCTCGCCCACGGCGACTTTTTGTAGCGATGCAGTAGCGGTGCTGTCGCGCGTTCGCATCGATACAGTCGCGATGCGGTCGCTAGCGGTTTGCCCTCGCCCACATCACGATTCCTTGTCGCGATGCAAACGCGATTCAGTAACAGCACAAAAATGCCACAGTTGCAAGATGGACTCCGTTGAGGCAACATTAGTCACGTTGTCTTTGGTGCTGCTTTTAAGTAAGCAGCCGAAGCGTGGGCAACGAAAGCGGTCGATGCTGTAGCGCGTTGGCATCGCTTCTGTAGCGCGTTGCAAATTCGACTAACGCGCGTTAGTAGCGATGCTGTCGCGCGTTTACGAAACGCGCGACAGCATCGTTACAAAAAGTCGCCGTGGGCGAGGGGCCTTAGGAAGCTTGCAATGGGAAAATACTGGCTTATTACAATTATTAGGTCATTATAATTAAGTGTTGTTTATTTAGAACAGCAAAACGTGAATAGAGAGAATACGCGGACTCAAGACCACGTGCAGCTTGGATTTCAAATATTAATCAATCATTTTATAGTGTCCATTGCAAAGACATTAAATTATTTACTTGACAATATCTTAAATCTCTTTGGTCCAATGGCATCGCGGAAGTACCACGCGTAGATGGCAGGACGAACTTGGTGCCTATATGAGGGACTGGTCCATATTGGCTCAGGATCGAGTTGAATGGAAAACGGCTAATTATTATTATAATTATTATGACGACACGGTTGGCGCAGTAAGTAATAATTTTGACGTAAGAATCATTTTGACGACACGGTTGGCTCAGTGGCTGAGCGATCGACTGCTGCGCTGCGTGTCGCGGGTTCGATTCCCGCACGGAACAAATATTTGTATTGCCTACAGGTAGTTGTTCCGGGTCTGGCTGTTTATGTATGTGAGTTTAAATGTTTGTAAACGCACCCACGAAACTATGACTGAAATACCAACGTGGTTTTGGACGTTGGTATTTCAGTCATAGTTATTATGAAATTTCGGGATTTTAATACGTACCCCATGGTACGGCCGCTGCTTCTTGTGGCCAGCTATTGATGTGGCTGTGCAGACCCATAAACGTAGGCTATCGAAAACAATGTCGATTACCCAACGAATATAACAATCTTACAATTTGTCAACAGTTTTAACCCAGTTTGGAAGACCTAAAACGATGACGTTTAAATCCGGTTGGAAGACCCTTGAGAAGACGTAAAATAATGTTTAAGTAATTTTTTTTATTAACTTTAATTTTTTTTTTTACTTCATTTTATTGATTTGTAATATAATATTTTCTGAACATATCGTTTTTTATTTATTTTATTTTCAGTACCCCAAATTTTTTTTAGTACAATAATTATAAATGGGAGAATCGATAACTTTCCAATTTAGTCAATCACTAGCGTATATGTAAAATAAACAGATGTTTTTGTGATGGTAAATGCACGCTATGTATGATGATTGATGAGTTAAGGTTTATAATTGATTGTGTAGTACGTTCTGATTTATGAAATGCAAGTGTGTGCGCGACTTTGTATGTACCTATTGCTTTTACTGAACTACATGTGTAGTAGTGGCGCGGTAGTGAGATCGTCTTAACGACATGGAGTCCTGCCGATCGATTCTGTAAAAATTTCACCGTGAAAGCGAAGTGAAGTGAGCTTGATGTGAGTTGTCAGTAGTGTCAATCCATAGCATTATTTGGAATGACAGCTCACTCCACGCTCACTTCACCTAAGTTTTCACTGTGAGATGGTTACAGAATCGCACTGCTGAGTTCTGATACATTTTCAACTACCAGGGCATATCTCCTTCTTTCCTATATCTATGGTTATCTATTTGAAAGAACTGAAATAAGCACCTTCCTATCTTTGTTTGTGATAAGCGCTCTTACAGCATAAGGAAATAATTTCAATTAATTTCTGCGTTTAATGTTGATTATGAAATACATAAACCAGTTTATTAATTAACAGTTTTAACAGAGAAAAGTCGTAGTTACTTAAGCACACATTTTGTAAAGCCAGTTGGTAAGTGGCTGATTTACATATGTATGTTCACAGTCAACCAAATTAAAATAATTTTATCGTAAAAACATGAACTGATACTTCCAAATATCTACCGAATAAGCACTACCATGAATGTATTCACTATTATGCAATAAATGATAAGATAAACAAACATACCAGCGTATTCGCCTTAAATATACCTAGTATTTTTATCTTTCACCGTTAGTATCTATTATTGTTATTATTAAAAAAAGAAAAAAAGGAAATGCTTACGCGCAGCGTTCAAAACATTATCTAAGTAGTAGCGAGTTAGCCGTACGCTACAGCGATTTGATTTGTTTTAAAATTACAATAATTTAATTTGTTAAGTTTTGTTAAAATACCTAAAACCTACTTGATTGGACAAATAAATGTGTTGTGTATTCACTTAAGTAACGTCATAACTTAGCGTTATTTACAAGCGTACCTATATTTATATAGGTAATCACAGTTACCGTAGGTAAGCTACACATTCATTACAATAAAGACAAGCTCAAACTCAGATCATTTATTTCAATTAAACCTTTTACAGGCACTTTTGAATTGTCAAAATTAAATTGTCGGTCAGTTAGTCAGAAAGTTGAAGCTAGTTGCCCATTCTAAAACGTAGATCTCTATGGAGAAAATCGGGCAAACAAACTCCAAGGACATTCTTTTAAATCAAGATATTATTACAAAATCCTGGGTACATTATTCTTATTGCTTCTATATGTGAGAACAATGTAAAAAAAAATATAATAAAGAAACAATTTAATGTATTCAGCTGCATCCGGTTAGACTGGAAGCCAACCCCAACATAGTTGGGAAAAAGGCTAGGCAGATGATGAATTGTCCTAGAATTATTGAAGGTATCTGAAAAGTCTCGGATAATCTTTGAATCTAATCTAATCGATATTCGTCTTTTGCGAATAATCTGTTTAGTTACAGATTGGGACTTAGGTTAGATACGTAAGTAAACACCTACATACCGAAATGGATACACGTATTGTTTCATATAGCTAACCAAAGACACCACGTTTCTGTCGGTTATTCTATGTGATTAGATTCTCATAATCTTAGGTACCCCTTCATGACGTCATTATCTGAAGTCATTACGTCAATTTCCTTTATCTCTATGTCAAGGATACCATTGTTTTCCAGTAACCGTCTGTCTGATGTAGCTCCACCGAGTGTCTCCATTCATGAACAAAGCTTTCTAGCAGACCCAGTTTCCGTCATCGTCATTATCATCTGCTTAGCGTTTTCCCATCTATGTCGCGATCGGCTTCCAGTCTAATCGGATGCAGCTAAATAATAGTATTTTACATGCAGCGAGCGACCTTGTGAGAGCCGCAGGAACCCGTTGAATGTGAGAAGCACAGAACCGGTCGAAGTGGAGGTGCTTGGGGGGGCCTATGTCCAGCAGTGGACGGCTTTCGGCTGAAATGATCATAATGATGATGACATGGAGCCTTTCTGACCTCCACAGCCCAATTACTGTGTAACACAAAACCCCACTGGAAATATTGGTTGTTAGACTTTCGGGGTTCTTCCGTAACGACAATTAAAGAATGACAGCAGGGACCAATAGCTAAACGTGCTTTCTGAAGCACGGAGGGGTCTCGCCGTTATCTAAAGATGGTTACTCAACCACGGAGCAACCCTAGTTGCAAGCGTAGCTTAACCTAATCCGTGGCTGCAGTCTCGACATTCATAGCGATCACTTTACGACGAAATTCCGTCGCAAACTCCTGTCACTCCATAAATTACACCTGTCAATCCGGAACTTTGCGACCGAATTCGGTCGTAAAGCGATCGCTATGAATGTCGAGACTGCTGGGGCTGGACTGTTATTAAGTAGAAGATGCACGTTGTGTATCTTTTATATTATTCATCATCTAGTTGGCTGTTTTTTGACAAGAGCAATCATGAAAATGTTACTGAACATTTGCACGAAAAATTATAAAAGTACCCGGCTCTTGTTTTCAGAATTCGTGCAAACAATGGCAGGTTATGAAGTAAAGTCGATTCAAGCAGGAGACACGGAAGTCGTCCTGGACTTACTGCGACGGTAAGTTCAATGTACGAGTTTATAAGAAACTTAAGTATGTCAGTGATGAGTCCATGAAAAGTCAAGTTACCGTATCTAAAAGAAAAACAGAGGCTTGGGGAAATATTTACAGCTTGATGCAATACAATGTTGCAAAGGACAGTTTTACTTGGTATCCCGCGAACAACCGCACCAACACAAACGGTTATTCCTACACCAAATTCGTAGCTCACTTTCAACTTTCTATATAGTGCTCCAGAGAGAATTTCGGCCATGGCAGCATATTATTATCTCAGCGGAGAGTAGCCATCTTCGCGGTAGATATTTAATTATAAGTGGACAAATGTTTGTGCAAGTGAGATGCACTCACTATTCCCTCACTCTCATAGTCCGATGGGACGGCAATCCGACACGACCGGAGAGAGATCAGGCGAAGGCTTATCGTGCTACTTTAAATACTAAGTAACGGCGCCAAATTTTTTCACATATTCAACTCCAAAACTGGTATCCTCAATTTACAATTTCCAGAACATTTTTCATCGATGCGCCATTGAACCAAGCTGTCGGACTCTGCAGTGATGGAACATGCACCGATCTTGAAGAATACTGGAGCCAGTACCTGCCAGGTGCTGGCTGGTCTTTCAAGGCTGTAGACCAAGAAGGCAATATCGTTGGGGTCATGATCAGCGGAATCAGTTCTTTGAAAGAGGTTAGTAGATAACATTCAATCTTCAAAAAAAAACATTAAACCTTTTACTTATACATTCACTTTTTAATGGTCAAGGAGACGGTCATTGGGGACCCTGAAGCTGGCTGCTTATTCCAAAACTTAATAATTTCTATAATGCGATAACGTTTTTCCTACTTTTTTGAGTTACCTACCATAAAAAGGTAAACTTGTGATGACGATTTTCCGTAGCCGAAAAATTATTTTTGAATTTGAATTGTAAGTGACTGAGCTGTTGGTGTGCTTATGATAAATAAATAAATAAAACTAAGTTTTATATAATGTCGTATCAGAGGCAAGGCACATTTGATTCATGTATAAGGTATTTAGGATTCTAGGAACATATACATACCTACCTACTTACATTTTCATATGTATCAACACAGCACTTTGTTATCTGTCACCATTACAAGTAGTAACGATAGCTTACGGTTACGTTTAGTGTTACGGCTCATAGATCTGGACACATTCCATGTAATAAGTTTGCGTTCATGATGAGAAAAACGAATTCGCCTAACTGTGTGGAGTGCGGAGTTGTTGAAGACTTGCACCACTTATTGATGGACTGTGTTCGGTATAAGTCTGGTAGAAATTATTTGTTTAGGGTGGTTGAACAGACTTGAAGTAGGCACATTCCATAAAATCCTGGCTCAACCAAATAGCGATGATGCGAAGAGTCTGTTTAGGTTCATGGCCCAGATATGCGAAATGTGTATTTAGGGTACGATGGGACTGACACGCGCATTGCGATTATAAATTTCCCAAAAAAATAAAGAGAAAGAAAAAACGATAGTTTTAGATATATTGTGGTCGGACGGGTCTCTATCACCATTGACCAATGCAAAACAAGTCCGAGATATCCTTGTGGTCGGTGCTTCCACACGTTCCATTTACCAAAAGTTCACCAACCATTATCCAACGATGGTGGTGGTGGTGGTGATGGTGGTGATGATTTCCCCTCAGTCACTCAGTCTGTGGTTAGTGTGAGTGAGGGGAAATGGACTCAGATGCGCAAGTAGGTATTGTGAATCTGATTCCATTTCCCCTCTTAAAAATGTCTTCTATTTTTAAGCAATGAAATGAAATAAACCTCCTAGCTTGATTGAACCAGTTGAAATCCTGGCACCTGGCACAAGGAGTAGGTACCTAAGTACTGAAAGCCTGTGCGGTGCATCCAACATGACACACAAAATATATAACAAAGCTGCAAGAAATAAACCTTCGTTTCTTATATGTACAGCCGGAAGAAGGTAGCGACTACTTAAGCCTGGCCCAGAAATGTGAAAACCCAAAGTTCGCGAAAATTCTATACATGAAGGCGAAACGTGAGGAAGGTGCCAAGCTCTCGGAGAAGTTCCCTGGTGAACACGAAGTTCTGGATGTGAAGATCGCGGCCACACTCCCTAATTGGAGGAAGAAAGGCATAATGAATGCTTTGTTATCGGAGACTGAGTAAGTAGGTAGACTGTGGAAGAACGAGGGCAGAAGTAGGATCCTTAGATTTGAACCGCAGACTGTTCATTAGGTTTATAGTTTATCTCAGTCTGTATTTCAATGGATTGACGTCACGAGATGCCTCGGCACTCAACATTACTGACACACAAAATGAGTGTAAAACGGCCTGTCAGCTCCTCGTGTTAGTTACGGAGTTTTGTAACGCTTTGTACTATGTTTTCGAACATATCTTATCTCTAGAACAATCTGTAGAAAACCATTAAGAGCGTTTACAACTTCCTACGCATAAGCAGGATATAGGTATAGGTCTAAAAAGTTAATTGAGAACATTTTAGAAAAATAGTGTTACAGCTAAATTCAACCGATTTTAAATTTTCCATAGAAACAGAGATTTCCAATTATCTTTTTTTAGATAAGACATTTCGAAAATGTTCTTTACTAACTTTTTAGACCTATGTATCCTGCTTATGCGTAGGAAGTTTCATTAAAATCGGTTCATGCATTTCGAAAAACAAGGACTTGAAAGTTTGTATGAAATGCCGTACGTTGTAAACGCTCTTAAAATAAATCTTTCTACCTGTAAGAACGTTAGCAATATTTTGTCGTAGCTCTGTAAACAAGATAGACTGGCAATAGGCTCGTCCTCTATTAAATGGGACTTCAATATGACTGGTGAAATGTGAGAGTACTATGGCTACACCTCTCTCTAAACCTTCGGGGAAATACAAGTGGTATGTTATGATAATGTGTTAGCCGATCTAAGAGCCGTTGCTGCTAATCTACCTGAACTTGCCCATCATCCTTATGATAAGCAAATAACAATAACCCCATCTCCTCACATTTCAGAAACCTTGCAAGGAAACGTTGTGTCAGAGTTCTCCGCATGGACACCTCAAGTGCCTACTCAGCCATGTCCGCAGAAAAGCTGGGCTTCAGCTGCATGTACTCAGCACCATACAGCGAGATCAAGTTGGACGGACGACCCCTCATCGTGCCTGAACCACCGCATGTGGACGACAGAGTTTACACCAAAGTTCTGTTTGAGAAAACCGCCTAACTTCAACCATTTAGATGATGACAGTTCCACCTCCAATTTCGCGTTACCCAGGATTCGGATTTTCGCTCATTCTCTTTCTGTCTCTCAGAAACATCCTTCACCAGAGCGAGAAAGATTGCTTTCAAGAGCCAGCGCTCTTGGGCCACTTCTGTCTCACTCTACTGAAAGATGTTTCTGAGCGACAGAACGAGTTACGGAATAATACTAATTTGGGATCTGCCTTAAAATAGATGAGGCTGTTTCGTATGTGGGCACGATCAGGCCAAATCGAAGCAGGTCCGCTTGTTCAGTTTGGCCTCTCAGGGTATTTTGGCCTAATAAGCCAATGAAATGTATTTTCTTGTGACTAAAGACTAATCGAACTTAGATAATTTATCGTAGAACGATGTAAGATAGGTACCTAAGAAGGTATCTACATCTACCATATACCTTATGCCTTTTCTACAACAAAAAAAAATGTATATAAGTAGTTTATCAGCCATCTTGTTACCATAACACAAGCATTAGGTTGCTTAGCTTGGGACTAGATGGCGCTGTGTGAAATGTCCAGGGATATTATTATTATAGTCTGAAGACTATTAATTATGCTACCGAGATAATGCCATAATTAATTATTCTTTGATCCAAGTGATCCTAAGAACAACAAACGGCGGTTGGCGCAGTGGTTAAGCGATTGACTGCTGCGCTGCGTGTCGCGGGTTCGATTCCCGCACGGAACAAATATTTGTATGACCTACATGTATTTGTTCCGAGTCTGGGTGTTTTCCTATCTATAATATGTATGTATTTACAAAAAAAAAAAAAAAAAATGTATATAAGTAGTTTATCAGCCATCTTGTTACCATAACACAAGCATTAGGTTGCTTAGCTTGGGACTAGATGGCGCTGTGTGAAATGTCCAGGGATATTATTATCTCCTTTATTTATTTATATTTCTTATTTTAATACATTTTTAAATATTAGTATAAAAAAACATTTAAAAATATAAAAAAATAGTAATCCACCGGTGTCGGGAGCAGGGTCCAAGCTACCGGTGGTTAGGGCTCCAGAGACAGAAACCTCCTCACAATGCGAGCCGTATCGAGGAGTACTGCCTTCTGAATCAGGCCCTTGATCCAACCGCCTAACGAGAGCCTCGATAGATGTTGATCGAGGCTTGCGGCCATCAGGCCATTAGCCGATACGACAATCGGCACTATGACAGTCGAGCTCACATTCCACATGTCAACAACCTCGTGTGCCAAGTCAAGATATTTGATTTGTTTATCTTTCTCAGCTTTCACGAGGTTCCCGTCATGTGGAATGGTAACATCGACAATCATTGCGCGGCGCACTAATCGATCTATCACCACTATATCAGGTTTGTTGGCGACAACAGTCCTGTCAGTGATGATAGACCGATCCCAGTACAACGTGACATGGTCATTTTCGAGAACTGGGTCGGGCACATACTTGTAATATGGTACCTCAGAGTTAACAAGTTTATATTTCAAAGCAAGTTGCTGGTGAATAATCCTGGCCACTTGGTTATGCCTGTGCAAGTACTCGCTGTTAGCCAAACGAGAACAACCAGAGATAATATGTCTGATGGACTCACCCGGACGGTGGCATGCCCGACATACGTCAACCGTCCCATCCTTCATAATATGTCTCCGGTAGTTATTCGTCAAGATAACTTCGTCCATAATTGCACAGACGAAACCTTCAGTTTCCCCGAAGAGGTCACCAAAACGTAGCCAGGAAACGGACGCTAAGAAATCTACACCGGGCTCATGAAGAGCCCGAATTATTATTATTATTATTATTAATGATAATGCTAAACTGAAACTTTATATTTTATTCCTTTTGTTTAGATAATAAATTATGTTACTGTTATTACTTTGTTTTGTATTCTATATAGGCAGGTACGACATAGCTACCTATCTAGAAAAACCGAGCAGCTAATACCGGAGATTATTTATTATTATAGAGTCTACTTACCCTACCTACCTATTTCTAAGTCGGTATGTAAAGATGGTCATGCAACCACGGACCAACCGTAGCTGCAAGCGTAGCTTAACTTAATCTAGGCTGTTATTACTTAGCCACGAGCCCCTCTTGAGGGCCAGTTTCCGTATTGATAAATGATAAATGATTTTATTTTGTAAGTAGGTTTGTACAAACACTTTTACACGTCAATCATATTTTAAAAACTAGATGAGGTCGGCGTTTCCTATCTGACTAGTCTAAGAAGAAAGGCCGAAACAAACTCAGAGGACACAATCTCTTTTAAAGTGGTCAGATCATATGAAGACCGTGTAGATCGATGTCTGAGATTGTCTTTTGAGGAAATAACCACACAGATTGAGAGGACTCAACTCAAAATCTAAGGAGCTCAACGATTCAATGAACAATACCAGAGAAAGGACATTTGGGTAGGCCAGATAAATTACTCAAACTACCAGTCCATGACAAAAACTAACAGAACAGAGAGAAAAATAAAAACAAAATAAAATAACCGGACATAGTCTTCACATTCACAATAATTAAAATAATAGATATAGGTAGGTAGATATAGATATCGAATTTACCTTTGGACGCATCAATATCGGGTCTCGGAATAGTCTGTCTGTAAACGACCTACTACTGATCCAGCCGATCTATTCTATAAAAATCTCACCGTGAAAAGTTAGGTGAAGTGAGCTTAGAGTGAGCTGTCAATAGTGTCAATCCCTAGAATTCGTTGGAATGACAGCTCACTCCACGCTCACTTCACCTAAGTTTTCACGGTGAGATGGTTACAGAATCGCACTGCTGATAGAGTGTTGTGCTCGGTAAAGCAACGTGGCGATCATGCAATGCTACTTTGCAACGTAACTTAGTTACTTACTACGTTACTTATATTACAAGCTCCTTGATAAATAAGTTAGTTTTAGTTAGTTAACCTGGTCCTCCCAAGTGGAGCAACATGCTAACCATATTTATTTATTTACAAGACGCGTGAATTTTCTAAAATACTTAAGGAACTGTTTTTCAAAATTTCATGCATAACTGCGAATTTTAAATTTGACGCACGTTGTCAAAGATGCACGTGGTGTCATCTTTTACGAGTATAATTAGTCATCTAGTTGGCTGTTTATGACAAAAGCTGCAGTCATGAAAATATTACTGAACATTTGCAGGAAGAATTATAAAAGTACTCCGTTCTTGTTTTCAGGATTCGTGCAAATAATGGCAGGTTATGAAGTAAAGCCAGTTCAAGCAGGAGATACGGAAGTCGTCCTGGACTTACTGCGACGGTAAGTTCTGTGAATGAGTTAGTTAGAAACAATTGAGTGATTTCAATGGAAATTCCATGTACACCATGTTACCGTAAAAGAAAAGCAGAAGCTTCGGGAAATAACTACAGCTTGGCGCAATACAATGCTGGTATGTTCGAAGAATCACTATCTACGATATTCGAAAAGACAGTGATTGGGAGCGAACAACCGCACCAGCACAAACGGTTATTCTGACATCAAATTCGTAGCTCACTTTCCATTATTATTTATTCACGACGATGTTCAAGCCTGGGTGATCGAAACAGATGACGGTAAATAATTCGCAATGCAGTGAACCCTAGGAGAGCACCGGAATACCATCCTTCTCACAATCAAGGCCTCTTGTTTGCAAGCAACTTTAAATAATAGTCCTCCAAACCGAATTTCGGCCATGGCAGCTTATATTATGGCAGCTTATCTCAGCGGAGAATAGCCATCTGCGCGGGAGAAATTATAAGTGCACAAGTGTTTGCACAGACACAGGTGCACTGACTATTCCGTCACTCTCATAGTCCGATGGGACGGCAATCCGACACGACCGGAGAGAGACCAGGCGCAGGACCATAGGCTTACCGAGCTACATACTTTAAATACTAAGCAATAGAGGCATTTTTTTTTTCGTTTATCCAAATCCAAAACTGCCTCAAGTAAAGTATCTTCAATTTACAATTTCCAGAACATTTTTCATCGATGAACCATTGAACCAAGCGATCGGGCTATGCAGTGATGAAACATGCACCGAGCTTGAAGGATACTGCAGACAGTACCTGCCAGGTGGTGGCTGGTCCTTCAAGGCTGTGGACCAAGAAGGTAATATCGTCGGTGCCATGCTCAGCGGAATCAGTTCTTTGGAAGAGGTTAGTTGGTCAAATTCAAACTTCAACTAAAGAAAAATAATATCAGTTAAACCGTTTACCTACATTCACTTTTGAATGGTCAAGAAGTTGGTCATTGAGGTAGATGAAGCTGGCTGCTCATCCCAAAGCTTAGTAACGTTCCTAAGGCAAGGTACAAATGATTATAACTAACGTACATAATGTATAGCTAGGGAACGTATATGTATGAATGACTTCTTGAATTCCGTGGATATAATAGATTTGGTTGTTACGTCATCTATCCCGCATCGAGATATTATCAGCTCTACACGTTATTTATTTATTTACTCAAAGGTTCATCCACAGCACAAACATATACGTATGTATATGTTTGTGCTGTGGATGAACCTTTGAGTACAGATAGTAGATCGTACGGTAGTATTCTAATATACCTATATGCCAATTACAGGTAAACACAACATTGACAAAAACGACGCCAGATTACCGCTACTTGCTAACTTAAGTCTAGATGTACAATTGGTTAAGAAAGGTAAAAAAAATAATAATAAAAAAGTATCGAAAATAACATTAAAAAAAAAACAAAGTAAAAAGATTGGATTTGCATTGTTAATCATAAATTCGACTACGTATCATTGGTGTGTAGGGAGGCCAAGATTCTTAATTTAAACTTCACCTTTGGGTCATATAATTATGTATATACGTTCGATAATGCGATATCGTTGTTTTGTAAATACAAAGTCTCAGATTAGTAGGTTAGGAGTAGGGTAGGTCTAGGGTAGGAGTAGGGTAGGAGTAGTGCAGGAGTAGGGTAGGAGTAGGGTAGGAGTAGGGTAGGAGTAGGGTAGGAGTAGGGTAGGAGTAGGGTAGGAGTAGGGTAGGAGTAGGGTAGGGGGTAGGACACCACGCGAACGAAATAGCGCCGGGCAGCTAGAAATAATTTATATGGCAAAACAACGTTTGCCGGGTCAGCTAGTTTTAGATATTTAATTTGAATTGTAAGTGACTGAGCTGTTGGTGTGCTTATTATAAATAAATAAATAAAACTAAGTTTGGTATAATTTCGTATCAGAGGCAAGGCGCATTTGATTGATGTACCTATACGGTATCTATAGGATTCTAGGAACATACCTACACATTTTGATGTCTATCACCATTACTAGTAGTAACGATAGTTTTTTGATATATTGTGGTCGGACGGTGCTCTATCACCATTGACCAACGATAACACAAAAAGTACGAAATATCCTTGTGGTCTGTGGTTTCACTCGTTCCAGTTACCAAAAGTCCACGTTACCACGACTGCCTATCTACAATTTCAACTGACGAATGAATATAAATATGAGTCCATTTCCTTTGACATAAAATCTGAAAGCTATTCCATTTTAAATAATGAAATTAAATAAACCTCCTACCTTTAGAGAACCAGTTGAAATCCTGCACCTGGCACAAAGAATACCATAATATAAGTACCTAATGGCCGCCTATGTGATCACAAAATAGATAACAAAGCTGCAAGAAATAAACATTCGTTTCTTATATGTACAGCCGGAAGAAGGCAGCGACTACTTAAGCCTGGCACAGAAATGTAAAAACCCAAAGTTCGCGAAAATTCTATTCGTGATGGCGAAACGTGAAGAAGGTGCCAAGCTCTCGGAGAAGTTCCCTGGTGAACACGAAGTTCTGGATGTAAAGATCGCGGCCACACTCCCTAATTGGAGGAAGAAAGGCATCATGAATGCTTTGTTATTGGAGACTGAGTAAGTATGTAGACTGTGGAAGAACGAGGCCAGAAGTAGGAACCTTAGATTTGAACCGCAGACTGTTCATTAGATACCTAGTTTATAGCCGTTTATCTCAGTCTGTATTTCAATGGATTGACGTCACGAGATGCCTCGACACTCAACATTACAATTACAGAATTACTGTATTGAAATAAGACAAGACAGGCAACCGTAAAAATCCCAGTAATTGTTTCAAAACAATAACCCCATCTCCTCACATTTCAGAAACCTCGCAAAGAAACGTTGTGTCAGAGTTCTCCGCATGGACACCTCAAATGCCTACTCAGCTATGTCCGCAGAAAAGCTAGGCTTCACCTGCATGTACTCAGCACCATACAGCGAGATCAAGTTGGATGGACGACCCCTCATCGTGCCTGAACCACCACATGTGGACGACAGAGTTTACACCAAAGTTCTGTTTGAGAAAAACTGATAGCTTCAACCATATAGATGATGACAGTTCCGCCTCCAATTTCGCCTCATCCAGGATTCGGATTTTCGCTTTTTCTCTTACTGTTTTTCAGAAACATCCCACACCAGAGCGAGAAAGATTGCTTTCAAGTGCCAGCGCTCTTTGGCCACTTCTTTCTTACTCTAGTGAAAGATGTTTCTGAGCAACAAAAAGGGATAGAGTAAGATACGGGAAAATGCGATCTGGTTGAGCCCTAAAATAGATAATGTCGTTTCGTATGCTAGCACACATGTCTTCCGAAACATCAGGCCAACTGAAGCAGGTTCGCTTGTCCAGCTTGGCCACTCAGGCCGTGATCAAACTAAATATGAGCTAAGTAACGTTTATAGATCTCGGCCTTAGTGTAGAAGTATGGTAGGCTTTGAAAAAGGATATCGTCGTTCCTAAAGTAAACTGCACGCTTTCTATTAGCATAGCCGCTGTATGATACCCATTCAAATTACACCAGACATACAACCTGGTTTTGATGACCCAACAGCCTCGATTGACAGTAAATCCGTTATTACACTTGCAAACCGTTAATTTAATATGCTACGACTTACTTTAAAAATGTAGGTACCCACACATCACACATGTCCAAAGAAAATGAATTGACAATGAGTTGAATTCAAAGGTCAACTAAGATAAGCGTGTGATAATGAAGTACCTAGCGCAAAAATGTGCACACCTATCTCATCACCTTCCTCCCCTTATCCCAAGCCATTTGCGGTCGCTACGCCTTCATTAACTAAATATTGAAACATGGCTTCTGATACCAATCCTGCATTCACAATTTAGTTTCCAAAAATATAAACAAATATGTGGTTTTGGAAAAAATAACTCATTTTATAGTATCCAAGTCATAAAGTTCGGTGTGCGCTACAAGTTCAAACATTTTTTAGTCCGTTTTCTTTAGCTCTAGTCATTCTAAAATAAACTCAATTCACACTTTCTTTTTGTTGCATGCCTATACTACCCCACTTCTGGCCAAAGGCCTCCAAATAACTCCTTTTTTCCCGCACCACCTCTTAGGTAGGTGCCAGCCTTTGGAGTACGCGTCATCATCATTTTTGGGCCGGCCTCGGCGGCGCCGTCCATCTTTAGGCACCCATTGTGTCCATTACACTACATAGTTTAAAGTTCATATTTTGTGGTGGAAATAAAATAATTAGAAATAAGATTTGAATTATGCAATACCTACACATACTTACACTGCTACAAGGATCTTTTGGCGCTCGATTGAGGTTAATAAGGTTGTGTGCAATACTGTTTTGTAAAATGTATTGAAAAAACAAGATGACGGCGTTAGTTTCGATTTTGGCCACGCGTAAAGATCCTTGTACAAATGTTGCGTATGAGCACGCTACATTGATATTGTGTGGTATGGTGTGTTAGTGCTCATACACACAAGCGACACGCTTCAACGGCAGAAGCAACACCTGCCGTCGACAACATGCCACTCGTCAAATACGCACCGTACTCAAATAGCAGTCGCCGGCGACACTCGTCGACGGCTGCAGCTGCCTCTGCCGTATCGCTCGTGAGTCGTGTGTATGAATGCCTACTTAACCTGTTCCCGCCATAATGCTGGCTGCTACTTACTAGGCTGACTATACAAGCATTCGATGCACCGTCTCTTTTACCAATAAAACAAAGACAAATTCTGTAAATATTTACTTTACGTCACATTAATCCAAAATTACATATTTACAGCGTCAATTTTTTACTTTATATATTTTTTTTATTTTACTGAAACACTTTACATTTTCATTGCTTTCTCGAAAAGAGAAGGTCATTCGTGTTAGTCACGTTAGTCACTTGTCAATTTGAATGAAAAAAAAAACTACTCGTTTTCCAATAAAATAGACATGACTTTTCCAATGAAGCTTTGTAGGGTCGCCTCTGATTCAGTTTTGGTTGATAAAGACCAATCTTCTGTCGAACTTGGCAGTTCTAGTACTCCGAATTCTGTGACGATTGTCATCGGCGGATTTCTGTAACGTTATCATTGTTTTAGAATAAGAAACACTTCTAAGGAATAGTTAACCCTGTATCCAGCTGGTCCTAGATACCTGTAGTGCCATTCTGTAAAAATCTCACCGTGAAAACTTAGGTGAAGTGAACTTCAAGTGAACTGACATCCTACCTGACGCTAGGGAATCTAGAGATTGACAGCCGATCGATTCTGTAAAACCTCACCGTGAAAAGTTAGATGAAGTGAGCTTAGAGTGAGCTGTCAATGGAGTAAATCCCTAACATTAGTTGGAATGACAGCTCACTCCATGCTCACTTCACCTAAGTTTTCACGGTGAGATGGTTACAGAATCGCACTGCAGGTCCCTTCAAATTTACTCCACCTAAGTGAGATTTTTACAGAATGAAACTACAGGTAGATATCCAAGACTGGAAGCCAGCCCCCAACGTAGTTGGGTATAGGTTAGGCAGGTGATGATAGGTACTACAATTATAGGGTACTTGAAATCGTTTCGTTTTTGTTTTTTCGTCTTTAGATATCGATACGTCTGTAAAGATTCGCCACCTAATTGAGTCTGACCATGTTATATATAATATTATTACGGGTCAACCGCATACCAGTCGAACTACGAAAACCGACCTTAATTCTACGATATAAAGGCGCTGTCAATTTTCGAATTGTTACCATAGACGAGCGATCAACTGGACTATAGTAGTACAAAGATCTCTTGGCGCGTGGTCAGAATCGGAACTAACACCGCCATCTTGTTTTTTCAATACAATTTCACGAAATATTCTCACGAATATTTACCAACAGCGCGTCCCGTTGTCAATGTCATTCACGCACCAAAAGATCTTTGTAGCAGTGTAACAAGTCTGCTTACCACAAACAAGACAGCGTTTACGAGTTAGAGCTGCATGCATTTATTTATTAAAACTTTATGCATGAGTAAAAAAAATACTGTACAAAGGCGGACTTAATGCTTGGGGCATTTTCTACCCGTCAACCTTAGGGTGATGCAGAGATAAAAATGGCAAGTGCAAAACATAAGGAATAGATAACTCAAAAAATAGTAAATAGGTACTAATAGGCATTTAAACAGAATAAACTTTGTCTGGAGAATTAATGATAGGATAGAGGAGAAAACGGATCTAGTAAATCAGCGCTGGAATGATTCTGCCAACTACGTGCCTTCACTTTGAAAGATAGCCGATTGATTGCCACCAGAAATAACGCATAGACAAAGTCAGTTGACTTTGATTTTGACTTTGCAGACCAAGATCCTTAACATCTGAGCTAAACGGGATGACTGAGTTGTCAAATATTACAGATGGCACAGGTTAGCCTATAGGAAACGTTGGATAAAACGATTTCGCGACTAACAGGATTGAAAGCATTATAAGTCAATTAACACTAAGACTTTAACTTTAGTGTCTTCCATTCCCCACCTGATGTCGCACTGACGATTCGTCAGTCACTTTAAAGAGAGCTGAAACGGTACTGTGCCCGGGCCTGAAACCGGATTAAAATGGACTGATGAGGGAGTTGCGATGAATAAAGTGGGAGAATTGTTTATGAACACTTCACACACCTCGAGCACTTTAGAAAGAAAAGGAAGGATGGAAATTGGGCGAAAGTGACTAGGAAGATAGGGATGGGGTATCTTAGGCAGGGGCCGAACAAAAGCTTTACAGTACAGGGAAGGGAAGGGGAGCTTTACTCCAGTGTTTTCCCTTCCCTGTGCCATAAAGAGAGGAGATGAGGGGAGAAGTTTATGATGCGAGAGATTGCAGGGAATTGATCAAGAGCCGCTATGACAATATGGCGGCTGATATTAGTATCGCAGCCCACAGCTTTGGATATAATGGAAAGGATAATCTTTTTGATCACTTCCGGGTCGACTGGGGTGAGAAAGAACAAAGAGGTTAATATTGAGACGCGTCAGAACAGCAAGGTAGTCGAGGGCTTGACATTTGGTTAAACTACCTAGAGTGGGTACAGTGGAGAAATAGCGATTTAGGTCTTCCAAACAATATTAACAAGATAATAAAATAAGGTCGTGATGGGAAAAGCCAGGGGCATCGTTTTGCTCATGTGGGGAAACTAGAGAAGAAGGCAAGGATCAGGCCAAGTCAAGTACCTATCATCATATATTATGATAAGTGGGTTAGAGAGGCAAAACATGCAGACTGGCTGACTCGATTGTGAGTTGAGGGCAAAGAGGTTGGTATTCCAATCCCCCATAACAATGTGATGTGCATACTACGAACCTAGATTCCAGTACCGATTCGAATTCAGTACAGTAATCAATGGAAGAGGGGCAATAGACGACACCAAGGAGGGACGGCCGGACGGTCGGTCGATCGGTCAACAGTAGACACAAACCTCGAAGAAAAAATACTCTGCGGATTCATTGGAGACGAAGAATAAGCTACACCAGCCCCACCCCCTCTTACCGATTCAGTCAATCCGATTTAAGTGTTCCATCGCATTCGCAGAGAACACTGGAGCGGCCACTAAGCAGCTCCACATACGAGGGCTACTGGGCGGCGCCGCCTCGCCGATTGGCTCCGCATAAGTAACTGCTGTTACAAGAAAATTTCAATAAAATTTTCCATACGTTTAGATTAGACAAGTGTACTTGTTTGACGCCTCACTGTTTTGTAAACGCAGTCTTATTTTGCAGTAAGCGCCTGCCCAGGCGGCATAAAGTAGGACATTCACAATCGACGTAAAACCATTAGTAAGTAATTAAAATGAAACTAAAGAAAAAGAAATGCGTTATATGACGGCAAACACAAAAAAGAACAAGTTGGGGTAAAATATGCGTCACATCCACGCAAAACGGCCATTGCTCAGCATAATGCTACGACCCTATGCGAGATACGAGGCCCAGCGCTGGTTTTCAGCGACAGCCAGCGCTAACGTGATGATGTCAACCGATGCAGTATACGATGAGGTATAAATAGCACAATAAGAAATAAAAACAAAATAAATAGAAAATACCCAGTTCAAAATGTTTATATTCATCCGTTTCATCACTAAAATAACTGGACACATCTGCCGCATGATCAATGGGCCAAACTTACGACCCAGTGGGTCCTGCTTAATGGGGCATGTTACATTGTCAATAATATCACGATACCGTGGTAATATTGATGGTATAATAGGCCGTATCACGGTATCGTGCTCAATAATTGCGATATCGCGATATTAGGATCGTTAATATTGACAAATGTAACATGTACCAATGACAAACGACATCGCGGCAGGTCCAGACGGTGATAGCCGGATGAGCTGGACTCCTTTGATAAAGATTGGTCCTGGTCAGCTTCGGACAGAGAGAGGTGGAAAGAGATTAGGGAGGCTTTTGTCCAGAAGTGGGATAAAAAAGGCCAAAAAAAATGGTAACATTCCTGGCAACGATTATCGCGCGCTGGTCTTTAGTAATCTACCACTACCATCTACATCCACTACCAACTACTACCAACTACTACCATCCTGCATCCACTACCAACTACTACCATCCTCCATCCACCATCTTCCATCTACTATCTATCTTTTAACTCTTATCTCAGTACAGGATAAGGTATAAATTAGAATGGTTGCCGATAGTTTTAATCAAACTTACACCAATCATTCTAACTTATTCTTTATTGCAACGAGATGAGTTACATTGCAATTACTTAGCAAAGGTTTTACGTAATTTAAATTTGACCGTGAATGTTGTGCATAAGGGAGTTGTTATTGGCTAAGAATGAGCAAAAATCGTTCCATAGCATACAATGTATAAGAAAAGTATTTAAAAAAAATTGGTTAAGTTTCGCAAACAATTGTCCAACTTAGAACATTACTACGAAATGATTTCTTTGTCTCGATCGCAATAATAAAGTTATAAATAATAGGATATGATTTTGTTGTAAGTACGCAAATCAAACTCTATAATTAGTCTAAAACGCCCCAGAAATATGATTTGTCATTATTGCGTTGTAAACATAACAATTTATTTGGCACTAGCTTCTGCCCGCGGCTTCGCCCGCGTGGATGTCGGAAATTATCCCACGGGAACGTGCTAACAGGATAAAATGTATGTGCTTCCCCAGAATGCCATCAATCTCGCGGGCCCTTTGTGGCTAATTACAGTAGAAAACCAATTGTGTCTCATTAGTGGTGATTAAGAGGGTACCTATATGATATCTTTACCTAAGTACCTACCTAATTAAAAAAAAACTCAATAACAGAAAATTAAATACCTACCTAAATAAACCTATTTCTGATGATAACTAATCTAAACTCAATAAATAAGCAAAATCCCTAAAAACTAATATCTATACCAATGACTAATCCTACCTAACAGTATTATAAAATAACCTACGGTCACTACGTACACTATCAAATATAGGTACTACCTATACTTTAATAATTAAAATCTATACCTACGACTCATATAAAAATAAACCTAAATAACTCTAAAAACTAAAAGGAATAAAAATGAACTCCACTGCGGGTGACCCAACCTACGACAAACTTAGTTGCGGTTGGTACAGTACAGACAGTGGTAATCGGGTATAGGGATCGAACCGCAAAATTAAGTTTGTTTTTTATTGTATATACTTTTCCGGGATAAAAAGTACCCAGTGTGGTGCCCAGGATATTAAAGAATAATTATACCAAGTTTCATCGTAATCGAACCGGTAGTTTTTGCGTGATGCCTGAACAAACAGACAGACAGACAGACAGACAGACAGACCGACAGACAGACAGACAGACAAAAATTTTTTTAATCACATTTTTGGGTTCGGTGTCGGTCTAGTAACACCCCCTGTAAATTATTTTTTTGATATTTTCAATGTACAGAATTTTCACTTCTACAGATTTATTATAAGTATAGATATAGATGAAGTTTTCGTCCATTTTATAGTCAAACACACAAATCTATAATTGGTATTCAAAGAGGTGATTTGTCATGTCTTGCGTTGTATACAAAACGTTTGTCCATTTTATAAGGTAAGGTATACAAATTGAAACTACATAATACTGTCTTTACATTAAAAACATATATTAGGTACAATGTACAGTATTCAAAATCTACAACTATTATGTATATCAAAGATTTTTTACAGAGGTAGTTGAATCAACATCAAATGTACAGCGACATTAATTAAAAAGTGAAAAGATTTACAAAACATATAACAACTTTTACTCTATATTTACATAATGTACACTGTTTTAAGACTAAATATTGTACTAATTGAGTAGAATTTATTCTAAATTGTTCTACTTATGTATTATGTACTTATTTCAAATGGTTTCTGATAATCTTTCATTTTCGACATTGAAAAGTAGGTAACTTCCTTCATTAAGTTTAAAAAAATTGTATAAATGCGAAAGTTTGAATTATTTTTCTCAATAACTACAGTTCAACTTCAAGTATCTCAACAGTACAGGGTTAGTTCAGGAAACTGGGTGTCATAAACAAAATTAAAATAGAACAGGAACCATTATCACAAACTAAATGTTTACAAACTGAAACAATAAATTATCTAACAAACTAATAAAATTTGCATCGTTAAGGATTTATCGACTCCTTAAGTCTCGTCTAAAATGTACAGACGCCAGCACATCAAGCTACTACAACCTGTCAAATTTCTTTAATAGATTTTCAACTTTATCCCCAAAGCATTAAGTTACAAGGTTGATTGGGATAATTTGACAGTTTCGGGTAGCTTGACCTGCTGGCGTCTGTACTTAAGTTCAAATCTATGGTATAATGTTCTACCTCAGAGAACTAACATAGAGAATGTTTTAAGCGTATGTTAACCGTATTCAAATTGGTCACCAGCTCGGTACTGAGTCCTTGTAAAATCAAGAAAACTTTCGCGCCTTATTCCACCACTGTCTATGGCTGACAAGAAAGCGAGAACTCAAAAACTTTGTTACTCTTTCTAACTCGCAGGCTGTTTCGAAAGGAAGAAAGAGACGACTCTCTATCAATTATACTTCCCCTATGTTAGTTATGCCTCTGAGTTTTCTACATAAAAAGTGAAAGAGAATCACTTCTTTTCGCTCGCCAATGCTTGTCCAAGGGAGGCTGTGGCGACGTTTGCGTTCGCCGCTGCCACAATTTTGTCGAGCAAAATTCGGGTTTGCAACTGAAAGGAATAAAAATAGGTTTTTTTTTATTTTTCGTCACACTATCAGGTAGGGGAAGACCAAAGAGATGGACTGTGTGAAAGATCATATGAGCTAGAAAGGGGGATTGCCGAGAATACTAATAGGGGATTATGGAAGAAAAAGATATGTTGCTGCAACCCCAAATAACTTGGGGTAAAGGCAAGAGAATGATGATATCAGGGGCCTTTTTCTCTATGGCACAATGAACGAAACTACGCGAAATAAACGCGAGATTGGCGGGATTTGCTAAGGAATTGACGTGGTTTCGAAGTAAGAATATAAGTAGAATCGTTAAGTGGTCATAGTGAATTAGAGCCCAGAGTCGACACATAGAGTAGAGGTATCTGTTTTTTTATTTCATCTGTGATAATTTCCTGGACGATGAGAACATTAAGTGCAGAGTGGTGTCTCCAGCGAGATTTCTCTCTTTATATTTTATGGCATTGGCAACGTTTTTAGCTGCCTCTAATGATCCGGCTGTATAAGCACTTTTGCCAAAGGATTTGAATGATTCTGTAGGCGTGCTCTGTAGCATTCTGCCCAGATTTATGCTTCCTGATGCACTGTGGTTTGGTTAAGGAGGTATCTAGATACGATAATAATATGTCTATTAGTCTTTCGAAACCCACTTAATGAGAAGCAATTATTTATCAACAGCTTGAGAGTCTGCAGCAGGATAAATGCGTAACACTGACAATAGCAATGGCTTTAGTTTTGACAGTTCAACAACATTCATTGCGTTATTTACGTTGTTGACCAGCCAAATTTTACGCGCATATGAAGCAATGGATTAGCAATATGCTTCAAAATCATTCAGATTGTGATTGATAGTGCGCCACGCAATTAGGCCCGAAACGGGAGACACTATGGGTGTATTACATTATTATTATTTCTTAGTTTAACCATTATATTACCTCATTCCCGTTTGTAATAGCGGCAGCCCGCACTCTGTCTAGTTCTTCTGCAAGACGTTTGGTTTTTTCTTGAGCTTCCCGACGTTGCGCTACATATAAATTCCTGAAAATGAAACTGGATTTACAATATGGGGCAGTAAGGGTAAGTACCTTAACTGTTCTAGCTATGTAGCTACAGGAAAACGGTCTTAGGAGACTGTTATCAATTTTTTAAGACATTTTAATCTGCATTCACACATTTTGAAAAAAAAAAAGTACAGACTGCAAGAAAATGGGCGCTTTTCACAAACTTTTATGCCAGTTGTGCGAGATGCTAAGATTTGAGTACCTACTAGAAAGTCAGTAATCGCCTTTCTCATACATTTAGTTGGAAATGAGACTCTAACCTGATTTTTATGATAGATGGAGTCTTTGTACTAGCTAGATATAGATATTTTTTTATTAAATCATCATTTCCATCATGCTACAGAATATATTACAAATAATACTAACTTCCGCCCGAGTGGTATGTCGACAAAAATTAGCCTATGTCCGTCCCCAGGGTTCAAAGTATCGCCATACCAAATTTCATCAAAATCAGCCCAGCCGTTTCGGAGATTAGACGGAACAGACAGACACGCCGACAGAAAAAATTTTTTTAGTAAATAGTTTATTTTGCTATAATTTTAGATACTTTCATATTATTATGCATTTTGACTTTACAAACAGACACTTCAATTGTTTTTATTTGTAGGTATGTATATACATATAGATAATCTTACCTAATAACAAACACTTGCAGTATAATGCCAAACAATGCAACACCTGTACACATGGCTATAATCACATAGTTGGGAATCTTCTTCCCAGACACATTTTCTCCCCTGTTTGCTGCCTTAGGAGGTTGAGTTTCATAGTAGTAATTGTACTGAGGGTGGTTACGTAAGCTGGAAAATTAAAAAAATATTGTTTTATTATTTTACAGTTAATAAACAATGAATGATTTGGCTGAGCAAAGTATTTTCATGTGAGTCTGATATAATAAACAAACTAAGCAAGATGATGTTTTCCAACATGAGAAAGTAGGTAATCCACAGTGTAGTTTCTTTATGCTTAACGGAATGCGCTGAGGTAACCTGCGAAATTCAAATTTTCTTGTCAGGTTGCATGTTCATTAAAATCTGATTGGCAACGGTAACAAATATGACTTCACATAATTCAAATCAGCAATACAACTTAAGTCATCGATTTTACGATTATAATTTGATAAAAAAATATTTGTTATGGCTGCAAATCATATTTAGATTAAAACACAACAGGTTGCAACAGCTACATATATCAATATACAATTTGCATAAAACATAAGATTTTATTTTGTATGCTACCCTGACAATTTAGTCTTAATAACATGACCTGTTTGTATGTTTAGGACAGTTTTGCTATAAACGTAATGGAGATAACCTTTAGCACTTAATTTACTGCTTAACTACTTACTTGTACGGTACATGTGATCTGTACATGTATGAGGGTGCAGAAGTATGACTGTTAGTGTCTATCTCTGTCATGTTGTCATATTGTGCACGGCTACAGCGCTTGCCTAGAACATTGTATGCCTCCACAATGCGCACAAAGTGCTCCTGTGCTTTTGAATCTTTGTTTTTGTCAGGATGATACTAGAAAATATATAAATTACGTTAATCTGGAACCTGGTCACAACCGCCTATTTAGGATGAGCTGATCAGCTGATCCCACAAAACAAATTCTTATTATGTGTGATTGTTTGAACTTGTGATAAATGCTAGGTCAGGCGCAGCGTGAAAATATAATACCTATGTATAGAAGTAAGAATGGCTTAATATCTAAGTACCTACCTACCTAATTATGTAAACTGCATCAATTTCTATTATGGAAACTACTAACCTCTTTGCTCATTTGTATGAACGCTTCTTTGATTTCTTTGTCAGAACAATTTTTTCGTAGATTGAGGACTTCATAGTGATTTTTTCTTGCTAAACTGAAAATAAATTACGCTGAAAATAATTCCTAGACCACAAATTGACTTTTCATTACTTAAGTCGGAATAGTTGTTTTACCTGTAACACCTCAGCAATGCTCGTATAGTACTGGCATCAAAATTTCGATTTAAAAAAAACATAGCGAAATGCACGATATAATTTTATCTAATATTTTGAAAGTTGTTCATGTTATTATTTTGCAATTTCCATTTTGTTCTCCCAACTCTGATGATGGAAATAAATGTCAATGTCAAAATCAAAACTGACAATCTTGGTAAAAAAGCATTGGCATTGCCACAAAGAAAAAGTAAAGGAAAACAAAACAAATTTTAATGTTTCTTAACAAAACCTACTTTGTATGTTATAATTACATACTTTTACACGTTAGCCAACCAACGACTTGTCAAGCAGTTTTATTTGTCATTTAAAAATTAAGATTTTGTGTGATGATGTTGAAAGATTAACGATGATACGTTTTTTTAAGCCTGGTAACTAACATGACATAATTCACTTCAAATATGGCGCGTAAATTCTGAACCTGATCTTGCCTGTCGAAAACCAAAACAATAAAATACCTAACAATATTATTCTCTCAAAAATATTAAACGTAATTGTATTCTGTGATGAATTGATGACAGTGTGTACAGCAATATGTGCATCTCTTATGTGTAAGTAAAGTGTAAAACATCGTAGTTTTCAAGCAATGTTTTTTTTAATCCAATTTGGTAAGTGACATTGTTTTATTCTAATTAAAAAGGTTACATGCTCTGCAATGCTCTGTGTCTATTAGCTAGCTTTCAAGTTGAACCATTTCCAATCCTTAGTAGCTTATGCATTGAAGTTCCTAAGTTATTATGTCGCAGACAGTCGCAATAGCCTGTATTTGCTCAGAATAGTGTTACTGCATTTTTGCTGAATTTTACCTTATGGTATGTACATGCTGATTGTTATTTTGTCGATATCCTAGGACAAATGATTTAATTATTATTTCTATAAACCTGAGATTAGCTATAATGCCTTAGAATTTGAGTGATCCAAATGGCTTTACCGTCATAATATTTGCCGAACGGTAATATTGCCTGTGCGATTTAAACGTACACCACTGCCGCTGCCGTACAAAATCGACGGACGGCCGCGCGCGAGGGACGGCGGCGGCGGGCGTGAAGCGTCAAGCGGTAAGCGGTCGGCGGCGTTCAGTGTACGCGCGTCAAACAACGCGAGTGGTTGTACGGTCATGCGAGAAGCGGCTGGCAGAATGGCCGAGCTCGAGTTCGAAGCGCCTCTCGCGCAAATCGAGGAGGCGGATGACTGTCTCTCCACTGCTGACTACCCGCAAAAAACCATAAATGGCAACGACATACGTCTTAACAACATTAAAAATATCAAAAGTGAAATGGTCAAAATGAAAACTGACTCCAACAAAATAAACGATAACGAGGAACCTAAACCGGTGAAGTGCAAACAGGACAATATGCCAAACGGTGAAGGAGACAATTTCACGGAGACTTTCTCCGGCTCGCTCGAAGATTTGGTGAATACTTTTGATGAGAAGATCACCAAGTGCTTCGGGAACTACGAGGAGAGCGTGGAGAAGTTGGCTCCAGTGCAGGTTCGCAGCCAGGAGGAGATCATGAACGAATGCCAGTGAGTACCAATTACCAGTTAATAAACTAATTAGAGCATGTAATTAGGTATTATGATATCACCTATGAAGTCATCAGCTTCAAATATTTTTCAAACATCGAGTACGTTTTTGAAATTAATATTCGCGCTGTTATACTTTTAAGTACCTACATGATTACAAAATAATGAAATTGTAAGATGAGAATAAAAGAAAATATAAACAAAAAGGGCGGGCTTTGCGCATGGCATTTGTGGCGAAGAGTTCGATCAATGTTTTGGGGCGAGGGTGCGCAGGGGGTGCGTGCCGGAGTGGTCGCGATGACGCATCGCACCCCCACCTCACACCCTGCCCTCTTTGTTTCCAACCCAAACTTGTGGGAGACGATACGACACGCGACCGTAACAAGATTGAATTTATGCTAAATAGGACCCTAATTACATTACCTACTGATTATAATTAACGTCCTTATTGCTAAGCAAGAAAATCGGTTACATTATTAATATAATTATAACAACATAAATACATTATGTATGGCTTGTGTAAATATAGGTTCATACAGTACCTATAGTTTATCGCCCTCTCAAGTTACAGCATTTATCTACATCATATTCTCTTCGCTGTATGTCTCGCAGACATCAATCACACAAAGACTTTACCCGAGCATCTGCATTTATTCTCATGCCTCGAGTCGGAAGATAATAGTAAAAGTCTCTCACATAATCCCATTGTTTTATAGGGAAAATTAAAAAGCTTTTTGCTGTCGTCTGCTGTATTCCCTTTGAGCATTATGAGAAACTGATGAGATTCAATTATTCATTACTTTGTTACGTTTTTCACCTTTTGTTTCAATCTTTTCTTTTATGACAGTATCAAACATGGAAGATTAGGCACAAAGAATGGTGCTGGTAGGTTATAGGTATATACTTACGTTTGATGTACTTAGGTAGGTTTTAGAAAACTTTCGCTGAAAAAAAGGCGAAATAAATCAACCGGTTCGCCATAATTCTACAGATGTATGTATGATACAGAGACGTTTTGTAAACATAACTTTTTCTCATGTGTCAAGCTAAATCTTTTGGAGTCGATCCAGATGACCCAAATGCCTGAAGGCCGAGAAACACGTAAAAGCAAAATGAGAACAATTCGCGAACAGTTCTCAAGAGGTGAGCCCAATTGTTAATCGATACTTTATGGCTTCTTAGTTCAGTGGGAAGTAATAAATATTATTCATAGGAATTCACTTTATTTGAAGAATCACTGCATACCTTACTGACGTTACAAGAAAAGACTTCTCGCTACACAAAAAATGTAAGATAAACAGAAGTCAACAGTATTCCAGCTGTTTGTAAATCCCACGCATGTTTTGAAAATAATCATAAGATAATCGGTTACTAATATTTTATGCTTATAGCCCCAATCCGATGCATGCAAATTTTATTAATTCTACATCATCCCATAAATAAAATATTGCATAAATAATAATTCCATAATTATCACATTGCCATATGCTAAATGAACGCACCTGCTACGCAAGCCGAATCATCAAAAAAAAAACTTGCGGCCGCTTGACAGGTGTTAGCATTGATTCTTCCGTGATTCCACCGCAAGTGGCGGCAGATGTCTACCTCACCTTGCGTTTAGGACACTGTAAGGGAACACCTTGTCCAATACTCTTTTGAATATACAACATATGGCGTGCTTATTCAAATTAGGTCTTACTTCCTTTGGGCAAACATTTATATAAACCTAGCTTTTTTTCATTTGAAAGATCTCAATGCTCTTTTCTCTTGCAGTAACAATGAACCGAAAAAGCGGTCTGTGTGTATTGAAAGGCAAGTCAGTTTGCCTTTAGGACATGGACACGATTATTCAAGAGTTTAATATGGAAATATTAAGTAATCTCTATTTGGCTACAAAGTTGTTATCGTAATTGATTGACCCAGCGGGATAATTGCGTAACACTCTATCAGTAGGCTTTCATTTTGACAGTTCAACAACATTCATTGCTTATTTACGTTGTTGAGCAGCAAATTTTTCGAATATATGAAGCAATGGATAAGCAATATTCTTCAAAATGATTCAGCTTGTCATTGAAAGTGTGTTACGCAATTAGGGTGCAGCACTGTTAACCTTTTTCAGGATTCTTTTTGCATTTCATGATATCCATCACTTCTTCCACCGCTCCAGGAGTTCCGAAAAAACAAGCTTCCCAATTCTATATTCTATAAATGTGAGGATTCCCGAATTTTCAAACCCCTCGCTCATACAGTTAAGAAGTTCTAAGTCATATTATATTGTAAACTGAATCACTAATTCGAACCTATAGAGAACAGCGGCCAAAGTTTTGGACTAATAGCTCATCAAAATATTATGATTTATGACTCTGTTCATTGTCATTCATTGCTATGCCTGTGAGTTCCGTTCCACTGGCAGTATCAGGCCCCGAAAATAATGGCGTCTCAATCGATTATATCGTTTAAAATTAATTTTGTTGCGCCCGCCGCTACAGTAACTGCTCGTGAATGTTCTGCACATTTCTCTGCCATGTTTAGTCGTTATCACTACATAATATTATACTTATGGGAAAATACATTTAAAAAATATATTCTGACGAACTGAGAACCTCCTCCTTTTTTGAAATCAGTTTAAAGCAAAGTCCTCGACTCCCGGCACCGCGTCTGTCTGTTTGTCTGAACGCGAAAAACTAAAAATCAACCGAACGGATATATACGGTTTTCACCAACGAAATGATTTATGAGGAAGGTGTTCAAGTGTTTAATTCATAAAATATGACGATGATTGTTGAAGATGTCGGACAAAATCATACCGAACGGGAACTTCGCTGAAGTACGCTGCGTAAACCAATAGAGATATGAAAACCCCGGCAAAAACCCCGATATACCCGGTAATACGTTCCCGTGGGAAATTTTTCGACATACATGCTGGCGAAGCTGCGGGCAAAAGCTAGTTTTCTAATGAAAATAGTAAACTTTATATCATATTCGTCATAGGACTATAAATATCTCTAAAATCAATAGACGTAATTAGGGGATACCTACTTTGTCTAACTCTATGAAATACAGCACAGAATGGAAACTGCATGCTGAATGGAAATTAGTCGTTAATGGCTTTATTTACTACCGTTTCACTTTTCTTATTCGCTATAAACTCTCACGCGCATAATAATGCAGCCAATATTATTGAAACCATTTAAAATTCTGTCGTACTTGTTATTCACGACGAATCTTTTACATTCACATCGGCAGTGGCACACGACACACGTCCGTCTCGATAACCCATCGTAGTCGTTTTGAATACTAATTAAACAAGCTATTTCTTATTTAAATTAGACCCCTTTTATCTCCTTTATTCCTTGCGAAATTATCAAGAAGACTGCGTTTTCGTTACCAATGTTACAACCGAAAGTTTCCTGCCTTCGGTTGGTTGTATAATTGTATCCGTATTACATGATTTACGCATTACAAGTGTTACTGCATTGCGTGAGTAACCTGTGACCTTTACGCACATTTGCGTGCACGAAAATGGTTTCATAACCACAACCTGTATGTTGCACCCCTCTGTCTCAGTTTCCAAACTAACTTTAGTTCGCGTGTCTATCTGAATCGTAAGCGAAGTTAATTGTTGAGGCCTTCCCAAAGCAGGCTTTCTAAAATATAACAGCATTTTATCAGCTAATATGCGTTGAAAATAAGATCTAATCGTGTGTGTATAAAATCATGCTGTTACATAAAATGGCGCTTGGTTTCGTGATAGTACCGAAATGAGTAACACAAAACGTGAAATAAGTAAGTACCCCATATGCTTGAAACTTGTGCTTATTTATATACCAAACGAAAATGAACAAAATGAAACTCGTGAATATTTGCTAAATGCGTCGCCATTTGCACTTTATCTACTCTTCCTCAGAGGAAATGTGGCCTAGATCTAGCGATGGAAACATTGAATTAGCATACTGTCTGTCTACTGCAAACCGCTTGTTATTTGCATATGCCGACACTTTGGTGCAAGCTAGCTAATAAACTGTCTTCAATTTTCTTTCGAAGTGTAAAAATGTAAAATACTGCTATTCAGCTGTATCCTGTTAGACTGGAAGCCGATCCCAACATAGTTAGGAAAAGGCTAGGCAGATGATGAAGTTTCATTCGTCGGTTCCACTCGTAATTTGGTATCATCTTAATTACCCGTCTAGTATAAAACTGAAGCAATTAATTGGAAACTAAGCATTTAAACACTAGATGACGCGAAGAGTGCTGTATTTATTCTCGGTTTCTAACTAACCAAGCACCTTGAACCAATTTTGATATACCTAGTCTGTATGTTTGCAAATTAACTGTCATTACAGTCATACTATATAGGTATAATTCATGTGATTAAAAATATCGATTTGCAACATGCTTAAAAAATAAAAACGAAAGAAGGCTATAGAAATAAAGCCTAGTTTCTCAGGGCACCCACACATGTGGGCATCGGGCCAACGACCTGCAATTCGCAACTACCCACATAATACTAGCGCCCTTCCTTGGGTAATCGCAGCTAGAAAAGAATCCATAGTCCGTCGACGTTAAAAAATATTTTTTTTGGAACCATAAGAGCAAAGCTGTTTATAATGCATTTAATCGTGTATGTAATCTTCTTATTAGAAAGCCAGCTTCAATTATTAACACTGCAGGTAATCCAGGCGTTCCTACATGTTTCTCAATCCCAACTGAGAACACCGTAAAATGTAAGCTTTATTTGGGCCGGTGTGTTCTTTGAACATTATTTTTAATTGGTAAACAGTTTATTGTCAACCAGTTCTTTATGTAGTTTTTATAGCTTTAAGAGAAGTAAGGTACATTTAAAAGCCACCCACGGCTGGGGCCGTATTCCGTATCCATCATTATGTGTTAGGAAACTATCTTGAGAGCGTTATCTTGGAATGATTTCGTAACTAACTTTTAAGTTCGTCTTCATTAATCTACCCGTATAAAGCACACGTGGTGCACCATTAATCACATGTTCAACAAACAAGCTGAAAATCCCACATGTCGATCTATGAAGACAAATGATTCTTCGTAAGAGTGGACATTAGCGTTGCATATTAATTGTTTCTACAAGCCTTTGAAGCTGGTTCAATGTGGATGCAACGTTATCCTATTATTCGAATATTCAATATGAATGATGTAACCAATATTTTGTAATAATATTTTGGTTTTAAAGAGTATCCGTGGAGTTTCTTGGCCGTTCTTCTCCATAGGTACCTTTGGAATTGGCAACTAGCTTCATCTTTCTTACCGAGCGACCCGTGACAATTGAAAAGTGTCTGTATCTAATTGGTTTATTTGAAAAAAATGTTTTGAGTTTAATTCAGTTCTAATTTATCGATCCAATCCCAAATGACTAATAAACTCCGGCCCTTTCTCGTATGTATAAAACCGATTTATGACTATAATCTACTTTTCTAATGAAGTTTTTAACTTTCGACAATCGCACCGCAATGTCTTTTTCGGTTTTTAGAAATTTTATGTTACTTCCTTGATTAGAAATATACGTGGGTGAACAACAAAGTTCTTGAATCTTTGCGAATATGGCATGGATGAGTAACTCTATTAAGTGCTTTAGAAATCTGCCTTCAAAGTTACTAGCAAGTTGCAGTTATCTTGGTCTCTAACAATTTTGTTAAGTAATAACGTTATGTAATTAAAACAATGCTCTTGCTGCTCATGTATGTTTTACGTCATCGCTTCATAATATGACGTCAAGAAGTGTTCTTCGTGTCTTTGAAGCATATGTAGCCAGTGTGGTTTACAAAAATTGTATGGTTATTCGACACAGATTCATCAGATCGTAAAACAGATTTTTTATAACGGGCTACTTTAATCAGCCTAATCATCTGTTGAAGCTATGCGACTGCGAAAAAAACAAAACAGGATACAGTTTAACTGCTTCTCGTATCTGTATACCCATCGATTTCCCTGACAATGGTTTCATTAGCAAGTAATACAGCCACAAAAACACTCGCAGGCGTAGGCCGTACCAATTACATGCTCGAGTAAACCAGCTGCAACGACCATGGCTTTCAGCGTAGTGATTTTGAATACAATCCCCTAGTTAGCCACTTGTTAATGGATGGGCTTGTGGTAACAATGCAAATACAATCGATTCATTTGTCACTAGTTCAGTAAATTGATGATTTTACTGCCTTAACCTGTTTGGATCATTAATTTTGGGATACCTACTCTTTACCTACATGGGCGGGTGCTTGTGTCTTTGTAATAACAGCCCCAGTCTGTCATCAGGTTAATCTACGCTTGCCTCGGTTGGTCCGTGGATCGGTGACCATTTTTACGTACCAATACCCCTCAGTGCCTCGCGCGCGTGCCGTGACTGGAAGCCGACCTCAACATACTTGGGAAAATGCTAGGCAGATGATGACCCCTCCGTGCCTCGAAACGTTGGTCCCGGCTGTCATTCGTGACATCTTTCGACAGTTCTTTCGGATCGTCGTTTTACCAAGGGGTATAGTATTACCCAATAACAGGGTTGTGGAGGTCAGATAGGCAGTCGCTCCATGTAATATACTGGTACTCAGCTGTATCGGGTTAGACTGGAAGCCCAGGAAGCCGACCACAACATTAGTTGGAAAAAGGCTAGGCATATTACTCTTTACCTACATAGTAAAAGGTACATACAGCGGTAGGTGGATAGGTGTTTTTCTGGTTTAAGGAGAGAATATAAAAAAAACAAGGCTTGAAATAGATAACGAAAAAAACAACAGTGGATGTGCGTCAAATAAAATAGCCAACAGACTGATTAATATTAATAGCAGATGCTAGTTTGTCATTGTTTGGCGAGTATCTTAATAAAAACAAATATTCTAAATCATATGACTCATCAGGCAACAACTCACTTAATATTAAGAAAATCTAATTTCCATCAGCCATCAACTTATATCGATAACGTAAACTCCTTTAGGTATGTAGCGAAAGGAATCGACTTTGTTGTCGGCATTATTTCAGTTCATAATTACCTGCATTATGTATTATAAATGCATCGTATCTCTTCGTTTTACCGTATATTGCGTATTCAATAACTGTATCCTCGATTCCCGGTGAATACGTTTTATTACATTTGACATGTGAGATATGACGTAATGTCTCCCAGTCATTTGCACAGATACGTACTTTACTATACATATTATATTTGTATGCGTTATTATATTATTATCAGGCACAGCAGTTTCGCTGTGTGACGCATCCCAGGCAGGCCATATGTCGCTGTTTCCTTGAATTCGCCAACGCGATACAACAACACCTTGCAAAATGGCTGTTTCGTGCAGATTTGATTGCTGCACGGCTATTTATAAAATCGATACAAGTGCAGAAGCTCAGGTTGTTTAAATACGGAATATTTGATGAGCATTGCTGGCTTTTATTCCTGGAAGACCAATGTTCTTTCTCAAAGCCGATAACGCCTGAACCCTGTGTATGATGAATGGAAGCGGTAACTTCTTCTATTCCATAAGCTGTGGTGTATGGTTATGTTATACAGTTATTTTTCTGTTTTCTATTACTTTATTTTTAACTGTCGCAAAGTCTTGAATTATTACCTCAATATTTTGGAGTCAGTGTCGTGTCCGCTGCAACTCGTCCCTAAATTAACACTATGTGTACATCGTACCGGTGTTCATTTCAATACGCTGACCTTCCAGCAATTTAAAATAGATTATACTACTGTCTGCATACACTCACACGGCCCACGTTGTTGTTTTGAGGTGATCACAAGTAGTAGTAGAGTAAGAATATTTGCCTACCCGCAATTTATCACTGTAAAGCTTTTCAGAGAATCTTTTTGACCAATAAAAATGCAATGTGTGATGAAACATGAAGACCAATTCTTAAAAGGATGAACATCCTACGTACCATATTTTTGGCTACTTTGTAAATCAATAATGCTCGTGCTGAAGACCAGTCTTGCCAAAAGCAAATTTTAATTAATTAGGACTTTAATGACTGTTGTATTTTATATTGTAATTGAAAGTTATGTTTTACTGCAAAATCATTAACTTTTCTTTGTGATGAAGACCACACGGTGAAACTTTACAGTAAACCAGCAAACTGATTGATGATGATTACGAAGATACGACCCACATACGCCATAGTTTTTGCACAATTCCTATTATATCTCTACCGGTCCCGTCGATCAACCGTTACAATATGGCATTATAGTACTGTTACAAGAAGCTATTTTGGTTTAACATAAGCACGACAACTTTATCTATAAAATAATATAGTAGAACTAAAAAAGAAATCTAAGTGCCTAATGAAACCATTTTCGAAAAGTCAAAAGTGAGGCACTAGGTACAAATCTTTATTTGTCAAGGTGCTTGCAACAACATTGATCCTCGCCTGCGTTAAGAAATGACCATAAAAATTGTTTATTCGAGAAACCCAACTTTGTTTTTTAAACCCCTTCGAATCGGAATGGTTCTTTTCATTGCGGTGGATTACTTCACACCATTGAACGTTGTTTATAAATACAGCCCTCGCCTTAAGATTATTTTCGCGAGATTCACGTCATCGGGCCCGGGATTGTTTGTATGACTCCGTGTATGACTAAAACTGTAAGTCATTACCGGTCATACAAGTGAGTAACCATTTTGGAGAATTAATAGCTGCGTAACCTGCAGTATTCTGGATATAGACTGAAGGAACAAATCAAGGGCGCATATACTTAAAACGAGCAGAAAATTATACCTTTTGTTGCGAAGAGAAAACATATAAAGAAGATTAGATAAAAGCTATACATACACGTTTATACAATATACCAGACACACATAACCTTGCCAAAATACACTCTTTCAAGGACGGGCTCTGTCGTCGCTCCATCCGGACCTCTTGACTCCCCCTCCTCGATTCCATCCGTTCTCCTTGAGACCCGCGTTATACGCATGCTCCTAACCAAACATAAAAGTATAGGCTACAGACACACACAAAGACGTCATAATCTTCAAAGAAATATGATTTATAGCTGTTCAGCTGTTAAACTCCGAGTGTAACTTATTCCATACATGACTAAGGTACGATTTTTAAACGCCTATCGATTTGTGTATCGCGACAGCCCGCTTCATCCTCGGTTCGTAAGAACGGTCACGCATAGATGTCCATCCCTTTTACTCTCGTAACCCAAACTACTTGAGAGTTCATATTATCCTCATAAGACTTGTAAAATAAAGGTGCTTTTGAAACAGCAGGATAGTGTCAGCCGTTCCTGTCGCACGCACGGCTTTGAGGTAGTTGAGGATAAATCAGTGTCGCGTGATGTACCTACAAGGTACTTATGGATAGTAAACGTATACGCTTAGGTATGTGTAAAATAAAACCACATTTGGACATAGCAGCAAGCTCGCCGTACTAAAACTGGCCACGCTAATCACGTCTTCCCTGAAATAGTCTGGAATTTCCTTGCGGCGCGATCAATACCAATGTCAGTACACGTTATTTTTAATTGACGTGCAGAGCATTGAATCATAACAAAGGAAAAATATAATATTGATGCAGTACTTATGCGTACAAGGTACGAAAATAAAGAAGAGTTATTAGAAGTTTTGCGAATTGTACTGAAATAAATACTTATGGACGCAGGTATAAATAATGGCGGATAATTGTATGTTCCAAATGAAAAGATTAATATTCTACATAGACGATGAATAGAATAATCAAATAACTGAGTTAGGAAAACAACCTGTTTAACGGTCAATACAAAATCTAAAACTGAGTTCCAAAAGATCCTAAAGATTACGTAAAACCAACCAAAACAGCAACTGTCCTAAATTCTATAATGCTCTCGAACACGAAGAATCACTTTTGAATTCAAATCCGTAGTAACGAATTTCCTACGTCAACGAACGTTGAGACTATTATATCCATCGAAGTTTCTTTAGATACATAATTTGAATACCTCACGACAACCGAGGATATTTTCGTGCTTCCAACGTGTTAGCGGCTGACGTTCCCGACAAATTGGACATTTATGGTGTTCAAAAAGGTTAAGATATAAAGTTAGCTGTATTAGGAGCTAAAGAAAGTCAGGTCGAGTCGCTCGAACTGGATTGTAGTACATTCTCCGACGGCGGACGGCGACCGGTTTGACCGGCGCGAATCCTGGCGCTAACACTACCCATATACCGACCATTACATACAAGAAATCAAGATAAAACAGTTAGGTGTAACCTAGCTACACACTGTTATTAACAACCTATATAACATTGCAATACTTGCAATATTGTTGGAAACAGTGCACAATATTTATGTAACTTCGTTGATAAGGTCAGAAACGGTTTATTTATGCAACACGTCACACGTGTTAACAACGCAATTCATATTTTCGAAAAAAAGCAAATGGCGTAATCTTAGTACCCGAACGAAAAATTGTGGACCAAATGTTGCAATTTCCTACTGTCATATCTACATCCATGCATATATGAAGGAAATAAACTAATGGGATTTATATAAAAAAAAGATAATCATTTCGTTACGTAAGTGAAGATTTCTGGTTCGAAACGAACGTTTAATATTGTAGAGCGGTGGAGCAACTCATCGTACGTCTTCACTAATGACTATTTTATAATGGTAATAGTTGATTCATGATGATATTCTTTCGTAATAGGACCATCACTTTTCTCCGTTCATTGTAATAGGTAGTTCAATTTGATGCACGTAGAGATCAAAAATGTAGGACAGCATTGTCTAACCTGACGTTACGCACATTATTATCATTGAGTAGTAGCATATTGTACGTGTCCAATGAAACACTGCAGCTAAACCTGCTGCTGATCACGTGTGTCGGAGAAGCCTCTGAAGTGCTTCAGTCTGCCGTCATACACACTGATTGTAATTCACATGACTTCGTACTATATTTACTACAATGCTTTTACGATCGCATTCTAGAATGTAATGTGGATTGATTTATGAAGGAATGCTGATAATTAACGGTGATGAAAATGAAACAAAACCTAAAGGAAGTCATGGCATAGGCATGGCAGATTACCGTAAACTGTAGTCTTAACTAAATCATAAATCAAGACTAACGATGGATTAGAAATAGAAAGTTACAGTTCAATGGAAACAATAATGCAGAGGAAAGCCAAGCGGAAATTGTTGATCTTCATATCCAGAAACCAAATTGCAAGAATCAAATATACAATCTGCAATCTCTGGAGATCAAACGCAGGAAAATAATCAGTATTCCGGACATTCGCCTTTACGCTTCACTCCAGTTCATTTAAGTTTGTTTCCAATGAAGTAGTTAACATATCGGTAAATAACGCGATGATGTTTATAGTTTTTATACGGATGCCTACTACAGTTGCGAGAATCGCTAGTAGCTTGCGCTAAGTCAAGAAGAATGGTGTAATACTTGAAGCACATTGCTATAGAATTCTTTTTTTAGCGTTTTCTTTAGACGACCCCTCAGGCGAGATCTTGATTTTAGAGACAATACGTGCTCTAGCGAAGAATCTTCTTTTTTTTTGCCCCTGCTCTGTCTACGAAATGGAAATAGAAAGGCAGATTCAATCTACTAAACCTGTAACATACTTTTCTGCTGAAAAGCAATTTTATTTGGGCCTATCTTTGGAAGTCTTATATCTTTCAAAGACCTGCGTGATATTGTACGGTGCAGTTGTCACATCAAACGTTGTTTTTATCAATTAATACGACTTTCGTTTTAGTCAATAAATCTGCCTCAGTGTGGCAGGTACACATTTGATTCATGTCAACACTTGGTGGAGTTGGACAATAGAGAAAGTAAAACAAAGATTCAGTTTTGCCTGAGTTGTTTATTATATTTCCTGTAAGTTTTAAACGAAAAACAATGACGTGATACAATCAGTGCGGAACAGCGTGTTTTGTTTTGTTCCAAAATAGCTAGAAAGAGTTCAATTTAATTTTTCTATGATTTTTCCTTCTCTGCCTGTTACTAGGAAACGGTTTTGATTACACAACTGATACCGAAATAGTGTGCATTTCTAGACGACACAAACTCATCACATAAATTCTCTGAAATGACAGTGAATAATATTATCATCCGCTGAAAGTTGAAAAATTGAGCGCTTTCAAGAGTTTGCGAAAACATGAAAGATATATAAATATATTTTCACATTTTGTTATTTCTCACGAAATTAAAATGCAACTATGAATAGTGTAGACGTGACGCGATGTAGCAAAAAATATGTGTGTAGGTAGCCTGATTACGTAATCAGCAAAATCATTCCCACGCGCATCTTTTTACATAATTCTGCATAAACTGTCGCAATTATCAATGTACCTATATCTAACAATGAGATAAAAGAACCTGACGAGGTCGTTGCACCCACCTTACCGATAAAAGCCTGTATTTCTAGTTCCATTTCCTTTGTTCGCTAAGCGATAACAATATCTCTTGCTAAAACAGCAAAATGTTAATAAATAAGTACCTACTTCAATTTTAAAGCAAATAAATAATTCTTGACCAATGATATTCTAGTAAACAGATATGTTATGAGCGCGCAAATCGTGAAGACTAGAAAACGTCCTAATTGGGACGTATTGCCTTTAGTCTGTGTCGCGCACGTCTACGAGGTAGACGGTGCGCGCTACTACGTAATTATCATCCAAAATGCCATCTTATGTATATAAAAAGTGTACCAATTATGTTACCAAAGTTAATAAAACACAATGGATCTCATACCACACAGAAGTACACAATATACTTCGATTTATTAATATATTTCAATTATTTTCCTAATATTCTGATATTTGGAGGTTAGAAAAAAGAAAGAGATGGAAAATACATTTTTTGTCGTAAGAACGACAAGGATGCGTGCACTCCGGACATAGAATAAAAGTACAGATGCGAATATTAGGCAGTAAAGTCATCTTTACAGCAGAGTTCTAGTTTCCCTTTTAATAACTTTTCTTTATAATTTTGTTTGATATATTTAATTATAAATTAAACAAAAAAACTATAATTGATAAGTATACAACAGTTCGCCTCCATTCCGCTCACGAAATAAAAAAGCTCTCTAAGAGACAGAAAACAAATAAATTAAATCTTTTCGAAGGTGTATGATTATTTTTACAATATATATATTTCTTTCTTCTTAAAACGTGTTTTATTTTTCACCTACCTACCTTTTAATAGTGTTTATTCGTTGCATAGGCACAAATCCCGACTGCAAATTCTGTACACGCGGTTTGTACTTTCTGCCTAGTTAATTTGTTAGTCTATGATGCCAACGTGCTGTGATTGGTGGCCCGAATAATGTTTGTTTACATTCACGCGCAATTGACAACATCTAGCTGTCACTTTTTTTCTTATTGGTTTTTATCGAGCTATCCTTTTTCTATCCTTTTTACTTGTAGTGAAATGTAAAATGAATGAAAAGTGTGTATGTGTGTTGCCTCTCGGCGCGGAACACATTTTTCTGTTGTTTTGTAAGTGTATAACATATCTGTTTACTAGAATATCATTGTTCTTGACTGAATGTGGCTGTCGTAACTTTATGCATTAAACATCTAAGCAGGTTTCATCAATTATCAAGTTACATAGGTTTTCGTTGACGGAAATATGGTATTTAATGGAACTTAAATTACATTCCAAAGAAACATTTGACAACTACCGAAAAATTATACTAGTAGAACGAAAATGGTTTGGTTGGTTTTTGTTTCCTACAGTTTTTATGTAAGGTACGAAAAACACTAACCAACAGAAGGTACTGCAGGTTAAGGTTTATCTTATAAAGTAAACAAATAATTTGTTAGTGAATGTTTATAGATAAGATTTCAAAATGTTCTAATGAATAACAAATATGAGGCGCGCCAAGGGCGGTACTCCTACACACTCGATATCGTCCATACCGCAGATAAAAGAAACGCGGCGCACACGCACGCATATTTAAATGCACGATCGATGTTCAACCGACTCGACGCAACTATGAATGTCAATCAATAGTCCATTGATACATTGCAACCTCATTAAACAAAGCCACACCAGTTATTTTGTTTATTTGGTTCTCATCAATTCGAGTGAACCGTGTGATTATGCTTCATTATAATTGAAGATGGTAGATGAGAATGGTCAATGGACTCGTGTTATCTTAGAAATATTGAAGCTATAGACTCCAATGGACTCTTCAGGTTTCTTATACTAGAATGTTCTTGTACTTTATAAGGTAAACAAAGCATTAAATGATGACTTTGTATTGTTTAGAATCGACATTGCTTTGGCAATTCCAAATCTTACGTACGGCACAGGTACCGGTTAGCTGTTTATGTTTAGTAAAATATGACAACGGAAATACGGGATCACTACACTACCGTAGTACCTATATTTAAATGCCTTTGCTACCGTGTAATCATCTTTTGAAGAGTAAGACTGACTTAACTGCAAACTTCATTTTGTAATTTACGACTGTAAGTTTTAATGTTTTGGAAACTTTGTGGCAACGAAGAGGTCGGCAGTTAAGTAGTAAAGCTATTGACAATAACATTTTCAGTGCCGCATTTACGAGCGCCTTCAGCCATGGCTGTCCTTCACACGTATCGACCCTATTTTATTTACCTATGTTCCTTGCTATTAATCAAACTAATTGATACTTTGTTGGAAAGTGATTTCAGATTTTATTATCAAACAGTACTGAAGTGCCTAGACGATATTGCTAATATCTAAGATAAGTCTACGAACAGTTTGCGATAGTTGACGTGCAAATAGAAACCCTACGGATACATGATTTTGTAACACAAAAACACATGCAAGTGGTGTAAATAGTCCTCGTTTTCATGCCTTAGGAAACGAAAGCGCTTTTGACGAATTTGTTGTAGCTTTTGTTACGACAGCTGAAAGGTACGTTTTGGAATAACACGAAACGGTCTTAACTCTGTAATACTTGGCAAATGGTCTGCATGCGATTACCATAATAGCGACAATTTCCCTCAGTTGACTCAACCGCATGAACGATAAGGCGATGGAAACCCTGCTGAGCAATGAAATGGGCAATAAATAACATTTGCAGAAGCACTAAATTAAAAAATCTGCACCATTCTTTATGATTGTAGAGATATCCTTACACCCTATTTGGGTCCAATAAATACGACGATGCAGCACCAATTGCGCTTAATGGCAATCTTCCACACATTAACCATTCGTATTGCGCCGGCGTCGTGTCGGCGACCTACATTATTATACAAATCAGGCCACTTACGTAACTAGGGTTTGTCCTTCGACGTAGATAGTAGAAACAATAACTGCGTTTTAACAACGACGAGGAAAGAGGAGATAGTATTGACGAGGTTTGCCTAAAACCTAATGCGTGGGTGCGTCTAGACGAGGGCGGAAAAGGGGGTTAATTACAGTAAGTACCCTCATTTTGCGTGTGTACTAAGTGGGCTGGGCTATTGACTTTTTTGGGGGTGGAACGACCATTGAATACCCAATGGATAAACATTATTACAGCCTGGTGTAGTCCGTAATTCTCTCGTATTGATTTTCCATATTAATTTGCTGTTAGTGACTCTGTGTCTATCTACATAAGTTTGTTTTTACTTTTTGTCATTGATGTCGAGTGAGTTTATTTATACGAATGATTTGTCACCGTCAATATTACCTAACAGGCTATAAGGTACTGAAATCATAATAAATATTTGTACAACATTAATAGTCGTTTGACCTACAGCTGAGTATAAATCTAACATAGATTTGTGTACAAAGCTCCGACCTTGCGTAGGAGTTGAAGTGTGATGTATTTTAGTTTCCATGTTGATGTAGGTAGTACCTATAGCCATTTAAATAAATTTTCAGGTCCTATGCTACCTCCCCATAGTCTGCACGTAGGTTTTCGAAACACCCTCATCGCTCCTTTTATGTATAAAGAGTCAATCAATGCAGTTAGAAATTCCTCAAAAGTTTATTTACTTCTTATACAGTCTTACATTCCAACGTTACCTTGGTTCATTTTGGGTTGAGACGTAGAAGGATCGTGAGGGTGTTTGTACTTCCATTTATCATACACTTCGTTAGTGTCAGTCGAATGGACATTCTTATGGGTATTCGATAAGCTATCGAATAGAGTTTAGTGCTATTTCTTTCTCGATTGCTCGATCATATTTTATAACAGTGTAAAATGAGAAATAAAATCTCATAAGCACAATCTATATTGGATCATAAGGAAGCCTATGACAATGAAAGCGTGCTTAAGATTACTTGTGTTTTCATAACTTACAAAACATTCTACCGAGTTTACAGAGATTTAGAATTCTTATCTTCAAAAGATGCCGCTCAAAACAAAAAGGTTTTAGAGAAACTTAAGTTATCTATATCCTCTTCAGTTGAATGAAAGTGCGTTACTGTTGAAATGTGCTCTTATACATTTGCCATGCTACATATGAAAGACACCGTTATTCCGTCATTTTGAACATTACTCAACGTAAGACAACTTGATGGCGGCATATCGTGATGGTCGATTTGTAAGCCTCCAAAGGCCATATGCTAATGCGTTGCTCTTGTCTCTTTAAGTGGACAAGTTGTTGTGCCCACGTTAACTACTCCCAACTTACGGACACTCTCACTTTCCATTTGATTTGTGCGTACAAGCATACTAATTAGACAGCGGCGAGACAATCTAGTCCTATATAATACATATATACTTTTGGTATAGATCGTTACGGGAACTTTGCCAAAAAATTAATCAAAGGGAGACTTATAATAATGTTTATAAGGACTGGGAGTTCTCCTAAATAAAATCTTATTAAGGAAGCGAACATCTGGTAAGCTTAAACCTTCACTCATTTGATTAACGAGAAGATTAGATAACTTTCTACAGAATAAAAAGTACATTACACCACGTTTTATGGCTCCCATATCGATGAATCTCTAGTGTTTGTTAAGTAGATATTTCCACTGCATCATCCAATTAAAAAAGCCTTATACTCTGATCCCAACTTCTTAACAAAAATCTTGATCATTAATCAAGCTAAGACGTCTATTCAACTATCCAACTTAACGCTTCCTTATAAATTAATGTTACACTAACAAAAAAAGACTCGAAAGCTTCTCAAGAAATTCTTACACAAGCTTTTTAAATATTTGGTGCCGTTCTTACATTACTCTTCAAAAATTAAACACCGATAACATATTTTTCGTCCGTGACTTTAACACCTAACCATTAAGGTTACGCCTCCGTTTTATTTTTAAACTTTTTTTATGTAGGAAGTGGGCAATAAGGTTAGTCTGGCCACTACCTGCTCCCTCTGGATCGACAGTACCTCGCACCTGCTCTCAACAAAAAAAATGTAAACATTGCCCTCTATTTTGGTAACCAATACACTGTCTTACCAGCCAGTAAACTGTAAATTATTACTTCGAAGTCTTGCTTTCTAGCACAAGGTACTTTTTTATGGTGTTCAAAATGACGTTTACAGAGACGCACGTTCCGAATTTTATTGCTAAAACAACCAGACTTAGCGTAATTCGAAGAAGTCTATTTGCTACTTCGCAAGATCGTTTAAAGAAATTCTGGAATTTTAATATCATCTGCGGATACAAATATTGCATACCACCAGGGAGCTTCTATACGCGTCGGCCCCATTCACTCTTCTCGGTTAGTGACATCGCCAAGCAAAAGAAAAAAAAATACTCGAGTGGACTCGTGGCGGTACTGATATAAAGTTCTATATTTAAATCTCGTCGTTCCCGAGACGCCATTATGCCACTCGGTTTTTTATTGCGTTGACACCAATTTTACGATGAAAAGTTACAAAAGTGCATAACTGCTGCCCAATTAGTAGCATAAAGTACTGTTACTTCTAAACTATTTTTAAGAGTCATGATAAAAACGTGGAGATTAGATAAGTATCTCTCGCTGTTGATTGCCGATGGCGTGTTATTAAGATTATCTCGATTATAATATAACATATAATCTGTGGACCGGATCGCGCCTTGGCTGCACACAGCTATTTTACTATTTCACTAATAGAGTACTTAAACTTCGTCACTTATAACTGTGTCTTCCTCTATAATTTACAAAATAATTGGTCTGAGACTAATCTCAGGAAAAATATATATCAGACCGGCAACCTTCACTGGCAGAAGGCGTACGGATTTCTTACCTTACAGGGATATACTTGACCCAAAATATAAACACAATAAAACCTGAGATCTCATATCCGACTGTAGTCTATAAAACAAGGCGGGTCGTCATCAAAATTCACTGTTCTTGTGCCGTAGGTGCTTTTGTCTGTTGTGATTACATTTTGTTTTATTTTTTTCGAGTTCATGGAATTGTACGTCGATACAAGTTGCCCTACTTCGCCACTCCCGGCCAGCATTCGTTTTTTATTCCGTATTGATCGTATTTGCTGGGTTCTAAATTGAAAAAAGCAACTACAAAAATTTCTGCTCCTGGTTTTATCGTTGACCTGATTTGTTTAATACCAAGAAAGATTTACGTGGTCCTTTGGACCTCCAATTTTTCTGTTTCAATCGGGTTATAATGCAATTCGAGATCATTAAACACATCATTTTGAGTTGTTACATTACGGTCTTCATAAAGTCTTCATAAATGGTGGAATGTATCAATAATACATTAATATATTTCACCATTTATGAATACTTTTTGATGAAAACCACCCTAAAGACCAATCAAACAAAGCAGAATAATACATTTAGCAGATGGCAGATACCAAAACCCAATACAAGTACAATGGAACCAGTGACCTAACTAAAACTGCAGTAACGATTTATCACAAATGGCAACCCTGTTCGGCGCCCATCCGTCGGGGTTAGTGGGGTGAACGGGCTGCGGTCGCTGGGACACGGATCGATAACGCATCGTACTCCATATTCGGTGTGTAGCCTTCGCCGTGCAACTATAGAATAGACTGTTGCGGTTTTTGCTTTTGCCTATTTATGTTTGATTTCTGTTCGCTGTGTTTCACTGATTTGAAAAAGGATCGAGAGTAGAGAGAGACCGTATTTAGCATTTTGTAAATGCTCTTGTCTTTGTACCTACTTTTTGACAGTGACTATTGGTTACTTGCATAAAGCCGCAAGCTTTCCGGTACAGATCGCTTCAGGTTGATCTATGGCGAGAAACGGTAACAATGTTTTACCTGTTTCTTTATTTACGAGCGCATAGTGTACCCGCACTGGACTTTTCTTTACCGGGAACCCGCGTCTTTATGCAAGCACGCTTACCAACGTTCGATTATATAAGTGTCAGCTGTAGGTAGCTAACCTATAGGGCCTTCCGATAAAATATCGACATTTATTTTACTCACTGGCGCGTTGCTGTTATTAGCACCTCGGTTATTACGGTTTCCTCCCAAAATAATTCTAAAGCTGCCTTTTATGACACCCATGGTCAGGGTGGTCTTAAAGTAACCGAGAGTCGAGCTCATACCGCAGGTTTATTAGCACTAAAACTTGTAAACGCGCTAAAGGGAACCTTACATGTTTCTATTGTTCTTTTGTTAAGACTAGGAATACAGAACCCCACTTATTGGTCTGACTCATGACATCTCATACGTATTTTGTTTATTAGTCGCCCTGGAAAACCTATACGATGACGAAGGACTTCAAAGAAAATCGTCTTTTTCGACGTTCTAAACGACCGAGTAGATACTGTGTCCCTAGGATTTGATAAAGCTGTTCAGAGCTTTCTGGAGAAATCTTGCATCAAGATAACAAGAAATTTCTCTAACGCCCCTTCAATTAGGAGCTAAACGCAATAAGATTAACGCTCTTCCATTGGCACTTAATTGTATAATTGAAGAGTAGGGTCGTCGCCGGCGCCGACGGCTATAACCAGCACCTTATTATAGGCATTTGTCATAAACTCTTTACAGAATATCGCTGTATAAACCTTATATCGTGGTATAATTATAATGCGAGGTTTCGCAAGGACAAGAGAACCTACCTACGATGTCATGGACTCTTCTTTTGTTCCTAAACTATGAATAAAAGTACAAGCATATGAACTATATAGATGTTAAAAACGGTACCAGCCTGAATTCTTTTGTATATTTTGTTTTTGTAACGTGACACTTGAAGTGGTAACTAATACGTTGGCCTGGAAGTGTCATCCGGATCACAATCGGAGCAACAGTTTCTGAGAATACATTGTGGTACAAACATACATACTGACTTGCAGCCAAAAATATTTTTGTTGTGTAGGGATAGAAACGGTATATAATAGGTGTGTTTACCTAACAAAGAAATGCTAACATACCGAACCCATAAAATACCATACATTTTCATAAAATAATTAGAAAAAGTTAAAGGTTACGGCATTAAAAGGTCAGTAGGGTATTTAACAATGAAATATTGCCGCTAGGGGGCTGCTGGTGACAATGGGTTATTTATTACTCTATAATGTCAACACTGCTATTGTAAGAAAAGCGCTATTGCTATTCAAATAAGATGTAAATTGGATTGGGAATTTGTTACCACGTGGGAGGATAAAAAATGTCAATTGGAAAATAAGATTCTCAGTTGTTTATTATTGATTGTTGTTGATAAGTATGTTTAGTAAATCACACACACACATTTTGTCTAATGATCGAAGAAACTTTCTATACCGTAATGAATCTTTTGTCTTACGATCACTATTCGATACATCACAATTACTGGAAGCTTGTTGGCCTTTCGAGCAGCGATGAAGCTGCCCTCAATGTCACTCAGTCATGTCCAATCAGAAACTCCGAATCATTTTCTATTGAATCTAACTATGGATTCACACGAGCATGAATAGGAACAAAATTGTAGCAGCTATTGATTTCTATTCAACCACCACTTTGAAATATTGAAGTTAAATAGTTCATAGTTTGGAGACTTTGATGCACGGTGTCATTTGTATATGATTGATAATAAAAAGTGTTAAATCCCAATCCTAACTACTTAATATTATAAATGCGAAAGTGAGTTTGTTTGTTGCGTTTTCACGCTAAAACGGCTGAACGGATTTGGGTGAAATTTGGCACATGGATAGACCATGCCCTGAAGAAGGAAATAATAGGCTACTTTTCATCCTGGATTGTAGATTAAGTCGCGGGTGACAGCTAGATGATAATATAATTATTATGATTATCTTCTCAGAAATAGGTACCGACCCTTCTCATTTTTCAGTGCCCCATACATAAGAGTAATCGAGCAGCGCTTAAAAAACATTAAGAAAAACAAAAAACATTAAGATGATAATAATAACATTATGGAGAAATAATCAAAATCTCAATATTTTTCCAATGATAAGCGCGACCTATGACTTGTCAGTGATAAAATACGTGCGGTATGTGGAATGGAGAAGTGAACTTAACCTCATTCTCTCTTATCTCTCCGGATAACTGCGAATGCCGTTTTATCACAGTCACGATGTTATTAATGTCAAACAATGAATAAGTCGGAATTCTATGAAGTTGTACCTTGTAATAAACACTTACTAAGTAAATTCCTGTAATGTTAAAAATATGACTGTCATACTTGTTTTGAAATCATTACAGGAACCTACCATAGGCACGAACGCGTTATGTAAACGTAACGTAAACTGGTACGATTTTTACATTGAATAGGTAAACATCTTATAGCATTTTTCTATACGTACAATCACGATTAACATCACCCATTAATATGAATAAAGTCTTAAAACGAAGTTAATCGAAGTTAAGTGTTAAGCGAGAATTTTCAATTTTAAAATGAGTCGAATTTACGTTACGTTTATGTAAAGACGACAGCTGAAGGTCAATTCTCGTAATTTAAAACGTTCAAAATCTAGTCGCAATCTCATCTCGGCGACAAACAAATGTCAAAACTTGTCAAAAATGTATGGAAATTAGAGGTATTTTTCACAGATTGAGACTGAGATCAGACTGTAAATGTTCTTAAAATTACCTACGAGAATTGCCCCTCAGGTCAAGCTACCCGAAACTATCAAATTTTCCCAATCAAAAAAATAAATTTGACAGATTGTAGTAACTTGATGTGCTGGCGTCTGTACCCCGAGCGTTCGTCCTAGGCCCACTGGTCAAAATGTAATTAGGACGTAGATTTTTCGATTTCATTAATATACGTAGGTAGGTATTAAGTTTCTAACAAAAACTTTAGACCCTTTGTACACACAAGTTTTTCTTGTAGCGAAAAACTACAGTTTATTCGCCGTGTGTAGGCATTGTCGTCAGTGTTGTATGGATCACTATGGACGCTTGTTAACAGACACGTTTTTTCTACGGCGCGGTTTATACGGTACCTACCGTAAAGAAACCGTGTCTTGTACAAAGGGCCTAACTCAGTCTGAATGTTTAAATTCCAATTTTCAATTTATCTGTAGTCCGTACTCAAGAACCACATTCTCAAAAGCTAATAAAAGTAAGATTGCTTGTGTAAACACTTTGTGTTAGCCGCCTGCCCTTTCTTGGTCAGTCAAGAATCCGTGAACCAAAATCCAGTCGTGCAGGATTTCTTGGAACCAATGCAACCTTAGCTGCGCCTGCGAGCGATCACACACAGCCTGGAATATTTTTTGCTTGATTTATTTCCCGTTTCTCATAAACGCTCTGAATTTTAAAGTTAGGTTAGATAAAAAGTAGTTTCTGAACAAAATTTAATGAGAATTATGGAAATTATTCTTCTATACCTATATAAATGAAAGTCGCTTTTCGTGTCTGTCTGTGTGACCGGATTGTTCTTTTAAACTGCGCAAAAGATACTGATGCAGCTTTCACCAACATTTAGAATTTATTCCGGAAGGTTTATGGGCATAATACATTAAATATTAAACTAGATGACCCGGCGAACGTCGTATCGCCATATTTTTTTTTTCTTTTGATTTTATTCTATGCAAACCTTGTCCTGAAAATAACAAACACAAAAAAAAAGAATTATCCAATTTGGTGCAGTCGACCGGAAGTTATGCGCGTACATATATTTTGGTGATTCATTTTTATTTATATAGACTTACTTATAATAAAGAAATCTCCATGTTTTGTCCAGTCGTAAAAACTTTGAGAAGTTAGTTAGTTAGTTGAATAAAGGGTTTATTGCCAACAGCCGTTTTCTTAAAACTGAACTCTCTATAATTAGCCAACAATGAGTCTGCTAAAAATACATGACATCAGCTGATGCATAAGTAGCCCACAACTACTTATTATTGATTCATTGGACATAATCACCTTCACTGCTTCGTTTATTTATGCTAATAACACGGCAGACATACAATATTAATGGCTACCTAGTGTAGGAGATAGACAAGAAGCCATTTTCTTTTATTTTCACGTTCGGACCCAACCTTTAAGTGTTATTAGCTTATTAGTATAGTAAGTATTATAGCTGACTCGGTTGGATGAACTTGTTCGAATTATACACGTGATCCACGTACGGAAGTTTTTATTATACCAAAATATTTGCTGATTAACGACGAATTTGAATGGATTGCAAGATACGAAACCAAATAAAACATTACTTTTTTACCGAAATAAGTAATATGTATTTACTAAATTTAAAGTAGTTCAATAGCTGTTTGATAGAATTAAAGAACAATATTTTTGTGACAATCATTTGCCAATGACTGACGAGAACGGATCTTTGAGTACCTTAGTGAATGCCTAAGGTACTTCAAAATCAGTTCTACAAGTCGGTGAATTTCAGGCCCTTCACAAGTAAAAGGAAAGACATTTGGCACTTAACTTGTCAACATTAATTAATTCTCGCTGCACCGCTATAAAATATATAAGGGAAACAAAAATTAATTAATTAAAAGTACAGTTCAGCTTCACTGTCTCTCTGGGCACAGGCATCGTCACCAGTGCGTATACGCAACACACCATAATCGTCGATTCACGCTCGATCGGTCTGTAAAATAAGAAAGCCGATTCTGAGAAATCGATATTATATTGATACATCGATTAATCGGTTGCTTGGCTTTGAAGGGCTGGATAATTATTGTGCCGACATTGATTGTAAGATTGGTTTAAAATAAATATACTCGTATTATAATTAAAAGGTGAATTAATTTTAATAAATATTAATTGTAACATTTACTTAAAATATATTATTTAACCAGCTGAACTTCGTGCCGCCTCAGAATCAATGAGAACGAATCATCATCTGCCTAACCTTTTCCCAATTATGTTGGGGTCGGCTTCCAGTCGGATAGCAGCTGGAAGCCGGATGCAGCTGAATCAATGAGAACGAATGTATAAGAAAATGCATTATCTTATTTTTTTTTTTTTTCGTCATTGTTTCCTACGTTTTAGCAGTTATTCTGCTATGAAAAACACAAACAGACAAATCCAACAAATCAAAGATCATAAAAATGGTGTTACTAACCCGACTTTGTTTTATTTATATAGATAGATGAGAAAAGTTGAGTTAATAAGGGTCTGCATTTTATGCAACAGTACATACATAATTCAGAGCTAACTTCATTGTAAAAAAATATATATCATATTTTATGACGCGTGTTATTTTAATATTTCCTCAAAGGGCTGAAGTATAACTACGTAGTAAGTAATCAGGGCTTTCTATGTGACACATTAAAACAAGGAAAGAGGAAACGTAATTTATTAAATCATCGCTTCACCAAACACATTTACCACATTTACACTGATTGATATATTTAAGGATACAAAACAAAAATACTTTTTGGCTTTTGCAGTTGTGCCACATAAAATGCATTATGCTGGCCTATTTTTAGGCCAATTCGCCAGAATCAGCATTGCCATCCATCGTGGCGATGCTGCCAGCCTTTTGGGCACTTGTCCCATTGACAGCGATGCTGATTTTTTGATGCCAATGAGCTATTCCCCCTTTATATACTTGTACATAATATATATATGTTAGCTTATATATTGTATGTAAGATGACCAGCTATAGATTGAATTAGAACCATAAGCTTGTAAATTACTACCTAGTTCTCAACAAACGCTTTCTTCTGCACAAATCATTCCCACATCGAGAGCCGTTAGATGCTCATAATAAAACACTTCACACAGTCATTATAGCATTTCTATTACTTTAATCAACTAAACTTTACTGTTAACTTGCACATTAGCAGTCGTTAGCCAAACTTTAAATAAAAGCGCAATTTCAAATCCGTCTATTGTTGTTCGTAAATTACTATGGGCGCCATTTTTTTTACTGCATTACCTAGGCCAGCCTTTTATGGATGTGAGGTCATGTTTGATTCAGCCTACGCTGTGATTACTAGCTTGATAAGCTTTTTAGTAATTAAATACTTGTTGTGTAAGGACACAGCCTTATTAGCAAAGTGTCGTTATATTTCATTATGTTTGTTTCTAAGGAACATTTCGTCAAAATATAGAGTGTTCCTCGTGACATCACCAAAGTTATTTAAATCTGGGAACATTTTTCATAATTGGACTCAAATAATAATAATAATAATAGCCAAGAGCCTCGACCAACACCTGAGGAGGCTCTCGTTGGGCAGCTGGATCAAGGGCTTGATTCAGAAAGCGGTACTTCTGGACACGGCTCGCATTGTCAGGAGGTTCCTCTCTCTGGAGCCCTGACCGCCGGTAGCTTGGACCCTGTTCCCGATACCGGTGGGCTACTATTTTTTATATTTTTTAATGTTTTTTTATCATGTTGTTTATAAAAATATTGAAAAATGTAAATTATATGTAATTAGATGAAATAAAGAAAATAATAATAATATCCCTGGACATTTCACACAGCGCCATCTAGTCCCAAGCTAAGCAACCTAATGCTTGTGTTATGGTAACAAGATGGCTGATAAACTACTTATATACATTTTTTTTTTTTTGTAAATACATACATATTATAGATAGAAAAACACCCAGACTCGGAACAAATACATGTAGGTCATACAAATATTTGTTCCGTGCGGGAATCGAACCCGCGACACGCAGCGCAGCAGTCAATCGCTTAACCACTGCGCCAACCGTGCCGTCAAATAATTTATGGAGAGAAATCTGATGCGCATCAGACAACGTCATCGTCAGCCACGGCCGTCAGTCATGTTCAATTTATTCATAAATAAAATGATGCAAATTGAGAGCCTCAATTCCCGATGACATATCATCAGTTTCTCCAATGCTACCAAACGACTTCCAATGAGCTAAATGATGAACAATCATACGTCGTATACTTCCATGACTAGGCTAGATTTTAGAATTGAACTGATGCAAATTAATATACATTTTTCTATTGGTCTTCAATTTTTTATACCTTGTTATGAAACCAATTAAATTGAATTGAATCGTCCTTGTGCGAGTAACGTGTGAATGTAATGGCTATGAAGTATTTAATTGTAGTTAAAACCATTCATATAGCTAACTTTATGATTCCTTAACCCATAACTGACTATATATGTTCAGTGTGTAATAGTACCGTAGTTCCTTCTAAGATTATGATTAAGATGAATCATCGTGATTATGATCTTCATAAAAATAAAAACATTGGAGAAACAGTCAATGCTGGTGAGAGAATAAACTCCTAGAGATATTATATATACAGGGTGTTAAATAAATTGCGTGCCATAGCTTCAGGGTGAGTTCAGTATCGATAAAAGAACCCGTAAAAAATAAAAACCATTAAATAAAGTTTAAAAAAAACCGAAAATTATCATAAGATGAACCTAAATAATTTTAATTCTAAACAATTGCTATTTTAAGGTACCTAGTAATAATTTTGCAATAATTTTTTAATGTTTTTTTTATTTTTCCTATCTTCCTTTATCGACTCTTGAGCCTACCCCTAAGCTATGGTACGCAATCTCTTTAACACCCTTTATATCCGAAAAAGATAAATAGTCAACACAAAAAGTCTCATTACAATATTCAAAGAACGACAAGTAATTTGTAACGCAACACGTAAGTCGTACCAAGCTATCTTTTCCTTTTCATCGCTATAAAATAAAGTGCAGATAATATCACAGTCAACAAAGCATGTAATGGCTACATGCAACAGCGAAGTCGTATTCAAATCATATTTGCTAATATGAAAAGTAAACATGGCTTAACGGTACACACCTTATAAGAGCGATGGTGAAACCGTTCAGGCCAGTGGACCGGCCATTTTTGATCACGTTTAGCGACCTCACGCGCATGGCAGACTTTTTTGGTGGATTGTAAGACATTGTCGCATGCGGCATGCGTGTGCGCCTACACTAGAGCAAGTTGTGAGTCAGAATTGTCGGGGTTACCTATATTTCATTCTGTCGCCAAGAAAGGAAAAATACTCAATGGATGGTTTTGTTAGTCATCGCAAACCGAAGACGATAACAGTAATGTATCATATAATGTGGTTTATTGTATAGTTGTCAAGAAATATATTTTGTCTTCTATTTTCATAAACTACTACTAGCTGTAGGCCAGAAAACACTGCAATGAAAAAAAAGTTAGTCAGCAATCAGTTGAATTGCTATAATGTGTATAAACCGCATCAAGTCATCGCATTCCGTTCTAAGAAGGCGGTGATTATTAGTTAGCTCATAGAAAAGAGATTTATGAAAATAAGACAGCTAAGCGCTCACAACATGATCTCTCAAATACTAGCAATACACAAAAATAATCAGCAATAATCGGTATTGAATATGTAATTCATATTCCCACTGGTCATTTTAAAAGCATTAAATACTATCTACCATCTTAAAGATAATAAATATACAATAAGCTTCGAATAATCCCTTCACCATTGAGACAATAAACACGAAAAACGAAGCAACGATTGCACTTACAGACTAAATATTTACATTACGAATGGTTTGTCTTCACTCAAACATTGCTGTAATCTATTTGGATAACTGGAAGTGTCATTCCAAACTTAGCCAAAAGAATGTGTTGCTACACGTGATAATAATGTGACAAACATGCAAAATGTCAACGTTGGGTGTCGTTTCAATCAGCGCAGATGGCCATATGGTCTGACTGACTGACGCAATGCTAACGACCGCAACAGACCTTATGCTATTGACATTATTTGGTGGCGTTTTAACTAAATACGCCTCCGCATATTAGCTTGAGGAAACAAAAAATGTTATACCATCTGATGTAATAGAAATGTATTGTGAGAGACAAAACAAAATGTTCCCGTTACTTTTCTATGTACGCACGTGCTGCTCAGACTTGTTTCTGTAGATACGAGATTAGATTATAGATGAGATGAGAACAGTACCAAAACAAATTGATGAAATGAGTCCCACTCAGCCTCTAAATCAGAAACTTTAGGACTAAAAAGACGTGAATAAATAGATCTTAATGGCGAATGAAAAGGTCTCGATAGCATGAGTCTAAAGTTCTAAACCTACCCGGACCCAGCATTGCACCGTGACTTGCAGAACCAGACAGATGTCAATCTAGGCTAGATGACCAAATAAGTCATCTGAGGTGACTATGAAGAAAAACAATAGTCCACTCAGGTATTGTCCAGGTTTATCTAGCTTTATCTTACCACATCCAACATATATGTTGAAGCATTTGGCTTGCTTGCGTGCGTTTTTATTTTGTCGTTACTAAAGATTATACTTTTGATGAGTCAATACTGCAGTACATACTTTCTATGTTTTGGGTTTGATTTGCTTTCCCAATACGTTCTATTCAATATGCGGTCTCTATTTATTTGTATACTTTCTTCAATTCCGTCTAACACTCAAGTTAACTTATTCAAGTCACTTACCTACTTAGAATGACTTGATACTTTTTTCTAGGTCTAAAATAACTTCAAAAACCCCCTGTGTTTTCTAGGTCACATTTAGGTGCTCTACTCGTAGCTACATCTGGTGTGAAGCCGAGAATAGCATCTCTAGTGTTCTTTCTTGGCGTTTTTATTAGATTTTCTCAGTGGGGTGTTGAAATACATTGTTTATTTCAATGTCACCACAAACGAAAAATGTGTTTGTTCGTTATCGTACCTCATTCCCGTTCTGATTTTCTAATGAAATTTTAAAAAATTTAAAATTTACTACTAGCTTTTTTTTTGGCAATCATCAAATGACCCCTCCCGCTCTGGGTGGAGCGGAAGGGAGTGTCAGACGCTTACTGACTAAAACCCACCCGTCCTTTCTTAGCCCTCTATGTTTCAGGGCAGCGGTAACCCTTTCGGACGATCCCGCTACCCGACACTAGGTACTAGCTTGTTAATACTTTTCTTCAGTAACACCTTTGAGTAAAATAGCGTCATTCTGTAAAAAAATCACCGTGAAAAGTACAGTGAAGTGAGCTGTCAATAGGGTGGAATGACACTTGACCTAAGTTTTCACGGTGACATTTTTGTAGAATTAACCGGCTGGTCTTCAAGTTGTTCAATACAGGGTTATTTGTAAAACACCAGCAACCTCTTAAGAGCTCATTGTACTCATCATTATGAACAACTTTTACTATGGGACCAAAACTGAAATCGCGAAAAAGAAATCTGCTGTTTCCTACATTTATGTTCGCATAACTCGTCAAAATGAAGGGAGCAGCTGATTATTTTTTCGCTATTTTAGGCTTGGTCCAATAGTAAAAGTTGTTCATAATGATGAGTACAATGACCTCTTAAGAGGTTGTTGGTGTTTTGCAAATAACCCTGTATATTCTTCGACAGTTTCTAATACAATATTTTTATTAAATTGTATGACTCGTGCGTAGAACCATGTGTAGGTATTGTTGTTCGGAATATGCCATTATATTCACTGGAACGTCATGCAAATGTTCCAAGTCCAGAGCCGATGCAGTACTTATACGTAATATAAAGTGACACATTCCTCAATTGAGCGATGGCGTGCCGCGAGATCTCAAATTAGCGCCAATTTATGCTCCTCCGGCTGACTCACGGGCGCGGCTAGGTGATCATACATGTATCATCCTCTATATTTCCTCACCAAAATGAAACTAAAGACTATTAGTACATTGAGGTAGTTAAGTGCAATTCGCAATAATATACAACTTGGCAGTGACTGTGAGAAATTTTGAAATGTTTATAGTTGCAACCACTCTTGATGGATCTGTTCAATTGTTTACCGAAACGGAAACCTCAATTCGATTCAATTACTCCCAAAATAACCGATCGCATTCAAAATCTAAACCACAATCATTCGTAAAAACAAACGTACTGCTTTCAAGTCCCAAAAACGGTTCAATCAAGAATACGATCAAAGAGAATCGTGATTACAAATTGAGTTCTATCTTAAGAAATTGAACTATAAAACCAAAGCTGTAAATGATAAAACCTCGGCTCTGCGTGGTTACAACGACCTTGCTGGCGAATAATTGGGGATTGACGCAATTGGACTCTTCCCAGCGTCGCCGTCGGGAAGTCAGGATGTCGGGGAATTAACTACAGGTCCACGAATTCAAGTTTGTGACCTTTAGTAAATAAGATACAAGGACCTTCCTTATCGTTATTTAAAGCGCAAATTGCATAGTGTTTACTTTGTTGGGTGCTATTATTATGATAAGATTGTGTGTTCAATAATGTTATGTTAACCTCAAAATTCATCTTCAAATCTTTGAGTATTGCCGAGACTTTTCACGTCTCATTCTTAACATCTCATTAGCGAGAAAAATTCTTCACAAAATTGGACTCTAGTGTAACTTGGCTAAAGAAAGACAGTGAACCTTCACACAAGAATTCCAATTAATGGAGCGATGGCTATAAACGCTCTATAGTTTAATTTATTGTACTACGTGTTGTAATCTTTAATAGTTTATAAGCGTAACTAATTCCGGAGAATAATAAACCTTGGTATCCAGAGGCCCTTTTAATCTCCCACCGACGCAGGAGCACCCAAACTATTCCATAAATCATGCTGGCTTTAGATAATATCATCGTATTTGTACTAACTTAGTAGTGGAGTCCCAATAAACTGGTATTTTCTCGACATCGAATGTACCGTCTTTATCTCTTCGACTCGGAGAAGGGATTTCACGATTTATTAGTTTGTACCCAAAGGATATTCGGATTCCTTTAAATGAAAGTTGGTATAATATAGCACGTACTTTTTATTTATGTTTTGTTTCTTCTTTTCCAGAATGTGGTGGACAATCACAGGGAACTTCGGGAACATTCTCCCGATTGACTGGACCAAATCGTTTTCCAGGAAGATGCATATCCCTACCTTGAACCTTAATGAAAAAAAGGTAATAGAAGTTTTGGTTTTATTTTTAGTGAATACTGATGATGATGTTTAGATTCCGAACTTTTAATTTAATGAAATGAAACAATACATAATAGCACTGATACAAGTATAACAGTTCTAAAATTGAATTTCTTTTGGATTCTCTATGCACTCTACGTATAGGTACAGTCAACAGCAAAAGTAGATGATCAAAATCAGAAATTCAATACTAATGAACGGAATTCGCAGCTATATGGCAGCTGTACTAGTAGTAAATGTTTGGTATAATTTACAATCACATACTTTTGAATCACTTCGACGCCACACAGTTCTGGCGCGAACTCCGTTCATAAGTATGGAATTTCTGATTTTGATCATCTAATTTTGCTGTTGACTGTACTACCGCCAAAATCTATATGTGACCGCCGTAAGGACTACTCCTGCTTCACTTGCTTGCAGCGCATATTACAACTCGACCTAAAAAGGATCCTCTTTTGTTTTACTTACGGACGCAGCTGTGGTCATCATGTGCACGGGATTTTGTTTTCAAAGTGTTCAGACTTTGTCAGGCTTTGGCGATAGTACCTATTCTCCTCCACAGTCTCAAGTGTTGAGAAGATTCTTACCCTTTATCGCCTAGATTGCTTAGTTGGCTGGAAAATATTTTCGTCATTATGCAAAGCTATGATATCTAAAGCTCACTACTTTTTCCATATTGAAAACCACACAATTAATAACTTTAGCCGAAGTAACTTCTTACACATCTCATCTTTATGAGATTCTTTCGCTTTATTTATTTTTTGTAACTTTATACGATGGTCAACGACAAAAAACTGGTGAATAACGTTCAGCATTGTTTCGTGGGAAAATTTGTTATTCTGGTGTATCATTATAATGTAAATATGCTCATCAAAACTGCAGTGAATGTTCCAGTTTTTGATGAGGCTTGAATCGCAGTTTGTGAAATTCAAACGCGTGTGATATTTCACACCATACGTTTGGTGTGATATTAATTATGTATGGCGAAAATGGAATATGATAGGCATATGTATGTGTATTTTCAGCACAATTATGTTTTGATTATTTCAACATTTTCATTATTACACTTCGTTAGTTACTATTTGGTTGTGGGAGACGATGCTTTTACTTTAGTCTCGTCAAATTCTGTTGAATCCTATAGATTACCCAGTTCCTCATCAGCTTATATACATACTTCAGATGTTCCTAGTTAGTCAAATATGATCCGACGGGAAGCCGTTTTCTCAATATTTGTTTAGTTAACACCACATATATCAAAATTTTTTGGGGAAGCCTGTAGTCCCTTGCGGAATATAGCTCCTTGTGTGTTTTTTTTAATTCCATTATCTCTTATATCCCAATATCTCGTTGCCCAGCAGAGTTCAATGACACCTGACGACGAGATCCACAGCTCGGAGGACGAGGCTGTGGCTTCAGACCTGGACATGCACGCCCTCATCCTGGGAGGTCTGCACCAGGACCACGAGTGTCCCGTCAAGACGGCTGATGAGGTAAGGAATGCTGAACATAATCTAAACGTTAGGTTAGGTTGGCATCACGCCTGTATTTCCCGAAGCATCGTGAAGGGAGCGACCGTTTTGACATTAACTGGGGAAAAACCCAGATTACGGGCTGTTACTGAGAAATTTTGAATAGAAAAACCCAATAAACGACCGTGTTTGGGATCAATTTCAGCTATAGATGATAACTGAAATTGACCCCAAACACGGTCGCGCTTACGGCCACTTTAGAATGAAATAGACAGAAGAATGCTGAAAGATTACCTTTGACCTGTTTTTCATTTCTTTTTTCAACTACCTAATAGGTTTTTTCACCTACAAACCACTTAGGTCTTGGTGCACCATCGTTAAGACACACTAAGAATTCTGAATCATGCCAAAATGGTCGTTCCAACAACCTTACTAACAAATTCTTAAACGAATTACTGGTAATTACAGTTCCACTTAAGAAATCAGACTTCAAAACTGACATTTTTCCATCGTTTCTGCGAATTCAGGTGATCCAAGAGATAGATGACATGATGCAAGATACTCCATCATCAGAAGGCGACATCATTGAGTACAATGAAGCTCTGGAGAAAGGGAAGGAGGTACTCAGCGCGCCGCTCTATGAAGACAGTGAGTATCACCTTACGTTTACGTCAATGTAGGTCCACAGTGCCACTAATGAACTTACAGAATACGGTATAGTAAGAAGTTGAACATAACACAAGGCTGTAAGTTGATTTCGAGCCATTAAGTGCCATCTTTGGAAAATAGATGGGTTTCTTAGAATAGATATTTATTCCTCAGTCCTCTTCCTGTTCTCCATATCACTCATATCACACACGAGTAGCCAGTTTTTATTTTAAAACTTTGTTTAAAAATTTTGTTGCAAGTAATACCTACTAATTTGAAGACCATGTAACTGAAAATTATTATATTGCAATTCAAAAATTATCTTTTCACAATGTGACGCTATTTTCTCACGCTTTTTAATCAGATAGGCATGTCGTCAGTCTTAGCACCAGTATGTACCAAGCTAATGGTTTAAAACGCACGAAGGTCAAAGCAAATATTGTTAATTGGACGTAAACATCCCGTGCATGAATCATGTATGTACGTCGATGTCTGGTAGGAGCATTAATGGAGGAGGATGTCATACATATAAATATAGGTAGATCTGTCAAGTACACCGCTCCGTCTTGCCATTAATTAAAGTCCAAAAATAGTGCCTGTCTTGAAATACAAATGTCTTCAAAAGTGTTGCAATCAAATTAAATATTTGATTGCAACACTTTTGAAGACAGGACTGAAATATGAATGAAGAATATAAGGATGAAGAATGCCCGCTTTCAGAGATAACCGATAGCTAAGTATTGCTTCTACAAAGTTCAGCGGTTCTTTCTTATTAAGTAAGGGCGAATTTCATCAATGAAACTGAACGCGATCAGCACGTCACGTCTAAACCGCGTCCAGTTTCTAAGTTGAAATTCTCCCTGAGTGTATACATTGGCACTATCTTAGCAAACTAAATTCTATTCAGCAATAAATAAATAAAACTCCTATAGAAAATAGACGAAAAACTTAGGCAAAAAAAAATACAAAACAAACAATATCCTTTTTAAAAGCTCATCAACACTTTTTAAACCATTTACTATTTATTATGAGCCTGTGTTGTCCCACTGTCGTTCTACTGCGATTGTGGGCCAATCCTTCAAGAAGGAGTCCAGCTCGTCCCGCCATCGCTTTCTGGGCCTGCTGCGCGGTCGTTTCCTGCCATTTGGGATCCACTGAGTGGTAACTTTTGCGTACCTATTGCTGCTTCGAAATGCGACAGATATCATCTTTAAACTAAAACAGAATACGAATAAACGCTGCTAAAGCTTTCAACAACACAAACGTATTTTTCTCAAAACAAAAAATAAAATAATTATAGTAGTCGTAGTCTAAGTATTCTCGCAAAGAATCTAGAATTCTAGAGTCTAGTTTATCAGAACCGGTTTGCATTTTATTACCCTTAATGGAGACTAGCGTATCTTGTTTTTCTGCACCCAATGACATAATTGATTTCGTAGCAATTTGTTACTTTTTGTCACAGTAATTGTAATTGCTGAATAAGTAGAATATTCTGTGGGCGAAGTTTGAAGCGTGAGAAATGTGGGAATCTTTTGACAAAGACAAAAGTTACATAACTAATCTTGATGACATAATGTTTGGTACAGCAACTATGGGTAGTTGGCAAATATGTTTTGTTTATTATAGTGCTTAGTAAAAACAACATGGCTTAGGTATTTGTCAACTGCCTTTGTGCTTTTGCGTATACAGAGCAATAGACAAGTCAAATAATCATAATAATGAGACACGATGTGTTCCGATTAGATCCAGTAGTAAGAGTAAATGAGACAAATATAATTTCTCTATCTCCTTCACGTTTGCAAACTTTTTGTCTGAACCCAGTAATTGGGCAACAACTGGGGCCCAACAAATGTCTGTGACAGTACGGGAGACTACATTAGATAGTACCAACACTCTAATTGCCTAACACACAATCAATCTGAATAATTTGGAAGGATATTAGAATATAATACTCTTTATTATGTACACCATATAAATAGAAAAACGGTACGGTCGGTCGGTACGGTGGATATGGTATTGCTAATTCAATGCTACATATGTTCGAAAAATGTGTCTGAAAACAGCGCACTTCCAAAGACTACTTATCTCATAACTTCATACGCTGACAACTAATCTATACAATATTCTAGATGTGTGGTATGTACTTACGATTCTATACAACTTGATCCAACTGACAATGAAATTCAGGTTGAAAATAAACGATCTATGTAGTTACCTATTCTTACATTCTAATAACACGAGAATAGCCGTTGTAAAAGAAAGTAAAACAGATTATTACTCGATACGGCAGCAATTATAATTTAAATGTTCAGATGATCATAAATACAGATTCTTTCAACTTTCAGTAGCTTTTACGGTTTTGTCCGTAAACTAGTTTATGTGTAATTCAGTGTGAAAGTAAATCATAAATTGATCAATAAAGCTTGCAATTGTCGTCATTCGATATGGGAGATCAATCGAGTACAGTCGGTCTCAAAAAGATATAAACGAGGTGAAAAATTCGTTTTATTGCCTACCATCATATAACTTATACCAACTAGCTTTTGCCCTTGGTTTCGCGTGTTAGTAGGGTGGGAAACTATCGTACTACCCGGATAAAAAGTATCCTATGTTGTAAATCAGGTCATTGTCTATCTGTGTGCTAAATTTCATCGAAATCCGCCTGAAAAGGTAACAGGCAGTCTTTACTCTCGCATTTATAATATTAGAATATGAATGTGCTCCCATAAAACATATAACACAATGGTGTGGGTACTTAATTGTAGCTACGGATTATGTAACACCGATTATAGACATGCAAATGATTTCTTGTCAGTGTACAACTTTTTGAGTCTGACTGTACGCTCTGCCGATGCCCCGGCGCAGCGCAATGGCCGATTCTTTCGCTCGAGTGCGTTCACCCCTGCGCTTGCGATTAATTTGGCACATCACTGTTTCCTCAAACTCGATACGTTGATAGGCACATAGCACGTTTATTTTTCATACATTATTAATTGAATATATTATAAACATAAACGCTAAAGTATTTTATAACCCAATTACAATCTATAAAATAAATCACGAACTAGACTTGATCTAGTTCGTGATTTATTTTATAGATTGTTTTAAAAACATCCGATTTATTTATTTGCGTTGAAACTAGTGCGGTAGTAAACATTAGTACGTCTAGTAAATCTTATAGAAGAACAACAGATGTGAGCTATTCACGAACTTTATCTAAACCTGGTTTGAAAGTTCTAAAATACGCACGTGGTTCAGAATTCGGAATAGAGATGAACTTTTTACGTAATCTGCAGTCAGTCCATCAATTACTCAGCCTATCGCAGTCCTTTGCTGGCTTAGATCTTATTGATCGAAGATTACTGGACATGGACCTCTCCCAGGCTGCGCTGCAACATCCTGTTCTCCGCCTTCCACATCCAGTCTGTCCCAGCCATCTTCTAAAGGGCCGCGAATCATATTTAAATCAATATACAACCTGACACTGACCTGAAAATTGTAAAAAAAAAAACCTAAGAAAATTAGAATTTCACGGGCTGCCCTGACGCTTTCGTCTAAGGGCCGACATACACGGACTGCTCGAGCAGTTAGCGATTGATCAACATAGACGGACCGCCTTTGCAGTCATAGTCAACAGCTTGCAGCTGACATTGATAACTGCTAAAGCAGTTGATACCAACTGCTCGTCATTCAAATCAGGTAACTGCGCGAGAGCACTCGACAGCTCGAGCAGTCAGCCTGGCGACTGCTTGACCGCATGACCGCCCGAAGCAGTTGCAACTGCTCGAGCGGTTTCGTGTATGTGTGACGTAGAAGACTGTTCACAAAAGAAGAAGTTCATTATGCAGTTGCAGCTTGAAGCAGTCCATCCTGACTGCTTCATGTACATATATCGGCCTTTAAGGTCGGTTATCCATTTAGCTGGGGAGCGTCCCACACTACGCTTACACGCTCACCACTCGTCTACTCCACCGGCCATCGCTTTACGTAACACGACTTCTAATAATGAATTCTAAGAGAGTAGGAGACGGTCGTATCACTGTCTGAAAGTTGTCTGAAATTCTATTAACTACTGTGTCCCGAAAAAGTAATCATGTTCTTGGACGTGTCTTTGGTACAGATCAGTTTGGTTCTCGTACCTTTTGTGACCTATTTTATTTTCTAGTCGCAGTCCTTTTTACGCGACTGCGCACCAGGGTTATGTTTTTGACGTGTTATTCAGTTAGTAATATCTAAGTTGTAATCTGTGGAAAATGTAATGGGTAGTATATTTGTTAAGTTTTTTCCATTTATTTTTAATCTACGTACTACTGTTTGTATTCCTTTACATAATAAAATAAAAAATAAATCTGTAGCTATGTATACAGGGTGGTAGGGACATCGACGCGCAAACTGTAACCATGAATTCGGCACATGATTCTAAACGACTAGACCCCTAGCGTTTCATAGAAAAGTGCAATACTTACGCGGTAAAAATGTATTTAAACAGCAACTTTTTTTTTAAATAACCTACGAAAACTCTATGCTGGGGGGTTTAGAATCATGAACTGAATCCATGGTAACAGTTGCGCGTCGATGTCCCTGCCACCCTGTATTTGTGTCATTCACCCTGGATTTTAATTAATACATGACTCGTTTTGATGTTGATGTAAAACTAAGGAAATAAGTTCTTTAAGCAATCAGAAGGCCAATTCTCGTAATTTAAAGCGTTCAAAATCTAGTCGCAGTCTCATCTCGGCGACAAAGAAACGTCAAAAACTTAGGGAAATGAGAGGATACAATACAGGATACATTTTCCCTTCAAAATGTAGGGAAACTAGAGGATATAATAGCCCTGAAATCGTGAAAAAAAATCACTTGATCCACAACTCAACATAATGACGTATAACTCCACATAATGTACCTATGGATCAACTGATTTTTTTTTTCACGATTTCAAGGTTGGCCCCGCAGTAAAAGTGGTTCATAATGATGAGTACAATGACCCCTTTTAAGGATTAAAACGATCAAAATGTAACGGTGTATAGTGTGAAGCTGAACCAATTAACAATGCACAAAGCAAATCGTTGCAGTGCTATTCTTGCATTGAGGTCGTTATTCACTCTTGTTTTAATTGCAATAGGTAAGTTTCTGGAACGAAAATCAACGCAATAACTAACAAATTGTCAACTGCTGTGATTGGTTGACTGCATGAATTTATCAACTATAGGTATAGCTAATTATCACTTGACATGCGTTTAATTTTGACACTTGTTCGTTGGTTTCCGTCACAAAAACCGGGTGTTAGTTACTCGACTTAAATTTGTTTTAAGCAAATTGACAACCTACATCAATTGGCCGTGTTATAGCTATTTCATACAACTATCAAAGAATGACAGTTGTGATTTGAATATACGGACAATTTAAGTAGATAGTTAATTTATTTCCGTGACTACACATCGAAGTTTTTAATTGTGTCGTATTTAATCCTCCAATTTTACCTTCCAGAACTGCGCACATACTCGCTTGCTCAACTGAACGAAATATTCATGGAGTTAGAAGTCCTCATCCGCGAGTTTTCCGAGACTTTGATCGCCGAGTTGGCTCTCCGTGATGAACTGGAATATGAGAAGGAACTCAAGAACACGTTCATATCTCTTCTGCTGGCTGTTCAGAATAAGAGGCGCCAATATCATATTGAGAAGAAGAAGAGGCCACTGCCGCCTAGGTCGCCCAACTTGGGTGGTAGCCATTCTGAGTCAAAGGTGAGGATGTCAATATTCCTTTTTTTTCTGATTTTTGATGCATCATCTCTCAGTAAATCGGTCCAAGTTAACGAAAATCGGAAAACCAAAAAACTAACGACCACTAACGTCAGATGGATAAATAAAAATATGGTAAGATGGATAAATAAATAAATCGTGAGATGAATAAATAAATGAATCGTGAGATGGATAAATAAATGAATCGTGAGATGGATAGTTAAACCTTCTTTTTTATGCTCGGAAAAGCTAAACTGATGAAGGAAAGTGCAGTGGCAAGAAATCGTGGATATGGGAATCAGATAGTTATTGCGCCGCTCTCATTTTTAGTACTTCAAAATGATATTTATACTTACCTATCGACTTGTTCTACAAGTCCATTTCCTGGATTACTTAAGTACCTACCTATTTAAGTAGGTACTCATAAACTTGTGTAACTGACTAGAAATCTCAACAAAAGTGGTTGTAGTGACACAAACAAACAGAGAAAGTCCCTTGTTACGGATAGTTGGTCCCACGAGTTGAGCTCTGTTCCGTCTCGTCGACTGTTCGTGATCGGCTAACAATCTGGAACTAAATCGATTATTTGTGACCTTCCTTGAGTCAGAGAAATTATACTTTATCACGTTTTGCTTGAATTTTTAATTCATTCATATTTTGTTGACACGTCTTAAGGTGAGGCCACACTGCAGTGGATACAGATAAGAAAGAAAGAAATTTTTTTATTGGTCACAGAAAGATGTAGATATTACGTAGTATTTTTTTATATGAAAATGGCTCACAAATACCCAGACGAGTAAAGTTTACGGAAGCAACGAGACAGACGTATAGAAGTTTTATTATTATGATGGATTCTGGTTCTGTGTATAGTTGAGGCTCTCGTTAGGCGGTTGAATTCAGAAAGCAGTACTCCTCGATAGTACTCGTTTCCTTAGGAGGTTCCTGTCTCTGGAGCCCTAACCACCGGTAGCTTGGATCTTGCTCCCGACACCAGCAAACTAAAACTTTTTATCTTTTTAAATGTTTTTTATAACTTTTTTCAGAAATATTTAAAAATGTACTTTATTCTTATGGAAAAAATGACCCCTCTACTATTATAATCTTCCAATTTTTATTTTTTATTTGAACCTATTCTATTTTATTAGCATACTTATTTGTAATGTTTTATATTCCAGTACTTGACTACAGTGATACCGTTCCACCTAGACAACGGACCCCCAGATAACCAGTCGCTCCAAGTGCTCATTAAGAGTAAGTTTCATTTATTACATACATAATATTAACTAACGCCTTTAAACGCCTTTATCCCATGGGGGTAGGATTAACTATTGAACGCCATCTGCTACGATCCTTACATACTTCTTTAATTTATTAAATACCCGTAGGTATTTGTTTGCGGTAAAGTAATCACAATAATTGATGCAACCAGGGAAATCAGTTGTTGGACTATTGTTTCATTTAATTGTTCAATTAAATTCGATATTAGTATTTCTTCAAATCTAATTTCGTTTCTCTTCGATCACTCATTCATCTATCCATTACTAAATAAATTGTTTTTGTTTTCCAGTTCTAAAGGCTATCAACGAGGACAGCCCGACCGTGCCGACGCTATTAACAGACTACATCCTCAAGGTGCTGTGTCCAACATAAACACAACGCCACTCTAGCCAATTGAATCTAAAACAATTGAACACATTCAACATTTCAACATTCGCACTATACACGTATAACAGGTTCTAGGCCATATCATTGTCTACACAAATACTTTTGTCACGGAATAGATAGGTGCAGAAGGTAAGCTCTATACGACGACCGAAAACTGGCGCATGCACATAGATGCATATGTAAGGTAAGACATTCACGATCAACTTAAAACCATTAGTAAGTCATTGAAAAATTAAACCTTATCTTGATAAGGTAAGGTATAAATTTTAATAATTGCCGAGAGATTTTTTTACAAACTCACGACAGTATTTCTAATTTATACTTTATAACAATGTGTAAGAGTTGCATTGGAATTACTTACGAATAGTTTACGTCATTCAAATTTGATCGTGAATGTGCTGCCTCAAACTATCTTATACAAATGTCAGTCGCGAGTGCACTTGCATTCGCTGTACGTAAACGCGTGTCATGTGCGCGTGCGCTTTCGCTCTTTGTCAGAAGCCGACCTCCTTTACTTCTATTCTGTACTTTTGTTCACTTAGAATAAATTTATTAAAATAGGTGTTTTCGGTGGCACTCAAGATAGAAAGACTAAAGGTGCAGCCACACTATCGATAATCGATACTATTAAAATTGCGTGACTGTAAAATGAAATCATTTTATTGACACTGATATTTATATCATAGGTATCGAATATTAACTATTGTTGCTCATTACAATTGATATTGACTAAAGCACCTTTATCGAACTGTCTATAAAACTCACATTTCAAATAGAGTAAATTATTCAATAAATAAAAATATTAATGTTAAATTATTCATCTTGTATATGCATTACTTAATAGAAAACACATTTTACAAGACAATTGATATCCTATTATTTTTATTTGCAATGTTATGTTGAATTAATAATACAGGCCAATGTAAACTTTTTGGTGGCTCGGAACATGAGGCGAGCCGCGGCGCAGTAACTATGCGCGTGTCAGCGAGGGGAGGGGCGCGGTACTGCGCAGTGAGGAGCGCACTTCAGGGCCTATTCTCTAAGTACGTCAACAAAGACACGGGCCCGACCGAAAGTAATACAAAACTTTGGAGTGAACCCTACACCCGATAACTTTTTTGGACGGGTAAAAACACATCAGAGACTAGGGACACTTGTCAAATCGTGGTGTCGTTCATCTTTAAATCGGGCCCAAAACTAATATTATGTCCGTAGATGATACGGAGTAGGAATTGTCCGTAACTTCAGCCGAAACTGCGGATTTTGTGCTTAGGGAGTACTTAGACATTCAAAGTCGCCATGAAGTTTGACGCGTACTGTAACAGCAATAATATGTATCAAACAAAAATGTTGTTGTTCTGTTGAAATGTTCAAATCATTGCCATTACAACAATTCTTTTGGTGGTTAATTCCAAGTGTAAAATATATATTCAACTATATATATGTCTTTATTTGCATAAATGAACTGTGATATCATTAAGATAGTTTAATTAATGCTTCCTTTTAAGATTTACCTACGTAACTATTTGTTATTATAATTATCACTCGAACATTTTCAAAGTATTTATTTTTGTGTATATTGTCATATTACATCAATTGTCACCGGCAGAATGTGAATTCATATGTAAATATTTTAAAAATATATATGTAAAATTGAAAAGTGGAATTGTCCTCTCATATTAAACGTTTAGCTAATATAAATTAAGATATGTAGGTACTCAGAAGAGGCTTGTAAATAGTGTTTAAATATCAGCTTCTAGGATTCGTAGCTTAACTTTCATTTTAAATATTGACCTTAAATCGTCATTTTTATTATAAGAACATCGAATTTTGTTTTTATTTTATTTTACAAGCTAGTGTCAAAGATTTATATTGTTAGATTCATCTTACTGCGTTAAAAGATAGTCGCGTTTCTATTTCTTTTTGACACACTATGACGCAGTGACTTGACTTAATTGTCATGGAAATTGAATAATGTGTGAGCTCACTCTTCTCAGTATGGACATTTTTTCGCCTAAAGAAGTACGGTGAGGACAAATTTAGCAATTTAAATCTTCGGCTAAGCTTCCTAGTTATAGTGTGCCCGAAATAAACCAGCTTATTATGAATTTTAAGTAATTCCATTAATCATGAAATTTTAAGTAGTCGTATAACATAGGTTTAAGTTGTATCTCTAGTCTCAACATGTAGTAGTCATACATTTGTTATTATTTTTAAACACGACGGCAGGGAGCTTGTATGTTCATTAAAGTGTAATAATAATAATAAATAATCGCATGATATTAAGTATGTAACATAACTAATGTTGTAATTTCAAATACATTTTATTGTATGTATGGAATTTGTTTGCAAAATTATCTATGGCGAATGCTTCAGTCGCACATTTTAATTACGAATAGTAAAATCACCGACTTGTTGTGCATAATAAAATGTTGGATGAATGGACTGGACAAGGTACCCAATGGGATAAGAGCTCTGGTAAAAAAAAAACGAAAAATATCTACATTTTAAAATCTAAAGTCGACTTTATTCATGAAAATAATGACAGTTCTAAAAATAAATTAAAAATATTTTGTAAGTCTATAACAATAAAATCTGTCTATAAGATAATCGATTTTTTTTCGGCTAATGCGCTAATGTGGCATTACCATTATCTAGTAAAAACCTAATGTCATGTATGTATGTAATATTTATTTAAATATTTAAAGCAAGATCATAATAAATGTTGCCTATCATTGTCTATCTGCCTGTCTGGCTTGAGAGAGGATACAGTTTTCGTGAACACATTGTAAGTACCTGGTCGAAATAAAGGAGCTTGAATGATAATCTCGTTTTTAATTACCTACCTTATCCCTAGGGAACAAAAAATAAAATATTTTTTGTTTCCTTTATTGGAAAAATGTTGAGATTTCTGCAGATCCACCAAAATATGAAAATCAAGACTTAACAAACATATCGTAATTATAGGCCAACCGCCTAACTCTCGCGTTGCCTGAGGTAGCAGCGTGGTGCGGGAGGGGTGTGGTTACGTGATGCGAGAGCTCAGTGATTCGTCAACTTGTGACAACTATCACCCCTCCCGCACCGCGCAGCTACCTCAGGCAACGTCTCAGTTAAGCGGTCGGCCTATACCTGCATATTTATATTTGACTAGCGACCTAGCTTCGCACGGTTTTTACGTCTTGACAAAACATCGACTTTTCTTTAATATACATAAGTTTAATATTAATGTTTTGTACACATAAACCTTCCTAAAAGCACGCTAAGCCGTCGGTCCCGGCTGTCATTCGTGAATCTTTGACAGTCATTACAGGTCGTCAGAAGCCCGAAAGTCTGACAACCAGTCTTACCAAGGAGTGTTAGCCAGTAACTGGGTTGTGGAGGTCAGATAGACAGTCGCTCCATGTAACATACTGATATTCAGCTGCATCCAGTTAGACTGGAAGCCGACCGCAACATAGATGGGGAAAAGGATACGCAGATGAACCTTCCGGAATAAATTCTAAATGATGGTGAAAACCGCACAACGAAACAAAAGAAAACAGATTTTTTCAATGCGTACTTTAAGTAACAACACAAACTTAACAGCGATCGTTGACCTCCCCCAAAAAAAGAACAATAAATCTATTTTTATTTTATCGATAGATATCGATACCCATCACTCACGTCCGCGGAGTTCCGCTAGCTAATTTAATTTGACCCTATATTGTGGCACTTTGAGTGGATTATGCCTTTCTGCAGTAGCTGCAACTCTTGTACACGTGTTAAATGCTATAGCTGAGTCGAAATGAAATTACGTCAAACGATTTGTCGAAAAAAATGATAACATGTCGCAAGATAACTTCTAAGTTCCAGAAAATAGACTAATTAAGACAAGAAAATTAATCAATTACGATTGGTGGGTTTAATCTTATCGTTGGATAAAGACAAAGCAATAATATACGTTAGCAATGTGTGTACCTACGTTAATTTAATTGCTGGAGAGATGACGAGACAAAAGGTTTCAAAAGGTTCTTCTATCATACAAAATATAAAGAAAACTGCTGCTTTCTAATTAAAATGTAGTGTATTAATGGTCAGTCTCTCGGTATTTACAAGTATTGGTGGATGAAATTGTTGAAGCTGGTGACGCGGGCGAAGGCCGAGGGGTGGCCGAGCTCGCAACCGGCAGAAGCGACGAAGGAGCTGATACCGATCTGAAAATATAAAACATGAACTTTGAGTTAGTGGTTACAGTAACAGTAAGTAAAAAAATATGCACAGGACGTTGCATAGACAAGGGTGTGAAGAAGAATGGAAACATTAAAAAAGAAATCGTTAATTGCAGATTACTAGGTAACATTTAAGGCCTGCCGGAGCCTATGCTGATTAAAGACCAAGTTTAGCTTTTTTTGCTTATGGCAAACCTATCGCCAGCAATCCGACTTCCCATTCGTTGTTTTTTACTTGTATGCACTTACCAAAGTGGGAGTTCCGTATTGGTTTATAACGAGGGGACCGCCGGAGTCTCCGCCGCATACGCCGATGCCACCAGCGCCGTTGGTGCAGAGCGTGCTCTGAACCACAAAGTTATTTCCGAAGATCATTTGGCACTGAAGCAGACCGATCACTTGCAAGCTAACCTGGCTTACGATCGTCGACGCACCCGCTTGCTCTGCGGGATAGAAAAGGTTTGAGTATTGAAGCATGATGATCGCCACATGAGTTTAGAAATGTGATTAATTTTAAGATCAAAGAACTTACGGTCGCTAGTTCTGCCAAAGCCAGCAGCAACTGCCCAGCTTCCAACAAATTGATTCCACAGATCATTACCAGAAGGAAGGGCTATTGGCTGGATACCATCTGAAATTTAAAAAAAAATGCTCAAGACTAGAACAATAGAACTGCTCCTATTTCACGGATCCACTAGGTACGGACGCCAGCAGGTCAAGCTATCCGAAACTGTCAAAATTTGCCAATCAACCTTGAACCTTAATATTTCAGCGATAAAGTTGAAAATCTATTAAAGAAATTTGACAGATTGTAGTAGCTTGATGTGCTGTCGTCTGTAAATTCCAGAATAACAAACTGTTGGGCCATCTTTCCGTTCTTCTTCTTAGTGTGTCGGTGACAAAAACAACACGAAAAAATATATATCGTTTTTAGAGTTCCGTACCCAAAGGGTAAAAACGGGACCCTATTACTAAGACTTCGCTGTCTGTCCGTCCGTCTGTCTGTCACGCTGTATCTCAAGAACCGCGATAGCTAGACAGTTGAAATTTTCACAAATTATGTATTTCTGTTGCCGCTATAACAACAAATACTAAAAACAAAATAAAATAAATATTTAAGGGGGTCTCCCATACGACAGACGTGATTTTTATAGATAATGGTACGGAAACCTACGTGCGCGAGTCCGACTCGCACTTGGCCGGTTTTTTATATTAGTTTGGCCCAAAATTCAGCAATGCGAATGCAACCTTTCGCTGACGCAGCTATTAGGTCCTCACGTGTGCCGCTGCCAGGGTATAGGGCGCAAGATTGGAGGTGAGCCATTGTCTGTGGAAAGATATTCTTTCCGTCTTTCCGTTGATAAATCTGAATTATAGTAACTATATTTTATATCTTTGGTCCATTATTTCACATCCCAAAATTAGAATATACTTAATTCTAAATTTTTATGGCAATAACAAAATAATCAAATAAAGTGAAAGCTATCTGTTAAATGCCCAAATTTGTATGTAGATTCAGATTACTCACTGCTGAATTGAACATGAGTGGGCATCAGGATCATGGCAACATCGTTGTTAAGGTTGTGCGGTGTGTACTGAGGGTGCATCACGACGTTAGAGGTAGCGATGCGGGTGCCACCAGTGAACAGAAAGTTGGAGCCAAGAATCACGGTGAACTGCCACGCCTGCATGCGACCATCGGTCCAGCAGTGAGCGGCGGTCACCAGCCGGTTGGCGGTCAGGAGTGATGAGCCGCATACTGAGTTACCGGAAATACCGACCAGATTGATCAGCAAGCCAGCCTAATTAAAAAAACATAAAAAATTTAAGAGGGGGGTACAAATTGTGTCAACAATTATTATATTTTCAAGTACCTAGTTGACTTTTTAATCTTATCCTTCAAAGTTTTATTTAAACAATACCATTTTTTTTAATATGTCTGTGATTTGATTACCTACTTGATTGGTGGCCAGACTATAATGGTTTTAGACAAGTTAGTAAAGTAAAAAATAAAGTTGTAGGTAGTTTACCATTTTTTTTAATATGTCTGTGATTTGATTACCTACTTGATTGGTGGCCAGACTATAATGGTTTTAGACAAGTTAGTAAAGTAAAAAATAAAGTTGTAGGTAGTTGTAGGAATTGAATAATGTAATTTATGAGAGCATAATACATACATACAAGGCACACTGACCACGCGTACCCACTACCCGTGGTCAGCAGACTCAGCGGTATAAGTCACTATTGGTCACAGCACTTTCTGTATATTTAACTGACGAGGTGGCGGGTTTCTGCCACCGCCGGCTCCGGTAGCCGCCTCTCGCTAAATTAATATCGGTTTCTAACCACTAGTGGCAATCGGGAGATTCACAATCTTTTGCCCTTACACACTAAATAACTATGCACAAATATACGCAAGAAAAATGCGAAGTAATTAGATTTTATTTTTTATATTCTAAGGAATAAATATTATTATATTTCCTTTCTGTAGATCGCCAAGTCCACATCCCACATGTCGACAACCTCGTGAGTCAAGTCAAGATACTTGCTTTGTTTATTATTTATTTCATTAGGTATATTATTATGCCTACAAATTATTGTATTTGTAGAAAGTTAGAGTAAAAATGAATTAAGTAAGTATAGTTACTTACGAAGTAAGGATGTGCGTTGGCAGGAGCGATAGCGCCACCAACAACCCTGTCGTCTAGAGCGGCCTCGGCCAAAACCTTCTCCTCAGCTACCCTGATCTTCTCAGCGGTAGGAATACCGACTTCCTGATGGTACCCAGACCCAACTTCAACCAGTGCCGACGCTGAAGCCACCAGTGCCAGACCAACCAAGAATAGAACACGCATTATATGAAAATTATCACGAATGATTTTTTTTCCACTTTATATACCTTCCGTTCATTAAATCTGATCTAATCGATTGGTAAGTTTACATTATTTCAATTAGAAACAAAAGCCGATTAGTGTTATCAAGACGGGTAAAACCTTTGGATATCCTTATCTATACGGATTAAAGCTAGCTCAAAATTATGGAAGTTTATCCCACAATCGTCCTAGCTCAAACTAATTAGGTACCTACTTACATACTATAGATTTGAAGAGATCAATGTTCTTCATGCCAACGTGCATGAAATTCTGTCCCGGGGTTCTTTATTAAACAAGATCAGTATAAAACGTGTACGTTTCTTTGTTATACAGCCTGACTTATAAAAAACATTGGACATATAGAAGGGTTTTCAGTATTCAATTCTATATGGTTTCAAATATGACAAAAAAAAGTGTAAGTAAATATTTTTGTCCTAAATTTTTTTCCGTTCAGGATTCGCCAAAAAATTAAGCGAAATGCGAATTTTGTCTGCAAAGGTACTATAATTTCGTCATAATGTTATGAGACCCTTGAAATATTTGCAATGAACATGTAACAAAATCCTGACTACTATTGAGCAATTTTTCATGGAATTTGTCAGCCGTACTCCGCGTTCTAATTGAAGGATATCGTCGTGGAAACACGTGATCGTCGCGTTCATCTGTTCGGAAAACCGGAATAGGCGCCCTCTGTCGATGAGACCACGCTTTCCGGTTCACCGAACAAAAAGTGACATATGACCGCGATCGCTTTCTATTAGCACGCGGCTTTATAACGCATCGTCCGTCTGTCATTCCTGGTCGCTAGCACAGAACATATATACCGTCGCTAGCTACCCAATTTCTAATGGGGACCCTGATATTTGTAAGACGTGGTGCCGTACTATGACGGGTTAGTGCCATCATGAAAGAGACGGAGCTATACATAACCGACGGCACGGTTGGCGGTTGACGGCATGGTTGGCGCAGTGGTTAAGCGATTGGCTGCTGCGCTGCGTGTCGCGGGTTCGATTCCCGCACGGAACAAATATTTGTATGACCTACATGTATTTGTTCCGAGTCTGGGTGTTTTTCTATCTACATATAATATGTATGTATTTTCAAAAAAAAATGTATATAAGTAGTTTATCAGCTATCTTGTTACCATAACACAAGCATTAGGTTGCTTAGCTTGGGACTAGATGGCGCTGTGTGAAATGTCCAGGGATATTATTATTATTATAACCGATAGCACCATTCTTTTTTTCGCACTGGATTCATTAACGGTTCGTAATGCGGCACAAGAATCCAAGGATACGTATACAGAAACTAAAAAACAAAATATGCGAACTTTACCCTTTTTTTTGGGCGCAGTGAAAATCCTCATTACTTTCTCCATCGTAGGGGTGACAGAGGGGTATGCCGGTCTCTTACCGGCTAAAACCACCGCGGTGTTCCACCTCTGCCTACGGCCGGGGGTGCGGGATTTGCATAAGCATTCTGCATTCACCGCTTCCCCGACAGGCTTCGACCCGCTGCCCCTCAGCGGGACCCACCTCCCCGTGCGGCCATTCCCATAATGGCCGCACCCACTCTCGTGTGGCACGCGTGCGAACTTTACCTACAGATCGCTTGTGTAATAATAATAACTAATAAGTAGTCTAGCCATATATATGATTTAGTCCAACTAGGTACTTAGTGGGTATTATTAGTACATCACCTCAACGAGTTGGGATTCAGCATTGAACACTATTGAACAGTAGATAGGACTGACAGAACAAAACTATTAAGCAGGTTCAAAATAATACAAAACAGTTGTTTTAAATTAAAATGTAATGTGTTTATAATATACGTCAGTCTCATAGTATTTACATGTATTGTTGGATAAAATTAATGAAGCTGGTGACGCGAGCGTAAGCCGATGGGTGGCCGAGCTGGCAACCGGCACCAGCGACAAAAGAGCTGATACCGATCTGAAAACAAAAGGGATTCGTTAACATAAAGAGAAGAAAAAGGAAAATAATACAAGAAAGTGCAGTAATAACAAAATCGAAAAAAAAATTGCTGTCATGAAATAATTACGATTCCACAAAAGCCTGTCAGCCTATTTAGTTTCTAGACAAAGTGTATCTTATCTTCACGACGAACAGCTAGACTACCTCTCGCCGGCAGTCCGATTTTCCACTGGTTTTTGGTTTAATAGCTCTCTCTGTATGTGGTATAGAATACACTCACCAAAGCAGTTCTTCCGTGTAGGTTCGCAACTAGAGGACCGCCGGAGTCTCCGCCGCAGACACCGACGCCGCCAGCTCCGCTGGTGCAGATCGTGCTATCGACCACAAAGTTGGATCCAAAAATCAACTGACACTGAAGCAGACTGATGACTTGCAAGTTAACGTGACTCACGATCGTCGAGGCACCCGCTTGCTCTGCAAAATAGAGAAAGTTTTAACTTTAGCAAGTGTAAATTACTATAATGCACCTTGGTGCACCTTGCTTGGTGAAACGTGGGGATCGTAGCGCCTTATTCCAGAACTTCTAGGCCCCATTAGCCATTCGCTCTGCAAGCAATATGCTCTACACAACGGCTTAGAAGTTAACTACTCTTTGGACTAGGTAGGACTGCTTTTGGCGAGATAGTTGTCTGGAGGATCTCCTGATTGCTGATGCAATTACTTCCCTTCCCCTTCTCTTTTAGTAAATTTTGTCGAAGTAAGCCTCTTTGAGCCTACTTTGTGGTTATACTGTTCTTAAAACACTGCGATTTTATTATATGCAAATAGAAAATAATTAATTTTAAGATTATGATAAGAACTTACGGTCGCTAGTTTTGCCAAAGCCAGCAGCAACTGCCCAGTGTCCAACGAATTGATTCCACTGATCATTACCAGAAGGAAGGGATATTGGCTGGATACCGTCTGAAATTCAAATAAATTAGTCAAATAACAGATTAGGCTTTTCTTATTTCGTGGGTCACGAGATAAGAAAAACCAAAACAAGAAATAACATACTATAGAACTAGCTATCCGTAGATCCATATACTGCCTACACCTATTTAAAATTTAATCCATGCAGGAACCGTAAGAAGCCATGAGGAAAATCGACCACTCCCCAACAACAACAAATCATAAACTCCTGTTTCTTCTTCTATTGCTACTTCATTGTTTATTAATGTTATTAGACGCATGTGACATAATAATATATGTATCTACGTACTTCACCCATTTCGTATACCTACCTACAAAATTATAATGTCTAATTCTTATTTTGACAATAACAAATTAATCAAATCTATCATAAAAGCTATCTTTTATCAAATACACTGTAGGTACACTATGTCTTATCTGCAAAATTAAATGGATAACTGTAGATTACTCACGACTAAACCAGATGCTTGTAGGCAGTATGATCATGGCAATATCGTTGTTAAGGTTGTGCGGTGTGTACTGAGGGTGCATCACAACGTTAGAGGTAGCGATGCGGGTGCCACCAGTGAACAGATGGTTGGAGCCGAGGATGACAAGGAACTGCCACGCCTGCATGCGACCGTCGGTCCAGCAGTGAGCTGCAGTCACTAGCCGGTTGCTAGACAGGAGCGAAGATCCGCATACTGAGTTGCCAGTTGTACCAACTAGACTGATCAGCAGGCCAGCCTGTACAAACATTAATTTTGTCATTACAAATTGCGTCATAAATTTCATTACAAAGTTTTTGTTCAAACTCGAAAGATGGTTATTTGAAAACAATTAGATTTTAATGTCCTACAAACTTTTATGTTTCGAATCTGATCACTAAAATTTTCTAAAGTCTTTTAGGCATGGACCCTTCGCGACCTCTACCAGTGATAGCCATCTATCTTAAATTAATAAAGTAGCCACCAAAGCCGGGACGGTCACTCGTCACTGCCACTTATACAGGCTGTTATTGACAGCCCTCCGCAAACTGATAGGGTGGCTTCAGTACATCATATTAAGATGACCGGTACATGTAATTCTTTCAGGAACATTAGGGAATCCAAAAAACCAGATTTGTTTTATTACCTCACACGCAACGTATCGTTACCGTGGCAAAACGCACGTAGCGGACGGCAGCGCAGCGAGCTTGAGCGAGGCTGTTTTCAGCTGTTTTATTTACATAAATGGAGTGTTGCATACAGAGAACGTAATTTTACATTGAAATAAAGGAATATCAGCAGAAAAAACGGCATAATTTTTTTTTTTCCTGAGAAAATTTCCAGTGGGATATGATTCAGAATAAAGAGCTGAATCAATCCTGTGATTTTGTGGAGGGCTGTCAATAACACCCTGTATATGTAAAGTGGCTGTCGCTGACCACTCGTGTCTATCTCTGATTACTAGTGGCGATCGCAAGTGGTCCGTCTGCGGATGTGCTAATTTTCTCAAACACTAATTAATTACGTATTATTACGAATGGATACAATAAGTAATGAGTAGATAAGAGGAAGTTTGAAAGTAACTGAAAAGTTGTGTGGAAATTGATTGTCATGGTCATGTGTTACGGAGAAATGAGGAAAATGTTGTGAGGAAAGTTTTGAGTATGAGTGTCGATGGCTATAAGAGTAGCTATAGAGTATAGGAGAAGACCAAAGAAACGATGGATGGACTGTGTGATGATGATTTATGGTTAGAAAGGGGTGACTACCGAGATGATAACTAAAAGAGAGGAAGAAAAAGGCATGTTGCGCCGACCCCAATGGGTTGGAGAGATATTGAACAACCGCGTTGCCTATAATTTGGAAGATTTGCAGTGTAGGTAGTTATCTATTATTTTTATCGGTCTTTTTATATAATGTTTGATGACATAGCCATTTTATGCAAAGGTAAAAAAAACGAGTGACTCACGAAGTAAGGATGTGCGTTGGCGGGAGCAACAGCGCCACCCACAATCCTATCGTCTTGAGCTGCCTCGGCCAAGAGCTTCTCCTCAGCTATCCTGATCTTCTCAGCGGTAGGAATACCGACTTCCTGATGGTATCCAGTCCCAACTTCCACCAGCGCCGAAGCGGAAGCCACCAGCGCCAGACCAACCAAGAATAGTGCACGCATTATGTGTAAATTATTTTCCTAATTATGAGAAGCGATAAAAAACTGCCACTTTTATACTTTCCGCTCATTAAATCTGATCTAATCATTCGTAATTGATGATCGGAGAACAATTAAAGCGGGGCCTGATTAGTTTTATCAAGACGGGCGGGGTTATCTTATCTGGATACGGAATAAAGTATAGTGGCTAAAAATATAAGGGAGATGTTAATTGCACAAGTCCACAACCGTCACACATTCAACGAGGCTGTCTATGTAATTTTCATGGTTGATCATGCTTTTTTTCTCAAAGGTATGGTTTCAATAAGAAGTTTGATTTTTTGCAGAATGTTTCCGCTCAACCCTTCGAGGAAAAAAGGCGTGTTGATGTTACCCTGTGTTGTTGTGGTCCGCCAGCTTACCACGATAACGTAGACTCCCAATTTTACCCCGTTACCTTGGAGTTAAAACAGTAACCGTGGAGTTTCTTGTCGGCTCTTCTCTATAAGAAACGACCAATTGGAACCATGTTCTAGCTTCTGACGTTGCATAAGATGTGCATCAAACTCGTGTATGAAGTACTGCTCTCAACTTTAGGATGGATCTGTCAAATACCAGATAGAAGCACATGAGTCAATTGATGCACTTCATAATAGAGATGTGGCTACATCGTCGCAGAGTTGCAACGTTAGTGGTGTTTTCTATCACTGATGCATTTCGGGGAGTGTGCATCATCGAACGACGAGACGTACGACAACGCGCCACTGTAGCTATAAGATTGATATTCCACCGTGGAGATCAACACTAATAAGTATACTTACGGTCGGTAGTGTTTCCAAAGCCAGCAGCGACGGCAAAGTGCCCAATGAATTGGGGGTCTACTCCGAAGTAGTATCGGCCGAATGTTCGGTCGTTTCCAGCTACGAAGTTACTATTTGGTTCGGTTGTTTCCGATCCTTCACTCCTACACTCTTTCGAATATTGACTATGGTCCCGACCCAACTGAGCCAATCCGAATTTTTCCACATTTTTCAATAATATTCGGTTCGGCCATGTGTCGGTCCGATCCGAACATTCGCACTTTGCACTTCGGAGTAGGCCCCCTGGTTCCACAGCTCGGAACCATTGGGCAGTCTGATAGGTTTGACGTTAATTGCAAATATAAAGAATACTCACATGTAATCACACAATGGCTATACTCATGTTCTCAGGTGTGTATAAACTAAGAAACCAACGATCAGTCTTCTCGGAAAATATCAATAGTAAAAACAAGAACAACTTCTTGCCACCAAGTGAAGTATGTACAATCAGGTAAACAGGAAAGCACAAACCATCATCAAAAAATCTTCTTACAATTATTGCTATTAGCGTTTCTGGGCAAGTATATCATAGCGATATCATTGTTAAGTAACTGAGGGAGATATGAAATATAACTGAGGTGCATGATGAAGTGACTAGTAGCGATACGTTCACCGCCGCTGTACAAGACGTTGGAGCCAAGAATAACAAGGAACTGCCACGCCAGTCTTGAACCATCGAACCAGCAGTGAGCCGCCGTCACCAGCCGATTGGGTGACAGAAGAGAGGAGCTGCATACTGATCGACCGCTTGTGCCCAACAAATCGATCAACAGCCCACCCTGCACATGAAAAGTAAATTTGATAAAGGTGCCTCTGTTTTTATGGTTCATCATACAAAAAATCCAAAATTGCATCAAATTAGACTCACAAAGTAAGGGTGTGCGTTAGCGGGAGCTAATGCACCACCGACAATCCTGTTATTATTCTCGCTAAGCTGCCGTATTCTTCGCTAAAATATCCTCCTCAAGTGCCCTTATAGCCTCTCCGCTTCAGGAATTCAACGCTTTCATGATACTTAGTCTGTATTTTTACCCAGGCAGAAGCCGAAACAATTAACGAAAGACCAAATCAAGTGGTCAAACTGTCTATCCTTAATCCGTTATAATTTGCGACCTGATTAGAACTATCGCGTATTCCTCACCATTGCAATAATCGAATCTTAATAAACCTTTAAAAACGTTAGCAGACCAGCGAAGTGGATGAAGTTTATTGTGGAAGCCAGCATCTTTTTCCGTGGGGAAATCGTCTTAAATACCTTCTACCTGGGGAGAATGAAGGATTATGTCGGACTCATACTGATTAGAACCCCTCGCAGTAGGAATCCTACTACCATCATAGTCATACTATACTCCATACTCCCGCCTTGTTTCGGGCCGCCATGATTTACAGCTGGCATTTTCCTAGAAGTGCGTCTAACGAGAAATGAGCGCCACCGCATTTGGGCCATGGTCTGGTCGAGGTACAAACGGTGGCTGAAATTCTCGGCCTCTTTGCAATAAAATGACGCCACGGAATCCCAAATATTCTCGCCAACCACCATACATCAAATCAGGGGAGAAAGCCGCGACGAGTTGGCTGCTGGAGGAGTGTTCGGCAAGCCCAACGTAATGCTGTGTTCCCTGGGACCACAATGGTGGCTACCTGGCTTTCTGAAAGATGGGTCTTTGTTCTACAATTCATGGCGAATGCCAACCTCCAGCTGTAGTTGACATTCGTCGGTTACCTACAATTATTGTGTCGCTTGTCTGTTCGTACCTTTATACCGTATTTATTAAATTTGTAATTGAAAAAACCCCATTAATAAACATTGATGTCATTTACAATTATGACATTAATACATATATTATGTTACAGGTCGGTAAAGTTTGTTATTGCTCTCTAGGTGAGATTACAGCCTGATCCTAAGGTGTGGGCGTAATGAAGCCGAAATGCTCACGACTTTCACACATTTTTCAACACACTTGCGAGGAAAAACGAAAAATGTAAGTTATGTTGGTCAGGACAAGTTCCTAGGTGCAGTGAGGATAGTAGGTGGAGTAGAGTTATAATTTACTACCGAGAGAAGCAGAAGGATCCGTTGGCCGACCAGCTGCTTAATGGGCTAATGATGGAGAAGAGATCGCAGGAAAGACATGGCTGTGACCTACGCAGGTCAGAAAGTATTGGCAAAAAGTAAAGGGTTTTTCCAATAGTAACCTGTCTGAATTGGTATAAAAACACTTGTTTGCATTATTTTTCCTGTTTATTTTAGTCATGAATTAAACTCAAAACAATTTCTGCTAATAAAAAATATCGAAAGAGACTCAAGTCATTATCTACATTCTATTGTTATTTACATATGTCGCATGATCCAGCTGTGGAAGCTGGTGACTCGGGCGTAACCTGAAGGATGACCTCTTTGGCAAGCGTTCGAAGCAGCGAAAGATATGACGCCGACCTAAAAAGATTAAAAAAAATTGAGGTGACGACGTCAAGATGTGGCACGTGTCATGTCCTGGAGAACACAAATAAAGGTAGTTCCCGCAATGATGTCAAATAGACTTCGAGCAACAGCTATTTTTTAAAAGCTCACCAGAAATGGTTGTCCGTTGCTGCCACGAATAGTGAGGGGTCCACCGGAGTCCCCGCTGCAAATACCGACACCACCAGCACCATTGGTACAGAGAGTACTTTGCTTCACAAAGGTGGAGGAATAGATGCGTTCGCACTGGGCATGGCCGATCACCTGCAGTGAAACGTGACTCACCACAGTCGAAGAACCTTGTTGCTCTGCAATGATAAAAGATTTAAAAACAAAATCGTAGTGTTAGTGCAGCCTGTGGGTGAACTTTACGCAAAGGGCATATAGTGGCCTGCGCACACAATATAACAGTTCGGGGTGTTGATGAGGCTGCCGCGTTTATGTATCGCATGTTTGCCGACGTGGACGTTGATAGTTTTTCGGCCATATATGATGCAAGAGATGCGCATCTCTGCAACGCGTGTTCGCGCCAGCCCCAACCTCTAAGAACTATATATGTAGGTGGGACTCTCCGATCCTGGGGCGGTGGTTACGACTGCACGCATTCAAGTAGACATTCCCCAGGATCAGCGTGCCTCACGCAGGTTAGAATAAATGTTACTAATACTAGTTTATACGTTTACATTGTTACTAACAAAATATATGGAAGTGATTCTGAAATAAATGTTTATTTAATATTTATTTATTTATTAGACAGTTATTAAAACTGTCCAACTATTAAGGATTATAGTTCATAGTCATCGTCATCATTCACCCGAAAGACTCCACTGTTGGACATAGGGTCTCTCTAAAGCATCGCAACAACGACCGATCCTGTACTTTCGGCATTCAGCTGTTTCTGGCGAACTTCGTTTGTCAGTTCGCGATGTTTAGACCTCAAGGTCGTCCAAACTGCAACACTAATAAGTACTTACGGTCGCTAGTTTTGCCAAAGCCAGCAGCAACAGCCCACTGACCCACAAATGTGCTCCACAACTCAGAACCACTGGGCAGTCTGATAGGTCTGACGCCATCTGCAAATATATATAGAATGTACTAAGTTACATTTGACAATAAACGGCATCATGTTCTTGAATATGACAATCTAAACTGTATACTGATAGGGAAAAAACTCCAGTTCACTTTGTATAAACCAAGGAACTTATAATAAAATTAATGGCTTCAAAAATTCTTAAAAACGAGGCAGCCTTTTGCCAAAAACCACGTCCAGCATCTCAGCAATACATTTTCAGTAGATATACTCGTACATAAAGTTTACAATCAAAACTACATTTTAGTCAAGCGCATACATTTCTTCGTTCTATTTATGTATTCATCATCATTGTCCAGCCAAAAAAGACTACTCATCGGTCTCCCCCAAGCACTGCCTTAACGACCGTCCCTGTGCCTCCCACATCCATCGTCTCGGGAATCCGTTATCCAGGTCGCCGGTCCACGTTATGGGGAGCCTACCAAAACCACACTATTATGTACACGGTCGCCGCTCTAAATTTTTTTGGGCCCGTAGCCCATCCGTTCTGTGAGCCATTGTGCCATGTCCAAGGCTCACAAAGATAACATTTTCAAACAAACTTCAACTCACTATGTAACGTAGCGGATCTAGGCAAGTATGCCATAGCGATGTCGCTTGTAAAGAACTGAACTACATATTCAGGGTGCATAAAGACTTGACGGGTCGCGATACGTTCACCGCCGCTCCACAGAAAGTTCGATCCAAGAATAACAAGAAACTCCGTAGCCTGGTTCCAGGCATCACGCCAGCAGTGTGCGGCCGTCACTATCCGGGTGGTCGACAGAAGAGAGGAGCCGCATACTGATTTGGCGGTTGTACCCGCCAAACTGATCAACAACCCAGCCTGCACAAGAAAAGTAAATAGGTCAGTAGGTATTGTCTCTCCTTCCGTAATCCGTCCAAAAATCCCTTTTAGCGAGAAGACCACCCATTGTGTCACCCCTTGTAAAATGTATACATTTATATCTGTAATTTTTATGGTGTACATAATAAAGAGTATTCTATCTATCATCTACCTGGGTCGAAGGTGCCTTTGTTTTTATAGCTATACAAATAAAATGAAAAAATAAAAATAAAATGTTTGATACACTCACAAAGTGAGGGTGAGCGTTAGCGGGAGCTAATACGCCACCGATAATCCTGCCATCCTGAGCTTTCTTCCAAATTTCTTGTTCAATTGCCCAAATCTTCTTCGCGGCAGGAATTCCAACTCTCTGGTGATAGTTAGTCTGTACTTCCACCGAGCCAAAAGCGCAAACAATCAACGAAAAACAGAATAATATTAAAACACGCATTATAATTATGTATATGGAGACAACAGTTTGTTTTTATAGGTACCTTTCGTCTTTCAATCTGATTAATCCTTTTGAAATTGATGAGGGTGATAATATTCTTTATGAATATTTCAATCTAATCTAAAGGGACAAGCAGACTATCCGTACATGTTGTACTGAAATGGCATCTGTTGCCCTCTCAACTCAGCCGTAAAACATCCTTTATTGGACATAGGCTACGACTTCGAGCCGCATCCAGCGGATCGTCGGTCCACCTTGTGGCATGCCTGCCTATTCACGCTAAGCATTCCTGTCACCACCGCCCGTCACTACAGAAATTGTTGGCCACTGGCTATCAGTTCTTCAGCGAAGATAGCGATTGTCGCTGTCAGCTATCGATTTATATAGGTTTCAAGCAATGCCGCCATTTTGAAAAAAGAAATGGCGCCACAGTAGGTATGCCACGGATCTTCAAACTAAGCCTAGTTTGAAGATCCTAGTTTGAAGATCCGTGGCATACCTACTGTGGCGCGCGCGTGGCTGTGTGGAGTTGATTGACTGCTCTCAAAACGTGAGGAAGCCGGCATGTCCTAGAACCAAAATTTTGAAGACATGTGACGCATTGGGCCCGCGTGGTAGATTATGGCCCTTTCCCTCTCATCGAGAGGAGGCCTGTGTTCCAGCAGTGGGATCATTGACATTGGCTGATTATGATATGATGTAATTGGTTAAGCAATTGACTGCTGCGCTGCGTGTCGCAGGTTCGATTCCCGCACGGAACAAATATTTGTATGACCTACATGTATTTTTTCCGAGTCTGGGTGTTTTTCTATCTATAATATGTATGTATTTACAAAAAAAAAATGTATATAAGTAGTTTATCAGCCATCTTGTTACCATAACACAAGCATTAGGTTGCTTAGCTTGGGACTAGATGGCGCTGTGTGAAATGTCCAGGGATATTATTATTATAATTACTGAAAATTTCTGGGTGATGAACCTGAAAAAAGATATGGGAAGTATAGGATTATTATATGAGGATCCTGATCCTGATCAAGATGATCCTTCCTTTGAATGATATAGCAAACCAAACGACTACAAACGTCAAATTGTTCCAGCCAATGGCCTTTATGTAATGATTGATTGGATGCTTCACGAAATGCACGTGTTTAATTTTATTAATAAAGGTTTTATCATGTTTCGATTCGACATCAATATAATGATAATATGAGCCTAGAGCATTGATACTGAAATCAGTGCAAAGCTGTAAAGAGATATCAATGGTTGATTAATAAAATAAGACATCATCGTGACTGGTTTCATGTGTGGACTAAAAAAAACAAAAACATTTTTCAAGTGACAAAAATAAGTAGCTGTATGTAGGTACAATCTACTGCGGCTACCTGCTGCGTCTGTACCTAGGTGTAATCTAGATTAATACTTTAAACGATTTTAATTCCTAATGTATCGATAGATGCCGTTGTTCATTTTTAGCAATCTCCGCTGAATCACGGTGTTAAGATTCTCCACAAAAACATAACCTCTTCGTGTATCCTATCCTATCCTACTTAATATTATAAAGCGTGAAAGTTTGTACGGATGGATGAATGTTTGTTACTCTTTCACGCATAAACTACTGAACGGATTTGGATGAAATTTGGCGTACGTTTATAACCAAGATTAACATATAGGTTACCTACTTTTAATCCCGATATTCTCACGGGCTCGAACCTTATGCGGGTGAAAACGCGGGGCGCTGCTAGTATTAAAATAAATTGTCTTCGTATAAGTAAACATTGGGTTTTTATTCGGAAGCTGACATCATTAGCATAGGGCCGGGCTAACTTGTAGGTTTGAAGACCCAAGGTGGCATGTAAGTCGCAGGAATCGCAAAGCGAACGGTCGTACGAGGCAATGCTTGAGGGATGGACGTTTTTCAGCTAAAAATGCGTAAATGTAATTTATACCTATAGTTCATTTTTTTATCACAGAGACAAATCTGAAAGGTGTAATGTCAACCTTGTATACTAAAAAAACGCAAACACAAAAGACTTAAATGTCAAATTAGTCTCTGGGATTAAAAACGAACTATAGGTATGCCTATATAATTGATAATATCTCAGCATATAATTTATCAATGAGTAGGTACCTACCTATAATAATGCCTATAGACATTGTTCAATAGTTTAGTTCGCACTCTGTGCATTAGATAATACCTTTTGTACCTACCTGAACTGAGGACCCTCGCGACGTCTTGTCTCGTGCTAATCGGTGTTAAAACATTTACATTGTGACTTTGGCGGCATCGTCCGTCATTTGAACAATTTTTCGGGAGTTATGCTCGCAGTTTCTTTGAAGGCAAGATCCGAAATGCAGTTATAGGTATGGGAAAAGTACCTACTGGAGTAGCCGACATAGCTTGCATACTTAGCAAACTGAAGAGGGTGAATTGGGATGCCCCCCAGCGTTTAAAGATGGCTGAGACAGACTGGATGCGGAAGGCTGAGAACCGGGTGTTATGGTGTAACTTGAAACAGACCTATCTCCAGCAGTGGACTACTACAGGCTGAGTTGAGTGGTCCCTCTTCTTTTCCTATAAAGCCTAGCCAGAGGAATTGCATCATGATGTACCTACCTACCGATATCTTCGATCTGATTGCGGCACAATCTTTTAATCCCTTGTCACAATGTTTGTGACAGATAAGCACGTGCAATCAATGTCTTGCTACTTTTTTGTTAATCAATTATGATTGCTGTAACACGAGTTGATAATAAAAACGTGGATAAATAAACAGCTATGCGGACCGACCGTGTAGGTACAGCCACAGTACCTATGGCGGATCTCAGACTAGGTACCACGCCACGGTAACCACGCGCCACGCTCCGGTGCGCGTGACACGAACCCACGCGCCCCGGGCGCTCCGTTTCTCACACTCCGTTGTGTGGCGCGTTGCAGTGCGAGATCCACTTAAAGGTACTAACGGCACGCATATTACTGTGAGCTATGCTGGTTGGGAGCTCGGTCCGTCGGACTTCTATCTACGTGCACTATCTATTGCTTGATCCTTTACCTTTCTAGATCTGGATCGACTGGATCTATACCTATCCTTTGTATGGTGAAGAAGTAGACTTGTTTTTGTCTTCTTTATTTACATTATATAAGCTAACATTTAAAATAATAATACATATATATGTACACGTGAAAAAATAAGCAAAATAATCATAGGGCATCAAAAAATTCGTCCGCATCGCTGTCAACAGGAACAGTGCCCAAAAGGCTGGCAGCATTGCCACGTTGTATGGCGATGCTAATTCTTTGGCCAAAAAACAGGCCAGCCCTCTGGTCAGGTGAAGAGTCGACTAACCTACTTTTGTCTTCTTGAATGTTTTAGACCGCTAAAAGATAATAGGTATCGACTATCTTTTTATTTATCAAAGGGATTTATTTATACGGTAAGTAATACAAATCTGGGGAAATACGGCTTGAGTAATTTAGGTAATACGGATAAAAGAGCTTTAAAAAAAAAACAAATCCAAGAATATAACAAAAACAAATAAGTAGGATTAATTTATTTATAAAGTCAATATTTTTAAATAATTTCCACGCCAGTGATTTCGCTGATCCAGTCGAGGTATCGTTGCACCCTGGTGAACACTGAGGGTTGGTCGTGGTTGCAGCCATCAGCGCTGACGAATGATGCAACCCCCACCTAGTACAGACAACCATTCGTTATAATATAAAGGCTGAATTTCAGTAGTTCATTGGCTATTCGCCTCACCCCCTTACAGGGGTGACGCGATCTCGCGACTCATTGGCTATTTGAGGGGTGAAATTCGGTGAAGGTATTGAACATGAACACCTTTGATAACTCCAGAATAGCGGAAAAAGGGTCTATTTCTTACCTGCACCCTTTTTTTTTTTGAGGATGGAATATCATCAAATGACTCCTCCCGCTCTGGGTGGAGCAGGAGGGAGAGTCAGACTCTTACTGACTAAAACCCATCCGTGTTCCTTCCTTAGCCCTTTATGTTCCAGGGCAGCGGTAAACCTTTCGGATGATCCCGCTACCCTGGCAGGCTTCGGCCCTATGGGGCCCCGTCGCTTATGCTGACATCTCTTTGAGGCGCGCGTAGAACACGTACACGCCGTCCGCCACGGGCCTAGTCCTGATCGGACGTAGAGCTACTCATTACTCTCCGCCGCAGGCCCGCGCCTACGGTGGCCGGGAGTCGTCACGCGGCTCCCGACGCCCGGAGCGTCTCCCGCGGTGGCTGAGGCGTGAGGTGCGCAAGGTGCGTTCCCTCGCCCACCCCGCCACCTCCTTCGCTAGCATGACTGTTTCGCAGAAGGAGGTGACTGCCTCCCACTCCCTCTCGCCCCGGACCATGGCTTGAACCAGGGCCGGACGCGAGAGGTCGCCGCCGCTGCCGATCGCCTCTACGAGGACACGGCGGTGCTCTGCCCAAGCAGGGCAGACCTCCACCGTATGCTCCACCGTGTCCTCTGGGCTACCTGCACCCTAATTGCGTAACACACTATCACACAATCTGAATCATTTTGAAGAACATTGCTAATCCATTGCTTCATATGTTCGAAAACTTTGTCTGCTCAACAATGTATGTTGTTGAACTGTCAAAATGACTGACCATTCCTACTGTTAGTGTGTTACGCAATTACCCCGCTGTTCACTGTAAATAAAATTCTCGTTACATTTTCGATATTTCAGAGTTGGTCTTATGTCTCATAATAAAGTTATTTATGTCTGTGGATAATCGAGGCCGGATTACTCAAAAACGCTGTCTGTACCCAATTTGTTTTACACACCGGCAACAACAGGAAAGAGATACCGATTCGTATAAGTTTAATGAAACTATAATTTAATCACTATCGTAATCTTACATTACTTAATAAAAAAGATTGCAGGAAGGAAAAACATAAATATGATTTTACAAGTAAGCCTAATGACGAATGTACGCAGACAATGAGTTTACCGGGTTTTCTAATATACAAAAAGCTGAACAGTGCAGTTGGAATGTTTACTTGCCACATGAATATTTTATGTTAGAGAAACAGTCATTTTAAAAGACTTCATTATTAAACACATCGGGCTCAAATTTTTACATTGTTGATCTTGCTTGGGGTAATTTCTACAACTTTACCTCGTAATTGCAACATCATCTGCCTAGCCTTTTCCCAACTATGTTGGGGTCGGCTTCCAGTCTAACCGGATGCAGCTGAATACCAGTATTTTACATGGAGCGACTGCCTATCTGACCTCCACAACCCAGTTACTGGGTAATACGATACCCCTTGGTAAGACTGGTTGTCAGACTTTCGGGCTTCTGACTACCCGTAACGACTGTTAAAGATCCACGAATGACAGCCGGGACCAACGGCTTAGCGTGCTTTCCGAGGCACGGAGGGGTCTCGGTATGTAAAGATGGTCACCCATCCACAGACCAACCGCGGCAAGCGTAGCTTAACCTGACCGATCGATCTGTGTGGCTGTTATTATTTAGCCACGGGCCCCTCGAAATTGCAACAATTCCCATTAAATTCAAACTTCACTAAGGGCTGATTTTCCAACGACAGCCGGTCGATTCTGTAAAAATCTCACCGTGAAAACTCAAGTGAAGTGAGCTTGATGTGAGTTATCAGTAGTGTCAATACCATTATTTGGAATGACAGCTCACTCCACGCTCACTTCACCTAAGTTTTCACGGTGAGATGGTTACAGAATCGCACTACAGATCTGGTTATCTAGGTTATCAATTATCTGTCGATTGAAAAATCAGCCCCGAGGGCTGATTTTTCCATCTAATAATTACTTAATAATAATTTTTATTCTTATTAGTGGAATAAAAGTGACGTCTGACAGATTTTGTATGGAAGAACTGACAAAAATTCAAAATTGTCCACGGATAAAACTATCTAGCGTTAAAGAAATCAGCCCTAAGTTTAAAATATCTAAATGCCACATAGACAAATACTTAGACCTTGTCGATTTATGATATTAATCCTTAGGGTGGTAAAGTAATTACGAAGGCTGTACAATTTTCCTCCGAGGTGAAAACAAAACATTATTACAATGATACTTGCCAAAATATCCTCTTCGGTTGCGTTGTAAAATATCGTCAAAGGGCCGCCGTTATCACCCTGAAAAACATAAATTCATTTGTTTCTCTACTTATTAGTACTCGTACGTAGACATACTTCTATACTTATAATAAATCTGTAGAAGTGAAAATTCTGTACATTGAAAATATCCAAAAAATAAATGGCAGGGGGTGTTACTTGACCGACAACGAACCCAAAAATGTGATTAAAAAAAATTTTGTCTGTCTGTCTGTCTGTTTGTTCAGGCATCACGCAAAAACTACCGGTTCGATTTCGATGAAACTTGGTATAATTATTCTTTAATATCCTGGGCACCACACTGGGTACTTTTTATCCCGGAAAAGTATATACAATAAAAAACAAACTTAATTTTGCGGTTCGATCCCTATACCCGATTACCACTGTCTGTACTGTACCAACCGCAAATACTAAGTTTGTCGTAGGTTGGGTCACCCGCAGTGGAGTTCATTTTTATTTCTTTTAGTTTTTAGAGTTATTTAGGTTTATTTTTATATGAGTCGTAGGTATAGATTTTAATTTTAAAGTATAGGTAGTATATTTGATAGTGTACGTAGTGACCGTAGGTTATTTACTGTTAGGTAGGTTTAGTCATTCGTATAGATATTAGTTTTTAGGAATTTTGCTTATTTATTGAGTTTAGATTAGTTATCATCAGAAATAGGTTTATTTAGGTAGGTAGGTATTTAATTTTCTGTTGTTTTTTAAATTAGTTAGGTACTTAGGTAAAGATATCATAAAGGTACCCTCTTAATCACCACTAATGAGACACAATTGGTTTTCTATTGTAATTAGCCATAAAGGGCCCGCGACATAGATGGCATTCTGGGGAAGCACATACATTTTATCCTGTTAGCACGTTCCCGTGGGTAAATTTCCGACATCCACGCGGGCGAAGCCGCGGGCAGAAGCTAGTAGAAAATAATTGGCATTAGGTATATGTATATAGGTATGAGAGAGTTCACTCTTCCTCCTTAGAAAAATGGAGGATCCTCCGACCAGACGTTCGGAAGTCGTACCTGGCGGGCAACTGTCCGATGATTGATGTCGGGACGTTGTATACCTATATGCTAGTTGCGCGGTAAACTCTGCTTGCTTCACAGTCGATATGGAATTGATGTAATGTGGCACCATGTAAATTTCTAGTAGATACTGTACTAGTACACACTGCTAGGGTCTTTCGGCGCTCCAATGGCACTGTTTCTAAACATTTGCGCAATTAATTCGTGAAATGTATTGAAGAAACAAGATAGTGGCGTTAGTTCCGTTTTTGGGCACGCGCCAAAAAAAGACCCTTGTTTAGCTTTTGTTTTTGCCGATGTCTTTTGGTACAGTCAGTACTCAGCAGCGAATTTTAGTAACACATTAACCAATTTTTAGGATTCCGTACGATTGAATGAAAAAACGGAACCCTTATACGATCCGTGTGTCTGTCTCTCTGTCCGTCTGTCACAGCCAATTTGCTTCGAATCTACTAGACCGATTAAGTTAAAATTTGGTACACATGAATTTCTGTGACCCACAGACGGACGTGTAACGTAAATATGTAATTGAATTTTGAATATGGGTATCACATTTGGGGCGCAAAGTTTTATTAAATTATAGCTAAACATAGAAAAGAAACCAAAAACAGAAACTCAAGTAACACAAACTTATGAAATGCAGATAAGCAGTGAATCAAAATATTTTGTGTCAATTCTGAAACTTTAAGGCGCAGATTTCTCGAAAACGGTCAAAAAGTTGTTTTTTAAAGCAGTGTATCTCTTAAACCGTAAATAATTAGGACCTAAAAAAAAAATATGATATTTTCAAGTCTTATTTTAATACAGTGATCGAGCCCAAATCATAATTATACATACATTAATGCATCAAAAAAATCTTCAAACAAACCTCTTCTTTGTTTTTAAAAGCAGTTTATCTCTTTATTAACAACAATAATTATAATAAAAAATATACCATAAAATTTCTAATGCCAAACTGCATCCAGTGATCGAGTAGTTTTTAATAAATAGTTAATATCTAATTTTATACGATTTTATAAACGTTTTTACGACATACGCTTGCTCATTTCCTTGCTGCCTGCACCGCGCCAGTGTTCCTTGGAACGTTGTTGAGGACGGACCTGTGTCGCTTTGCTCCGCAGTGGAATTTTTACGTTTTGTACCGTGAAAATAAAAATGGGAAATAAATATAATAGTGGGAAGAGATGGAAAGCTGCTCGTCGAAAGCGTTTACTCCAGAGTGTGCAGAATATAGCACGAAGACTGTAAGAAACTTTATTATATGTACCTACCTAAATAAAGAATGATAAAAATAAATATATTTCTCGTGAATTTAATACTTCTAACTTAGTAATTAATAATGCCTATAGATATAGAGTACACTATATTATAGGCATTGTTACTAAGTTGAAATTGATTTTCCGAATCATATCACCTGAGTGACTTGAGTGAGACTCACCGAAGGCCACAGAGTAAGTACCTACAGTAGGGTCAGCTGTGCTTCCAATTGTATTTCAATGATTTTATTATTTTAGATTGCCGAATAAGCAAATTGCTACTCAAGAACTGGATGATACTGCTTCTCGATTGGATGATGAGTAAGTACCTACCTACTCATTACAATAGAATGCTTCCTTGGTTTAGTGATGAAAGGGATATCTTTTCGATCGCGGGTTCGATTCCCACGGGGAATAACAACTTTAGGTGTTGTTTCTAGTTGGGCTAGGACTTTTTTGGGGTCATCCACCGTCGGTAGTGTAGTCAATTAAAATATCCGTTTTTTTTTTGTATACTTTACAGACGGGTGTCACTGTCGATATCTCAACACGATAAAACAGATTTTATCAACTTACACTTCAAGTAACAACAATAACAGCGGTCTCAGGTCAGTGGGGTCAATGACCCCAAAAATCTTTATTTTTTTATTTTGTCTCAAGACATGATGGGTATCGATATCTACTAAACACGACAAAAAAAAAATGTTTTGTTTGGGGTCAATGACCGCTGTTATTGTTGTTACTTGAAGTGTAAGTTGATAAAATCTGTTTTATCGTGTTGAAATATTATATAGTTTCGCTAGCTAATTTAATTTCACTCTGTATTATTGTTTTATTACTCATAACTACCAGACTGTTAAATACGGGGTAATAATATTAGGCCGGCCACATACAGTCGGAATTCCGTTTCGAAATATCGGTTCGGAATTGAATTTTTTTTTTTGACTTACCTACGTATACCTTTTATACGTTCACGTGGATGAATTCGCGGGCATAAGCTAGTGTATATTAAATCAATATTGTATTTTTCCAGTTCTACTATTGAAAAGCCATCATCATCTATTGTTCACAATATTCAAGCAAATCAAAAGGCATTTCAAGAAGAAAACGGAATTTTTCGAATTTCGTATTATTGTTATAGTCCTGTGGGATTTAGTGATCTATCACTACAACATCTTTATTAAGACATTATAGGGTTTAATGAAATATTTAGTGATCAATCTATTGAATAAAATCTGAACTTAGTATCCGACAACAAACGACAAAGTAATAGATATAAACATACCTATCATAGAATACATTGTATTATTTTCAAAAATAATTGTTGTTTTTTTGCAGTCCTCCTACTGAAAAGCCATCATCATTTATTGAATTCGATGTCATCATCAAAGTAAAGTGTTCATCAAGTAAAATTCAACCTTTGTTCAAAGGCTTACTATTCCATCAACGACTACTTACACGATAAGAATAGTTGGTCGCCCTAATTAACTCAAGACGATGTTCATGTTCTTTCTCCAGAATTGGCTTACTGACAGGTTATTGTTATTAGTATTAACTTATTTATTTATTTTACTTCGATGGTCCTAGTTTATCATCTGTGACTTCAAGTGACAGCTATGTGACCAGAACCCAGCAATGCGTAAATATGTAAGCAGTCACGCCCTTTATACCTGGAGGCTTTTATTTAGGTAGTAAGTTTTTATTTTAATTTTAATTAATTATTTTATGAGTACCTATGTATAGTTTTTATTATATTTGTTGGTATATTGGCATGGCTAGCTGACATATGGCAAATAATTTAATTTTATGTTCTGTGCCTTATAATGTTAATAACTTAACACCCAGTATTGTATACAATCAAGTATCAAGTATTTTCTAACTGAACAGACAGCTGTGCTGCTGAGGGTTTGTTGCGCCACTTCTTCTTCCCAGCGATAGTACTAGGAGTAGGAAGTGGTGAAGGGCGGGCGTTTTTGGGGGACTGTCTTTTGTAATTTTGACGTTCGAAAAGTGCTGATTCTCAGCCTAATTTGAATAAATGACTTTTGATTGTGATTTTTTTTCTTTCTCACTTTCACAATTTTTTTCACTTTCTCTCTCACTCTCGCTCTCTTTCTCTTTTTCTTTCATTACAAACTAAAAATTGGACCCTGTATAGTCTTTACTCGGCTGGCAAAATCGGAATTCCGTTCAGAAATATCGATTCGGATTTTCAAAGGCAGCAAATCCATACAAAATAATTTCGAAGGCAGAAAATTTCGAATGGAGAACTATTGTAAGTACGTGTGAGGTAGTTCCTTGATTTTGTATGAATTCGTTGCCTTCGAAAATGCCGAATCGATATTTTGAAACGGAATTCCGTCCGTATGTGGCCGGCCTTATTGAACTAAAAAGTTTCGAGCCCACGACCGCTTGTGGCTTCTAGATAAACTTCTGGATAATAAATTAAATTGGGGGTCACGGGTTATACACGGGTCCCACAAACCATAATTCCATACATCGGGGCTCAAAGGGCGTATATATAGCACATTTTGGCCAATTAGAGTTATTTACACCATCTTATTCAGTTTTTCTTTCTGTATCGATTTATTGGATTTCGTGAAAAGTCGTGTTCATCCTTTGAGCCCCGAGGTATCGATATAGGGCGAATTGTGGTTCATGGGCTCCATGAACCCAATATGGCATTTGATCTTCGGCCGGCAGATATGTATATTGCTCAGAATTTCCAGTCGATCTATTCTGCGTTAAAAAAAAAAGTAAGTAGGTACTAACTTATTCACTTTTATTTGTGAGCGAAATTGTAGGGAAAAGCTAATTTAATAATAACTGTCTAAATTCTGCCGCCCGGTTACATTGAGAATATTTTCTATTTTTATTAATATTACGAGTTCTTTGTTTGTAAAAAAATATAAATATACACCACTGCTCTGCAATAAATGCTGTTAGCTACCTATATGTGAGCGTCGCGCGTCTGACACTATGGCAGCTAGCCCTACAAAATAGAAACTTAGTGTCCGCTTCGCGCGTAAGTACGATGAGGGGCGCGCGGGGCATTTTCAGCGGTAACGCCCATTTGAGCAAGGTCAACGGCATAATACCGGGCCTTAACCTGATTTCTTAGGTGACTGTACATTAGACGTTAAGCAGGGTGTACCTTGCAAGTGCCAGCACCTCCTTGGAAAGCACACATGGTGTTCTGCGGGAGCTGGTTGAAGTAGTATACGTTGCACACTGAGTCCGTTATCACTGTCATCAGCTTCTGACGAAGTGTGGGTGATATGAAGACCACTCCTGTAGGGTACGAGATGAATTAATACTTATGTAATACATAGATAGGAACAATACTTTTAAAAAAAATGTTGTTATCGCACTAGCGGCCTAATGTTTCGTAGGGGCGGTCCACCCCGGGCTCCCGGCCCTAGGCCCTAGGCCTACCCTATTTTTTAATTAAATCCCAAACGAGATCAAAATATATTCAGTATAAAGCAGTTTGACGTTGGAGGCCCCGGACGTAAACAAAATATAAATGTAGGGTGCTAAAATTTTCGAGCTCGCTTCGCTCGCTTCGCTCGCTTCACATTCGCTTACTCTTCAAACTTTCAGCAGTCAGGTATTGAAAAGTTTTACTTATTTTTTCAATAAACCGAATATTTCTTTTGAGTAAAAATTTACCATTCTTTGACTCCGCCGCTAAGACGACCGCCCACACCCCTGACGACGTTACATGAAGTGATTATAACAGTGCAAATTGATATGTGATGACAGTGTCCATTTATTTCCCCGCCTTAACCTACAGAATATATAGTGCAAAGTGTTTTGCACTAAAATGGTTATTCATGACTAAAGTGAGAATTACTAACCATCAGCTGCAATGCCCCACCCGGACACGGTACCGCCTAGCCCCGCGAAGTTGAATGACGATATGCTGCGGTACGGGAGTTGGATCGTATTGATCATGTCTGGAAAAGTCAACATAAAGTAAATAATCATAAATAAATTAAATAACTAACTAAACAAATAAATACAAAAACACCTAGTGTAAATAGTTGGTTATTTATGCATAAATAAATAAAAGTACAAGTAATACGTGCCAAAATATCGACACACCCCGTGCTCTTCAATTTTTTCAAAAAAGAATCAGTTTTGAGATTTTTTTTTACTAACGTAATCTAGATCTACCTTTCAGGAGGGTTTTAACAGGTATACAATATACTTATTAGGTTATTGTGAGCAAAACTTGTTAACTTGTTGTTTCAATTCAAAGAGCACCGCACCATGAGCATTCGGCACCTTAATATTTCACAGTTATCTCGATTTTTGTTCATTTTGCTTACGGTCTGAGGCAAACTTAGCGCGAACGTTATCCAAGCGAATCTACCTGTAAGTTGTACCACATTGGCGAGCTTAACCAGCGCGATGTCATTGGTGAAGGTGTCTGGGTCGTAGCCGGGATGTACGACCAGCTCATCCACGTTCACCACTCGACGGCCATTCTCGTAGCGGTCGTACAGCGAATGAGCGCCGAGAATTGCCTGGAAACAGTAGCAGTTCTGATACGTAGATAAAGGAATCTAGGTATAAGGACTAACAGTCAGTACCTAGAACTTATCAATATCCTATCCTTGTGCCAAAGCATCACCACCCTTCGGTCTTCCTTCTTTCCTTCTATCTTTTTAAGATATTCACCATCATGAGCGTATAGCAGTCTACTGCTGGACATATCCATTAGCTATTCTCACCCAGCTGATACCAGCAACCCCCTCGTAGATTGCCAGTCCGACGCCGCGCCGGTCGATTCGCCATCTCCAGTAAACGGTCATCGATTCAACGGGTTAAAGGACCGGCCCAAACACAATTCAATTCAGCTTGCTTCTTGTACAGGCTATAAAACCCACTCTGGTCACCTTACAAAATAGATAAAATCTATTCGTGGATCACCCCATTTCAGACCAAAAAAGTACTAATGGGGTCACCCATGGTATTTCTTTTAATCAATATATTAGTTACCTGCACGTGGTTGACCTCTTCTCCATCGTGGAAGAGGCAGTGAGCTGCAGTGATGATCCACTCCCGGCTTAGAAGAGAGCCGCCGCAGAAACCCAGCTCTCCTGTTGTGCCCACTCGAGAATATAGGGCTACCTGAATGTAAGGATTTCGCAAAGAAGTATTTAAATATTATACTAACTGCTTTATTGACTGTAGAAATTTCAAAGAAATCTAGTACAGTAACACCACTTGTGCTTATGAGGCGCCACTTTTTCGTCCTGCTCAAAATGTAGGAAGTCGTTAGGGATGATTCGTTTGGAAATTATCTTATGTTACTTTTGACTATGAAAGTGAAGTCTTCTCAATCTAGTTTGAATAATTTTACCAGTTTTTTTTTCGAAAACCTAGATAAAAAAAACGGTGTCTAAAGCTTTCAGACAGACAATCAAATAACTAGTTAACAAACTGTTTCTGTAACTTCTTTTAATATCTTCCTAAATCCTTCAAACAGATGCTTGTTACAAATCAGCAAATAATAGGAGCATCAGTCAAGAATTTTCTAAAGGTGGAAACGACTCAAGCCAGAATTTAAAATCCTTGTCACAGTTTACTTGCACTTTGGTCAAAGACTTATCAATTTCTATCCTAGCCTATCAAATTCTCTTGACTTACCTGGAAGGGTCTCCCGTTCTGCTCAGACCTCTCTCCACCCGCAATTCTGGCTGAATGCCTGGCACATCCCTCACCTTCACACACATTTCCACTTGCACCCAGCACGAACAAAGGCCACAAATATATTAGTTTAGGTAACATTTTACTATTAATTTACTAAACACTAATAAGATGTAGTCATGGGAGGATCAACGTGAGAAAATGCTGTTTTATCTCTCGATGTGACGAATTTTGAGTGTTAGTAATGTGATAGTTGATATGAATATCTCGATATCTTGATAACGGATAGTTGATAACTGGATATACTTTTGACCTAGTCTCAACCTCGGAGTAACTGCGGGAAGATATTTAAATTATTTAGTTTCTTCTATGGAATATTTTGGGCTGAAGGCCTGTTTCAGCACCTACGGTGACGGTAAATTTATCTGTCAGAAAGTTTTATTTCATAAAAAATACGTATTTTTTTTTGTATTTTTGTTTGTTTATTTTATATTTCTAGAGCTTTCGAGAGAAAAGAGTTAAGATATTGGCTCTAGATCATAGAGCCTATTTGGGCACTGTTAATCGAAGATTGCGGAATAAATAAAAACAGAATTATTTGAAAACATCATTTATTTTATATTCTCATCAATAAAGAAAGTTCTTTAAAATAAAATAAGTATAAACATAGGTTTACGAAACATGCAGTGATCAATGTGGCAGTAGTTCGGCGACACGCGCCTGGCGAACACCACCACACTCGCCAAATATACAATAACCATAACACGAATAGAACTAAAAATGTGTGTACGTAATATTATGAAATGTGAAATTTAGTTATATAATTATTATTTACTTATAAAAATTAACAATTTGTGAAATTGGCAGTAAACATAATCATTACAAAATTAATGTTCATAATAGAAATACGTCATTTCGTAGAAGCACTTATGAGGCGATCAAGCATACTTACAACTTGGATACTATGTCCGCCGGTCGCCGCGCCCGCGCGCTACAGTGCCGACGCTATCATCTACTCGCCCTTCACTAACAACGAGAATCTAAGAAGAAATCTGATAATTATTATTTTAAATGCGGCATTTGTAAGCGGACAGCGGCGACCGACGGTTGGAAGAAGACACTTTATAATGAAAATTAAATCTAATACAATTTATGTACGTAGCTTACGTTATAATTTATCTCGCATTGCTCACACGTAGCAAAGCTGTCGATATAATTAGTAAAACGTCAATCCACTGGGAAATCGTCTATTGAATGTAAATGCGGTTACAATCCTCCGTCGTCTTAGCTAAGTTAAACATTATTATCAAATGCGATAGTCAAATTCCGTCGATTGGTATTACATTGGTCATTAATAGTTTTAAACTTTTTTTTTTATTGTAATTTGAATCATTAGTAAATCGCACGACATACATTTCTAGTTCAAACTGAATTTATATTACACTAGCTCCATTTTTTTATATTATTAAATAAAATATATATATTCTCAATCTGAATTTAAACACTAAAATCATCTATGTATAAATAGCGACGCATTTAGAATTTTATAATAATAATATGTATTTTATTTAATCATAATCGTTTCATATCATAACAATTACACTTTCGAGGGGTGGGATCGTACATACCAGGATAAAATCTACTATAATATCTTCAATCTTCGATACGAATATCGAACAATAAATACGGTTTACGAGGGCGAACGATCGAACACTCAGATACCGAACAGTCTCAAATAACGTTTCGTACGCAACAAAAAATAATATTAATAATAATAACATGAACCGTGTCGACGGTCGATAGTGCCGCGAGTCGACAATTTCGTCATTAGCAAAGCTTACAGCTGCAAGCGTCGTGAGAAATGCGCGGCGCCCGTCGGAGCCGCGTGCCTGGCGTGCGCGCACCCGCGCGGGCGAGCGGGGCTCGCGAGCACGCGCGCGCGCACTGCACGCGGCGCGAGGACGCCGCGCGAGCGTAATGAGGAAACTTGCGCCCGCCTCCACACGCTCCTTAACTGTTTAGCTGTGGACATCAAGAACATTTCTTACATATTCATACAATCATATCAAATAGAGAATCACACAACAAACATGAGAAAAAGAAAGCATTCAAGATTATCAAGCAGAGGTTTAATTGCATAGATTAAGATAGCGAACGGGCCAGAAAGGCGCCAGGGTTAGTCAAAGATAATAATTGTATGGTGCAAGGTGTAAGTAATGAAGTGTGGTGAAGCGAGTTATCCAACCTCGATTGTGAGGACTCATCACAAATAATGACCCACATTTCCTATATAAATGGATGAAGGAATGATATGAAAGAGAAGGGAGTGGATGATAGCGTGACGGTTGACAGAGGAGAATGGAAGAAGAAAACGTGTTGCGCCGACCACAAGTAACATGGGATAAGTGCAGGAAGAAGATTTCCTATATAAATGGATGTAAGTGTTAACACTTAAAATGACGAACAGAGTTAATACGACAAAGAATTATGAGCTTAGAAATAAGCTGTCACTGAAGACATGGAAAAGGACAGCACTAAACTGTAACGACTAGAAACTGACACGTGATGGAATGTAATGGAACATTCAAACCCAAGACAATATTGTTAAACCCCCAAAACTACCATCTGGTACAGAAATACCCACATGCCGCATACTAGAAGTTTTCTATGGCGAACAAAGGAAGGAGACGAGAGTAATTGACGTCTCTTCAAGCGCCAAGGAGCGAAGCCTAATTAAGAAAAATAAAACGCCATCTTTAAAATGGTTCTATGGATGATTCAGCCAACTGGCTCATGAAAGATGAAGGTTTCTATGATGGACATGATTCAGAAAATCGGCTAAAGAAGGTTCTATGATTATCCTTTGAAGATTGCTCTTATTTGTGTAAACTCTTGTTTCATTTTGAAAAGAAGGTAGGTAATATAAAAACTCATCGCAACCCTCTTTGAACTTTACTTACTGGGGGGGTTAAAGTTCAAAGAGGGTTGCGATGAGTCGTAAGTTTGCAAGCAAAGGCCGTCTTTGCTTGCAAACTTGCGATTTTTACAGCTCTTGTTTAAGAATCTGGACTAGAACTACGACACCATAATCACAATATAGCAGAATTTTAAGCCTCGTATATACGAGGTGAGTTTCACGACCTTCAGGAGGTAGTAATATCCAGCGCGAGTCCCCAGCACCCTAATTGCGTAACACGCGTTCAGTAACAATCCGCGGAAGAATTAAAATAAATTCTAATACATTGCTTCAGATGTTTGAAAAATTTGTTTGCTCGGCAACATAAATCACTCAATGAATGTGGATAAATTGTCATAATGAAAGAAATTGCCATTGTAAGTGTGTTACGCAATTAGCACCCCGCACCCCGCAAGAGTTTCGCCCACGTGTTCACGTGGACATTCTCACCTCGACAGTCGAGAAACTATCCTCGTGTAAACCGTCACACCTGTCAAAGATCGTCAAAGTTCCAAAACGCCAAAGCCCCGTATCGCCTATAGTTTGTGGTACAAACATGAGTCATGCAGTGCTGGATGGGCCTACGGAGCGTATAGCTGAGAGAGGAGGGTGACTGACTTTTTCTTGAGCGTGAAGAAGGAGCGCCGCTTGGGCTCGCTGTTGGCGGGCGCGGGCAGCGTGTGCGAGCGCGGCGCGGGCGCGGCGGCGCGCGCGCGCAGCCCGTCCAGCCAGCCCGCCATGTCCGCCTCGTCGTGCGCCTGCAGCAGGAACTCCGCGCCGCTGCTGAGTCTGCGGCACACGGCTCTTTTTAATGTTACATCATTAAAATAGTAACATCTATTTGTAACGAGGCGTAAGAACGTCGAAATCAAATTTGGCGCTACGCTTGGCGAGCGAGGTTGAATCTTACCTTTACGTATCTCTATATTTCTAGATTTTTCCCCGACAGGTTAGGTCAAGGTATACTTATAGTAAAACCACATTTAGCCAGTTATGTTAAAAGCCCGTGTTTGTATTGAAACGCGAGCGTATTACCATCAAATTTTTATGTATAACATTTTATTACTGTCACACAAACTCTAGCGTGAAGTTAAGATAATATGTAAAATTATAAGTAGGTACAAACACGGAACTCATACCTGAGACGGAAGACATGCTTCTTCTTGGTGTAGTTCGCGGCGACTTCAACGACGGCGCCGTTGAGGTCGAGTGGTGCCTCGCCGCGCCAGTGTGCCTCGGGCGACGACTTGTACGCCTTCTGGTCTTTGTAGAACGACATGCGACCGTCCTTAGCCACCACGTACACCTTGTCCCATGACCTGTACAGATTTTAAGAAGTTGTAAACTAACTAACTAACGTAACTTTCAACTTGCCCAAATATCGCTAGAGTTATGTTGTAATTAACTCCTATAGGAGATGAATTTTTCATAAGAATGCTTCCTTAGTGCTCGAACTATTGTGCAAAACTTCATCCTTCTAGACCCAGCGGTTTAGGCTGTGTGTTGTCTGTCAGTGAGTGAATTTAAGATTTTTGTTAAAAAGTGATGTATTCATACCTGTTGGAAGCTCGTTTGGCTGCGGACTCCCATTCGTGTTTGCGCACCAAGGTCCCCTCTACGCCCTCGTCCTCACTCGCGGGACTAGCGCCCTCTGTACACAACAATAACTTTCGTACACATGTTCTGACATAAATTGTCAAACTCGCATCATCAGATTAGCTGTTCTTTGAAAGAAAGGGACTCCTAACCGCAGAAATTAGCAAATAGTGTAATATCTTTAGGAATACCTCATTTCAAAAGCCCACTAATTGCGATAACGCACAACTTATAATCTAACATCTAATATTGCTCATATAAATTATTTTTGTTCTAAAGGTGATAGGTTTGATACGCAGGCGTCATGTCCGAACCTAACAATTTTGAATAAAAGCCACGCATAAAAAGTTGCTTTATTGGCTAAACTAGGAAAGTAAAACATGCGCGTAACAATCACAGCAGCACAAACAAAGCTCGTCGCGTAAACACATCATAAGGCGTAAACAGCGGGTGGACGGTCGTGGATGGACAGTTTAGAGTTGCCTACAGTAAAAAATATTTATTTAGATGGTTCTTCCTAAGATGACATTAGATGGCTTAAAATTTAAAATGGAAACTCCTGTGGTGAATATCAAAAAATCTTAAGCAAATAATTGGATTTAAAAAATTCTAAGTTGTAAATTGTCTCCACCACGTAAAGAGCAAACGAGGTGATCAATGCTCGAGCCCTCTCTGTATCAGAAGAGGTCTTTACCCTGCTGTGGGACATTATGCTGGTATGATTGGGAGCTGCTCAGGTTTCCTTCAATCACGACAATTCTTGTCACACATTTCATCCGAACTGGAGGTATTATTTTTTTAAGTTCTTCTTTATCAGCGTTGTGCACTTTTGTTGTGATGGATAAAAAAACCTAACCTGAAATCGAGAAAAAAAAATCAGCTGCTCCCTACATTTTGACGAGTTATGCGAACATAAATGTAGGGAACAGCAGATTTTTTTTCGTTATTTCAGTTTTGGTCCCATAGTAAAAGTTGTTCATAATGTGCTACGTGGTACAATGACCTCTTAAGAGGTTGCTGGTGTTTAACAAATAACCCTGTATAATATTTTCAAGTTTCGTATAAATTTTTGTCGAAACCCCTATAAGGGATTTGGCTTGTCCATCCATTACCGTCCCCTACCATGGATACCTTCATCGTCGCTATGATGAGTTCCGGCCAGCAGTTTCTTCGCCGTTTTCCATCGGAAACTCCTGAACGGCGACTTGCTTCGAGACCGCGACTTCACCTTACCGGAACTAGACGGCGTAGCTGGTGTGGAACTTGTTCCGGGTGCTGTACGTGCCAGAATGGGAATAGGCAGGGTACCAAGGAAAGTGCGACGTTACAACGAAAGGTTGTGTAAAGGAGGTTTGGTAGGTATAACGTTTTTTATCAAAAGGACAGGCCGCGCAATAAGGTGTTCGGGACGTGGGAGAAAAAACAAAAAAACAAAAATAATTCAAAGCAACATAAAACAAAATTGCGTCGCAGCAAAAACAAAAGCGTTTTCATGCGATATTGAAAACATTTTTCTCAAAACCTGACACTTAAGAGTAGTAGGTAAATAACAAAAACACAGATGTTACCATGCAGTTTAGGGTACACATACACTGTACATGTTAGAGTACCGTTTCGCCATTACTTGACAGCGGGTTAAGAGTTTCATTTACATTCATTAGTCCTGATTCAAATTTGAACTTAGTTTTGTCTCCATTTAAACTCGGACAGCAGTTCTTATGAAATTAATAATTGCTATTAGTAATTATTGTCAATTTGACTAAATTGTGCTAATTTTATTTTGGTATATATGTCAAAATAAAATACGCCACACAACCGTAAAACACAACGAATGTGCTGATTGATTTCTGCTTCTGGATAGGCTGTTTCACGTTTTAGTTTAGTTAGACCATGCCTGTGTTAATTTTAGTTTCAAATCTTTAAATTTCGTTGTTCATTAATCACAAAATTACATTCAAATTTGAACCATGCCACAATGACTATAACTTCTACGTTACCACTACAATACTCACTGGACAGGCGTGCAGGTTTGGCAGGCGTCTGCTTTGAGGTCGAGGGTCGGGGCAGGGAGTCGGTCTCGGTGACGGCTGGCGGGGTGGCGGCGAGGGCGGCGGGGGCGGGGGGTTCGGGACCGGGGGACTGCTCGCCCAGCTCTGCATGCGTACATTACATCTACGTGCTAGTTACGTCTACACTACGTGCTTACATGCTTACGTTACGTATTACTGCTACATGCTACGAACTATGTACATGGTTTTGTAATTTTATTGAAAATCATGAATCAATTCTCATAAAGAAAGCTAAAAAGTACTACAATGTTATATTACTTGAACCGAGAAAAGCTTTAGTTAAACTTAGGAATACTTTAGCAACCGCATTTAATAGTAACCCAAAGTGGGATACAAACGTACCCCAAACTAGAAAGTTTTTCGTGTCAAGGTTGAATGAAAAATATAATTTACATAACATTTACGAATGTTGCAATAAAATCCTTAAACACATGTACACAGCTGTAAATAAACATACATGCTACACATACGAGTTACCTATAACGCTACAGAAATTAAGTTTCCAAGTTATTTCATACTAATTAAAAGACAGGATAGTCGACATTCCAGTTAACATACCCTACCTAAATTCCCTGGATTTTCAATTTATTTTTTAAGTTTTTTTTTTCATGATGATAAAAAAGCATGTTATATCCCTTTTTTGAAGCAATCAATAATGGTAAACCATAGCCCCGTGGTTAAGTGATTAAAAGTGATGACTAGAAATTGTGCCCGTTATTAAAATAATTGAATATACTTACTTTTTATATCGTATAATATACATATATAAAGCTATAGACAAAGCTGATGCATAATATAGGAAGCAAAAGACAGTGAAGCCATATAAAGGTATACACAGTGTGTTACCTACCTTGTTGGAGTCAGCTCCATTTTGAACAAGAATACAGAAAGCATCGAACACGACTTAAAGGTATAATAATAATAAAATAGCTGGAAAGGAGTTTTCGGGCTAGCTTCCCCACTAGATAGTGTTCACGTGCCGAGATAACATTTGCAGTGCGACAAAACTTTGTCGTTACATTATCTCACACTGAAATGAGATAAATGTGACTATGTTTACGACAGAATTTTGTCGCGTTGCGTTTACCCTGGGCAGTCATATTCACTGTTCAATGTTCTAATCTCATTTATTGTTTTTTTTTTTCGTTTGAATATTTTTCTAAACACTCGTATTTAAAAACAAAATATGCATTTTTTTTTATTAAAGTTGAAAGTTTAGAAGTGCATATCGATCATCGAAAGTTTTCGGCATATTGTAGTTTCAGTTTTAATATACGAGAGTGTTTAGATATCATACGTTTTGGAAGACACAACCACCAGACTAGCAGGGATTCTATATGAAATGACAACTCCACATTATAATGAAACAGAGATAGTACAGACATGAGAGACAGAGTATCAAACCATCACCGTGATTAGCAGTATGACGTCACAATATAGAGTATAATGAAATATATACGGTTATAATTCAAAAATAAGTAATATATTCTAAAAATATGATGAAAGTAAGACATTAAAACATCGGGATATAAAACAATATGAAAATTTGTGAAGACTTCGTAAGAAAAAAAAAACAAAAGGTTTTAAACCCCGACCGATGATTGAAATGAATCAATGATAATAGTATTCTGTGTGATGATGAGTTGACAGAAAGAAAACCATCACCTTAAAACGAGATCGTGTAATGTGAAGAATAAATTGAAATCGTGCAATAAAAGAAAACTGTGCTAGAACCCCAACTACGGTTTACGTAAAAATAACCTACAAAAATTAAACCTACACGAAAGAAAATTCCTTAATACGTACAATAAAAGCTTTCAAGCTAATAAACAAAATTAATCACAGTTAATTAACTAACTCCCCAAGTGTTCTAACTATTACGAGCGCAGTGTAACCCGACAGAAATGCAGAGTACACCCATTTTAAACTACCGTAGAAGCTCATGCCAACAGCCGGGTATATTTTTACATCGGTAGGTTTATAATAAGCGCTCTTATTACCTGGCTGGGAATGCGGTCGCTCTTGGGCCTTCTCAGCCGCTTTAGTGGATGTTCTCCTTACGACTACGCGAGTGCATGTGTGGACAACACATCGGTAAGTAACGGCCCTTTGTCACACGCGATATTCCATCGACTAACAAAACCAGCACCCTAATTACGCAACACACATGGAAATTGCTGACCCATTGCTTCATATGTTTGAAAAATTCGTCTGCTTGACAACGTAAAAGACGCAATGAATGTTGTTGAACTGTCAAAATGAAAGGCATTGCCATTTAAATGTGTTACGCAAGTACCCCGCGGGTCTTGTCTATCGTTTCGATATCCAAACCGATAGTTAACTTTGTTGTTTGAGTCGGTTTTGTTAGTCGACTGAATAAGCGAATAAAAAGGGCATAAAGTAATTCACACGTAAAGCGGCAAGCATTGCCGTAAGCCTTCTTAGGCTGTAGTGCGAAATGTGCTTAGTATCTTTATACTTAAAGTCAAAATTCCTACACTTTCTTTCAAATAAAAGTATACTTTATCAAAATTTCTAATTGTAAGTGTTATTGCATATGCAAGCAGCATTCACCGTTATGGTGAAAGTTAGTGGAAGTTCCAAATATCGTTCTTTACTGGATAGTTGACATTTTGATTCGACAGTGCTAGAAGAAGACATTACACATGCGTGCTTACATTGCAATCCGTGAAACGAAGTGATGTTAATCTTTTAGAATGGAAATGTTCTTTTCTGTGTTTTTGACTAGGTAGTCATATATTTCTTTTGCTTTTATTACTTGGAAATAAAAACCTAACGTAACTTTTTCGAAGCTAAACTAAACTAATTGTCAAGTTAAAGTAGAAATCAAAATTTCGTCTCTTTTGGACTAACAATATGGTACTGTAAAAGTTCGATCAATGGCCAAATCAAGGTCCATCAGTCAAAAATACTGAATTTTAAAAATTTGACAAAACTCAAGTATATTAACACTAGCAAAACATGTAAATTTCTACGATTAAGTAAAGCCTAATTTACACGGTGTGGTTTATTTGACTATGGGATACCATAAGTTGAAGTCATTTGTTGCTTCAATTTTAGATTATGCCACAGGCCAGAAACTGGGATCGTGTGAATGGGACTTTGTTTATTGATCGTGCTTTCACAATACCAAACTCAATCACTAGATCAAGTCCATCACTTCGACTAGCCAATGTTCAATTTATGAACACCTAACCTAATTTCTCATGTATTCATCTGTCCGTATAGTTATAACAGAGACACATACCCTGCGGCTGCTGGTCCTGCGGCGTGTGCGCGCGGTCCACCGCGTCCTGCGCGGCGGCCGCGGCGGCGGCGGCCTCGGCGGCCTCGCGCTCGCGCTGTTCGCGTTCCGCGGCCTCGGCGGCCTCTTGCCTTCGCTTCCTCTCTTTCACTTCGAACTGTAATGGTGGAAACAGTTAGTATATGAAGCAGATAGGCTACAGGTTGGCCGTGAATATAGCACGTATCTAGTTTTAGAGTGCGTGAGTTTCCTAAAACTCGATGTGAAATATTATACGGCCGTGTACTGTAATGTTGGTATAGTTAGTTGGTTCGTGCTCGGCTTTAGTTTGTAGCGAGGATATTGCAACGTCGTTTTTCCTGTATTTTTTACCTATACTTACCACATTTAGAAATCACAATATACTACGTCTTTTTTAATTAAGTTATTCATTCATTATATCAGCTTACAGCAGAACATAAAATATTGATTTTAAGAAATCATTGTTGTTGTTGTTGTTAGATAAGTTTGTAGAAGTCAGATAGGCAATCGGTCCATATCAAATACTGGTATTCAGCTGCATCCAGTTAGACTGGAAGCCACCCCAACATAGTTGAGAAAAGGCTTGGCAGATGATGATGATGATTGTTGTTGCTATCAGATACCGATGCCGACTCCCATGAAGTAAATGAAGTTTCACCAATTTATTTAAAAACATAAAGGGTTATGTTTCGTAATTATTGCAAAGTAATCAGACAATACCACCAATCTACAAAGGAAAAATCAAGCAAATAGGTTTTCATGCGTAAGTTTTTTGTGATCCATGCCGCCAGCCTTCAAGCATAAGTACATGCAATACACCAAACACCACACTTACACTATCCAAGTAGTTATAGTACCATGCACCTTCAGGGAACAAGAGGTTACGGGTCTGGGATAGAAGGAGGAGGGACGAACTCAAAGGTATACTCTTCACCTCTTTACCAAGGTCGTTGATAGCCTTCGAACTACTACTACTCGTCAAACCGGGCAGGGACAATACAGCAACTTCACCCTTAATGTCAGTGTCTAAAGGCTTAACTTTCTTTGACCATTTCTTAATAAACCGTTTTAAGCTAGATTTTGAAGAACTATTACTTTTATGTCTTAGTAAAGATACGTTGGGATAAACGTTTTGATATGATAATCGTTCCCATAATATTAAGTCTACACAAGCTAAATATTCGTTGGCTTTTTCAACTTGGTCGGGAAATTCAAAGAAAACTGAGCTGTATATTTCCGGTGACATCATCGGCGACGTCGGAGGAGAGCATGGCGCGGAGCTAGTCTCTGATATCGTCGACAGACTGTTGTGATTATTTGACATAGACACGGACCATAAATAAGAATCATTTTTCCTTTGATTATTCGCGTAGTTTATACTTAGAACACGAGCTTTAATTTTCTCTGGTATTTGAAATTTGTTGCTGTCCGTTATGATTTCTTCGACTATTTCACTGACAGGTCGTTCGTGCTTGTCTATGGTAACTGTAAGGGGTTCGTTGGAGCGGATGGTGGGAGGGGGTTCGTAGGTAAAGTCTGATTCGTCACATTTATCCCAAGGCTGTGCACAAGGCCACATTGAAGACTCACGCTGTTCAAGCTAGTTGTGAATGAGAAAAAATAAATTAGAAGAGTGAACCATACACCAAACAAAATAACAAAGCGTGCAAGTTAATTATTAAGTATTTTATGAGATTTAATAGTCGGTAGTAGTTCTGTTTTTCTCGATGAAGTTTAATAGTCAGTCGGTTAACTCGTAGTAAGTCAGTGATCTTTCTTATCATGCAAATTAAAAGTGCAAATTAGGTTTATAACTACATTACTAGAAATTCTAACTACGTGCTATACAAATTATATTTATTACTAAGGATATTTTTAATGTCATGCTGATTTCGAGACCCACGAAGGTTAGCCTCCTCCGTTTCCACCATTAATATAATAAACATTAAAAAACTGAAAAACGGTGAACAAAATGGTAAAAAAGCCTTCAGTTCAATATAAACCTCACTGATTTTGTCTAATACGCTACCAAAACCATCCTACATTGATACAGTGCGACATATTCATCAATACATACGGTAGTAAGCCTTTGCAGTGCTGAGAATCTGTCCTCCTGTGCGGCGGCCGACTTCTCGAAGGCCTCGTGTTTCTTGATGAGCGACTCCACCTCGTCGATGGTGTGGCCCAGCTCTTGGGACATGAGGTACGGCTCCTGGGCTATCAGCCATGCTTCGGCAACAGCCGCGTCGCGGGCGAATTGGTATACTTCCAGGACTGAAAGAATATTTTGATATTAGACAAATGACTAGCAAAAAGTGAGTGATTATGGGTGTGTTAGTTTAAGTTTTAAACTAACACAAAGATCCTCTTAGCGTCTACGCATATGGTAGCCAGTTTGCTATGTTTGGGTTAATATAATAATGTTTTTGTACAGTCACGAAAATGTGCTGATTTGATTTTGGTTAGGGATCGGCACACTACGTAAACGTGCTTCTTTTTATAACACTGATTAAGAATGGAACATTTGATTTGAACATTTGGACATTTTATATTGATAGTCAATTTGTTATAGGATCTGTTTACCTGACTACATATAATCGCAAAAATTATTGAAATTGAATGGTACCTTAATATACAGGAATATTTTTTAAGCAATGCGCAAAAAAATTTTTGGTGGTTCAGTATCAGTAATAGAACACATTTCCATTATTTGTTCAAAACTTTTTTATATTTTTTTATCCGACTTTAAATCAGCAAAATATGGACACTATCTATTCGTAATAATATCAATGAACGCGGGCGCCGTGCGGCTTACGAGTGATGTTGCAGAGGGGGTGAAGCCCCGTTCCGGGCGGCAGGGTGGCGCCAGGCGGCGGCGGCCGGCGGGCGCTCGACAGTCTGCATGCGCTTGCGCTGAAGTTACGTCGCGTCTAGTCGCTTTCCCGCGCAGTGCGCAACCCGCGCGTACTCGTGTGTCGTACTTACGATGTCGGATTTTAGTAACCGCGAGTTCTATGTGATGGTGCGGGTCTATTTATTATGTGGTTAAAGCCTACGAAAGGACCATTTTAGCAGCCACTCAGAGGCTGCTTGATCACGGTCAGTTCAGGACCCCAAATCACGCACTAGGGTCTGGCAGACCTCGACTGGCGGTAAATGTAAGTATCAAGTTTTTAAAAGTGCCTTAATTTAATTGATTATAATGCGTTATTTTCTGCATTTTGATGGTCCTAAGCCCATGAAAGTATGAAGGAAAAATTGGAATTACTCTTCAAATAACTTCAGATCACGGCCTAATCTTAAAAAAGTCTAATTCGAACCTGATAAAATCAGCGATCAGTACATTGTATGTAACCCACGTAAATATCTATCTACCCACGCCTATGCACGAAAAACTTCCGAGCGCTGCCGCGCCGGGCGGCGCGTAGTGGCCAGAAAATCAATTTCAAAATAGACATCTTTCGTTAGCGATTACTTTATTTTTTTGTACTAAGACTTATCAAAATAAAAAATAGGTGTTTAATAAAACTCATTTAAGTTTAATTTGTCAAAGTTTCCGCACTGAATAAAAATTATTCCTGTATAATAGCCATTTACCATAACACAAGCATTAGGTTGCTTAGCTTGGGACTAGATGGCGCTGTGTGAAATTTCCAGGGATATTATTATTATTTTTCAATCTATAAAAAATAGGAATCGATGCTGTTAGTTGTGATTTCATTTATATGCTGACATAATATACTTACTAAGTTGGAGGTTCTCCCAGCGTTCTTCCCAGCGACGTAGCAACGCATTGCGCTGATTGGTGAGCTGCAGAAGCTTCTCCTTGATATCAGAGGATGCGTAGTGCTGTCTCGCTAATAGTTCGCGTCCGAGGGAGATGCAAGCTGAGAAGTTATCCTCGCGAGTGTCGATTTCGGCCTTTAGAGACTGGTGGTTGTTCATTAGGAGCTCTACGCCGCTGACGTCACTGTGGAAGTAATGGCCAATTAGAATGGATGAATTCTAGGAAGGAACAGGTTTTCTGGCTCATATTAGGTATATCTAGCTAATTATTAGAATAATTATGTAAAAAAAATGTGAATTTGAAGAATAAATTGCAAGATTTAGTTGTCAAAAAATATCGAGCTTTGATCGTCGACTACGAACAGCAGAAAGGACCTCGAAAGTTAACAAGGAAGGCTGGACGTTTCAGTGAAATAAAGCCGGAGTACGTACCGCGGCTTCTCCCCGGTGTTCATCTGGCGCACCACGTCGTCCATCCACACGCTGAGCGTGCGCACCTGGTTGAGGAAGCGGTACAGGTGGTCGGCGTCCTCCAGCTTGGCCGCGCGCGCGCCGCACGCCGCCGCCAGCGCGGCCCAGGCGGCGCGCACCTCGGCCTCGCGCCGCGTGATCTCGGCCGCCTTCTCGCCCGCGTACATGGCGCCCAGGCGCCCGCACTCGCTGCGGATGGCTTCCACCTGACACGGGCAGGGTTTCAGTCACACCACATACTACATGAAGCTCGGTACACTCTACATAGGGGTTTCGCTGGGTGCAACGAGGTGCCCCGAATATCCGGAGGCGTAGGTGTACGAATGAATGCGTACGTGATGGTATGGTAAGGAATGACATCAAGAAGGTCAACCTAAGATCGACAACCGTCCGCTGCTTAATTAGACTTTCCTATGACTGTCTTAATAAATTATGGCCTCCAGCCAGGGCATAAATCTTATTAACTAATGGTAAAAACTAGATTTTTGCTCTTAATATCTCGATCACGCTCGACTTAAAACGCCATATCTGGATGGGTTCTTATGTTTCACCAACTCAGAATAGGATAAATTTCCTGAAAATAATTTAGCAGCATCGCATACAAATTCGGTTTTCATTAATAAAAGCTTGTAAAACCGCCTGGGTCATGTCTGTTTACCTGTTGGTGCAGCGTGCTGAGGTCCTGCATGAAGTTGTGGTGTTTCCTCTGCAGCGCGCCCACACTGATGGCATCGCGCCCGAGCTCGTCGCTGACGCCGCGCGCCTTCTCGTTGACGCGCTGAAGTGTGTCCTTGCAGTCGTGGAAGTACTTGTGCAGCTCGCGGGATGCCGCTAGCATCTGAAGAGGGACGTAGCGTTAGCACGATTAAGAAAGACCGACAGATAAAGATTATAGTGACGTAAAATGTAGCATATTTTGAGAACAATATAAATATTCGCTGTAAAGAATAGAAAAAAAATTTGCCAAGACTAACGATAGTTGTGGTCATAAAACGTCAGAGTAGAACATAACGTGTTATGTAAGCGACTGTCACGAAAGTTGGCGATTAGCGACTAGTATAAAAATCTAATAAAATGTTTTTTTTTTCACAATTCTAGCACTAGGAACTATTATCTGACCTGTGTCCTGGTCTCAATGAGCTCCAGCAGGTCCTGCCAGGTCTCCTTGAGTCCCTCCTTCCATTGCGCGATGGTGGCGTTGTCAGAGTGTCCCATAGCGATCATCTGGTCGGCGATACGTTCTGCGGTCGCCACGCGTTCTGAACCAACTGCTTGTGTTTCGCGGGCGAACTCCTTGAAGCGCTCCCATAGAAGCTGTAATGAAGGATAATGTTGTCAGTTGCTAGTATGCAAAGAAAGAGCTTTTTTATGAGGCTTTGAATACTGACACTAATATTTTTCAACTATCAATTTGCTATGCTTCTAAGAATTTCCAACTGCAACGAATTTCACATTTTCATTACGGTATGTTAAAAACTGCGAAAGTTGCCATCGCACAAACAAGCTCTAAAATCGCAGAAGTTTTACATCCGGTAAAAATAGTCGTATCCAAAAAAGACTATTCTAATGTTCGTTCAGTATTCGCAGTCATTTAGTATCAGGTGAACTCTTTTTAGCTTTATCCTAATTTAAACCAATTTTTCCCCAGTTGCACCTTTAAATAAATAGCATAAGACACTCACAGTAACGTGATCGTAGTCCTGTCCCAACTCTTGCGAGCTAGCGACCAGCTCCCTCTCGGTGATCCATTGCTCAAGATCATCGACCTCGCGCGACAGTTGGAACAAGCGCAGCGCCTCGTCGAGCTTGGCGCGACGCTCGCCCGCCAAGTCCTTCAGACCAGCGTACAGTTTGTCCACTTGGGATTGTTTTACAGAGATTTGTTCGCTGTAGAATGAAAACAGAATAAAAAAAAACTTGAGAGGTGTCACACCCGGATGGAACGAAGTTCAAAGAGAGAGAGACAGACAGAGAAACACGCGCACGCCGCACGGCTTACAACTATAGCAAAAAGTGTCGTTCCAACTTTTGGTCTTAATTTTTTCCGTCTAGCCTCCTTTCGCAACGCGCGATGAGGAACTTCGTTCCAAAACACAATGTTACAGGATTGTTATGATGATGCTTAGAGGAACGCTATATCCAAAAGTATTTTTCGAATGAGATAATGATGATACGATTTCATGATTCTTTACGATTCTACTACTGCAGACGTGGGGGCTAATGGCTGATTCAGCAAACGGTTATCGGATTGCTGTATTTTAGGGCCTAAAAATATTAATATATATTTTGCGATATTTTTGTCATCGACACGCTAAATAGAAGAAGATACTCTACTATTAATGTCAAATGAAATGCACATATTGCAGTGCCTACATAACTGGCATAGAAGTTCGATATAGCAGCCTACCAGAAGGCACATGAGTGATTAGAGGGGCAATTCTCGTAATTTTAAGAACGCGCGAACGTTCACATTCTGATCTCAGTCTCAATCTGTCAAAAATACCTCTAATTTCCCTAAGTTTTTGACTGACATTGATTGTCGGTTAGATGAGACTGCGACTAAAGTTGTCAAAAAATAAAAGGCCCGTTTTGACATTTGAGAATGCGTTTTTGACACCTGTCAGTTTCATACAAACGAATACGTGCTTTGCGAATTTGATCTTTATTAATACTAGAACTGTCAATGTCAAAACGGGCCTTTTATTTTTTGACAACTTTAGATTTTGAACGTTTTTAATTACGGGAATTGGCCTTCTGTAATATGTTTCTATAACTGGATTTATAGCACAATCTGTTCTTTATTCAGGTCCATAATGAGGACGATGATCAGTAAGATGTCTCTTGCCTATCATAACCTCTGTAGTTTGTATAGCCTGATACCGATCCATACTAATATTATAAATTCGGAAGCAACTCTGAAGTAAGTCTGAATGTATCCTTTTCAGCTAAAACCGCCTAAACCACTGAACGGATTTCATTAAAAAAATGTCAAGGATTTAAAGGTATGAGGAACAGGGTGTAAAGTTCACTCATACTCTATAGAAAAGGGGGGATCCTTCGACCAGACGGGTGTTGTGTCTGGCAGGCAATTGCCCAACGACTGATATCGGAAAGTTTGTATGTATGCTAATTGCGCGGTAAACTCTGCTTGCGAAATGCAGGATTTGCGTGACGTCAGTATGACGTGTTGTTCGCATGTGGAGTTGTAAATACCGCTACAAGGAGATAGATGGCATCCTGAGGAAAGGATAGGCTACTTTTTGTCCAGGTAGCAAGTTACCGTGGAATACCCCGAAAACGCGGGCCGAAGCTAGTGAAGTTATAGATTACCTGAGCGGATGTTCATCAGCAGTAAGATGTCGAACAGTCTCTCCCAACTGCCTGATAGTGTGCGCGTAATCATCGACCGCCTGCTCCAGTATCTCATGTTTCTTCATGAGGTTCTGCGCAGAGATCTCATCCTTTCCCCTGTCTTCTACCATCATGTACAGTTCCTGTTCACTCATCCAGGCCTCAGCTTCGTTCGCGTCGAATAGGTACTGTTGTGCCTTCTCCCATTGGGACAGTTTGCTCTTGCGTTCGTCGATGGCATCTGTGGAATATAATTGCTGTTGTAATGCCGAGATTTGCCATTGGAATATCTCGATACGTGACTTCAATAGTCCTAAGAGGTAAAGTTTTTGCGAGTGTTACGTCTGAAAATACAGATCTGATTATAAAAATCTTTCACTGAAACAGACATATGTTGTCATTTGTGCAGAATGGTCAAGAGATTGCGAACTGCTAATATAAAAATCATAGAATTTCTAAAATTCACAATGAATGTGCTTAATATGGAAGGAATGATGGGGGGCTATGGAGAAATGCACTTGCACGCTTCGTGAGCGTACCGTGATCCATCGCCACTCGTTCGATGTCCACCGCGCACCGGATGGATGGAAAGCAACACATGAAGTGATTTTTTGCTCCGTTGGTGTAATTGCGGTATGGCGTTCCAGTGTGAGGATAAATAAATAATAAATAAATAAATATTAATATTGCAATCTTACAAAAAAAGAAACGAAAATGTAAATAAAACTCACCCTTCAGTTCTCGCCACCTCGCGGTAAGTTCCTCGATGAGCTGCTTGAACTCGGGCGTGGCGTCATGTCCCTCATCAATCAGCTTCTGTCCATTAGAGATCACAGTCAGGATCCTTGGCTCATGGTTGTCGGTCTCCGTCTTCAGTGACTGGTTCTTCTTCTGAAGCATCTGCACGTTGAACAGAGAGTTGCCGTAGTCTGTGCTTGTTGCTAACGGCATCTTTTCGTGAACCCATAGTTTTTCATCCTCAACGTCGCGACGGAATTGGAAGGCTTCCTTCTTCTTCGCCAAGTGACGCTGCCTATCCAACAACGGAGCCTTCAACTGTTCGAATCGTTGTTCCACAGACTTCTTTTTCTCCTTAATCTCGTCCATCTTGTCAGGTACAGTCTTCTGCAAGTATTCAGCCTGAGTCTCCAGTTCGGTGACTTGCTTGGCTTTCACGGCCATCTGTGTCTCGATCATCTGCTGCTTCTGCATGAGAATGTTCACAGATGCCAGATCAGTGCCGGTGTCGGTGTTTTCGATTTGTTTCTCGAGTTCGTTCATCCATGAGTCGATATCGTCGCAGGTCTGGTGTAGAAGAACCTCTCGGTTGGCGTCAAACAGACGTTCGCCCTTATCCTTTGTTGTGGTTTGCAAGTTTTCGAACTGGTCTTGGAGTTCTGTCATCTTCGGGGAGATGACTTCGACGAATTCTGGCTTCTGCTTCATGAGCTCCTCAGCGGCGTTCTGTACGGCGAAGAGGCGCTCCTTGTTAGCCGCGATTTCGGCTTCGAAAGCTTGATGGCGGGTCCACTTGGAGTGGATTGTTTTGGCGGAGCGGTATGTATCATCCTGCGCGGTGACGTTCTTTTCTTGTACCCATTCGCCGAGTTCGTCGCAGTCTTGCAAGAACTGGTGGAGTTGTAGTTGGTCTTGCAGTTTCTCCATTTGTTGGAGAGCCTTTTCGCGGTTGGCGTTGCGTCGTGCGTCGATGTTCTCCGCCTTGCGCTGTATCTTGTCGGCGTCGAAGTGCCTCTCCTCGACCAGTCTGTTGGCGAACTGTACGACGGAGTTGATCTTGTCGTCGTTGGCTTCCATGGTGGTAAGGAAGGCTTCGTGTTCCTTGATCATGTTCTCGGCTTGTTCCAAGTTGGTCGGAGGCTCGGTCTTGCCTATCCTGTAAACGATATTCCTTGTTTATTATTGACACCAACGAATGTAGAGTGCCACAAGGATCTTTTGGCGCTTGAATGACGTGGCAGGGTGGCGCTGTGGTTAAACATTTGTGAAAGCGTTTTGTGAAATGTATTGAAAAAACAAGATGGCGCCGTTAGTTCCGACTTTGGCCACGCGCCTAAAGAACCTAAGCCTAAAGAGCGTTATGTTTTTTATGTCACAAGAGTTTCTCATCTTGTTTCTTCAAATCAAGATTGTTATTTTGATTATTATTATTTTTTCAGTAATTTTCACTACATAATGGCTTGTATTATGCTATACCTGTGCTCCTGGTGCGACAGCAGTACTTCAGCCTGCCTGGCATCCCTCTGCAACAGCTGCAGCTCGAGGCTCTGTGTAAGCAGCTGTTGTCTGTTCTCCCACATCTGCTGTAACTCGGCCCAGCCTTCGCGAAGAGCCTTTAGACGCTCGCGCAAGAACATGTACTGCGGATCGTCTTGTGTTGAAGGCTCCTGTTGGAATGGTAAAGGAAATTATGTAAATGGAAAAACAGTGTGTAGGCAGGGTAACATGAAGATCTTGCTCCCACTGTGCTAACGCCCCTGTCGTTTATATATCGCCAATATCCTGTTAAACTTATAGCAGTCATACTGGTGTAAAAATATGACTTTGTGATAACACTGGTCTCCGTGTCTGGATCGAAAATTTTAGACGGACAATAGAATGTATTCCAAGTACAAAATTTTCGATCTAGATATTGGCAGTTGGCAGTCATTTTTCACGGTCTGGGGCTATATTTTGACGTACATCATTATCACTTCGTGAAAGGCCATCTCTTATCCACATGAGAACAATACCAGTTCCGCTTTACCACTTCATAATACAGCCCTTAATAATGTTGAAACTTACGGCAGTGATCTTCTCTCCATACTCCATCATCTTGGCATACTCGTCCTTGTAGTTGTCGATCTCCTCCTTGATGGTCTGGTGCTGAGACAACAGCTTCTCGGCCTCCGCCAAGTTTGAAGGCGTGTCTGTTATGGAAAGAGTTGTATGTTAACTATACAAGTATTTTTAACACCAGATATGTTGCATTGTCTTCATTATAACTGTTCGTGAACTAATCTATTTAAGTTACTCTAGATTGTAAATTTCGTAAAAGCGAGGAATCGTCATTTTTTATTTGTTCTAGAATAGCGTTCTAGAATATGGGCCTAAGATTCTAAGGGAATAAATTTATCAAACTATCGGAATTCTTTGAATATGTATGAACATCCTATTTACCGTGTTTCTAGCAAATTAATAACGATAGTAATTATTTTAAAATTCTCTTAGAAATAAATGGCGGTATTCTTCATTTGTTGACCTGCTGAGGTTTTTGCATACTTATGACAATGTTACTTACCCTCTGAAGCAACATCGGTCTGTGTCTTGGTGAGCCATGCCTGGAAGTGGTCCACGGAACGCAAGAAGCGGTGCAAGTCGCCCGCCTCTTCCAGCTTGGCATCGCGCTCTTTGAGCTGTGGGAAATTGTATGATTAGTAAATAGTACGTTATAATGACTTAGATTATATGTTTGATCAGGCTGACAAGAGTAGTCAGACTTTTGAGTCATCGAAAATGTGACTTCCTTTCTAGAAGATACTAAGTTTATGGAGTGAAGTACAAAGTTTATGCGATGATGCGGTATTATCGCTTATCAGCAAGTGGTTAAATAGAAAGATCTTTTGTTAGAAATCCATTTAGTAAATACTTTTTAAGTGTATTCAAAGTTTTCTGGGAGTGTTTAAAAAAATTAGATATTTGCGCAAAAATTGTTTTGTTTTTTTAACGACCATTACGTTGTATGCATAATGTCGAGTCGATACAAATTGCTTTATACAAGGCTGCCACGGATGACGATCGCATACGAGTACATACCATCTGCGTGAGCTGGTCCCAGTTGTCGGTGATGGTGGCGACGCGCTCGCGGATGAGCTGCGCGTCGTCGGGGTGCTCGCCCTCGATGGCGCTGGCCTCGCCCTCCAGCGACGCGATGCGCGCCTGGATGGCGGCCAGGTCGCGCTCCATGCCCGACAGGCGGCGCTGCAGGGTCATCACGCCTGCGGACACGAGCGGCCGGATGCATAAGTGCTACTATTTGAGATGCTGCGTCAGCGAACAGTATTCGCGTTACTGAATTTCGAGCAAAACAAATTGAAGAAGAAGAAGATTTGAGATGTTAGAGTGCATCAGCATTCACGCGTAACGATTAATAATAAATCGTTTCCCGAAACTTCAAGGACGGGGGAATATTTTTAAAATCTTTTCGTTTTTTACTTTTTGGAACGAATTTTCTCCTGGCGGTCTGCGATGGTAAGGTCTCGGTTATTCCCTAACACACGTTACTTTTTAGTTGTATTATAATTAGACGGCCAAACGGGTCTTGGTGTGGAAAACCATGAAGATGAAATTACGACTATTTTTTACCTATTGACATCACTTCACTTTGAAATAAAATAACGAAAATAATTATTGAAAAACATCGTAGAACTATACAATAAATTAAACAAACAACCGCGAGCTGCATTAATCTCCGTAAGAATGTTGATACATTAGTTATTTTTATTGACTTTGTAACCGCATCATCTAGGAAACCAAAGACAACGCGTCCATTATGATCGTATTACATGACTATTGTCGCACCTTACTTATGTTTTATAATTACTATTATGGAAATATCGATGCTAATGTGATGTTCAGAATATAATATGGTAGTCATAGCATTGATAATAACTGTCCTGTATGGTGCGTTAAAACATTTGGGTATTTTTGATACATTCCCAAATATTGAATTAACAATCTGTTTCATGACTATTCAATGAAAAACACTGTGTTTGCAGACTTGCACACACGAAGTAGGTGGCGGTCAATCCTACTAATATTATAAACGCGAAAGTTTGTGAGTATGGATGGATGGATATTTGTTACTCTTTCACGCAAACGCTCCTGCACGGATTTGGATTAAACTTGGCACACATATCGTTTATAACCAGGATTAACACATAGGATACTTTTTATCCCGATATTCGCACGGGATCGAAACTTATGTGGGTGAAACCGCGGGGCGCTGCTAGTCCAAACTAATATTATAAATGCGAAAGTAACTCTGTCTGTCTGTCTGTCTTTGCTTCACGCCTAAACTACTGAACCAATTTGTGTGAAATTTGGTACAGACATAGTTTGGAACTTGAGAATGGACATAGGATAGTTTTTATTACAAAAAATAAAAAATAAAATAAAAAATAAAATTTATTCCGGACATACACGCCATCTATTGGTCAAGAGTCGGTGTCATCTATTGGTGAAGTCACTATTCCACGCGAACGAAGTCGCGGGCAAAAGCTAGTCTTTTATAAATAAAGGACGCATTTCTTCGGCTTTTTTCCTTATAATAACAGAACATTATTATTATAAGCTCACCGTTGAGGTCCATCTCCAAGTTGTCGGTCTGTTGCAGGATCCTCTTCTTGTCCTCGATCCAGGATACAGTCTCGCGGCACTCGATGTGGAATGTCTGCACTCCCTGGGCTGACTTCAGATCGTCCTTCTTTGATTCAGCCTGGGTTGAATAATATGGAGGTTAATTTTTATTGTTATAGAGAAGCAACAACAAGCTTTCCTGGTGAGTTCATAATCGCGTAAAAAAACAGCTATTCCACTGTGAACATAAATGTAGGGAACAGCTGATTTTTTTTTCACGTATTCTGGTTTGCTTCCATAGTAAAAGTTGTTCATAATGATGAGTACAACGACCCCTTAAAAGGATGCCCATGAATTTAATTTCACCCTGTATATTAGTTCCATTCGAACGGGACCAGCACCCTAATTGCGTAACACACGATCAATCGGAATCGGTTTCATTTTGACAGTTCAACAACATTCATTGCGTTATTTACGTGTTGAGCAGACAAATTTTTCGAACTTATGAAGCAATGAATTAGCAATTTGGTTCAAAATTATTCAGATTCCGATTGATCGTGTGTTACGCAATTAGGATGCAGTTTAAATTATGGATAAGTTTGGATTATCTAACCCGGAAGACAACTTTAATTATTTTGTAGGTTTGCTGGAATAAACTTATACATTCTCTCACTCTAGAGTGGAGACGATGAATCACAGCGGTATGGATCTAAAAAGGCTGTGACAGACTGGATGCCGAGGGCCGAGAACTTAGCACAACTTGGAAGTAGCCCATGTTCAGCTATGAGCTGCTATACGCCGAGTAGCTTGACAGACAGCCGTACCTTCTCCCTGAGCTCGCTCCAGGCCCCGTTGAGCGCGGCCTGGCGCTCCTGGATGCGCGCCGCCTGCGGGTGCTCCACGTGGATGAGCTGGCGCGCCAGCTGGTTCACCACGGCCACGCGCGACGCGTTGGCGTTCATCTCCTTGTCGAAACCATCGTATCTGTGGGGAAAAGGAAATATTTTAATGACGTTCCGAAAGAACGAGTTCTATGAAGCGATACTAGACAGGATTAGACCGCTTTACACCATTACTTGAGTGTGTCGATACTTAAAATTAGGAAATTGCGAACTTCACAAAGTGTACCTACTGATAACCTGGTGGGTCACAGGAATCTTCTAAATATTAAATACAGGGCAGTTTAGCATAACGATGCATAGAAGACGCCTATGCACCGGCAGGGGGACATCTTTCGTTAAAATTATGATGATCATGAAAAATATTACTAACCTGTGCTTCATAATCTCCACATCATCGATATCCTTGGGCGGCAGCATTGTATCTAACATCCTGTCCTTCTCCGCGATCCATTGGTCTGCAGCATCGGCCTCGGCCAGTAACTTGAACAGTGACAAGGCGTCCAACAGACGTTGCTTGCGCAGACGCGCCAGCTCGGCGAGCTCGCCGTGACGCGCGTCGATAGCGGCGAGGCGGTCGCGGACTTCGACGCTGTTGGCGTCTGAGGGACTTAGTTCTTGAGCCTGAGAGGATAAAATGGAACGATTACTATCGACATTTTAAATGTCGATGTGGAAGTAAAATAGTCAATATTAGATGTAGACTTCTTAAAAGACAAGGACCTAAAGGACCTCTTAATGATTCCTTCCAAACTTCTATAGTCTCTTACTACATACATGAATTTCAATTTAAATAAATAATGGTTATGCAATTATTGCGTACCTGTTGTTTGAGCTGCTGAATGACGTTGGCGTAGTTCTTAAGTTCGTCGGTGACGTCCTTGTGTTTCTTCAGCAGACTCTGTACTTGAGCCTCGTCCACGCCGGTGTCCTCGGATGATACCAACCTACACAACATAGATAAATATATCACACTTGCATTTACAAAAGGTAGGCAGTGTACAGTACACCTCCGTTTCGCTAGTTGTAAGTCTCATGTAATAGGAGCGAATAGACATATTCAAAAAAAATACAGGCGCTATTGATTATTATCCTCGATGCGTCACGCAAATTAATGCATGTTCTATGTTACGGGTTTGGTTTCCACAACTTAGTCCTCCAAGTAGACCACTGTGCGTGGGCCATTGCGGCTGTCGGTGGTTATTCCAAATGCGAATTAATGCAATTATAGCATCAATAAGAAAACCATTTAGAAAACAGCTAACTCAAAATGCCCCAACCCACTGCACCAGCACATGTGGTTTTTTTTTATTTTTTTTATTGACAATGTGCTCACTCTTGACCTCAATCCAGCCCAGAGGCAGGGATGAGATCTACGGTGGAACGAGCTTGCCCAGAAGAAGCCTATTCACTCTCGCCTTGAAGAGATTCGGGTTGTATGAACTCGGGAATGCAGACGCAGGCAGAGTTTTTTTTCAGTTTTCGTAACCTATGAAGGTTACTATTGATAAAAAAGCTAAAGCTATTTAAATTGCCAGCTCTCATACTTCAGACTACTCAATAGCTACATCTGCAGAGCTTTTATGATCTCCAAACCACCTACAAAGTCCTGTGACAATGGATGGTGTATTTTTAAATCGCAGATTGCCTTACATTTGACAAAATGATCATACCTAAGAGTATCCAACATCCAGTTGTCGATGTCATCAGCATCAGCGAACAGCTGGTGGTAGCGCACGGCTGCGTCCAGACGGTTCTTGCGAAGAGACACCATGTCCAGCAGGTGGTTCCATTGAGACAGGATGTCGCGGAGACGATCCTGTACACAAAAATAAACATTTATTATATTATGTACTCAAGTGTTTCAAGAAAAAATGGAGGTAAGTAAGAAATGCTAAAATACACGGTCAAATCAAGTTAGAAAAACTCCGCAGACATGGTGGGTATCAATATCTCAACATGATAAATCAAAACAAAAAAAAGAGTTTTGTAGTAAAAAATCAAAATCAAGTCATTTATTCAAATTAGGCTGAGAATCAGCACGTCAAAATTGCAATTTTTTTTTTTTAATTCACTCAGAAAACGTATGCAGTTTAAGATCAGTTTCGAGCTTCAAGAATCGTGTGAATGACGATTCTTGTGCCTTAATCCAGCATTCATGGGCTTTTACCTCTTTTAAATGATGGGTTGTTGATTCTCACATGTTTGATGTGCGATACTAATCAAAAATTAAGGTTACCTGAATCCTATCAGCTCCGAAGTGTCCTTGAGAGATGAGTTCATCTCCCACAGCGGCCACGCTCATCAGTTGCGGCTCGTGAGCTTGTACGTCGGCCTCCAAAGCCTTGTGCTTGGATATCAGCAGGTACACTGTAAACAAAACATAAATTACTATGCTAATAGATCCCTACTATTCGCGAGCTTCTTGGCTCTTACAAAATAAACCGATCCTATTTCTATATAAATAAAGTTCATGTTGTATTTATTTTTTGGAACATTATTATTTGAAACTAGCGACCCGCCCCTGCTCCGCACGGTTAATACGACTTCGACGATCAAGATTTCTTTATCATTCGAAGTTTTATATTAATTTAATAACCATCTAAGTTTAAATTCTCTAAACTTTGAAAACCCCATCAAAACACGTGAGGGAGGGATACGAAACGACTTTAATTTAAGTATGTATAAATAATCCGGATTGCTGTCGAATCAAAATTGAAATTGAGTAGATTCATCATACAAAACTTCGTTTCAGGGTTAATCAAAACTGTTTGAAAGTCAAACAACGTGAAACCGAGGGTGACCCTCAAAGCAAATAACGTAATATCGCACGCCGCGGCGACGAGAAGTCTGTATTTGATTTCCTTCCCTTCGGATAACCTTATTACAACGTGTCACGTTGATCTAATAAAAACAGACCGGTTTTGCCCCATTCCCATATTTATTTCCGTGAAATAAGATTAAACAACAAAGACACATCCTGCGCGTTTGATTTTCTATTTTTTCTGTGTGCCCGATGGGATTTTTCCCATCTTCCTTAGTACTTTCATACCCTATTTAATCCCGGTTCGGTTAAATTTTCTTATGTCTTACGTCTTAATCCTTATCAAAGGACCTCTAGAGCAAAATTGCATGCTTCATAACCCAGTGGTTTAGTTAGGCTATACATAGTCTGTCAGTGAGTTTAAGATTAGATTTTTTTTCATTTAGCCTAAAAATGATCTATTCTTCGGGAATTCCGAAAACATTTTTTAATAATATAATTACCGGTAGTAAGATCATGTCCGATGTCATCAACGGAGACGATCTGCTCCTTCTCCTTAATCCAGTTCTCCTCATCAGCCATGTCCCAGTAGAACTGCCACAGTTTGCGGCTGTCTTCCAGGCGCTTTCTGATAGGAAGGAAAATATTGCGTGAATCAACTGTTCAAGATCAATATTTTATTTTTATTATTAGATATGAGCCAATATTTTTAATCTTTAGTGATTTAACCATTGTAGAACCATTGTAAAAAGGAAATAGACCGGAACACAGTTTCATTTAACATTATGTGAAGTTATAAATATGTCTCCCCTGAGAAATACGGCGAAGGTATTGTCATGTGCCAATAGATGTAACAAAAAATTAAGGAGTTTAATGTCAAACCTTTTTAGGAGTATTGCCTATATTTTCATATCTGTTCGCATTATCACTTGTCATAAAGTGAGACAGAGAAGACCAGAGTTCCTGTAGTACATAGAGCATAGTCAGCCTATAATATTCCCATTGCTGGGACCCAGGCCTCCTCTCAGTGAGAGGGTCCAGTGTGGGTTGGTAGATATCACATATCTTCGAATTTATGGTTCTAGGATGCCGTTAGTCCCTGTAGTGGAAACAAAAAATGCTAATGAAATAATGTATGTTACCTGCGTTCAACAGCAAGGTGCACAAGTTCAGCATAAGCGTTCTCGAGCTGTTGAATACGCTCCACGGTGATGGCGGGGTCGCACGGGCGGTAGCCGCCTTCTTCTTGTTCCAGGAAGCGTTGTGATTGGCCTACTACCACCTGTGGGATAAATGGTTTTTGTAGGATTGGTTGGTTAATAATAAACATGACTATACCAACCTAACGTGAGACGGTGCAGAAAAATAGTATAGCACAATAAGTTAAAGAACAGTACACAAGAGATTTTAAGTATCCAAACAGTATTCATGCTCAGAACTTTTTCTGGCCTCGTAAAACGTTTGTTTTTAAGGCATTTTAAATGTCCTGTGTATGTCCTGAATAAATACATTTTTCTTTCTAACTACAACCTCTTTTATCCTATGTTGTAGGTGTAGTGTAGTCTGTAGTCAAATGTTTTTTTGTAATACACACAAATCAAAGCAAAGATATTATTTTGTTTATACTCGTAGCATGTATAGTAAACTCTTTTGTTGGACATAATTGACACAGAAATACTAAAATGCATGAACTAACCTTGACCCTCTCTCCGAGCACGTTGATGTCGGCCTCGACCAGCGCGTGCTTCTGCAGCAGATCCTCGACGCCCATCAGATGCTTGCCGTAATCGTCTGTCAGCAGACGCATCTTGATCTCTTCCATGGAGTCCAAGATGTATAGCATCTCCTGTGGGTGGAAATATTGAGTGAGTATGATGAGGAGATGGTTAACCGACTTACATATAGGACATATGAATAGTATATTTTTTAAACAATTCTTGCACATCACCTCAACAGAATGTAATAACAGTTTGTGGAAATTCTCAAAATTAACCCCATTAAAAAAGTACCCCACAAACTGCCTTTCTCAGTCCAAACATACATGGGAATCAGCAAAATGTTTTTACTTTTCTATTCTCCCTTGACAGTCGTCACTTTATCATTCACAACACTAATTTAAAGATTAGGTAATGAAAAATGACTCCCTCTCTCTCAGACCATAAAATCAAAAAGTAAATAATTACCGCTTAATGCGCAATGCGCAGTAGTCTGCGCATTGCGCATTAAGCGGTAATTATTTCATACTAGTTCATAAGATGTACTGCGCCAACCCCAAATAAATTGTGATCAGGGTAGAAGGATGATAAACCAAATCGTACCTGGAAGTTCTGCTGCAACTGCAGAGACAGCTCCAGCCTGGCGCGACGAGCTCGCAGCAGCTCCAACAAGTACGCCCACAGGCGCAAAACGTTGTCGCGACGCGCGCACACACGCTCCATGTCATGATATCTGAAGAGGTTTATTGATTAGAATCGGGGAAGAAAAACAGGTAGGTTTGGAGTTGCTTTTGTCTTGAATTTTGTTTTTACAAAATAAAGACAGTGATCAATATATAAAATCATAAATACCTCTCAGTCTGCAACTCGGAGCACACAGCAACAACAGCCTGTACGCGCTCCTCATAAGCGAAGATGTCAGTTTCAATGGCTTCATGTTTTTTAGCCGCCGCCTCTACAGCCGCGAGGTCGAAACCGAAGTTATCCTGGCTGACCAGACGCTGGTTTTCAGACAGCCACGTCTCACGCATCTGTGCTTTGCGGTTGAATCTGTAACAAGAAAAAAATATATTAGTTATAACATCATGTTTGTCATCGCCGAATGTGTAGACAGAATTGGTTAAAATTACCAGCTGTTTTGATTAATTATTCCAAGATTGTATTCAGAATTAATTGGTCTGTAAAAGCTTTGTAGCGGAACATGGAAACTCAAAATATGAAATTAATAATTCTAGCAGCGCAGGAAATGTTATAAGTACCATAACTAACTGTAAATGTGAGTCATGAAATAAGTCATAGAAATGTCAAACTAGCACTTTTCTTTGAAAAATCTAGGAAAGTGGGTTATTTGTACATTAGTATATGTATTAAGAAAAGCGTAGTCTCAGACCGCCCTTGTTTACGAATATCACCAGTTTCAAAAATGGGAAAGAGGGCGCATTAACATAGCCTCCATGAGTGGCGATACTTTGTACGCCCACACAGTAGTAGTACAGTCAGTTCTACTATCACCCTGCTGACTTTCAATATTTTTACTATGGCGTAAGTTATTCTCAAAGTTCGTGCCGCTACGAAAAACCCCGTATTTAACACCCTTTCGTAAGCTACATACCTGGCAGCAAGCTGCTCTAGTTTTTCCTGTCTGATCAGCTCCTCCCTCAGAGCTAATTCCCGTTCATGTTCGGACTTCTCAAGCCTCTCCCAAGCGCGGTTGATGTCATGGATCATCTTGCCTTCGCGCGGCGTGTACGGCTTCTGGTTGGCCGCACGCATACGGGACTGTAAGGTGAAGAGAAGGACTTCCAAGTTGCCTTTCTCGACGAATCTGAGGAAGTAATGGACATTTTAGGTAAAGAGAAAAGTATTCTTATGATTTTGTAAATATAATAATATAATATCCCTGGACATTTCACACAGCGCCATCTAGTCCCAAGCTAAGCAACCTAATGCTTGTGTTATGGTAACAAGATGGCTGATAGACTACTTATAGACATTTTTTTTTTGTAAATACATACATATTATAGATAGAAAAACACGCAGACTCGGAACAAATACATGTAGGTCATACAAATATTTGTTCCGTGCGGGAATCGAACCCGCGACACGCAGCGCAGCAGTCAATCGCTCAACCACTGCGCCAACCGTGCCGTCATAATAGTATTATAACACTCCTGTTATCCCCGAAGGGTTAGGCAGAGGGTAGGTTAGGCGGGCGGCGAGCAATGGGCAGCTCGCCGCCCGGTAAGGACCAGGCCCGGGTCGACGGCGCGTTGTGTTCCACGCGCGCCTCAAAGAGATGTCAGCAGGAGCTGACGGGGCCCGCTAGGGCCGATGCCTGCCAGGGTCGCGGGTTGTTCGAAAGAGATACCGCGGCCCCTGGCACAGGCAACTGAAGGAACACGGGTGGGTTTTAGTCAGTAAAAGTCTGACACGCCCTTCCGCTCAGACCAGGGGGTCTACTCCGAAGTAGTATCGGCCAAATGTTCGGCCGTTTCCTGCTACAAAGTTACTATTTGGTTCGGTCGGTTCCGATCCTACACTCCTACGCTCTTTCGAATATTGACTATGGTCCCGACCCAACTGAGCCGTTCGAACTTTTTCGCATTTTTCAATAATATTCGGTTCGGCCATGTGTCGGTCCGATCCGAAGATTCGCACTTTGCACTGCGGAGTAGGCCCCCTGAGCTGGAGAGGTCATGGGTTACGCAGAGGTGTGTTTAAATAACATGTAATAGGGGGCGAGCCTATTGTTGTCCACCAGACACAAATCCGAACTCCCGAGCTGCTAATGACAAATAGCTGATGGAAAACCCAATAACACTCCAACTAAATAGCATTAACTGGTGAAAATACTATGGCTTTTAAAATGTGCTTAGTAAGTGGGTACAATCGATCTGTTTTTGTTATTCTAAAACTTTAAATAAGAGCCGTGCAGTGTGCATAAATCTATCAAATAATAAAATCATAACAATGCGCCTGCAACTTTGTGTAAGCTCCTACAGGCATTGTTTACTTTCTCGGAAATGAATGAATCGTATAAGCAACACGTAAAATTAGAGTTGTTTATTTTTACTCCCACTTAAAACATGCTAATCTGGCATTGAGCCTGTTTGGCTCAATAGAAACTCTTCTAAATAGAACTTTTTCGTTTCGTTCCGTTTTGTAGTAACAAGTTTACTTACTTAGGTGGTTTCTCCACAGTGCGATAGTTAGCGAACTGAATAAGTTGCTGACGGACGCCTTCGAGTGAGTTCGCGAATGTTCGGTCGCCGAGCGCTTCGATAGTACGCTCGATCCATTGCAGGAGATCGCTGAAACATAAACATAATATTAGTCATTTAGAAAGAAATAATAACTCATACTAAGTCCATAATTTTATAAGTAAATCTTTACAAAAAATAAAAATATATATGCCAACCTAATGGTCAATATAATAGGTCATAATGGACCCCTTAGCATATCTACATCGCTTTGTCACGACCTTTCATGGCTGACTTCCAACCTAACATGCCATTCAGGGCTCAACAATAACCTACATATTTGTCGTTCAGTTCGTTTATATATCGATATCGTATGCAACTACAGCTGCATACTGATTTTTTATGCGATGGGACTGATATCTGTACCAGTAAACAGGTTGTCTGACTTTTAGGGTTTTAGGATAGCCCGTATTGACCATCATGCATGATGTGGGCAAAGTGTTATCATCATCATTTCTGCCCGGAACGACCCACTGCTGTATAGCGGCCCCTCCTTTCTTTTGCCATAATTCCCGGTACAGTCACGAGCACCAATATGTCAACACTTGGCAACTTTCAATTGCGATTTTTTCGTGAAATAACGAATGCAACGTTGATATACGACACATTACATAAACCTATGGGTTCGAAACTGCTATGTTCGTAACAAAATAAAATTTCATTAAAAAATAAAGGAGTAAATCGCTTTTGAAAAAAGCTGAGTGTATACGTGCTTTTGCTCGTGACTGTACATATTGTGCATGATTTTCCCAAATAAATAAATAATAAAGTGTGCCCCAAAAATCTTTTTGCAGCAACAAAACAGCCGTCTATCAATCTCTTTCTGATATAGCTGTAGTTAAACAGACCTGGTAAGCGTCTCGTACTCCTGCATCATCTTCTCGTTCTCCATGGCGATGCCGACCACCTTGCCGATTCTCTTGCCCTGCACAGTCTCCTGCTTCATCTTGCTAAAGTAATGGTAGTACGTCACCACGTATGTGATGATTGACTTCTCGTCGGGGTGGTCGACAGCGATATCTGGGGAGGAAGTTATGTTGTCATGAAGAGTGTTATGCAAAATAGTAATAGTGCCGTAGCAGCCTGGGGTCTGGATTTCTACCCAGTTGATGGCGATAGGCTCGCCACTATTACATGGGACTTGGAAGATAACTGGCTAAATGTGAGTGTAATATCGTTCCACTTCTGCCCAACCCTACAGAGACTGCAGGTGATATTATGTTATGCATGTTATCTAGTGAGCTAAATCTTCGAACTAAATTGTACCACAAGAATCAAATACACCGTTAAATTTTGATCCAACGGGACCACGGGACCAACCCTGAAATCGTGAAAAAAAAATCTATTGGTCCATAGATTTATGTTCGCATAACTCGACATAATTTTTTCAAGATTTTTTTTTTCACGATTTCTGGTTTGGTCCCGTAGTAAAAGTTGTTCATAATGATGAATACAATGACCCCTTTTAAGGATTAAAACGATCAAAATTTAACGGTGTATACAAAACTGGGAGCACAAATGAGAAAGACAAAGACATTATTATCTATAAATGCGATCTTAAGCAGGCTTCAAAGTGATCGCCACTGCGCCAGACGGCTTCGATGAAGTTTTACAAGGTCACGGTTTTAATGCAGTATAATAATCAGTTTCTAGTCTTTATAAAGACTTAGATCTGAGTTTGTTTCGGTCCCTCTTTTCAGAGTAGTCGCATAGGAAATAGCGAACTCGTCTAGTTGTGTGTGAAAGTGTTTTTTTTTAACAATTTCATCACTCACCCGCTCTTATCCCAATTTATTTGGGGTCGGCGCAATATGTCTACATTTTTTTTTACTAATATATATATATATTTTTTTATAGATATCATTTAGCATAATACTATACTTCTTAGTTAGGAAACCAATTACAGCGGTGTAATTGAGTAACACACATCAGTAGCAATGGGATTGATTTAGAGACAGTTCAACAACATTCATTGCGCTATTTACGTTGTTCAGCAGATAAATTGGATTAGCAATATCCTTCAAAGCGATTCACATTGTGATTGATAGTGTGTTACGCAATTTGAGTGCAGCACCCTAATTGCGTAACACACAATTAATCGGAATCAGTTTCATTTTGACAGTTCAACAACATTCATTGCGTTATTTACGTGTTGAGCAGACAAATTTTTCGAATTTATGAAGCAATGGATTAGCAATTTGTTTCAAAATTATTCAGATTACGATTGATTGTGTGTTACGCAATTAGGGTGCTGGTCCCATCCACATAAAACAATAGCCTAACCTACATCTGTCTGGTAAAATTAGGCTTCCATTATTTAACTTTTATAGTGGTTGCGTAGCTTACCTTCAGCATCCAACAGCTTAGTAAGTCCAAGCTTGTCCTCAGCAACGTTGAAGGCATTATTCAGGTTATGCATAGGATTGCTTCTATGCAGCTTGTCGAACTGAATGAGGTCAGGCCTGTGCTTGTGAATGATGGCGTTGAACGCGAGTCCGTCGCGCCATGACGTCGTGAAGTTACGCACGTTAACGTTGTTGTAGCCAGCTGTCTTCATTTGACACCACAGGAGTAGAGCGTCCTTGGCGGATTTAGTCTCTTTGTTGTCGGTTTCTTCGATTGTGATGTCTTGGATCTGTTAAAACGAATGAATGATTAAAGACAAGAATCTTTAATGAACTAATGAACCTACATTCTTTAGATTGTGTATAGTACTTGGGAAAATGGCAGAGTGGGGAGCGTTTCCTAAAATAAAACTCTATAGAGGTGTTGTGGCAATACTAAGGCCCCTTATAATTTTACTAAACAAAATAAAAACATTGCTCGGTTTCTGTAAATCGCTTGAAAATGACAGAGACAGAATGATGTTTAAAGCATGTTTCGCGCTAAACGTAATTAGTGACTTGTGATGCAAGTGGGCAAAAGAGAATTAAAATAAAGACTTCACATTCTCTTATGTCAACTAAAAGATCTCTGAAAAATACAATACTTACCTACTTTGCAGGGTTTATTTTCGAGTAAAAATTATGAGCGCTAAATGAGAGAAATCAATGCAGGTGCTACACTCATGAGCTTAATTAGGTTAGAACTTCCTTCCCTATTAAATATCTGTACAAATTATTTGGATCGGTAATTTATCCGTGAAGTCCGCGGTGTTGCGTTGAATAGGGATAATAAGCGAGTAATGTGCTTTGTAATAAAATACCACATTCCATAGAACCATTTAAAATCTTAATATAAGTGAGTTGAAAAGAAACTGCCAAAATTGTGTAAATGAACAAGTCCGTGGAGGCTTCTACATCGTCACATGCGAACTACGCACCATACTGACGGACGTCACGCAAAATCCTGCATCGCGCAAGCAAAGTTTACCGCGCAGCTACCATATACCTACACAGACACAACACCTGTCTGGTCGGAGAATCCCCCCCGTTTCTATAGAGGATGAGAGAATACACCCTCAAAATCAAAATGGCAACATGGGCACTTATGAAACGTCAGAAGATAGGTGCACGGTTCCAATTGGTCATTTCTTATGGAGAAGAGCCGGCAAGAAAATCCGACCTGTTCCTCATACCTGTATAAGTCTATTTCTTAAGATTCTTATAAGATCAACTATGATGTATGCAATACATCTTATCTAGACATATTTTGACTAGTAGATATAAAGTTTATGACAGAAATAATTTCTAGCTTCACTGCACTTGCTATTGGACCATGTCAGTCAGTGGCAGCAGCGAGATAATTAACTGAGTTTTTGTTGCTACTCAAAGAATGTCAGGCTGGATAGACAATAGTGTCACGTGACGGTAAATCGGCTTAGTGATCATAGTTGCCTGTAGGTCATGGAATGTTGTAGGTATAGGAAGCCTCAAAAATATGTATACAATATATACAAAAAAAAAATTGATTTGATTATTTGTGCTCCATAATATTGTATCAATGTAGCTACAATTTTACTAAAGTACCACAACAAGTACCTACAATGTGTAAATATGTTTTGTGGTGCTCATTGATACAATATTATGAAACAAGATTGTAGATAATTAAATAAATTCTTGTCACATCGAATATTAGAAAAAGTGCGGCTTTGTAGAGCTTCGTCTCTCTCACACATAACATTCGTGGCCCTAGATTTATGAAACTAGATGTGTTATAAATTTATAATATTAACGTCAAGGTACAGTCGACCCAACTTCAGCGGTAACACTTAGACCTTGAGCTGACCGAGCGCACGTATGCAGTTTCAATAGAATAAGAGGTCAACTTATACTAGTTTTGTTACCACTGATACCGACGTGTCGTCGACTGTATTGTTCGTAGTGTTAATTACCTGGAAACGCAAGATGATGGTCCATATAAGGCCGAGACTGAGCCTGGGGTTGCCGTCGACGATGTCGTGGGAGCCCATGTTTTCTAAGTGCACGCGTTGTTCGCGCAAGAACTGCAACGCCTTATCCACATTCTCCAAACAGTGGATACGCATCTTGCCTTTTGTTGGACGAGGCTGCAAATGAAAAGAAAAATTAAATACAAAAATACATCGAATTTTCAGCTAAATCTATCATTTTAAGTGTTAGAAGTCGTTTCTAACCGTCAGGTAGACCAATAGCTAGATGATCTGGTGCTACAGCGAAGGTCGTAGCGGCATTGGATTGCCTCCGAAGCTGCTAAGATGATGTAAAGCAGAGTAGGACTATTCTCAGCAGTGCGAATGCAGGCTGAATAAATAGATGGATAGCGTTTCTATAGTAAAATTAAACATTTTAACTACTATATACATTTTTATTTTACTATACAAGGGACGTACGTGGTTCCTTACACGTGCATACCTCCAACGTCCTTACAGTTATCTTTAGAAATGCAATCCCGATAATAATATCAGACATTAAAGGGTTAAACAAAAATGAATTTTATTAACAGTTCTTATTCATACAAACGAAAAAGGTGTATATATTACATAATATAACAGTCATACTAGATACTACTATCTATTCTAATAATAAAGCTTAAGAGATTGTTTGTTTGTTTGTTTGAACGCGCTAATCTCTAGAGGTTCTCTAGAGAAATGCAAAAAGACAAAGCTTTTCAGCCTTTTTTGCATTTGATAGCCCAATTCTTGACAAAAGCTATAGGCTATATTAAACATCAAGCTAGGACCCTTAGGAGCCGAGCAAAAAGAACGCTAAGCTAAAACGAAGCAATAGCGCGGGCAGGCGATGCGATGCGACGCGGGGGTGGATTGGACTAAAAACAAAAATATCACGCGCATAAAGCTGCGGGCAGAAGCAAGCTTTTTATTTTAATAAGTTTCTCTTGTAACTCGGTAAGATAAATAGTTACGGGCCAAGACCTATACGGGAGACTGCGTGACTTCAAGCAATGTTAACTATCAGATAGGACAGAGCAAACATTATAAAGTCGCATTAAACGATGAAAGGTGACAGGCGCGTGATGTTTGTCACGACGCGCGACGGCTTCAATACGATATCATTAATCATTGGGCATAACTTTGCTCTGTAGTATGGAGTGTTGTGGGACAAGTATTGATTGACCGCTAGAGTACAACGTATATAGGACGTTGATTTCAGTGAGTGGAATATAAAAGAACACTTATGGCCGTATTACAGAACCTCACTCAAGACTCAGAGTTTCGCACTGGGCCCGCTTGGTGGATTATGGCCCACTCCCTCTTACAGAAAGGAGGCCTGTACCCCAGCAGAGGGAAAATGAAAGGCTGATTGTGTAATATACTCAAGGCTCAAGCATTACTTTAAAAAAACTATTTTCAACCAATCAAATGGCTTTAAATGAGTTTTAAGTAGGTAATGCTTGAGTTTTAATACGGGCCTTAGTTTCAAAGGACACGCCCGCTTATAAATTCTCTTACAAGTCTTCCAACATGTAAAACTTGAAAAATGTTAGTGAGTTTTAAACGTAGAGAGAACAATATTTTATTAACGGAATAATAAAGAGGACGTATCTTGCACTAAAACATGTTACCAAGTTTCGAGACCTGCAGTGTCCCTAGAGGAGGACGTCTGCATAGGTCGTAAATTACAGAACAGAGGACGGTAAATAATGTAGTTTATTCTACACAGCGCAAGAAGCAAGTCAAGTAGGTACAGTCAAGGGCAAAAATAATATGTTTCAATCAACCTGCCTATGTTGGGGTCGGCTTCCAGTCTAAGCGGATGCAGCATTTTACACTGCCTATCGGAATTCTGGCCTCCGCAACCCAGTTACTGGGTAATACGATACCTTTTGGCAAGACTGGTAGTCAGACTTTCTGGCTTCTGATGACCCGTAACGAATGTCTCAAAGATCCAGGAATGACAACCAGGTAAAATGACTTGACGTGCTTTCGGAGGCACGGAGGGGTCTTGGTATGCAAAGACGCTCACCCATCCACAGACCTACAGCGGCAAGCGTAGCTTAACCTAATCGATCGACCGGTGTGGCTGTTATTACTTAGCCACAAGCCAAAATATTATGTTTAAACTTAACAAAAGCTAACATGGAAAAAATCCCCAAAAGTTAGTTTATAATAATTTATGTTAAGTTGCTATAGGTACACAAACGGTTTCCCTGTGTGTACTGTAAAGGTTGTCTGCTAAAGTCAACCCTATGTAGTGCAGGCTGGCAATAAAATAACTCTGAGGGGCAATTCTCGTAATTTAAAACGTTCAAAATCTAGCCGCAGTCTCATCTCAGCGACAAACAATAATGTCAAAAACTTGTCAAAATGTAGGGAAATTAGAGGTATTTTTAACAGTTTGAGACTGCTATCAGACTGTGAACGTTCTTAAAATTGCGAGAATTGCCGCTCTGGTTGCATTCGCACAGTCAAGCAAGTTTAGAATGAGCTGTCAAATATTTGTATTAGGCTTTTTTGGAAGAAAAGAGTGATAATATCTTTATAAGAAATCATATCTTTGTTGATTTCTTATAAGTAGTTGAAACTATATAAACCTTATAAGAAATCATATCTTTGTTGATTTCTTATAAGTAGTGGCGTATTATCCACATATTTTTTGTCCTTGACTGTACAAGAATATTCCAAATACATTTCGGCTTGGCCGCGTCGCCAAAGCCTGGATAAAGTCCGGTTCTACAGGTCGAAGCTGGCCATTGTTTGCTTTTTATACACCATAAGTATAACAACTTGAATTTGAAACTTGAATACAATGTACAATGAGAGGAACTCAATGACTTGGACTGTTTTGTTTACGGGTGATCGGGTTTAGAAGTAATTTAGGTAAAGATTTACAGCAAAATTATAAACAGAATGACCTACCCCACGATTCTGTAACCATCTCACCGTGAAAACTTAGGTGAAGCGAGCTGTCATTCCAAATAATGCTAGGGATTGACACTATTGATAGCCGATCGATTCTGCAAAAATCTCACCGTGTAAAGTTAGGTGAAGTGAGCTTAGAGTGAGCTGCCAATAGTGTCAATCCCTAGCATTAGTTGGAATGACAGCTCACTCCACGCTCACTTCACCTAAGTTTTCACGGTGAGATGGTTACAGAATCGCACTGCTGCTCACTCTAAGCTCACTTCAACTAACTAACTAACTAACTTTTACGGTGAGATTTTTATAGAACCGATCGGCTGAATTTCAGTTGATGACGTGATTTAATTCCTACGTGCATTATGTAAAATAAATCTTACGGATACAAAGTTTTAACTACTAAACTACGACTTTTAATACTGTTAGGTTATCGCAGTTCTAAAAAAAACCCTAAGCCAAAGTAAAGGTTAGTTTCAACCCGCGGCTTCGCCCACGTGGATGTTGAAAATTATCCCACGTGAACATGCTACCGGGACAAATGCCTATGTATGTTGCTCCTTATAACATGAGCTAACTGTCCCGTCAAAATCGATCCAACCATTTCGGAGATTAGCCGGAACAAACAGACAGACAAAAAAATAATGTTTTTTGTTATAATTATAAGCATTTAGTAAAAAGCTTGTTATTTTGACATTACCAACAGACACTTCAATTTTATTTATTTGTATAGATATGCTGTGTCTTAAAGAGTATTCTATTCTATTTGCTAGTAAAGGAAATAACACATTACCAGAAGTAGATTAACGTTCCTGTACCAGTTTTCTACTTTCTTTATGGGTTCACACAGCCCATAAGATGATATTAATGAGGACATGAAAATGTTGTAAATAAGGCTTGACAGCTTATCGTAACTTTTATTGGCGGTTTCATAAAAAGCGTCCAGGAAGTTTATGATTAAAGAGCTCGTGGAAATTATATTGGATTAGTTTTTCGGTATTTTCAGTTAGTAGGTGCAGCAGTATGCATTGTTAAAGTGACATGAGTCATTCGCTAAGCCCAATTACAATGAAAAAATTGCATAACTTGCATGTTATTCATGACACTCATCTGGGAATATCAACAATTCCATTGTTTTTTGCCAGGACAAACAAAATCCAGTCAGGGAAATTCTATTCTATTCTTTTTTATTATTATCTAATTATGGCAAGTAAAGCCGATGTCGACTATTCTGCCAATGTCAAAAGTGAATTGGAAAAGCAAGTGTGCATTATTATAAATTAAAATACAAAACGATAGAAATCTTTGATGCTACAGTTGAAAGATAGGGAAATTACTTGTTTATCAAATTGACACTCAACGTCAATTTGCCGTGTCATAGCCATTTCGTACAACTGTCAATAAATGACAGTTGTGATTTCAATATACGGACAATTTTTAATTATCCATTTGCTAAACAATGAATTTGCCTGACGTTACATAGGTTTTGTATTCCCTTTTTGCGGTTATTTTAAATTCTTATCTGTGTAACTGTTTGCGTTTTTTAATTTGTAAGTGTAGGTACAGACGCCAGCAGTTCAAGCTACCCGAAACTGTCAAATTTTCCTAATCAACCTTGAACCTTATTAATTTAGCGATAAAGTTAAAAATCTATTGAAGAAATTTGACAGATTGTAGTATCTTGGTGTGCTGGCGTCTGTACTTTGAAATAACAGTGTGTTCATAGAAATTTTTGTTGCGCACTAGAAACTCTTTGCATTTGTAATCGGGATCATAAAAAGTACAAAACATGCTTTGTTCCTTATAACATAGCAGTACTGTACTTAGCCCACAGTAAGTACAATGGGCAATAACTAATTTAATACGTTTGTACAGTACTGAGGTTCAAGATTTAGGCTCCATAGTGGGAGTAATGACACCAATTAAGACTCGTTAACGCTTTAGTGAGTGAGTTTGTAACTACTACCTGTAAATTACGCGAGGGAGGAACTTGGATCGTATTAACATGGAACTTTAAACGAGAAAAGTTAAGAGCATCGTGCGTAGTTTTGTTGCTGTTCCTCTCCAAATTATCATAACTACCTACTATCATAGTTGGAAAAAGGCTAAGCAAGCCTTTTCCCAACTATATTGGGGTCGACTTCCAGTCTACCTGGATGTAGCTGAATAACAAGAAATTAAAAAGTTTTAGAGGGGGAAATTAAAAAATAGTCGCTTAATTCTGTAAAAATTTCACCATAACAACTGAAGTGAAGTGAGCTGTTGTGTGTGAATCCCTAGCATCAAGTGAAATGAAAGCGCACTTCATGCTCACTTCACCTAAGTTTTCAGGCTTCACGGTGAGCTTTTTACAGAATAAAATAGCTGATCTCATTTTTTCCATCGACACGTGAAGATATCGAAACCATTACCTACTTGTAGGTCTGTTTATTGGTACTTGGTACAGTCACGAGCACTAGTATGTTTTGTTTTTTCTTCTACTGTATTGATTGTAATTTTATGTTGTTACGAGCATAGTATTTTGGAGCCCATATTATTATGAAACCGATTTCCGCGTGGAATAACGATTGCAACTTTGAAATAAAATGTAATTATCTCAAAGTTGCAATCCATGAGGAAATCGCTTTGCTACATAATCAACCAGGCCTCCTCTCTGTCACGACGAAGTGGGGCATAATCCACCACGCGGGCCCATTGCGGATTGGTGGATGGCATACGTCTTCATGTTTTGTGGTTCTAGGACATGCCGGTTTCCTCACGATGTTTTATTCGCCGTTTTGAGAGCAGTGGTAATGAAATTCACTACACAAAGTAAAGTGCCTACCTGGGCGACCTACAACTCGTAAATCGGGGCCGATAATACCACTGGGCCAACACTGCTCTGAATTCTGCTAAGTTTATATATTGTGCCCGTGATTGTACTTACTGCACTAGCAACAGTTACGATCCGCGTCCGACTAGACGTGCTAAACAAGGCTTGAAGTGACGCTAACGCAATTAGAACTGGTACGTAGATACTAATTGGAATTCAAAAGGAAACTGTGGATGGTAATGTTGGTCGAGCAATGTAACTGTGATTTTACTAGTAATACACTTATAAGACCTGATACTGTCAATAATCAATTGATTAGGTTTGCTTGTGTTACTCTGGTCAATGAGTCCAAGCTTATATGTGTAGCGAATATTTTGTTTACAATGTTTACAAAATTTAAAGTGCTCCTCCACTGTATAGTGCGCTTCAGAACTCATGCAGTAGGCCGCAACGCCCGCAACACACAAAAGGGCGGTGCAACCCGCCTGTAGTGTGCGTTAATTCATAGAAAATCTACGAAAGTGGGAATGCATTGTGTTCCGGCGCGGCCCGCCCTAATCTGCATTAGCCTTAAAACCTTCGGTAGCAATTCATGCAATTTTAAGTAAGATACCCACCAATCTCTCTCCAGAGAGCACTTCGAGCAACTTGATGAGTTGCTTGCCATCCCGCATGTCGACGTACAGGTCGCCGATACGGCACCCGACGCGCACCAAGTGAGAGTTCACCCATTTTTGAAAAGTTTTCTTCTGCACGCTTTCTCGTTCGTCTGTCAAGAAATAACATTTTTTAGTTCTACATAGGTACATGACTAATAAATTAATACAGACTAAACTTTTTGTAAAAGATAAGCATAATATGTGATGTGGACCCAGTATCGTCCCTTGGGGTACTACCTAAGAAGACTTACAAATGAAGCTAGAAACGGAAATTAAATTAAATTATTTTGAGACATGATTGAGAAAAGTAGCTTGGGATATATGACTCGGAATGATACTCAAAAGATAAAAACTTATGTGACCAAAATTCTCTAAAAGACGGACCTGAAAACCAAAAGTAATGCACATAATAAACACTCATACAAATTAGTAGAAAAACGATAAAAACAAAGTAGGGAATGTTAACACATTAACCGCCAGTGGGGACGACCGCGCCGCGGCGACCAGATAGCTGGCTTCGCGGACCGAGTCTTCAGGAGTGGAGGCTCCAGCCCGTCCGTAACAGCCGACGACATCGTAATAACTCACACGACAATACTCCAATAAGGTGTTAGGTTCGGAATATAATATGTGTAATTCGAGATATGGATCAAATTGCTATTCGCACGCTTCAGAGCGGAAAGCGCAGTCCTAGATGTTCAGGGTGTTGTACTGCAGTATCAAAGGTTTTTTTTAAATAAAAATTGTGCATAATCTACTCATCATTATCGGTGCATCGATTGTTACTTCCGAAAAATGGGTTAATCGGGTCATTAAGTTTATCGGACAAAACAGTTTTATGATTGGCATGGAAACGCCCAAATCGAAAATTATCTTACAAAATTATCTTTTTTGACACATTCAAAAGGAAAACAAATCCCATTTAAAATTATTGTACATGAAACAATTGCTGAATCCAATGAAACAAATATAGATTCATAAGGAAAATGAAGTAGGAAATTCAGAATTTTACTACATAATAATGATGTTATTTCCAATAGGTATACAAAAAACGTTAATTCCAGGGCAATTAAATGCACCACTACAACTTATCTGTCATCCGACGAAGGAGAAAACCAAAATCCAAAACGATTCAATCCAAAAGGGGCACAACACTGAGGAACACTGATAACACAACACTACAAACCTCTGAGTTCAATCACGACCTTGTCATAATACACTTCTAAACCGGGCACTTCAATATCAACTCCTTTTTTTATCAGCTCATATCCCTCGGTGGATGTCATGTCGCCAGCGACGAGCGGCGACTGAACCACCGTACCAGGCCAAAGACGAGAAGAATTAGAGCGACAAAATTCAACTACCAGTGGACAAGGATATTCGATACCGCTACGACAGATGTCGACAACTCAGGGCAGGTTTTCAATTATTAGAACATTCGTTACACTATTGCTCGTGTCGCTAGTCGCTACTTGCTACACATTTATGTTAACAATTGAAACTGACACATAATCAATTTTTTAACAAATATTGCCCAGGTAACAGCAAAAACGGTAAATTGTGATTGGTTCAAACAAGAAGATTCGGTTGAAGTAACAGATAACACTTTTCATCAATCGATAAGCGCGAGGTATCGAAGACTATCTGATAGTTCATTGAATGTTATTTGGACATGTGTAATTTTATTTTACGTATTTTGACAAATTCTATCCAATGGCACAGAATAAAGAATAGTACTAACGCCAATGGTTTGATACCCCGTTGTTTTATACGGAAAAACGGATGCTGCGGTTTGCGATGTCCGATAAGCTGCATGGTGTTATGAAATATAGGTACTACAAACAATACAACTTAAATAATAAAATTTTAACAGTGTGTCATGGTTCCGACCTCTGAGGTGTTATCTAAAACTATAATAATCCTACATTTTTAGATAAGTTTATTTGCATCCGTGGGTCGACGAACCTTTGGTTACTTTAAACTAACATTGTTTTCTTATGAAATAATTTTCTTTAATTAAAATAATATAGACTATATCATCACATTAGCCCTAGTTACTATACTCATTATTATCATAGCAATAAGCTGAAATCTTATCGATAAGTGTACTGACACATATTCCAATAATAACGCCTTGCTTGAAACTTGTAATTAACTTCTATACTACTAGATAAAGAATTATCAACATCTAGAGATATTCATGGAAAATGGCATCATTATTCAACAACCTATCGAAGTCCACTGCACAACCAAAGCCGTACTTGGAAAAAACCATATACTACCCTTCAGTAAAGCTATTGTTGAAAACTTAAGTGTTGCCTTTTTTCTTTCACATGTAACACGTAAGAAAAGAGTGCCCTTATGGGCTTGCTAAAAGCTGTGTAGACAAAAGGCTTCCCGTGTCATGCCAGCCAGAAGATTTCTACTGTTGAGTACAACACCTACGCAAAGCGATGGGGTGGATGAAAGGCCACCCTTGCTATTCATAGACGGGTACCACACAAAAAGGTTTGTTTTAGGGTAGTTTTTCATCGGTAGCTAGATAGACAGTATTCGGTGAAGGTGCTATTGGAAAATTTTGATAAAGGTCTCACATAGGTAGGATGCAAAGCACTAAGAATAGAGATGAAGTTTTTAATCAACAAGATTAGTGTAAGCTTTAGCACAATGAAACAGTTGACGAAAATCCGTCATCGGCGAAATTGTGGATACAAAAAGATTGATGATGATTGGACCAAAAAAAAAAAAAAAAGAAGCTCTGTATGCAAAACAACAAGAGTGTTGAAGATTGCCGATATGGCATTTCCTATATCTTTTAGAGATTGTAATAAAGGCGGTGCAGACTTTAGGGCAGTATACAGATCTTTTGAAGATTGAGTTTAGAGCTAAGAAGATGATCACAATCGATATCTTACCTGCTAACGCCTTAATGCGCGATCGTTCGAATAGCCTCGACGACGAGTTGCCGCCATCGTACTCGAACTCGTCGATGATCTCCTGGCCGTGGCCTATGGACGGGTCCCAGCGGGACACCGATATGTCGGTCGTCATCGCGACCAACCGCTACCTCGCCGCCACGCTCAACTATCTGGAAAGAAGAGAGGACATTCGTTAGCGACTTAGTAACCAGGTATATGCATAATTATGTTGGGAAGACAGGCAACATTGCATCAGTAATCAAATCAGCCGTAATAAGGCGTCCAACCGTAATTAATTTTTAGGGTTTTCAGAATATAAATTTGCTGTTTTCAGCCAAGAATCGTCTGCTAGATGCTGAAATGGCCGTTAACCGAGCCAAACTGGTTTTTGATGAAGTTGAAACAGAGACAGGGGCAGTATTATAAAGTATTAAAGCCATTATGCGTGTCGCGGGTTCGATTCCCGCACGGAACAAATATTTGTATGACCTACATGTATTTGTTCCGAGTCTGGGTGTTTTTCTATCTATAATTATGTATGTATTTACAACAAAAAAAATATATAAGTAGTTTATCAGCCATCTTGTTACCATAACACAAGCATTAGGTTGCTTAGCTTGGGACTAGATGGCGCTGTGTGAAATGTCCAGGGATATTATATTATTATTATTATGATTTTAGTCCGAAAAAGGGATGGTGCTATCGGTCATGTATAGCTCCGTCTCTCTCTTGCACTGGAATCTTATTGGCATAAAACATCATAATACGGCACCTGGTAACAATAAAGATACGGGTATTAAGTAATAACTGCCTGTGCAGGTTTATTGTGTCGAACCACCCTAAACCAGTGACCGGTGACAATGTCAGCGATGCGAGTGGGTTGGTTTTCCGGTCACCCACCCGCTTACCTAGCGTTAACATTGACTTTATATCCTTTTTGGCTCTCATCCAACCATATCAAAATAACGCCTTATAAGCTATAAGTTATACGCGCATGGAAAATTATGAGTCAGTAATTGAATGAGATCAGCAATTCCCCTGTATTAAATGGTCATAAAAAAAAATCAAAAGTGATTTATTCAAATTAGACTGAGAATCAGCACTTTTCGAACGTTAAAATTACATAAGATAGTCTCCGAAAACACCCGCCCTTCACCACATCCTAGTGCTTTCGCTGGGAAGAAGAAATGGCGCAACAAACTCCCCAGCAGCACAGATGTCTGTTCAGTTAGAAAGGTTGCTTCTATATAATATTTCTATATGCAAAATAAATAATATTACTAGACATAGAACTTTAAATTAAATTATTTGCCATACACTTGTCTTATCTATACTTATAATAAATCTGTAGAAGTGAAAATTCTGTACATTGAAAATATCCAAAAAATAAATGGCAGGGGGTGTTACTTGACCGACACCGAACCCAAAAATGTGATTAAAAAATTTTTTGTCTGTCTGTCTGTCTGTTTGTTCAGGCATCACGCAAAAACTACCGGTTCGATTACGATGAAACTTGGTATAATTATTCTTTAATATCCTGGGCACCACACTGGGTACTTTTTATCCCGGAAAAGTATATACAATAAAAAACAAACTTAATTTTGCGGTTCGATCCCTATACCCGATTACCACTGTCTGTACTGTACCAACCGCAAATACTAAGTTTGTCGTAGGTTGGGTCACCCGCAGTGGAGTTCATTTTTATTCCTTTTAGTTTTTAGAGTTATTTAGGTTTATTTTTATATGAGTCGTAGGTATAGATTTTAATTTTAAAGTATAGGTAGTATATTTGATAGTGTACGTAGTGACCGTAGGTTATTTTATAATACTGTTAGGTAGGTTTAGTCATTCGTATAGATATTCGTTTTTAGGGATTTTGCTTATTTATTGAGTTTAGATTAGTTATCATCAGAAATAGGTTTATTTAGGTAGGTAGGTATTTAATTTTCTGTTATTGAGTTTTTTTTTAAATTAGTTAGGTACTTAGGTAAAGATATCATATAGGTACCCTCTTAATCACCACTAATGAGACACAATTGGTTTTCTATTGTAATTAGCCACAAAGGGCCCGCGACATAGATGGCATTCTGGGGAAGCACATACATTTTATCCTGTTAGCACGTTCCCGTGGGTAAATTTCCGACATCCACGCGGGCGAAGCCGCGGGCAGAAGCTAGTTCTGTATAAGACAAGTGTATGGCAACCATATATAGTGTAGGTAACCATAGTCCATAGGACACATAGTTTTGTACCACAGACCTAGACACAAACGATGATCTTGATAATGACAACGGATACCAAATATAGACTAATGGACCTTGAATGTGAGTCAGTCAGTATACTCAGTATATTTAAATAAAAGATGTCCGTTTCAAGTTTTGTTGCATAATGTTTATTCAAATGCAACCAACTTAACGTTTACATTCAATTCCTTAATTGTTAAAATTCGGGACGGTACAAATCTTTAATTCAGTCCTTGAAACTATGGTTTTCTGCTTTCTCTGTCAAAAGCGAAAAAATAAGTTTTGTAACAGTTAATTATAAATGATTAAATTACCTTGAATTTTCCTAATATTTACCGTAAATTAGTCACCACCAATAAGAACACGATTTCACCAAAATCACCACTAGGTACACAAATTGCATACACAATGCAAAGACACGGAGTGATCTATAATATTTTTGTTATTCCGAATGACATCACACTGCCGGCCGGTGATAAGATAGCCGCTTTCAAGACTAATAGCCACACCTAAGTGGCAGAACCAAGTCGATGTGGCATTTTATTTGAATTAGATCAAATAAACAAGCAGGTAAGTACATTATAAAGACGACAAGTTTAGACGACAAGCTTAGTTTATGGACACAACACAACAGACAATTAACAGAGTATTACATCCTAAACACAAAATGCGTTACTTAGACACACAACAATAATTATGACATAGTGCGGCTAATGTCCTCAGAAGTTACTTCTCTTAGCACACACAAGTGTGAGGAATTCGCAACAGAACAGGTTTCGAAATTAAAGCATTTACATTACACAACAGGATCAATAATGTAAGGAAGGTTACGTAACGTGTGACTCATTTACACTCCAACACGGAATCCGCAACAATTCAGATTTCTTGTGTACGATTATGAACAGACTCTTCATACACCAACTTTGTAAATTGTAGTTCATGGATGATATTACTCAGTAAGGTTACAATTAGATGTTGACCTTGACAAATTGAAGATAATTTGTTGGCTTCTACTTTTTATTCGTCATAATTGTTGATAGCGGTGTCAGAATAACGTAGATGTAATACGTTCAATGGTCAAGAAATGTAGCATGAAATGAAGGCCCTAAATAAAAGTAATAACTGATAGCTATAAAAAGGCGACTGATCTTGCTATTCAGTTACGAGTGTTATTCGTGAAGCCGGCAAATGATTTGTTCACGTTATTTGGTAATATGGGTATAATTCAGTCGACCAGTGAGGTTGACCTTCTCGCATAATGGCTCGGTTAACGAAGGTCCGTCGAGCTGACAGCCACAATAGAAATCTATGTCGTTGCCAGTGTCCACATGAATTACACGCTCAGGCCTCTTGTGTTATCATGAGGGCATGCTTATCTTTCAAGAGAGTATTATGAGCAAGGATAATAAAATGGCGGTCTATGTCGATTATTTGATATTGAGCATAACGAGGACTTTGTGAATAAATGAATAGGTTGACTCATCATTCATCACAGGGGCAATTCTCGTATTTTTAAGAACGCCCATAATTTTAAAAAGTCTGATCTCAGTCTCAATCTGTCAAAAATATATCTAATTTCTCTACTTTTTGACATTGTTTATCGCTGAGGAGAAATTGCGACTAGATTTTGAACGTTTTAAAATACGAGAATCGTACTTCAGGCATATGTTCCTAAAGTTCACTCAAATTAACTCAGTCCCTGATCTCAATCACATAAATTTTTATAAACTTCTGGTCTTGTGAATGGATACAATGGCTCTTTACATCATCTCATATTCCCAACCCAAAGAGCACAGCATTTGAGACAGACGTTGCTTCGATAAAACAAAGCCCACAATTCACACAAGTTTTTGTTATAAACGCAACTGTGAATACACAGTGGTACAGGTATAATCTCATGTGAAATCAGTCAAGATTCTGGGACATGAACGAAAATACTAAAGTAAATATCTACGTGAAACTCTTATCACAGTCATATAATCAGTCTAAATTAGGCAGACTGTACTGAACTACACCGAAATAAAATTAAGAACGTGTCTTGAAGAATGCTATAAAAAATATCAACAGCTGAGATATCATTCACGATTACGTTGTGCGTAGCTATAAAAAGTTAACTTAGAATGTTAGAGTTTCCAAAAATACAGTTGAGTTGATTTTAAATTGCAATTACTAAGCATAATATAACACAGCCTAACTAAGAATCAAATTACAATCACGTTTACAACATTTCTGAGAAAAAGCTGAACAGTTGTTCCACTGGGTATCAACAACAATATACCATTACAACATAACTGCTTGGGGTTTCGCACTTTCCATCACGTAGCGGATCCGTCACGAAGTCCTATTTACATAATTAGCATTCTATTTATAACTAACACCCATTCTCATGACGCGATTTACCTACATACAGTTCATAAGGACGATTAGATGCGTGGCATTCACGTCAAGGAGAAACGAAAAGACCACGATAATGATATTCATGGAAAAGCGAGGGTTGGAGAGAACATCAAAGTTATGCAGCTGGATTAAAATTCATAAAAATGTTCACATCTTTTCATGTTTGTTTGGTCCAACGGTTTGGTACAGTTGATGGGATCAACTTTAACTTTGGACCTACTAAAGGTTCAACTTAGTTTGAAAATGTTTTTTGTGGTTGATTTAGCACTATTGGAATTTCAATGCCATTGAAGACAAAAACTTTGAAATCGTACAGCTCATCTGTTACCGGTTTTGTCAGTGTATATTATCAATGGCGGGTTAACTGCATTTTAATGACCTTCCCAGCTGGCAACACCTTATCATAAATGACTTGCTGCTCAAGATGGCGGGTTGAGCGATCTATCAAGGTCATTTGTCAGTCCGAATACAATCATGGCCGAAAATCTTTTATTGGACATAATGATGATAAGGGATTTATTAAAGCAATAGTCAAAACGCTGATCAAAAGCAAGGACTGATGGGTGGCACGCAATTGTTTTCTGGCAGACATGGTGGATCATGGCCTGTTCATCAACGATATATCTCGTAGTCGCATTCTGTAGGACCAACTTAAATGAAGGTCAGGGCTTATTTTTCCAAGATATACAAATTAAATTCAATAGAAATAAGTCTTTATTGTCATAGTGTGATTGATAATATCTACAGGGTAATAGCATAATCATAACACACTATCAGTAGCAACGTTTTGACAGTTCAACAACATTCATTGCGTTATTTACGTTGTTGAGCAGACACATTTTACGAACATATGAAGCAATGGTTTAGTAATATCTTTAAAAAAAATACAGATTGAGATTGATAGTGTATTACGCCATTAGGGTGCTGGTTCATATCTGAGATGTTGATATGTCATGTTGGAAATTGTCAATTAGTTTGCTTTAGTCTCACCCGTGAATGCCAATGATAGGCTTTCGCCTCGTTCCATAAACATTTGTGTAGGATGCAATTTATCTATTGAATAATTCTTTACCATACAAGCAGCAGACGCGTGTCGCGCATGATTGACGAACGGTTATGATTGAATTCCAGCTATCACTGCGGAGGCTGGAAATCAACAACGAGTATCGCTGAATGTATTTTTTGTCTGGTAGCTTGAGACATGGTTTTAAAAGTAGAAGAAGAAAGGTAGACATGAACATTTTAAGCAATTAGTTGTATAAATTGAGGAGCTAATAAAAGAGAAAATAAAACTAATTCAAATCCTATCAATAGTTTTATCTATAGATACGAAATAGTGTCGGTATCATTACATAAACTTAGATTAAGCGCTAGCACGAATCAAAGAAGCAACAAAAGTCGAACAAAGCAAGTGTATCGAATAGGCAAGTCGGCGCGGTCGATGACCTCGGCAAGCAGACATGGCGTCGTCGATACACCATAGCACACAGCACACCATAGCATGCCATTACAGTCATGGAACAACGTAAATTGCGGCGATTAAGTCACGAAGAAAATTATTTTATATTTGCTTGATATATACGTATATATATACTGATTTAACTTAATGATTCTATGAACCACCAGGAAAAATACCAAAAAGGCCGTCAAAGAAGTTAAAACAAACCATTCAGAACCAAATACCATAAAATACAAAACATCAATCACGGGCTTCGACGAATATATTACGCTAGATATTATGTTAACCTTTGATATTCAGTCGTTCCTCGACGATTTAGGGCGTTGTTTACCCTTGAACTCGTCTACACACCTAAACTATAGCGCGCTTATGAACCCAGCCTTAAGGTCGGAATCGTAGCAGGTTACGGCAAATTACTTAGGAGTAGAGTCAACAAAAGACTTAAGTAATATTGCTTTAGATTGGATTGCAACATACATAGAAAGGGATTGGTCGTCTTACTAAATAAACTTCGTCAAAGGCAAAAGAAACAAATTAAGGTTTTAAGAGGTTTGCAATCAGTTCAAGTGAATTTTCTGTTGTGTTAAGTTGACCAAAACATCACACACATTACTGCTGACTAACTAAAAGCCCAGGCACAATTTTTCATATGGTGCTCGACATCCCTCATAAACGTTTGCAAAAAATTTTATCAACTCAAGTATTATGTCCGTTTCTTATCTTGGGTCATAAAGAGCGTGGTGAAATGGCGAGACACTAAGACAGTAACAAATAGCCCAGGTACTGGCATCGACCCTCCCCCAATGTTTACCGCGTCTGGTAAATGACTAGACGACACGCAATCTGCACTGCGAGGGGACACGCAGTGCCGTCATACATTCATAAGTGGACGAACCGCTTTGGGCGGCGGATATCCTAATTCCTGTGTCAGTTTGGAACAGCATGCTTAAAGACTTCCATTAAATTGCAAGCCGTTTAAGAGTTGTTAAATATACCTGTTGTTCCACAGTTGAACAGTATGAATAAGAAAAGCAAATACTGCTAGTTGCAATATGTAAAAACATGGAACAGTATGATTATGATAAAATGTGAATTTCTGAATCAAAAGATTAGATATTATAAAAGTTGGCAAGAAAACTTTTGTGAACATCTTTTAGATGTCTGCAACTTTATAAATTTATTTGGGTATTTCATGATCTGACGACTCTAAATTCAAATCAAACGGCGGCAGCGACGTTGAGTAGAGTTCACACCAAAATTTCAAGCGGTACTAAATCAGTTTTAATCATTGTCATTCCAAACAGTAGCCTCATTAACTTCTTTAATTATATTTTATATTTGAAACAGCCACAATGACGGTCTAATAAAATACTACGGTAAAATTCATAGCCGGTCAGTTTACTACCGGTTGAACTGTCTTCAGAAAGTTGTAGTAGCGACAACATCTAATAAATTTGCTGTAATATCTTAAAAATTACGACTTCCTCAAGTACTAGCATAACATACAAAGTAAAAAGTACTGAAATGGCACGCAATTTACAAGTAATTACGTACTGCTCGCGTTATGCGGTTTCACGTTTACTCTTATATTATGTAAAGCGTTGTAACAGAGAGAAAACCGTTAGTGTACTAGAAACAACTGGCTCAGCGAGTGACTCTAGGCAACATATTCGTTCTACGAATATAAGATCATCGAGATAAATGTTTTGATAAAAAATCTAGTATCTTGAAGAAACTTTCAGGCTCCTAACAAGATGCAATTGAGGTAAATAATTTTCCCACTATTGGAACGAAGTTCCAAAAGTTGGAACGACACTTTTTGCTATAGTTGTAAGCCGTGCGGCGTGCGCGTGTTTCTCTGTCTCTCTCTCTCTCTTTGAACTTTGTTCCATCCGGGTGTCCCTTGACACCTCTCAAGTTTTTTTTTATTAAAATAAAGAAATTATGAGAGCTACACAACTTTTTCTACGATTATGGAAAAATGGCAAAAGCATAACAGTTTATCATAGGGAAGCCTCTTGGTAGTTCATCAAGAAGCAAAAATCTATTTTACTTGTCAAGTAGAGAATGATGAAGCACCAAAAGGTACTAATCCGAAAGAACCAAGCATGAGTAATTTCTCCATCAAAATACACGCACACAGATAACAACTCATTCATAATTATGTGCATTCATTTTCATTTCCCATTCTACAACCGCAGGAAGTGTTGCGATTTCTATCATTTCCATCCCGTTAAAATTAACATGTAACGTGGTTTTTATTTTGAAGACAATAAAGTCTATTTTCAATCAGCTTGAAATAACTGTTCATTTTTATGTACGGATGTATTTACGGTCGTCACAGTCACAGTAGGACGGTTGCGGATCGCGTACAACCTGCCACTTGGTGCTGCATTTCTAACCGCAGTCGACTCTTTTGTTTGTTTTTTTAATCAACCTTCAGTTTTATTCCAGAGGTGCATTGGTCTGTTTTAATTTGCCACTAGGTTGAGAAGGTACTGTTATTTTAATTTTGGCAGTCTCAAACTACAACGATTTGACGTAGGATGCTATAATGCTTGTAATAACATACATTCAATATTTACTTAGACCAACAACAATCTCATAGCGATAAATTATCAAGGTAAACAAGTTATAAAATAAAATCTGCAGTGACACATTTTCCAGCTTCGGATGTGTGCTGACATCACGACACCAATGCTTCTAAATTTAGAGCCATTAACTCAGCAAAAGTGGACTAGAGATGAACTCAGCTATTCGCCGAAACAAAAACACGTACCTACGCGTGTGACGACGCAGACTAGGATCTGAAGACACAAATGTCTATAAGTCTGTGGAATACATGGTGGATCTCGGGAAAATAAATAATAAAAATATATTGTATGAACAACATTCAGACGCCAGAACAGAACCTTCGAATATAAGTTTTGGGCTAGGTAGGTACGTATTTAAAAATTCAGGTGTGTTTGCAATTTTCCTCAAAGGTAAAGTAGGTCTTGATCATGCGGCCTGGAACCGGTAAAGCGGACGGACCAGCTAACAGGCACTTCCCATGCTGGTGACGGTGCGCGGACGAATCCATTAACCCAAATATAGAACCGCGCCCGAAGCCGAGTCGCGTGAGTTCCACTCACAACTATGCTAACTAATGAATCATAAAAATATATACATATATACTTATTATTTTTGCACTTATATATTTATTAAAAGTCAAAGAGTGCAAAAATTATTGCGAAGCTCCCAAAACTAAAGTAGCAATGTCCCTCTATCTTGTAAACATTTCTTGGTTCAAGATTGCACACACTGTGCACATTCAGTACCTGGTAATTTGCCATACAAGTAAAGCTGTTTGCAACTCGTACTACTTTTTAGGTAACGTCATGTTTGCAAAGCGACGATACCATAAGTGTTGTTGGTACTGAGCTCAACGGTTTCGAAGTTTTAGACTGTTTAATTTTATTTTGAATGAATGTTATATATTTAAAGCATAAGCCTCGCTAGTAACGCAGGTAACGCTACGCCGTTCACGACCTCACGGATAATTAGGTGTCGTAATCAAAACGCTCCCTCATGTGAAAACGTTCCCCCTCCTACACGAGCCACAACCGCATGTTCTAAATAATAAACAAAACTCATCACTGACACGAAACATGACTACGCAGCAGAAACAAAAGGATATCCGGTCCACATCATCATAGTACCTGAACCAGATTCCAATAGAGAAATTTGTAATTGTTCATGAATCAGATTGCTAATTTGAGTGATGAAATAGGAATCAGAGTCTAAAAATAACGAACAAACATTTCGATTGTTGAAAAACATCCAAAGTTGATGTTGAAGGGAATTAAGTCCAATCAAAGTAATGCGTAAACACAACGAAGGCCAGGCAAATAGGATACTAAGTATAGACAAACGTGTTAGTTGCAAAAATCGATGGGATGTGATGGCCCGAGCAGGGGTGGCGAGTGGCGCGGCAATTCGTCCAAACGTCACTGACCGGACATTGGAATGGAAAGCACGTATCTGTAGATAGATCGGCTATACGAAATTGCTACTTATTTTTAGACTTCGCGTGTTTTAGAAACATTGGGAGTTGGTCGAATAGAGGGATCGGGGCCAATGAATTTAGAGTTTTATGCTCCGGTCATCACGTTTATGTTCGAAATAATGAATAAGCGATTCGGACTACGCACAGATTTCACGTCACTTATATCCAATTGATTTTTTTGATTGAACTTTACAACTAGGCCAGCATTTACTTTATTAAGGGTCCAATCTTACAATTTACTACGACAAAGTTTTGTCACTATTATGATTGCACCATCACCTCTGGTAAGCTAGGAGTCAATGAGTATAGTGCGTGGGAGTCGCCACTGAACTTTGTAGAGTAGGATGCGGCTCATTTGTCAGTTGCCAACCAAGAATGTATTCTGTAATACCAACGTCATTCGGATTACAGGCACAGGTCTCACTCTCAGCGGCCTAATTACATTTTAGTTTTAGTATTTGCTCTTCCTTGTTTTTTGTAGCGGGTAAAACAAGCCATGTTTCACGCGACTACCTGTAGGGCTTCTTTAAAAACCTCTTAAAATACCCGTCAAATAATTTGAACCCAATAATGACTTACAGTGCTTCTTCGTATCAAATGACATTCTTGGGCAATACTATAGTCAGACCAGCCTATTACGGTCACATGATCAAGAATGTTGATAGGTACAATCATGTCACTAACGTCAATGAAATGAGTTGTATACAGACCTAATTCGTGATGTAAACCAATCGGTATTACTAACGCATCAGACGACTGACCGATATTGCTTACCCATTGTTCTAAATAAACCTTTTGGCTTCAGAAGTATACAGTCATGCAGAACGAATCATCTTCAAATCGATGAGAATGTTTGACGGTCGAAATTATCTTTATTTCTGACGTGGGTAAGTATTATTGGCAATGAAGCAGTCCTTCTTGATAGAATGTCTCGCATAGAGACGTGTTAAGTTTTGCAGGTCAATTTGGCTACAGCATACAATCATAGTCGGTAATGGTATGACATAAGCGTGGTGACGTCACCCCGGGCGTCGGCAACTGTGGCGAAGGCCGGCTCTGTTGTTTGTGCGCGACCGACCGGTTTTATAGCAACACATGCACTGCACGCTACCATCTAACCCACCACTACGAATATAAAACACGCGATACGTCTACAGCACAATAAGTCAAAGCACTGTGAGAAAAGAAGCGGTTAAGTAGTGAGTTTGAAAACATGCTACGTTCAAAGCTTGCTTAATTATGAACTCTATCATAATATTCTTAAGTTCTTTATTATTTTTCATCTTTCTTTTAACAGGCGGTGCAATGTGCAGTTGCCACGCCTACATGCAAGAGGTTAGCCTCAGTGGTGCGATGACGCTATCGCCTATTTAGGTCAATATAACTCGCAGCGGCCATAAAAATTATAAACAGGCGGCAAAATCAACAACTTGGATATTATCTTGGGCTATATTCGTTAACTTTACGAGACAAAATGGACATCAGACGAGATGAAGAGCAATTGTGATGGAAATGTTGCTTTATGTCATAAAAATATCACCCATAGAGAAAAAGGGTAATTCATACAACGAATATAAAAAGATGATCGTTGAAAATGCCTGAAATCCCATATATCTTGATGCGTTGCCAAAACCCATATTGTATTGTTTATTATTTTTATATATAGTATGGTGGTACAGGAATACGAGTATCATAAATTGGAAATGAAATCTAATCAATAGCTGATTGTTGACCAATCAATATTAATATAACAAATGGACAGTCGGGCTCAGTCAGACTTCGGGCAATCCATGTAAGTATCCAGTTACGAGTAACTCTTATCATATAAAACAACAAACGAGTGGACTGGATGCAGATAGGCTAAACTCATTCAATTAGTTTTTTTTTTTTTGTTAAATTAATCTGACTCATTTCTAACATTTGTAGCAATTGATTCCAGTTTCACCTGCACCCTGATTGAGTAACACACTATCAAACTCAATCTGAATCATTTCATTTTGAAGGATATTGCTAATCCAATACTTCATATGTTCGAAAAATCTGTCTGCTCAGCAACGTAAATAACGCAATGAATGTTGTTGAATTGTCAAAATGAAACCCATTGCTACTGTTAGTGAGTTACTGTTTCAGTACTTAGCGCTTATGTCTGCACCCAGTTGTCTTCCACAAAATTCAGTTTTTTCTTGATCTGCTTCTAATCTTTTATGCATTAATAAAATCTTTTCCAGTAACAGGCCTTTTACATTGGCTTTGCATACTCGTACATAAGTTACTGTTCCATCTTTCAAACTCTTTATTATAATGCTCATACTGTCCGTTCTCATCTCAGCATCCCCGTTCAATATTGTGCGTCTGCGTTGGTCCAACCATTCTAACGACAATTAGGCCAAATTAATCCACTATTAAGATTCTTTAGCAAGCATTGCAGTCGCATCATCAGAATCAACGGCACTTATATCCATTCTGAGAAAAGAAAATAGGTAACCATTGTATGGTAGCCGTCCGTTCGTGTTAATAATGCACTATGAATTATTCACAAGCCATGACTCTGCAATGAAATTCTTTGTGCAAATGCACGTGAACACACTTTCCATAATATTCATATACCGGTAGAGAAATCTGTAGTCAATACACAACATCGTCTATACAAACGTTCAAAGGAATTGCTTAATCTTGGCACACAGCGTCCAAATATATTTGAGGATATGACAGCCAGTAATAAAAATGATTTTATCTTTTGGTTGTCGAAAGTATTAGTGAAGTGTAAGCCATAGTACCGTTACACTTTGTGTTATTAAGATCTCTTGATGACCTTATTTCAGATGGCATTTCTTGTGTTTAATGTCTTCGAGATGGTATCCCTTCACTGCAACTTGCAGCCTCTACAATTTATGAAACTTGACCTAAATAATAAATCGCACTTTATGGACTTCTTCCTCTTCTAGACTCTTTATGCCTTTTGTCCTTCAGCTAAGCTCTTCAATAATATAAAAATAATATTATTATATCATTTTTTAAGCAGATAATATCAATGTGGGTCAAGCTCATTTCGACGCCAACAATTCCGAGAAGGGAGTTGAAAGCTTGGAGCAATGAGTACTTCCATTGTCTCAGCAAAATAAAGCTTGCGTTCATAACAGCCAGTTTTTTATCTATGTTAAACACTGGCCTCGGTACAATATTTAAAATGGTGATGATGAATGATGCAACGCAGAATAATTAACGTTAAAACAACACAATGCACCATAACCATAAAACATTTTAAACGCAGCCGTTAACATGGAGAATTTACTGACTTCAGTTTCAGAGCATGCCTAATGTAATATTACCTTGGCTAACCTTGACTTTGTGAATACTTTCTGAATAAACAATACCAACCTACGTCAATAATATACGTTGCTAAAAGGTTTTCACCGTTTATGCATTTTAAATCTCCTCCTAGAATTTCCCAATTTTTTTGTGGTTCATATTGTGGGTTGTTTCTCATATCACAATCTGTTACATCACAGTCCATTCATGACTATGTTATAATGTATTATGTATCTGAAGAGCAGGACTTGGTTAACCATCCGAATTGATTGCTTTAAATTGATGTTCAACAACCGGCAGATTGTTCCCGTGAATCAAGAATTCCCCATTCAATTTTCATGATATTTCGATGCTTTTTATGCCTACCTAAACAGTTACATATACAGCAGTAACATTACCTAACCAGCTGGTTTATTCTGTGAAAATCTCACAATGAGAACTTAGGCGAAGTGAGCTTGATGTTAGGGATTGACACATAATTGTCAGTCACTTCACTTGTTTTCACGGTGAGATTTTACAGAATATATCGACTGGTATCCATAACGCTGCCTGTTAGCAATTTCAAAATAAATTTTCATCAAATCATAAACTGCAACTACGTACCTAGTTACAAGAAGGTAGGTAAAAGGCATAGAAAACGTACAAAGTTGGAAGCAATGGACACTTTCCGCTCTCACTGCAACGGACATACATGGCGATGTAAAGATTACCGATAACGATACTAGTAACTGCCGCAGAAATATGGGAGTAATAATGGGACAACGTTATAATTTGCAGTAATAATAAACTAAAATTAGAAACCTAGCTAGTTAATGTACAGAACAGATTGGCAAGCCGTCAACTGAGTATACTTTAACCGGTTTTTCCGGTAAGATTTAAAGTACCCATATCTGATCGCCAACTGCAAAATATCATTTATATGAGCTTTACCTTCCGCGCTAGCTAGACAAACTTTTACATTTTGATGTCTACTGCGGTTTAATGAGCATGGATTTTTTGAGCTAGGCAAGCAAGCGCAAAATTGATTGGGATTGTATGTAAATCTGCAGTTTACCAACCTCTTGATTCATAAATGAATGATTAGACAAGACCAGATAACCTGATTGCGTAACAAAGGGAAAATTATTGAAATAAACTTGTCGGTGGGGTAAGTTTACGCAGCTCTTTGGGTAGCACATGCAACACATACGTGTACTATCGTTATGTGTACGTATGTTCAGAAAGCGGTTGTTACGTGAGTCGGCGAGTGCAAGACATGGACTGGATTCGAGGTCGACGACCCCGGTAGAGCGGGACTCAGGACTACTGCCGGAATATTAAACCCGATTTTGAATTGCTTGAATGTCTAACTTGAAAGTAATGAAAATGAAGGATGAAGGTTTTTATTAAAATCAGTTTGCTGAATCATGCGATATTAATTAAGATGAAATATGCTTAATTAATACTCAGGATTTAGACAAGCACAACGAGGTATTTTATGGATTTAGCAAAAGCCGATTCAAATATTGAGACAAAAATGACAAACAGAACAGAAATGTTCGGAAAAAGTGGTATTAACACGTCAAATTCTTCGGTAGTAATTAACTTCGAACCGAGTCGAATAAAATAATAAACAAAGAAGCAAGCACAATGAGCACTGTTGACAGAAAGAGTAGAAAGCTGGTGGTAGCGTGCCCCTTTTGTTAGTAGCATTAACGCCTTTTGGTACTCAAGCGTGAAAGGGCCTCGGACTCCGAACGTTTGTAATTTCGGTTGAGATGCAATCAAATGTGAAGGGAAGGGAATTATTTTTAACAATTTCGCTGTCGCAAGCCTGAGGCGCGTTTCGAAAACTTAGCTTAGAAGTCTTATGCTGACGATTCAACATGGCAACCTGAGACACAAATACGATAACTTTGGGAATACCGAACTCCATATTTGGGAAGTTCTGCAATTAGCTTATGATCAATTTTAAGCTCTCATAATAGTATCTACTTCAATTTAAAGCATTTAGTTTGTGGTAGTAAGTATTAAGTCGGTACCTAATTACTAATTCTATAGCTGTAGTACTAAAATCGAAGGGGAAATACCGGATTGTTTAAACTAATCCTTTCCTTGAAATGATTCAACTGTTCTAGGCTTTACAATTCTCTTATCGATCGTTCTCCACAAAAATATGTATTGCTGATTGTGAAGTACCATTTCTAAAGTGTTTGCGATTTAACGAATACCTTTGTCCAGTGGTTCACGGCTCGATTCTGAACGTACTGGCCATAACTCTCTAAATATAGATTTCTATAAAAAGTGCTGTTGGATTCCTCAGAAGTCGTAGCTTTGTGTTCGGGATACGTTCTGAAGGTTCTATTATTTATCGTGATCATTACTCTGATCGATGAAGTCTTCTGATTGATTTTTAAACGCATTTCTAAGTACTGACTGACATTAATAATGACTCACAATATTTCTGTCACGTTCAAGGTTTATTATGTCATCAGAAGCTGAGACTTACTTACCAGTAAACAAATATGAATGTAAGTATGGCTTAGATTAGATATCAATTAGCGGTGTTCACTTTTGAATTCACGACTTGAATGCTTGGTTCAATACGGTAGTAAAACTAGCAGAAGTTTTTAAACCAGCCAAGAATTAACTGTGTGGTTAATTAACTTTTGAGTAATCAGCGATAGTTAAGTCTTCATTTATTTGATTCTATTGTCTATCAATTACTCCTTAATTTGTAAGCCTATTAATAACACGTCCAAATAATTTGTTCAACCATTATGTCACAAAGATGGTACGCTTTTGGGTCAATTGAAAGGTCGTATAACAGACTGGGGAGATAACTGTATGCGCCACTTGAAGTGATAAAACAAACGAAATAAAAGTACACACCAACTTCTTATCCTTGGAAACTGGTAAAGCACTCTTGCGCAATTTAATTGCTTAAAAGGTCAAATAAGAAATGAACTGAAAACTGCAACTCCGATCAATAAATTCTTTTGATATCAGAAGTTTGCAGATAAGTCGAGATAAACATTAACGTCAGCAGTATATCATTACCGTACTTATGCTAATCATCGTGTACGTAAGATTTGCTTTTTATAAAGTGTGCGAAGTAAACTACATTTTACGGCGAAGTGACCGATCATCGTGCCAATTTAGATGTCCGCCACCCACAGGTTGGACCAAACATCGATAAAAAATGACGAAAAATTCGGTGTTAAAAGTAAAAATGGTCAGTGAATGCGAGCAGGTCGACTATGACCTCACCTATTATTTTTTGTCATTAGCAGATGTAATGTAGGTGGTCAACGGCGCTTATTTCTGTATTATCATGGCAAGCATTCCTCGTCTACTGAGTCATTGTGGGGTCTCTAGAAAACTGTTTTAAGTTTTTGTGTCGCTTCACAACAGAAGGGCGTGGCATTAGATAATATCTTATCATATTCTTTTTAAAGTTCTTAAAATACATGTCCAGAAATGTTCACCCAAACGTTTGAGTTAGCAATGACATCATAACAAACACGATAAATTAATGTTCTCATGTATGATATCATACGATGTAACATTGTGACCGCTATTAGTGCTAGGTTTTATCTTTTAAGACTTTATTCAAGGACCATGAAGGATATTTTGAAATGTGACATACGGGAACTCCGCTGAAAATTACACACACCTCTGCAAAACACGAGGAATAACGTCACAGTCACAGCGCAATGCGTTTAAATTCTTGCCAAAAGATATAAATCAGACAAGTCAACGATTAAAAAAATCTTTTGGGTTTGGTATGTACAGTGCGGCGCGGCGATACAATATATTCCAGTATCGGACAGTTGATTCAGTACGTCTGCGCGAGTGACCTCGATGACGGCAGGGGGCGGGGCGCAACCGCTCTGCAAATAACGACAGATTTCTGAACGCACCCGGTGAATTCCGTCTGGAATCTCCGTCTAGATAAAACGACATCGACGTCTCAAATGCATGCCTCAAAGAACAGGTCAAGAGGTTGAACGACTAATTAACAGACTGTGGGAGACACTTATTGCAGCAGTCAGCTACTTGGGGTCCCTAGATGGACTGGGAAATTAAATAGGTCAAGACATTTTAATGCTACGATGTAAGCAATCTTGTCTAGTGGTTTAAGCCTGGAATAAAGTATAATTTCTGCCAGCATAACTGTTACTGATACTTTTCGCCAAGTTGTATAAGTATAAGCATAGCTAGGCCTGTTCCGGCTATGAAACACTTGATTACCTTTCCTAAAGCGAAAGAAATGTTCGTAATCAAACTTGTATCTTCTGGCAGAAGAAAATGTAATCGGTTATCGATATCTTTTCGGGTTACAGATAAAAAACAAACACAGAACTATGTTTATAGATTACGGTGCAAAATGTCTGCACCAAGTATCAAAACGAATCGGTGCAAAACATTTTAATCAATATCCTTAAAACACACGTAGAAGTGACATCACCACGTAAACCTCACTATTGATCTTCTAAGAAGTAACACAGACACTAAACACCGGAAACCTGTAACCCTAAATGGAACGATGGCCTCATTCATAAAAATTTGCAAATACACATACCAATAGCTAGCGAGGACTATCTCATCTCCGTACGTTTATCCAAACGTATAAATCCACCACAACACTGAGGTTCTATAAAATCCTAAAGGTACGAACACACGAGCACGGAACTTGGGGAACGGCACAGCACACAAGCGCGTCGCTACTCCAACTCGACAGAGTGAGCTGTGGGCCGGAATATCGATCCAACTCCTGGCGCCGGCGGGCCGCATATCCCTAGTGCACGCACGCCCCTCCCCGCCAGCTTACCACCCCTGTTTATTACACCCTTTATAACGGGGAATCAAATAGACTTTTATATTGGTAAATTCGTTTGAGTAGTTAGAATCTTGATCTACATTGAACTTTGTGTAGTCAAAACATTAAACAATATCAGATCTGCTGATAGTTTTGGACGATCTTCGAATATTTTAATACTCATTTCCAATTTTTTTTTGTTCAGATATTTTTTTGGGAAAATCTGTGTCAAGAAGATGGGAACACTGGTTCCCCCTCCCACTCGCAGCGTAGCAGACCGACCTTGTGGGACGCGCCACGCAAACCCGGTTACCCCCTGAAGTTGTCGACACAGGAAATTTCTTATGAAATTAAGGGATGGAGTTGTCACCGAGGAGAATGGTGATTAATTGGGTGGAATAAGAAATCCTTGTACTTGAATCGTCATGTTTTGACTCATTGCGATTCCTGGACTGGGGGACATTGTCATGCCACAGATTTTTTCTGGGCACGTCGATATGTGTCATGAGATAATATTTTGGTAGGAAGAATTTTTCTTCTGGGAAATCGTGGGTCTTTTATTTAAATATGTATCATGAAATGTTTATGATCAACATTGACGATTCGATTCGATATAGGTCAGTCATTATTAGTACATAATTAGAATTACATAACTTTGTTAATTTTGAGCAGCAAGTAAGTAGGTATAATAATGGACGATTACATTGAAAACAGCGATACAAGTATCTCACATCTATACATAAACGATGTGAATGGCATTGTAATATTCGTGATACAATATTACAATGTTGATGCTGATGTAACTGAGGACTCACGAGACGTGTCTTAACTGAAAACTGTGGAAGGCACGTTTTGTATGAAAACATGGATATAAGTATCTGAAACTGGATAAGGTGTTGCTGTTGACGTAGGTACTAATATAAGATCTATGTTCGATATTTTCGACACTCGTCAGTTAAACTTCTGGTTGTTTCACGGTCATTTATGTCTTGGCTTTGCCAGAATCAGACTAATGGCTTACGAAACTTTAACGTTGATCGATTAAGATCCGAGTTTATGTACCTACCCAAGAAGTTCATTTTCCGCTGGGGACACCTTGGTAAGATTGGTTGTAAGACCGGGAACTACAAGTTACGACTGTCAACTATCTACGAATGACAGCCGAAACCGATGGCTTTACTTGTTTCGCGAGGTACCTACGGTGGGGTTTCGGAATTAAATGGTTAGGTCACACGTCCACGGACCGACTGCGGCAGGAGTAGCCTAATCTGGATTGATAGACCCATGCGGCTTTTACTAGCCTCTAGCCCCTGATAAAAAAATATTGCGCAAAAATCAGCAAAACATCTTTTGGAAGATGGGTCTTCGCTCAGATACTGCAATGCAAGTTGGTTGTCGCTGAAAACCAGCACTGGGGTTCTGTCTCGCATAGGATAGCATTGCCGAGCGAAGGCCGTTTTGCGTGGATGTGACGCATATTTTCCCCAACTTGTTTTATTTTTTTTGTATTTGTGTTCTTTCTCTGCGTCATGTTTACCGCAAATACACATATTTTATTTTCTTTTTATACACATTTCGCTTGTAGAATTTTAAAACGAACCAAACCAAAACAGGGTTTAGATTGGATAGATAACGAGTTAAAAGACCCCCTGTGTCCAACCATTATTTGAAACATAATGAGTAGAAAATTCCACTCGGCACATAAATGCGTTTTACACTAAGTATATGGCTGCAAGGACAGACATTTCACAACAGATGTATCAGACTATCTGTTGATTGTTTATCAGAGATGTTACATTCCATATTATTCCACTTTGAATGAATTACCAGCATAATGATTTCACTAAGAAATGTGAAATAAATTGTTGGTCAGATTACTTGCTGAATTTGTGGCTTTGGTATAATTATGTCAAAACAGAAAACAGATGTTGGTGTATATTACAATAATACCAACAAAACATACCAAAACAACATTTTGGGATGCACTATCAGTTAGACATTGCCTGACACTGAATAAAAGCACTTAGTATGCAGCTGGCTTTGAACATCAAAGTTCTGTTGAATCACACACAGCTGGAGGCAATTTGCTCCCTTCACAGGGCACATCACTCTTCATTCCTATTCGTTCTCATACAAAACTTGTCACTAAAAATGCTGTTTGGTCCTTTTTTCAGATGATGAGCAATGGATCACAAGGTAATGTTTACTACGTAAACATCTATGTATAATTGCTCTTTGCAGTCGACCTTGAAGAATCATACAATGGTTGCTCAAGAAATTTTGCTTACAAATTTACAATCTATGAGCAAACACTGACAGCTAATTGTGGTTTTTTATTCTAGTTTGTGTTTACAGTCATAGATTTAGGAGGAAAAATATTTATAAGCACTTATTGTAAATACAATTTTGCAAAAATTATACTTGCAAATACAATTCAAAATAATTAATTTTGCATGTTAAAGTTTCAACAAAAATGCCTTTGAATGTTTACGTAACTATGGCAAAGCCGTACAGCGTTATCATTTTATTTAATCTCTCTTTACGGTTAGTGTTTCCTAATTATTTTAATATAAGTAATTAGTTTTAATTACTGTGTTAATATAGAATTATTGATTTATATTATTATTAATAGTATCCTCACAGAAACATATTAATCAAGGGAGCGGTACTCAATAGTAAATATTTCAATGCTTAGTAACTCATACAGTCACGCCCCACTGATAACGTAATGGCTGAGCAAGATAAATAATTACTTGTACACTTCACCTGTTTAATAACTATAGCCTTTACAATTATGAATTTATGACACATGATTATGTAACCAGAAATATCTTATTTATTTACTAAGGGCTGATTTTCAATCAACAGACATTTCTTATTTGTGGAATAAAATTGACTTCTGACAGATTCTGTATGGAAAAATTGACAAAAATTAAAAATTATTCCTCGGATAAAATTATCTGGCATTGGAAAAATCAGCCCTAAGTAATTTAAGTTACTTATAAACAGGCTGAAAAGGAAGGAACAGGGAGAAGTGGAAGGTGTTCAAAGAAACCTTTGCCGAAGGGCACACAGACACTCAGAACCGATATTAAATGTTTTATTCTGAACTATCACTCTGAAATAAGGCTATAAATAAATTAAATAAATAATCAGGCTGGGGGCAGGAAGACTAATTCGAAGAATTTAGAGGAACCGTTGCGTTGGCCCGAAACAGAGACGGTATAAGCTAGTAAAACGTCTATGACAAGAACTGGCTAGACATGGAGTCAGCAATACTGTGAGATATGAAGAGACCTTTGCCCAGCAATGGGTCAGTATAGGTTATAAGTAAAGTTGTAATAGATTCAAGTACACAATCACGAGTCCAGTAAGGTAGATTTTCAGGCTCTGATGTTCAACTATACTCAGTATAATGCCTAAAATTGGTTATTTCAGCTAATAACGGTATGAAGACTCCTTGGCTACCCAGATCTAACTGCCTACTTTTGAGTGGAAATCATAGTGATTATTATTTTTTTATATTGTTGATGATAAAATATTTTGAATAGTTATGAATCAGTGTGTGACTTATTAAATTAATAAAATATGAGTGGTGTTTTAAAAGAAAGTGTATTTAAAAAAAACCATGAACAATTTTAGTGTTATCCACCTTCATGATTCTGTCTAGCTTCATCTCTCTGACTGACCGACCCTTTGACAATTCAAAAGTGCCTGTAATTGGTTTAGTTGAATTAAACAGTTTGAGTTTCTACCTTTCGTTGCTTTCTACATTTTGTGTTGGGAACACCAGGGACCAATACTCCATATTTAAAAAAAATGGATACAAATTAATTACACCTATCTACTGATTCTATAGACCTCATGATAAGATATTTGAGCACTTTTAGGACATTTAATTCTTTGAGATAAAATGTTGATAATGTTCTTTATCTCAATTTGATTAAATTTAAAAAGGAAACATGATGAAAATTCTGCCTAGAATAAAAAGACGAAAAATGTGATTGGATTGTACAAAATAATATTTTAACTTCGTTTACCTGACCTGTCTTAAGAAATAACTTGGTCAGAGGGCCATCTTCTTTTTCTTTTTTTAATAGGTAGTTATACCCTAAGGAATTTAACAAAAACCAAATACCCTATATTTAGAAAAAACATTCTTTAAAGGACATCTCACAAGTTATTACTTGAAGCAGCTTTACAAGTCTTCCAAGTGCCTTGGCAGCTTTGGCGGGTACAAGCGGCGATTAATTCAAGGCGTTACCCAAATGAAACGAGATACCGACCAATCTACGACTACTTATGCCAATTGAAAGCAATTAGAGAAAGAAACCAAGCCCCGAATTTCCAAATGAGCCTCTTCTACAGTAATTAGCAATACATTGTCTACATAAATAGCTCGGTTATCTCGATACAGGAGGTACTAAGGTACCAAAAGAAAGAGCAAAGTGCACAGACGGACAGACCATCCTAAATTCGGGCTGGTGATGACATCGACCCACTATTTTCAAAACAGAATCGAATCAGTTTTATGAAATAACTCTTCTACATACCTTCTTTTATAGGTCCAGGAATGCTTTTTCAGCCCGGTTATACACATAAATTGTCGGCACACACAAAATATCACTTTGGATGCGGGACCGTAGCCAATCGTAACCAATTCAAACCCACAGCACATACACTCAATAAACAGTCTTCAAACCGACTCGCTGAATAGTTAACATAACACTTGTGATTTAGATTTCATAAATAATCGCTATCCATGTAGAATTTGTTGGAGTATCATCCGTGACTGCGAGTACGAACACGGCATCGAAGGCGAAGCGAAAGACCGACCGCGAAAGCATCCACCTTCGCGCCGCTCATCTCATAGAACAAGCAAATAACAGATGCGACTATGATCAACAAGTTGATTCAAAATAAATTAAAAAAGATTTAATTTTTGTTCATAAGATCTCGTTTTAAAACATAGACAATTTATTGTCACTTACTGTAATATTTAACTGCTTAGCTCAGCAAATCGTATTGAAAAAATTGAAAATAATTAGGTCCTTGTCTGAATGTTTGCTAAGGCAATCAATGATGACATGACTAATGAGTGCTGCCAGTAGACATTTCGACCTACACAAAACAAAGGTTGAACTAAGAAAAATATATTGACTTGGGAGCCTGAAGGTTTATATAAGGCTTTTTTTTAAATAATCTTACGTTTCTTGTATTTGTAAACATACGCTAAAGGGTTGACCGTGGATCATGTACAGTTTTAATATCCATACAACTCGCTAGAGTTAACTTGAGTTGTGACCCGAGTGGACCCTCCCAACCCTCGTGTCATCCGAGCGAAACCTGAAGCACAGAACACATATTATGCTCCTAACGGAGATCTGTAGTAATAGTAAATTCTTGCAGGTTATAAAAAACAAGTAAATCAAACCGACTCTCGACAGCTTGAATGATTTCTGGGAGGAGTGTCCCTATGGGACCTCGCTCATATTCATGGAATCATGGGTGCTAGTTTTTCTCTATACACTTATTTTATTTTATATAGTTATTTAGAATTATTAATTAAACAAAAGCTTTAGTGTTTAAACATACGGTAAAGTTAGTTTGTCATGTCTACTTACGCTTAAAATTTTTACTACTCTTTGACTAGTATGACATCATCTACAAGTTTATCAAGTGACGTCCATCATTAAGTTTTGTCTATGGTTTCAGACATTGGAAAGGTGATGATTGATTTTAAAAAAAGAAAAGAATTAGTATTAAAATCAATATTATTGCATGATGTTCATTTTGGTCAATAATTATAGCAATTTAATTCATGAACAAAGTCATACACAATTGAGCATCACTAAAACCATAGACAAAGTAAATCTTTGAGTGTGGTCAGTATTGCAAGTTTATTTTGTAGATATTCAAATAATTTTAAAGATTTTCACTGAAACGAATTAATGAAACCAAAAAAAATATTCACGATTTATAATAATAGATGAGATAGCTCGAAATCAAGCACAGAAAAAAGCAGTAAAAATCAAATTACCATTTGGGGATACCAGACGCAGTAAATCTGACACTGACAGTCGTAACTTGTCAATGTCATTGCCACTGCTCTGTAGTGCCAGTCATGGATGGCGGGATTTGTAAAATGTAAACAGGTTAGCTCGAACTGTATTTTTGTTTTATTTTTAAATTGAAAAACAGAGAGAAATTTGTAAAACAGTTTTATCAGTTTCACACGTAGTTTCATTACCTAATCATACAGGGTTAGGTATGTGTGCGAGAACTGCGAGACTGCGGGTAAATTCTTAAACCAGTTTTCAATAGGTACTCGTGTTTAAAACTGTTAATTCCACGATGTGAAATTAGCTGGTCGATTATCAACTTTTATTCAATTTATCAGGCCATAAACCTATTGCTACTTCGTAAGCCCCACACACAATTATTGCCGGTCGGTATAGGTACCTAAAGAACGCCTCTCGACGTGGTGTCGAAAACGCTAGTCACCACTTCAGTTACTCAGAGTCAAAGACATTAAATTATTTACTTGACAACTTAAATCTCTTTGCTCAGAGTCGACTGGTGACATGTTCTGTGGTTTACCTATTCTAGGTTTTCTACCTATGCCTAAAAGACCGAAATTAAAACACAAAAATGTTTCATTTATTGTTTTAATACAAAATGTATAAACATATAAAATTTCCATCCAAACATTAATGATAAACAATAATTTTATTATCATCACATCACAATTATACATTCTTTATTTTGAATGTCCTTATAATAGAAGATTACAACTAGTTTCTTTATTTCGAGGAAGTGCTAATGAATTTTTCATCATGAATATCTCTGCATGCAGGTATTCATGAAGTTTCATAGGTATTCATGTGTGTGTCATAGGTATTAATTACAATCATCACTTTATTTTGTGACGGTCAACTATAAAAAATATTCATTGACTAATTCTCCTTTTTCTGAGACAAATGAGAACACATTATCATACCCACATAACATTATTTCAATAGCACCGCCTCAAACGACTAAAAAGTCGATAATATATCTAAAAAATAAATAGCTCCTTACCAACTATGAAGCTAGAAATAGACAAGCTTTGGGAGGTACTTTGAAGCACAGTCTTCAATCAATTAAATAGAGTAGGTACTAAAATTATTTTCACAATTAGGAGACAGATTCTATTCCCCAATTGCAACATTAGAAAAAAGCCTCTTTCTTTCCCGAGGACCTGAGCGAGTGCTCAAACTGAGGTACAGGGCAATAATTTAATTAATAACTGTACTATTTAACAGCTTCATATTTTTTTTGCATTGATATATTGATCTACTAAGTACAATTTATTGACATACCAAAAGTAAAGTTTTGTGGATGACATTAAGAATTTGCAAAAATCATTTTGATTTTTATAAACAACTTCAAACCTGTGAGACAATTCTGTTTGCGCTTTATAGGAAGTTTCAGCTTTTGTTGTTATAAGTTGCTTGAGATTGCAAAAAAAAGACTCATTGATACACTTTTGTATCTGTCAAAATCTTCACAACCCTTCAGAGAACATCATAATGTTCTAGAAAACTATCTACTGTAATAAAAAATTTGGACCTAGTAAGTCCAGTGGCTCTAGCCAAAAAGTTACGTTTCCGCAATTAAAATGAACTTTTTTTTCACTAAAAAAAGGGTACAGATCAATCGCAAATACAATGCCAAAACTGACTTTATGTAAAGAGTTTTTAGCAAACCCCCATTGAATTTAAATCGCCTCATAGGCGAGACAACCTCGCCTCAGTAAAATTCGCGTAAACTTACGTCTCGCCTACGAGCTTCTTGTCAGAATGCCCTTGAATATGGCCAGTTATTGCTAGAAGATGAATGGTGGTCTAAATATGGGCTATCGGTTAGAAGAAGCTTGCTACCACTAAGCCCAGAGCTGGAGCTCTCGCTTGATGAGAACATGCTTTTGCTTCCTGTGTAGAAAGAGAGAGACGTATGTAATGGCTCTCTTCCTAGACGGCGTCTCGCTCGCACCAAAGAGATGAAAGCCACGGCGATTGCACATAGAAATATGATTCCTAGGACGCAAAATGCTAGAGCCATTTTCCCTGGTGATAAGCAGATGGTCTTGTCTCCCGGTGAAAAGCCTCTCACGAATTCATCTTCTTCCGATTCTATTCTTCTTGACCCTGTAAATGAGTAGGATTAAATACTGGTCAGTATCAAGATTTTTGCATTTTTGCCCGCTTTGGGTATAATTAATGGGATGACGATTTACACAAATATGGTCTTTTAAAAATCTTACCTCTTATTGAAGCTTCGTCTTCTAACTCTATGTTAGGTGCATGCACCTCTATGCTGTTATAAACCTCCAGTCTATCAATCACTATACCTTTAGCATCTTTATCTAGACGAGCCTTTCTTAGTAATCCATCTCTGGTTTGCTGTGGTTTCTGCAAAGCTTTGCAGTCTACCGGCGGGCATTGGCCTTTACACAACTCGATACCACAAGTTAGATGTAACTTAGCTCTATCAGGGAATTTGAAGGCAGCAAAAGTGGTGATAGCATGTTGGTAGGTCATGATATTCTTGAACATGTTGTCAGGATCGGATTTTTCCAGTTTGATATTTGTTTTCTCGTCAATGTTTTTCTGTAGGTCAACAGGCTCTAAGTCAGAAAAATCAATTTCAGCGCTTTTGTGCTTGTGATGATGGATTGATGGTTTGTTGAAGATCGTCTCATCGATAGGACAGCCGGCCTCGTCCAGTAATTTCTGCGAGGCTTCTCCCAAGCCGTCGTGGGCGACGCAGTTAGTTACTCGGAGTCCAACGCCCACTGGAATATAAAGATGGACATTGAGTAATAATACGTTCAGTCATCATACAATTGTTCAATTGGATTATGAGAAACTGTCAAGATCTATTACTAAGGATACCGAGGAGATGAATCATTGACTTATATTCCTAGCACCTATTACATAGAGTACTTAGATATTGTTTCCCAGTGGGAACTTGGTCTTGCCAATGTTTTATCTTTTATAGTTTAAATACACAAATCATGATTTCAAAATATGTTTCTTCCCTTAGTTCTCTAAAAGAGTAAACTTTCAATTAGGTTCAGCTCCTATACCAGCTTTTTCGCCTATTAAGTATAGCCATTCCACCTTATTTCCCAGCTTAACCTGCCTGCCTGATTTAGCTGTCGGCTTGTTTCATTCACTTATAAGAATTAACCAAGAAGAATAAATTCTGATCCCCCTAATAAGTTGCATTGAGTCACTCTGGCATGATGTTTGCTCATTCCGCAGGCAAGGCGTTAGAAAATTACTTCTAATAACTTCAGACATGCCAGCTTCACAGGCTAAAATACATGGTTAAACTTACCAGGCAATGTGCATTGTATGAGTAGTCTAGTAGGCTGTCCCACTTCGACGGTGGCGGGCTCTGCAGCAGACACCGCGGGTGCCAGTTCCATCCAGGCACGTGCTGCTGCCATAAGCCACTCCCTTTGCTCTATTTCTGCCGCGTTCGCGAACCCTTGACGGTTGCGGCCAGTTCTGTTGACAGATCATGAAAGTTACAATTCTAGTAGGTATTTAGAAGTCAAGCAATTTAATGAAGAACGATTTAAAAATAGTACTTGCTTCGAGCTCGAATTGCAAAAGAGAGAGAATAATTATTAGAAGACGAAATCACGAAACTGAGGCCTTTTCCCTGCAGTAGGACACAAGAGGCTCCACCTGCTCTCGCGGTTGCTAAGGTAATATATTATTTATCTAACTTTACCTCGTTTTCTTCGCCTCCCTGGTGGTCATTTCGCGTAATTTACTGTTGATCACCGTCTCTAAAGCCGAGCTATCGATCTGAACCGCGCGAGGTTGCAGTTTACATCTGAAATTCAAAACATGAACGGTTTAGACAAGCAACTTAAACGAGTAGATCTTGATCTGTACCTACCGTTCGTTACAAATGGAAATTAAGTTAGCTTAGATAGGTACCAATGTATGAAATAATTATTTGAAATGGATATACTACAGTATTGATTTTCACAGATTCGGCATTTCGTAAATAACGATTAGACCAGTTGAGTTGAAAAGATAGGACATAAAGAAATAAGTTAAGTAAGTAAGTAAGTAAAGAGTAAGCATAAGTTATATTAATATTGTATTCTATGTGTTTGTATGGGCCTTGTTGCCTGAAATAAATGGATAAATAAATAAATAAATAAAGTGTCCTATCTTTTTTCAACTTAACTGCGGTCCATATCGCACAGGTCTAAGGTCTCACAGACTAATGCAATTCTTTTGTACTTAGTGCATAACTGGTTTCCAAATCAAACACAGCACTACTCAGATGCTTTTACCCCTAGTAGCTCCACTCTAAACATATTTAAACTTAGTCGAAGAGGTTTAAACGCAGGAAAAATAATTCGCAGAATATATTACAAATACTCTCATGAAAGCAACCGGGCTCTTGGTTAACGCTCTCCATTAGACATTAAATGAGGTAACATGAAACCGTGGAGACCTTATCAGGACTCGCAATTATTATCTACCTAGCACTTGACGCATTCCACATGAAACTAGATTTTTTAATGTCCTTGCACCTTGCGTGTACAACTTCCAGTGCGTCGTTGAATCTGGTTGCGTAAGGTTTTTTCAAATACTTATCTATTACATGATCCTTGTTCGGACTTAGGTAATATTTTTTCATAGATATCAAGTTAGACGACTCCAGCCTATGTTTGTGATGATATTAGAAATTAAAACAAGGGCTTCATAAATAACTCATGAGGTGTTTGTGTTCAATACATAAGTTGGATTTTAGTTTTGGAAATGAACAAATAAAAGATTCTTGCTCATTTTCCTCTCAGACTACTTTTTGGAAGGGGTAAATTTTTATATTATTATTTAATTGAATGTATATGCTATATATGTATGCTATATGCTATTGAATATATATGTATGCTAAAACATCAGCTGCGCTTTTCTATATCATGGGTAGATTATAGTACAATAGGTCGATTGGTCGTCATAAATGTATTAATTTATTATGTAGGTAGTCATTCTTCCCCACCTGACTAACAGTTCCTGATCAGATGACTGCTGTAGCTGCCTGTCCATCTGCACGACCAGCTCTACGTTATAGTACAGATCCTCTTCATCATCAGGCTCCTCAACTGTAGTGTTCATGGTTGATGTCCTTACACCGCATGCGTTCGATGGTAGATTTAGAGTTATCTTGTTTTGAAGGTTTCCTGGAATATGTAACATTTCCGTTAAAATTCCGGTATAAAGGAACGTTTTGAGGTTTTTTCTGCTCCAAGGTAGCCCGCGAAATTTAAATTTTCTTACGTTTTTTGCAATTTGCTGGTCAGTACTAAGTTGTACGTTGATTACAATATGATTCGCGGCCGTAACATATATGTATTTACAGAATTATAATCATTAGAATCAGTAATACAACTTGTTAAGTTAGCATAATCCTAAAATGTCAAGATTTCATGAAATAGTAATTCAGTAGGATTATACTTGATCTGAGAGAGTTGTGTTGATGACTTTAATAATTATAATTATGTAAATACATATTTGTTATGGCCGTGAATCATATTTTAATCAACGTACAACTTACCTAGTACTGGCCAGCAAATTGCAAAAAACGTAAGAAAATTTGAATTTCGCGGCCTACCTTGGAGCATCCACCTTAACATACAAATGCAAAAATAATCAAACAATAAAGTATTGGAGATAAATACTAAGGTAGAGAGAAGAAACGAGCTTGAAATTAGAACGAATATCGTTTTATTAAACACTAGCTTCTGCCCGCGGCTTCGCCCGCGTGAATGTCGGAAATTATTCCACGGGAACGTGCTAACAGGATAAAATGTATGTGCTTCCCCAGGATGCCATCTATCTCGCGGGCCCTTTGTGGCTAATTACAATAGAAAACCAATTGTGTCTCATTAGTGGTGATTAAGAGGGTACCCATATGATATTTTTACCTAAGTACCTACCTAATTTAAAAAAAATAAACTCAATAACAGAAAATAAAACACCTACCTACCTAAATAAACCTATTTCTGATGATAACTAAGGCGCTGTCTCCACGAGCGAGAGAATCGCGGCGATATTATCGCTGTGCCACGTTTTTCTATACACTCTCTATGGAACCGTCTCCACACGGCGATATTATCGCCGCGATGCGACGAGTGGCAACGAGCACGCAAAACGTCATTACATCGTTGCTAGCCCGCCGCGACTAGCAACGCGACCGCCGCGCGCTCGGGGCGCTCTCGCGACGAGCGCGCGGCGGGCGCGCTGTCAAACGCAGCGTCATTTCAGCATTGCCTCTCGTTGTGACGTCAAGGAAACGCGGCGATACCGTTACGAGTCGCCGCGGAATCGCCGCGATTCCGTAACGACTCGCGAATTATCGCTCGTTCGTGGAGATTATCCGACGATATAAGGGCGGACTCGTCGCGATTCTCTCGCTCGTGGAGATAGCCCCTAATCTAAACTCAATAAATAAGTAAAATCCCTAAAAACTAATATCTTTACGAATGACTAATCCTACTTAACAGTATTATAAAATAACCTACGGTCACTACTGTCACTACGTACACTATCAAATATACTACCTGTACTTTAAAATTAAAATCTATACTACGAGTGATAAAAATAAACCTAAATAACTCTAAAAACTAAAAGGAATAAAAAGGTCGCACAGATAATGCTGCGGGTGACGTAACCTACGACAAACTTATTATTTGCGGTTGGTACAGTAATCGGGTCTAGGAATCAAACCGCAAAATTAAGTTTGTTTTATATTGTATGTACTTTTCCGGGATAAAAAGTACCCAGTGTGGTGCCCAGGATATTAAAGAATAATTATACCAAGTTTCATCGTAATCCAACCGGTAGTTTTTGCGTGATACCTGAACAAACAGACAGACAGACAAAAAAATTTTTAACCACATTTTTGGGTTCGGTGTCGGTCTAGTAACACCCCCTGCCATTTATTTTTATGATATTTTCAATGTACAGAATGTTCACTTCTACAGATTTATTATAAGTATAGATAGATAGATATCAATCAGATTGGGATATGGGACTTAAACTTAACAGGTGGCATGTGGGTGTCCTATAGGTGCAACGCAGCCTAATCCTTCTAGGATACAGGCGTGACGTTATGTTACTAAACAGATTTTATTTACCTTGAACTCGACACTCCCTCGAGAAGTCCTTACTGAAGACAAGTCCTTTAAACGGCTGTGCCATCTCTAAGTGCACGGTCATAGACGCCTTGTCACAAATCGTAGACACGCTGGACACCCTATTTGGCAGGATCTGCTGGCCGAGGGTTGGTGACGCCAGCCACATTAGCAGTATCGCACGCCACATCTTGGCGCGCCCTGAAACGATAGAAAAATATTGTATGAGTCAAATAGAAAGGTACAGCCACTGCTCTCCTCTTCCCATAGTCACATAGAGGTGCATGAACACGAACTGTGTGGATAAGGAATAATCTTGTTAGAGTTATTTTTTTCTTCTTAATCTAAGAAGAGAATAATAAATAAGAGTGGACAGATCAAATAATAACTTCGTAATAAGCTAAAAACAACTTACGGACACCGAAATACAACCTATCTACGGTTACTGCTAGCTAGACACACTTCTGCCATTATTACGCTGATTAAGTGTAATCAAAATTAATCCGGTTCAGCTTCTATGCGTAAAGTTATGTTTATAGGGTCCTTAAACGTGTGTCGTAAAGTTATATCATACTGGTATTTTCATTACGTAATAAAGTAAGGTTCATAGAACTTGTATCTAAAGTACAGCGTTCTAATAATAAAGTACGAAGGTGTCTGCGAGGACTAGACGGGCTAGATCTGCGGTGCCAGTAGTGTATCTAGCCGAGTTGATCGACAATTTGCGGTCAATACCGCGGTTGTGGCGGCGGATATGAAAGCAATTTGAGACAATCCACAATTTACGAAATTGAAGATTTAGATTTGTTTAGATTGAATATTACGTAGGATATCTAATCTAAGTACACAACCACCAACATGTTCCTTATTTTTCTGTTTTGAATTTGCTCGAAGGATAAGTTCTGGTTTAAATGCACGGTGGGAAGGTAGCGGCGATAACGCCGTGGAAGTGGCAAAGTTTTGGGTCAACAAGATCTAAAATACAGTCGTGCCAGCGACAGGAAGAAGAAGAATAGCAAGGTATTAATAAGCGTCTTTAGAATAATAGACAAGTCTCCGTTTTAATTCAAACATATATCCTTTAACCCCTGACACTAATAACTAACCGGACAAGTCGGAAAAGGCTCGCATCTTTGAGGGCGTTGAACGAGCCGAGACTAGCATAGTCTTGGACAGTAATACATATGTATATTGAAAGGGGCGCTAAGTGTATTTGAAAAAGCGATCCATTGTGCTTTGCCATCGAGGCGTTTAGCATACGATTTATAGTTAATTCTTCTTATTAATCTACAAAATCTTAAGTACCTACCTACATTTATATCGTTGGAAAATTTACGGTTATATTTCCGGTCTCTGTCAGCGATCTCCGATGGTAGATGGTACAATTAGATAGAAAACGTTTGTAAGACAATTAAATTGTTTACACGAGGGAATTGAATTGGGTCTCTATGATCTATGTCAAGCGATTCGTAGCGATTACGACCGAGATAAAGAAGTCTTACTTTCGTCTGTCGTGTGGACCTAAATAAATTAAGTACTGTATGAAGTGTTTTTCTTTCACTTTTTGCATGCAACGATTAGTAAAAATAATAGTCGTAAGTGAAAACTGACGATTATCGATGACTTGGTTTTATTTTGAGCAGGCTTCAGTCATTTCAATGGCTTAGAAACTTTAATCATGATCGCTGGCTATTCAAAAACTGTTTTAGTTTCTCAGACTGCGATTGACGCCATCCTTAGATGGATCTGAATCTAATCTTAGTAACATTTAAACTAATCTTTCACTATGAACCATGACTCTGGGATTATTTTAACAATATGATGCTGCAGTCTATTTCAGAGTCATACCCTGTTAAGATCATCAAACCGCCAGCGTGCGTGATGATCGCCATTAGCTTTAAGATCATTGTCTCGTGTCTGTCTCTAAAGTCTCAGAGAATCATATTTAGCCATGGTAATTGCAGATAGTGCACCAGAAAATAATGTAAAGATTATAAGAAATTATTACTCTATTCTAGTCCTGTTCAAATCGTCATGGTTTCGCTAATGCTATATTACGCAGGATGGGATAAATAAAATTATAGAGCAAAGACGCGGTTTACAATGTACAGGGAATATGTAGTTAGTTCTAGTTTCAATAATATAGGGTTTTCACTCTTTGGGACTGACATCTTCTCACGCTAAAGGATCCGAGCAAGTCTTTATAGGGATTAAAAATAAATATTGTCAAGTACCTATTATTAGTAACTATTAAGGACTGAGTTTTCAATTATCTGGAAATTTTATTCGAGGAATAATTTTGAAATTTTGACAGTTATTTCATACAAAAACTGTCAAACGTCAATTTTATTCCTCGAATAAAAGTTAACTGGCGATGAAAAAATCAGCCCTTTTCTATGATAATGGATTGATTGTTTTTACGCAACGGTAGAAGTCGTTATAACACAAAGTGACAGAAGCGAGTGTTTGAAGCGTGCGCTTGCGCTTCTGTTTACAGTTATCCAACTCTCAGGGTTTATCACAAACAAAAACAATTACATAAACAGCTATGTGGTGTTGCGTAATTGACAATTAGTGAGCAATTACAACTGTATAAGAATGTGGGACCGCGGTCGGTGGGATCTCATCCTGCTCTTCAACGTCACACGTGTGAAAATAAGGGTCATTACACGAATTAAAGAATACCCAATGTCTGCTGACGTAATTTTTGATGTAGAGATGGATGATAGAAGCTGAGACGGATTTGGTAGTATGCTTGATCTGTATCATTTCAAAGTAGGTGATACCCAAATGATAACTTATCTTTAGTCTTGTAACTAGTCAATTTTATTTAAAAAATAGGTATCTAATATAAAAACGAAATCTAAATTGAGTGTAGAGCGGGTCACAAATATCACGAGACTGTAAAAATCATGCTATGTTGATGGACACAACACATGACTACAGATAGAATAGATAAAATTATCAATTGAAGTGAAAGCATTTTTTATTGAGCGTGAGATCTGGTTTGGTGCACGGATAATTTTATCAGATGCGCCTTTCCAAAGCCGAATATTGTTGCCAAATATGTAATGGACGTTTTGGTGAATTTACCACACTCACTTCTTTTGTTTTTACAATGTTTTGTAATCCTCTGTAAACATGAACAATATTTAGCTTCGTTGTGTTGTCTTTCACAGCAGAAAGCACTTTGTTCGGTTAAAATCATAAGAAAGAACGCACTTTTTTACGCAACGACAGCGTAAACCTACTTACATATTATGTATATTTCGTAAATGATAATGAAAGTCATGAGATACATTTCGACGTTAACACCGTCACTTTCTGGATGGCAATTTCGAAATAGGCCTAGGAGATAAAGATGTTCCGAAGTTTTGTGTTGAAGTCAAACAACTAGATAATGAGAATAAGCAGCTTGACACGCGTTACTTCAATATCACATATAAAGCGAATAGTACCTAGAACTTTATCTGCTAAGGTATCTATTCTGTTCTAAGTATTGCTCCAACATTACCTGTCTTATCTTTAGAGGGGGGGGAGCTCCCTTCGTTGAAAATGGAGTATTTCAACCCAAAACGTATCCTATTTCAGGTGACCCTGACTTAAAAACCAAAATTTCTGAAAAAAAATATAAGTAAAAAAAGAAAGCATTAAGCATCCCACTTGTATGGACAAGTGGGATGCATAAGATGCAATTATTTAAGTTTGCATTGTCGTTAGTATTCTACCTAAACTTTTAGCCTTAACGTAGGTCATGCCTTCTATAACTATAACGTTACCAAAACAAGAAAACTTAAAGAAAACTTTTTAGTCTAATCAAAATAACACAGCCACAATTATGGTCACGCATTGTCATTCCCTGTATATCATGAGAACTTAGACATAACGGGACACACAAATTGTAATAATCTATTTCTTAGTCGCTACGCCTATTTCATTCCCATCTTCCGACACATTCAAAGATGGCCGCAGTAGGTGCGAACACTATTGTAATATGAATTTAACATAACGCTAAGATGAAATGTAATACGAGGGCTGCACTAAAAGTATCGGGAATGGAATATTTCCACTGTTCCTGTCATATTAAAATCTTTTTAATTGAAAACTCCTTGGTTTTAAAAATCGAATACCATTTATTTATTTAAAAAAAGATTCTCGGTCTTGTCACAAGGTTTTGTCAAACTTGTTTAGTCGTTGAGAAAATGGAATTGACTCGAGAAAATTCAAGAGCGATGATTTATTATGACTTTCGAAGTGATTTAACACAAAAACAGTGTGTTGACCGGATGATTTCTGCATTTGGTGATGAAGCCCCATCCAAAACCACAATTTATCGCTGGTTTGCTGAATTTCAACGTGGACGTGTCAAGCTCAGTGATGATCCCCGTCAAGGTCGTCCAAAAACTGCAGCCACCCAAGAAAACGTTGATGCTGTGCGTAAGCTGATTGAGGAAGATCGACATGTGACATACCGCGAAATTCAGGCAACTTTAGACATTGGCATGAGTCAAATACAAATAATCTTGCATGAACAATTAGGTGTAAAAAAGTTGTTTTCCCGATGGATACCGCATTCGCTCTGTGAAGAGCAAAAAGCGGCTCGCGTTACTTGGTGCGTCAGAACTCTCGAAAGATTCCACGCAGGATCCTCAAATGCTGTATACAACATCGTATCAGGTGACGAATCCTGGATATACGCGTACGAACCCGAAACAAAAAACCAGTCACGAGTTTGGGTGTTCGAAAATGAGTTAAAGCCAACAAAAATTGTTCGTTCACGGAGTGTTGCAAAAAAAATGGTGGCCACGTTTGTCTCCAAAACCGGCCATGTTACGACTATTCCTCTTGAGGGACAAAGAACGGTTAATGCAGAATGGTATGCTAGCATTTGTTTGCCACAGGTCGTTTCTGAACTCCGTAAAGAGAACTGCAACCGCCGCATCATCCTCCATCACGACAATGCGAGTTCTCACACCGCGCACAGAACAAAAGAGTTTTTAGAGCAAGAAAACATAGAATTATTAGACCATCCGCCGTACAGCCCCGACCCAAGCCCTAATGATTTCTATACTTTCACTAAAATAAAGAATAAATTGCGTGGACAGAGATTTTCTTCACCTGAAGAAGCTGTGGACGCCTACAAAACGGCCATTTTGGAGACCCCAACTTCCGAATGGAATGGTTGCTTCAATGATTGGTTCCATCGTATGGAAAAATGTGTCAAATTTCGCGGAGAATACTTCGAAAAGCAATAAATACATTTTTAAATAGTAATGTTGTGTCACTTCCTTGATTCCCGAAATTTTCAGTGCCGCCCTCGTAACTTGTCAGGAGATAATGGTGTTCATAATTTGCTCCTACCATTATTTGTGGGAGTTCGTCGACGTCGACTTCCAATTTTTTACGGCATAATGATCAATTTTCTGTGATGAGATCGCGGACTGGTACATAATCGGTTAGAAGATTCAATTACATTGGTACCTACTATGATATCGGTTATGATTATCGATTATGTGATGCCTATAATTTTGTCTAATTAGATTTTTTAATATATATATATTTCCAAATAGAAACAGTATTTACCTATGACTACTGCTAGAAAATATAAATACAACATCGCACTTCAGCCCATCCTGCAAAAAGCTTAGCTATATTATTACATCGATTTTTAAAGACGAAGTGAAGAGGCTTCTAGTCAAACAACGTATGTACAACAAGATATTTTCACAGTCCATAATTATAACTAGTAAGATGAAAAATAATCTTTGCACAGTCCATAACTCGCCAGAGGAAAAATAAAGTGATGATAAGCAAATTACTTTCTTGCTACGAATTGATGTCCCGCGTCGAACGTGTTTGATATCACGACTATTCACGGCCTTTCTTCGGAAGCCAACCCGTTATGCCATTGTCGTTGTAGAACGAATTAAACAACGATCTTTATGGATATTAGAGAAATATCCCGTAATTCCTGCTAGCTCTAGACGTCGAGGTCACAGTTCTATTATGGGAACGTTATTCAATATTTACCTTTCTGATATAGGTAGTTAAATGTCATCAGCTTGATGAAGTTTTGCCAATTGAGAAGTGAATTGTTTTGTTGTATTTACGCATTTCTTGGAGTTAATCTTCTTCTTAGGGTATCGATAGCAATCTAAATGGACTCAACCCATAATTTGGCTACTGGTTAGGCGCCATCACCAACGTCCATCAGTTCCTGTAACGTGCAGCTGACAGGACACGCAGGACACGATACTAAGTGTACCATCGTTTGTAGAACAGCACCACATTTACACTCCATTTACAATTAAGTTAATTATTAGATATGTTACCATGAATTATATCAATCAATGAACCCCTGTCCTAATTAAATTCTTCCCAGTTTCAATAAAAAAAAGTAGTTAATCAATACGATGAACTGGTTCTACGTTAACTACTAACAAAAGTCAATAAAAATATATTTGTTCATCAAACCCAAATGAAGCTGATTGCTTCTGAAGATATTAATTCCAACGAAAGTAAATGGACTTCACCTATAAACCGAATTGTTAAAACAGTTACAATTAAGGTTAGCACCGCTATAGACAAGTTTTTATTCAAAACTTTTATTCTATTAGTTACTTTCTTTCATTTTAGTGTACGTAAAATGTCACGAACGGTTACCTTATACCATTAATCTCATTTAGACAGGAAAAAGCAATGTGTAACACAAAAAAGTACTGAATGGTGACAAAAAATAAGATAAACGTTTCACATTATGTCGACTGTGTCATTAGCAAAATGGTCGAAATGTAATGTGCCGTTACAAAAACTGTTCCTGTCTTTTGACTTGAATGCAACTTTTTATTATCATTGTGAATGAACAGATGAAAGTAAAGCTGTGGTTAGGGGAACGCGGGGCATTGAGAGCGGTCGGGCAATGGGAGCTATGGCGTTTGAATGGAACGCAGACACATTTGCGCGTTCGTAGGTACTCGGCTACTTCCGTCAACAATCGGCAAACTTCGCCTGACGCGCTCGAACCGTTAGTGCCATTCGTTTAGTCACCAGGGACGGTTGTGTGTTTTTCGCTCCACGCTTACAAGAAATTTCCGATTGTCAGGATCAAGGTAAGCATGAAAACATAATCTTATTTTATTGTAGTTATGCTTATTATATCACTAGATTCGTTAACTAACAAGTACAAGTAGTTGAATTGTGATTGAGAATACAATTACATATTTATGTTATTACTTTTCAAAATGGTGGTCAGCGGCTAATGGTAGCCTAGTTAGGCTCTTATTACCCGACATCGCTCCCATTACCCCATTTAGTCAGTTCAGAGATATAAATGCTTATTTTTTCTTTTAGATGCCACGTAAAAGAACTCGGACAACCACAAAAGCTTCTTGGACAGTGGATTCATTAGAAAATGCGGTATCTGTTCTGAAAAGAGGAGGAATTTCGGTGTACAAAGTATCGCAACAAACTGGTATTCCTTACAGCACTCTTAAGAAGCGATATAATTTAGCGAAAGCCGACGACAGTAGCTACAAAAACTCGCCTAAGCTGGGAAGACGTACTGTATTTAATGTTGCCCAAGAAGAAATACTGGCTAACCACCTTCGAACTATGTCAAGCAAATTTTATGGTTTGACAAGAGAACAGTTTCGCAAAGTATGTTACAGTGTAGCAAAGCAACTAGGTATTGAGAAACGGTTTAACCAAGTCAATCAAACTGCAGGAAAAGATTGGCTGGCTGGATTTTTGCAGCGTCATCCAGATTTGAGTATTAGAAAGCCTGAAGCCATCAGTATCAACCGAATCCTTGGATTTAATAAGACTGAGGTAACGCTTTTTTTCAATAACTTGGAGAAATTAATGGAGCAACATAACTTCGAGCCTCATATGATTTACAACGTAGACGAGACTGGTATAACGACCGTCCAAGAGACTGAAAAAATTATAGCTCCCAAAGGACAAAAACGCATCGGGTCTGTAACGTCATGGGAAAGAGGTAAGACGGTCACTGTTATATGTGCTGTAAGTGCTTCCGGATCGTTCGTTCCTCCGCTTTTCATATTTCCCCGTCAACGTCACTCACCACAGCTGGAAAAAGATGGACCAGTGGGAGCCGTTTACACATGTTCACACAATGGCTGGACTAACGAAAAGATATTCGTTTTATGGCTTCGTCATTTTATTAAACACACCAAGCCTTCTGCTGAAACACCCGTATTACTAATATTGGACAATCATAACAGTCATGCTACTCTCGAAGCTTGGGAATTGGCAAAAGAGAACCATGTCATAATGCTAACCATTCCTCCACATTCGTCCCACCGTCTACAGCCCCTTGACGTTGCATTTTATTCCCCGCTTAAAACTGCTTATAACAAAGAATGCAACTTGTATATAAAATCAAGAAATTTGATAAAAATTACTCCTTACGACATTGCTGGACTGTTTAATAAAGCTTATACTAGAGTTGCTTCTATAGAAAAAGGAGTATCGAGCTTTAAAGCAACGGGAATATACCCTCTGAATCCTGGAGTTTTTTGTGATGAAGACTTCATAGATGTGGAATCTAGATCATCTGTGCCGGTGGCTGACGCACAACAGCAGCCAACTAATGTCCCTCCTATTCCATCCACATCACATCAAGCTGGGCAACCATATGCTAGCCCTGCAACAAGTCCATCTATTTTTTGTGATCTGCAATTTGAACCGGAAATTATTCAGAGGGAAGCTGCTGTAACCCCCGCTCCAATTCCATCCACATCATATTCAACACCAGAACTGCCTGCAATTCCGGAGACACATACCGTCACATCTATCGCAACTCCATCTAATATTGACTTTGCTGATGCTGTTTCCATTGTCAGCCCACTGCCTCAACAACTCATATATCAAAAACAAAAACCGTTGAAGAACAAACAGCATTCTGAAATAATAACAAGCACTCCAATGAAAGCAGTATTTGAAGAAAAGAAGAGGAAAAGAACTGAAAAGGAGAATAAGGCAAAGGCAATTAAGAAAAATAAAGGAAACTGTGGTAAAGAAAATTGTGTCAAGGGAAAATGTACCAAAGGCAAATGTATTAAGAAGAAAAATACCAAAGATAAAGAGCTTAAAAGTAAGAAAACTACAACCAGAAACACAAGGATAAGAAAGGCAACAAAGTTTTTGTTTCAAAGTGATGATGAAGACTCATCAATTGATCAAGTAGACGAAAATGCTATCTGCGACGATGAGTCAGAATATTCTGAAGAGGATAATTTATGTGCCATTTGTTTAGATACTGGAAAAAGTGGAGAGATGTGGTACCGATGCAGAAGTTGCGGAAACTGGGCCCATAAGGAGTGTTCTGGCAGTGATAGTCCAGATTCTTATATTTGTGCATTTTGTTTGGATCCTTAAAGTCGGGATCTTTTGCTTTTAGTTATTATTTTCATATTTTATCTCCGTTTAGTTTGAATTTGTTTTCATTTTAACTTGTGTTACCAAGCGTTTTATTATATTGATAATTGTAATAACTAGATCTCATGCATAGTACGTTTTGTTATTTTTTTTTTCTTTAAGAATAATTATAATGGCTTCCATTTTCCGTATGAGCGTTAAATGGGCTCTCATTAGCCGCATTTGTCGGGTAATAGGAGCGACTGACTTTTTTAGTAAAATGCTAACTGTACCTTTTTACGTGTCTGTAGTTGATTATAACTGTGATTAAAATATTCTCTAATAATTAAACTAAGAGTTTATAATAAAAAAATACAAATATCTCGACTAACGTGACTTTTATTAAAACTTTCCCTTAATAGGCTCTCATTACCCAGTTCTCCCCTACATATTGAGATAAATCTAAAATTTGATCTAAGTAAAGCATTCTACACAGATGATCGAAATTCTGTGGAGTTGATAGTTAAAACAACACAAGAAGTTATCAATTATTTACTTATCTGTTGCCGCACATCATATCTACTCCTTGATTGACTATAATTTGTCGGTCACTGCCATTTTTAATGATGTCACAACGTTAAATAGTCTTGGAATACCTCAGCGTTCTATTCTGAGACCATGATACTTATAGGAAAATATAAACATGATATAGCGTATCTATCTATACTAATATTATAAAGAGGTAAAATTTGTTTGTTTGTTTATATTCTAAATTTTTTTTTACTGGTAGCAAGCTTCATTATTCCTGAGTACTATAGGCTATAAATTATATTTAGGTATATCTTCCATATTAGCTGAGTTATCACAATTTTTGTCAAGCAAGTCGGAAAGAAATAAATCTTAAAACAGAATGATTTGCATGCGCTGCCTAAACAGTTGTATGTAGGTAAAAGCAATGTATGGCCATTTGGTCCGTCTTAAATATATTAATTCTACAAAAAAGTCCGTGACACCATATTTCTATCTTCCATATTTTATCTTTTAATATTATAGGGTAAGTTGAGTAATTGAGTTGAGGTAATCTCATCATCTGCCTAGCCTTTTCCCAACAATGTTGGAGTAGCGACTGCCTATCTGACTTCCACAACCCAGTTACTGGGTAATTCGATACCCCGGGCAAGACTAGTTGTCAAACTTTCGGGCTTCTAACGGCCCGTAACGACTGCCACGAATGACAGCCGGGACCAACAGCTTAACGTGCTTTCCGAGGTACGGAGGGGTCTTGGTATGTAAATATGGTCACCCATCCACGGACCAACCGCGGCAAGTGTTGCTTGTGATCGATCGACCCGCGCGGCTGTTATTACTTAGCCACAAGCCCCTCAGTTTTATACTGATAATAAAGCTGAAGAGTTTGTTTGTTTGAACACGCTAATCTCTGGACCTTTCAGTATCAGTTAAAAATTTATTTTTGTATGTGATAGCCCAATTCTTGTGGAATGCTATAGGCTATTTAACGTCACGTTACGACTCTTCGGAGCCAAGCAGAAAGAAAAAAAAGTTAGAAAGAATGCTAAGCGAAAAAGAAGTAATAGTACGGGCAGGCGATGCGATGCGACGGGTCGGGGCAACCAGAAATTCCACGCGGACGAAGTCGTGGGCAGAAGCTAGTTCTTTATGAAAATATAATATGACTAGCTGCGTCCCGCGAATTCACTCGCATAAGTTTCGATCCCGTGGGAATATCGGGATAAAAAGTATCCTATATATTAATCCTGGTTATAAACCATCTGTGCGCCAAATTTCATCCAAATCCGTTCAGTAGTTTTTGCGTCAAAGAGTAACAAATATCCATCCATCCATACAAACTTTCACGTATATAATATTAGTAGGATTGCTTTAATTAACTTTAACAATCTTCTCGAATGTAGACTGCGCCTAGTAAAAGAGAATTATATGGAAGAAACGGTTATTTGGACAAAACGTGATTGAGAATAACAACAACAATATAACAGTTCTAAAGTATTTTATCAAGTTAACCTCATTAGTTTTCTTTTGTACATTCTCGGTAAGATTTGTTCCCATTAATTTCTCCGCACATTCGCCAAGTCAACGCACTAATGTTTAGACGTAGACATAGTGAGAGAACATGCCAACAAAAAGTTCAAGACATATTATATTTTTCCCAAAATTGGGTCGCCTCAAGTCCAATGAGGATAAACATGAATATGATTCAAAATAAACTTAGAATACATCTTAAGCGTACCTTAATCTGTTCTATACCTAATAAAAAATTCTCCCAATATCTTTTTTGAGTTAGTACTTAAAACTCCAAATGGTCGGAACACGAGGTTCGCATCGCGTGCGCCACGTTCAGCAATAAAGTGCTGGGCTTAAGGGCCGTGATGGTGTATAGTGACAGGTTACCAAGTTCCTCGCCCACAGGCCTCATTCAATAAACCATTCCGAGCTGCTAAGGCTTGAGGACAACGACCAGATAGCATAAAATATAGTACTGTTTAGATGTTGGTTGTTGTTTGTTGCTTTATGAATAGGTGACTAACTGAAAGTTACTATTTTGCAGGTAGTTGTAAAAATTAAAATTCCGAATAAGCCATAATTTCAATTAAATGGCAAAATGTGTAGCATTTCCTTTCGTTTTGGCACTGCCACTAAAGGAATAACAAAAGGAAATTAAGTTACTTGATACGTTTTTATAAAAGCCTGTTAGACAACATCCCTTTCGACTGTTGCTTTATAGATCGCTCTATAATTTGCTTAGGTCATTCACTATAAAGAAGATTATCATCCCATCGATCTTTATACATAATTTGAACATTATTTCCGACATAAATATTTATGAAAAGCTCGGAAGTCAAGTATTCAAATTTAAACATGCCATAATACGCCGATGAAAACATAAAATTAAAATAAAATGCCTCAATTTAGAAAGCGGAGAATGAAGTAATTATTTGATAAGAACTATTTGAATGAGACATTTTATATGATTTTCTTTCATTACATTTGTTTTAATCGTATATCAAAGCATGTGTGATGTTCCCACAGCCATTGTATCTGGCAGGTTTCCTCTAGTGGAAATTAATCGATGAGTTTCACCTTATTGTTTCGACTTGAGGTTTGGTTTACTTAGCTCCATAGGTTTACAGGAGACGCTAATTGTACTTTGTTACTTTTCCGAGGAAATAACGTTGATAGAACAATTACTTATGATGCTAGCACGCCAAAGCTCTTATCTTTCTGCTTAGTTTAACTGAGATAAAATCTAGTCTGTAGGTATTATGCAAGTGCAATTTTACCAGTAGTACAATGACTTGCATAGATAGGTACCTACAACTTTTTCTTACTGATTCTGGTAAAATACAGTATTTTGAATCTTGGGATTTCCATCTTTGAAATCATACCTTTTATTAAATCTCTATTGTATAATATTTAATTAACCCGTCGGATATTATGAGTTTTAATTTACAATCTCGATGAAATATATTTTACTTTTCTTTGTTTCTTTCTAATTGATCACGTAAGCGAATTATGTAGAGTCATCGAGCGGTAACATTTTAACAAAAACAAGTTTTTTATTTATTTATTGCTGTCCAACTCATAACAGTAACCCAAATATTTTGGCAACATAGTATATTTGTTACAGTAAGCCTATTAACATAGCAAGTGGTACGCAAAGAGCGTCGTGGAACGCTACAGTTACTGGCGTTCCGTTATACGCCAGTAACACATAACGATACGATGGCGATGTAAAAGACGCCAACCGGGAATGCGGATGAACGGAACGTGCACAAAGGCTGTATCACTGCATTTCCAGTCGTTTGTTTTAAGGCTGGGGGACAAAACGAAAAGCTAAGTTCCCTCATTTCACCTAAGTTTTTAATTAGGTACTGGGTTCATGAAAAATAAGCTTCAAGCACAGTCAGTTATAGCTAGACTTGTCTCAAATATACAACGTTCTTCTGATTTCAAGCGCTACCGCATCAGTATTTATGTCTTGCTAGACACGTTGCAACTTTTTCGTTAATGAACTCCTTGCTCGATTGACACACACTAAATTACCAATAGATTGAGCTGAACTCGCCTACTCGACTTCATCAAAGTAAATCTTACGAAAATTACAATTATTACTGACGAGACCAGGCATTAAACATTTAAATCAATTTTATGAATTAACTAGCGACCCGCCTCTGCTTCGCACGGTTCTGACGACTCGACAAAAGATGAAGATTTCTTTTTTATACCTAAATTAACTATTATACACATGAACAGACATTTCCTATTACACGGGACTTAAACATAACTGGCGAAAGGTGGGTGTGCTATTATAGGTACACCGCCCAACCCTTCGGGGATTAAAGGCGTGATGGTATGTTATGCACTTGAACCTTCCGCAATAAATTCTCTAAATAATGTGAAAAACCCCATCAAAATCCGTTGCGTAGTTTTGAAGAACAAAGCAGTCACACAACCAGACACGAAAGGATACTTCACAATTTATAATAAGTTTAGATAGTTATACATAATTATACTATAGACGATGCGACGGTGCCATAATTTATTAAAAGCAATATTAGTTTAACTGGCCATTTATTTATAAAGCAAAATCGATATAAAATGTTGTATTCATAGATTCTAATTTAAGCCAACGTTAAATGGCCGTTAGCGGCGACTCCCGTTAATGCCTACGCAGTAATATAAACACTTTATAGCAAATGAATAATATTTATATATTTATATGTAATGCGTCGACTGTGATGTTACCGTACGTATTCCCACATGAAATCAACTCGGCATAACTGCATAGCCAGCGGTACTAGCTATAAACTTACTTGCACATTAGGATACTGACACATTGTGGTTACTACCGTACTGTCAATGTGTTTATACTCCAACAGAGTCATCAAATCATACTCATCATCGCTTGCAGTTTACGGGATCGAAATCGTCGATGACCATCACGGTCGGTTGATTCAATGCGCAGAAACCGGAAAAAAATCCACAGTTTTTATTAATGTCCCTCAATACTTGTCTCTTGATTGTCAATCTTGGTTCTACATTGAGATATGGAATTATATTTTGGGGCAATGCCACCGGTAAATATATGGTACTTAAGTGCCAAAAAAAGTAACTTAGGAGCTATTTATAATTTGCAGACAACGGACAGCTGCAAACCGTTTTTTTTTAATACGAAAATATTAACTTTGCCGTTGCTGTACATACATCTGTGAAACGTCTATGTTCGTCAAAAATAATTTACATAAAGATCGAGTAACTAGTCAGCGCCGTTGTGATCGGTTACAAACAGTCGGATCTAGTACCGCACTATACAGAAACAGTATTTTTGTAGTGGCTCCGAAGGTCTATAATAATTTAATAAATTACGAAAATGTATTTACAGATAAGGAGTGAAGATAGTGTCCGGTTCAAAAGTAAATTGTTATTTCTAATAGATAAGACGAAGAATTTTTAAATGATAAAATGACATTACCAGCCCTTTAATATAATTTACAATTGACATATGCATGTGAAAATAAATTATAATTGACTAATCATTTATTAATATTACATTTAATTGACATTATTAAAATGTATACTTAAGGCCTTATTGTAATACCTGTGTTCACAAATAAATAATGTTTGATTGATTGATCTTAAAAGTGAATGGTAGCCATAAATCTACCAGATAATGGCAAATTAATAACCGCTTCCGTTACTTGCATCTGTTTCCAATTTATAGGTGCAATATGATGTAAAAAAGCAAAACTACGTTGCGAAGAGTTGAACGCACTTACTTTTTGCAGTCACTGCATTTCATTTAAGTTTGATAGATTATGCTAACAGTTTTGATAGAAGCATTTTTTATTGAGCAATTTCGAGAGGATACTTCGAATGGAGGCTACTAAAGGCTATAGATAGATAATTCATGTGATAGGCGTCTAGGACGGTCACGCACGAAGAAATCTATGATCAGAAATTGGTTAATTACGAAAATTTGCAGTGCTTTGGTACAAATGTTCTTTCGGGTACGTGTGTGAAAGTTTATAATGGTAGTTGTATAAGTTATTGGTATTAGAAAAAGTTATCCTTATACCGTTGATGACCATAAATCAGCCACAGTAACCTTTAGTTAAATTGTCTACTAACATCTAGAATTGTAAGTTTTTCTTATAGTATTGTTTTTTTTTTCTATGTCTTTGGATCTATTGTTGTCTGTGAAATAAAGAATATTAATTATTATTATTTAAAAAGCCATAAGTGCTACTTCTCGTCTTCTTGATGTTTTATCTACTACGGTTTGTATACTTACTTGGTCATCTGCAACACCAGCCGATGGATTCTGTAAAAATCTCACCGCAGCTTAGAGTGAGCTGTCAATAGTCTCAATCCCAAGCATTAGTTGGAATGACAGCTCATTCCATGCTCACTTCACCTAAGTTTTCACGGTGAGATGGTTACAGCCGATCGATTCTGTCAAAATCTCACCGTGAAAAGTTAGGTGAAGTGAGCTGTTAAGTGTCAATCCCTAGCATTAGTTGGAATGACAGCTTACTCCACGCTCACTTCGCCTAAGTTTTCACGGTGAGACTGTTACAGAATCGCACTGCAGCTCATGTTAAGCTCACTTCACCTTATTTTTCACGGTGAAATTTTTACAGAATCGACCGGCAGAATTCCACTGCAGAAGCATTGCAAATACGTTGCAATACCAAAGTCAAAACTGAAATTTTTCATGTGCTACAAACACCAAGTGCTTGGCGGCGATTTGGTGTGTTGGTAAAAGGTATCTACTGACTTCTCTGAACGAGCTCCTTCTCCAAGTAGTTCTAATAGTACTTAAAGTCACGGTTACCTCTTATCTAGTTACTGTTTATGTATGTGAAGGTGAGCAGTAACATTGACGTAACTAGCGTCTGAGCGAGACAGATCACATGTGAATCCGGCGGAACGCTTTCACTCTCGCGCCTCCGATTCTTATCTAACTGTTGTGCACAGAAGGCTGGAAAATGTCACCCACACTTCATTGAGGCTGTATTGTTGTTCAATTTTGAGTCTAGCCATTGATGTTATGTCATATGTGTTTGGACCAGTTTGGAGGAGTAGTCGTTTTGATTACATTTCTTTTGTCGGACGTTCAGGAAGGAAGTCAGGCCAGTATTGCCTTCCGGAAAGTTAGTGGGTATTTGTGGCTATCTTTGATTTTTTGTCTTCTTCTGTACTGTTTCTTTAAATGATATGGAATCAGATGGATTGGACTTAATTGCCCCTGACTCCCTAAAGGTGGATGAAGTGGGTAACTTGCTACCTTGGCAAGTTCAACAACCTCCTACTGGAAGTCTGAACATATAACTTTGTAAAGAAAGTGACAGTCTTTTATAATAGAAAAAGAACAAGGTAATAATTTCACTAATTTAATTAAATATTTAAAAGAGGAGGTACCTACTTCTATCTCTATGCTGTGTGATAAATGCATTAGCTATTGTGTTTCATGCCATCAACGTTATAAGAGTACAATCACTTCAGGTCACGCGAGGCGGACATATTAGCCGATCGACTTAGTTGTAGTGTCAATGGCATACTATTACCAGTTAGTGACCTTCAATTAAAGCAGACGAATTACAAGAACGATGGAAATATTGGAAAACATTTTAAAAGAGTAACGGTGGAGTTTCTTGCCCATTCTTCTCCATACGAAAACTACCTTTTGGAAGGGGCGACTAGAATCAATTCTATTTTAATGTAATTTTTGACGTTCAAAAGTGCCTTATAACTATTTGAAATCAATGATTTGACTTTGACTTTGATGACCTAAAATCAGGAATCGGTTATTTACCAACATAGGTAATGGTACCTAATTAGAATGACCTATGTAGGTAAATGGGCCTTTTCTATAGAACAAAGATGGTGGACTGATTAGGATGGTTGAATACACATCAAAAATCCAAAAAATAGCGAAAGGTTTGCTGTTTTTTACCGCCAAAATTTTCAAATTATACGTCTGGACATTTTACCCGATTTCTGGCATTACTTAAGGTGACGGTTGCTTTATAGAAATCTTTATAAAAAAAATTAAATCCGCGGGCTACATTGAAGGAATCACCTTTGGTATTGCTAAGGTAGAGTTTGATAAGTTCTCAACTACAAATTCGATTCAGGAACCGGGTGTAATACGTCTGATAACTTAAGCCGTGTTTATTGCATTGGTGAGATGGTTTATCGATCTGCCGATCGATTCTGTAAAAATCTCACCGTGAAAAGTTAAATGAAGTGAGCTTAGAGTGAGCTGTCAATAGTGTCAATCCCTTAGCATTAGTTGGAATGACAGCTCACTCCACGCTCACTTCACCTAAGTTTTCACGGTGAGATGGTTACAGAATCGCACTGCTGATATGATAAGGGGAACGCTTACTGAAAGGATATAAAATTACCTTGTTCCGGCTTTTGTTGAAGCCTGCCGAATGATTATGTAAAACGGAAACTTTTTATTTTGATATTGACAGCAGATTTTTTCTTGCATTCCATATTCTTGAGTTATAACCATTATAACATAACGTTCGCTTGCACCCTTTTTTTTTTGAGGATGCGATGTCATCAAATGACTCCTCCCGCTCTGGGTGGAGCAGGAGGGAGTGTCAGACTCTTACTGACTAAAACCCACCCGTGTTCCTTCCTTTATGTTCCAGGGCAGCGGTAAACCTTTCGGATGATCCCGCTACCCTGGCAGGCTTCGGCTCTATGGTGCCCCGTCGCTTATGCTGACATCTCTTTGAGGCGCGCGTGGAACACGTACACGCCGTCCAGCACGGGCCTAGTCCTGATCGGACGGAGAGCTACCCATTACTCTCCGCCCGCAGGCCCTCGCTTGCACCCTGGGTTAGTATCTAAGTAGTATGTAAAAGTAGTGCTTGGTAGTAAGTATCTAAGCTCGTTACCAATCAGTTATTTCAGCGGGGTAATTGCACTAATTGCGTAGGAATAGCTTTCATGTTGACAGTACAACAAGATTCATTGCGTTATTTACGTTGTTGAGCAGACAAATTTTTCGAACATATGCTGCAATGTCTGCAATGGCAGTATCCTTCAAAATGATTCAGATTAATTTTGAAGTATAAACATTGATAGTGTGTACGCAATTCGAGTTTTAGTTAAACTAATACTCAATACTACCTACGATACAAAATACTATATTTGTATCGGACAATAGTTTCTTGCTTGACATTTAACTCTCCTCTCACCTTATAGTTGTCCAAAGCACACTTCATTGTTACGAAGTGATGTTTCAGATAAAAGACACAATAATATACCAAATGAAGACACATCGTTAAGAAGTTAGATTATTCTACTAACTATTATAAGCTAACATTGGCGCCGATTCCCTTGTTCACAAACTAAACTAAATTTAAGTTCCATGCATCTTTTTCTTTCTATTTCATTAAGAAAAGGACAGAAGATACATATTAGTTTATTCCTGTAAAAGGATGTCACCAAAATCTGCCCAAACGAAGTACCAAGGTACCTACACTTAGTGGCATAAAATACTCCATAGCAAGTTTAGACGTGATTAATAATAATAATAATACAGTTTGTTTCTCTCATAAAGGTACATTGTTATAGAAGTGTGTATGTACAATTTTGCCTTATGCTAGAACCTTTGTGAGAGCTGGAGTCTGAACTAGCTACGGACCTGTATGACAGATCTCCAGGCTCACACCCCTTTGAAAATTCGGCATCTAGATTCAGGGGGCCTACTCCGAAGTGCAAAGTGCGAATCCGCCACTGCTGGACATAAACCTCTCCCAGGCTGCGCCTAATATAATGTATTATACACATCAACTTTCCGGAATATATTCTCTAAATGATGGTGAAAACCGCATTGCATAATTTAGTAGATCAACACTGTCACACAGACAGACACAGAAAGCGTCTTTAATTTATAATATGTATAAATGCTTCTGTGATTCCTTCAAAAACAACTTTAAACTATTTAGGTGCCTAAGTAATTCTTAAAAGAACGTCTTCTGATGATAGATAGCTTCCGAATTTAAGGTCCTATTTCCTATGCTGACTCATAACGGAAATCGTTTTTTGCATATCTTTATATTCATTACTCCAGTGACCAACAAAGTTATTCGTCAGGCTTTGGTTCATAAATCGACGAATAAAAAATCTGTCATGTGAGCGTAGGGTTGTCAAAAAAGTTTTAATTTGTGTTGACGAAAAATATCTGGTTTTAACATAAAAATATAAGTTAGCCTGATTGACCTTGGTTAAGATAAGAAACCTATAGGTACCTAAGTTATGAAGGTGTACGAATTAAGAATAATTTAATTGCAGAAAATACAAGTTGTAAAAGTTGGTGGTTACAGTCCATATAATATTGTCTTTTTAGGGCATGCAAATTAATTTTGGTGGTATTAAGTTTGATGGTAAGTTTCTAAAATATCAATAAAACAAAACGATTTTCACTGTAAAAAGATAAATGTATGCCTGTCATACAGCGAACACAAAAAAGCTTTATGTGGGAATAATTGACAAAGTGGAAAAATGGCGCTCAAGTTGATCTTTAACCCAACACGTACAGTCGTACACAAACACGACTGCTGGACGTGGTGTGGTTCTGTTCACAAAAAATATTGGAGGTTTTAAATAGTTTTCATTGACAATAGATAACAATATAATGAGATAAAATAAACTAAGACCGAAAATTTTAAGTGGGTAGTCAGAAGAACGAAGACAATAAAGTATCAAGAATTTGGCCCAGTTGAGAAAGCAGACTGCTATAATGCTTACCCACTATGAAGTAGTTAATTTTTTTGACAAATCTAAATTGAAAAGTGTCAAGTTATGACCAACCCTAAAGTCTTAATAAGAGTGTCCCGCTAACTTACTTCACTCCTCATTCTTATCACGTATCAATGCGGCACATCTACTTCAATTCATAGCTTGCATTTTAATCGGTACTCTTACTGCATCGGCATAAAGTTCAAATTGCTATATCAAGATGTTTAGATACTGTATCGATTGATATGGCTACCGCATACCCGACCTGCGCCTATGACCTACAGAACCTTGACTTTTGAGTTTGGTGAAAGTCGGGAAAGGTAGGAAGTAAGATCGTAGAGACTGGATCGAGTAAGTCGTTAATATAATTAAATTGGGAGTGTTAGAAAGTGTAGTCTCCTATGGTAAGCTCCTTATCAGAAGTTATTTATCACTGAGTAAATTCTAGTGCTCTAAACTCTCTTGTATTTAATTTATTGATAAAGGGAAAAAAGTATTTGTCTTTAGAAATAATTTTCTAACAAGAGACATTACATCTGCCAAACGGCAAAGCAGTTTGTTGGCAGACGTAGTTCCTTTTCTACTTTTAAGTACTTATACATAATATACACTTTTTCACCTATAGCTACGCTAAATTATTTATGCATTCCTTAAATTTTATCGGTTTTAAAACAGACGTATATCATCCCCATTCTCCTGCCTTTATACCAATGTATTTGTGGTCGGCGCAACATGTTTTTTTCTGCCATACATCTCTATTAGTCGTCATCTCTGTAGTCACTCTCTTACTAACCATTATCATAATGCACACAGTCCATCCATCTTTAAAACAGATATGTATAAGTTTTTTGGCTTCGATAACATATTGAAGAGGTACTTATCTAGATTTTTATTTTTAAAAGAGATTTTTGTGATACAACTGTTTATATCGACAGGAAAGTTAATGCTTCACACTCACTTGTGATTGACACAGGATATTCTGATGGAGTTGATCAATTTAAATTGTCATATTCAGTGCTAGAAAGTACAGACAGTTCTTATCGGATCGGTCTGATGTTTTAATCCGGCCAGTCTTAATTGCTTGTATGTACACAAATGAAATGGGTTAAATATTATAGTGAGAAGTAGAGCAGAAAAAAAATAGATAAGGTACACACGGCTACACGTCAAGCTATTCAAAACCAGTTTGTCTTGGCCTCACTTTGCATGATATTTTCTCACAATGAACGGTCAGCCAATACTGGTTTTGTATAGCTTGATGTGTAGCCGTGTGTACCTACTCGAGTTTTAATGTTAGAAAAATGCTGTGTGAAGAAGGGGAGATGTGATGTGATCTAAGATACTATCTGACTTCATCTCTTTCTAAGCGCAAAAGACTTTTGCGCTTAGAAAATACAAATAATCGTCATACTAATCAGCCCAAATATATTTAATTAGATAGGTACTTCATCATCTGCCTAGCTTTTTCTTTACTATATTATACCTAGTCTTATTAAATCTTGTGCTGCATAATATAACAGGAAAACATAATTTATTAACTAAACTGTTAAGTTATGCGCTATTGCAATAAAGTTAGCTAATAAAACACGCAATAAAATTAGTACGTGTTAATGTACACCAATACTAACTTAATTACGAATATGCAGAGAATATACTTCAGTATATTTCGAAAAGAAGAAATAATGCTTTGAATATGAAGAGGTATTTCAAACAAATTAGAACTTTCGGCTAATTAAATTACTGGGTAGACTGACTCAATTGAGATTGAAACTAGATACGAAGCTAGTTTATTTTTGACGGCCAACATATTTAGTTAGTTGCTTCGCCCTTCAGATCATGAATTCGAACTCTATGGTTAAGTTTGATACTGTAACTCTCCTACCTACTCTTTACTCTAGAGCAGAAAACAAATGATAATATGACAATATGTGTGCTACAAGGATCTTGTGGCACCTGAATGACATGAACAGGGTCTTGGCAAATATTTGTGAAATTGTTACAGAAATTGTATTGAATATACAAGATGGCGGCGATAGTTCTAATTTTGGCCACGCGACAAACTCGTAACGCTATACTCTTTACCCTAGAGCGAAAACAAATGATAACCATTTCAATTGTAACACAAAAAAAAAAATAACATTTAGATAGGTATGTATAGAAAATACAAGGTGAAGTAAAGCTCTTGGACCTTTATGTAGGGCAGTCCGTTACGTGGCCGTGACCGTGGTGCCACTCTGCCACTGGCAGTCCGATGACTTGTTGTTTTATCACTCTGTTACCGCAGCTAACTTGAAGGTACAATATTGACCTTTACGATACGTTAAGTTAGTTCAGTAACGTGTTGTGTTATGTAATTGGATAAAGATGACGAGCGATCCGGTTTTGTTCTGCTCGCGTGTCGGGACGAACTTTATGATATCGGGGCGCATACCGGGGTGAAACTATAAGCCACTAAGCAGAGTAGCAAGCCTGATTGTCTAGAATGCGCTGGAAGTACATACCTACTGGAAGTTGTAGTTCTTCGCGCCTGGAGGCGATTTTGCTGCACCAAAATCCCCAAACTCGGATAGGTTGTGTAGACAGAAATTCTATCTTTTGTTTAGCATTTGATTAGGAGAGAATGTTTTCGCCTTTTATAAAGAAAATATCGAAATCCAAATACTTACCTAATTTATGTTGTCTTAAATCTTCAAAGGAGGAGTTAGAAGATTTAAGGCAACATAAATTAGGTAAGTACCTATTTGGTTTTAGGTAAGGTAAAGCATCGCAGTCGTGGCAATCTAACTGAAAAGCTTTTAGGCTTTCTAGGAGGCTCTACGATTTTCGTCTTGCAGCTAATGCAATATCGCTTTTGCGTTGCCATAAATGAAGAAGCAATTAACTTCCATAGAGAAAGTGCGTTTAAAATGCCTCAATCCAAGTTATATATAAGTTAAGTTAGTGACCTCTGGGCTGCCACCGTCAACGCCGTGGAAGTGGCAAAGTTTTGGGAAAACAAAATTTAAAATACAGTCGTACCAGCGACACGAAGAAGAAGAATCCAAATTATCAGTGTGTGAACTTTTATTCCTACGTAAAGAATCCACCTACCTAAAAACTGACTTTTTTTGGGTGGGACATCATCAAATGTCTTCTCCCGCTCTGGGCTGAGCGGAAGGGCGTGTCAGACTTCCTTCAGTTGTCTGCAGTCTCTTTCGAACAACCCGCGGCCCTGGCAGTAGATGCAGTACCTTAGGTTACATTTCTCGGAGACCTTTAGATTGTAGTGAATTGATTTCAGCCTTATAAAATTAATTACCACGTTTATAATCGGCGCCAAGATATAAAATTAACAGTTATTATTTATAGCATATCAACAAACCATTACTATCAGATAGCGGCAGATAGCCCTTTTATAATAAAAGTAATAATAAATTTAATATGTTTTCCTGTTAAATATAATTGCTTTTCTTACTTCCACTTAATACTGGCGTAGGCTGGTAATTTGAATCATTAATTAATGTCGTTCCTTCTGGATAGCATTTTAATTTGGATTAATTATATTGCCTACAATAAACGTGCTTTTAGCATCTTCTAAGTGATAGACTTTAATATTTCCACTACGTTGGGTAGTAGCCCAGATTACTCTAAGATCACTCGAGAAGATAATGGCAATGTCTCCTCAAGACCACCGTCGCGGTCTGATATGTACAAACAAAGCACGCAAGTTAACAGTGCAACCCAAATATTTACAGAACCTTTCACATAGAAGGGAAGCATGAATAATAGGCACACAATTTCCGAACGAAGACAGGAATTCCTAAACGAGTTTTGCATGTTGTGCAACCAGCAATTTCCTAGTTTGAACAACTTCAAACAAGAGGAATACAAGCGTTTATGTTAATCCACAATCGTCTATGCCGTTAGCACTCCGTGTCGAAGGTACTGGAACTACTGGGACCGTTATTCGTGAGGCTGAAGTGGAAAAGTAGAATAGATAATTCTGGGAACAAAAATAAAAGTAATTTGTGCAGTTTTAGCAAAGCTCACGATGCGACAGCAATGGCGATCAATAAATCATCGTGATTATGGAAATGCATTACGGTAAGTAAAATTGCAAGCACGTGATTTGGCTCCGTTGGAAAACATTCTCTAATGGTCCTTAATTTAACTGGCGTCACGGCTTCCTACTCTTCCTTCAGAGACGCGAAAAGCCCGCAAGGAATGATGTCAGGGTGGAGGAATGATAAACAACCTCCGCACTAATAGTATGCTGGTGGGAGGCCTACGTTCAGGTAGTGGTTAACGATGTGATGTTGCTTTTAAATCGGTCCATTAAGATAGTTAACGATCTCAGTAACAAACTCATTGTTATAATAGCTTAAGCTATTCCGGATAGGCAAGATTCACCAGCACCCTAATTGCGTAACACATTCACAGTATGAAGGTTTGGAGGAAATTCATAATCCATAGCTTCATAGGTTTAAAAAAATTATCTGCTCAACAACGTAAATAACACAATGAACGTGGCTGATATGTCAAAATTAAAGGTATTGCATTCGATTGCCATTGTGTGAATGTTACGCATTCAACCCGAAGATTAATTAAAAATGAATTCAACTACGGAATTTAGTCGGAGATGGCGAAACAAGCCATAAATATTAACAATTTCAAAGTATACATTAAAATAATCCTTCTCAAGAGAATACAGCGTCCCTTCCCACCCATAATGTTCCTCCTACATAGTGTGAAACGAAGTGAACATGTAGCTAGTTAACAGTTTCTATGTAAAGAGAACTAGCCGTCGTCGTGAACCCTTGAGGAATTTAACTGTACTTCCTTTATTTACTTATTGAACAAACAATCCTAATTTGAAACGGGTCCATGTTAACTATACTTAGTCGCTGAGGCATTCAGGCGTTCACGTGATTTCTTCCACGAAAGACTGTAACTAATGCCCGATTTATTTTTGCTAGACTCGCATTTGTCCATTCACCGGACGATAAGGAATGATGCGATGCTCGATGATTACACAAAGCCTGGATTAAATTTTTCAATCGAGATTCCAAGTCTTCCAAGTTATAGCTGCTGAAAAATACAGACTGTGACAAAGAGTTCCGCTCCTAAATGGTTCGTACCTACACACCATAGAAAAATGTACACACAGAGAATGCATTGTTTTTCGAATCCTATATCAGAAAAAACACATCGTACCTATTTCTTATCAATGAGCATGTGATGTCAGATAAAAAATATTGTCTTGGTATAGATAGAGTGTTTGATACAACCATTGACAAATAACAATACATACTTTACATAGTAATCGGGATTCGTGTATATTCCAGACACGAAAAAGAATGAAGATTTAAAGAGAGCGAATCTCTTGAGAAACTCACAGATAAAGAAAAGACAACCTTACAATATAGCCAGTGTAACTTACAGTCAACAGACTACATAAAACAATATACCGTAACAATATTAACAATATGGCCTAAGCTCCAAGTTATGCATGAACTATGATTTTTCGCCAAGCTAAATGTCAGCATACCAAGGTCTGAAGGGCGGCAAGCGCCGTTAGTCCGGCCTCACGGAAGATCACGCTCCGAGTTAATTTGAAACCGGCACTAGACCGGTCCCGATGTAATATTGTACCGGTAAAATAGTAAATAAACATTATATCTGCAAAGGAAATAAGGTGTACGTAATCTTATGTAACTGATGTTTTAATTACCTGCAGGGCCGGTAGTAGCTTCTCAGCTGTAAGTTGTAAACGTAGTTGTTACTAATTGGTCTATCCATCTACTTGGGTAGTATCGTCATAAATATACCAGTCGTGGTATAGATGGATGGTCAAGTCAGATGCCAACTTCTAGTTTAACATCACTTGTGCAGTTTTCAGCCATTAGATAATTTAGTAATGTACCTGCTTTATAAGTCCGTGATAAGGCCTGTCGTACTTTATGGGTCTGAATGCTGGGCTGTGATTTGTGAAGAAGACGGATGAAAAAAGATTGCGTGCAGCGGAGATGAGAATGTTGAGATGGATGTGTGGAGTGACGAGAATGGATAAAGTAAGAAATGAGTATATAAGAGGAAGTTTGAAAGTGGCGCCAGTGCCAGAAAAGTTGAAAGGAAATCGTTTGGCTTGGTATGGGCATGTGATGAGAAGGGACGAAACGCATGTGACTAAAAGAGTGATGAATATACATGTTGATGGATGGAGAGGGAGAGGAAGGCCGAAGAAAAGATGGATGGATTGTGTGAGGAATGATATGAAAGAGAAGGGAGTGAATGATAGCGTGACGGTTGACAGAGGAGAATGAAAGAAGAAAACGTGTTGCGCCGACCCCAAGTGACATGGGATAAGGGCAGGAAGATGATGAGCCTAAACTTGCTCAAATTGCGCCACCAGTGTATCACTCAATTTCTGGGAGGACATTATTTTAGGGTCTTTCATAACAAGCGGAGTATTCCGTCCAAGGATGTTTAGTTGACTGGTGGAAAGAAATTGTTTAAAAACCTATTATAAACGTGACTATAGGTTAGCTACGAAGTGAGAAATATTTCGACCCAAATCTAAATGCTGTACGTGACTTCAAACAATAAAACTAACGTGGCGATAAGGCAAACATAGTACATTGGATATTTTGATATTGAATTATTGATTGCTTACCTATCAGTGTTACAATATCGACAGCCGACTGCAGTCTTTTTGGGCAAAAAGAAACCTAGACAATTGGGTCAATTGATTGGTGACCAGACTAGAGCTGGTGGTGCTGCTACCGTAAGCACTCATCAGCCCGGTTGGTAAGGATTATTTGCCTGAAAACAAGTAGGCTATAATTATAATAAAATTAAAATGTGTGTTTGTAGTGGACATTACTTTTGCCCCACCTTGTGTATACGGTACTTATAACTAATAACCATTTTAAATTTTTTTGTCTGTCTGTCTGTTTGTTCCGGCTAATCTCCGAAACGGCTGTACCATCTTCTGAAAGTTGGTATGGGGATACTTTGAACCCTGGAGAAGATCATAGGCTTTGAATCCTCATACCACGCGGGCGAAGCTGCAGGTGGAAGCTAGTTTATTAGTAGGTATAAGAAAATAATTCCCCTTAACAGAATCCCATTGCCTAGTCTCTGTGCTCACTCCTTATATAACATTAACTACCAAAGATTCCAATAAAGCTACAAAAGCGTATTCGAAGTTTACTGCCCAACATCAGAAAGGAGGAAATTGGAACAGTAACTGTACCTTCTTCATTAACAACAAGCAGAACAGTTAAAGACTTAAGTTAATTAGTGATTGTCCAAGGAACGGATGTGTAGTGTAGCAATTAACGTAGATATAACCATAAAATATATTGGAGAGTATACTTCCGAAGTTTATTTCATAACATAATTTATGGGTTCTACATAATTCTTCAAAAATAATGTCCAAATATTTTAATAGTCTCTATAAACCTAGAAAGCTTTTGAATCTTTAATTAATGACCCTTAAAAACCAGTTCAAATTAATTATTATATTTAACGGCTTACCAAAATCCTATAGTCTAAACAAAGGCCTATTTCACAAGAATTTTACTATAAAAGAAAACAAAATAATCTATCGTAGAAATCTCTCTGTTCACGCAAAATCTATTCACTTGGTTTTCAATAAAGGCCATTAAACTCTTTCTTATGTGATCGCATGCACATGATACAACAAGCGGAAGAACAAAGTCGCGGTGTAGCGAACTTGCAAACCCTATTCATAGTCAGGTGCAATCAACCTTAAACTCATTGTTCTAAGTGCTCTACCACTATACATAGACCCACTCCTGCGCCCCCAAGCTTAGCCACAAAGGCGGGATAAGGGGAGGTAGTGAATTCTCGGAGGTCTAGCTATATTTGTCGATTGCCGGTGGATGCACGAAGCCAGATAGTAAATAAATCGGAACGAAAGCTTTACGTTCGCGTTATAATAATGGGTTATTGAATAGATCGTGCGATAAACACTTGTTTGCGATTTTGTGCGACTTTTTTTATCAAAATGTTTTTGTATCAGATTAGTACCTACTTAGTAGAGAGTATGATAGCAGATTTAGTTTTTATTACGTCCATTAGCTAAATCTTCAACTCAAAGACTGAAACTAATCCTTAAATTATGCACGAATTCTTAAAATAGGCGGTTTATTAAAGTTAAGACAGGTCATTATCTCCCACAGCCACAGCTAGAGACCCCATGGTATCGAGTTGCCTTAATTAAAACTACTAAAAGCACTTCCAACTTAGAATAACAGCACACCGTCCATGGATCATAAAAAAGAGATTTAAATTAATCAACAACCGTGAAAGCATGCCTACAAAAAGAAGATCCTTGTTCAAGCACCTAGAGCTTGCCCGGAATGCGACGGTGATGCACACAATAGGTAAAAACACGACTATTTTAATGGGCACTTACTGTAGGGTATCAGCAAAAAGCCCAGTACCCCGGTACTACTCGTAGCGGCTGTCGCATGCCATGCTGTGCCGCGACATACCGCAGCTCGTAGGCTCCGGCACCTAATGATATCACCGTTACGCCAAGCGGGAGCGTTGCATTTCGATTCGCTTCTAGGAAATGTTGATGCTTCACTGGCCGTGATTTTTTTTTGTGGATTCACAGCATTCGACTGAGAAAATTATGTTGTTTGTGCCGTAAATGTAGGTAAAGTTGTATTGGACATGCGTTCTCCTCCAACATTTATTTGCCGCACCTTTATAAATATTAATATGAGTCTGCAAACACACCCAGATTCTGTCTCACGACACTATTATGGAATAATCTAATTTGACTACCTACGTAATCAAATCAATCTTTCCAATATTTCTTCCATTTCAATCTAAATCATTATTTCCGTGCTTGGGTTTTTCATAATCGGATGGTAATAATTATGCTCAAAACGGTCGCCGATTACACAATTTATAAAATATCTCCCTTCCTTTGGATTAACATATTTGGTCAATTAATTCGTTATTACTTTTCTCGCGTGCTACACGGAAATGTAGTTATCGGACTTCTTATTGATATCAATTTAAATTCAACGTATTTATTGCGTAGACTAGATCCGAGGCCGTCAAAGCGATGCGATGGCCGATGGCGGGACGAGAGGACTGGATTTAATATTGACTGCAGATCATTAGCGCAAAACCGTGCTGTTAGGGAAATGCAATCGATGAAATCAGTGGAATGTTACCTACGGGTTGGAAATGTTGGAATATGTGGAATATAAGTGACGAGTTCCGAATGCAACTGCAAAATAAATATGCAGAGTCTAGATAGACGAAACAGACAGCTTTATGTTCTGTTAGATTAAATTGATTTGTAAAATATGCTTTACAAGTGTTCATATCATAGAAAAATATATAAATATATGGTTTAAACACACAAGCGGCACGCGTCAACGGCAGAGCCATTACTGCAGCCGTCGACGCGTCTGCGGCTGCTGTTGACAACGTGCTGCTCGTGTACTTGAGCACCACCGTACTCAAAATTTAAGAACGGTGGTGTTAGTCCGTGCTAGCCGTCGACAACATGTAATGTACAGACGCCAGCACATCAAGCTACTACAATCTGTCAAATTTCTTTAATAGATTTTCAACTTTATCGCTAAAGCTTTAAGGTTCAAGGTTGATTAGGGAAATCTGACAGTTTCGGGTAGCTTGACCTGCTGGCGTCTGTACATGTGCGGCACGTTGTCGACTGCTGTAATTGACACGTGCCGCTCGTGTGGAACACTTACTGGAATTCCTCTTATCATCCGTTCTTCACTAATTAAAATGGATACAAACATGACATATCTTCTCAGAAATATTACTTAGGTACTTAGATACCTAGATAATATTTAAAGTAGGTTCGCCACCTAGCTATTAACAATTATTATCGATATTAGATAACATTGCGTGTGCATTACCGGTTATAAGCTTAACAAATTGTTAGTTTCAAGCATCACAGTAAATCACAAAATTAAGTGCCTAAGTACCAAATCTAATTGACATAATCAATTAAATAAAACGAAAAAAGTCAGATCCAAACCTGCTGTCCTCTTTCCTTCCGACCTTGTCTCATAAGCAACACGCGACGAACGCAACATGCACTTCTTGCAATGTAATATAAACTCTATTCGTATGTAAATAAGGGTTATGTAATACCGTAGTCCGTAGTGATGTACGTCTTGTTGCGCAACACGCGAAAGTGCGCATCCGACCGAAGCCGAATGTTGAGCGCGTAACACATCTCTATTTCAATGGCATTACGTACAAGTAGGTTCTTAGCTTGCTTGACTTGATACAGTGTTTTTTAAAATATCTTGATAAGTTATATTGAAGTCATGGGGACAGGCTTTTGCTCAGCGGTGGGGTGATGCAGGCTTGCAGTAACAGTAAGTTAGATTGAAAGCGCGTCTGTCTAGGATGAATTCCTGGTAGGATTTTACAGAGTTAACATTTTTATCGTTTTCAATCGAACAAAATTCGAAGGTATTATACCAGATTACCTATTAGATACCTACCTACCTAATTGGAAATATAGTGAAAAATGCATTGGGGCCGCGTGGTGGATTACAGCCTACTCCCTCTCACCGAGAGGACGTCTGTGTCCCAGCTGTGGGAACATTATAGGCTGATTATGCTAAACAGTTAGGTTAGATAGCTAGCATAGCATGTTTGTGAAAAGAGGGTAGATATGAATCGGTAGCTAAACTTCTGACTACCCTGTCAAAGGTGCACCCATAGACTATACACTTATAAACTGAGGGTGCACCGTGCAAAGTTACGATTGTGCATTATTAGACCCTTCGTCACTGCTAAAACAGGATCTAAAGGATTCATATCATAAATTCTTCATGACAGTATTCAAAAAGATCATTTACAAGATGAAATCTCATAATGGAAAAAGCACTAGCAAACCAACAGCGGAGTTTATGAATAGATAATTACTATGATCAATTGTGGGAACAAAAATCTTGAGAACAGCTACAGCGAGAAACATAGATGACTGTCTGTGAGAAGCTATGACTCATCTGCAACTCTACACATAGGTAAAATCACAAAATGGTTCTGGATTATCCCAGGCAGAGGGATAATTGGATCGCGAAACTTAGCACTAACTCCGTGCAAAATTACTAAAATACAGCTGCATCTCGATGGATTTATTAATAAAATCCTTTAGGAGAAAATGGCGCATAATCGTCTCGACGAAAAGAGGTTGTAACTGCAGTGCGATTCTGTAACCATCTCACCGTGAAAACTTAGGTGAAGTGAGCGTGGAGTGAGCTGTCATTCCAAATAATGCTAGGGATTGACACTACTGACAACTTACATCAAGCTCACTTCACTTGAGTTTTCACGGTGAGATTTTTACAGAATCGACCGGCTGGTATCAGAGTGAGGTTCCTTTTTAAAACTCAAAAGTGTGTGCCAGTATCCTTTAAAAATGGGGCACGAAGTACAACTAAACTTTCAATTTGTGTGCAAAAATCTTGCCCGAAGATGATAGGTACTCTTGAACTTATAATGGTGTTAGCTTAGCCTAGCTAGATGGAGAGAGGCCTTAATACATCCTTATTCAAATACTGATTTACAAGTACAATATCCAATAACAAATCTACTGATAAAGCAATTGAGTACAAGCAAACTCTTGAGGCTCGGTCAAGTACTGCATACAACTTGAAGTGCTTGACACCGTGACATTTTACTGGTGGAGTGTGGCTACTCGCTACTAATAGTAGATTTGACAGTGGTGGATATTTCAATCACATTTCGAGAGTACGGTAGCAGAATGACGTTTTATTATGCAATGATGTCTCGACTTGAGTCAGTTTCGTCCTGCATATTGATTTTTGCCTACTACCCTGTTTATTTCTCTCATTATCTATATTTTAATCCACGAGAGACATTTTTTTTTTACTTTTACTTAGAGGGAGCCCCTCTCGCTCTCTGGAGAAGATATTTAAAAAACATGTATGTCTGTTTTAATATTTGCAGGATAAAGGAAAGTATAGATTAGTTTACCGTACTTATAGGTGAAAAGATGTGAATTGTGTATAAATGTTTTAAAAAAAGGAGCTACGTTTGCCAAGAAACTGCTTTGCAATTAGGCTGAGGTAATATCTATTTTGTTAAAACTTTATTTCTGTGAATAAACACTTTTTCATTTTCATTTTTTGGAACATTCTCTCTCATCCTGTGCTGTGCAAAGTCAAGAGATTTCTCTAACGAAAACTTTTAAAACGTTTTTTATCACCTATGGAAAGGTTTTTCGACGAAGTGTTGTGGTCTAGTCATTCCGCAACTCTATAGTGATAGATGATGACTACTTTAAATGCATTTAGAATGTGATCGACAGGAAAGTGTAAGCATAACCACATTGTATGCGGAACGAGAAGATATCTCACGTAACGTAAGATTTAAATTCAGCAGGTAGTCTAGAAAGTAGGTATTCTTTCTTTATACTCGTATATTTCTTTGTGCGGTTAAATAAAATCATTCACGTAACTGTGTTTTACTGAAATAAGTATCTATACAGACAACTTAAGCATTACAAAACGCTAGACAAGTGTTGTTTACTTTATCGTCGGCTACACTCGAAGGAAGTAAATTTTTGCACATTATGTAAGTCGTTATGGCACATAATGCTTACCTAAATGCATAATCTGTAAATATTAACACGAATTTTAAGAAAGTTGAATGGAAATAGTGTTAAAGTAAGCTTAGCGTTCTGTATTGGTAATAATAACTTGCATAGTTTACAGCTTGGTGATCCCTCAACCATGGTGAAGAGAATGATGGATGTATTTTATTTGTGTAATAGTTATGTATCTACTAGCCAGTGTGCACTTATCATAAGTCACGCAAATACGGATAATAACATGTAATTACTTGGTATCTATAATTAAACCCTTCTTTCTGTAATTTTAGTCCAGTTCTTATAAGCAAGCACGACCTTAACGAAGCAAGACGGACAAAGAAACAGGGGGCAAACGTGTGGTTAGCAAATATTTGTAATAGCACATTACATTTCTTTTTCTATGCTAATGACCATTACTGATCTCGTATTATGTATATAAGTGTATGTCGAATTTGCAAAACTAATCGCTGCGGTGCAGATTGACGTCCATGAACTCGTTTCAGCTTTTGTGCACAATTCGACTCGCGCACCGAAAAAACGCAAACAACACATTTTCCTAATTAACATAAACATTGCATTTGCAGACGGCCTTACATGTTATTAACTACAGTTTGTCTTCACTTTCAAGACATTGTTGTATTACTTAATCGTTCTTAAACATTGTGCAGGTTCTGCTTAGTTTCTTGAGCTACTCGGGTCATTCTTTAAACTTTTGTTTGGTTTCGAAGGTATAGGCCTATATATCATTGCTTGCTTAGCCGATTTTGTAATACAAACAATGAACATATGGTACAATGGTGGTGCGTTAGTTAGGTTGATGGTACAATGGCTGAAGGTGGTCGAGTCGCCGGATCTTTTGCAAGCCATTATCGGTTCGTGCTCCATCGTTTGACCTGATTACTTAACGTTAGCCTAATTCTGGCTGGTAATGAAGCAGTTAATCATAGTGTTGTATCGACGATGCTTAATCAGGAAAATTATTCGGAATTATGGATCATTAGATGGGTATAAAACTAGACTTGATAAACTTGAAGGAGATTGCATGAAAGCCTTCGGATTCATAGTCTTGTAATCATCACCTGCCTCTCTTAGGGCGGAGAATGTAGAAAAAGAAGAGACTGAATAATAGTGACGCTAAAGTCAGAGACAAGATACTTTTTGATTCTTCATTATGCTTGGGCAGTGGGAAAGCTCAGTATCGTAGGTTTGAGACTTATGAATGATAACTCTTGGGTTTATTGGACAAGTCCCACAATTTATATTTGAAATTCTACAGATAAAGATAGGTTCTTACTTATTTTTAGCACGAATGAACGATGTGGATGGAGCAACGAACAATGAGAAGTTAAGCAAGCACTCAAGCAGATTTACGATCAATGTGAGCAGAGAGCAAATTAAACTAAAATGTAGGCTATGTGACTTCAGTGATTTTATTGAAAGTTGTGTAACTAAAAAGCCTTGCAAAAGCATAAACAACCAACTTTATTTTGCGCAGCTCTCTCCTTCCTTTTGGTGAGAGCTAACACCTCTCATATTACAAGCTCCACATAAAAGAAACCTTAGTAGAATTTACAGATTATCACAGGAATAATGGTAATATATACGTAGATAAATTAGGCCGATAATGCGGGTAGTGGCGTGGCTCCGGGATAAATATAAGAGGCTTACACGAAGTGGTGGGCGGATAAGAACTATCGGCCTGGGCTGGAAATAACTTTCTTGTCCTAGAATGTTAGCACTGTACGTAGAATGGTGGGCGAAGGGCTGCAGGTAACATCCTCATTAGTGTTTCTACGAGGTTTTTTTAACATAACATCTTGCCTCCTTCCCCCGAACGTTTGGGCAGAGGTATACCAATAGTACACCCACATTTCGCCAGTTATTTTTAAGTCCCATGTACAGACGCCAGCAGGTCAAGCTACCCGAAACTGTAAAATTTTCCCAATCTACCTTGAACTTTAATGCTTTAACGATAAAGTTGAAAATCTATTAAAGAAATTTGACAGATTGTAGTAGTTTGATGTACTGGCGTCTGTACCTAATAGGGACGAGCCTATTGCCAAACAGGCACAAATCCAGACTCTGGGCTGCTACTGAGAAATTCCAGACGGAAAAACCCAATAACACATTGCCCGACACGCGTATTGAACCCAGGACCTCATGCTCAGCAGTAGCGTTTACGACCACTAGACCCCCCGCTTGCTTTTTATCAGTTCGGTAGATATCTCGCCTCTAGGCCAGCTTCCATATTATACTGGCATCGTTTGCGGGTACAATATCTAAGTACTTGAGGCGATCTCGAACGTCTTCCTAATAGATGTGTTAATTTACTTATCCTAAACAATATGGTAAGTAAAACAATAGTATAAGAAGGAAGCTGCAAAGATAAATGAGTATTTCCGGACCTATTGTTCAGTAGATCTAACGTAATTTCGCAATCGGCTACTGACCAATTACACAGCCATTACTAAAAATGTATTATTCATAATGTTCAAGAATTCCTTTAAAAAATAATTGAATACGGAAATGGCGTCCGCAACCATTCACCGGCTTGGACCAATTGAAATTTTGGTGGAGTTTCTTGGCACGTGACTTTATGTACCCACCTTAATTTTATGTATATAGAGGACAGAGTAAAAACGATCATTAATATGATTCCTATGCTTCCTTTTCCTGTATCTGGCGGTGGTGTGGTGCATAATAAACGGTGAACCATTACCCTAGCTGGCGGAACGGAACGAAAGAACTTGCAGCTTGCTACCTGGTTGCCATTACGTATCTCAGATTTACCGGTATCGGTGATGTCTATCGCTGACCGGTCAAGCCTCTTCAATCGTGTTGTTTTAATGCTGCTGCCCAGGAAGGCAGGAAATGCCATAAAAACTGTGGAACTAAGTCTAGCGTTAAATGTATTCATGATAATTGTAGTTGTAACAAAGAATTTTGTAACTTGGAAGACCGCATCTTCCTCGCTTATGTATTCTTTTGTTTCACTTTTAATTTTTTTATAGAAAAAAATATTGTAATTAAAAATAAAGTATTCATTTTTTGCATTATACAATTTAGGCCTATTGTTTCTTATTTAATTTACGCTTGAAATCTCTTCTCCCCCATTTTAATTAGAGCGCCTCACAGCTACCTACCCAAAGATTTCGAACTTCACCCTCAAACAGACCTCTTCAAGCCCAAATATTTGCATACAAATCTCTACCAGCCCCAGGCCCCAGGTGTTATTAACACTCATTACTCTATCGACTATCTCCATCTGTAATCTAAGACCGTTTCAAATGAGCCAGAGGGATTCAGCGGATTTCCGTGAAATGTAGGTAGGTACCTACGTGCGATAAAAAGCTTCGAGATTTGAATCAACAGCCGCTGCGCATGCGCATAGCAGAAGCAGACCATTAGCCGTGGCCGATTGCAAGTGTTCGAGCTTCATTTAAATGCATCCGTGAAGATTACGTGATGGTTTCATTAAGGAATGTTGTGTTCCCTTCAAATTAGTCAGCGACTGACGTAAATTGACGTATTTTTGGTAGCCTTGTTTTTAATCGCGTCTAACTGTCTATGGAGTATATTAATTTGACAGGACTAAACTAATATTTATCTTCTGTCCTTTTCTTAATGAAATAGAAAGAAAAAGATGCAGTGAACTTTTTAGTTTAGTTTGTCAACAAGGGAATCGGCGCCAATATCCGTTAGTAAATTAACTAAAGTATTATTGAAAACTTGAAAAATTATTTATATACTAGCTTTTGCCCGCGGCTTCGCCCGCGTGGATGTCGGAAATTATCCCACGGGAACGTGCTAACAGGATAAAATGTATGTGCTTCCCCAGAATGCCATCTATCTCGCGGGCCCTTTGTGGCTAATTACAGTAGAAAACCAATTGTGTCTCATTAGTGGTGATTAAGAGGGTACCTATATGATATCTTTACCTAAGTACCTACCTAATTAAAAAAAAACTCAATAACAGAAAATTAAATACCTACCTAAATAAACCTATTTCTGATGATAACTAATCTAAACTCAATAAATAAGCAAAATCCCTAAAAACTAATATCTATACGAATGACTAATCCTACCTAACAGTATTATAAAATAACCTACGGTCACTACGTACACTATCAAATATACTACCTATACTTTAAAATTAAAATCTATACCTACGGCTCATATAAAAATAAACCTAAATAACTCTAAAAACTAAAAGGAATAAAAATGAACTCCACTGCGGGTGACCCAACCTACGACAAACTTAGTATTTGCGGTTGGTACAGTACAGACAGTGGTAATCGGGTATAGGGATCGAACCGCAAAATTAAGTTTGTTTTTTATTGTATATACTTTTCCGGGATAAAAAGTACCCAGTGTGGTGCCCAGGATATTAAAGAATAATTATACCAAGTTTCATCGTAATCGAACCGGTAGATTTTGCGTGATGCCTGAACAAACAGACAGACAGACAGACAGACAGACAGACCGACAGACAGACCGACAGACAGACAAAAATTTTTTTAATCACATTTTTGGGTTCGGTGTCGGTCTAGTAACACCCCCTGTAAATTATTTTTTTGATATTTTCAATGTACAGAATTTTCACTTCAACAGATTTATTATAAGTATATAGATTACATACATACATATTCACGCCTTCCTCCCAGGGGGTAGGCAGAAACTACAGAACGCCACTAGCATCCTTACATACTAAGGAGTATGTAAGGATCGTAGTAGGTTGCGTTGTGCAACGATCCTTTCTTGTTTGTTATTTTTATTCAGGATGAGATAGGATGAGCAGGAGGGTAGGTTAATGTGTAGCAGTGAATGCATAGGTACAATATGCGAGTTAGCAAACGAAACCACGCAAAATAATCCAAACAATGCTAGAAAGATAATGAGCCCGAAAGGCGAAAGGCAAATCCAGATCCTGCACCCTAATTGCATAACACACTATCAAGCATAAATCACAATCTGAATAATTTTGAAGTACCTATATTGCTAAACCATTGCTTCATATGTTCGAAAAATTTGTCTGCTCAACAACGTAAATAACGCAATGAATGTTGTTGAACTGTCAAAATGAAAGCCATTCCGACTGTTAGTGTATATATGAATAGTGTACGTATGAAAGTTCATCAGTAATCACCACTGGTTGTCTAAAATCGACCCTGGTACAAATGCTGTATCCACTAGCAGGAATAGCGCCACCAGTCGTTCGTAGAGCGGTGGCAAGCTCCAGCGAAAGAGCCAAAATGGTCTCCGACACACGACACCCTTTGCATGACAACATCGTTGTGCCACAACGGCTTAAAAGCCGAAACAGTTTTTTAAAATGTCTCGCCCCACTCACTGGCGAACGATCACAGGATAACTGAAGCTGAGGCGAGACAGTGCTTCTTTACCCAAACCATTTATTCCACCCGCTGAAGACCTCCCACCTGGACATGAGTTACCTTGGGTAACCTGGAAGTCTTTAAACAGACTCCGGACCCAGGTTGGCGGAAGCAAGGAAAACCTGTTCAGGTGGAGATTCATAGACGACTCCGCCTTGGAGTGTAAATGTGGTACTGTTCCACAAATGATGGGACACTTAATGTGTCCTGTCAGCTCCACGTTACAGGTACTGATGGACGCTGGTGATGGCGCCAAACAAGTAGCCGAATTCTGGGCCGAGTCCATTTAGATTGCTATCGACACGCTAAGAAGAAGACTGTTAGTGTGTTACACAATTACCCCGCTAGACTAAAAAAAAAGAATATCTAAACCTTACAGCTAAAAAAAAGAAAGAATATCTAAACCTTACAGCTAAAAAAAAAGAAAGAATATCTAAACCTTACAGCTATAAAAAAAGAATGATTATCTAAACCTTACAACTAAAAAAAAAGAATGAATATCTGCCTTACAGCTAAAAAAAAAGAAAGAATATCTAAACCTTACAGCTAAAAATTAAATAGACCATGACATGAGGCGTGTCGAAAAACAAGAGATTAAAATCTTGTAAAAGACTTTATTAAAAACTTTATTTGATTAATTGCTCGTAACTTTGTTTACAGTTTAATCCATTCAAGCTGAGTAAGATGCAGTTATGTTTGAATTAACTAAGTAATGCTGCGAGATTAACGACCGTGATCGATAGTAAGGTTCAAGGCCCTGTCATTAATTCACTGATGTTTTAAATCATTGCTTAAATTACACGTAGCCGTTGGATAATATTGATGTCTATCTATTATTTATGTAGTGTACGGTGACGAACACAAATATGTTTAGGCAGACCGAACAAAATTTATTGAATTTGTGCTCATTCATGACTGTACTTAAATCGAAAAATAAACTTTGACAATTCAAAAGTGCCTGTAAATGGTTTATTGAAATAAATGATTTGACTTTGAGTTTGAAACGATTTTTTATATATTTATAGGCGTGAACGTCCTTCTCACTGCACGCAAAGATGAGCCTCAAGCTTTTAAGAAAATAATAAAGTTCTATGTTTACGTAAATTTTATTTAGTACCTAGTAAATTTTATTTAGTAAGCTAGTTTAAAAAAAAACTACATTTTTTTTCGTGGAATAACGATTGTTCGTTGAGGTAGGTAAGTATTTAGTATATATAGTAGTTAGTATTTAGTATACATATAGTTTAGTATTTAGTGTAATATAGTATTTATTTACTATTTCATAACAGTAGGAATTCAAAAATAATATTTTCATAACAGAAAATCACTTTAAAAAAGTGGCTAAGTATATATACAATAGGTAGGTACTTATTAGTGCTCTTCACCTACTTATTCTAAATAACTTAAGCTCATTTTAAAGTTAAGGTAGGTAAGTTACCTTATAACTAGCTGCGCCCCGCGGTTTCACCCGCATAAGTTTCAATCCAGTGGGAATATCGGGATAAAAAGTATCCTATGTGTTAAACCTGGTTATAAATTAGGTGTGTGCCAAATTTCATCCAAATCCGTTCGGTAGTTTTGGCGTGAAGAAGTAACAAACACACACACACACACACACTCACAAACTTTCGCCTTTATAATATATAAAGAGTGATTTGTGAGTAGGTAGTAAAGGAGGGCCCATCAAAGATAATGAAGCTATTTGCAAAGGAAACCATAAAAAAGCATTTCATAAATTTAGCCTAGGAAAGATTTCAGCTTAGGGTATTTAGTGCATAAGTGGTAAATACTCAAACTTATAAGCTTGAGATGTAATTGCACTTAGCACTTAAAATTCTAGTTAAGCCATAAAGGCGGGTTGTTGAGCTTTGAAAGCATTGAAACTGCAGAACTAGGTAGATAGGTACTTTCTATTTTTGTATAATTCATGCAGGCTGGCAGAAAAACTACTCTGCACCCTAATTGCGTAATACACTAATCATCATTACAATTTGAATAATTTTGAAGGATTGCTAATTCATTGCTTCAATTATGTTCGAGAAATTTGTCTGCTCAACGAACTAAATAACGCAATGAATGTTGTTGAACTGTCAAAATGAAGTCATTACTATTGTTCTGGTGACATTCGATCACTCGAGCAAATCTATACTTATAATAAATCTGTAGAAGTGAAAATTCTGTACATTGAAAATATCCAAAAACTAAATGGCAGGGGGTGTTACTTGACCGACACCGAACCCAAAAATGTGATTAAAAAAATTTTTGTCTGTCTGTCTGTTTGTTCAGGCATCACGCGAAAACTACCGGTTCGATTACGATGAAACTTGGTATAATTATTCTTTAATATCCTGGGCACCACACTGGGTACTTTTTATCCCGGAAAAGTATATACAATAAAAAACAAACTTAATTTTGCGGTTCGATCCCTATACCCGATTACCACTGTCTGTACTGTACCAACCGCAAATACTAAGTTTGTCGTAGGTTGGGTCATCCGCAGTGGAGTTCATTTTTATTCCTTTTAGTTTTTAGAGTTATTTAGGTTTATTTTTATATGAGTCGTAGGTATAGATTTTAATTTTAAAGTATAGGTAGTATATTTGATAGTGTACGTAGTGACCGTAGGTTATTTTATAATACTGTTAGGTAGGTTTAGTCATTCGTATAGATATTAGTTTTTAGGGATTTTGCTTATTTATTGAGTTTAGATTAGTTATCATCAGAAATAGGTTTATTTAGGTAGGTAGGTATTTAATTTTCTGTTATTGAGTTTTTTTTTTAAATTAGTTAGGTACTTAGGTAAAGATATCATATAGGTACCCTCTTAATCACCACTAATGAGACACAATTGGTTTTCTATTGTAATTAGCCACAAAGGGCCCGCGACATAGATGGCATTCTGGGGAAGCACATACATTTTATCCTGTTAGCACGTTCCTGTGGGTAAATTTCCGACATCCACGCGGGCGAAGCCGCGGGCAGAAGCTAGTTAAGAATATATTAGTTTCAAAATTGTAAGGCAGGGCTTGTTTTTTTTTAAAGTCATCACGTCCTCCTGAAATAAATAACATAAATTCAGCTATTATTACTTCTTATTTAGCGCCTACGCCGTATCAGGTAGAGAAATAGCGCCTAGCTCTATAGTAGTTACCTATGTCACAAATTGCCATGGGAACTCAAGAGCTAAAACCGACGCTATGTCCAAGTTTATGGCGTTATTAAAAAGGATAGGGGCAATTGCCACCATACTGCTGCCAACTTAAATGACGACTCCATATAAAACCAAATTGCCCATCTAATGCTATGCATAACCCGAGGCTGTGTAATGTGATATGAAATACTTATTTATTTATAGCCTTTTTAGTATCAGGTACCTATTCACATAAGAGGTATCTAGTTCCTACCTAATATATTTTTTGTACGAGTGAATACATACCTATGTAAGTACGGTTACCAAAAGGGATAAAATTTATTATAAGGGATTAAATTAAATTTGATAAGTGAACTGTTCGTTATCTATTAATTACTTAAATTAAATTTTATTCGAAAACATCCACCAACCACCGGTTTTTTACTAATTAAACTTCAACTATACCCGACGTCCCTGGTCACTCATCTCCTTTGCTGACCGTACTTATCTACTTTTGCGCTAGTATCAAAGTTTTGATTGGAATCGATTTTACAGAAGCGATAATTGTTAGATAATTTTCATACGAACGCCATTTTAAAAACACACTTTTTTTCTTGATCAATGAATTGAAAGACAAAAGGCGATCTCGACTCCTTAATCATTATACCTATAGTTATTTTAACTAGAGCAATCACCTCAGTCATGCTTGGTTGGTTTAGTTTAACACCTTTTGTGCAATATTGGAGTCTAGGAACTAAGTAAATCATACTCATCAGCCCGTGGCTAGTACTGATTCTAAACGCTAAGGCCCTTTACAAACCAGTGATTACCTGATTTATTGTGGAACAGCTAAGGTTCTAAGACCCAACAGTTGGCAATAAGGAAATTAGAGAACCGTCTTATCAAAATAAATTAAATATGAGTGAAGTTGTTTCTTAATGTAAACCAATAATAAAGCTGAAGAGTTTGTTTGTTTGCGAGCTAATCTCTGGAACTACCTGTTTTATTTAAGTGAAAAAATATTTTTGAATTTTATAGCCCAATTCTTGAGTAAGGCTATAGCGTTTTAGAGGTATGAGGAACAGGGTGTAAAGTTCACTCAACCTCCATAGAAAAGGGAGGATCCTCCGACCAGACGGGTGTTGTGTCTGGCGGGCAATTGCCCAACGATTAATGTTGGGAAATTGTATCTATGCTAATTGCGCGGTAAACTCTGCTTGCGAGATGCAGGATTTGCGTGACGTCATATGACGCGTTGTTCGCATGTGGCGTTGTTGTTTTTTTTTTTTTTTAATAATAATATAAGTTTATTGTACAAAGAAAAAAAAAACATACAAGATTAGACATACAATAAACATGATTGTACAAGCAGTGGGCAGAGGCAAGTTGAACAGCAGGCTCCTGAACTAAGTAAAAGGATACTTGTATCTCAAGAGCCAAAGTTCCTCATAAACATAGGTTATTACAACAATCAGGTTAAAGTGACTCAGTAATTACATGTAACAGTAGGTATTGAGAAATATATTCATGAGGTGATCGTCGTATTGTAGATACCGCTACAGCGCTATAACATCACGCTACGCTCCTAAGGGTTTAGGAGCAGAGCAAAGAGAAAAAGACAGAAAGAACGGTAAGCGAAAATGAAGTAATACCGCGGGCAGGTGATGCGATGCGACACGATGCGTCGGGGGAACAGGAAATTTCACGCAAAGTCGCGAGCAGAAGCAAGTGTAGGTATATTTAGATACTGGAGGCAATTTGTAGCGTCAATGCAGGAGCTAGGGTTTCCTACGGGAAAAGCATTTCCTGTCAGGAAATCTCAGATTTCTTAAGATATTACTAGAGCTGTGAGGACCTAGAAGTGACTGCAGTCATTTCTAGGTAGGTATTCCTATTATACCCTTCGCAACATAGCTATACATATAGGTACCTAAATATTGCAGTGGATTCACGTTTGTTGTCCAACGTCCAACAACGGGTGACGATCGAACTCACGACCTTTCGCTCCACAGTCCGCCTGGTACCCTTAGGCTATTGGCGTACAATGATACTCAGTATAGAGCTGTGGTGGCCCAGTGGTAACAGCCTCGAGTTACGAGTTGTAGGTCGTGGATTCGTACCCAGGCAGACGCTTTACTTTGTGTAAATAATTTCATCACTACTGCTCTCAAAACGGTGATGGAAAACATCGTGAGGAAACCGGCATGTCCTAGAACCAAAAATTCGAAGACATGTGACATTCTACCAACCCCCACTGGGCCCGCGTGATGGATTACTGTACAGCCCACTCCCACTCGAAGAGAGGAGGCCTGTCTCCCAGCAGTGGGAACATTAAAGGTAGGAGGTAATAATGTACCTGTTAGTAGGTCCATACACTTCTCTGAATGATTACCTACACTTTCGAAATAGAAAAAATCATACGCGGCCTTCTCTCACTTTCATGGTTTTTTTCCTACTCACAAAAGATCAGTGTAGCGTAGCAACGTAAAATTGAAAAGCTTAGGTACCTACCTAAGCTTCTTATTATATTATAGACGCAAAAAACATTACTATTCAATTCCACGTAACTTTCGCTTATGTTTGATTATGATATTATTTCTTTTGAGTAAGTAAGTACAAACAATCCCTTCTCATTCTGTCCGGTGATTGAAAGTCAAGTTTTTACAATAGACTATTAAGATTGAGTTGTGTAAAGCGATTCTCGTAGGAAAGATAAGTAGTAAAACCGTAAAACCAGTGCTGGCCACTTTGCTTTAGTTTTTTTTTGTATTCTAATAGCATGCCACGTCAAAATAAGTTGACTACGACTGCCTACACAACGTCTTCTTTAGTTTTATTGTTCCTGCAATCTGCGGCTGTAAACCATCGAAAGATCTAGATAAGATACTCATTGCTCATAATATAACGTTATTTAATAGTTCACTAATTGGAAATTACTCTGCCAGCCCTGCCAGCTTTAATTAAACTTAGGAGTTACTACTTCCATATAGATTGATTACGAAAATCGTTCTGTTCACTCAAGTTCACGTCGTCAAGTTGGCACGAGAACCCCATGGATAAATTGCCAATTAATGTAAATTAATTATGTGCCATCTATTGATTCAAACCAATGGATAATGGCTTTATCCCACACAACAATTAATATTGATGGGGTGTTTTATACATAATATATGGCAGTGATAACCTTCTAACAAGTTTGAGGAATGTCTGAGAACAAGCGACTACTATCTATGGATGTAGTAAGTATTATAATTGGTAATCAGAACAAGAACATCAAGTCCAACAATAAAAATATAGCAAAGACAAAAACTTGATGCTTTTCTTTAGGTTCAAGGCAGAGGACATTAACCCGCTCCACATTTAAATGGGACGCTTCATTCAAATTCAGAATACCTACCTAGCTCAAAAGGTGGAACTAATTGACTAGGATTTTTTATAAAAACTAGAACCTATACATGTTTTTGTAAATAAATGGAAGCTGGTGTTCTATAAATATAAATTAATGAAGGTACACATTTGTATTTAAATAATTATGTAGAGACGACAATTATGTAGCTCCAGAGTCCACAGGGTTAAAATACTAAACATGTTCTTCGACATCTAAGGTGTAAAGTTAGTAATAAGTATAGCAATCCTGTTTCACTTACCACTACTTAAGTTAATACAGCAGAATCCCTTGCTTCCGCATCGACGTTTATTCTAGCACAGCACAAATTTACTTTGAAATAATAATTTATCCCTGTGATAATTTCATACGTGACCGGGGTTTAGTTTTTAGTGTCGATCATTTTACGCGCGCGCGTTTTTTTTAAGTGTTCGCGAGAGGCAACGGTCTGCGTTGCAACGGCTTGCGCTCCGCGCGCACCTCTATGGACTGAGTGTTTTCTTTCAAATTCGAACTCCCCCCATCTTAGCGGCAAAGGCAACGCTTCGACCACAGCTTATAAGTTATAAGCTCGGCCACCTGTCAAGCAATCAGAACAAATTCCACAAGGGATCGAGGACTATGTTTACAATAATATACGTCCCTTTTATAAAACTGTTTATTTATTTCTTATCTACGTTTGACAATCATCATTTTATTAGCATAGACAGAGTTACAAGTATAACTTATTAAAACACTAGGAAGTTGTCTTAACTATTCATTAAAATAACTGTTTTAATAAATATAACGATAACATAATATTTAATATTTTTACCCAAATAAGTTAACAGTAGAATGGAATTAGCACTACAATAATTTCTTTAAGTTATAACCATTCTAATTAAACATTTACGTTAATTTAAACTGTGGAATTATTTATCTACCCTACTTTTTAAGAAGTGTGTTAAGTATATTTTTAATACATTACTGGTATGTTTAATGTTCATAATATAACTTTAAAATAATTAAGTAACAGATGCTAAAAATATGATAAAATAATGAAGAAGGAGATACAGGCAGTTTTATAAGAAAATTAATTTTTATGGTGAGAAAATTAAGTATAAAAATGAAAACAGCTATGGTTTCTTGAAATTCCCAGCAATTTATATTAAGTTTGTAAATAGCAGTAAACAAACATAATTATTAACAGGTAAAAAGAAAAATATCACTATCGCAAAACTATTTCGAGAAAATTATATTCGTGTATCCCTCGTAAATTAAAATTAACTGAAAGTGTTAATAAATACGTAGAAAATTTCAGTCAAATGTTGGCCTAAATTCGAAATTGTTTTTATAATTCAGTCAATAAAGGTCACTAGGCATCACAAAAGAATATGAATGTTATTTTATTATATATATAAATTCATAATATAATAATATTAATTAAATCTAAGTGGTTTGTTGATTTTAATTAAATTTAAAACAGATTGTAAATTAAAGCCAAAAAAAAATTGTGACAAAAAAAAATTGCCGTAATACAAGTTGTTGAGCATCCAAGTTATACTTACACAATCATAATTTTGATATGTCCTAATCCTGATATTAAAATCTTAACAGTTGATCAAAATGAGAACTTTAAAAAAATAATAAATCCATTTATCCGTTTTCACTAACACTGAATGTATTACCTAATAAAAGCGCATCATTGAGAAAAGCACAATTTTCTATTTATTAGATTATATATTACATTTAGGTGTCGGATAGTGAAAACAGGCTTTAGACTTTAAACAAATCCATTTCTTTAGGCTAAGGCCTGCCCTAAAGCGAATTGAGAAAATGAAATTATCACAGGGATAAATTATTATTTCAAAGTAATAATTATTATTTTAAATTTAATTGAATTGAATTAAACCTGTCTGAATTGCGGATTAAGTAATTGTTTTGATGATTTAATACATACACATTATTTAATTTTATGAATTTGGGGTCCTAAAGTTCGGCCTGTAGGGCCAACCTGGATCAGTCCTTTTTATACTGTCCATGTAGTTTCGCCTTCTTCGAGATCGGCTGGCACTCCGTCTTGTTGTATCAGGTTTTCACTGACAAAAAGTAAAAACTCAACCATAGATTTTGTTCTAATTATAAATATGTGTGCTATTTAGTTTGAATATTTCTTCATTATTATTGATTTACAGCAATTTTATACCCAAGCTTCGCCCATATTTGTGACCGTGATAATCCTAAAGCTTCAATTTTGATAATTCGCAAGTAAACCAACAATACCACTTAGACTTAGGGCCTGTTTCACAATGTCCGAATAGCCAGTAGGTGACCTCACCCACATCAAATAAATAAAAAAATGGAACAGGTCATAAGGGCCCATACTCATTTGTAAGACAAGACAGGTCAAGGTGACTGTAACCAGGTAAAAAATTGTATTTATAATATGAAATTATCTAGTAAGTAATTTTTTTGGGATTTAATTTGGAGATGGTAAAACAGGCCCTGAAGCAATTCGCTAACAGTCAATAAAATAATTACGTCTCCTCAATGTTAGGGTTTTCGGAGAACAGCTGGTGATCGTTGTAGGTCCTCAGATACTTCTTGGTGACGAGGTACAGCAGGAGGCCCCACTTCATCATCATGAACGACCAGATGAGGCGGATGATGATGCTGGTCTTTATTGGCATCACATCTATAACAAAAGATATGGGTTATTTTTTTGCAGATGTGACAAGGACGTACACACTATGCGGGCTGTCGGGGTTTCTGCCGTCGAGTATGTTAAAGTATTTTATTTCTGTAAGGAGGTTTGTACAGACACTTACACGTCAATCATATGTAGGTATTTTTAAAACTAGATGAGATCGGCGGTTCGTATCTGGCTACTTTCGAGAAGGCCGAAACTAACTCAAGTGGTCAGTCTCTTTTAAAGTCCAGACATAATCTTGGTCAGATCATGTGAAGACCATGTAGGTAGATTGGTGTCTGAAATGGTCTTTTGACGAAAGAAGAGTGGACCTGTCAGAAATCGTGCAGCTCAATTCAAAACTTAAGGTGATCACAACTTGTTGCCGGCCATTCTTGCCAGTTTGATTAAATACTGAAAAATAATGAATACTACTCTGCTTTCAAATAAGCTGCAAAAGAATGGGCGAAAATAAGTTGTGAAAAGATCAGAACTTGACAGTAAAGTTCATCTATCGCTAAGTTTTTTGACGTGATGGAGGACTTTTTCAACTTCGCGTTGGTTAAACTGCTATCAGAATTGATGCCTTCAAATATAGTGAAAATCTCTAAACTTGGGCATTTAACGGCCTTATCAAGTCTAAACGATAAGCCGCTATTTCATATCTATCTAACTTAACTTGAAGGAGGCCCCTTTGCTCTGTAGTGGGACAATACAAGTAAGTCTCTATTGACCCACTGCAGGCCAAAGGCCTCCCTCTCCCTTTCCCACAAAATTTTGTCTTTTGCGCGAGCTGGCCAGTCGCTACGGTAGGAGTCAAGCTCGTACCGCCATCTTCGTCTTGGCCTGCCGCGATGGCGTCGTGCGATTGTGTTTCATATCATCGTTAATAATAAGTTATTGTTTCCAGCAAACTCCTTGTAGTTTGCGGGCTTTTAAATCAGGTCGGAAGGTAATGGTTACACCATTTGGTCTATATAATTGCGACACGGACAATCCTGTGTTTTATTCTTGACTAGCTTCTGCCCGCGGCTTCGCCCGCGTGGATGTCGGAAATTATCCCACGGGAACGTGCTAACAGGATAAAATGTATGTGCTTCCCCAGGATGCCATCTATCTCGCGGGCCCTTTGTGGCTAATTACAATAGAAAACCAATTGTGTCTCATTAGTGGTGATTAAGAGGGTACCTATATGATATCTTTACCTAAGTACCTAACTAATTTAAAAAAAAAAACTCAATAAAAGAAAATTAAATACCTACCTACCTAAATAAACCTATTTCTGATGATAACTAATCTAAACTCAATAAATAAGCAAGATCCCTAAAAACTAATATCTATACGAATGACTAATCCTACCTAACAGTATTATAACTATAACTATCAAATATACTACCTATACTTTAAAATTAAAATCTATAACCTACGACTTATATAAAAATAAACCTAAATAACTCTAAAAACTAAAAGGAATAAAAATTAACTCCATTGCATGACTTAACCTACGACAAACTTATTATTTGCGGTTGGTACAGTATCGGGTCTAGGGATGGAACCGCAAAATTAAGTTTGTTTTTTATTGTATATACTTTTCCGGGATAAAAAGTACCCAGTGTGGTGCCCAGGATATTAAAGAATAATTATACCAAGTTTCATCGAAATCGAACCGGTAGTTTTTGCGTGATGCCTGAACAAACAGACAGATAGACAAAAAATTTTTTAATCACATTTTTGGGTTCGGTGTCGATCTAGTAACACCCCCTGCCATTTATTTTTTTGATATTTTCTATGTACAGAATTTTCACTTCTACAGATTTATTATAAGTAGGTATAGATATAGAAGAAGATAAAGTAAAAAGTCAGTGCGAGGGGCGTGTTACGCGACATCACAATTTTTTCTTAATGTATAGTCAAAGTGAAATGAGTGTCAATAATGAGTGTTTAGCCAGCTGGTGAACCAGCGACCTTGAAAAGGTGGCTGGGACAGACTGGATGCGGAAGGCGGAGGACTGGTTGTTGTGGTTGTGGCGCAGTCTGGGAAAGACCTATGGCCAGCATTGGACTGCGATAGGCTGTGTTATATAAATGAGTGTTTAGTACCCAAGATACAGGCTTGATTAGTTTGGGGCCAATATAAAACCCCTGTAATATTTTTGAAAAATGTTTGTGAATGTTGTAAACAAATGTTTTATTTCATTACAGCCCACAGCAACTGGGCATAGCTCTCTCCCAATAATATTACACTCTGGAAACTACCTAATATTATCAGTAGGTATTGGAACGAAGTTCCTTATCGCGCGTTTGAAACGGGGCTAGACGGAAAAAATTAAGACCAAAAGTTGGAACGACACTTTTGGCTATAGTTGTAAGCCGTGCGGCGTGCGCGTGTTTCTCTGTCTGTCTCTCTATCTCTCTCTCTCTTATAGAAAGCAAGCCAGTTATAACGAAGTTCAAAGAGAGAGAGAGAGACCTCTCTCTCTCTTTGAACTTCGTTCCATCCGGGTGTCCCTTGACACCTCTCAAGTTTTTATTCTTATTATTGAATTCATATTCAAATGCACTTGCCTTTGGTAAACATGCTATACAATTAATCTGCAGGTAATAGTTATAGTATAAAATCGAGTCAGCAACACTGTTATGATAACTTAACAAACATTTGATAAATTGTAATTAAGAATTTGTAGTAATTAGAGATGGGCAGAGGGTTTAAACCCAATGGGCGGAAACGGGTTTAAACCGGGTATTTTGGGTTTAAACGGGTTTAAACCCGAGTAAAAACCCAAACAGCGGGTCTAAATTAATTACTTTCACTAATATCTTCGATCGTGGACCTAACACGATTTAGGTACTTCTAGTGTTTTTTGGAGTATAAATTTCACTGATAGTGCTGCATTTAACAGCACATCAAGTTTGAAAACTTACTCTTCGAACATGATATTTCAACAATTGTATTATTTATGCAAGTATTTCATCACAGCCCATTATATGATGGGCCGGGGCTGCCTTGAGGCGGCTCCTGCCCAATCTAGGGGGACCAAACGCCTCCTGCCGTAGGCTCTATGCGGGGGTCGTGCGGTCCATGGCCCTTTACGGGGCACCGGTGTGGGCGCGTTCCCTGAGGAAGCGACCAGCCCGCCTGTTGAACGCGTCCCAAAGGGTCATGGCTGTCCGGCTGATCCGAGGATACCGCACGGTCTCCGCTGAGGCGGCGAGCCTCCTTGCTGGATTGCCGCCATGGGATCTAGAGGCCAAGGTCCTCGCCCATATATGGGAGTGGCGAGAGGACGCAAAACGCCGGGGCGTAACTCCGCTGCCGCGAGAAATCACGGCACAGCGGACAGAGCTCCGGCGGGATCTCATAGCGGCATAGAGAGTGCGATTGTCGCAACCTAGTGCTGGGCACGCCACAATAGCGGCGATAAGTCCCCTCTTTGAGGAGTGGCTAGAGAGGCGCCACGGCGCCCACACCTTCCGCCTGACGCAGGTCCTCACCGGACACGGTTGTTTCGGGAGGTTCCTGTTCAGTATAAAGCGGGAGGAAACGCCAAAGTGTCACCACTGTGTGGATCGCCCGGAGGACACGGTGGAGCATACGGTGGAGGTCTGCCCGGCTTGGGCGGGGCAACGCCGTTTCCTCGTGGCGGCGATCGGCGGCAGCGATCTCTCGCGTCCAGCCCAGGCCATGGTACGGAGCGAGAGTGAATGGGAGGCCGTCACCTCCTTCTGCGAAGCAGTAATGTTCGCAAAGGAGGAGGCGGAGCGCGTGAGGGAGAGGCAATCGCTGCGCCCTCACGCCCCTAGCCGCCGTAGGAGACGCCCTGGACGGGAGTCAACAGCCGACTCCCGGCCACCGTAGGCGCGGGCTTGCGGGCGGCGAGCAATGGGCAGCTCGCCGCCCGGTAAGGACCAGGCCCGGGTCGACGGCGCGTTGTGTTCCACGCGCGCCTCAAAGAGATGTCAGCACGAACTGACGGGGCCCGCTAGGGCCGATGCCGCCAGGGCTGCGGGTTGTTCGAAAGAGATACCGTGGCCCTTGGCACAGGCAACTGAAGGCACACGGGTGGGTTTTAGTCAGTAAAAGTCTGACACTCCCTTCCGCTAAGCCCAGAGCGGGAGGGGGTCATTTGATGATTTCCCACCCAAAAAAAAGGCCATTATATGATCAAGCATATTTAAAATAATAGCTACAGTAGTATCACACCTAAAGTCTACTGCTGATCTCAAGAGTCGATCCTATGAACCGGAATTAACATTCTTCACTACATCTTTCAAGAGTATCCAAAGAAACATAATTATAATCTAATCTAAACCTTTTTTCTTCAAAAATCCTGAGGACGATGACTTAAATAAAACAAACCAGTGATTGAATTTTTAATCAAGTTAGACATATAACATGAGCAATTTATATTTATTCAGAGTCAGTGTCGGTCGCAGAATTAGCATTATCAGATTGTCCAAAATTTATGAATTCTAACGCATTTGATGTCGTTGCTTCCAATTGAGATGGCGCGAATACTTCGTCCTCAATTGCATTCGTTTCGGTTAGCGGTGAACTTCCATGTGGTGTTGGAGTTTCCTCACTAATCTGATCATCATTTATACTTTCGTTTACAGTCTTTCCGTGTAAAATATTACAAACACTTCTATTTCACAATTCACTTCACTTCACAAGCAAGCGGAGACTGTGACTGAGCAGCCGCGACCGACTGAGAACAAAAGCGTTACAGCCCCAGCAGTCTCGACATTCATAGCGATCGCTTTACGACCAAATTCGGTCGCAAAGTCCTGTCACTCCATACATTTCACCTGTCAATTCGGGACTTTGCGACCGAATTCGGTCGTAAAGCGATCGCTATGAATGTCGAGACTGCTGGGGCAGGAGTGCGGTGTGCGGGCGGCGCGGTCTTTATCGCTTGATAGAAAGATAGCATACGTGAGCGACATAAGTGCGACAAAGAGCGGCATATTTCTTTCTCTAACTCGTCGTCTACCTGTCGCGCCTTTTGTTTAATTTGAAGAACATCTATCAAAAAGATTATAAACGATAACTATTTATGTAAATATTAGTGAATAGTACTAGAATATTCACAAATATTTACATTTACCATGTTAAAATTGATAAATTTCCCCAAATCAATAAACACCCGAATAAAAATCCCGTGGGAGGGAATAAACGGGTTTTTATTGGGTTTAAACCCAGTAAACGGGTTTAAACCCGGTTGATTGCCCATCTCTAGTAGTAATTATAAAACTCTTAGTTTTAAATGTTATAAATATGTATTGGACAGTGATAAGGGGATGAGTAATAAATGTAATAATTCATCAATGTGTACTTCACCTTATCATGTGACAAAACATGTTGCAACAACAATTTATACACTTACTAGCAACCAGCTCCACCTTAGCAGTTTTTACAACTTGAAAAAACTATGAGATTTCTATAGTGTATGTAGATTTAATATTTATGTTTTTTACACATAAACCACATCAAATTCCATTGCATAGTTTACAAGAACAACATAGTCACACAGACAGACACAAAAAGCGACTTTCATTTACAATATATATCAGATTATAATGATTAGTTGTTTAGGACACATCTTGAAAGTAACCCTAGGATGATAATTAGGTACCTACTTTGATTTGTTATGCAAATATAATATTAACATGAAATGTCAAAAAGTTATCAGAACTACTTTCGTAAAACTTTTTTAGTATTATCAAGACTACCAAGAACTTTATTTTATTGGTTTATTGAACTAAAAATTGAATGGAGGACTTTTAATACATCATCATCACCTGCCTAGCCTTTGCCCATTATGTTGGGGTCGGTTTCCAGTCTAAGTCTTTTAATACATACCAGCTTTATAATAAATCTCCAGGAATAGGTAGAAGAGTGTCAAAGCTGCTCCTGAGACGAAGCCAATAATGCCGAAGTCACCGATGTACTGCAACGCTTTTCTTGAGAAGTTAACGTGTAGCGACTCTTTGAGGTAGTGGCAATGCAGCATCAACGCCAATGATGCATGTATGCCTGTAATACAGAGATAATATTGGTTATGTTTATATAATTTATTAAAAGATAAACTCAGGGCATGCATGTCATGGGATTATTTTTCAAATACATGCTAGATTTTATTAATTGTAAGTCTCTTTTGAATGGTTTTGATTTCTATATTTATATCCTATTCTAATTAGATTATGTCCAGTTAATAGCTTTAATATAATAATTAAGAGGAAACCGGAAAGGAATAACAAATCACAAAGGAAATTAAATGTATGGACCGGAAAGAATAGAACATTAGATTAGGGAAAAATATTTACAACGTCATAGTTCAATAAAATTAAGATGATGACTCAATTTTGTCACTGTAGCAACAGCAGGATTTCAAAACAATCCCGAGGTCAATTTAAGGCTTTTTAAATATCAGGAACAGGTTTCAGGCCTATATTATTTCATATCATAGGCCTGAAACTTGCTCCAATATGTTGATCACCACCTCCTCTGCTGTGATATTAGTATGAATGCTCTTTGTGTGTGTAAACAGGTCATATTTCGCCTCACTTACCAGATAAAAGCGCCCACATTCCGGCTTCAATGTTTGCATAAACAATGCAGAAACATATAAAGGCAGATAAGCCTAAAAAGGCCCCTATAGCACTTAGTGCTATATGAATTTTAACACGTAACATACTGATCACAGTCTTTAATCAACTGCTAACAACAAATATCAATTATTGATGTCGAAAACAAAGAGATAATTTTCACAATTTTCGTTACATTTATTTACGAGCACAGCTGTAAAACGTCAGTCAGATAAAAAAAACAACTGACGAAGTAGTGATGTACTAGATTCGTGACATTTAGTACGACTACCAGTGTGTGAATACGACTCATAAGTTTAAGAAGTACGAGATTTGTGTAATTAAACCACCAACCTTTTTTGAAGCAATTTAACCTAATTATTTGAAAGGAGAACTTTTGAGAAAAGTTTTTCTGAAAAAATATGCTCGGTCGGCCGATGATTGAAAATGAAAACAATACCTGAGAAAACCAGCAGAAGTAACATTGCTTACATTGGCCAAGAATAGCCCAAGGTCTGCATTTATGCAACCAGTGCTTCGGCTCAGACAAGAAAGCAAATAATTTGTTAGGCGATTTGTGTATTCTATATAGTCGGATCTATGAACGACGACACTATAATTGTCAATTTGACACTACGGACAAACTGTCATATGTCAGTCCTGTCAGAATGTTGCTTGGCGTTCCATTTCACAAAGAGAATACAATCTGTAGCTTTGTAAGAAAGCTATCTTTATTACTCTCATTGATTATGACCGTACCTGTCTCATTCATTTTGAAATCTTTTGTGGTTTTTCGAATTCGAAATTTCGAATTATTCGATTAAAAATAAAATCCAAATCAAAATATTTTTGTGATAAGTTCATAATAATAAAAATAAATTAGCTACCCAATGTGGGATATTTTATAGGGTAGCAGTTTTAAAGGCGGTTCAAGACTAAATTTATAAGTTCAATACCTCTATCCGATCTTTTGTATTTATAATAATAAAAAATCTTGTTTTGTAAACATGAGTCGTGTTAGTCAAGCTCAGATGAAGAAATTACTGGACCTGCTCAGCGAGGATGGTGTACTGGCCGATGGCAGAGTAATGTACACCAATACTAATAAACAGAACTTTTGGAGGAGTATCGCATATCAACTTAACGCCGTCGAAGGAGGTGTTTATAAAAACACTTGGAAATGGTGTAAAGTAAGCTCTTTTATATACTAATGAGCAGAATAAACTTCTTTCCATGTTATTAATAGCTGGTTTCCTCTAATTAGCATTATTTTATTGTGTACCATACACATCTGTCTTACCCTTCAGGGTATACAGGCGTGAGATGTTAAGTTATATATTATTAGGTTTATTTATAAAGTGTGATGTACAACTGTTTAAAATGTATGGTTAAACAGTCGGTAACTTTAAGCAAGGTTTATGAATTTAATTTTAAAAATGTATTTCCAGGTCTTTAATATTATAGTTAAAATATCTCTGCAGGCGGAGATATTATAACTCCTTTTCAGACCTGGACACATCCTCAAAGATAAAAATAAAAAATAATTATTTTTAAGTACTCATTTCAATTATTATAAATTCCAGATGTGGGCCGATTGGAAGAACAAAACAAAGAAAAAAGCCAACATATTGCTGAGCAGAAAGAGCTATTCCATTGAACAACCAACACCTAAACTTACCAATTTAGAACTTAGACTTCTGAAGTTAGTAAACTACCCTATTGATGATAAGGAGGATGCCCTGACTTTGGAAATGGTAATAACAACAAATAATGTGTTTTCCAGCCTGAGTGCCCCTGCTGAAGAAATTTGTATTGTGAGTAGGATAATCAGCCTCTCACTGCTGAGACACGGGGCTCCTCTCTGTGAGAGGGAGTGGTCCATAATCCACCACGCGAGCACAGTGTGGGTTGGCAGATGATGACGTCTTCAAATTTTTGGTTCTAGCACATGCCAGTTTTCTCACAATGTTTTCCTTCACTTTTGAGAGCAGTGGCAATGAATTACACAAAGTAAAATGCTTGCTTGGATTCGAGGACAACCTACAACTCGTAAGTCGCAGCCGTTACCACTGGGCCACAACTGCTCCAGTGGACCACCTCTACTCAGCTGGGCCACCTTTGCTATGCTGGGCCACCACCACCACTGTTCTTGCTCTGGTGTTGTGTGTCTCATGTACTAATTTTATTTACTCTACATAGTATAGGAAAAATACTAAAACCTAATCAATAAAAAAAAAAATTAAAAAATTAGCAGATTCAGTAGCTTGGATATAATCAGCATTTTAGGACAGCTGCTAATTCATACATGTCAAAATTTTCTTTAGTTTTAGGGTTCCATACCTCGAAAGGAAAAAACGGAACCCTTATAGGATCACTTTTTTGTCCATCCGTCTGTCTGTCAAGACCATTTTTCTCAGGAACGCGTAGAGGTATCAAGCTGGAATTTATATCAAATACTCAGGTCTACTAACCCTTGGAGCTGTGAAAAAATCAAACTTCTAAGTCAACGCAATCAAAAGATACAGCCGTTTATGCCCCAAATTTTCGACATTCGCAAGGGAATCAAAACCTACAGGGTACTTCCCGTGAACTCAGAATCTTGAAATTTGGTACGAAGAAACGTCTTATAGCACAGATAAAGGAAAAATTGCGAAAACCGTAAATTTTTAGTTACATACCTACAAATTGGTACGGAACCCTCGGACCTCGGTGCGCGAGTCCGACTCGCACTTGACCAGTTTTTTTCTAAAACCTCACTTATTATTTTTAACCGACGAAAAAATGGAGGTGATTCTCAAGTCGACGCGTTTTTTTTTTTATGTATGACCACGCATAACTTTTTACAGTGTAGTCCGATTTTGATAATTCTTTTTATGATATAATATTATTTTTGCTGTGCTGCTTGTCGTAGGATGATACGATAATATATATTATGATAATGCATCACAAAATGTAAATATCCATTTTCACATATTTTAAACTTTGTTTAATTTACAGGTAGTAAGCAAAGAGGAGGTACCAGAGCCATCAGATGACTTCCATGTGAAATTCTTAAATAATGACTATGGTGATGGAGACAAAACACCTTCTGATGTAGAAGAAGAAGAAGAAGAAGAGGAACAAAAGACGATAGACTATGATGGACTTGAGAGTAAATTCTGTGATGTTGATGATATTTTACAAGGTATTTAGTAAAGGCGCAGACCGTGCAAAGCGCAGCGCGGTTTTCACTGCCAAACAAATATCAACCTAGCAGATGTTGAAATAAAGTCTAAAATAAATAACCATAAAAATGCGCTTAAGCATATTGTCTTTTGGCTTGTTGATATTTGTTTGCTAGTGAAAAGCACTCTTTGTTAGCCCTAATTCTTGATTTTTCATGAAACTTATTAAATAGGTAACTATTTATTTACAGATGATAAATTAGAAGAGGAGGAAGAACCAGATGTAGAATTGTCAGATTATGGGCATAAAGTTCAATCAAGAGGTAACTTCTGACTCTTTCTGGGAACATTGTTCTCACAATCATTTTTTTAAGTTAATTTTAAAACAGTAACATGGAGTACCATGCCTTTTTCCATATAAAAAGATACTGGAAAGGACAGTTAAGTTTAATTTTTAGAGTATACTCTTTGACAATTCGAAAGTACTTGTAAATGGAATATATCTATAAGTATTTTAAAAATAAAGTCGCTTTTCGTGTGACCGCTTAGATCTTCTAAACGGCACAATGAATTTGAATGCAGTTGTCACTATTACTTAGACTATCGCTAATTTTAAATAGATGGTTTGACTTACGTTTCTACATAAATGGTCTTACAGCAACCAGAGGAAGAGCGCTTTAGTTTTAGGACAGCTCAGGATGTTCACCAATGAAGTGGGAACTCTATTGTTTGGGCAATAAAGTTCAAACTCCTTGCATACATCTAACGGACACTTCAGGATAGGCTATTGTAGATAACTTATGCTCTAGGTCTAGACCAATCAAACAAATGATTTTATAACTTATTAACCAGATCTCTTAATTTTAAGTAATTCACAATTCTAGTAATTTTAAGTACATTCAGTCTGAACTCAGACTCAGATCTGTCAAAAATACCTCTTTATTTCCCCTACATTTTGGACATTGGTTGTTGCTGAGATGAGAATGCACCTTTTTTTTTAATTTTTTTTTTATTGACCATGGGCTCACTCACCTAGTTTTGAACGTTTTTAATTACGGGGATTGGCCTTATGGACCTCCAAAGTAGTGTGGTACCGATACTCATCAATTGTATTAACTTAAGCTTGCTTTAAAATAGCTAAACAATCGGCTTTGTTGTTACAGAAAAAGTATTCAAGAAAAGAAAGGTTTCATTAGAAGAATATAAAGTGAGAACGACATTAAAAATAGAAAAAGAAAGAGTTCAGCAGAAGACTGAGGAGTTAAGACTGAGAGCACTAGAGTTGAAGCTGAAAGGAGAAGAATTAAGACTGAAAGAAATGGAGATGAACAAAATTAACTATTTGACAAGTATTGAAGAAGAGAAACTGAAGTGTTTTAAAGAAATATCGTCATCTTTGAAAGAGTAAGTACTGCTACTAAATAATGCGTAAATACATACATAAACACACGCCTTCTTCAAATGGGGGTAGGCAGAAACTATACAAGCTTTTGTTTTGCATCCTCGTCAAATTTCAGGAGGCTGCTAGGAAAGACATAAATAATCAAATAAAATTACGATCCCTGGTAAATAATGAATACATAGGTACTTTTTTTTTAGTTATTTAAGTTGGACAGTATTTCAAAATACACCACTTTCAAAGAACAGAATCGCGTTATTGTATCGTAAAAGCGGCCGCGTTTTTATGTGTGTGTAAAAGGGCAGTTACAGTGCGGTCTCAGACAGGCCGTTTTAATATCCGTGTCCCACAAACGTTTCCGATTTGAAAAAAAAAATACCTACTTATTTTAATATTGATTCATGCCGAGAATCTGCATAGTACCTCCTTGAATTTGACGAGGTTGCAAAACAACACCTTGTATTATAAATGTGTAAGGAACATAACATTGTCTGCCTGCCATTTTCAATTTCACCTTTCACGATTGGATTTCGATGAAATTTGTCACACAGAAGACCATAGATTACTTTTCTCCCGGTGTTAAGTTGCCGTGGGCACAAGCTAGTCTATAGATACTATAATAAATTAAAATGGCTTTTCGTGTCTGTATGTGTGATTCCGGCTTTCCCCTTTATTTAGAAAATTTCTGATATCAGCTATAATGAATCTGCCTAGCCTGTTGCCAACTATGTTGGGGTCGGCTTCCAGTCTAACCGGATGCATCTGAATACCAGTAATTTACATGGAGCGACTGCCTATCTGACCTCCACAACCCAGTTACTGGGTAATGCGATACTAGTCAGACCAGGGCTTCTGACTACCCGTAATTACTGTCAAAGATCCACAAATGACAGCCGGGGGCCGGGGCTAACGGCAGACAATTTCCGAAATATCATAGAAATTCCGGAAGGTTTATATGTATAATACATTCAAGTCGTAAAAACCGTGCGAAGCAGGGGCGGGTCGCTGTTATCAAAGAATTCATTCTACTTTAACAAAATGTTTCTTTATTTTCAGGTTATCAGACAGGACCAGAAGTGGCGCCCTACGATATCCCAATGTCCTTTAATTGTTGTTTACACAAAAATATTTTATTTGTGTTGGTTATAAAAAAGAAAACGAAATATTGTAATATGAATTATATTTTCAAAAAAATTAAAACAATCTTCTTTCTTATTATTCTTTAAAATTTAACAGAAAACAACCCTATTGCACTTAATATAGTATAAAAAGTATTTTCTAAAGTAGAAACATTTTTAAAAGTTCTAACAGTTTTATTTAAACATTATTAAATGTTACAAAACCTTTTTAAATAATGCAAACAACAATAATGTAAATAATATTGTGCTTCTATTATAAAGTTAAATCATGTTATAATAATATTATAAGATAGAGTACCTTAGGTGCAACATTAATTAGGTGTTAACAAATATCAAGTAAACTATTTTAAAACTAATTAGGCACAATTCTGTAACAAGAAATGTTGTAATGTTTTTTAAATAGCCATCTTCATATTAAAATGTAGTAGCACCCTCACACTGCCACAATCTCTAAAACAATGTCATTTTTTGTGTGAAAGAGATTATAAATAGTTTTGACAACCAACTTATTTAATAGATAACAACTTAGCGGGAATGCTGCACTTACTAAGGCTTCTGAACAATTTGATCCTTAAGACTTCACTCACAAGGCTACTTCTCATGTTCACCAATGAGGTCTGAACTCTTTTGTTAAAGTCGGCGTTGTTGTCACATTATGACCACAAAAGCTACGGTTTCCTGAGAGCGGTGGCCGCACCTAACGGCCATAGTGACGGCCGTCATGATGTCACGATAGATCTCTGTCGCGTTTCCGTTGAGTTTTGACATACAATGACGCAGTGATTTGACTTGATTGTCATGGAAACGCTATTTAATCATGTGTGAGCTCATTCTGCTCAGTATGGACACTTTTTCGCGTGACTAAGTATGGTGAGAGCTTTAAGAGGGTGCACACAGGTCCACTAGCGTCACTCCTTTAAAAAAATATTATCTCGTGACTGAGAAGGAATTATGAAAATCTGTTCAATCAGCGACCTCGGTAAATGTGTCTAGAATTTTCTAATACCTTTTATAAAATTTCATATTGAGACACGAAGCAACAAAATTCGATCTAAAGAAAAGCGGCCACATTCCTATATGTCGTATTTAGTTGTTTCGTGTCTCAATATGAAACTTAATAAAAGGTATTAGAAAATTCTAGACACACTTACCGAGGTCGCTGATTGAGCAGATTTTCATAATTCCTTCTCAGTCACGAGATAATATTTTTTTAAAGGAGTGGCGCTAGTGGACCGTTGTACAGGCTCTTAAATCTAGCAATTTAAATCTTTGGGCAGCGGGGATTGACTTAATGTCAAATAATGGATTTTCATGACGGCCGTTATAATATTGGTATAAAAAGAATTTGAAATATGACGACACCGCTTTTCTATGAAACAAAAGCTTAAATATTATCTCCATTCATTTAATAAAAAAAAAAAATGCTTTAAGAGAGTCAATATTGCTGTTATAGCGCACACTGTCGAGAGATGCACTAGCGATTTTCGCGAGGAAACTACGGCTAATTAGCACGAACATATTCATATTAAAATAACTCTTCAATAAAATTCACCTAGCGTAGAAAGAAATACTATAAACACAGACACTCCATGTGTTTCTAGATAATAACAAATTTAAAAACAAAATGTTTGATATGATCATGGCAGTGAAATATCAAATTCACAATATCAACTAATATTCACTTCTCACTAAGTCACTACAGACATCTTCCCATTGAATCAGACATTAAATAAGCTCTGATAACAATTGACAAAATGGACTCAATGGCTTTAACTCTAGTTTCCAATCACTTAATAAAATAATATCTTTGCTATAACAACTTCAGTTTTAACACTAGTATAAGATAAGTATTGAGATTAAAAATAGTTTCTATCTCACACTTTCAGTAGCTTCAGGTAATTCGGTTTCATTTTGCTCAACGTGATGGCATCAAGTTCTGATATCCTGTGGATGCGGAGATGACTTTTCATGTTACCTCTTTGGGCGTACCCTCGTCCACAAATGGGACATTTGAATGGAGTCTCCCCTGTGTGTAACCGCATGTGTTCTTTTAAGTAGTCCTCATGATAGAAACTGGTGTTGCAGACAGAACACTCCGCTGGCCTTAGACCTGGAATCAAGCACCCTTACATATTATTATAAATTGCAACATTTCTGGTTGTCTATACGTTAGTGCATTTAAACTCTTATTAGAATCTTACTTTCTTACTTTTAGTTTAAAAATTTAATTATAATTTAGCTGTTTTCTAAAATTCATTTTGTTCTTCAACTGACTTAGGGTCATATTTTTTTTATTGGTTTACAGAAACAAAGCAGGTTGCATAATAGGTAGCACTGTTAATAAACACCTAACAAATCGAATTAAAATGTCTTTAACCAGTTGAATGCCGTAATTACAGAAACAATTAAAAAACCATTGTGGCTTAGGTTAATCATGATTTGACATATTACCAAAATATAAAACAAATCAGACACTTTACCTGTATGAACAGATCTCTCATGAATAATAACAGACTTTGTACATTTGTATGTTTTATCACAGAATTTGCATGAAAACACCTTCTTAGGACGTGCTAGCTTGTCATGTACGTTTCTGAAGTGACTTGTCAGCTCTCCTTTGAATGCAAAGCCTTGGCCACATGATGAGCAAATAAACTCTCTGTGAACCTCATGTTTTCTCTTTATATGTCTATTTAAATAATAATTTGAGACACAAATTCGAGGACATTTTGGGCATTTAACGGGATTCTTAAAATGCACTTTTTTCTTGTGAATTTTAAGTTTGTCATTACTTTGAAACACATCTCCACAAAGGTCACATAGTTTCTCTGTAGCAGCTTGCTTAACATTTGGTACTTTGATTTTAGTCTGTGGTCTTGGTTTGGGTTCTTCCTTATCATTGTTGACTACTTTTCTAAAAGTTGTTTGCCCAATTTTCAAACTGGAATGAAAAAAAAATTTATAAATATTATTTACAAAATCATTTATGGCAGACTGGCAAAAAAACCAATAACTCTGACCGCCCACCACCAATAATTCTAACCAATAATTCTGATAAACTTGAATCTTTTAAAAAAAATTATGAGAAAAACAATAATGCTTTTTAGAATACTCAATAGACTAAATTATAATTCAAAAATATTACGTACCACCATCTATCTCCATTCCATACACAGTTTCCTTCTAATATAGAAGAAGCAATCTTGTTTGTTCTGTTGCCAGGTCGGGATTTGGCTATTTGAGATATCTGTTCCTTCTTAATGGGTTTGAGATGTTTAGGTTCCCTTTTAACTTTCTGGTTATTTTTTAACGGTAACAAGTCTTCATAATCATCAAAGCCGTCATCAGAGTGGACATTTGATTCTGCCTTTATTGTTTTTATATCTATTTCTACCTTAGTCATATGGTCATTGTTTACATAGCTGTAATCTTCCTTTTTCACAATCAAGAAACCGTTTTCTAATATCCTACACGACTCCCTAAACTGATTAATAAAATTGTATAAAGTTTCTAACGTATTATTGCACATTGTACATATATGACGTGGTAATCCTGTGATGTCTTCTATCTGCAATTCACAATAAGAGCGCCTATTAGTAAAAAGGGTTACCATTTCTGGGTTATAAATAAATCAGTCAAATACAAACTTTTTCACATTGTAAACAGGAAGCTAGTTTTGAGTGTATATTGTCTCCTATTTCTGACTTCTCAAATATTGGAAGTGTGGCCCCATCCTGTAGACATATCCTACACAAACTTGTTGAGCTTGTGTCGTCCATTGTAATACGTCTACAGGATTCTAATAAGAATTCCCAAGGAATTACTCTATTCTATAAGTTTGGTATTGTGAGAAATTGGAATGTGTTCATGACAAATACACGTAAACTTGCTTATTTATAAACTAAAATAAAAATTCCCAGCGCCTGATGACATTTTCTGGTTTTCGATGTTTTGTTTTTGACACAGGTTTTTGACGTTTTGTTTTATGATTTTTGACAGAGGAGTAGGCATGGGTTCGATATATCAAAACGTAACTTATATCGGATATGTGTCTATTATCATACCATATCGATATCTAAATATACATAACCGTTTTCACAAAAACTTCATCGAGCTATGGTTTCATCCATATCCATATCTGTCCATATCGCAACAACGAAAACGAACTACGAAAACGCAAACTTCACATCACGAGCCGATATGACATCGACGGTTTTCATTCGCTTTGTCTCTGTCTTACCATTCAATGTTTTACTGGCGTAAAAGTGATGAAGCGAATATTACGTAACTTCGGCTAGTGATTTGTTATTTGGTTAATAATAGTGCGTGTGTAATATCTATATCCTAATGCGCTAGCAATAAGGTCTAGTTTCTATTTATTTAGTTACTAAACTTTAAACAACGAAAGTATCTAAATCAATGTATTAACGTTAAAAGTGTGAGTTTGCGTTTGTCGTTAGTTTGCGTTTCGTTCGTTTCAGTTACTTGTGCAAATCGTACTACTGATATCGATATCTGAAAACGGTTTTCGATATCGATATGAAAACTGAATATCGGTTACGTATCCGTTAGCAAATAAATACGAAAACGCCCATGTCTACAGAGGAGGAGAGGAGGAAAATTTTGCCGAACGTTTATCGAGTATTTTTCGTATAGTACACAGACTACAATATAATATAGGGGTATAGTATCAAAGACTAGGCAAAGAGTACAGTATATTACCACATTTTTATACTGTGATATTACTAAGGTGTCAAGACTCGCCCGAGTGGAAGCCTGACTGGCTATGTAATAAAATTAGTAATAATGTAGAGTGCACCGAAATAATCGTTTACCGCTATCTGGACGTTTATTTCAGGTGTCAAGAGAGTGTGCTGTGTTCTCCGCAGTTTTCTAAAGTAAATAATTGCCAATATTACGCCGAAAGTGATTAAAAGTGCTGGCAGGGATATAATCTTGAAGTCCAACGTCGAACACAGACTTATCTTGTGCGCGCACTCTAGCCGCAATTTAGTCTTCGACTGGCGTGCATAATAATTTACCATCTGTTTCTATTTTTGTAATTGAAATAAATACTGAGCGCGCGGGATATGAACTAAAGGCAGCTTTTGATAAGTAATATATTCGAATTCCAATCTTCTATCTAAATCGAGTTTTATCAAATCTAAACTATTACTTCGAGGTTTTTAGACTAAGAGAAATAATGAATCTTGTTAATTAATTTATACGATTTTTTAACTTTATTTTTATACCCTTTATTAAAATCGATTAAAATTTTAGTTTAAAAAATCGACTCAAATTGTCATTAAGCGAGATCACAAGACCTTTCATAGACATTATTTTATCACTTGTCTTCTGTCATCAGGTGATTTAGGTTTGGGAGTAAAAAAGTCCTGAAAAAGGGATAAACGCCAAATATTTTCCTAAATCAAGATGTCTGGAAAAGATAGATTAGCGATTTTCCCTTCTCGGGGGTAAGTTATGTTTTCAATAATGTTGTTTAGTTAATTTATAATTGTGCGTTCCATTTACGCCTCTATCACGATGTAATTTGTCCTGGTTGTAGTGCTCAGATGTTGATAAAGGCACGTCTGGCTGGTGCACAAAAAGGCCATGGTCTCCTGAAGAAGAAGGCTGACGCCCTCCAAGTGAGGTTCCGTATGATTCTGAGCAAAATTATTGAGGTGAGTGAATTACTTTTTTTTGCTGACTGTTGTAGTGATTACCTCTTCAAAACATGAATCAGTATTGAAAATCTATTCAGATGAAATAATAAACTTTTTGTCAATATTAGATCATTGTACTAATGCACAGTACTGCACAGATTAATTTTCTATGAAACTGGTTACCTCCTTTGATCCAATTGATATAATATGATAAAAAAGCTCTAGGTTTTGTTTACAAAAGAAATTAAATTGATTCATTTGAATTTCATGCCATTTACAGACAAAAACCCTTATGGGTGAGGTGATGAAGGAAGCAGCTTTCTCATTGGCCGAGGCCAAGTTCACAACTGGAGACTTCAACCAGGTGGTTCTGCAAAACGTAACCAAGGCTCAGATTAAGATCCGCTCAAAGAAAGACAATGTTGCCGGTGGGTAAAATAATGCTATTTGAATTTAGAAACCAGTCAGTGCTTACTGCATTGCTTTTTCCCTTGACCTAAATAAAAAAAAAAGGCTTTATTGCAGAGGTTTCAAGTTATGGATGAAGTAGTGAATTTATGAAAGAAGTTTTTCTAATCTGTGATATAATAATGGTGAACAGCTGATTGATTTTTACTAAATAAAGAGTAGCAAACACTATCTATTAGTTTTGTTTTTATAAGCTACAATCTAGTTTATGTAACATAGTCAATTGAAAGTTGTGGAAAAGTTAAATGTAGAAATTAACCATTGAAGTAGAATGTCTATGCATTTGTTTGTATTTAATTATTATTTACTGTTCATGTTGTGTAAATTACTACTCTAGATTATATTACCTATCTCATATATACTCATAAATCTCTCAAAACCAAACTCAAAATCATCAATATACTGACTATTGAAGTCCACTGCTGGACATGGGTCTTTTGCACCATTACTGTAACAATTTATTTCTGTAAATCATTTGCCATGAGCTATAACAAACTAATTTGTAGATTTTTTATTGCTAAATGAAATTGATATAGAAAATTTGAGGTCTTGACCTCAAACTCGTCTGATGGAAAGCAATTAATGAGGTCAAAATTCACCATTATTTTTTTTATCTTATTTTCTGTTTCAAGGTGTAACACTTCCAATCTTCGAGTCTTACACGGACGGTACTGATACATATGAGTTGGCCGGTCTGGCCAGAGGTGGTCAGCAGCTGGCCAAGCTTAAGAAGAACTTCCAGAGTGCCGTCAAACTGCTGGTTGAGTTGGCCTCCCTGCAGACGGCGTTTGTGACTCTTGATGAGGTCATCAAGATCACCAACAGGCGTGTCAACGCTATTGAGCACGGTCAGTTGGATTTGATTGATTGCTTGTGTATTTTTAAGGTTAAATGTTGCATTTTGGCTGTTAAGGTTGAAATGTCAGCTGAAATAGGAAAATGTATTGTTTTGAGAAAAGGAATAAAATGTTAAATGTGGTTAGTAAAAAGTCAGTAAAAGTGAATACATGCAAATACTCCGCATTTTTTGCATAGGGAGTTGGCTCAAATAGTGGAAATAGAGGGACCACTTGCTAAGATCCTTACATAATTCTTTGTCCACGTTTTAGAAGTATGATCAGAAGGTTGCGTGTTCAGATCACGTCGGGTTCACCAGTGTAGAGGATGAGGAACAGGGTGTAAACTTCAGTTTTCCTCCATAGAAAAGGGAGGATCCTCTGACCAGACGGGTGTTGTGCCTGGTGGGCTACTGCCCGACTATTGATGTCGGGACGTTCTGTATTTATGCTAGTTGCGTGGTAAACTGCTTGCGCGATGCAGGATTTTTGCGTAACGTCAGTATGATGCCTAGTTTGCATATGGCGATGTAGATGCCGCCACTGGCATTATGCTTATTTTGATTGCAAAGCATATTATTATATTGAGTTGTTTTTGTTCCAAGTTATTATAAACTATATTTTGGCTAATTAATATTGATTGCACATGGTAGATTGAGTTTATAGATGTTTAATATGTGTGAAAATGGATGATATCTTACTGATAAGAAAATATTGTGTGGTTTCTTAAACTAAACTGATAAGGTATTTGATAAGGTGGGAACATCACTTCTTTAAGGATACCAATAATAGGGTAACAAGAATATAAGATTAACTACATTACGTTAGGCTGCATACAGAACAATAAATTAAGAATTACATTTCTTGTAAATAAGCATTACCACCCTTCCGTACGAGCGCAAGTTCATTATAATATATATATTTTATTTTATTCTGTTCAGGAAACTTACAGTTAACACAACACGTAAAAAAAAACTATCATAAAAAGTATGATGGGTGGTCTTACTAATTAACTATCGAAATTAATAGATTAATATGGTGAAATTAAATTACACAGTAAAAGGGAAATAGTCATGTTACTAAGGACTGAGGTATAATTAAATCGCGCTTTTCCGCAGACCTCAGATCTCGATATTAATAAAATAACAATCAAAATCCTAGCGGACTTTTAAAGAATAGTCTTCGTAGTAAAATAGATGCGTCACGCATGGCCTTCATGAAAATCTGTCTATAGAATAGAATAATTTAACTCAGATAATTAAAATCCATATCTTGTTAATGTATATTAGCAACAATATTAGCTTACAATTATGTTAGTATTGTTAGTACTTATCTATAAAAAAAACTTTTTTGCAAAAAAAGTCGGTGTCGTTGGGTTCGCATTTTCGTTGTTTGCCACCGACTTCCGAAATTAAAGTTATTTTTCACTTTGTAGTGTCGTTTTTGGAAGTCGGTTGTTTTTTTTTTGCAAAAAAGTTTTTATTTTTCACTTTTAAGTTGTAATTTTTACCTGTAATTTTGGTTTAAAAACCGAACCGAGAGTATTGAACCGTTTTTGATGAAATTTCTATGGGACCATTTGGGAAGTATACCCTTTCCAACAAAGAATTTTTGAAATCGGTTGGCAAGCGACGGAGTTATGCGCGAACAAACATAAAAAAAAAATACAAACATCCGAATTGAGAACCTCCTCCTTTTTTAGAAGTCGGTTAAAAATGCAGAACTGTGGATTACATTAGTAGTACCACATTCACTTTATGACCCTCTCTTATTACTTTATATCTCTTCCCACCAATTTGTACGCCACGATAAGCGGCTGAACATGTTAGACCTTTTCTGTATCAGATTATTATCCGCATGCGCACCATGTACACCTTTAAACAAATAAAATTTACTTACTTACCTCATAAAAATAACTCGTTTTGAATGTAATTCCAGTAATCATCCCTCGATTGGAGCGTACTCTGGCGTACATCATCTCAGAGTTGGACGAGCTCGAGCGTGAGGAGTTCTATCGGCTGAAAAAGATCCAGGACAAGAAGAAGATCATCAAGGCCAAGGCTGCGGCGGTGAGTTTAATCACTTTATTGACATTTATAACAATAAGTCTTTTTGTCTCACATGCTGTTAGTATTAGAACTGCCAGAACTGTTTCGTACCTACGAAGTACGAGTTATTATAATACAGTAATTAGTTGTCGAAGTCACTATGTAAACTTTCGTGCGTATTTGCACTAGTCAAATTCTCACGAAAATTCGTCCAGAGTGCGGCAGGCCATAATCCTTAGCTATTTAAACAGAAGCGACAAAATATCAGTAGAAAGCCCGGAAGAATTGGGCTTGGCTAAATGCTAGTATACAGTTGGTAAGTTAAGATGGGGCAGTTTGGGAAGCTACATCAACCCTTGTAGCAGGAAAACGTTCATAATACAAGTTAATACTTACTTCCATATAAACGAAGAAGAACTAAGCAGCTATGATACAAACTGACAATAAGGGCACAGGCCTCTTCTTTTTGTGAGGGCCCGCGTGGTGGATTATGGCACACTCCCTGTGTGCCATAATCCACCACGCGGGCCCAGTGCGGGTTGGTGGATGTCACATGGCTTCGAATTTTTGATTCTATGACATGTTGGTTTCCTACGATATTTTCCGTCACCGTTTTGGGAGCTGCCAATAATGAAGAATAATGTTTGGTCATGTATAAAGGCAGGCGGTAATTGATCTGATATTATTGAGGTTCATACGGCCGCCATCGGCTATGACTAATACGCGGCAGAGTGTGATCATCGTAGAGTTGATCAATTGAATTTATACGCGGCCCATAGTCTTCATTTACTAGTTCAATGATAACACAATTTTAATATGCTATAAAAAACTAAATTGGTTCAGCCGTTCGGGAGCTACGAGGGCGCAGACAGACACACAAATACACACGTTAAACTTATAACACTCTGTTTCCGTCAGGAGTTAAAAAGGAAAATTCTAATGATCCAAGTTTTATTAAAAGTACTATTTCTTACCTTACATTTTTGTCTTCCCTGATATAAATATTAGTCAGTTAACATGTCAGTGGCGCCGATTCCCTTGTTCACAAACTAAACTAAATTTCAGTTCAGTTCATCTTTTTCTTTCTATTTCATTAAGAAAAGGATAGAAGATAAAATATTAGTTTAGTCCTGTCAAATTAGTCAGCGCCTGACGTAAATTGACGTATTTTTAGTAGCCATGTTTTTAATCACGTCTAATTTTTGTAGTATTTTAATTTGACAGGACTAAACTAATATTTATCTTCTGTCCTTTTCTTAATGAAATAGAAAGAAAAAGGTGTACTGAACTTAAATATAGTTTAGTTTGTGAACTTGAGAATCGGCGCCAGTATCATTAAAGTAGCGCCATTAGAAGAGGCTTTTTCAATATAACTCAATTGCCGTCAAGAAGTATCTATGTGTGTTCCAGTATGGATACGAATATAGGTCATCTCTAACTGGTTACGAAAAAAGGGGCAATATGTATAACACAAAATGACGCCTGTGTACCACGTAAGGAGTAGGCAAAGTTGTACAGTTCGCCAGTTATGTTTGAAGGAAGTAATTTAACGTAATATTGTTGTCCACAGCGTAAACAAGCGTTGTTGGCTGCCGGTCAGGATCTGTCCGACTCCGCGAACTTGCTGGATGAAGGCGACGAAGATCTGCTGTTCTAAGGCATCGCCGACTATAGTAGACACTCATATATCTAGCCAGTTGTTAGTAGTGTGCAGTCAGGTCAGCACCCAACCTTGGAGCCAACATCTAAGCCCAACACAAATGTATGAGCAATGGTTTGCTCAATTTTTTTGATGCCATTTATTTGGTACTCTTTTCAGTAAGCTGTTTTCAAACTTGACTGCATGAATGATATAAGTAAAAATGATATTACAGTGTTCATTACCTACGTTGTAAATACAGTATTGTTGTATCACTGTTAAATATGTACTATGTGCTGTTAAAAATCTACAAATTCACCTCCTGTTACGGTTTAAAACGGCTTTAAATGATTTAAGTTAGGATTGGCTGTTTGCTTAGGTGTTGTCGTATGTAAGCATTCCACCATATTTCGATTTTGTTTTTATTTTTCAAAGCTTTTTTAAACGCGATATGAAGCATACAATCAGTATAAGTACACCTATTAAGTATTTATGGTTTTTGAATTGTTGTTTGGTAACTTATAACTAAATATATTTTAAGTAAGCAATCAATCATGTAAATACAAGTTTGTGAAGCGAAATATATTATTATTATTATTGAATTTGTGTGTTTAATTTACGGGTTATCGTTAAGCCATTGGTCCCGGCAGTCCATACGTGGATCTTGGACAGTCGTTACGGGTCACATGTGACAACCAGTTTTATCAAGGGATATCGTATTACCTAGTAACTGGGTTGTGGAGGTCAGATAGGCAGTCGCTCCGTGTAAAATACTGGTATTCAGCTGCATCCGGAAGCCGACCGAACGCTCTAGAATGTTTGCAACCGGCCGCACTGCGCGCTTGGCGCCTTTGCTAGTTGCCTGGCATCGAAGGATGTTAAGTGACTAGGCTTTTGGCCTTAAGCAAGCCACCTGTCAGTGCGTTCGTAGCCTAAGAGATAATCAGGGTTCATAAAGATAAAAAGCCCATTGACATAGAAAAATTATGTAATACATTGTACACTATGCGTTACAATCGTGTTTTGGAAGCAAGGAAAAATTTGTTGCCGCGTTTCTTCAACAAACCAAAGTCTACAGCGCACCTCATCATCGTTCCAATGGACTTGCCGGTGTTCTTCGGGTTGTCCATCACTTTGTAATGTTTCTTCAGGAACCCAATCACTCTTCTCGAAGTCAAGCCATTTTGTGCAGGGAGGTTGTGGAATGCCCACAGCACTATCGCGGCTGGATTAGACTTCTTTAGTCCTGATTTGATTCTGTTGTAAGCATGGCTCTCGTTAACTTTTTTAAATCCTGGTTTTCTGTTGTAAGCATGGGTCATTGTCCTACTCCTGACGATGGTCGTCTCGCTGCCAGTCACACATTGTGAGCATACAGAGCTTGGCGACATACATCTTGCATACCTCATTGTAGATTGCGATAATGAATACAAAGTGATTTCATAACTTTCCTTACTTATTTTTTTGGTGTTTTTTTGGAATCCTTGAGCCCGGTTGACAAAATTGTGTTTGACGTACGTTTGACATGAACGAGAAAAGTAAACTGACAATATTAAAAGTTTTTTTTAATTCAGCGAAGGAGATCTTAGCTTTGATGTTAGTGGCCATGTTTTTTTTTACGCTAGGTAAATATTTCACGATCAATAAAATAAAGTACCCACATAATTACCATTGTGTTTCGAAAGTGTATTTTATGTATGAGTGCACCTACGATAGGGAAGAAATTAATCTATCATAGGTGCAGTTATACCAGAAAAGCCGTGCGTTCCGGTAATCTTCGTACTTCCGAAATAACTATTACAGAAGCACATAGTGTAAGCTTTGTAGTACCCAGTGTATCTATCATTGCGCGTTTGTATGAAGTTTTCTCTCCGTCGGCTTACCTCACAGGTAACCTACTCCAATCGAATCTCGTCATCTATTACTGAAAAGTATTTTGGAAATGAATAGAGTTTTGAATTGGAAGTGCATAAGTTGAATGTATAATTTTATAACTATGTTAATACTAAATAAGTAAGTACTTCCATGGTTATAACAGCTCTATATTAGATCTTATAATCGTGCGTAAGTATTTCTGAAGATGACGATGATTGCCGAAGCGCATACTTTCTTGGGAAATCTGTAGGTAAATAAGTACTCGTAGCACAGTGCGCCGTGCGGGCTACGCCGTAGCACGAAGTAAAATAAGGTACTCTCGCTGCGTGAAGGAGGGGGGAGGGTAGGGGGTATCACAACCTAAATCAATCAATACATGTAATAAAATCGTAACTGGTCGCTGTCTGTACATGAAAGATATATATAGAACCCAAAACAATGATTTTTAGAATTTTTGTCAGTTTGTCTGTACGTTTGTGCACGCTAAACTCAGAAACGGCTTAACCGATTTGAATGCGGTATTCACTAATGCGTTTTGGTTTGCTCCACTTAAAATTTCGTTTGTTTCATTTCAATTGGTTTATAAATAAAAAAGTTAATATCAATCTAAAGAATAACATATAAAATGCTATGGAATAACCGATCAGTTGAATTGGCTGAAACTTTACGTATGTACCTATAATCATTGAAGTATATAATACAATGAGAAATGAGTGAGAAGCTCGATGGTTTTGTGGTCGTAGCGCTAACTCAAGCAACCCCGGTCGTGGTTCCAACTAGGATGGGTGACCACAATTGGCACTGATACATCGCACAGCTTACACCGCTGTTCCTGGAGACATGAAATTTGGAGGATGTGTTCTTCGTGAAGAGTAGGTATCCACTAATAAAGGGTTTTTCGAAATTCCGCCCTTAAGAGAAATGGATGGAGTTCGTTTGTATGAAAAATCTTATTCTTTAAGTTAATAAACTTGGCACGAATATTTATCTAAGTAAATTATGAAGTTTGCCATTTTTTGTTTCTATTAACTACCCCCAAAAAGGGGATTGGGGGGTTATAAAGTTTGTATGGAATAATTTTAGCGCGCGGTCCTATTTATTTACTCGAAACTCAGTAATTATACCTAAGATCAAAAGTAAAGAATAATGTGTATCAAAGTTTTTCGAAAATCTACTTATGGCTGAAAAGAGGTAGTCAATTTTACAGGGGAGGATTTTACTGCGTGGCTTGATTAACTCGAAAATTGGTATAAATAATCTTTGAGCCAAGTTATGAACATGTCCCAAACGAATTGTTTAACGAGCCTGGGGGCCTACTCCGAAGTAGTATCGGCCGTTTCCAGCTACGAAGTTACTATTTGGTTCGGTAGGTTCCGATCCTACACCCCTACACTCTTTCGAATTTTGACTATGGTCCCGACCCAACTGAGCCGATCCGAACTTTATTCGTATTTTTCAATTAAATTTGGTTCGGCCATGTGTCGGTCCGATCCGAACATTCGCACTTTGCACTTCGGAGTAGGCTTGCAGGTTTTACTGCGAAAATGGGTATACTTAAATAACGTTTTAGTCAAACAATTGAAACGTACAGACGCCAGCACATCAAGCTACTACAATCTGTCAAATTTCTTTAATAGATTTTCAACTCTATCGCTATAGTATTAAGGTTCAAGGTTGATTGAGAAAGTTTGACAGTTTCGGGTAGCTTGACCTGCTGGCGTCCGTACCAAACGATTTTTAAAAACAGTGACAGGACATAGTTTATATGAACAATTTTATTCCTTTCATTTATAAACTTGAAGCTTTTCTGAATAAATTATAAGATCTTAATCATAATTTTCAAAAACTACCTTTTGAAGGGGGTCATAAAAACTTAGGAGGAAGTACGAAATCCACGCGGACGAAGTCGCGGGTGAAGTGCTATGTATAATTAAGAAAAATAGAATAGGACAGAATACCTTCTGCCTAGCGTTTTCCCAACTATGTTGGAGTCGGCTTCCAGTTCAACCGGATGAATTTTTAAATAGGTAAGTACCTACCTATATCTATACAAATAAATAATATTGAAGTGTCTGTTTGTAACATCAAAATAACAGATTTTACTAAATGCGTATGGAAATATACACGCTACCTACTTATAAAAAAAACATTTTTTTAAATTTTATTCTGTCTGTTTGTTCCGGCTAGGTACTTAATCTTCGAATCGGCTGGACCGGTTTTGACGAGACTTTCACTGGCAGTTAGCTGATGTTATGGAGTAACATATACTTAATTACTAGCTGTTGCCCACGACTTCGTCTGCGATCCAGGATGAAAAATAGCCTATATCCTTATCCAGCTCATGGTTAATGTGTGTGCCAAATTTCATTCAAATCCGTTCGCGTGAAAGCGTAACAAACAAACAAACTTAGGTACCTACTTTCGCATTTATAAAATTAGTTATGATTTAAACTTTTCGCACACCAAAAAGATACAAAGGCTGACTTAATGCTTTAATAAGCTTTATAGGATACTTTTTGTCTCCGTAGCATGTTCCAGTGGGATAATTTCCGACATCCACGCGGGCGAAGCAGCAGGCTGAAGCTAGTCGAAAATAAAACCGGTTTTTTATACAATCGATTTAACTTAATAACAAAACAACCCGCTCAATTACCTATAACACCTTAATCCCTGTATTTATGCGAAAATCCTAAATAAAAAGGGCAACCGGAAACAACAAAACTCACAATGATTGTAAGCCCCCAATACACACGCTCGACACGAACACAAACCTATGAACACGTGCGAAACACGAGTTCGTATCTAACATGCAAACGGCCTAAGTTAGATTACCGGGAGTAAACAGGGCAATGCATGTGCTCCTACCGAATGAAATGATCCTTGTTTGTAGTGATGTCATAAAAGGTATGGTAAGGAGATCTACATAATGAATGTTAGCAGAAGTTATTCTACTACTGCTGAATGAAAGATGCTGAAGAAAAGCCCTTCATTGTCAAGTGCGTAGTAGATTTTAGGGATAATAAGCACGAGAATGTTTATCTATCACTGAAAATATTATCAGCCGATCGATTCTGTAAAAGTCTCACGATGAAAAGTTAGTTGAAGTGAGCTTAGAATGAGCTGTCAATAGTGTCAATCCCTAGCATTCGTTGGAATGACAGCTCACTCCACTCTCACTTCACCTAAGTTTTCACGGTGAGATCTTTACAGAATCGCACTGCTGTAACTGCAGTGCGATTCTGTAACCATCTCACCGTGAAAACTTAGGTGAAGTGAGCGTGGAGTGAGCTGTCATTCCAAATAATGCTAGGGATTGACACTACTGACAACTCACATCAAGCTCACTTCACTTGAGTTTTCACGGTGAGATTTTTACAGAATCGACCGGCTGATACAGGAAATCGGATGTTAGCTTAGGTAGGAAAAACATTGCGATAAACATAACAAAAACTAAAAATATCTAATGGCCTCAAGACATATGGTACCTACTAAGCAATTTCACTAAATTATTTGTCTTCAAATGTCCAAGCTAAACGAAGAAAACTGTTACCTAACTTTCTCTGCAATAAAAATTACTATCACACTGACAAAGCCCAGCAAGTAATTAACGATTAGTTAAGCATCTAAATTATCTAATTCCCTACGGAGCGAGGTCCTTGCTTAGTCGGCCGACCGGTCGGCCGACAAGTCCGAACTCCGCACTCGGGCCACGAAAGGCACATATCCGGTAACCGGGGGTGAATTATTGCAACTTCATTTACTATGACGCTCTGGCGTATTTTGTGAGATGAATGTAGAACAGGCGTTTGTGCTGTATGGATACTTTAAGGTGTATAGTGACGTCATTACGCTGTATTTTAATAGACATCTGGGTGTTGGTAACACGTTACGTCATTAGATTGAGTAGAGGTGTTAAATATTAGGTGTTTATTCATGTTTGTAATGCTGGTAGATGTAGGACCTAAGCTAGGTAAAGTTACAATATGCGGAGGACGCTTTGTGCAAGTTCCTTTGTGTCGTAAGATCTTTGTCCACGCTCCGCACGCATGCAGTGTTCCTACTTATAATATGCACACAAGCAATAATAGGATGTTTTTCTCATAACATTAAACATTCAACGTTAAGTTAGTGTAGAAGTATAGATCTATACATATAGGTAGGTAGGATAGTACGTAAGTATTGATCTTCATGGAGATACCTACTTACTTATACAGGGTCAAATTAAATTAGCTAGCGAAACTACGCAGACGTGATGGGTATCGATATCGGACATATAAAACAAATTGGCGATTTTTTTTTGGGGTCAACGACTGCGCTTGTCGTAATTACTTGAAGTATGACTTCAGAAAATTTCTTGCGTTTCTGTTTGTGTAAACTTTCTTTACCTACGTGATGGTTATCAATATTTAAGAACGATACCTAAATAAAATTTTGGATTTTCTAAGCTTCAAGTAACTACACTGTCTGCAGACGTTAACCCTAGTAATAAGTATAACCATTTTTTTTTTGTTTTCGTCTTTTTTCGTCTTGTTTAGATATAGATCACGTCGGCAGAATTACGCCAACTATACACCCTGTCCACTAGGTTAATCGTTTTGTGACAGCTGCCTTAGAGCCAGTCCACACGGCGCGTTGCGTTGCGTTGCGTCGACGCAACGCAAATATTTAAACGCATAGCCGGCCACACAGGCGCTGCGCTATCGCAGCGAACAACGCAACGGCAGCGCTGCGTCGACGCAACGCTGACGCAACGCGCCGTGTGGACTGGCTCTTAGAACATAACTATTCTAGATTACCTACGTAAAAGTTAACTTTAAAATGCGTAAGGTGGATCGGGGCAACATCGAACGAGATTTTGATGAGATGAGGTATATCTTTTTTAAGCATCTATATGGATCCGAAACACATAATGTAGCAGCAAATTAGAAAACTTTCAATAGAGCCAACAGATTGTACTTTACTTTACACCAGGCTGAGAATCATTATTCTTATATATTAATATAAATATTATTAAAAATATACACACAACCGAAAATAATGAAAACGGGTAAAGATCGTAATGTAGGGGGGAAGACCGACAATTGGTGGTATTTTTTAAAATTTTCGTTTTAGATCCCTGGATTCACTGACAAATTGTGTAAAGCATGTAAATGTGTACGTGTTTCTTCATCGAAGTATTTTAAAGTAAAAAGAAGTGTGAAATATTGTAAAATAATGAATTTCATATTCCGGTCTTTCCCCACTTCTACCAAATTCAGACAGAGGTTCTCAACTGTTTTAATATCATAATAGTTGTGTAAGTACATTACTATCCATTGTCCCTTGTCGATGATCTACGTTTGAATGTTGACGTAGTAGTTATCATAACTAGGAAATAATTGTATAATAATAACAAAATATGTAATAATGACAAAATTTGTCAATACAAATTATATTTTTAACAATCAAACAATAATTGCACAATGCACTTACACAAAGATACGACATTACAAAAATATTATAAACGGCTCATGTTAATAACGTAACAATCAAAAGGAACCAGCAAACGTTTTTGTTTGGTATTAAAAATAAAAACAATGTTAAAGAGAACTAAAAATGTTATACTTAAATCAGTCTTATTCTGAACACACCGTAAAACCTGTCATTCAGGCACTAGGTACTACTTATATCAAAAATTATAACGAGATTTTTCATAGCTTATTACTCATTTAGCATCTTATAATAACAGCTACGAGTACGATAACAATCAATGGAACAAAGCAAATTACAAATAAAACATTAGTAAAAAAAAAAAAAACTTAAGTAAAAAAACAAAAATGAAATTCCGGACATTCTAAAGAAAAGAGCATATTTAGGAATTGGTCATATGTGTAAGAACTACACCACTTTCCCCAAGGAATATAATCATTCATCATCATCATTATCATCTTAAAAAGGAAAATCTGCATTGCACACAAAACGACTTTTCTATGAACCTGATTACTTCCTAAAATATGCACAGTCCTTTTAATATTACATAAACAGAAATATACCTCAACAATATTCATGTTTTATCATTTTAATTTGTTATGACAAACTTAAAACGATATAATATGACCCAAGTTGAGAACCCCTGCCTGTTGTATGAGCTTTTGAAACGGGGCAAGATCGAATGAATAGTATTCCGAACTTACCTCTTATCAAAACAATTGGTGAAGATCGAAATACAAAAATGTCTGAAATGGCACTATTTACGAACTATCTACTGCTTTGTTATCACTAATAACGTAATAATAAACAATTACAAGTATAAAACATATAAATATCTCACCTGAGAGGAAAGTTATAGATGATGGGTAAAGATCGAAAATCTTCAAAACTTCGTCGAAAATGACAGTTGGCAAAAATGCATTTCGCACACAACCATACGGTTAGAGCGCTCTAGGCAGACTGAGGTGGGGGACGGCATGAACTCATGCCGTCTTATGGCAACCTAGCGGCGAAGGACAACTGTCCTTCGCCGCTAGGTTGCCATAAGTAAAATTATTTGCCTAAATCTCAGGTAAATGAGAATTTTCGTACTTTACCCTTTTACGATGTTACCCCGACTTACCTTAATAAAATAAAAATATAAACTGCCTTATCTTTAGGAATTATCTTATTAATGACTTCTTACAGACATTATAATACCATGCGAGTATCAGTTTTGACAAAAAAAAAAATTGTTAATAGTAATAATAATAATTTTTATACGTATTCCATCTGTCCAAAAACGGTTTAAGTACCTAATGGACAAGGTATAATTTAATTTATAATAATAATACATTTTTATTAAGTTGCATAAAGGTTTTGTAGTACATTTGAACCTGAATTGGTTTGTAGTAATACCTGAACAATTCAAGGTATCTAACTATGAAATATTTAATCTTAGCATGAGAAAGAGATTTCTCTTTCAAACAAGTACCGAATTAAATTGGATCTCTTAAATATTTGCGAAATAACTGAACAGGTAGGCCTCGGCATTGATCAAACGACTTTGTTTCTAGGCGTGACAGAAAAGCGACAAAGTGATTAAATTCAACGAATGTTTTGTCGTATTACAGCGAGGGATGCTTGACTGCTAGGTCGTGTCTTTTTATTATTTATTTTTTCTAAATCTGTTTTGACAATAATCTGCCAAACTGTATACAGTTTGTTCTCGTTTTTAACAATCGATTTATCGACAGACTTTGAAATATTCTAGTATCACTTAATTATGCTCAGTAAACTATCATAAATAGGTAAAGTTACAGTCGAACATCTCACATTTTACAAAAAGGCATTTTTGCAAACGAGGTTTGCTACAAACATATCTAGGTACGGACACAACGAGAAATAATGTTTTTGCGGTTCACTCTTCTAAGTTCGTCCTTCCTTAGGCGGGTATTCGAGAGTATGGACAATTGGATACCCATAGACAATACAACATCGGACCTTCGGGTGTCCATAGTCTAATAGTAGGTAGGTAGGTACCTATACAACTAAGGCGCATTATCTACTACAGGAAGTAAATATCGAAGTAGGTACTACTAAGGTAAAGCTTTCTTCAAAATGAGCATAAGCATTTATGTTTTTCACTAATATATACTATGTACAATTATATAATGCGAAAAAATATAGAAAAAGGGGACCTCTTTGGGCATCAAAAAATTCGTCCGCATCATTGTCAATGGGATAAGTGCCCAAAAGGCTGGCAGCATTATCACGTTGGATGGCAATGCTGATTCTTTGGGCTAAAAATAGGCCAGCCTTCTGGTCACGTGAAAAGTCAACCTATCGCTTGGCGATGTCCCGAAAAATTCGATGAGCACTCGGACCCCAAGGCCCTAGTGTTTCAACCCCAAACGGCTCAAACATAGCTCCCAATAAGGTTGTTATATTTGCGCCGTTTGAGGTTTTCTGCTCCTGCAGAAGCCGCCCCAGCACAGCCCACAAAACCGCAGATTTCGTAGGTATTTAGGTAAGTACAAGTTACATAATATTAAAGAGAGATCTACGTCGTAACTGAACTATGAAATAAAAGTTGACGTAACAGGAAATAAAGTGCAAAGTTTCAGAAAGAAAATCGATACATTTTTCAGTAATTGTATACATTTTGATCGGTAATGTACCAAAGGTAAGCGAATTACAAGGATCCGGGATGAGGAGCTTGGAGATGAAAAGTTTAATATTTACACAATAAAGTAGGTGGGCACACTGGGTACAAGTTCAAGATTGGTTGTCATAATATAACATGGTTAAAATTAGAACTCTGTATTTATATAGGAAGGGAAATTTTAAGTAAGTAAGAACGTAATTTGTTTAACGAAAACAAATACTTGAAAAGGGGTGGCTTAAAAGTATCGATTGTGTTCAGTGATTGTAATCTCTTTTGATTTTTTTGGCCACTCATCATCATCCTTATCGCGATTTATTTAGGGTTTCTCTTTACAGTCGTTTCGAGTTCCTATATCTCTAACAGCCTTCTTTGTTTGATTCCTTTCCTACATTACCACCTTCCAAACATTCATCATCATCTTGTTTCATTCTTCATCTTGTCTCACCCTGGTAAAATTTCGTGGACAGATCTATGCGCAAAATTCGATTCGTTATCGCGTCACTTCAAAATTCGAACGCTATCGAGGCGGGAGTCCGGAGTAGAATGAGGTTCGAATTTTATGGAGAAGTAATACAGACATACTGCCTCTTTTTAATAAATACTCATTCTACAATAATATTTACAGTTGGTATTCAGTGTAATTTTTACGTGTGCTTTATGCGTTATTTTACTCATAGAAGAAATGAAAGCTTTTCACCTTTCAAAAAGTGTAAGCTTCAAAAATGTTCAGTAGGTACTACGAATTCAGTAAAATTGTTTATTTTTTCGGCATGCAGTGTCGATACCAAACGAAATAACAAGTCGAAAACAGAGCAATTCTTGAAAATTCACCGTGTGCTTTAAATTTCAATCAGCTGAATATGAACGAAATTTTTGAGTCGTAGTTTTTTGGTTCAGTCGTACATGTCAGTTTTAACGAACGCTAAGAAGAATATGGTTTTCGTTCTCTTCTATAGCACATTCATAAGCGGCTTCAGATATTTCACCTGTCTGAAACGAAATAGATTTTTCTGTAAATAGGATATCGGAATCACATTAACATGTTACATTTTTTTTGTTTATACTATAGGTACAGAGTTGATATGACAGAGGGGCATTAAATTACACTACGTATACTATACGTGTTTAGTATTAATTCAATACGGCATAAAAATAAAAAGAGAAAATATTTTTTTCAAACAAACTGAATGGCTTGCAAATCAAAATAAAACGCACCCACCCTTTGTAAATAAAGACTGACCTTAGATACCTAGGTAACGAAGTGGCAACGTCTTTATCGTTGTAAGGTGCATGACCTACGCTTAGACATAATCAGCTGCTAGGAAAGATACATCGTGTTCAAACGGAGCAAAAACTAAAAAAATCATTTGCGACTAAACTAATGCTCCTATTTAATTGATTTTTGGTACAGAGCTTGAAAATGGTACCTAGAATATGCAGTTTAAAGGAAAGCCCCTCTGTCGTATCAACATTGTATATCACATGGGCAAAGGCCTCCCACCAAGTCCATCTAGCAACTCTTACCTCTACCCGCGCCAGCAAGTCCCAGACATTTTACATTTAAAAAAAAAGCTAAATGGAGACGACATTTCCTATCTGACTGCCCCTGAGAAGAAATGGCGAAACAAACTCAAGGGCCCAGTCTCTCTGGTACATGATAGTATATTTTTTCCCATACAGAATGGCATCATTAATTCATTAATCATGAATGGGATCAATTAGATTTAATGTCATCGCTCATCGGAAACCGCAGCAAATAAAGAGGCGAGTTTCGAAAAACAGTCACAATACTTTAATATGCATAACGACCCTCCTCCCCTGAAATTAGCCCCATTTCAACGTCCATCGCTCGACTTGTTTCAATGAGTTTCTTCAATGCCCCTAGAAATCTTACAATGAACGTCGAACTGTAGAATTACATGCAAAAGTCACTAGATACTGGCTGTATTTATTAACAAGATAACCAAGAAGGTTCTACACGAGAAGCAATACACAGAATAATTTAGTCGTAGGCACGTTCCGCAAAATGTAATGCCAGCCAGCAATAATTCCCAATGCTCTAGTAGTCTAGAGCAGCTATACTCTAAGTGTGTTCCGCGGAACCCTAGGGTTCCGCGATACCTCTGTAGGGGTTCCTCAAGAATTTAGAAAAAAAATCAAAACCCCTCTCTTTGGTCGAACGTTTTGACACCGCGGCCGCGCGTAGGTATTTATTTATTTGTATAAACATGTGTTACAATAGCTGGTACAATATCTCATAAGTTTGGTATCAACATGTATACTTGTATACTTGTGAGCGCGCAGTCCCTTTGATAAAAGCCGCCTCTGAATTAGACGCTATAGTTGTCAACAAGCGACTTTCGACTCTAACTTAAAAAAATAAAGTCGAGATTGTTTACAACGTAATTTTTATATTTCTCTTTTTATTTTTGCTTTTTGTTTATCAAAGGCGCCGACTCGAGTATTTTCGAGAATATTCGAGATCGAGTCTAGGACTAAGTATAAAAGCGGCGATCGCGCGTCGCGCCTCGTCAGTCAGTTGACGATTAGCGTTCGGAGCGATAAGTTCCTACCTACCTACTTATAAGCTTGCTAGCGAGAAACTAGTGTTCATTGTTCTACTGCCTGCTGTATTCGTTGTCTCAGTTTTATACATTTCTTCATTGTACTAAACTTGGTCTCTTATACGCAGTAACGATTGTGCATTATTTAGACCCCACTTTCCTGACGTGTAACATTATAAATAAAGAAGAATGGAACGTTGGCTTAAAGGTGTTAAACGTGTTGCAACAACATCTTCTAATGACGCTGAATGTTCAAAAGCAGTACGCGCGGAGAATATAGCAATCACCGATCCAGACGATGATGCCGCGACGTCAAGCTCGACGGTTTCAAAGACGAAAAAAAGGAAGTATGATGAATCATATATCAGTTTCGGATTTGTTGATTCCAACGGCTCACCTCTCTGCATGCTATGTAGTAAACTGCTTCCTAATAGTTCCATGGCACCTGCCAAATTGCGCCGACATTTAGAAACTGTACACCCCGAGTCTAAAGAATTTTTTGTTCGTAAAAAAGATCAGTTATTGGAAAGTCAAAAAAATATGATGCATGTAACACAAACTATCAACGAAAAGGCCACGGAGGCATCATATTTAGTTAGCTATCGCATTGCACAAGCAGGTGAAGCGCACACTATCGCTGAGAATTTAATAAAGCCATGTGTATTAGACATAACAAAATGTATGCTCGATGAAAAATCTGCAAAGCATCTTTCTACTGTGCCGCTATCAAACGATACTGTTTCACGGCGAATCCATGATCTGGCAAGCTACGTCAAACAAGAACTAGTTACACGTCTACAAAAAACACGATTCGCCTTGCAAATGGACGAGTCAACTGATGTCGCTGGTTTGGCTATCTTGCTGGTTATCGTGAGATATCCATATGAAAGTTTTTTTAAAGAAGACATGATTATGTGTTCACCGCTGCTCACAAACACTACCGGGGAAGAAATTTTTAATAAAATAAATATATGTTTTGAAGAACATAATATCAGTTGGAACAATTGCATTGACATTTGTACAGATGGGGTCAAGGCGATGACAGGTAAAACAGCAGGAGCAGTGTCACGAATAAAAAATAAAGCGCCTAATTGTAGTTCCAGCCATTGCATTCTGCATAGACAAGCACTTGCGATGAAGCAAATGCCGTCAAATCTAAAATTAGTTATGGATGAAGCGGTAAAAATAATTAATTTTATCAAATCACGACCACTACAATACCGATTGCTCTCATTATTGTGTGAAGATTATGGCAGCAAACATAAAACACTGCTGCTCCATACAGAAGTGCGATGGCTGTCTCGGGGTAAAACTTTAACAAGGCTATTTGAACTTAGAGCCGAGTTACAAATGTTTCGAAAGAAACATTTGTAACTCGGCTCTAAGTTCAAATCGTAAGGACCGTTTGTATGATAAAACTTGGTTGTTCCGATTGTCTTTTATGGCGGATATCTTTCAAAAACTGAACGAATTGAATTTATCATTGCAAGGTAAACAGACAACAGTGTTTCAGGCCTATAACAAAATAACTGCCTTCAAAAGAAAATTAGATTTTTGGATTATTTGCGTTGGTAAGAAAGAAATAGAAAGCTTTACGTCACTCAGTGAGTTTGTTAGCGATAACGACTCAGAAATGTTTCAAGATGATGTGTTTGGAGAATTGGTCCAATATCTCAGATCGATGCGCGCATCTTTTGAAAAGTATTTTCCCGAAGAACAGACTACAAAAATGAAACTGAATTCATGGATTCATAATCCTTTTTTACCTAACTTGGAAAAGCCCGAAAGTATGTCAAACGAGATATATGAATCTCTTTTAGAAATGTCATCAGACACAAGTATGGAGTCACTGTTCAAAACGACGCCTCTCAACGATTTTTGGTGCAGAATCCGTGATGAATATCCAATGCTTGGCAAAATTGCTCTGAATATTCTTCTCCCGTTCCCAATTTGTGCGAAACAGGATTCTCAACCTATGCAGCCACGAAAACAAAATATCGCAATAGACTGGACGCCGAACCTGATATGAGACTTCAACTGTCTTCTATCAAACCTGATATCAACCAATTGATGAAAAATAAAAAACAGTTTCATACCTCCCATTAGTTAGATTTTTTCTTTTTTAATATCTTCTATTATTGTACTTGCCATGTGGTAAAGTAACTAATAATTAGTAACTGTTACATTGTACTTTTATTATGCTTATTAATAAAGAATACACTTTTAAAAACTATTGTTTTATTGTAGGGTTCCATCAAGTATTTTGCTTCCCAAAAGGGTTCCGTCACCAAAAAAGTTTGAGAACCACTGGTCTAGAGCATCGGGAATTATTGAATTATTGGTGAGTTCTCATATGAACCTAGTGATTCATTCATATGAAAACTCACTATCCCATTGAAGGGTTTCACACTAAAAGGGTTCCCAAATTATACGAATGGCGTAAAACTAGTCGTAAACGGTAAACACTCGGAACCACGAATAGTAAGGTCATAGCGAAAATATCTCGTGAACGAAGATGTTTCGTGGTAGAGGAATATTTCCAGTAGGTAGAGCGAGGGGTGAGGGCGGGGAGTGGAGGGGCGGTGCGGGGGGGGGGGGGGGACACGCCGAGGGTGGATGTTTGGAGTGTTGTTCCCTGTAAACGTCAAGAGCGATCACCGTCGGAATGAAACTGAAGATAGATTTGAGGTAAACTCGGTGTAAAAACCAGAAATAATCGGTAATGACCAGTTTTTGTCGCCTCGCTTCTGACTTACTTAAATCTTTTTATGCCCAACGAAAGTGTTGTTTTTGCGTCTGGGCAAATAGTTAAGTAAATTATAGATATTGTTTTAGCCAAACTAGAAATCTTTGAAAAACTTTTTTCTGGAACAAACTTGCCTATGTATGGACATACAGGTCCCATATAAATATTAGTGACCATGTTGTGCTCCATGCACCATAATATCTCATTTGTATGTGTCCGCATAAAGATGTAGTAGGTACACACGACGACATATCATGCTATACATTTCCAGTTTTAGCTGACCTCGCATTGTATTAGTCTTTTAGTACAATGAGAAGTCAGCTTATACTAGAAATGTATAGCATGGTATGCCGTCGTGCGTACCTACTTGAGGCTACGTATTGGATGATTTATATATTTATAAAATTAAGTTTAGGGTTTAGATGCATGCAGTTTAGTTAGTTAAGTACTACCCTCCTATGGGAAAGTTGCAGACAACATTTTCTCTCCCATCATTCGTGTTTAAATGATATCTATGAACACTTGAAAAATTACAAGTTGGTTTATTCTTTCAGATCACATTCGATAGAAAGGTAGAAGACTGTTAATCTATTGTAATGCACGCAAGGCATCAAGTTATACAAACCAGTATAATCTGTACCCTAATTGCGTAACACACGATCAATCGGAATCAGAATCATTTTGAAGCAAATTGCTAATCCATTGCTTCATAAGTTTGAAAAATTTGTCTGCCCAACACGTAAATAACGCAATGTTGTTGAACTATCAGAATGAAACCGATTACAATATTGATCGTGTGTTACGTAACTAGGGTGCTTTTTTTTTTTTGAGGATGGGAAATCATCAAATGACTCCTCCCGCTCTGGGTGGAGCAGAAGGGAGTGTCAGACTCTTACTGACTAAAACCCACCCGTGTTCCTTCCTTAGCCCTTTATGTTCCAGGGCAGCGGTAACCCTTTCGGACGATCCCGCTACCCTGCCAGGCTTCGGCCCTATCGGGCCCCGTCGCTTATGGTGACATCTCTTTGAGGCGAGACTTTACAGTGCGAGGTCAGCTAAAAGTGGAAATGTAGAGCAACCAGAGTTCATGAGAAATAAGAAGCCTTTATCTAAATTAATTTATTATATAGACAAAGTACTCCTTATTACGAACTCAACTCTATTATAGGACCAGTCCTAAAAATAGAGTTTATTTGGGATATATTTAAATTCTAAAGTAATTAAATTTATTAAATCGAACTAATATAAGACACTAGCGACCCGCCTTCGCTTCGCACGGTTTGTACGGACGCCAGCAGGTCAACCTACCCGAAACTGTCAGATTTTCCCAATCAACCTTGAACCTAATACTTTAGCAATAAAATCGAAAATCTATTAAAGAAATCTGACAGATTGTAGTAGCTTGATGTGCTGGCGTCTGTACGACTTGACAAAACATCGAGATTTCTTTATCATAATTAGATAAGTAAGTTTTATATTAATGTCAGTATTGTACAGACGCTAGCCCATCAAGCTACTGCAATCTGTCAAATTTCTTGAATAGATTTTCAACGTTATCGCTAAAGTATTAAGGTTCAAGGTTGATTGGGAGAATTTGACAGTTTCGGGTAGCTTGACCTGCTGGCGTCTGTACACATAAACCTTGCGGAATAAATTCTCATAGGGATGTTGAAAACCGTATCATCCGTTGCGCTGTTTAAAAGAACAACGCCGTCAACCAGATAGATACGAAAAGCGACTTTAATTTATCTATAATTATTATTTATGTACACATAATAAAATACACAGTGATAAAACATAATTATAATTTGAGTTACAAAGGTACCTACATTATAATATTATAACACACCTAACCTCGATGACTACGCAAGTACGCACCCACATCTAAATTCCTAATTCAAATTTCGTTTCGCTACACAGTTTTTTTTTAACAATATGGCGTCTTAAAAATGAATATCCGTCGTAATTTACAAAGTTGGGAGCTTTAATAAATCCCGTGACTCCTGATCAAAAATTAATCTGATGCGGTTGCTGTGGGGTTATGCGACTTGTCTGCTTTGTTTGTCATCGTGTTGACTAGATTTTAGTCTGAATTATAGATTATAATTCGTTGCTTCATTTTTCAGATATTATTATAACAACGTAGTTTCCCTACTTACTTGGTAACTTCGCACAAATTTTAAAGATTTTTAAAACTATTAGGTGACGTAATTCCGCCGTAAGGCCCCTCGGTTGACACTATGACGTTTAGCTCATTCCTTTTTCGTGCGCGGTAACTATCGCACGCGCCCTCTAAGCAACATGCCAAAAAGAAGCGCGCAATCAAAAATTGATCACTACGCCAGGAAAATTAGAAAAATTGAAGAGAAAGAAAGACCGTTACAATCGTCATCAGATGATGAAGGTAAGCAAAAGTATATTTTATTCGTTGGTGATCTAGAAGTGAAAAGTGAAAATATCAGTTTTGTAAATGCTCTGGGATTGACTGCGAGTCAATAACTTTGACATTGTTCAAAAACAAATTAAAAAACTTTAAGTTTATTATTGCATCGGGATTGACTGCGAGTCTTTAACGATGATAAACAAGCACAGAAAATGCGTACAATCTAAAACAGATGTAACGTTAACGTGCAAAATCAATAACTTTGACATTGTTCAAAACCAAATTAAAAAACTTTAAGTTTATTATTGCATCGGGATTGACTGCGAGTCTTTAACGATGATAAACAAGCACAGAAAATGCGTACAATCTAAAACAGATGTAACGTTAACGTGCAAAATCAATAACTTTGACATTGTTCAAAACCAAATTAAAAAACTTTAAGTTTATTATTGCATCGGGATTGACTGCGAGTCTTTAACGATGATAAACAAGCACAGAAAATGCGTACAATCTAAAACAGATGTAACGTTAACGTGCAAAATCAATTAATTTTATTTTTACACTACCCTCAAAATTATTATCTTCACAACCTTAATTACAAATTGTAATTTTGGGTAGCGAAGATCCTGATGTGGTCCCAGGCAATGATAATGAAGCCATTATGGAGCCAGTACCCGTGCCACCCGATGTACCACAAGACGTGGAACGGGAAACCGGCGACAATCCCGACCAACATTATGGCCAGGCGGAACCCTGCCCCCCTGAGGAAACCACTGGCAGCATGGAACCGGAGTTAGACCCTGATCTACTGTCGGCACTCGGTGAATCCACGTCAGACTCGCCTGACTACGGCGATAACATTCACGATAATCTATCGCAGTTGTGGCTTCCTTTGCTAAGGAAAGGAATGCCTAAAGAAAACAAGAACAAGGTACTGAAAGAATACCTTGTAGCAGACAATTGTAGGCTCCTTCAAGCGCTCAAGTTGAATGCTGAAATCTCAGCGACGGTACCGAACATGGTTCGCAACCGGGACATCACTCCTAGCCTGGACAAGGCATTCATAAATATCATCAACGAGTCCGAACAGGATGAATCACTGTTTGGTTCGTCTTTATCAGAAAAAATTAAAGCCGCCACGGCCATCGAAAAGCAAGGTCTTTCCATAAAAAAGACCGCAAAAATCTCGAAACCGCCTCAAATTCCTAGTACCCGCCAGTCCTACCAGGGAAACTGGAACCCGCCTCCTCGATACCCGGCGAACAGGGGGGGGCGGGGTGCATACAGAAGGCCGACGACGGCGGGGAATCGCCGTCCGTACACGACGTCAGCGCAGCCGCCACAACGCCCTGCCTCGCAGGACAAGCCTCGGGCTCCCGCTCAGAGTCACCGTTAACGCAGGTACATGCGGGTGGACTTGCCCACTTTTATGACCGATGGCTAAAAATAACAAATAACAATGTATTTCTTGATTGGTTAAAAAATGGTTATCCAATACCTTTTCATACTCACGTAAAACAATCAATAATACCTAAAAACAACCTATCAAATACTGAGAAATCAGATATGATGAAAGCTATTATGAAACTCAAATCTTTAGGGGCTATCTCAATGTGACTAAAGATCAATTTATTTCTAAAATATTCTTCACACTAAAACCTTATGGCGATAAACGCTTTATATTAAAGCTAAAAACCTTAAACAAGCTAATTAAGAGCGAACATTTTAAAATGGAGGATTACCGAACAGCATGCAAATTGATACCACGCGATGGATACCTTGCCACCATCGACTTAAAAGATGCGTATTTCCTTCTAGCCAGTAGGCACTCCGATCGTAAATATTTAACAATTCAATTTCAGCCCAATAATTCGCTAAAAACTCACACATATGGCTTTAATTACATGCCGTTTGGTTTATCCGTCGCCCCACGGGTATTCACTAAGGTTATGAAGGAAGTCATAGCTTACCTCAGACATCGCGGTTATAAGTCAGTTTGTTATTTAGATGATATTTTATGTATTGAAAATACTTACGAGAATTGTCTTAATAACGTAAACGAAACTTTGAAACTACTCGAGTTTCTTGGGTTTGTTGTCAATTACGATAAAAGTATGTTAAAACCACGACAATTCTGCAAGTATTTAGGATTTTGTTACGATACCGGAAATCTCAGTATAGAATTGCCAGCCGATGAGCGACTTATCATTATCGAATTACTTATAAAATTCACTAAATTACAGTCATGTTCAATCCGCGAATTAACTCGCTTTATCGGTATTTTAGTCGCCGCTAGCCCAGCCGTTAAGTACGCTTGGGTATACACTAAGGCTTTAGAGCGTCAGAAGTTTCTAGCGTTACTTAAGCATAATAATAATTACGAAGCTAAAATTAACCTACCTAATATTATATTAGAGGATCTGAACTGGTGGGCATCAACCGTTACTACAGCACGCAACTTCACGCGACAGCCAAACTTTGATATTGAGATCTATACCGACGCGTCGAGGTCAGGCTGGGGCTCTGTTTGCAACAATGCTCAAATACATGGCAAGTGGAAGTTTTCAACAACACCACTGCGATCAGTTGTGTAAATCGTATGGGAGGTATTCAATACCCCCACTTAAACGACTTGGCTAGGTCCCTTTGGAAATGGTGTGAACAGCGCAACCTTTGGGTTTATGCATAATACGTAAATACCAAGGAAAACCGTGCAGACGCCGCGTCTAGAGTAGTCAATCCGGATACTGAATGGTCACTTTCCGATGAAGCATTCCAAACCATTATAAAATATTTTGGTCAACCTGAAATAGACTTATTCGCGTCTCGCGATAATGCGAAGTGTGCCACATTTATCTCATGGAAACAAGACCCTGACGCAGCATCCGTAGACGCATTTACGGTAGACTGGCAAAGATATTTCTTCTACGCTTTTCCACCATTTTCCCTGGTATTCAAATGCCATAGAAAAATTATCGACGACAATGCACACGGCATATTAGTTTATCCCAACTGGCCATCACAGCCATGGTTCCCACTATTGCAAAACCTTATAGTTTCCGACGTTGTTTACATAAACCCCAATAAAAACCTCTTGCAATCTCATTTCGGGGAGTACCACCCGTTGCACAAGAACCTTACCCTGGGTGTCGCGAGGCTCTCCGGCAGGCTTTCAGGCGTCGAGGTGCCTGTGCAGAGTCGGCTACACTTATGCTATCATCCTTGTCTAACAGTAAGATTCAGCAGTACAATACCTCACTTAAGCTGTGGTGGCAATATTGTACGATCAACAACATCAATGTGTTTGACCCTTCCAAATTTGCTTTAATCTCATTCTTAGCGTCACAATTTAATAGCGGGTGTGCGTATGGCAGTCTAAACTCCCATCGTTCTGCCTTGTCAACCTTTGTAGGCAATAATATTGGTTCAGACGAATCTATAAAACGTCTCCTTAAAGGGGCGTATAAATTAAGACCCATAAAACCCAAGTATTCCACCACCTGGAATCCCCAATCGGTTTTAAACCATGTTTCAACATGGTTCCCTAATAGTGAGCTCTCACCCGAAAAAAAAAAAAAAAAAAAAAATTGGTCGTCCTACTTGCAATTTGTACAGCTTACACAGGGTACAGACGCTGTCTTTAATTAAACTCGAGAACATACTTTTCTCTGATAGCGGCATTAAAATCGTCATAACAGACATCATAAAGACATCCGCACCTGGCAGAGACCAGCCAATATTGTTCCTGCCATACTTCAGGGAAAATACGCGGATATTTCCAGCTACGGTGCTCTCAGATTATATTTCTATAACTAAAAACATAAGACCTGAGAGTACAAGCAATCTGTTGTTGACGTACAAACGGCCACACAAACCCGCTACCACGCAAACCACCAGTAGATGGATCAAACAAGTCTTGTCAGAAAGCGGCATTGATACCAGTGTATTCGCCGCGCATAGTACACAACCTCGGCCGCGAGTTTAGCAGGAGTTAATATAGAAACTATCCGCAAAACCGCAGGGTGGACTAGTTCATCTAACGCATTTGCTCGTTTTTATAATAGGTGCGTTATAAACGAAAGCGAATTTGCCAGATCTGTTTGCTTACGCTCAGACTGATTATTAATTACTATTAACTATAAAACAAAACAAAGTAAACATAAGTATACTATAAGTACGGCTGATTTGCTATAAATAAAACCATAATGTTTAAAAACCTTATTGTTTATTTTCCATTTAAAAACTTTCTAACTCTTAACATCTACGTTGTTATAATAATATCTGAAAAATGAAGCAACGAATTATAATATATGATCAAACGAACTTCCAAGTGAAGTTCGATCATTATTATGAAGAGTTGCTTCATTTGAAGATATGATCACCCTCCCTCCCTGACACTTGAAGACTCCCAGGTATAGAGAAAGTTTTATATCATACTACTTGACTCTAAAAAATGAGCTAAACGTCATAGTGTCAACCGAGGGGCCTTACGGCGGAATTACGTCACCTAATAGTTTTAAAAATCTTTAAAATTTGTGCGAAGTTACCAAGTAAGTAGGGAAACTACGTTGTTATAATAATATCTTCAAATGAAGCAACTCTTCATAATAATGATCGAACTTCACTTGGAAGTTCGTTTGATCATATATTGTGCATCACAACTAAATGGTTTATGTTGACGTGTTTCTAACTTTTATTTGCTTCATTTACGGAGAAAAAAGGAAGGGGTTTGGTGACAAAAAAATTGTCTTTGGTAAATATAAAAATAAACGTTGCCTAGACCGATCAATAATTATATATGAGCCTATAGATGGCGTGATAGAGTTTTAACATTGCTCGCACAAGTCAACTTGTTAAAAATGTATTCAGTATCAAGCCGATTTAATTAGGCTTATCGTAGGAACGTACCTTATTGTAGGTACCATAATATTTTATGCAAAATAAAAATATTCTATTTTGTTCAAAAAGTTAAAAACATATTTTTCTAGCAAATGCCCTAAAAGCTTTTCAATTTGAATGTGCCACCTTTTGTGTTTTTTTTACACACCACACATGATCATTTTGTAAATATCAGTAAGTGCCAAGAGTTTTTCAATAGACAGCTTTTCTCAGTTTTTTTTACAAAAGTGAGTACGCAAATTATTTCAAACTAATTAGCCAAATAGCATTCTCTAAAAACGAGTACGCTACGTGCTACGAAAAGCTTTTTCATCCGACAGAAAGAGGGTAACATAAGTCTTGGCGCATTCCGTTGTCTGTTTATATGTGCGTTCATCTTCCAAATACCAATTATACAGAGTTCGTTGCGGTTATAATAAGAGAATGTATGGTGTAAGAATGTGTAACGTAAATGTTTTCCTAAATTAAGTTGATTTCAATGTAAACAACGGCATTATTGTTTGAAAATTCTTGTCTTAGAAATTATGGTTGAGACTGACGGTTTATTTATAGGCCTGCTAATATTATTTGTAGGCAGTAGGAACAATGCCTTTGCATGGTTACCGTCAGTTAATTTTTTATTCGTAATGACATGACATATATACCTAATTTAAAAATTTAATTTCGAATCAATACGATTCATGTCTTGTGTCGGAACGCAAAACGTTTTGGAATGCTGCAAGCCGAAATGTCGAGTAAAAACGGATACTTACTTACCCATTTACAATTTATGAACAGTTCTACAAAGTTTATCTCGCTTTGACCGGATTTTTATCCGTATGAAAAAGAATAGGTGCCTAGCTGAAAATAATTCTCCGATTATCCGGCTGAAATAAATAAGTTAGCGTTCACATGACGAGGGTTGCCGAAAAATTCTGTTTTTGTCTGGCACGCCCCTAATATGGGTGTTGCCTGCAAGTGTATGAGTGTGTATGGAACAATTTATTTACTCTTATTCATTTGATGTAAATGTATTGTTACGGATGAACCAATGACCTGTAAACGGTAGCTTAGAATAGACTGTAGAGTGTTATGGCCAAATTTTGAGAGATTTAATTCATTACGTGATGGATTAAATAAATCAAGATCAATGTCAACAAACAAAGTTGTCTGTTTCTGACGGCCAACCCCGCAACCCGTCAAGCAAAGTCGGTTTTTCTGTTAGGAAATGTAGTCCGGGGTCGTATTGTTCGAGGTGTTCAATAAATAGCGATAGGGTCGCCCCCTCCACAATGGGGCTCAATACTGTCCCTTAGCAAAGTTTACATGTATAGCTACGTCGTTTACATCTCTTTCAGTCGTTTGCCGGGTTTGGCGGTAATTTAACATTCTTTTAAATGTTAAGAAACAAAAGAAAAACAACTTTTCTTTCCTGTGTTCGCGGCGATGTCTAGACAACGGCTCATTTTTTGAATTGCTCGACTAAGCGGTTAATACTTTGGAACTGAAATTCGCGAGGTTTTGGAGGCGGAGTTGAAACGTTTTTCTTGGTTTTAGAAATATTGCATTAGAAAATGGATTTTTAGTAGTTTTTTTTTAAATATTCATTAACATTTTTTCGATGTAGGGAATGCGGTAATATACTGCTTATCTATATTATATCTCGCCTGGTGTAAGGCGATGGTTGAGGTCTATGATGGAACGAGTAAGCCCAGAAGATGCCTATTCACTCTTGCTTTGAAGGCTGACTGGTTTTACGTGGAAACGACCGGGACACAGATATAAATAGTACAACCAAGTTCAAAAGTTCTACAATTGTAGGGATGTTATGTATCTCTACAATAATTGGTGTGCAGAGATCAGACGGTAGTCACTACGTGTTAAATATATGGAAGTAATATTCAGTCGCATCTGCTTGTATTTGACGCTGATTCCAATGGAATGGAGCTGATGATTTCCGGTAAAGACTGCTTGACAAGATAAATTGACGGCTGTGACTTATTGAAATTGGGGTCAATAATGCATAGAGAATAGAGTAGAAATTAGCTTTACATAGCCCTCCCTAAATTATAAGAGATTTATTTAACATAGGTACAGACGACAGCACATCAAGCTAAAATCTGTCAAATTTCTTTAATAGATTTTCAACTTTATCACTAAGGCATTAAGGTTTAAGAATGATTGGGAAAATTTGACAGTTTTGGGTAGCTTGACCTGCTGGCGTCTGTACAATAATAATGGTATATAAAGACAATAAAGAGTGCGCTAACACGCCAGAGAGCGTACAAATGTTTGTAATTAGGTAATCAAACCAGCCAAGTCTCATAAATATGAGACCACTACTGCCACTGCTACTGTCCAGGCTCATTTTATTTATATAAATAAAATGAGCCTGGACAGTAAAAAAAAAACAATTATAAAGAATCACATACTCCATAAAACTAATTAATTAATAATAAATAGCGTTAAGTACAAATCAATGTCAATAAAAAGAGAAAAAAAATTCAATCAATGTACCTATTGATTTTTTTTTTGCCATTGCAAACACACAAACTAAAAACATAAGAATAATATGTAAAATAATAAGAATATGGCAATATACAATACCACATTTTATTATTGGTTATTCCGAACTGAAAAACTAATGAGCCTAGTTTAGCCATAATAATATTACGATTTGCTATTAGGTCTGGATCGATAAGTTAATTTATAAAATCTAAGGTTTCTCGCGTTTTTAACGGATTGGTGTTTTAACGCTCAATTTCCAAACATTTCCGAGCATTGGATATAAATTCATAACTCACTCAGCCGTCGTCTGTAGAGTTTCCCTTTTTTATGAACAAAATTGAATTATTGTTTTAATAAAATAGTGACGTAAATACGGCTAGCCACGACAAATATTTCCAGCTAGAGTAAAACCTTATTACAGTATACCTACCTCCTTTCAGAGTTTATCTCTTAAACTTCAGAGTTTAGAGTAAAAAAGAAAGAAGATCGTGAGAAAACTAGGACTTGAAAATAATAAATGACAATCTGAAATTGCTAACATTGAATAAGCGTGGTGATCAATTCAATTTAATATTTGTTTATTTGACGGCACGTTGGCGCAGTGGTTAAGCGATTGACTGCCGCGCTGCGTGTCGCGGGTTCGATTCCTGCACGGAACAAATATTTGTATGACCTACATGTATTTGTTCCGAGTCTGGGTGTTTTTCTATCTATAATATGTATCTATGTATTTACAAAAAAAAATGTATATAAGTAGTTTATCAGCCATCTTGTTACCATAACACAAGCATTAGGTTGCTTAGCTTGGGACTAGATGGCGCTGTGTGAAATGTCCAGCGATATTATTATTATTATTTATGGCAAGTAGGCCCAATTGTTAGTAACATTGTTCTTGAAAACTATTGTTAGTAAACAAAAACACAGAGCCAAAAAGAAAATTGTAAGGTTAGCTGTGGGGTCTTCTGACCAGCACCTCCACAGCATGCGACAACCAAGGTGCGTCGTACTTTTCCATCAACATACTTAGGATGCCTGTAGACTGCGCCGTTGACACGATGGAATTTGTGTTTTTGCGCATTATGGCGTAAAAATCATCAGTATGCGCAAATGCGAACATACTGGACGCACTACAATAGCGCGGCAGTCCCAACAGCATCCTGAAGCAGTTATTAATTATATTGAATACGCAGGGCGTCTGGTGATCTCTTAGTATGCCTCACCCACAGGCCGCTCGTGTAGAACGATTGGCAGTATACTTACGCTTTCAACAGCGTATTAATCTTTACCCCAATACTACAACGAGCGAACCTGTGTATCAGCAGGTTGGCCCTGACCGCTAGCTCCCTGCACTCTCGATCTATATCTACATCGTCTTTGAGGTCTCCAGTTAGAAAGTGTCCCAGGTATTTGAGTGGCAGCCCGTTCAGCATTACAACTGGGTCGCTATGTCTAACGGAGGCCTCAAAAACCATGTATACACTTTTGTTTACATTGTAGACAAGCCCATGACTTGTGACATATCGCTCACACACGCGTAACAGCTCCCTAATCGAGCCGGCCGTGCTCCGTCGCCGTCGGCCGTGGTCGTGCGGCCGGCAATGCTCGTGTCTTCTCTATATGAAGAAGCCTTTCACATTTCAATGATACGCATGGGTACACATCAGGCGATACATAACCAGGATAAGCTGACTTCTGATTATACGAAAAACCTATACAGTGTGGTACAGTGGGTCAGCTAAAACAGGAAATATGTATACTTGTGTCGCCGTGTGTACTATTATCTACCTATAATTACATAATAGACAACATCAAATACGAGCTAATTCAACATAAGTAGGTATTTGATTGAAATGCGGAATTTTTCCGTTTTCAATGATTTTATTGAATTACTGCAGTTTGGCGCAGAATCTCAGAATTTTATAATTCATATCTACTTTTCCCCTAATTTTAGATTAGAGAGAAAACTGACTGAGGAATGAGGAACTCTATTAGACTTCATAAATGTATTTATTTTCATTATTTTATTTTATCTCCACAAATTACATTCTTATACTAGTTTTATTAACTTGACAGGTGTTATGACAAAATTTTGAAATTTGTGGGAGATCTGGAGTCTAAATTAAGCCAAGGTCTGGATTTTACAACCCTCCATTACTATAACATGGACGCATCTAAGTTCCTTTTGCTTTGCTAAACGATTTGATAAGGGCTAATCTTGCGGTATTGTAAGTTTTGTAGTAATTATGACGTACACCAACACTAAGCCATATTAAGTGTAATGCCTAAATATTATTGCACTGTTGAATTTTCAACTCTCGACTCTAAGGGCGCGTTCACATATACGTACGTTTTTACAGGATCCATTTTAACGGATCTGTCGCTACTGGAGATAGTATTCACACAGCAATTATAGGATCCTTTTTAACGTATCCGTCGCTACTGGAGATAGTATTCACCCAGGACTGATTTTAAGAGATCGGATCAGTATACTGGATCCGAAATACTGTATTATGTGTGAACTAGCTCATACAACTACATACGCTAATAACACATACGTTTAAACGGACCTGTAAAACGGATTGCTGCTTATTTTGTCGGATCGGTATTTTCTACTGGATCCGGAATACTGTATTATGTGTGAACTCGCTCATACAACTACATATGCTAATAACATACACGTTTTAACGGACCTGTAAAACGGACGTTAAATGTGAACGCGCCCTAAGCCGATCGTTGAAAATCCAAATTTTGTTTAGGAATTATATTTAACTATTTAAGTGTCGCCAAGTGTAAGTGAAAACAGGCATTCATGTATTCAGTATTGTAAGTTTGTAACTTATTCAAAGCATCTGCTAAGCTCTGTGATTCGTCCAACAGTTCGTTCATTGTAGTGCTCGGTAGGGGAGTCTTATTAAACCGTGGACTCACTAAATAAGTCAACAGATGCCCTAATGCGCTCTTTGGTTACATTGAAATCTGATGCCACAATGTGAGAGTGTTTTTCGTATGATTAATTTAAAGTAGTACCTAAATTGGGTTTTATTTATGTGTCGATAGATAGACCTAGGTAGCTAGTTAGATATAGGTAGGTATTAGCGCTGATTCCCTTGTTCACAAACTAAACTAAATTTAAGTTCAGTGCATCTTTTTCTTTCTAAGTATTTAATTTAGAAAAGGACAGAAGATAAATATTAGTTTAGTCCTGTCAAATTAGCCAGCGCCTGACGTTAATTGACGTATTTTTAGTAGCCATGTTTTTAATCACGGCTAATCTGTCTATGGAGTATCTTAATTTGACAGGACTAAACTATTATTTTATCTTGTGTCCTTTTCTTAATGAAATAGAAAGAAAAAGATGCACAGAACTTAAATTTAGTTTAGTTTGTGAACAAGGAAATCAGCGCCATTACCTACACAATAGATACTAATGATGATCATAGGACTGCGTCAGTAAGCGAAGTTCGCGCAACTGAATTTTGGACCAAATATGTTTGAACAGAGGGGCAATTCTCGTAATTTTAAGAACGTTCACAGTCTGATCTCAGTCTCAATCTGTCAAAAAATACTTCTAATTTCCCTAAATTTTGACAAGTTTTTTAAATTACAAGAATTGGCCTTCTGTTTGCCATCCATACGCTAAGAAGAAAAATATCTAATCCTAAATGCTCAGTAAAGTCAGTAACTCAGTGTTCAGTAAATGAAATTGTTTATTCTGTCTATCGGAAACACTTTTACACGTCATCTTAAAAAAAAAGCTAGATGGATTCGACATTTCCTATCTGTCTACTGACAGTCCATACTAGCGAAAAACAGCACAGAAAATAATGTTATTGCTTGCTATTCAAACAACCTTAACAGACCTTTTATAAAAACCACAAGGATTCTCTTTACCTTAAATAGGAGCATTCAAAGCAAATTCACAAAGATTACAAGATAATTTAGCGTAAATCTTCTCCGGTGTCATAAAAAAGCAACACGTTTGCGTCCAATGACAATACATTTTGTACCGCGTTCACAGGCGATGTTCAACACACGTCGCTTGTTGAGAAAATGAAGCTGCGACTTGCTGGCCGACCGGTCGGCCAACACGTTGGCCAACTTGTCTGCTGACTAGCCGCACCGCAGCACGGCTTCGGGGAAATATCTTGAAAGGGTTTTAGGTTAACTAATTTGTTTGATTATGTGAGTTTTTGTTTCATTTTGTACCGATGACGTGTAAGGTGTCTTGGTAAAGTGAGTGTCACTTTGCCTAATACGAATGAATTTCTCAACTTTTTAAGTGAATCCCGAAAAATAATCAATAGGTATAGTTTTAAACTGATGTTTTTTTATCGTGCAAGAAAATACCATACGTTTATGTACCTTCTGTAACGTTATCTGTCAACGTTTTTATCAGTGATGGCGATTAATCTTATTATTTATCTAGATTACTTACCTACCTATAGGCAGGTAGGTACAATTCAAAACTGTCCATAAGCACATGTATCTATTTAAATCAGCAACCCTTTTAAAACTTCTCATAACCTAGATTTTAAACTACAAGTCTGAATAAAAATAAAATAACATCATGCGCCAAGCTATTAAAAACTTCCGCTATGCGCTACTAGATGGCGCTAGGTGTTAAACGACGCCTCCATAAAATGATTATCGCCTCTTTTGGTATTGTGCACGTCTATCTGTACTGTGTAAGCTACGGCGTAGGTTTATATTTCACACTTTATTTTCCGTTCTTTTTAACCTTTCGTATCAATATTATTGCGCATTTTGAAGAGCAAAGTTGAATACAATGCCTGAATGCCTTGAAAAGTTTTTATAGATAGGTTGTGTTTCCCTTAGCTACGCCAAACAATATTGGTGAACTTTGACATCGGCATTATCCATGTTTCGCCAGTTTTTATAGTCCCAATGTGTATGGATCGGGTGTATTTTTCATCGGTACGGGTAGCAAATTACTCTCCGGGGCACTCACACTTTCCAAAATAAAATGTTTGATCACATGAGTCCGTAAAAAGTGGAAAAGTTTCGTGTTTGTAGGTAGGTAGGTAATTTCCCGGTTAATCCGGTTTTATTTATAATAAAAAGTTTAATAAGGCACTATTATATTAGGTAAGCCTGTGATGATAGTGTATGGGTTTTTAAAATAAATAAATAATATGCTGTCTGAAATTTTAAAAAAGGTTTGATGTAGCAGCTGAAGTTCTATAATTTCTACAGCATGTATCAGAAAGGTGTGTTCATATATTTAAGGACTAGCTTCTGCCCGCGGCTTCGCCCGCGTGGATGTCGGAAATTTACCCACGGGAACGTGCTAACAGAATAAAATGTATGTGCTTCCCCAGAATGCCATCTATGTCGCGGGCCCTTTGTGGCTAATTACAATAGAAAACCAATTGTGCCTCATTAGTGGTGATTAAGAGGGTACCTATATGATATCTTTACCTAAGTACCTAACTAATAAAAAAAAAACTCAATAACAGAAAATTAAATACCTACCTACCTAAATAAACCTATTTCTGATGATAACTAATCTAAACTCAATAAATAAGCAAAATCCCTAAAAACTAATATCTATACGAATGACTAAACCTACCTAACAGTATTATAAAATAACCTACGGTCACTACGTACACTATCAAATATACTACCTATACTTTAAAATTAAAATCTGTACCTACGACTCATATAAAAATAAACCTAAATAACTCTAAAAACTAAAAGGAATAAAAATGAACTCCACTGCGGTTGACCCAACCTACGACAAACTTAGTATTTGCGGTTGGTACAGTACAGACGGTGGTAATCGGGTATAGGGATCGAACCGCAAAATTAAGTTTGTTTTTTATTGTATATACTTTTCCGGGATAAAAAGTACCCAGTGTGGTGCCCAGGATATTAAAGAATAATTATACCAAGTTTCATCGTAATCGAACCGGTAGTTTTTGCGTGATGCCTGAACAAACAGACAGACAGACAGACAGACAGACAGACAGACAAAAATTTTTTTAATCACATTTTTGGGTTCGGTGTCGGTCAAGTAACACCCCCTGCCATTTATTTTTTGGATATTTTCAATGTACAGAATTTTCATTTCTACAGATTTATTATAAGTATAGATGTGGTACAGAACATCGAACTGAACAACTCTCTCCATGGGACCAACAACATAATCGCGAAAAAATGATCAACTGTCCTATACAAAACTTCAATAAGTAGGTACCTACTCGACCCAAATGTATGGGACGGCTGATTATTTATACGTACGAGATTGAATTGAATTACGATGTTGGTCCCATGGAGGCTTAGGTCAGCGTTAAATGGGCGTAAATTGTGTTGTCTCTTTCTAACTGGGTAGAACTCGATAGATTATAAATAAAAGTGGTTCAGAAGATATTTAGCCTTTACAAAGAGCTTCTGAAAGTATTGGTTCGCCTATATAACTATGTACTGGAGCAATGTTATGTGTTAAAATCATACAACGTTATATTTTCTGCGATTATTCAATGAAAACGTCTTCACCAGGACTACCTACTTATATCTAAACTCGCTTGACTGTACGAATGCAACCGGAGTTAATTTATTCCCAGCCTGCTCTACCTAATTTGTGGCTATATTTCATACGCACAAACTTATTTACTAATGTATTAGTAAATACAATGTTCTGTTATTAGTTCCGTTATTATTTTTCTCCTGAATTCAAACAAGATTTTGATTTGTTTGTGGAATAATGGAAGACGATACTGTCAGAATGTATGTACATAATATACCTATATGAAATCTTGTGAGAAGAATGTATGACTGCATATCTTGTGTGTATGTGGGTGTGTCTTGTAAGAAGTAGGTACGTGCTAAGTCCCACGCGGGATATATTTTTTTAATTGATATTGTGTAAATATTTAAATACCGTAATTGTCTTCGGCCGTACGATTTAATTAACTAACCCAATAAACAATTAAGATAACAGACCAATAGAGGGCAGACAGGAAAAGATAAATCAGACCAAGTTGACACTAAAATAATATTAAAACAAACACCATCTAATCGACGATGATGTTATGTTAGTTAGCACTACGCCATTAAGCAATCGTAATTACGTTTACTTTTGCAACGAAAGGGAATTTTGTGTCAGACGTTAATCTCTTCCTGCAAGTTGTAAAAGACTTAAGAAAACTCAGTAAAAAGACTTATTGTGTGCGGTTTAGAAATCTGTCTCGAACACTGCAGTATTACAATATCTAATATCTTATTAGCTAGCGAGCGAACTGCTCAAGCGGCGGAATCCTTGGTAATCCTATCACGGAAATTGGTAACTGTTGGAAGAAGGGTATCATTATGTCGTATGTGTTTTTGTTGGGTTATCGTTTGAATATTGGAAGGTGTATTTGTTAAGAAAGGGGTTACCTTACCTACATCATTCACAAGCAACTCATATGCGGAGTAATTGAGTAACATGCACCAACAGTAGCAAAGGCTTTCATTTTGAAAGTTCAACAACATTAATTGCGTTTTTTACGTTGTTGGGCAGACAAAATTTTCGGACATATGAAGCAATGGATTAGCAATATCCTTCAAAATGATTCAACCTACCTTAATATACCTATTTTTCTTTCTTTCGTCTGCGGACCGTATTTTGTGTAGTATTGATCTTCTTTAAAATAGTTACATAAGACTGAATTGAATCGTTTTATAACTTGTCTTGGTCTGATTTATATTTGGAATGCTAGATTTATTTATTTCATTATTTATTTTTACATTGTTTCCAAATGTATTACAGTAAGTTAGTAAAAACTAAAACAACATGCAGACAAATAAATAAAAAGATGGAAAAAATATTATGAATTTTTTTTGTATTGCAGGGAAGAATCTCCTGCTAAGCCGAATTCCGCTTCAGCCTCAATCAGCAATATATTATTCGCAATTTCTATGTATTCTATAATCGCAGTTATTTTAAATTAAATTACAAATCAAAATATATTTTGTGTCAGTTGTTATTTTTTTATACAAAAATAGTTTTTTTATATCATTTGACATTTAAGTGCAGCGATAGTCCTAAACTTATTTTTGCTCAAGTGTTAACTTAGGCTAAGTTAATAATCTATTCATAGTACTTAATTATTATGAAACTAAGCTAAATATAATAATGAACAGAATCAGTGAGTTTTACGTAATGAGTACAGTCAATGTGGGTACTTAATATTTGTATAAGTTAACATGTATTCCAGTGTTATTTACCTGTACCCATCTTTGTTACGAAAATATATATTTTTGTCATTTCCTTAAAAGTTGAGTAATAAAACTACTGTTTATACATTTAAATCCTGTTATTTTATTCTGTCCATGACGATAATCATTGTTTTTGTAAATGTACACACAGCTTCATCAACTAAGTTTAAGTAAAATTAAATTATTTTTATTTTTCTCCAATTTGTTTTTATTTTTTAATTATTTAGAAGGTAATTGCTGTTATTATTATTGTTTTGCATCGATTACAAAAAAATAAATAAAACATTGATTAACTATAATTGTAAAAATCCTTTTTGGCTTTGAAATAAGTAAAACCTATTAGGAAATTATTTGTTAAAGGTATTGTGTAAATAATTGTTGGCTAACCTAAATAAATAAATAAGTACCCCAGCAAAAGCCATGCAAGTTCCAATTCGACATAGTCGATATCAGTTTATTTTTATTTTTACTTAAATAAATATAATAAGTACTAGCTTCTGCCCGCGGCTTCGCCCGCGTGGATGTCGACGCGGAAATTATCCCACGGGAACGTGCTAACAGGATAAAATGTATGTGCTTCCCCAGAATGCCATCTATCTTGCGGGCCCTTTGTGGCTAATTACAGTAGAAAACCAATTGTGTCTCATTAGTGGTGATTAAGAGGGTACCTATATGATATCTTTACCTAAGTACCTACCTAATTTAAAAAAAAACTCAATAACAGAAAATTAAATACCTACCTAAATAAACCTATTTCTGATGATAACTAATCTAAACTCAATAAATAAGCAAAATCCCTAAAAACTAATCTATACGAATGACTATTCCTACCTAACAGTATTATAAAATAACCTACGGTCACTACGTACACTATCAAATATACTACCTATACTTTAAAATTAAAATCTATACCTACGACTCATATATAAAAATAAACCTAAATAACTCTAAAAACTAAAAGGAATAAAAATGAACTCCACTGCGGGTGACCCAACCTACGACAAACTTAGTATTTGCGGTTGGTACAGTACAGACAGTGGTAATCGGGTATAGGGATCGAACCGCAAAATTAAGTTTGTTTTTTATTGTATATACTTTTCCGGGATAAAAAGTACCCAGTGTGGTGCCCAGGATATTAAAGAATAATTATACCAAGTTTCATCGTAATCGAACCGGTAGTTTTTGCGTGATGCCTGAACAAACAGACAGACAGACAGACAGACCGACAGACAGATAGACAGACAAAAATTTTTTTAATCACATTTTTGGGTTCGGTGTCGGTCTAGTAACACCCCCTGTAAATTATTTTTTTGATATTTTCAATGTACAGAATTTTCACTTCTACAGATTTATTATAAGTACTAGCTTCTGCCCGCGGCTTCGCCCGCGTGGATGTCGGAAATTTACCCACGGGAACGTGCTAACAGAATAAAATGTATGTGCTTCCCCAGAATGCCATCTATGTCGCGGGCCCTTTGTGGCTAATTACAATAGAAAACCAATTGTGCCTCATTAGTGGTGATTAAGAGGGTACCTATATGATATCTTTACCTAAGTACCTAACTAATAAAAAAAAAACTCAATAACAGAAAATTAAATACCTACCTACCTAAATAAACCTATTTCTGATGATAACTAATCTAAACTCAATAAATAAGCAAAATCCCTAAAAACTAATATCTATACGAATGACTAAACCTACCTAACAGTATTATAAAATAACCTACGGTCACTACGTACACTATCAAATATACTACCTATACTTTAAAATTAAAATCTGTACCTACGACTCATATAAAAATAAACCTAAATAACTCTAAAAACTAAAAGGAATAAAAATGAACTCCACTGCGGTTGACCCAACCTACGACAAACTTAGTATTTGCGGTTGGTACAGTACAGACGGTGGTAATCGGGTATAGGGATCGAACCGCAAAATTAAGTTTGTTTTTTATTGTATATACTTTTCCGGGATAAAAAGTACCCAGTGTGGTGCCCAGGATATTAAAGAATAATTATACCAAGTTTCATCGTAATCGAACCGGTAGTTTTTGCGTGATGCCTGAACAAACAGACAGACAGACAGACAGACAGACAGACAGACAAAAATTTTTTTAATCACATTTTTGGGTTCGGTGTCGGTCAAGTAACACCCCCTGCCATTTATTTTTTGGATATTTTCAATGTACAGAATTTTCATTTCTACAGATTTATTATAAGTATAGATATATATAGATAGATATAATACAGACAGCGTTATAGAAGAACCTTATTGCGTCACACTATCAATATCCATTTGACTAATTTTAAAGGATATTGCTAATCCATTGCTTCATATGATTGAAAGATGTGTCTGCTCAACAACGTCACGACACACAACACAATAACATGAGTGACAGGTTTTAAAACCATCTTATTTATTTATTTAAACTTTTCGCACAAAAAGGTACAAAGGCGGACTTAATGCCTTAGGCATTCTCTACCAGTCAACCAAGGGTGGTGAAGAGATTAGATGGCAGGTGCTTTGGTTGAGAGGGACAATAATAATAAAAAAAACTCTTAAAACTAGGTACAAAAATACATAAATAGGTTATATACACATACATATTATTACTATAATGTATACTTATAATATAAATATATCTTCTTCGTAGAATAAAAAATATTCTAAATAATTTGCAAATCCACTGTTATTTATGGCTGATAATTTTATGCCAGGAATAATTTTGAATTTTTGACAGTTCTTCCCTGCAGTCCGTCAGACGACAATTTAATACCACGAATACAAATTATCTGTCGGTCGAAAAATCAGCCCTAAGTCATAAAAAATAAAATACAAATGTCAAAATCCCAAAAAAAATTAAAACTTTAGTGTTTGCGCAAAACAAAATAGGTATCATTATTATGTAGATTTATGTAGATATACCAATGTTATTTTGTACATCTGATCTTGTATATCATGAATCTTGTGTGTATCATAATAAAGACTATTATTATTATTAATGATTGATTAAAGTATAACTTGACAATGGAAACCTGCATCAATGGTAGAGACGGTTACCCTTATCAAATGCGTCCTATAATATTGGGCTCATATCCACATACATTGCGTTACTGCTACCTATTCAAGATGTCCGTCAGTAATTATGAACCCCTCAGTGGACATAACATACTGGCCCATATCCGCCACTGTATACACGCCAGACATAATTCTATTATCTCCCACCATCGCCACGGTGACGTCACTCGCCATATTTCACAGAATTTATACCAAAACTGAGAAAAATTGACATGTCACGGTATAGACCGTTTCACAGCGTTTAAGTATTTAAAGTGAACCTTACGTAATTAAAATGGGGGCAACGTACAATGTACTTTATTTTATAGAAGATAAAGTCCAATATTTATTATAGGGTCTCCTGTGTCCCTTTCCAGTCAGGTAATAATAAAATAAGAGATTACATCTTTGCGTAAGCAACAATAGGGCTCCCTGTTATTTTACTAGGGTGGTTCGTACACATGAAATTCAACCTTGCTTCTTTAGTACAAGGTATAGTTTCATGTGTAGATAAATAAATTTGATTATAACAAAGTTGGATTGCTGTGATAGGTAATCGCTTGTTTTAAAAGCGTTTAACCAGCGCCGGCCACCTGTTAACTATGACTGTTGCACTTCACATACTAATGTCTATAATTACAATTCGTAAAGTTACTTGTAAAATACATTGTTTGTGTGCAAGTAGGTTTGATTAGCAGTTTTATCTGAGTCATCCGTGATTCATCTTCAAAAGCGTTATTTTTTATTTAATTCTGGTCACACTTTAGTTTCAGAGGTTTCCTTTTTACAGGGTCTTATATTACATACTAGCTTTTGCATGCGACTTGTGTTTGTAACTTTCAAGGGGGCAGTAGAAGACCCAGAGAAAATTATATATCCTATCTTACGACTATATAATATTACACGTGTAAATATAATCATGGCAATAGCCGTTTCAGATTCGCGACAGATGGTAAGTAAAAAGATATTCATCTGTATTCCTCCTCCACCGCTGTATCTATTGTCCTATCGCAGGTACGCTGGAAGAGATTTCTTATGAAATAAACATCACCTCGTACCTATTTTTTCTGTTCTGTTTTTACTTTACTTTTTGTATACCTATTTTTTCTGTTCTGTTTTTACTTTTCTTTACTGTCTGTTTATATATGTGTTCTTCTAGACCTCTTCTAGACCTCCTTGTTGAGGTCTAGAAGAGCCCTCTGAGGTAACGGGAGGAATCAAACAACGGTACGACTCCTTTAAGATTATATTGTAAGCACGTCTTTACATATTTCTGTCTAAATTACCACTGACTGTTCTAAACCCAAAATCCTAACTACTATATTTGACACTAGCTTGAACGTTCGAATGACATCTGCGCTAATTTTTATCCGGCCTGCAACATATGAGGTTGCCCTCGGCAGACAAGCCTCTACAGTACATAAATGGTAAAATAAATAAATTATAAAAATATTCTCAGAGTGTGCGGTAGGCAAAATAAGGTTGAGAACCTATGATATAGATCATCATCATTCTTCGGCCTTTATCCCAATTTAGTCGTGGTCGGCGCAACATGTTTTTTCTTCCATACTTCTCTATTACTCGTCATCTCGGTAGTCACCCCCTTTCTAACCATATCATCATTCACACAGTCCATCCATCGTATCTTTGGTCTTCCCTTACTCTTATATCCATCCATATTCTTTCATAAAACTTTCATTTCTAGATCATCATCATCTGCGTTTCTTTTCCCAAATATGTTGGGGTCGGCTTCCAGTTTAACCGGATGCAGCTGAATACCAGTATTTTACATGGAGCGACTGCCTACACTACCTGACTTCCGCAACCCAGTTACTAATGGGTAATACAATACCCCTTGGCAAGACTGGTTGTCAGACTTTATGGCTGACGACCCGTAACGACTGTCAAAGATCCAATGACTGTCAATGACAGCCGGGATTAAGGGTTTAACGTGCTTTCCGCAGTACGAAGGGTCTTGGTATGTAAAGATGGTGACCCATCCACGGACCAACAGCGGCAAGCGTAGCTTAACCTGATCGATCGACCGTGCGGCTGTTATTACTTAGCCACAAGCCCCTTACTTACATTTCTAGATATTCCTTCATAATTTCATTTTCGTGACGTATCTGTGTTCTACATTCATGTAATGGTGACGTCACTTTCGATTCCGTTTGAGGTTAGTTTCGGACATCGGAAGGTAATCTGCGGTCATCACAGTCAGTAGAGCGCTTATGATTGTCCTTGTTGCACGTGTAAGCGTGACAGATGTTGATCAAACCACTGTTAATAATAGTTCATCCGTTAATTATTACCTAGTATTCTAATCAACTGTTTCATTGGTCGAGTGGTCATATGGAGGATGGATTTGATAGCAATAGGTTCGCCGCTTAACACATGGGATTTGAAAATAACTGGCGAAATGTGGGTGTACTATGTTATCCTAATTTGCTATGATTAGATGCCTTGTACTTGTAGGGCTTTTAAATTAACACAGAGAGTCGAAACCAGTTTGTTTATACCCAAATCCATCTAAGACCAAAATATGTTCCTGCTGATTACCAATCAACATAACGTATCCCAGTATACGGCTGGACTTAGGTCTCTCTCGACTTGATTCACAACATCTGGCTCTCTGCCTTCAGTCTGTCCCAGCTGCATTTAAAGGTTATCTTTTCATCCAGCTGTTCCCATGCTACATGACCGGTTTTGTGGTCTCCATTCAAGGACGTCTCTGCTAAAACGGCTGTTCTACACAAGTGTACAGACGCCAGCACATCAAGCTACTACAATCTGTCAAATTTCTTTAATAGATTTTCAACTTTATCGCTAAAGCATTAAGGTTCAAGATTGATTGGGAAAATTTGACAGTTTCGGGTAGCTTCACCTGCTGGCGTCTGTACATTAAATTACGCCGCTAAAAGAAATAATGAGTCCATATCAGAAGACCTGCTCGTCAGTTTTCGTATCACATTGTTACCGTAAATCCAGATTGTCTGTTTATTTCTTAAATTGGTCTGGTATTTTACAATAATGAGGACGATTGAATAGAAAAAAAACGGCTTTAACATTTTCAATCGAAGCGAACAGAACACTTATAATACGTTATTTACATGTCTCACCAGTCTGGAATATAAAACTGTGTCAAAATTTTAGAAAGCCTTCGTTTTTTAAGCATTAGATTGGCTTGTTGAGATAATTACGATGAATAAAACTTCTTTGTGTTACATATTTGGACATTTTATAAATTAGTCTAGGACTTGTTAATGTTTTGTTTTTAAAAATTAATAATATTTTATAATAATGGTTTAACTGTATCACGCACGGCTGACAGACGACAGTGTCAACTATGTACGACTCGACTTTCGTTTCAAAGCATATTGTGAAATACCATATCAACTGTTTTGATTGTTGATCACAGAAGTTTGGTACCAATGGCCACTATGAATTAACATAAGTTTGACAACGTGCTAATTGCGTAACACATTCAGTAGCAATGGTTTTCATTTTGACAGTTCAACAACGTTCATTGCGTTATTTACATTGTTGATTGCTTTATATTTTTCGAACATATAAAGCAATGGATTAGCAATATCCTCCAAAATGATTCAGATTGTGAGTGATGATTACGCAATTAGGGTGCGGTGTTATGCCATTCAGAAACCGGGTAGTAGTCTGATTTACTCAGTTCACAATGTCTTGCATTCCGAAATCCCATTCTTAGCTCTCTATGCTGATTTGACTCTAAGTAATTCTTGCATGCCAGGTGGAACTAGACATTGGTAAACTTCTAATTTAAAGGCTGACTACTTTTTATTCAACGATTGATTATGTTAGACTCCTCAACAACCAAAGTAAAGTATTTAAAGTATTTAAGAATCATTTAAGTATCTTAAAAAAATCTCCTTGAAAAAAAAACCTTTAAAAAGTGTTCCTTGATATTTGATTTAAGATAAAAATCAGTTATAAACTAGTGATTCAATTAATAACTGTGACGATCAAACTATTCAATAATTAATTAAGTAATTTAAATTCAACTAAATAGGTTAGGTACAGACGCCAGCTAATCAAGCTACCCGAAACTGTCAAATTTTCCCAATCAACCTTGAACCTAATGCTTTAGCGATAAAGTTGAAAATCTATTAAAGAATTTTGACAGATTGTAGTAGCTTGATGTGCTGGCGTCTGTACTTTAATAATTTTACCTGTTTTAATCGTAACAAGAATAAATCGATAATTAGCATCGTATCTAAGATCTTGAACATTAACATTTTATTTCTATTAATCTATTTTAATTAGTTTTGTAGTTACGTACAGCATGCCTCGTTTAGTTTATTTTATGCATATTCATTTTTAGAATTGGTATATGAATATTTGTTTTGAGCCTTATTCGTATTAGTTACAACAGTTTAAGACGTTTTAAGTGGTTGATATAATTGTAACTTAGGTAACTAAGCAGGTGATTATCAAAGGGTGTGGTAGTTTGAACTGAAGCGGCTGGCCTTTTTTGTCGAAGGAACGATGGCCGCAGGAGCAGACGAGTCCTGGAGTGGAGACCGCATATCGGCAAGCATAGTGTGGGGCGCCCCCTAGCTAGGTGGACGGACGACCTACAGAAGGTGGCTAGGGTAGACTGGATGCGGAAGGCGGAGGGCAGGGTGTTATGGCGCAGGGAGAGGCTTATGTCCAGCAGTGGACTGCGATAGGCTGAGTTGATTGTGGTAGTCCACACCACAGCACAGCACACGACAGCACATCACGTGCTGTCGTGTGCTGTGCTGTGCTGTGGTGTGGTATGGATTGCTGTAGTCTAGTTAACAGAATTCATACAAAATCTTTTATTGCAGCAGAAATGGAATAAGTGTAACTTAGGCTGCTGATTAAGTAGGTACTGTTATTTCTTACTTAGAAGACTCGTGATTATGATTACCTATTGTTACTATCCTTGTAAATATGTCGTTGGTTTGCCTTGCTTAGTAAAAAAACCAAAAAAAAACCTAGACTAGTACGTGACAAAACGCCTGCTAACTTATCAAAGCTTAAAGTTACAAAAACTCAAGTAAAACATAAAGAAACGCTATTCATGATGACCTATTAAACGCGTCGACACAAGTTCAAACGGTAACCAAATAAAAAATAACTTAGAAACGGATACGTCCCAAGAATGCACTGCGATAGTGATGTGAGTCATCCCATCAGTGACCACCACGAAGTTCTGACAGGACCCTCTCAATTAGACCCGCAAACAACCGAAAATCACCCTTATTGCTAAGTCATAAAGATCTCCCCAAGTGTCAAACTTCCCAAGTCTGTGTTTAGGCAAATACAATGTTATATTTGCGGCCGCGAAACTCAATTTGGAGCGAGCTCAAAGGATTATAAACGCTATGTGAAAGGCGTAGAGGTTATAAAAATAAATTCGCTCAAAAAATGGCTGTATATAGAAATTGGTACCATAACATAAGTTTAGACTACATTCCGACCGTAATGGTAAGCAGTGGCGTATTGTTCACAATGTGGCTTCTAAGCGTTTATAAATTAACAATTAGGCTTAGATACTAACACTTCGTAGCTACTACGAATCAGTGAAACTGACTAATCGACGAAACTGGCGAATTAAATAAACTGACGACTGAGAGAAACTGACCAGTGATACGCGGACTGATATCTAGTACATATGGTATACTACAAATAAATCAAATTGAAGTGTTTGTTTGTAATGCCAAAATAACAGCTTTTTGCTAAATGAAAGTGTAGGTATATGGCACTTTTATCGACGAAACAATTTTTGTATTAGTGTCTGTCTGTATGTTCCGGCTAATCTCCGAAACGGCCGTACCGATTTTGATAAAATTTAGCATGGGGATACTTTGAACCCTGGGGAAGGACATAGGCTACTTTATTTGACATACCACGTAGGTGAAGCCGCAGGCGGGAGCTATATAGTTTCTAAATAAATTACAGGCGTTTCGGCAATTCTTGGCCATTGTAGGACGCCTAAAGAAAGTGAAGGACGTAGGTACAACCAAGATGTCAGGAGGCGAGTCGTTATAATTTTTGCCTTTCAAATCCTACAAGTCTCTCTTCATGCATATTTCGTAGGACGACGTAAACTATAATAACTTCGCTTCTTTGAATACGTATTTCTGGAATGTAGGAGACTACGTGAAATTTCAATCTTGCATACTTGCTATATTAAAACTATTACAAAATGTTAGATTCTTTTAATTCGCTCTACTATTTATTTGAAATAATTTTTAGCTAAACGGAAAGTAATATTAAATAATAATAAACACTACTCATCTGCGTAACCTTTTCCCAACTATGTTGGGGTCGGCTTCCAGAGTCTGACTGGATGCAGCTGAATTCTAGTATTTTTAACCGACTTCTAAAAAAGGAGGAGGTTCTCAATTCGGATGTTTGTATTTTTTTTTTTTTATGTTTGTTCGCGCATAACTCTCGCTTGCCAACCGAAATGGTCCCATAGAAATCATTTCATCAAAAACGGTTCAGTAGTTTGGTTTTTAAACCAAAATTACTGGTAAAAATTACAACTTAAAAGTGAAAAATAAAAACTTTTTTGCAAAAAAAATCAACCGACTTCCAAAAACGACACTACAAAGTGAAAAATAACTTTAATTTCGGAAGTCGGTGGCAAACAACGAAAGTGTGAACCCAACGACACCGACTTCCGAAATTAAAGTTATTTTTCACTTTGTAGTGTCGTTTTTGGAAGTCGGTTGATTTTTTTTGCAAAAAAGTTTTTATTTTTCACTTTTTACAAGGAGCGACTGCTTATCTGACCTATACAGCCCAGTTACTGGGTAGTACGATACCCCGTGGTAAAACTGGTTGTCAGATTTTCGGGCTTCTGACGACCCGTAACGACTGTCAAAGATCCACGAATAACACCCGGGACCAACGGCTTAACGTAAGGCACGGATGGGTCTTGCTATGCGAAGATGGTCAACCATCCACGGGACAACTGTGACAAGCGTAGCTTCACCTGATCGATCGACCTGTGCGGGTGTTATTACTTAGCAACAAGCCCCTCCCCCCATGTTATTTTCTTACTGCATGAAATAGATGTATAAGGAATTCTTAAAGTGAATAAATAACTGTTATATTTTGTGAATAATTTTTTTAAGTTAAATAAAAATAGTGTTAATGGGAAAAGTATTCTTTATGGGAAGTGTTTTTTAATGGGAATAGTATTTTAAGTTATATTTATATTAATATTGTATTGTATGTGTTTTATATGGGCCTTGATGCCTGAAATAAATGGATAAATAAATAAATGGCTATATTATTTATTTGTTTTTGACATATCACGGCGCTCTGGGATTCTGGACCTTTGGAAGGCGTACAAGGGGCCAAAAGCCAACTCGTAGAGGCCTCTTCGACAATTTTAAGTGTTGAGGGTTGAGGCACAAACCGACGATTATCCCTGTAGGTATGCACTATGTTATTTGTTTAATTATTATTCTAACGTTATCACTAGATAAGCTTTAATGTTTTAGGAAGCATAATATTTTTGTTACGATTGTATTCTTTATCGTGTTTCCGGTACGGCTACGCTAATTAATTTAGAGGTAACCACGCCTTGCGTCGACTGTGACTTGATTTAAAATTAATATGTTTACTTACATCTTTATTACACACTCGTATTACTTTTTTGTATCTAGGTTTAAAGATTAAGAGAACAATGCTTCTAAAATAAATGATAAATCGTCACTGTATCAATTATTATGATACACCAATGCAATGCATTTCGTTTTTAGGAAGGGTTTTATTTGCCATTAAATATAGTTATATTATTAGTTTTTTCCTTAGATTAAATTTTTGGTAAAATCAAAAAACAATCTCGGCGAGTACTACTTTTGGTAGCTTGATTAACTTCAATAAACGATAAATTAGTCTGTATACTTTCCGTATCTACAGTTTGACACTATCTCACCACTAGAAGACATGGCAGGAAATAAAAACCGAGCAAGTATTGTTTGGGGTATCTGAATACCGTTGTGGGGGAAAAGGGACCCCTTTGTCGTCCCCTATCGAAACTCTTGTACGGTCTACAGATACATAATTGTTTCGATTCTCAGGGTGTTGGGAAGAAATCGATAGTTTGCCTACTAGTATTTTATCCTTGATTAGAGAGATTTTATGAAGTAGTTAATCTTCTTAATTTTAACACAACAACATTTTGACACTTAACAAGGACAGAAAAAAAAACGATAAAAGAAAAAGAGTTTGTATAGCTAAAACATATTTGAATAGGCTTCTTCTGGGCAAGCTCATTCCACCGTAGATCTCATCCCTGCCTCTGAGCTGGATTGAGGTCAAGAGTGAGACCATTGTCAATAGAAAAAAAAAACATAACATCAGACCTGTAGTCCCGAAGGGCTGGGCAGAGGTGTACCAATTACCTACACCACATTTCACCAATAGGGGACGAAAAACAAAAACAAGTCAAAAACAAAAAACAAACATATTCATACATAATATTGTATGAACACAAGAAAATAAACAGAGAAGCTTTTGCAGAGCTTTTCAAATTAGTACCAAAAATAATTTGTTACACATTTACTGCTTGAATTTCTAAATATCTCCTATGTTTATTTATTTCCAGAAAACTCGTAATTTATCCTTTAATAATGTTAGGTACGGAAACAGCTGCCACATAGGGCGTGGCAGTATGAATCCTAATACATAGGGGCTCCGTCTCATCGCAGACTTGACATTTGATTAATTATAGCTTTTTACGTCGCCACATTGGGCCAAATATATTATTTTGTTCGTTATTAGGTTCCAATCTTCTTAAGCTTAACGCCATTTATCGAGTACAATCTTGATTTAGGAGACGTTTGTGGCTAAGCAATAACAGCCGCACGGGTCGATCAGGTTAAGCTTCACTTGCCGCGGTTGGTCGTGGATGGGTGACTAGCTTTACATACCAAGACTCTTCCGTACCTCGGAAAGCACGTTAAGCCGTGGATCCTGGCTGTCATAAGTAGACTTTGACAGCCGTTACGGGTCGTCAGAAGCCCGAAAGTCCGACAACCAGTCTTCCCAAGGGGTTTCGTTACCCAGTCACTGGGTTGTGCAGGTCAGATAGGCAGTCGCTCAATGTAATATACTGGTACTCAGCTGCATCCGGTGAGACTGGTAGCCGACCCGAATATAGGAAAAGGCTAGGCAGATGATGATGATGAGTCTTAATTTCAGTTTGTATTCTCCCATTTATTTCCAGAAAATAAATCTGATCGGCCTTTATAACATTTTAAGGCTATTTATATCATTTATATTCTAACAACCGCCTTTCTTTGTGCAAAAAATCACACAAATCCTTCACTCATCAAGGATCAATATCTGTATATCAACGATTAAATATCTACCGTATACTCTGTCCATTAGGTAAACAGTTTTTTGACAGATGGAACTAGTGATTGCAGCAACACACCTCAGACCAATAAAAAAGTACACACATACATTGATTGATACACGTACGGTAATAGAATGTCTGTAAGAAGCCATAAATAAGATAAATAATAATTCAATAATAATAAGAAAAGGCAGTTTATAAATTTATTTTATTATGCATTTTAAAGTTAACTTTAACGTAATTTGGAATAGTTACGTTCTAAGACAGCTGTCAAAAAACGGTTAACCTAATGGACAGGGCATAAGCTGTAGATTCCATAATGTTCCATAATATTTCGATATATGCGTACTTACATAATTCGTTGTACAAATTGTTGTCCAGTCTCGGATTAAGGACCGCTCACGTTCATCTAATATGAACACGGAGCGTTAGCTTCGCCCTAATTCCGCGTAACACCGAACGCTGGCCAGTTAATTGATTGGCAAGACTTATTCGAATTTTGAACTCAATTTAAAAAAACGCGCGATTCGAAACTAACGTTGCGTGGCTCGTGTTCGATTTATGAAAGAACCAATAGTGCTTGTGGTTGTATTGTGTGTGACGTATTATGGCTCTGTTAAATGGCATAGAAGAAATTGGTGTTGAATTTAACGAGTTTCGGTCGGGTTCCTTTAATAATACTTATATATTTATGAAGTTGTCATGTTTATTAAAAAACTTTTTTGCAAAAAAAAACAACCGACTTCCAAAAACGACAGTGAAAAATAACTTTAATTTCGGAAGTCGGTGGCAAACAACGAAAATGCGAACCCAACGACACCGTTGTTGTCGTTTTTGGAAGTCGGTTGTTTTTTTTTGCAAAAAAGTTTTTATTTTTCACTTTTAAGTTGTAATTTTTACCAGTAATTTTGGTTTAAAAACCAAACTACTGAACCGTTTTTGATGAAATTTCTATGGGACCATTTGGGAAGTATACTAGTATTTCCAACAAAAAAATAATTTTTCAAATCGGTTGGCAAGCGACGGAGTTGTGCGCGAACAAACATTAAAAAAAAAAATACAAATATCCGAATTGAGAACCTCCTCCTTTTTTAGAAATCGGTTAAAAATAACCATAACCAATTTGAAATCCTACCCACTAAACGCCAACCGGTGGGGTAATTGTGTAACACACTAACAGTAGGAATGGCTTCCATTTTGACAGTTCAACAACATTCATTGCGTTATTTACGATGTTGAGCAGATAATTTTTTCAAACATATGAAGCAATGGATTAGCAATATCCTTCAAAATTATTCAGATTCTGATTGATAGTGTGTTATGCAATTAGAGTGCAGGTGTTCTTAAGTCAAACCCCATCAAACCGCTTCCTATTTTCGAAAAGTTTCCTAAGAATGGCTCCAAAAATGTTCGACAAACTACCTGAATCGATAAAAGCTTCAAAAGACTTAACACAGGTTACAGAAAAATTTGAGGTTCCAGAGATACTCAAACTCAAACCATTTATTTCAATTAAACCATTTACAGGCACTTTTGAATTGTCAAAATTAAATAGTCGGTCAGTTAGTCAGAAAGTTGAAGCTAGTTGCCCATTCCAAAGCGTAGATCTCTATGGAGAAGAACGGGCAAGAAACTCCACGGACACTCTTTTAAATCAAGACATTTTTACAAAATCCTGGTTACATTATTCTTATTGCTTCTATATGTGAGGAGAACAATGTAAAGAAACAAATTAAAATATAAAATTAAAAATAAGCCCTGGCAGTTAAGAGATGACCAGTCTCAACCAATGGCGCCCGTTCACGAACATGACGCGTGGATCAGCACCACCCAGCTCAACCATTTCGTAGGGAACCGAATGATCCAACACACGCGCCACCACCAGTGAGACATTTATGGGAGCATGACATATTCTCAACTGCCATGCTCTTTCAAGTCAACATCAAAATATCATAAAAAACGGATCCATGGTTCTTACATTTACATTTACGATAGGTTAGAGTACTTGTATTTCAGGAGCCAGTGACTTTTTCCATTTAGGTTAATTAATCATATTTTATGCAGCAAAAGGTGATAAAAATATTAAATTACTTAACATTAAGTTTAGTACTAAACATTTAATCTAAGCACTAAAAATGAAAGGACCCAAATGAAATCAATTAAAAATAGATTCAGAATCCGATTCTGAACAAACTCTTTCAGGTCTTGCGTTTATTCTGTTACACCTTGTATAATGATATCGAACATCACTTACAGCCGATCGATTCTGTAAAAACCTCACCGTGAAAAGTTAGGTGAAGTGAGCTTAGAGTGAGCTGTCAATAGTGTCAATCCCTAGCATTAGTTAGAATGACAGCTCACTCCACGCTCACTTCACCTGAGTTTTCACGGTGAGATGGTTACAGAATCGCACTGCAGGTAAGTTCTTGATCACACATAATCATCCATTTCTGTATAATTGAAACTGTGAAAGCTATAACCGAGTCGCGGTAAGTAAGTATACTAACGACTGAGAGAATATTACGGCACCGTTTGGAGATTACGCCGTCAAAATCAAACAAGTTGCCTGCAGTCTTCACAGAATAATCAATAGAGTGAAACACGAGTCTATTTGATCACAAATATCTACCACCCTTCCTAAAAGCTGAAGTCCTCTTATTCATAAACGTTACTTAAAATTATGTAGTGACTAGCTGCGCCCCGCGGTTTCACCCGCATAAGTTTCGATCCCGTGGGAATATCGGGATAAAAAGTACCTATATGTTAATCCTGGTTATAAACCACCTGTGTGCCAAATTTAATCTAAATCCGTTAAGAAATTTTTGCGTGTAAGAGTAACAAACATCCATCCATCCATCCATACAAACTTTCACGTTTATAATATTATTAGGATTAGCGATTGTTTAACCATACATTTTCGTCGTTATAACGTCATTTAACTTTAATCCTAGCTTCTAAATAAACCCCGTAATGCATTGGATGGGTGTATCATACATGCTACTGTGACGTCAGTGACGAACTTTATATAATATTTATAATTAACTAGCTTTTGTCCGCGAATTCGTCCGCGTGAACTTTCTTTTTCCCCGACACGCAAAACGAACCGAAAAACGCGGGCAGGCGATGCGACGCGACAGGGTGTCGCGTCGCATCGCCTGCCCGCGTTTTTACTCGGATGCTTAGGGTCCTAGCATGATACCTATATAGCCTCTAGAATTAGGCTATCAAATGCAAAAATATTTTTTCAAACCTGGACTGGCCGTTCCGGAGATTACACCCTACATACAACCAAACAAAGGACAATGCCCATGGACGTATGGAATTCTATACCATAGTTGCACCAAAGTCAAACTTTATTTTTAATAGACTACACTTATTATATTAACTCCTACAAAAGTTTTTTTTGTAAATAAATTCCGAGTATCGGAGATTTTCAATTTTCAATGGAAATAACCTAAAAACTACCTAGGTACTTTATTTGATTTGACATGTTATACTTGAACGGCCATTATTGCTCTAAAAAAATGATAATAGTTTAAATAAAAATTCTATTCTATTATATTCTAGTCTGTTTTATTTCAATGTAAACATATACATTATATTTTTAAATATAAGAATATAAAAACATTTAAAAATATAAAAAATAGTAGCCCACCGGTATCGGGAACAGGGTCCAAGCTACCGGTGGTCAGGGCTCCAGAGAGAGGAACCTCCTGATAATGCGAGCCGTGTCCAGAAGTACCGCTTTCTGAATCAAGCCCTTGATCCAGCTGCCCAACGAGAGCCTCCTCAGGTGTTGGTCGAGGCTTTTGCTATTAAGCCATTGGCTGTCCTATCGGCACAATGGGCAGTCGCGACTATCGGCACAATGATATTCTAGTTATTTTTAATTAATGTAGAATCGGCAAAGTATAATTTTTATACATGTTTTTTTTAAAGACTTGATCATGACAGTTTCAAAATTCAAGGTTACATTAATCATATAATTTAATTTGAAATGGAACGTCATGTAAGGGGAATAAAACAATATCAACACTTTATTACTTTAAATTAAATTCCCTGTTCAAAAATCAAATCCCCGACGCGTAATGTCGTAAAAAATAATTACTATAATATTTTCATCTTGGTGCATGAGACTTTTTGGTACGACTTTTGGTCATTTTCCGTTTATTTCTTTATAATATTATTAGTATAGATTTGTTTAAACATTGTTCTCAGTGACTTTGTGTCTTTTTGAGGATAAATATCTTTAAACCTAGTTATATTATTTTTTAACCAATTTTTTATTAAGGTGGGCCACGTCATTTTTAGTTGCTTAGTTTGTAAAAGTTTACTAACATAGTTTTTAAGTCATTGTTTGTTACTAATACTATATGGATTATGAGTACACCGAAATAAAAAATATAAATTATATATTGGAACTATACCCTACATACGAACCTACTCGAATCGATTACCTTATACTTAGTGACTTTTAACGGTAAAACCCGCGAACGCTAGAGGATAATAAATAAAAGAGTGTTAAAGAATAATAGATAAAAAAACAAGATGCTACAAATAACACTGACGTTTGTATTTATTTCTCTATTGTTATATCAACGCAATTTCGACATATAAGGCGTTTATCGATCTGGCAAGTGCCCTTGTAGAGATATTTTATCTTCTTTGATCGTGTTTAAGATTTATTCGTCGATTGAACAACACGAGTCATGTTTCTATGTAGCTGTTATTGCCTTAGAGTGCCGGTTTGCACATTAACACACCATAATACGAGAGCTTGAGCTATTCCAGGCTATTCTCAACTACTTTAGCAGCTTTTACAATGTAAGCGCATCTTGATGCCTGTGTTGTGTAGACTCATAATTTTAGCGTCCTATTTTGTGCTCGTAACAACTTGACAAGTTTATAAATCTTCGCTGGTTGTAGTGATTGAATGACGTACCTACTCGTATTCATAAATAACTATTTACACTAGTTACTAAATTAAATGACTAAAGGCTGATTTTTCAATCATCTAATAAGTATTCGAGAAATAATTTTGAAAATTTGACAGTTAGTTCATACAAAAACTGTCGAACATCAATTTACTTCCTCGAATAAAAGTTTTCTGGCGATGGAAAAATCAGCCCTAACTATACAAATAAATACAAAAATAAATTCGTTTTTTGAAAAAGAGATGTTTTTTTAATAGGTTGAAATAATGATTTATTTGCGAAAAACTACCAGTACGAGGTTTGGAACGTGACTTGAGATCTATTTTCTCAGATGTTTTCTTTTTATTTGTATACCTACTGCATTTGCATGCATGCATGAATAAGGTATCATTTAAAGCGGCGAGCCTCCTTGCCGGATTGCCGCCATGGGATCTGGAGGTAAAAGTCCTCGCCCACATTATATGGGAGAGGCGAGGAGGCAAAACGCCGGGGCGTAACTCCGCTGCCGCGAGAAATCACGGTACAGCGGGCAGAGCTCCGGCGGGATCTCATGGCGACATGGAGAGTGCGATTGTCGCAACCCAGTGCTGGGCACGCCACAATTGCGGCGATAAATATCCTCTTTGAGGAGTGGCTGGAGAGGCGCCACGGCGCCCTCACCTTCCGCCTGACGCAGGTCCTCACCGGACACGGTTATTTCGGGAGGTTCCTGTTCAGGATAAGGCGGGAGGAAACGCCAGGGTGTCGCCAACGTGTGGATCGCCTGTAGGACATGGTGGAGCATACGGTGGTCTACCCGGCTTGGGCGGAGCATCGCCGCGTCCTCGTGGCGGCGATTGGCGACGACGACCTTTCGCGTCCGGCCCTGGTCCAGGCCATGGTACGAAGCGAGAGTGCATGGGAAGCCGTTACCTCCTTCTGCGAAGCAGTAATTCTCGCAAAGGAGGAGGCGGAGCGCGTGAGGGAGAGGCAATCTCTGCGCCCTCACGCGCCGGAGACGCCCTGGACGTCGGGAGTTAGCAATTGACTCCCGGCCACCGTAGGCGCGGGCTTGCGGGCGGCGAGCAATGGGCAGCTTGCTGCCCGGTAAGCACCACGCCCGGGTCGACGACGCGTTGTGTTCCACACGTGCCTCAAAGAGATGTCAGCACTAACTGACGGGGTCCGCTAGGGCCGATGCATGCCAGGGCCGCGGGTTGTTCGAAAGAAATACCGTGGCCCCACAGGCAACTGAAGGAACATGGGTGGGTTTTAGTCAGTAAAAGTCTGACACACTCTCGCCCAGAGCGGGAGACGTCATTTGATGATTTCCCACAAAAAAAAAAAAGATAATTATCATGTAAACAGTTACTCAATTGTGCTACCTTGTAGATATAGTCCCATTCACATTTTTTTTACCTCTGATTTTGAATCTTCTGATCTCTATCGTCGTTGTAATAATGTTGCTGCTGCTGCTGTTGGGTCGCTGCCATTGACAAGTCTGTCAAAATCACAATGATCTTTATGGTAGTTACTATAAGGTTGCTATTGAATTGCTGCTGTCAGAGGTAAAATAGCCGTGAAAGGACTGTAGTGCTGGTAGCGGGACCATCCGAAAGGGTTTACCGCTGCCCTGGAACATAAAGGGCTAAGGAAGGAACACGGGTGGGTTTTAGTCAGTAAAAGTCTGACACTCCCTTCTGCTCCACCCAGAGCGGGAGGAGCCATTTGATGATTTCCCATCCTCAAAAAAAAAAAAAAAAGGACTGTAGTGCTATTCTGTAAACATCTCACCGTGAAAACTTAGGTGAAGTGAGCTGTCAATAGTATCAATCAATCGCTAGCGTCAGATGGAATGACAGCTCAATTCACCTAAGTTTTCACGGTGATATTTTTACAGAATAGACCGGCTGTAAGCTATACACCGTTTGCGTCAAAACTATTCACGAACAAAGGAAAATGCTGACAATATTTTCAGACTTGACAAAAAATATTTCTTTTTAATTCAAAACCTGAAATAAGGTCCGTTAACCGTCCTGAATCAATATCTATCGTGATTTTCAACATGTTCCAATAATGAAAATCCACACATAGTTACTTGTTTGGGTTCCTACGGAGAGATATTAGGGAAAGGGCAATGATCGCTGTTGCCATGCCAAAACGCGTCAACTATAGTAATAAGGTGAAAACTCTAGGGAATCAGATATCTTAGTTATAGTTTTGTCTGTAGCATAAGTTGCAGGTCTATTAATTTAGTCTAAACTTAATATATTATAATAAAGAGTAATGTGTATAAAAGGTATAAGGAAATCTTTGGAAGTACTGATCCTATTACAAAAATAATTGCACTGATGGAAAGCTACACTTTTGCTTAGTGTAATAGGATATTTTCATAATATTACTAGCTGTGCCCCACGGTTTCACCCGCATAAGTTTCGATCCCGTGGGAATATCTGTATAAAAAGTATCCTTTACGTTAATCCTGGTTATAAACCATCTGTGTGCCAAATTTCATCTAAATCCGTTTAGTCGTTTTTGCATGAAAGAGTAACAAACTGCATACATCCATACGAACTTTCACGTTTAAGTATAATATTACTAGGTAGTTTATTCTTTATGTTTTTTTGGTTCTAGGACATACCGGTTTCCTCACTGTATTCCTTCACCGTTTTGAGAGCAGTGGTGATGAAATAATTTAGGCAAAGTAAAGCTCCTGTCTGAATGACGCACAACACTTACAACTCGTAAGTCACGATCGTTACCGTACTACTTGGCTACCACTGGGCGTGGACATAATCATGAAGGATAACTTCCCTAAGACTGTGTTTTTTCACTCTGCTATTTATCTCTCAAAGTTTACAATGAGGGTAAAAATTATTTTATCTCCTCAATTTTCAGTTGGGTAAGTTTTAAAGGCTATGTGGAGTGTATCTTTGGAGTTTGGAGAATAATCTTTGGAGTTCCGTTGAGTTAGATGCCTGATTCAAAAGGCAGTACTCCTCGATACGGCTCGCATTGTGAGGAGGTTTCTGTCTCTGGAGCCCTAACCACCGGTAGCTGACTCTTTATTTATGTACAACACTGAAACCTATAAGTAAATATCTCGATGTATTTTCCAATAATTAGATCTTATTTTATCATGTTTAAAATACACAAATAAACATTATTTAATTCTTCGTTCAGTAACGATAACATTAAAAAGAATACTTAGACATTTACTAAAACTCTGAAACTCTCTAGAGAAAACCACTGATACTTTTCTTTTTCGTAGGAAACCGAGTGAATGAAATAGGAAATTCGCCAACATTTACGTATGTGTATTGGAGTTTGTTCCAAGAGCCTGCTAAAAGGATTACTAGGACCTTTCACTAGGAGACTTGAGGTTAGTGAGCTTCTGGGAAGGGAATACAATATTATGTAGGTCATTGCCCTCGAACCCAGATAAATAAAAAAGTAATAATATTAGTACGTATTAATTATCTTGGATTGCGGCGATTTGAAGCTTATTAAACATGTTTGGAAGATATAACATGACGTGAAACAAATTTTCAATGTTGCTTAAGTAGTATCCATCCACAAGGTACTGTACATAGGGATACTACTTTTAGGCCCCCTGTTCATCTATACCTATCTGTACTAATTATAAAGTGGAAGAGTTTGTTTGTTTGACCGCGCTTATCTGGAACTACCGGTCGGATTTGAAAAATCTTTTTGCATTTGATACCCCAAAGGAAGAACTTGCACTCCGGGAGTGCCGGCAGAAGTGAAAACTTGAATATTAACGTTGTGCATTTTTGATATTTTGGAATGCGGTCTACTCTCCCTACGTCTTACGAATTTTCGATCAGGTCACGTGTCCTGACGCGAGTTTAAACTCTGAGCCGGTAACGGAAAAACCTTAAAAATATGTAAATTGTAGGGACTTGCAGATTGTAAATTATAACTGTACGAAAATTAGAGGAATTGCTAATGATCTGCTGGGAATTCAGGAAATAATTAGCTTTTAGAGGTATTGCTTAAAGTGGCCTTTTTAGGCCCCCTGTACACTTGTACTCAAATGTTATAATTATGTCGTGTCTCTATCCATTTTGCTGTGTGTACATAAATAATAAAATAAATAAACTAGGTACTGACACATATAAATCCACTACCTACCTAGTCTAGAGGTGTTCTATAGCACCGGTGCGTCCTACAGGTGATATTAACGGAGTATCCCTATGTGCTTGGGCGGGCCATCGTGTGGTTTTAGACGGTAGAAGACCGACGTAGCAACAAGCGCAGCGGTTGGGACTAGAGGTCACTTTCCCGGACAAAGACTGACTGTATCCTAGGTGATTTTCACATGAGAAAACAAGGTGTTCTGTAACCAGAAAATAACTAGAAGTAGTGTAGGTCAAAATACTACAATTATATACATAATATCGATACGCCGTAGTACCTACGCCTCCGGCTTTAATAACATTTAGGAGTCGATATTTACAAGATAGGTACGTATACGGGGTTAAATTACATTAGCTAGCAAAACTAATATGATGGATATCAATATCTAAACATGATAGAAAAAAGGATTCGAGGACTTTTTTTCTGGGTCAAAGACTAGGCGTTGCACTGTAAGCGTGTCTGTGGAGTTTCGCGAGTTAATTTAATTTGACCTTGTATAGTATCTTTTTAAGGGGTAGGAAAAACGTCTGTGAGGAAGGTCCTTTGTACACGGCACGGTTTCTTTACGGTACGGCGTGTAAACCGCGCCGTAGAAAAAACGTGTCCGTCAATAAGCTTTCACAGTGGTCCATACAACCGGCTCTATACACGTCGTATAAACCGCGCCGTAGTAATACTGTTTCTGTTAACAAGCTTCCATAGTGATCCATACAACACTGACAACCGTGCCTAGACACGGCGAATTACCCATAGTTTTTCACGGCAAGAAAAACGTGTGTACAAAGGGTCACAAGGCGCTCATTGAGAGTTTCCTAGTTAAACATACAAGTTTCACTGTTAGAAGTCAGTAACATAATTATTCTACCTAAATTCACGTGACCACAGGCGTTATTTGTGTCACGATAAAACGCAGGACAACAAACCTACTGGCAGTCAACACGATTGTTATAAATAGTAGCAATACAATATTTATTCTACGCCCGTTTGCCTATTCTTATGCTAATCGCTAGTTTGTGCATTACTAGCAATGTAAAGAATACTAATACTGCAATTAATTTGCATATACCACACCGCGAGTTTCGCTTGCTATCTGTTGGAGCGCCATTTCTGTATGGAAGGAGGATTTTCGATGTCGATTTATGAAATTGTCTTTCGACTTCTGGGCCCTATACCACAAAAAATCAACGGGTTGCACTCCGGGAGTGCCGGCAGAAGTGAAAACTTGAATATTAACGTTGTGCATTTTTGATATTTTGGAATGTGGTCTACTCTCCCTCCTTACGAATTTTCGATCAGGTCACGTGTCCTGACGCGAGCTCCGTCTTACGAATTTTCGATCAGGTCACGTGTCCTGACGCGAGCTCCGTCTTACGAATTTTCGATCAGGTCACGTGTCCTGACGCGAGCTCCGTCTTACGAATTTTCGATCAGGCCACGTGTCCTGACGCGAGTTTAACATTTTTTACCCATCACAACAAAAGTGCACAACGCCGCTAAAGAAGTTTTTACTTCAATTTTCAATTTATAAATTTGTAAATCCTACAAGTTTCTGTATGTACCACAAAACTCTAAGCCGGTAACGGAAAAACCTTAAAAATATGTAAATTGTAGGGACTTGCAGATTGTAAATATTGTAACTGTACTTGTAATTTCTGTGCTACGCAATTTTGTCTTCAATTTAACAATTTTGTATGGAACAGCTAAATTGTAGGCTTATAATTTATAATCACTACGAACAGGGCTCTATGCTTTATGCAATAAATACATATTTTTGGATATTATAAACTAAAGCTTTTAAGTTCAATACAAAAATATGAAAAATTACTGATATTCTATGATATTGTGGCATTTCATAAAATCAACTTACATACTCGCAACCGGCGTGCGTGTGTGACCAGCATCCTAATTGACGGCACGTTTGGCGCAGTGGTTAAGCGATTGACTGCTGCGCTGCGTGTCGCGGGTTCGATTCCCGCACGAAACAAATATTCGTATGGCCTACAAGTAGTTGTTCCGGGTCTGGCTGTTTGTGTGTGAGTTTAAAATGTTTGTAAACGCACCCACGATACAGGAGAAATTCCTAGTGTGCGGCAACGTTTATTATATGAAAAAAAAAAAAAAATGCGTAACACTTTCAATCACAATCTGAATAATTTTTTAACGATATTGCTAATCCATTGCTGCATATGTTAGAAAAGTCTGTCTGCTCAACAACGTATGTATAACGCAATGAATGTTGTTGAACTGCCAAAATGAAAACCATTGATGCTTGCCGTTCGTAGTTTTTTTTTTCAATAAACGTCTTTGTTTGTTTTTTTTTTTTCAATAAACGTCTTTGTTTGATTTTTGTTATAAACCCTTTAAAAATAGTGCAATGGTGCCTATGTTAATATTAACGTTTCTCTCATGATAGTTGGCGTCTTTCATCTTCAGATCAGACGCAAAATATGAATTTTCAGAGTAACTGTCGTTTTCTGATTAAGATAAGTCACCAAACAGGATGGTATATCTATACTTATAATAAATCTGTAGAAGTGAAAATTCTGTACATTGAAAATATCAAAAAAATAATTTACAGGGGGTGTTACTAGACCGACACCGAACCCAAAAATGTGATTAAAAAAATTTTTGTCTGTCTGTCTGTCTGTCGGTCTGTCTGTCTGTCTGTCTGTCTGTCTGTCTGTCTGTTTGTTCAGGCATCACGCAAAAACTACCGGTTCGATTACGATGAAACTTGGTATAATTATTCTTTAATATCCTGGGCACCACACTGGGTACTTTTTATCCCGGAAAAGTATATACAATAAAAAACAAACTTAATTTTGCGGTTCGATCCCTATACCCGATTACCACTGTCTGTACTGTACCAACCGCAAATACTAAGTTTGTCGTAGGTTGGGTCACCCGCAGTGGAGTTCATTTTTATTCCTTTTAGTTTTTAGAGTTATTTAGGTTTATTTTTATATGAGTCGTAGGTATAGATTTTAATTTTAAAGTATAGGTAGTATATTTGATAGTGTACGTAGTGACCGTAGGTTATTTTATAATACTGTTAGGTAGGATTAGTCATTCGTATAGATATTAATTTTTAGGGATTTTGCTTATTTATTGAGTTTAGATTAGTTATCATCAGAAATAGGTTTATCTAAGTAGGTATTTAATTTTCTGTTATTGAGTTTTTTTTTTAATTAGGTAGGTACTTAAGTAAAGATATCATATAGGTACCCTCTTAATCACCACTAATGAGACACAATTGGTTTTCTACTGTAATTAGCCACAAAGGGCCCGCGAGATAGATGGCATTCTGGGGAAGCACATACATTTTATCCTGTTAGCACGTTCCCGTGGGATAACTTCCGACATCCACGCGGGCGAAGCCGCGGGCAGAAGCTAGTAATTTAAATATAAGCCTGGTTTTTCGAGTAAAGCCGCAAATATAATTACAGTTCTATACGCAAAGTCTAAACAAGGTCAAAACCCACTAATCTCAGGGCACTGACTTACAATCATTTTATGATATTTATTAATAATATACCCATAGTTATTATAATGAGTCACATAATGCTAACGATATCTGTGGTTCGTATCGTAGACGACCTTGTAACGAAATGGTTTTGTAAGGGCAAACAAAGTTCTGAATTGGAAAGTCTGTCAGTCGTCTGTTCATTGCTCCAAAAGTACAATATATACTAACGAGTAGCTACGTTAAGTATAGCCTTTTAGTTTTGGCCAAGAAAAATAAATACATAGGTAAAGTAGGTAGATATACAGTTTTTTTTTTGTAAAACAATTCTCTGTTTCTCGTCCACAAACTGTTAAAAAAAACTATATTTTTCCTATTCAATGATATAAATTTATGATCATCATATAATTATCATTTAGTATATTAATCCGTTGTTGGTAAATATATCTCTTTTTTTTGTAAACAGTAGTCAAGGGTATCTTAAAAATATGGGATCACACGCTTATGGGCACAGAATATTCTCTTCACCACAAGCGCGCGCCTCAAAGAGATGTCAGCACGAGTGACGGGGCCCGATAGGGCCGAAGCCTGCCAGGGTAGCGGGGTCGTCCGAAAGGGTTACCGCTGCCCTGGAACATAAAGGGCTAAGGAATGAACACGGGTGGGTTTTAGTCAGTAAGAGTCTGACACTCCCTTCCGCTCCACCCAGAGCGGGAGGGGTCATTTGATGATTTCCCATCTTCAAAAAAAAGAAAAAAAAGGGTTTAAGCGGAAAACCGGCGCTTAGCATCCCGTTAAGGGACTTCAGCATAATGGTGACGCTTAATAAACCTTTGCTTCCGGCATTATAGGTACTGGTAGTTTTGTGTAGGTATGTAGTACGTAATACTAAAAATACAACAACAATAATCCTTATTATATTATATTCTCACCTCAGTGAGGAAAATCAAAAAAATCATAACATACATAATTATAATATCACGCCCGTTTTCCCGAAGGGTTGGTCAGACGTGTACCTAGGAGGCGAGCCTACACAAATCCAGACTCCTGGCGGGGCTGCTACTGAGAAATTATAGATTCTAGATTATCAAAGGTAGAGTTTGTTGTAAGGGTGATCCTTCCAACAAACTTTACCTTTGATAATCTAGAATCTATAATTGTCTTGGAATTTAGAGTCAAGAAAAATTGCAATTAAATATTTTCGAGAGTCTTCTTAGGGTTCCGTAGTTCACGTCTCGTCTTATAGTTTCGTCATGTCCGTCCGCCCTCGGTTTACCTTCCAAACGGTTAGTGCTTGAAAGATGAAACTTTGCGTGGATATGTATTTACCACGTCGACAAAGTGCTAAAAAAAAATCACGAAAAATTTTTTTTTTGGTGTACCTCCCCTACACGTAAAGTGGGGATGAGTTTTTTTTCTCGCGTCTACCCCATATTGTGGGATATCATTAGATAGGTCTTTTAAAAACATTGAGAGGTTGCTTAGACGGTTTTTTGATTTAGGTATCCGTTTGTGAGATATTCAACATTAAAGCGCATTTTTTTGTTAAAATAGGAAGTTTGGCTGGCTTGAAAAATCTGAAAAAAATCATAATGGTAGTCCATGAGATGAATTTTGAAGGAAAACTTTAACGGCTTAGATAACTTTGTTAGTTCATAAGAGAGTTTTTTTACATACTACTGAGGAGAATGGACGAAGAAAACGTGTTGCACCGACTCCTAGGGCAGGGAGATGATGATGATGACCCATCGAGTGGTTGAGTAATGTTAGGAAACTGAGTAACAACTGACGAAAAATAGTATTAAAAATTGTCAAGTGTTTCTGTATTGTCGAATAAAAACAAAGTTTCCAGAGCAGACTCGAATTACATTTTGTTCATAGTTGAGTATATTTTTCCGATTGAAATGTTCGTCGACAAGGTAAAGATGTTTTTGTTGTTGTTGCTGTAACTGATATTTAATCTTTATGAGACTTTTCCAATAAACTTTTGTTTGTTTTATTAGTTAGTTAGTGTTGCCAAGTATGAAATAATGAATGTTGCTAGACTCAAAGTAAAAAATGTGTAGCTTATGAAATTTTGCATAGAACAAAACATCCCGATGTTACTTAATTTTATTTATTTATTTCTGCCAGTCAACAGCGATGCGGATGAATTTTTCGACGCTATGTTTTTGTTCGTGAATAGTTTTTAAGTTAGGATATAAGGCCGCCCATTGTATATTTTGTAGTGTTTCATAAATTTTTTATGCTATGTATTTTGTGGTGTACAATAAAGTATACATATAAATAAATAATTTTGTTATTTTTATTAATTAATTAGGTATTAATTGTTATTTACTTACATATTATTTTAATTCTCCAATTTATTTATTTAAGGGCTGAATTTTCAATAGTCAGATAACTTTTATCTAAAAAATAAAATTGCCAGTTTGACATTAATGTTCTATACAAAAGCTGTCAAACGGCAATCATTATTTACTCGTTAGTTAAGAGATATCTGACTATTGAAAAATCAGTGATCCATCTTTATATTAGTGTACTTACAACATTACCTTTGAGTCTTCGCCCGGGGCTAAACGATTACATCGTTAGACCATATACTATCCTTTTTCACCAATTAAAAGAAGGAAAAACCTGATAGCAGAAGACTTACTAACACATATCAAACCATTTCAAATACATATTATAATGACGGAACCAACACCAATACGAATATTGGCCAAAAGACAATGTTCCACCAACAAGCCAACAAGCAAATGTTTGCCATGTCATTCCCACACACCCACAGTATGCGCAACTTGTTACTGGTTAAAGATACTCGTCGCGCGGCGGCAAAGTGATCGGGAGTTGGGACCAACTTCCCCTCGGGTATTGGTATTATATGACTCTTATAAAACCGAAGCTCCTGACACTTGTGACGATATCAATAGGTGAATAACGAGGTCGTTTACAAGCTGTCTGATTTTGCAATTGAATGACGACATTATGTATGTACCTATAAAGAAAGCTTTGTATAAAAAAAACTTGAGAGGTCAAGGGACACCCGGATGGAACGAAGTATAACTGGCTTGCTTTCTATAAGAGAGAGAGAGAGAGAGAGACAGACAGAGAAACACGCGCACGCCGCACGGCTTACAACAACTATAGCAAAAAGTGACGTTCCTTTCGCAACGCGCGATAAGGAACTTCGTTCCAAAAATTGAAACAGCCATAAATTGTACTAGCGTAGCTAGGTTGTCTTAGCTAAAATTGCGCACTTTTGCATGTTAAAGTCGTTTTAAAGTATTTTATTCACATTGACACAGGATCGTGGAGACTGGGATATGAAAACAGGGGCCCATGCTCGGCAGCGGGTGAAGTCAGTCTGTGAATGATGATGATGATATGGCATTGACGCAATAGGTAGGGTACAAACAAATAGGTTGTTATCATTGGGCCCTTAGGCTGCTTTTCCACTAGAGATGTGCTGTGCAGCTATGCTGCGAGGATGTAACAGCTAAGCTGTGAAACTATGTGACCGTTCCCACTGATACGAAGCTATGTAGCGGTGCGAGTAAGATGTGCTATGAAGATGCGCCGCCGCAAAGTAGCTGCGCGAGGAAGATGCGCAGCTCGAGCTATGCGATGTATCGATAGTAGGGAAGCGAAAAGGGCGGCACACAGCTACACCACTCGCGACCATCCATAGCACACATCCATAGCACACATCCATAGCACGTATCCATAGCACACATCCATAGCACGCATCCATAGCACGCATCCTTCTATATAAAAAAACATATCTTAGTTAAATCCGTTTCCACCAGTGCTAAGCTATATGCACCAATGAATATGATTGGTGGATATCAAACGCATCCATAGCAACGTAGCATAGCACATCTCTGGTGGGAAAGCACCCTTATTCATCAGCTAGATATGAACGTGGAAAACCAGAAGAGTTAGTAAGTGCTTGATTTCACTTAGTGAAGGTCGCCAGTGTTGTATGGATGACTATGGAAGCTTGTTGACATACACTTTTTTCTACGGCGCGGTTTATACGCTGTACCGTAAAGAAACCGTGCCGTGTACAAAGAGTCTAAGACTTTGTGTAGAGGCGTGCAATGTTTGTTTTGGATCTACTCTACCTTATTGTGACTGTTGAGCTATATCCATATATTATCCTCTTATTGTAACTGTTGAGCTATATCCATATAAATTATCCTCTTATTTTTCATAGCTACTTAGGTATATTTTCACACCTTTTTTATGTTGGTAGGTAACTTCGTTAAATAAAATAAATAAGACTTATATTATTATCCATAATTGTTTGCAACAAAGGCCTTAAAACTATATGTTAGTTAATACTAAAATCCATAATATTAATAATAAATCATTCATAACATTCAAAATTTAAATGATAAATCATAATTATAATCACTCTTCTCAAAAATTACAACAAAAAAAAAGACAGTACTATAGTCATCTCGTCACATGAACCTGCCTCTCACCTGAATCTCCCTAGTACTGCAGACTGGCCTCTAAGAGATCATCCTTGTAATTTAATGAACAGTGATTTTATCGCTTTACTACATACCTACTGTACTTATTTTATTTTCTTTCATCTTTCCCTTTATGGCCTAATACAGAACCATTTGTCACTAACAGCTAAGAGCTGGGGTAGGTATATCGATTAGTATTTCAAACAAACCTCGTGTATTTGCAGACAAGTTAGTTCTGAAGTGGAATATCTCTTACCACCTTATGAATTGAAGTGACAGGATTGTAGTTGATTCTGTGACGATTTGTTACAAAATGCTGGGCAGAATGATTGGATTCTACTTTATTGCAAGTGAGGTATATTCCCGTATTGATTTTTCATTCTTACTTAAATTTCCACGGCTTTTTTATTGTGGTTGTAAAAGTAGTTTAGCCATTCATACTTCTTTATTATACAATGATTTCATTGCTTTATTTCACACTTTACTTGTTATATTTTCCTTCATGTCCCCCTTTATAGCTATACAGAACCATTTGTCACTAAGAGTTAAGAGCTGGGGTAGGTATATCGATTAGTCTTTTAAACAAGCTTACTTGCAGACAAGTTAGTTCTGAAGTAGAATATCTATTACCACATTATGAAATAAAGTGACAGGATTCTAGTTCGTTCTGTGACGATTTGTTAAAGAAACCTGTCTCTATGGTTGGCGCTTGGGGAAATAGGGAATACTGTAAACCAGCTGAACAGATATCGATCGTTCTGTTATTATGAATGCGAATGTAAGACTAGCGGGGTATTTGCGCAACACATTGACAGTAGGAATGGCTTTGATTTTGACAGTTCAATAACATTCATTGCGTTATTTACGTTGTTGAACAGGCATTTTTTTCAAAGATATGCAGGAATGGATTAGCAATATCCTTCAAAATGATTCAGATTGTGATTGAGTGAAGTGTGTTACGCAATTGGGGTGCTGAGGTAGGTATATCAATTTGTTTTTTAAACAAGTCTCGTGTATTTGCAGACAAGTTAGTTCTGTAGTGGAATATCTATTACCACTTTATGAAATGTAGTGACACAATGAACAGGAGTGCAGTTCGTTCTATGGCGATTTTTGTTAAAGAAAATCGTCTCGATGGTTGGAGCTTGGGGAAATAGGGAATACTGTAAACCAGTTGGATATCGATCGTTCTGTTATTATGAATGCGAAAGGGAGACTGCCTGTCTGTTTGTTTCATGATTAAATTACGTATAGGATTAAAATAAGCGTGAAGGGAAAACTGAACACAATCAGGTATTATTTATGTGCAGAAGGCTACGAATAGAGGGGTTTATTTATAAAATAAATATTGCTTAAAGTTAAAAGACGTTTAAACGTCAAAAATGTATGTTAAACAGTCGCTAAACATTACTTAAATTTAAGTAACGTTTATGAATAAACCCCTTAATAAGTAACATAACTTATCTTCACGCCCGTATTCCCCGAAGGTTCAGGCAGAAATGTACTTAAAGTACACCCACATATTCCCAGTTATGTTACGTATTAGGGGGCGAGTCTATGCAAGGGATGCATTCTAAGTATGTATCAGATAGATACATAGAATACATCCCTTATCTTTTATTTATTTGTTGTTCAACCAGAATCGAATTAAATGTGAATCATTATTATTTATCAACCATTAAAAATACCTCCTTGATCATTGAACAATAATAAAATTATCATCTAAAAGGTACAGTCACCAAAAGAGATAAGTAACCATCAGGGGCGTCGGGTATAGTTGAAGTTTAGTAAGAAACCGATAGATGTTTCGGAATGAAATTTTATTTGATTAATGAACTGTTAGTTTACTATTAATTAAATTAAATTAAATTCGAAAACATCCATTGTTTTCTTACTAAACTTCAACTATAACCGACCTTGGCTACTTATCTACTTTGGTGACCGTACATAGGTATGTTAATTAATGCCAAAGACACGGGTATTGATTTTGTAGAACAAATTCAATTAAATTAAGCGCCGTTAGGTTTTTAGGGTGACGCTAAGCCAATAAAAGCTGAAAGGTTGGAACTCCTGAAAAAAACATGTAAGTGTAAATAAGTAAAGGTTTCACGTGAAATATGTATTTTGTTTCCAATCCATACATATACAACCTGTAAGAAGATAATAATATATTGGAGGGACCAGCTCATTAATTATTAATAAAGCCAATTTTAAAATGAAATAAATGTAGGTACTTTAACGTTTGTATTTTTTTACAATCCCTTCATTTTCATCGTCATTTTACAAAATAATTTTATATGTATCTGTCTTCTGTCTATATACATAAAACAAAGTCGGTTTAGTGATATATAATAGTTATATAGTTTTGTAAGTCTCTTCCTTTAGCTAATTAATAATAGTCTCTACTTTATGTACTTTAATATTATTCGTTAATTTATCTAAACATTACTGTATATTTTACATAATCTAGTTTTAAAATAATCTAGCCAGTATACCTTCTTTTCAATTTAGCTTCTAATACATTTATTGTTGTCTTCTTTTTAAATGTTTGATGTAAATTGATGGCCTGAAACACAGGTTTTTCATAAACCTAGATCAGGCAGGTCTACATTACAGTTAGAATTTAACTTTCCTCGATTGTAATTAACGTAAATCATATTTTTATTTTACTTTTACTTGAATAATTTTTTTATTATTTATTTATTAGTTATACCATTTATAACTCAAGAACGGCTGGACCGATTTTTATAAGCTTTAATTTGTTGGGTTTGCCTGGGCCCCAAATAGTAAAATAACTATTAAAACATGGAAAAATGATGATAATTCATTTAGTCATAAATATTGATTCTGAGGCGGTACGAATTTGGTCGGGTCAGCTAGTAGAACAATATAAAATTCTTTCAAAGTTGCTAGGGTTTAGAAAGTCTCTATATTCCTACATTCTATAAAATAAATAGTGTGGAAAAGGGGACTCATTTCCGAACCAGAAACAATCTGAAAATCTAGCGTACCTATGTATTTACTTTTAACAAGTTTCCGTCCACGGCCCGCGCCTGGTATGTCGATAAAAATCCCATGTCCTTCTCCAGAGCTCAAAGTATCCTCATACCAAATGTCATCAAAATCGGTCCAGCCGTCTCGGAGATTAGCCGGAACACTCTGACAGACAGAAAGACAAAAAATATAAAAATGTTTGTTTTTGTTATAAGTACCTTATATACTTTCATATGTATTTAGTAAAAAGCTGTTATTTTGACATTACAAACAGATACATAAATTGTATTTATTTGTACGTTTATATAGATTATGTAATAAATAGGTAAGTACAAAAACTAAATAGTTTTAACTCATTTTGTAACCGTTCATAAGTTATCGATCGAATATCGAAGCTTTCCTATATTTTTCCTTCTCTTTCAAACATTACAGTGACACAAACATGACGCTTGTTACCATTTGGCACCATTTCATACCTGTACAGCATATCTTCAAGGCCTTGCGATCGGACTAACACTAAGCGATCATGTCATTAGCCTATTGGCTAGCTATTGTCACATTCTAGCATTGCCTTGTGTATCTCTGGTATAGACAAATTGCATGATCTGTCCTGATTTTGTGTGTCTATGGTGGATAAACTTCAATAATCATTGATAGATTGAAGACTGTTGGTTTGGACTTAGTACTTAATTATAAGACCGGTGATTGAGGACCCCTATAATTTGGTAGGTACTTAGATTCGGTTTTCTTAAATAAATCACATGAATTCCAGCATTTAATAGAATAGAATACTCTTTATTATGTACACCATATAAATTACAGATATATTATAAAAAGTAGAAATTTTACAAAGGCTGCTGAAAAGGGCAGTCTTGTCGCTAAGAAATATTTTTTATACTTATTCAAATGAATCTAGCAAAGTGGCAATGCATGAAATAATTCTTATAGAATTTACTGAAGGATAAACTAACGTAATAATTCAACTTATTAATATTTTACAATGTAATCTCTTTAGATACGCCAGGCAGGACAGCCTACGTTCTAAAATATTTAAACTCCTACGCTAAAACGTAACGAACTGTGATTAGGCCCGACTCTGACCTTTGTCTAAAGAACTTCACAACAACAATATCTCGGCGAAAACTTTGCAATAATGAACATTGTAAATAAATCTTATGGCGGCTGCCCGCGAAACGATACTAATCAAGACTAAAGAAAAGTACTTGGCAGAATAGCGCGGTGCCTCTGCCGCGTGGGGGATCGAGAAACGAGTTCTTTTTTTTAAACTGAGAGCGCTTATTTTATTTATTTTAATCTGTGGATTATGAATGCAGTGCGAAAGTGTTTTGTCAATGACGCTAGTGTGATTAAATTATGGGTGTCGCTCTTTTTTAATGTTGAAAGGCAATTTACTTATAAGGATCAAGAGGCACAAGGGACTGAAGATAACTTTGGCAGATCGTATATTTAAAGCTTTAATTTCTGTCTTATGTTGTTTCTATTAATAAATTGTGCATTTAAAGCTTTATGTAGTGAGTATAAGCTTTATATTGTGAGTACAAGTACAGTACAAGGAAATGTTTATTTCCTCAACAACATTTTATCACATTTATTCAGACTTTTACTTCGTAGACACTTCGTAATCTCGTCAACTTTCTAACTTCCGTCCCTAATGTTTAAAAACACATTATCTTATGACCCTGGATAAAATGTATTCTTCGGAGGATCAATATTGACGATTAGACACACGGCGCGGAATCATGGCCCTATGGATGGCCCCCATGCTTGTGTCAGTGAACTCCATGCATCTATGGTGCACCACAGACAACACTTAGATGTAGGGGACAACATCGTAGAGCTATTTAGGAACGTTTTTGTTTTCGGGATTCGGGTGCCCACAATTTGGGAGCTGCTTCTAATCCGATTGAATTGAAGACATTGGGATGTTTTAAATACTTGTGTGTACCCTAGATTATATGGTCAGTGTCAAATTATTAGGTATGAGTACAAATGAAGAGTCTTATAATCCCTATTGATAGTTGATAACAACTTTTTTGACAGCTAAGTTAAATGAATTTGCAAAATTATTTCGAATGATTAAATTAACGTTTTAATCAATCTAAGCCGACGATGTTGTTAGGCATCAATTTAAAATCCTTTCAACCAATACATTTTTAATAATGAGGAATATTAATGGATTCTCAGTATCTAAGTGTGTATTTAATTTGAAACAATATCCTTTACTTCAAGTTAGGCAATGTTGAATTAATTAATCTTTCTTATAATAACATTTCGAGCTGGAAACTTTGTAAAAGGCAGCAATGCCGTGTTGGAGAGTACCAACCTTTTAACTAGACGAATTGAAATTATATGAAAATAATGAGTCGTTCCTACCTTTCGAACTTTGGATAAATGTTTTAAAATGGAAGGAGAAACTTGATGGGTTTAATAATCTCCGAATAAGTTCCGAATTACTTCCGAATTTAGGTCCAGTTTAATACTCGTGGCACTAGTGACAGTACCCAATTCCCACTTCATCATCTGCCTAGCCTTTTCCCAACTATGTTGGGGCGGCTTCCAGTCTAACCGTATGCAGCTGAATACCAGTATTTTACTTGGAGCGACTGCCTATCTGACCTCCACAACCCAGTTACTGGGTAATACGATACCCGTTGGTAAGACTGGTTGTCAGACTTTCGGGCTTCTGACTACCCGTAACGACTGTCAAAGATCCACGAATGACAGCCGGGACCAACGGCTTAACGTGCTTTTCGAGGCACGGAGGGGTCTCGGTTTGTAAAGATGGTCACCCATCCACAGACCAACCGCGGCAAGTGTAGCTTAACCTGACCGATCGACCTGTGCGGCTGTTATTATTTAGCCACGGGCCCCTCTACCAATTCCAACTCTACCTCTACCAAATTCCCACTTACGGCCAAAAAAGCTATAATCCATCCCGTATGTCCACCCTACTTATGGTTCTATGGGGGTATCGATTATTCCCCGCGCCCGCGCCCCCCGCGCCGCCGCCGTCCCTCCCTCCCCCTCGCAGATCTCACCTACGACTACTCGCCGGCATTCCCACTTATTTCCAAACTTACTTGCGTAAAAACTAGTGTTGATTTTTTTGTGGAGCAGAAACAGTTTTATAGTTTTTTTTTATCAGTCTCGCCTGCTTTGTATGACCAACTTTTCTTAATAGACGATAGGTATCGCGGTATTTAGGTTTTCATTAACTTTTGAATGCGGAATGCGGATACGGCAAAAAGTTAGTCCAGTTAGGTTAGATGTGCAACAATTAGAATGTTATTAATGATCTTATCGATATCTTTCCCTTTTTGTACAAGCCTAGAGTAAATATTGGTCGGGTGTCTAAGAAGTAGGGCGCCATAATTTGATTAAAATTAACTTTATGGGCGCAGGTCAGATTATTAAATTAAAAACTTTAAACATTATTAAAAAGTAAGCATAAGTAGAGAACACGAGCAGCCCTTGAAAGATATATTCGGGTCGTCTATGATACTCATAGATTAAAAAACAATTTGTATTCCTATTTTGAAATGGCCATAAATACAGGCGTGTCTATGACAAGGGTCGACACTCGTAGAGGCGTGCAGACAGAATGACATGCCACAGATAACAATTTTTTTGTTTGTTGTGTAACTCGCTGAAGTTCAAATTCGTGAAACAGATAGGTACAGCTATTGTATGGTTGAACTAAAAGATGGAGGTGCTTCAGGTGTTCGGATGCGAAGTTTTTTGTTATTTCTCACTACTGTCTTGCCTACGTTCAACGTTGTAGTAGGTAGCTTTTAACGAATTTTACATTAAACTTTTGGGTAATTTATCAAGTTATTAATTTAATTGAATTTTAGACCAAAACGGGCGTTATTATGCGCAGGAGCCCTTATACGGAACTCATGCTACTCTATAGAGCCCCTTCTGCTTCAAGGTCTCGACCAACCTTTTTTTGTTGGTAGCCAGGGGCGCGCATTTGAAAAGAGTGTTCCAAAAACAAAATGAGTTAAAAAAAGCTGAATAAAAAGATGTCAACACGTTGATGTTTTTTTTTATTAGTTGTGTATACATAACATGCCTACCTACGCATGGAGTGGCTTCATAGATTTCAGTAAGTGGGCTTTAAAATGGAACTGACTAAAGTGTATGTAGTAGGTAGCATAAGCATAATCAGCCTTTAATGTTTCCACTTCTGGGACACAGGCCTCCTGTGAGAGTGAGTGAGAGGTAGTCGGCCATAATCCACCACGCGGACCCAGTGCGGGTGTTGGTGGATGCGTAGGTATAGTGCTATTCCTTCTACTGCACGCCTAAGCATCGGCAGCTTATTCTGTGGTTTGTTCTAGGGTTTTTATAGTCAGCTTGATCAATTAATTTACCCATTTGATACAATAAATTGAAATTATATCCGACTTTTTATGTGTGGGGTACACTAGAAGTCACGAACAAAAATTTAAACACTTTTAACTCGACTACGGAGAAGAGCTAAGTTTCTGTTTATAAACATTTTGGAATTGAATATTTTAGAGAAGGCCAAAAGCATACCATTCTCATCTGCCTAGCCTTTTCCCAACTACAGTCTGACCAGTCTGACCGGGTGCATCGAATACCAGTATTTTACATGGAGCGACTGCATGGAAGCAGAAATCATACATTTATAAATAAATAATAATAAATAAAGCCCCGATTACACATATAAATTAATATATACATATTAATCAGCAATCATATTAATTAGCAATCTAATAAATTAATATATATTAATTTATTAGATTGCACTATTCACATTGTGTGCCTTTTAGTCTGTGCTAAATAAATATATTTCCTTTCTTTTCTTTCTTAGTTCTACTTTTTAAGACCAATAAACTTTTAACTTACCTACCAATAATACTAGATATCTCTCGCTACTGTCCTGTGTCTTAATTAGGACTGCAATTATGAAATAATGTGGATGGCCCAAAACTTTGTAGCCCGCGCTCGGACTGGACCATCAAGTTGACATTACAACAAAGCGGCCACAATGAAATAATAATTTGTGGAAGGAAATTAAATAAAATGGGTGCTTTAATGAAATATTCTGCTAGCTTTATGATAACACTAGCGACCCGCCTCTATTTCGAACGGGTGCCATACCGACTTGTCACATTATTGAGATTCCTGTGCTATAACTAAGTTAAATATTAATGTATTATACACGTAAACCTTCCGGAATAAGTGTTCTAAATGATAGTGGAAACAGCATCAAAATCCGTTGTGTAGTTTGGGAGATACAAGCGGCCACATAGACAGACTTTGTTTTATACTGTATAATTATATCGGTATATCTTTTTTTTTTGGATGGGTGGGAAATCATCATATGAATGTATCTATATCTATAGTAATTATAAAGCTAAAGAGTTTGTTTGTTTGAACGCGCTTATCTCAGGAAATACCAAACAAATCTTTTTGCATTTGGTAGCCTCATTCTTGGGGAAGGCTATTTAACATCACAGACCCTTAGGAGCCGAGCACAATAAAATAAACTCAGAAAGAGCGCTAAGCGAAAACGGAGTAAATGCGCGGGTAGACGATGCGATGCGACGTGGTGGATTGGGGGTACAAGAAATTTTATTCGGACAAAGTCACGTGCAGAAGCTTGTCCTACTAATATTATAAACGTGAAAGTTTGTATGGATGGATGGATGGAATCATGGATGGATGTTTGTTACTCTTTCACGCAAAAACGTATTTGGATGAAATTTGGCATACTGATGGATTATAACCAGGATCAACATATAGGATACTTTTTATCCCGATATTCCCACGGGATCGAAACTTATGCGGGTGAAACTGCGGGGCGCAGCTAGTAGGTTATAATAGGCTTGCACCCATTGCGAAACACAACCATAGCTGCATCAACTTAAAAAAAAATTAAGTACTTTAACCGTGACCATTTTCAACATATCCATCCATTGTATTGATTTACTGATCAATTGTTGAATTGACGAAATAAAAACTATTGCGATTAAGAGAGGGATACGTAATTAGGGTGTAGCCGTGTAGGGTGCCAAATGTCGGGAGCTCTGGGTTTATGTGGAAATAAGCTAGAAGAACGATCTCAAGATACGTTTTTACTGGAGCTCTATAAACTGTAAGATCATCCACTAATGTTCAGTTCCTATAAACAAAAACGAATCGTTTTGCTTATCAATTGTAGCAGTTTTTATTGCCAAACTGGGCATATACTTAATATATTTATGATTCGTAAGCTAATTTTATCTGAGATAGCTACTTCCATATGGGAGGGTCTACTATGCAAAGCTATGAGGTTTTTGTTTCATGGTAGAGATACAAGAGTTTTAATTTTAACGAATACCGGTCCGTAAATTAGAGAAATCGGCTGTAAGTATGCGTCTGCCGCCAAGCATAGTTCTAAGTAATGATTATTACAATATCCATTCCATTTTGACTGTAGCGGGCCGTTAATGTTCACTTAGAGTTTCATACGTCCATTAAACTATCTGGGTATAGTGTGTCAGAGACTGGAGTAGCGTCATCTTTGATGAAAGATGACGAGAAGAGAAGAGAAGACGAGTGGCCCATGGAAAAGGAGGTCCTGTATGTCGATACAGGACCTCGTTTTCCATGGGCCACTCTGGGCAAGTGCTCAGGGTCCCTTGAATCATGGGGCCTCGTATTTCGTGCCAGTGTCGTAGAGAGGGGCTAGCAGAGACAGGGTGCTGCGAATTTCGAGCTCACTTCGCTCGCTCCTATCCTCGCATCTGAGATTCTCCATAGGGGTCCTACACTGCCTAGGTTCTCCAATAGGCCCTGCTGACATAGTTGGGTCAGGACCAAATTTTTTACGTAATTGCACAACGGAAATCACAACGGAATGACGCTGACGATACAAACAAAATGCTAAAATGACAGTAAAACAACATGGCGGCTTATCCGGAATACATGGCCAATACTTGAAGCCAATCTTGCCATACTAAATAGCCCAAGAAACTTCTATCATAGGTTTGTAGGTTTCAAAATAATGGTGTCGCACAACAGGAGTATTACAACGGAAAGAATTTTGGGATGTATGTAATATTACCTTGTATAAATTATAATAACGATGTTCATTGTGCTATTATCTATTAAAACGATTACTAGTGTTTATGAGGCTATTAATATTAAATTATAAATGATAGGTTACGTTAAAAAAAAAACAGCGACCATAATATTCTTAGGTAGTTTAGCAGGACATGTATATTTTATAAAGCGTAGTCAAAAATTTGGTCCTGACCCAGTTATGTAAGTCTTTACTCCCAAATAATTTTCTCCACCTACCAAATTCAATCGACGTCATCATCGCACGGATACCACTCCAATTCCACAAAACAGTCACATAGGTACATAATATCAACATCATCTGTGTGACAATCCACGCAGTACATCCGTATGCAAAACGTGTTCATGTCAAAGGTATATTTTTATTGGATTCTGGTGTAATATAAAAACATCAAGGGCGAACTTAATAATGTTGAGGTTGAAAGTGTGGCATGTATGTATTTACGTATCTATAATGGTATACGTGTGTATGTATGGCAGGTATTACTAGTAAGTACGTTGCTACATCTTTTGTGCTCGACTGACGTTGACAGCCGGGCGCTGTTTGTAAACATTTGTGCAATTTTTTTGTGAAATGTCACTTGAAATGTTAAAAAAAACCAAGATGGCGAACGGCATTAGTTCCGATTTTCGCCACGCGCCAAAATAACGTTGTAGCGCTGTATGTAGGTAGGTGTGACGTAGTTTTTGCGTAGTATCACAGAATAACTATTATTAGTATGTAGGTGCACGGGCTTTGAAATGTATTAAAAATACAAGATGGCGGTTTTAGTTCAGATTTTGACCGTGACGTAGTTTTTCCGTAGTATGCTTCTTGTTGTTTCTAATCATAATCATTAATTTGTCAAAATTATGGTAGTCATTAGTCAATGGTATCATCACATTCTGCCAATTGTGGCTTGCAAATACATACTTATTTGGTACGTATATACATTTATTGCAGGACAAAGATTATTAGGTTAGTATTAACATTAGTGTCTAACTATTGCAAAAGTATTTTTGAGACAGTTTTAGAGACGCCTAGCTCTACAGTTTTTGATGGTAAATTAATTAATTAATAATCAATTATTCGAGCATCGAGCTCTGATTTTTAAATGTTTACAAAAATATTTTGAAACAATGTAGATAATTAGGGCCTAACCGGATCTCGGACTCTTAAATGCAAAACTTTATATGAACGCCACGCTACGCTCTGCTACGTAATATCTACGAAAGTTCTTTGTTCGTATTTCGTAGACGAATCGTGTTAAAATCCCATATCAACCAATTTCACTATGCAAGAATTTAACACATTGACTAACAAAACGAACATAAGTCGTTAGATAAGCCTCCATTGAAATGGTGTTCTCAAGATTCTTTTACACTAATTACAAAGGTGTAAAGCGAGTTAACGACACCCATCAAAGCGCGCCACCTAAAGACTGCGGTTTATCAATTATGTACAAAAAAATATCACTATGAAAATTCTTATTATAAAGCGGAGCGAGGCAACATATTTTATTTCGTGCGAAACGCTCGGGAAGTTGGGAGTACCCGTTCTCGTAAAACGTTCGACTTGTCAGCTCGCCGGTCGGTCAACCAGTCTGCTTACCGTACGCCCCGCTAGTTCTCTATCTCCCAACTTAAAACGACCTTCCCCTCCCCTCGTGACTTAGATAAGACGGCGCAAAAAGGGGTGACGATAGCCAAATTCGGGGGTCTATTTAAACTGGCCGTGGAAACAACCCACCGTAAGATTTTACGAAAATTAACTTTAAGGGGCACTTCAATCTAAACCTTTAGAAGATTAGGGTTTCCACATAAGCGTATACATTAGGCGCCTTCTGGTCATTCGTGTGGTTTCCAGGCTTTGTTACGGTACCGACGGGTATTCAATCAAATGGAATGGAGTTCGTTTCAGCCAAATATGAAATGATGGCAGCATTGTTGGATTTTGAAACCGTACGATTTTCAATTATTATTTCAATATGATTCCGACATTCTGTATCAAAGTGTTATATTTCACGATTCAATGAGGATGAGAGTTTATGTACATTGGTAATGTTAGTGTGGCCGGGATTAATAGTGAAAGGTTTATTTTGATGACTGCTAATTATAAGTACTTAATAGTTTAAACATGTTTTCGATTATTTTTGATTGGTCGACACTTCGCGTGACCAGATGGCTGGGTCGTTCTTTGGCCAAAGAATTAGCATTGCCATTCAACGTGGCAATGCTGCCAGTCTTATGGGCACGGTTCCTGATGACAGCGATGCGGACGAGTACTTCGACGCCTGAGTGTCCTTTTGTCTATAGTTTAGTACCTAGTGTAAATACTTAGTTAGTTATCTATACATACAATAAAATGTAATGTAGTAATGAATGGTTTATTCATCGTTATCCCTCGTTTCTTCGTAATAGTTTACGATGTCGGTGAAACACAATTCTTGTTATATCCTATTGTTGACTAGCAAGCCTGTCAAAAATCTTTATCCAACCGTTCCTGAGATCCAACAAACAGACAATGGAATGTAAAAACAGCTGTTTTCGCTTTACTTGTATATAGTTAAGTGAATAAGCAAGTGAACTTCGGCACTTTTGGGTACATCATTTTACTATAAAGTTTAAAATTAGTTTATTTTAAAGAGAATAGATTTGATTTTGGCATGTTTGTTTGTTACGCTTTCACGCTAAAACGGTAGAACGGATTTGAATGGAATTTGGCACATGAGTAGACCATGATCTGGATTCAGACATAGGATACCTTTTATCTCGATATTCACACGGGATTGATACTTATGCGGATGAAACCTCGGGGCGCAGCTAGTTTTTTATACACAGACAAGTAATTTTACCGTATTTTTCAGTGACTATCCAATCTATCCCACCAGACAAAAGGACATCTTTGACAGCGACAATTCTGAAATTTCGAGATAAAATTCAAATTAATTTATTTGTGAAGGTCGAAAATAGGTTATTCTAATTTCTACGTTAGTAACAGGCAATACCGTTCTAATTGTGATATTATAATGATTACTGTCGAAATTATCACACGTTTCGGATCGCGCATTCACTTTGTTAAGGGGAGACTAATGGTTACGAAAAAAAGGTAAGTATAATTGTTTATCCTCCCCGCATACCATACAAGTAGAAAGGGGGAAGGGTTATTGTCGTACTAAACGATACGTTCGGCGCAACTTGTCACTCACTAGTCACTACGTAGGTATCTTAACTTTTGTTTGCCATATTTACGCTTTGAAGTCAATCGATAGATTGACATATGTACCGTCAAAATTTATATCTGTCCACCGTAAGGACTATTACTGCTTGCAGCGCATATTATTAGTCGACCTAAAAGGATCCTCTTTTGTTTTACTTACCGACGCAGCTGTGGTCATCATGGGCACGGGATTTGTGTTTCAAAATGGTCAGATAGGTATAGGTTCCTACATACAATCTAACTTGCGAATTTTCTGTAGATTTAATAAATTAAAGAAATTTGATGTTCCTCATTGTTCTTGTGGTCGCAAGCGCTACTACTGAGCATGAGGTCCTGAGTTCGATTCCCACAAAGTGTTATTGGGTGTTTCTATTAGGATTTTCTCAGTAGCAGCCAGGAGTCCTGATCAAATTGTATCAAGCAACAACATGAATGAGTTTAAACGTAAGCTGTTTAAATTATTGAGCAACAAGGCGTATTATTCGGTTAATGAATATCTTAATGACAAATTAAAATAATATTTGTATAATTTTATATCGGTTCATAATTAAAACGTTGCTTTCATAAGATAATGATAATATCTATGGACATTTTATGTATTGTATACGAAATTGTGACTAATTACCTATTACCTATTTGTTTATGTGCTGTATTAATTTATTGACATACTAGCTTCTGCCCGCGGCTTCGCCCGCGTGGATGTCGGAAATTATCCCACGGGAACGTGCTAACAGGATAAAATGTATGTGCTTCCCCAGAATGCCATCTATCTCGCGGGCCCTTTGTGGCTAATTACAGTAGAAAACCAATTGTGTCTCATTAGTGGTGATTAAGAGGGTACCTATATGATATCTTTACGTAAGTACCTACCTAATTTAAAAAAAAACTATAACAGAAAATTAAATACCTACCTAAATAAACCTATTTCTGATGATAACTAATCTAAACTCAATAAATAAGCAAAATCCCTAAAAACTAATATCTATACGAATGACTAATCCTACATAACAGTGTTATAAAATAACCTACGGTCACTACGTACACTATCAAATATACTACCTATACTTTAAAATTAAAATCTATACCTACGACTCATATAAAAATAAACCTAAATAACTCTAAAAACTAAAAGGAATAAAAATGAACTCCACTGCGGGTGACCCAACCTACGACAAACTTAGTATTTGCGGTTGGTACAGTACAGACAGTGGTAATCGGGTATAGGGATCGAACCGCAAAATTAAGTTTGTTTTTTATTGTATATACTTTTCCGGGATAAAAAGTACCCAGTGTGGTGCCCAGGATATTAAAGAATAATTATACCAAGTTTCATCGTAATCGAACCGGTAGTTTTTGCGTGATGCCTGAACAAACAGACAGACAGACAGACAGACAGACAGACAGACCGACAGACAGACAGACAGACAAAAATTTTTTTAATCACATTTTTGGGTTCGGTGTCGGTCTAGTAACACCCCCTGTAAATTATTTTTTTGATATTTTCAATGTACAGAATTTTCACTTCTACAGATTTATTATAAGTATAGATATAGATTATTATTAACTATTGCATGAAATTGTGACATCTTAAGTAGATGTCACAATTTAACTTTATTTTATATGCCTATTAACTTTATTTTATTTATTTTTTACTTGACATTCGATTACCTAATGATATTTTGTATGCCTTTTGGCGGAACACAGCATGGACCAACATTTTATTTTTTGTGTAACATCTGTATAGTGTACCCTATGTTCACAAAATGAATAAATAAATAAATAAAAAAAAAGTCTGAATTCGTGTCTGGTTGATGATAATAGGCTCGCTCCCTCTTATATGGGACTTATGATTTCTTGAACAATTTTTTGAAAACCAGCGTCAGGCACTAGTTGTCTGGCATTTTTGCTGAACTGGGCCTTTTGGCGCAGCCGTGAGGCACACTTTCCTCCTAATTTCTTACATCGGACTTTTACACTTTTTATTTGTTTTTATCTGATGTATGTATCTGGTGTATTGTGTGTATTGTATTTTAGTCTGTGCTAAATAAATATATTTTCTTTCTTTCTTCTTACTTACTAAATAGTAGTTATGGGCTGACTTTTGCCGATCTTTGACTAGCTATAGTGACAAAATGGTTGGATATATTTGATTGAATTTTCGTATGTAGACTGTAAACGTTTACATTAGATATACGCAGTTTAATGTATTATCGTCTCTACCTTGTATCATCATCGTCATCCTAGGCTTTTCCCAACTATGTTGGGGTCGTCTTCCAGTCTAACCGGATTCAGCTGAATACCAGTATTTTACATGGAGCGATTCCTCCACTACCCAGTAACTGGGTAATACGATACCAATTGGTAAGACTGGAAGACCGTCTCCACCTTGTCTATGGATGCAGAATGCAGACTTCTCGAACCTTGAATTACATAAACAGCTTCATCAATAATGGCTATATCTCTTTATATTTCACCGAAAAATAAGGGTGAGTTAGCAGGCAGTTGTTTAATATCGAGTAGGATTGATCGTTTAAGGCCGAAACCGGAGTAATCCGGCGACCTTTACACAAGTGGTCGGCGAAAAAAATCGGGATTACTTTCATTCTGAACAGCTAACCATTACTTTTGTTATAGGTACATTGTTTTTTTTTTTAAAGGTGTGTTTATGTATAGAGGTGGTCGGAGCACCTGTTTAATGAATTGTTGTAATCTGTTGAAGTTGGGGCAGGTCGAGTTGAAAGAATTGACAGATATTCGTTCTATGATGGGTTAAGAGACTGGTTTACAAGAGTTGTGTTCTTTATAAAAGCTAGTTTAGCTGCTAGATTAAAAAATGTACATCAGCGGGGTTTATTTTGACAGTTGAACAACATTCATTGCGTTATTTACGTTGTTGAGCAGACACATTTTTCGAACATGTGAAGCAATGGATTAGCAACTTCCTTCAAAATGATTCAGATTGTGATTGGAAGTGTATTACGCAATTGGGGTGCTGGCGTTAGGACTTTGTATTTACGATTCGATAAAATAACTCCTTAGACGCCCAACCAATCTCTTTGTTTTAAGAAAAGAACAGAAAAAAACAAGTTGATCTTTTTTTAACTTGTTGAAAACAGGTTCAAGGTTGAACTTTTCAGGAAAATTCATAATAGCTTTAATTAATAATTGACCTTATGAGAGGCCTGCCTTTTATTATTAAACGCTACCTACCTATTATGACGTTTATGATTAGAAGTTATAGTTATTTAATCGGCAATTAGAGCTAGATTTTGAAAAAAAGATCGAAGAACCAGAATTCAAGTATTTATCTATGGAACATTTAGATAATTTTCTTTTTTGTTGCTACGTGGTTACCACAGAGCACGGAATAGCCTCACCGGCAGCGTCTAGAGATGGCAGTACTTATGAAATTCGTGGCGCTGAAAGTGCGTTGAGCGCACAACTTCCGTCAAGTTTATATAGCATAATCAGCCTATAATATTCCCACTGCTGGACTGGAACATGGGCCTTTCTTTTTGAGAGGGAGTGCGCCTCCACGCGAGCCCAGTGCGGGTTGGTAGATGTCACATGCCTTCAATTCTGCATTGCATTTCCTTCATTCTTGGTTCTAGGACATACCGCTCTAGACCCTCACGATGTTTTCCTTCACCGTTTTGAGAGCAGTGGTGATAAAATTATTTACACAAAATAAAGCGCCTGCCTGGGTTCGAACACACGACCGTCGCGCGTCGGGGCCGTTATCTCTGGGCTGCCACTTCTAAGTTTATATAATTACGTCATTTGTATCGCAGAGTGCGAGTAATATCTATAGTGACACGTTTGGTTTATATGGAAAGTATTGACAGTGCCACCTCTAGCAGTGATCGCCGAGGCGTCTACGTAGTCTGTGGTAAATATTATCTACTAAGCGTTTGAGTTTCAAACACTCTCGATAAAGAAGAAATGGGGGGAAAGTGCGAGCGCTACGCAACACACAGCTACTTAATATAATGCTTAGTACCCACTAGTGATTGCAGGTTACGGGTGTATGGCGCGTTTTCACATCGTTGCGTTTATCTTGTTGGAAAACGCACGTCAAATGTTTGTCGTCCTAACTTACCCTGTGGGCTTGCGAGGATTTTCCAATAGACGGACTTGTTTATTGATTCGGCGAGTTAATTTTACACGTTGCTTGTGATCTAAATAAGGTGTTATAAGTCGATATTACCGAAGCCTTGTAATAATTGCCACTGATTGATGACGCCCCCAGTCATTTTCACGATAACATTTATAAATTAAACGGGGTTTATAAATGAAATTAATAAATGTTTTCGTGAAAATTAACTTGGAATTTTCTTCGAAATATTATACAGAATTTTCACAACTATCGTAGGTACTTACTGAGGTTATTTTTGAAGTGAAACTTCTGAGGCGGCACGGTTGGATAATTGGACGAGAATTGAGAGCGAAATTTTAAGGACCGGTCACGACTAAAGGCACATTTTGTTACATGAGAGAAAACATTGATACTCTAAGTGTATCTCACTAAATAGTCTTATTTTTTACGAACTTCCACTTCTATATCATGTACGGTGTAGTCTAGGCTTATTTAGGAAACTTTTCCAACTGGAAATTCTATTTTGACAGTACCTACAGTGTGCAATAATCCTTACTTCAACGAAATCGCATTGAACAATAAGACCAAAACCTTAACCATTAAAGCAGGATATTCGGTTTTAATAAAGTACGCAACCTTATGGGGTATGTACACCTGTCCTCATATCTAGGGTGGTGGAGCGAGTTATTGTCCCATCTGGCGCGAGGGTGCCGGAGAATAACAAACACTATGAAGTTTACCGCCATGGTGCACCGGAGGTACCCATTGATATTAACGTATTTTTGGGGAGTATGGGCTATTTGTTTTTGGATTGTCCGGAAATTGTAGATTCTTTCTTTTTCTGTCGTATCGGGACGAACTAATAGCTCAAACCGTCGCGTCGCAAGAATCGAAACTATAGTTGTCGCGTTTTAGCATGGTAATAGCGGTCATTGACCTACCTAGTTTTGACATTCTTCATTTCGAAAACGGAAATTAAAACCCGCTTATGACCTAAAATTTCATCGACATTTATCGTGATCCTCCACAAGTGGGCTGTTAGGTAGATCATCTATATTTTTGGTTCATGGACAAGACGGTATCCTCATGATGTTCCTTCGAATATAATAGAATATCATTTATTTCTGAGTATACACCGTGATTTTTTAGTCGTCTGACAAAGGTGGTCCACTCAATGTATCCGACATAAAATACCTCTAGGCGTGTTTTTTTTTACCATTAATTAAGATAATAGGTACAAAGAAAAATAAATAATACATTAGAATTATGAAACATCCTGTTAATAATGTTTACGTATCAAACAGTAGAACATACCTAACCATCGCACGAGTCGAGTAGATAGATCTTCGCTCGCAACAGAATGTTTCAACTACGTTATGCATCATAATACTGATTTTTTTTTTCTTTTTTTTCTCTTAAATGCCATTTTTTTTGTTATGAATGTGTAGCAGTCATTGGATACATGAAGTGGGCTGCCGTTGTCAGACGACTAAAAAGTCACGGTGTATACTCAGAAATAAATGATATTCTATTATATTCAAGCTTTTGATAGCTACTTTTTTTGCTATGTAAAAAATATATTTTACAACTCAGTTCAAACTACCCTTAAATAAAATTGTGTGTATTTATTAAATAATTGAAAAATCAATCCAATAGAATGCTTATTTAATCGCTGGCTCTCTTTTCTTTTGATTCTAATCTGATTTATTTTTAATAGGTACATATGTTCTTTTGTTACATCTATTAGTTTTTCATTACCTGTATCCTCATCCTTCAGAGGAAACCTTGGTACTTGTGTATTTATGTATTCCCGGAATTCTAGTACCTACATTTTGTTTCGAGAAATATCTTGTGAGTTCAGGGTAGGGTTGGCGACTGTACTATATAATATAGTATCCTACCGTATTTATTACGAGTACCCTCTACCATAGCTTTCGATAAAAATAAGTAGATGGTTACTGTAGACGAAACTACTACATTTTCTTTGTAGCTAAACCTTTTCTATTTTTTGTTTAAGAATGCATTATTATGTAAGTTATCATAACAATTAAAATACTTAGGGCTGATTTTTCCATCGTCTCATAACTTTATTCGAAGAATAAATTTGAAAAACTGTCAAACATCAATTTTATTCTTCGAATAAAAGTTATCTGGCTATGGTAAAATTAGCCCTTAATGTAGGAAATATACTCAATGACATTCGTAAAACTTACTTAGTTTAAAAGCATACTTACTATTATTTTTTGTTATATTTCTCATACTAGGTACTAAAAATACTATATTCAGCGGGGTAATCGCGTAACACACTAACAATAGGAATGGCTTTCAATTTGATGGTTCAACCACATTCATTGCGTTATTTACATTGCGAGCAGACAACGTTTTCAAACATCTGAAGCAATGTATTAGCAATATCCTTCAAAATTATTCAGATTGTGATTGAGAGTATGTTAAGTCGGATATCTATGGTGTTATGTAATTATAGTGCTGGCTGAAAAAAGTTGGCAACCCTAGTTCAGGGCCAAGTTTATTTTGAAAATAGCAATCGATCGGATGTGCGAAACCCTGTGGTCGATTCTTAATGACATAATAATTATGAGCTGATATTAATACATTTTGGTAAGTGCCAACTTTTATAATCATACCTAGTTTATTTCATAATTATTGATATAATAACACCTTGTTTATTTCAGGCCTCCTCTCGATCAGAGGGAGTGGGCCGTAAGCTGTAAACCACCACGCAGGCCCAGTGCGGGTTAGACTAGACAAGGAATGCTAAGACTAACTTCAATTCAACTTTGATGACGATTTAATTATTTTAATAGCTACTAAAGGAACGAAGGACCCTGGATCTCACAACACAGGGAATCTTAGTGTGAGGTCTAGGAATTCAATCCGCTCGAATGTAAACTTAGATACTTAAATAAATTTATTCTTATACTAGCCATCTACCCCTGCTTTGCGCGGTTTTTACGACTTGGCAAAACACTGAGTTTTCCTAATTATAATGTAAGTTTAATATTCTACACACAAAATTTGTGTGAAAACCGCATACACACAATTTGTGTTAAAATCCATTGTGCATTTTGGAAGAACTAAGCGGTCGTCACACAGACAGACAGGCGAAACTACATTAATTTAAAATATGTATAAGCAAATGACGCGATGAACTTCGTACCACGTGAGATCTATACAAAATTTCGATATGTCGGCTGTTCCTTTGGATTTTTCCTTATTAGAAAAAACAAGAAAATTAGGATAAATCGTATTAAGGCGAACAAAACAAGAAAAAATATTCAAATCAGTCGAGCCATTTTCGAGTTTTTGCACGACTCGTAACGGAAATTGATTTTTATATAATATTTAGGTAGATTGATTCTAAGTTAAAACAAGGCCACTGCATGTTATGTTATTTCCCCGCTCGAACTGTGACATTTTCGAACGAGACTATTACTTTAACCTTGACAAACCCAGACCTCGACTTCAAGCGACAGTATTCCAAAGGTGCGCTTAAGTTAACATAAATATATCAAAACTATAGTAAAAAACAAAAAAGCCTTAAAAAGTTCCCAGTATAAAGTACCGGGCCGCAGCTGGCTCGTCGGCGCGCGCGCATGCTACCATAGTGCAGATAGGTACAGAAGGTGCGCTACTGTCTCGTTTATGGTGCAGCTGTCGTACAAATTGGTTAGTGTAAAGAGATGATGGGATGCAGCCATCTTTTTGCACTCTAATAGATTCTAGGGTACGTCAAGGTATTCCTGTATTTTCGATATACATGGGAATCTTTCAGGTGGTCCACAAAAATGAACAGAGAATCAAAATTAAACTAAACCCTACTATATATATTTATATATATATTTATATATATAAATGTATTTTCTTTCTTTCTTCTTCTTTCTTTCAATATCCTACTTCCTAATAATATTATAAACGTGAAAGTTTGTATGGATGGATGGATGTTTTGTTACTCTTTCACGCAAAAACTACTGAACGGATTTGGATGAAATTTGGCACACAGATGGTTTATAACCAGGATTAACATATAGGATAACTTTTATCCCGATATTCCCACGGGATCGAAACGTATGCGGGTGAAACCGCGGGGCGCAGCTAGTTAAACTATAAATAAAAATTAGTAGTGTTACATGAATATTTTCTTATGTTATGACATCGTGACCATTTTATTCAAGACTAATATTCCTGTTGATACCTCCAGCTTTAATAAATAATCTAAATAACATATTGTAAAAAATCTGTTGGCAGTTTTAGTCAAACTCAAAGCGGAGCTATTCACTTGAATTCAAACTGCGCATTGTGGCAACAGCTGGTTCTTCTGTAATTGATTGCTTCGTGTTTTTTCTCCAGATCGCGGGGCGGGGTGAGTGACCGACGTCGGATGCGCCGGCGACCCCGCGCGCGACCGATTTCCGCCCAATTCCGCACTGTGTGTGCCCACCCTTAACGATCAGATACTACCACGTGTTACGTTTGAGAGTTCGACTTTCATCTAGGAGTGACGCCATCTTGGATTTTGATAATTTTAATTGGCGTTTAATTTGGTTTTGTTAAACGATGTTTATCACGCGTTGTAGGTTGTTAATTAAGTTAATTTATAACAGGTCATTGGCTGAGGTGTTGATTTATCAACACGGGGTCGTGCGCTCGAGTCTTTCATGTGGAACTATTTTGTGGTGAACCGGTAAGCCCACCTTCCTTAACGTCGGGCATGAGTAACTTCGATGTCCTGTTCCCTTTATTATGTTTAGAGTAGAGCCTTATTGGTTTCATTTAAAGAAGAAAGAAAATAAATTTATTTAGCACAGTCTAAAAGACACAATACACCAGAAGGCGAATTCTCGTAATTTAAAACGTTCAAAATCTAGTCGCAGTCTCATCTCGGTGACAAACAAATGTCAAAAATTTGTCAAACTGTAGGGAAACTAGAGGTATTTTTGACAGATTGAGACTGAGATCAGACTGTGAACGTTCTTAAAATTGCGAGAATTGCCCCTCAGATGAAAACAAATAAAAAGTGTAAAGTCCGATGTAAGAAATTAGCAGGACATTGTGCCTAAATTTTACGATTTGACTATATAATCAATTAAGTATAGCTACATAGGTAATAAAATATTCTTACAATAAAATGCCAAAGTTAGACTTTAAAAACTCATGTGAAACGAACAATATAATAGTTAAAATGACGTAATCATTCCTAAATGCGAGTCCACTTCCGTTTTGCTAGAAAGAGACAGAAGACGCTGCTAACAATGACCCGGCTATCAAAATTCTTGCAAGGACTTGAAGAGCAGTGACCTGTTTTTCTACAGAAATAAAAATAGGTAACAGGCGGTTACTGGTTCACGAATCTTTTAAAACTTTCTGGCCCTGTTTAGCAGTGAATATATAATTTAAAACTGGCCAAGTGCGTGTCGAACAACGCACAGTGAAGGGTTCCGTAGTCGGTGTGAATAATTATTAATTACGCATGCAAAATAATGATTTAATCGAGTGCAAAAAATTCTTTTTTCATACTATTTGGCAAAGAAACTGAGAAAAAGAAGTTATTTCTGTGGTTGTTATCGAAAGCATATTATCCTATCTCAAAAACGACATGTATTTTTTTCAAACCATTTTGCGTTGAAGTATTCGAGATGTTTTTTTTTTCAAGTTTTCCACCGTAAGGTTGAAAAGTTAGAAGGGGTGGGAAACATTTTTTGCGACTTCAGAAGCGCATAATCTTACTAGCTATTGATTGAATTTAACAAAAAAAATTTAACAAAAAAATCGCTGAGAAACACAGCATAATCTTAAAAATATGGGATCCAATGCCCCACACACTTATGTGCACTGAATATTCTCTTCACCACAAGGTTACATGCAGGTTAGCTGCCAGGGTAGCGGGATCGTCCGAAAGGGTTACCGCTGCCCTGGAACATAAAGGGCTAAGGAAGGAACACGGGTGGGTTTTAGTCAGTAAGAGTCAGACACTCCCTTCTGCTCCACCCAGAGCGGGAGGGGTCATTTGATGATTTCCCATCGTCAAAAAAAAAAAAAGGTTACATGCAGGTTAGCAATACGGTGAAAACGTCAACCAGCCTGGAGCGAGCGTGGTGATCAATGCTCATTCCTGCGCTGTATGAGAAGAGGCCTTTGCCCTGCAGTGGAACAATAATGGGCTGGTTTTATCATAATCAGCCTATAATGTTCCCACCGCTGGGACACAGGCCCATAGACTATACACTTATACACAGGCCTCCTCTCGGTGAGAGGGAGTGGGCCGTAATCCATCACGTACGCCCAGTGCGGGTTGGCAGATTTCAAAATTTCAAGTCTTCGAATTTTAGGTTTTAGAACATGTCAGTTTCCCCACGATGTTTTTCTTCACCGTTTTGAGAGCAGTGGAGATGAAATAATTTGCACAAAGTAAAGCGCCTGTTTGGGTTCGGACCTACGGCCTTACAACTCGAAGTTACTGCCGCTACCACAGCTTGAAACAGCCTTTATAATAGAAAAATACTCTACACGCTTTTGTGCACTGAATTTCTCTTCATCCCTCGTTTACATGCAGGTATGCAGCAATACAAGACAATGACCTATACGCACCTGTACCTACCTACCTACTGTAACTCAGAAAAAAAGTGTATAGCTTAGCCATGGCCAGTTACAAACAGCTTTACTTTACGTTTGTAAAAAGAACACCTTTACGAAGGGACAGTGAGATGTCCGGTTTTTGAATATATTTTTCTCTCGCACCCTTTTTTTATATACCTAAGGTAATGATTTCGCCTTTAGTATACATTGAGGGATTATCCTTTAACACTCTTCCGTACTTAATATTTATAGTAATAAAACGAAAATTAAATTAATTCACGTACCCCTAATAGTTTGATAGCTTTTAATTTTTTTTATCTAGATTTACAGATTTTGAGAAAAAATGTAGTCAACTACATAGAAAATATTTACAATTATAGATGAAATTTTTACAAAACCTCTTTTTTTGATGCTTATTACTTAACCAAAATAATGCTGTTTCTTATAAGGATCAAAAATCCACCAAAAGAAGTTATTGTAAAAAAAAACTTACCTACTTAATTTTTTTTCAAAATCCGTGAATGCAGATTAAAATTTCTTAAACTCTATCAAACTAGGGCCACTAGAAAACGGTCTTAGGTAGGGGCCACCTAAGACCATTTTCTTGCATCTACAAAAATCCAACTTGTGTAATAATAATGTTCACATTCGTATAAAACTTACTAAACTTAACAAAGTAAGTTCAAAGTGCGGACTGTGAATCTTGCCCTATAAGCCTAGGACAAGATTCACAGTCTCCTACAAAATATTCACAGGTTTAACTTATATATTGTTACCGTAACGTAACTATTTAGTAATCTGTGCCGTAACAAAGATACAATAAGGGCGCAGGAAGCCAGAAAGTCCAGAAACTAAGTAAAAATAAAATCGGCGGAACACACCCATCGTCTGCCTAGCCTGCCCAGTGTGATAATATAATAAGTTAACAAATATTAATAATTTTAAATTTCAAATATTTTTTCGTGGTATTTTTTCTATAGAGAAGCTAAGAAGAAGAATATTACTAAGCGATTGAGTAACGCCTGAACAAATTATTATCTACTCGTGTGTACCAGGTCAAAGAACTACCTTCAAATATCTAGAATTTCCAGACTAGACAAATAAGAAAAATGTCTGAAAGCGTATTCTCAATTCAAAGTAAGTAACATTATTACACAACAGTTCGCATATTATATTATGTACCGTGTCCTTGAGTATAAGTGAGTGTCTAATTACTCATATTTGATCTTAAGAGGGGCCTGTGGCTAACTAATAATAACAGCAATACGGGTCTATCGATCAGGTTAAGCTACGCTTGCTGCGGTTGGTTTGTGGATGGATGACCATCTTTACATACCGAGACCCCTCCGTGGCTCGAAAAGCACGTTAACCGATTGGTCCGGGACAGTCAGAAGTCTTGGTAGTCAGAAGCCCGAAAGTCTGACAACCAGTCTTACCAAGGGGTATCGTATTACCCAGTAACTGAGTGTGGACGTCAGATAGGCAGTCGCTCCATGTAAAATACCGGTATTCAGCTGCATCCGGTTAGACTGGAAGCCGACCCCAACATAGTTGGGAAAAGGCTAGGCAGATGATGTATCATCTGCTTAGCGGTATAAAGAGGTAAAATTAATTAGATAAACAATATACAAATAACGCTCCTAAGTGTGGCTAGATAGAAACTAAATTTTTTGGAAAGAATCTTAGGTCTTATTAATAAAACGTAAAATTTGAAAGAGGCTTTACAGTATAATTATATAGCTATTAAAAAATATATTGTACTTATCAATTACTCTACCATTATCTATAAAAATCACGTCTGTTTTATGGGGGCCCCCCTTAAATATTTATTTTATTTTGTTGTTATAGCGGCAACAGAAATACATAATTTGTGAAAATTTCAACTGTCTAGCTATCGCGGTTCTTGAGCTACAGCCTGATGACAGACAGACGGACGGACAGACAGCGAAGTTTAGTAACAGAGTCCCGTTTTTACCCTTTGGGTACGGTACCCTAAAAACGATTAATCTAATGGCAGGGTATACTCCACATACACACACTACTATACATACACTACACTACTATACATTTAACCAAAAGATTAAGTAGCGTTAAAGAAAAAAAGATAATAATGATAAACAGACCTACAGCTAATTTCATATTCTAACATAAATAACGACCTTTCTTATCAATCTACAAGTAAATAACCAAAGTGTAAGTATATTTATATTTCTAATAAGTACAAGTCCTACTTCAAAACATATTTTATCGTTTGGAAATACCCATCGATTGCTAATTAGCGTCACTTATCATCAAAAACCCGCGCTTGGCCGCTCGTAAACGATAAGCCCGTAAATTTTTCATTTTACGGTATTCCGCATTCCAATATAAGTGAAAACGAAGCGTTTTACGTACCAGTCGATATACATATAAAGAACTAGGTAGGTGCCTATATCCCAATTTCACCGTATGTGCAAAGCTCTGAGAAACTGCATACATAACATACATAATTAGCCTATAATGTTCCCACTGCTGGGACATAGGGCTCCTCGCGGTGAGAGGGAGTGGGCCGTAATCCACCACGCGGGCCCAGTGCGGGTTGGTAGATGACACGTCTCAGCACCCCAATTGCGTAACAAAATGTCTATCTAAAGCGAATATTTAAAGAAATTCCTAATTTTCATAACATAATGTTTGAAAAATTCGTGCCTCGGAAAGTAAGCCAAGCCGTTGGTCGCCGGCTGTCATTCGTGGATCTTTGACAGTCGTTACGGGTAGTCAGAAAGAAGCCCGAAAGTTTGACAACCAGTCTTACCAAGGGGTATCGTATTACCCAGTAACTGAGTGTGTACGTCAGATAGGCAGTCGCTCCATGTAAAATACCGGTATTCAGCTGCATCCAGTTAGACTGGAAGCCGACCCCAACATAGTTGGGAAAAGGCTAGGCAGATGATGATGAATTTTGGAAAAATTACGCAACGTAAAAAACGTGATAAATGTTGTCGAATTGTCAAATTGAAAGGCATTGCAATTACCTACATATTACGTAATTACACCGCAGACCTACTCTACTAAAGCATGTAGACTACGCTTTATTATTGTGAAGAGACACGAGCCTTACTTTAAAAACCATAGACAAAAATAAATAAAAAAGTAAATGAGCTTCCCCTATTATGCGACCATTACCTCCCACAGATGTCGTCTAACAGATAACAATAAAAATATTTCTAACAACGCGTTATCCAACTATCTTTCATACAAAAAACATATCGCGAACAAAAGTGGTTTGAAAATCAACACGATACAAAGCAAAGCGAGTAGTAACGACCTATATACAAATACCGTAAGTCCATTTAAGGCGATCCGTTGGTATCTTTCCTTTTATTATCCATTGATTGTTTTATGATCAAAGTAAAGTTTAGGTTCAATATGAAGACTGCAATGTATTTGACGCAGATGGGAGGTGACATTCTGATTTCGCATGCGCTACGGTCGTCTCGAGGGCATACGGTGTCTGTGTAGCGAAACGACATAAGTTCTGAAACTAATCCATTCCAATGTAGACTGTACATCCCACTCTTTAAGTCCTAAAAAGGCTTAAACAGCTTTGGGAAATGAGTCCTTATTGAAAAATGAAGGCAGCACGTTCGACGCCGATCGGTCGCATTCGGGTGCCGTCGCCGCGCACGTGCACACGGCGGGAATGGGACACCATTAATGTAGGGCTGCCCCTCTATCTCCGATATCGCAGCAATGTTTTAACTCGTCGACATCCTCATAAAGAATAACTTTTACGAGTTTTCAGCTACTATTTACACATGAATATAATTGGAAATGCTTTTTGTATACGTATTTAGGAAGTTCATCGATTTTTAGGAACTTTACTAAATGTTTTTATTAGGTACTTCAAGTTCCTGAAAATCAATTAACTTAGGACATAAGTTACCAAAAGCAACAATCTTATCCTGAGTAATTTTTCATGCTAAGCGGTTTTTTCTGAGATCTTCTGTTGTTGTTTGCGTTATGAAGCAAAGTATTATAATCCAGAACAAGTAACCCTAGTAAATAATGCCAAAGAAATGTGTGGCACAACCATAAAACGCTCCTGCCCGAGTTTTTGTAACCGACTAAATCGACTGAATCCATCCATATGTTCGGCGCGCGACGCGTAGTTTACTCGTACCAAGTTTAAAAGTTCATTAACGTTCAATATCCAATGTCGGCCAATATAATTTAAATACACTCAATTTTCCGGCCAATCCGCGTTTACATTTACATATTATTGTTTGATTACTCTAAGACAATGTTTGCCCAACCTTTGTTCCAACATTATCTGATGAACACAAGGAGATTTAGTACATTTGGGCCAACAGTTGTGGTTTGGTGATGATTTCATTTGTTATTTTGTGAAAGGCGTTCTGTGCGTTATTATATTCGTACAACCTTGGTTGTTTGTGGGTAGCCACTTCATTCAAGACGTTGAGAATCTTTCTTTTAAATAGATAAACAAACTATTTTGTGGAGCGCCGTGTTTTCTTTTGTCTCTAGTTTTATTATTTGCGTTACGATGCTCCCACCACGCTTCTGCAGGAATACGGAAATGTTATAGGTCTTGCTCTAGTTGCTAAGAATAAGTTCTGCTATAATTGAGGGTCATTTTGTCGTGGCGTTATGAATGAGGCTGATTCGACTTCTGGGTCAAGGCTTCAGAAGGTCGTTTGGAGAACAGTTTTTATCGTCTCAAATATTGCACAGGAAGATGAACTTGCCAATTTAACTACTTAGCTTAAAACAGTAGTTAATCTTAATGAACACGATATTGCCAATAACAGAGTTTATAGTTAAGCGATAGATTGTTTGAGAGCTAATAAAATTACCGTAGATATAATCCGCCATCCCTTTGGTACCGGAGAGATTATTGATCAAAAGATTACAGAAGTGAGCATAGACAAGTAGAGACAACTGTCCCCAGCTTTATGGTGATGACTGAAACCGTAGAATAATTAAACGGTCAATTACAGCAACATAGACAAAAGACTTTAATTATGTCCAATTTAGATAAACTACCTATTATATAAAAACATAGCAGGCATCCTAGAAATGATAATGAATGCGAGTCTGTGTAAGTACTGGCAAAAATTATAATTAACTTTTTGAATACTTATCTTAAATTATTATAAAATAAAAATTCATCTTTTAAAACTAATTGCGTAGGTAATAAAGAAACTAATGCAGTACAACAGTGAATTGTTATATATATGGTGATTTTAGTGTTGTAGTGCAGTTTGGAAGAGGCCTATGTCCAGCAGTGGACTGCAATAGGCTGAGTTGATTAAATGATTTTTTAAATTGTAATAATTGTCAAAGTTCTGACTTTATTCAAATCCTTTGTTTCCCAAGACGAGATAGTATGACTAATAGCCATTATGATAATATTATAATCACTTCGCACTAAGCAGATAACTGGCATTGTTGGTACGCGTAAAAACCAACTCACGAAAATCTTTCCACTGACTGCTTGGAATTCTGTGGTATATCGTAAATTTGTTTTAATTCGTAATTTCGCGAACATGGACATCAGCATTCAGCATTATGTACTTCTTTTTTAACGATCTTTATATTAACAGTAGTATAGGCAAAACTCTTTTGTGCGCATATACGCATTTTTCTTTCTCTCCTTATCAATTCCGAAGACAAAATCCCGTATTTTGTTTTTCGAAGGAAAAACAAAATACAGGTTAGGAGTTTTTGTTATTTATTGAACCATGCGCACATATAGGTACTTAAAACAGACAAGAATAAAGGAACGGGATGATACGTAAAAAGGTCATGCTTATTTCTAAACAAATCTCTTCCAGCATTACCTGCGATAGGAAAGTAGGTAAAAAGAGATGTAGTCAACGTGTGTCAGAGTAGAAAAGAAAAGAAAATACATAAAATAAAAAAAAAATCGCTAATTTAAATATAAACATATAACAATATGAGAATATACATAGTTCTAAAATAAATATGACTACAATATATATAATTAGTATGTAATATAAAATAATAAATACTTATGCAACTAATCGAAGTGGAAAGATAGTGCTTTAACTTATTCTTGAGAAAATTCTCTTAAACCATGTAATTCTGGAGGACATAATATAATAAGGAGGATATTTCCGGGATCTCACTTAGGTGGTCCTAAATAATAAGACAGCGACGTAACGGGAAGAGCTGTAGTCGAAGAAAAGGTAAGGTCTGAAACCGTAGGGGAGGTTATTGACCTGCAATGGATTAGCGCATTACAAACCTGTATTTAAAGTACCAATGAAATCATAATCTACATACTACTTGTTCTAAATAAATTATTTGTATGTTAAAATAATCATACTGTCAAACTCTACCTCTACCTCCCTTTGTTTCCACCAAAAACGTTTAACTAAAAAACCTAGGTACCTCTACTGAAAGATCTGAAAACATAGGGAAGGTTATTGACCGGAAATGGAATCAGTATCACATTACAAAACCTGTACTAAAACAATATAAATTCTAATTTTTTCTACTTGTCACAAAGAAAATACTGTGTCAAATTTCAAATCTTTGTTTCAACCAAAAACATTTAACTAAAAGCCAGCTTAGAATCAATTTAATCGTATCATATTGTTTAGGAACACAGACTAACATAGTCTACTTAAATGATATCTGGTGCAAAAGATAAATTTGTTCAGTTCAGATATTATTTATTTAGGCGGGGTCGGTGAAGCCGGGTTTACGGATTGACTCTGTTCACGCTGTGAAAGGACGCTTAAACATTTAGCATTCCCGTGTATTCTGCATCTTATAATGAGTTTATAACGCTATAAATTATTTAAGGACTGAATAAACTATAATAAATATAACGTTAGACATGTTTTATATGGCCTTAGTCATGAGTTTTGTTGTAAGTCATAATCTATGCGTGTGGCATTCTATATACTCTCTTTCTGCCTACACTTATAGGAAAAAAGTCGTGAATCAATCATTGTTTATATTAAATAACTTTTATAGCATCTATAAACACGTAAACCAAAAGAAATCCAACATTTATACCGTAACTTGATGAATTATACTAGTTCATCTCGCCGCACATAGATGGCGTTAGCGTCACTATATTATTCTGTCACGACGCGTTTGTATGCATGGCGGCTACGGGTATTGCTTCCCTGTTTGGCAGCACCCTATGTCGAGCAACCGACTGGGAAAGGCGAACTAGAGTATTATTGTTAGCAGCTTTATATGGAATTACATTATACAGGTATTTATCGGCTTTGTTTCTAAGTTAAATATTGAAATGGAAACTATAAGAAAAGGTTATTAGTCCAATGACATTTTCAACTGTCAACTATGGGCTTGGCATAATCGGTCAGTTTAAATGACATTGTATCTACCTTGTATTAAAAATGTCTGTCAATTAATCTATCTAGCCTAGTATTGTCTACTTGCAGGACAAAGGGTTCCCTCTCCCTTTTCTATCCTCTGCTAATGTGGGCTAGTCTAGTACCTACTTTAAGTTATAAAATACATAATTATGTTGTTTTTTTTTAAACTTCATGAAACTGGGAACGACACTCAACTGTGTGAATAAAATCAGTCAATCACTCTAAAAACGTGTCTAGCTTAGCTAGTTTCAATGTCCAAAATGTCAAGTTGCACATAAGAAATCTGTTGTATTGTAGTAACACTTAATCCTTGCATTGTACCAGAGCGTCATCGGAGCCTCCGTCAATTTGGCTCGGGAGCCGTCAAAGCGTTCTCGTCGGCCCTTCTACGAAAACAATATTTAGGTGAGCGGGACTTCGGAGAGCGGGGTGGCGGGCAAGAGGGGCGGGGACGAGGAGTAGGAAGGTGCAGAAGGTTTACCTGTCAACGGCGTCTTATAAGTGAAAAATTAGGGCGGAAAAAGAGTAGATTGGCTCGCAGGAAATGGTTTTTTTTTCAGCTAATTATGTTTGAACCATTTTCACATGACCGATTATTTTGAGTGTGTTAGGTACTTACACAGTTCTAAGTGACGTATAATCTAATGTTTTAGAAGAGATCAATAAAATAAAAATACTATTTTTTTTTCTTTTACTCGACTGCAGAGGCTTGCCGCAAACAAAAATAAAGTGTTAGTGCTACGAAAACTGATTACAAATAGGCTAAATTACGGTGAAACAAATTTAGTGGTCTACGAGAACTATTACATTTCTTGTCAATTCTTTTTGTAAGCTTTTCTATCTCTTATCTTATACACTGCACCTTCTGATTCCACCGCATCACGACGAGTGAGATGACGCCGCGTTGACGGCGAACCGTAAGCACACACATGCGGTAACGATACGGTCCCGATAAGTGAACGTAATTTCCGTACTGATCCGATATTTATTATTTTTTATACTGTTTGTGGATGACAGAATAAATATGTTTAAATGTTACGGATTTTTACTTTAAGTGTTTTAAGATACTTAGAGGCTTTTTGTGGCTTGCGCTTGACTACTATAACGCCTGCCATTTGTGAGGAAACAACCAAACGTGTACAGTTAACAGTATTTGTCTCTCCTTCCCCTTTTTAATCCATCCAAAGGTTGTCTCTAAAAGATCGCTCTTAGCGATAATACCGCCCATTGTGGCACCCTTCGTAAATTTTCTATATATATGTCTGTAATTTATATGGTTTACATAATAAAGAGTATTCTATTCTATTCTAATGTTAGTAGTAAGCCCTCGCATCGCATCCGTATTCGGCGTTACGGATGTATTCGGCTCACGTTGGTCCAGGAGCGAACGTTTGTCGAACCATGCACAGTTACAAACGCCGCGACTACATAGTTACGCCCCGTTTTTCCACCGTTGTCACATCCCAAGTAGCACATTAGCGATGAATTAGGTCATAAACAAGCCACATTATAGTCTACAGCTTTTATGCAGATGTATTATAGGATAGGACGTGTCTTTAGACTGTATTAAGGAAAGATTATATACTATTAAACAGCATAGCTGACTAATGACTTTATGATGGCGAAAAAATATACTAAAAGCATTTAAGTAGAATTTGAAAATGATCTAGTCCAGCTTTTGGCTGCATGTGAAACTACTAGCTGGTTTAGAAGTCCAAAGCTTGTTAACGACTGCTTAATACGAAAAATTCACCTGTCTTGTAATGTTGCGGGCTGCATTAAAGTATCGAATAATGCCACTGGCTTTTAATTGGTGTACACTAATTCTATTCTAATTCTACTTCAACGAGCTCGTTAATAGCTGATTAAAAGTGGATATATAATCTCTACAAATGCCGTTACATTTATAAGAGAATTATTAATTCACCCTGAGTTGTAAATTGGAGTAGGCGTACTCTATCCTAATGCCAATGCATAAAGTGTAGCTGACAGCTATTTTACAGCTTTCGGCGTTATTTAAGAGTAAATCTAGATTATTGGTGTTTAAATTACGTCAGATTTGATTTTTTTGATTTGATATTTACAAGCCAAGCGTGACGTTTACGCATAGTGAGGGTTCCGCACAAATAGATTTTGATCAAAATATTGGCTTATAATAATGATGCAGCTTATGTTTATAAGCCAGTGTCGTTTTCATATAGTGAGGGTTCCCGACAAACAGATTTTGATCAAAATATTGATGAAAATTTAATTATAGGCTACAAAATAACAGGTTTAATAGACATTTTTGACTACCCAGTAAAGTCATCTACTTTTGACATATTTAAAGTAAAACGGCCTAACGCAGAACGCATTGAAGTGAAAATACATTTTCTGGATGTGAAGTGTAAATTTATAATGTATTGAGCATAAAAACTACTAAACTTGTATTTCATACCCCTTTTACATATTTTGTAATCAATTATGGAAATAGATTTTTTTAAATACTATTATTTCAAGTAAAGTGTATGTAATCCTGCTGAGCCTTAATAAGAAAAATAAAAATCGTTTCAGAAATTTGTAAGTACTGTTTTGTTATCAATATGAAATTAATATAATTTGTGGAAATACAACATAATTACGAAAATGCTACTTTTCATAATCTGAATTATTTTCTAATCATAGCCACCAGATTTGGTATCGATATTATAATAAAAATCAATCAATTTGTCACTTTTTATTAGCAATTTTAAAGAAACGTTTTTCCTGGCCGTCTCAAAATCCCGTTATGCTCCACTTGGAACAATTGTTAATCTTTCCTTTCCTTTTTCAAAGGTTTTGATTATTTTAAACAGCATTATCAATCCTGAAAACAATATTAATGTAATTAGCAATCATAACATAGTACGAAAAGGGCAAAACAAAATAAAAACAAATCACATGAACTGAAGGTTTGTATGTAAATTATGTACGATTGGCTCTCAAAATACCTGCCCTTGCAGATCCGAAAGATATCAAAAACAAAAAGTTATGTTCAAAAACGCGCCAAGTACACTACCTCACGGGAAGCGCGGAAACGTGCAAAAGAAGAACACAACTTTTTCAACTTATTATGCGACTGTTGAGCGAGCCAAGCCAAGTCTCTTAACGTGTTATTTAAAAAAACTTAAATATCTTCTGGGCCTGCAACGGTCTTTCAAAAGCCAAACATTGTAGGTACATAATGAAATGGTTTTCTGTCGAGATTTCTTTATCCCTGAAAACCTATTGTATGCTCTCTCTTTATACCAATACACAGTAAGAAAGCTAATTAAAATCCTTTGTCCAGCCAGCGTAATGCTTTAAGCTGGTACATAGACTTGGCAACACCACTGTTACAGTAAATAACTTTTCAAAAGCATTTATGGAGAATTTGTGCTGGATAACAAATGGACGCCATTTTAGCATTACAGAAATGATTTGTTACTAAATATCCAGATGATTTCTTATAGATTTCAAGGATATTTGATAGCTTTTAATTCAAACAATATATTTTCCACTCATTTCCTAATGGAACACAATAAGTTAGAAAGCAATAATTTGAGTGATAAATCTATTAAGTATTCGTACACCATATATCTTGTGAAATATTTTCGTTAAAACGGTATTATTCTGATGGCGCGTGAAATATTTGATGTAATTACCTATACACATTTACAGTAAAATGGTATTCGCAACTCAATTTACATACAAGGACACTCAAAATTAACGTGAAAACTATTAAAAATATCTTACCTTAAATATTGTCCGCCCGCGCACTTTAACAAACTGTCGTCTGTCACAAATAAACAAAATAAATTTAAAAAAAAAATTTTGGTTAGGATTTATACTTTAATAAAAGCTGTTGACAAGCCTCAAAACATCTAAAAGCTGTTGAAGAGAATTAAAGAAGCTGAATCTTAGGCTGCAATGACTGTTGTATAGCTGTATAAGCCAATGTACAGGCCTTGTACAGCTGTTTCAATGATTATACTGCCGTTAACCAGTCACTTTAATGCTCAAGGCTGGTTAATTTGGGGCCCAAATTGGAATTACAAAGGCTGCGTAGCTAACTACAAAGCCCTTATGCAGGAAACTAAAACAGCCTTAAGTAGTCATTTATTCTATAATCAAGTCACTGTGCGGCTGTCATGTGCTACTTGGGATGTAGGTGAGTTCTGTTTACATTAATTTTATTTAGTTCAATAAAAGATTGCTTAAAAAATAATGATTGCATTGATGATGAAGAGTGATGGTTTTGATAAGATAAAGCGATCGTGCGGGTACGTGGCCTGCTGCGCGCTGCTACGCGCGTCTACGCGATGGCCCGGCGCTATGGCGCTCTGCTACGCGAAATTACGCGCGGCTACGCGAGCCTACGCGCGGTCATGCGCGGCTACGCGACGTCTTCGCTGCTACGACGCAACTACGCTACACAATCGCTACGCCCAACCAACGTGCAACGTAAATACTTTTAAAACTTGTAATGCTTGAGCTTAGGAGCATGGTTTTCGCATTATTGTTTTGTTTAGGGTTCACCACTTATACTTTTATGTTTAAATCCAATTATATATTATGATTCTGCAGTAAAATCTAATCACCACTAATAAGATTCGACAGCTAGTATGGGCAACAAATAAAGCTTGTAATATATTAGATACTGTTCAACCAAATAGTTCAAGCAATAAGGCTAAACTAGAAACAAAAGGCTATCGTGTTTAGTTAATCATACTCGTAGTAGTTATTAATTGAACCCGTCAATAGGTATTGAAAATCACCAACGTGGATACTTTGTGTGGAGGCAGTGATCCGTACTTATCTATGATTTGAAAATGACGAGCTGTAAAAGCAGTCGATATACCGTCGCTATGTAAACCGTTTTTTGACAGATGGAACTAGTGATTGTAGCAACACACAATACATTGATTGATACACGTACGGTATTATAATGTCTGTAAGAAGCCACAAATAAGATAATTTAATAAGTCTAAGACAGCTGTCAAAAAACGGTTAACCCAATGGACAAGGTGTAGGTACCTACTATGTATGTCTATGTATGAATTGACTCTTACCTAAATGATATAAGTCTAAAACATATACTGTGGTGTTTGGTGCATGATAAGTCCAAAATTGGTCATTCTCTATTTTTACATCACGCAAAATCAACTTTTTTTTCGATTGGTACTTATTTTTTCTGCGCTTAGATAACGCTTTTTTCCTATTTAAATACTAAGAAGTGCAACATAACGAAGTTCTCGCTAAATTTCAGCATCACAGTAGTGTTAATTCCTTGGAGATTTTGAGCTAAGTTTTTGAATAAAACTCGCCATTAGGAAACGCCCAACCCTCCTTTAACGCTCGCTGATTTCATTCAAATTGATGCTGCTATTACAGAAGAAGACGTTTAATATAATAAAAAATTACTTATATTATATTTTATTAAGATTCCAATTACTTACCTTCTAGAGATTGCAACTTTTTGATGATCAGTATTAATGCATTTCTAGTTTCTACTAAAGAAAGTTGTAAATTTAAAAGAGATTAATAATTGATAATTAATGAGTTATCGTAGCTTAATAAATACGTACCGATCACATAGTTCTAGCTAGAGCTTAGGTTCTCAATGTCCACAAGGGGGTCGTGGACGTTTGAAACTTTCAGGGGGCAGTAGAAGACCCAGAGAAAATTATGTATCCTATCTTACGACTATATAATATTACACGTTTAAATATAATCGTGGCAATAGCCGTTTCAGATTCGCGACAGATGGTAAGTAAAAAAAATAAATAAAATTGAGGGGCTTTAGAAAAAAATATATTCTCAAAGGCGATTGGCAAAATAAGAGTAATTACCTACTACTTTTGAAATCCCATTTACGAAGTAATGCACGCTTTTTACTGTCAACATATTTTGTCCGCCTCTGTACATTTGTGTACTTAATTTTTCAACAAAAATCCACTACATTTCGTAACCGATTATCAATAACAACATAAGACATACGCAGTAACAATTGATCGGGCCGGCGTGTGCGCATCGACCTCCGTATCCCACTGCCGAGGTGAATCAATCCGCTCAAGGTTCCGACAGTAAGAGGTCTGACCATTTTATATGCTAAACTAAACACCGACTGCCGACGGCGATGATCGCGAATTCTGACTGTTTCTAAAAAAGGAAATGAATTATATATTTTTTTTCTGTAAATAGGATATCGGAATTACTTTTATACGTTATATTATAAAAAAATAAGTTAGATGAGGTCGGCGTTTTCTAAAGAAACAAACTCAGTGATCTCTCCGTAGACGTCACAAGTCTTCGATATTTTGTTCTAGGACATGCCAGTTTCCTCACGACGTTTTCCTTCGCCGTTTTGAGGGCAGTGGTGGTGAAATAATTTACACTAAGTAAAGCGCTTGTTTGGGTTCGAACCTACGACCTCCCGCGGCTGTTATCACTGGGCCACCACTACTCTACGTTATACATAATATGAACAAAAGCTATTTTTTTTTTCAAGATTAATAAATTTCATCATCTTCCTACCCTTATCCCATGTTACTTGGGGTCGGCGCAACATGTTTTCTTCTTCCATTCTCCTCTGTCAGCCGTCAAGATTAATAAATTTATTGTAGGTAAATATAATATTTGTCTCTTTACGTATATATTATTTACTTTCTGGTTTCCAATCTCAATTTGATACAGCACGTATTTTAAAATGTAAAATTCACCAATACAATAGGTACAGACGCCAGCACATCAAGCTACTACAATCTGTCAAATTTCTTTAATAGATTTTCAACTTTAGCGCTAAAGTATTATGGTTCAAGGTTGATTGGGAAAATTTGACAGTTTCGGGTAGCTTGACCTGCTGGTGTCTGTACAACTTTTTACAAATGGATCAATCGAATTGTCTTCTTTTCACGGGTAGGTACATTCCTCAAATGTCAGAAGAAACCGGATCCTTTGAAAAGCTTACGAAGGGACAAGGGTCCAACAGGCAGCCCCTTTAGAGAATGTTAATTTAAAACGAATTGGGAAATAACTAAAATGATTATTGAGTTATTTGTTAATGCGATTGACTGCTTCGTTAGTTTAGTGGTCGCAAACGCTATACTGCTGAGAGCATGAGGTCGTGGGTTTGATTATCGACCCGGGCAAAGTATTATTGGGTTTGTCCTGGAATTTTTCAGTAAGTATCAGTCTGGAATCTGGATTTGTGCCCAGTTCATGGCTCGCCCCCTGGTACATGGCACTTCAACATAACTGGTGAAATGTGGACGTATCTCTGCCTATCCCCTCAGGGAATGCAGGCGTGCTGATGATGATGACGTAATGTAGGTAATGGGAAAATCATTATTCGATTTAAATAGTGTAAATAAAGGCAATTAGTTTTACTATAAACGGCCTACAGTTTGGCCTTGGTAGGTAAGATTCATTCATGCGTTCTAACTGTGATGAAATAAAAATAGAAACAATTGAAATCATTCACACTATTAAGTACGGACGCCAGCAGGTCAACCTACCCGAAACTGTCAGATTTTCCCAATCAACATTGAACCTAATGCTTTAGCAATAAAGTCGAAAATCTATTAAAGAAATCTGACAGATTGTAGTAGCTTGATGTGCTGGCGTCTGTACACCACTACATATTTAGCTTGGCTACCGATCGAGAAGTTCATTAATATTTAGGTACAGACGCCAGAAGGTCAAGCTACCCGAAACTGTCAAATTTTCCCAATCAACCTTGAACCTTAATGCTTTAGCGATAAAGTTGAAAATCTATTAAAGAAATTTGACAAATTGTAGTAGCATGATGTGCTGGCTTCTGTACATCGGTGCAGTCCGTTTCTGAATCTGAACTAAATACTATTAATATTATATTATTATAAAGAGGTCAAATTTGTGGGTTTGTATGTCCGATTCAGATTTTTTTAACGGATTTTTTTACTAATGGGAACTATTATTACTTAGTAATATTCACTGACATCATATGAATTCTAACTATTCAATCAATGATCAACTTGCAGTCCACTGTTGGACATAGGTTTCTTCCAGGCTGCACCACAACATCCTGTCCTCCGCCTTCCGCATCCTGTTTGTCGCAGCCATCTTTTCAGGTCGTCGGTCCATCTAGCTATTAACCGAGCCTGTATCTTAGTCTGCCTTTTTCCAAGTAGCACCTCACTCCCACATTTTTAATTGTCCACGCTACTAACAAAAATAACTAACAATAATGAAGGAATTCCGCAGATTTTTTAATTTTCTATGTCGGCATAATCTCGGGTGTCTGTTAGTTATCTGTTCCACAGGCCTGCTGTACAAAGGAGTATGAAAGGTTTCACAGCTCAACATATAATGGACGGAGTGATTCATGTGTCTGATGTGTAGTTATATGATTACATGCGTGTAAGGCGATTTCATACGGCTATTATCTGACTGTTGGTGGTAGGAATATTTTACGATTTAAGAATTGGTATGTTAATAGAGAACAGTGGTGACTCAGTGATAAAGGCCCTGACTTACGAGTTGTAGGACGTGGGTTCGACCCCAGCCAGGCGCTTTACTTTCTGTAAATAATTACATCACCACTGCTCTCAAAACGGTGAAGGGAAACATCGTTAGGAAACCGTGTGGTACTTTCTGGCCGCGCCACAGTCGTATTTTGAATCGGAGTAAATAAGAATAAATGTACATAATATGTTCATTATTGTACTAAATAAAATAAAAATAGTACTTGAAAGATTCGCGAGATATTTAACAAAATGTGCAAACTCACTGGTAAACAATTGTAATCAATTGTTTACTATTGAGTTTGCACATAAATATCCTATTTGTTGCAGTGTACGCGGTGGCGCGGCTAGGAAGCATGCTTTCTAGCCGCGCCACCGATTTTGTTAAATATCTCGCGAATCTTTCAAGTACTATTTTTATTTTATTTAGTACAATAATGAACATATTTTGTACATTTATTCTTATTTACTCCGATTCAAAATACGACTGTGGCGCGGCCAGAAAGTACCACACAGGAAACCGGCATGTTCTAGAACCTAAAATTCGAAGACATGTAACATCCACCAACCCGCACTGGGCTCGCGTGGTGGATTACGGCCCACTCCCTCTCACAGAGAGGAGGCCTGTGTCCCAGCAGTGGGAACATTATAGGCGGATTATGCTATGTTTATAGATTTAGGTATTACATATGGCTGTGTTTAGGAAATGCAGATAGTGCAGTATCATTGAAGCGGTTGAAGTGGATAATGTTTTGTGATTTTTCGAGGTCTTTTCCTTAAAAGTATCGATTGAATTTAAGTTTGAAGTTTTTAGAATAATACTTGATTGAATACACATAATAAGAATAAAGCTAGGTAAGTAATAGAAAATAATTCATATAGAAATTTTGGAAATGATAACGTTAATCCTCATTGAGTTTAGTCAAAATAAATAATGGCGCCGCCGCCGATTCCCTTGTTCACCAGTTGAACTAAATTTAAGTTCAGTGCATCTTTTTCTTTCTATTTAATTAAGAAAAGGAAAGAAGATAAATATTAGTTTAGTCCTGTCTAATAAGGTTACTCCATAGACAAGTTTAGACGTGATTAAAAAATTGGCTACTAAAAATACATCAATTTACGTCAGGCGCTGAATAATTTGTCAGGACTAAACAATATTTATCTTCTGTCCTTTTTTCACAGTGAAAGAAAAAGATGCACTGAACTTAAATTTAGTTTAGTTTGTGAACAAGGGAATCGGCGTCAATGCCGTAGGAATCCCTAAGGATCAATTTAAATCATCAATAAATAATGTCGTATTTATTACAGCTTACTAAAGCCTCTTACAAGTACTTATAACAACATTATAAAATCCTCTTCATTCAAAAGATACTGTCAATTCATCAGCCATAACCCTTGGAATTCCTGATCAATTCAGAGAACTGCACAAACAAAATATAAACTTGAGAGGTGTCAAGGGACACCCGGATGGAACGAAATTCCGTCCGATTAATTAGTGAAGGAATTGTAATAAAATTTTGTTTTTTTAAGTTATTATAATAATATTTTTTTATTATTAACAAATAAAAAAACAGACAAAGAAAACTGGCTTGCTTTCTATAAAAGAGAGAGAGAGACAGACAGAGAAACACGCGCACGCCGCACAGTTTACAACTAAGTATAGCAAAAAGTGTCGTTACAACTTTTGGTCTTAATTTTTTCCGTCTAGCCCCCTTTCGCAACGCGCGATAAGGAACTTCGTTCCAAAAGTAATGTATGTAAGATCCGGAAAGACCGACAGGAACATTCAGGAATGACATCGGAACGAGGCCTGCGGTTAGCTCAAATCAATCAGTCATACATTGTACTTCCGGAAATCCGATGAAGAATTCCTGATGAGTTTCCGGGCGCATGCAGTCAGCTTCACTTACTCTTTAACTTACTTATGACTGTTTATCTTTTATTATCAAGTCTTCATCCGTTTATTGAATTACTTACTTGGATTTTACGACTTGACAAAGCATCGGAGTTTCTTTATTATTTATTATTATTACCCATTAATGTCCCACTGCTGGGCAAAGCCTTTCTACTATCTTTCCACCTCTCTCTGTACAGAGAAAGGTGGTATTCTTTATTGAATTATAGAATAATTGTAAATAATAAGAAAAGCGACATTAATTTAAAAAAATATATATATTTATACCTATAATATAGATTTCTACTTCATATGCAGGTATAGTCAATCTCGTCACTGCCTTATCATCATAAGGTAGAATATCATTTGTACGTCATAAAATGACAAGGGTTATTTGTCTATGTGACAGTTAGATATTTTCAACCTTCCTGAAGTTTCAATTTAGTGGCAATTGTTATAAAGAGTATTAGAGCAATTACGAGGTAGATATACCACTAGATATATTAGAAAACTGTCAGTGGTAACGACATCAATAGGAAATATTTGACAGATTTGAACAGTACTAAAACGGTCGGACCCTGTGGCGCTAACTGGATGGCCGGCAACCACTGACCTATATTATAAAAGTACGCTGGACTAAATATACTATATGAAATGACAATTGTTTTTGTGCCGATTCAAAGCGCCCCCGCTCGAGCGTCTCAAGAACTTAAATTGACACATTGCCTCAAATGGCCGTCATTTTGTTTTGGTCTCAGATGATTTAGGTCTAAATCTATACTTATAATAAATCTGTAGAAGTGAAAATTCTGTACATTGAAAATATCCAAAAAATAAATGGCAGGGGGTGTTACTTGACCGACACCGAACCCAAAAATGTGATTAAAAAAATTTTTGTCTGTCTGTCTGTCTGTCGGTCTGTCTGTCTGTCTGTCTGTCTGTCTGTTTGTTCAGGCATCACGCAAAAACTACCGGTTCGATTACGATGAAACTTGGTATAATTATTCTTTAATATCCTGGGCACCACACTGGGTACTTTTTATCCCGGAAAAGTATACACAATAAAAAACAAACTTAATTTTGCGGTTCGATCCCTATACCCGATTACCACTGTCTGTACTGTACCAACCGCAAATACTAAGTTTGTCGTAGGTTGGGTCACCCGCAGTGGAGTTCATTTTTATTCCTTTTAGTTTTTAGAGTTATTTAGGTTTATTTTTATATGAGTCGTAGGTATAGATTTTAATTTTAAAGTATAGGTAGTATATTTGATAGTGTACGTAGTGACCGTAGGTTATTTTATAATACTGTTAGGTAGGTTTAGTCATTCGTATAGATATTAGTTTTTAGGGAGTTTGCTTATTTATTGAGTTTAGATTAGTTATCATCAGAAATAGGTTTATTTAGGTAGGTAGGTATTTAATTTTCTGTTATTGAGTTTTTTTTTAAATTAGTTAGGTACTTAGGTAAAGATATCATATAGGTACCCTCTTAATCACCACTAATGAGACACAATTGGTTTTCTATTGTAATTAGCCACAAAGGGCCCGCGACATAGATGGCATTCTGGGGAAGCACTATACATTTTATCCTGTTAGCACGTTCCCGTGGGTAAATTTCCGACATCCACGCGGGCGAAGCCGCGGGCAGAAGCTAGTCGTGGAATAAGACTTTTTTGTGTAGTTTGTGTTTACAACGAGATATTTTAGAACATTATTATCCTGGGAGTATGCGCATCTTGTAACATTCGCTATCTAAAATATTAGTTCCACGGACGCTCACGTTGCTATCAGCGCCAAAATGGCAAAAATCATATATCTTCATTTTGTCACTGATAGTATGAAGTCCAGCGTACTTCTATATTAAAGGCCAGTACCGGCAGCCCAGTTATCTAAGTCTTGGATGGCTATAGTACCTAATCTAATATCGCGATTAATTCGCCAAAAATGTAAACAAATATGAGTTTACGGAAAAATAACTTTAATTCCTACACAATAAAGTTCAGTTTACGCTACAACTTCAAACATTTTCTAACTTTTCCAATAGTTCTAGTCACTCTGAAATCAACTTAATCCTCATTAAAATAAAGTTGATATTTGTTTAACTTGAAATAACGTAAATTTAAAACAAATAAAATTTTAATTTAGGTAGATGACCAGTCCATGGATAATATAGGTACTAGACATGGATTTATCACGATAAGTATGTATGAGAGGATGCTGCTAAGGGGTTATACTTACATCCTCTTGCAATCTATCACAACCGAAAAACATCAGTCACTACGTAAGTTATTTTACGCATATAAAGTAAAAATGTTAATATAAATAATGTCGTGCACGTTGGTGACCCCTGAAAACTAGACGTGTTTACAATTGTACGCTCACCGTTTGCGCCCACGTTATTATAGCCCCTATAAGTAGAAGGGGAAGTAGAATTCACTACTTATCTAATACGATTTCTGAGTAATTGAGGACCATTTGCAAATTTTATACAATGCTGTTACCTGAAAATTGCAACTAAATAATGTCGTCAAATCGTCGTAAGTACCAACGACGAGAGAGTAGCATACCAGTCTTCTCAAGGGGTATCGTATTACCCAGTTAGGATTTTGGAGGTCAGATAGACAGTCTTTACTTTATTATTAGAACATGCAACTATATTCTAACTGAACAGACAGCTGTGCTGCTGGGAAGTTTGTTGCGCCACTTCTTCTTCCCAGCGATAGCACTAGGAAGTGGTGAAGGACGGCGTTTTTGGGGGACTGTCTTTTGTAATTTTGACGTTCGAAAAGTGCTGATTCTCAGCCTAATTTGAATAAATGACTTTTGATTGATTGAGTCCATGTAAAATACTGGTATTCATCTGCATCCGGTTAGACTTAACAAACAAGTTTTTCTTGCCGTGAAAAACTTCGGTTTATTCGCCATGTGAAGGCACGGTCGTCAGTATTGTATGGATCACTATGGAACGTTTTTCCTACGGCGCAGTTTATATGCCGTACCGTAAAGAAACCGCCCCGTGTACAAAGGGCCTTATTGTCACTGGACAGCACTGCTAGACACGTTTTTCCTACGGCGCAGTTTATATGCCGTACCGTAAAGAAACCGTCCCGTATAGAAAGGGCCTTATTGTCACTGGACAGCACTGCTAGTCTCATAAAAACTTTATTCGAATAGGTATAAAACCTCGTACGGCACCCTAATTGCGTAATACACTATCAATCACAATCTGAATCATTTTGAAGGATATTGCTAATCCATTGCTTCATAAGTTCGAAAAATTTGTCTGCTCAACAACGTAAATATCGCAATGAATGTTGTTGAACTGTCAAAATGTCTATGTTCTTCACATGCTAAGAATCTGCGTTCTTCTAACAATCTTCTCTTTCTCTGTCCTTCTTACAAGTCTGACTTTGTTCATTCTTCGTTTTCATATTCAGTCCATTCTTCTTTGGAATGCGCTTCCTCTTGATATCAAGACGGCCACCAGTCGGTATGCATTTAAGCGGGAATTGCAGAGTTATTTTCAAAAGAAATTTTCAAAAAAATAGCGTAGTCATTTCAACACCTCTCTCCCTTGATTTTGTATAGGTATATATTATAAGTATAAAATAAAGTAATAGTATGTATGTGTATGTAACCGATTTATGTATTTGTGTACCTAGTTTAAAGAGTTTTTTTTAATCATTGTCCCTCTCAACCAAAGCACCTGCCATCTAATCTCTTCACCACCCTTGGTTGAATGGTAGAGAATGCCTAAGGCATATAAATAAATAAATAATTTTCCCGCTGTTGTGATGAAACGAAAGTTCTCAACAAATCTCTTACAAAACAAACAAGTCACAAAATTCACGTATATTTAATCTTTTTAATCAACTTAAACTCGCCCAATAAGTAACTTTTAAACACAATACGCTCGGAGTGTTTACTTACTCGATATGTTTGACAAAACTTACCCTGAGGATCGAGCTGAGCGCGGTACACTCGCCGACAAATGCTTTGTCACACATCAAATCGTTTTTACGAACTAGGGTGAGGAGAGTTATATTGTGATGTGAACGATTGTGAGAACGTTTCAGTTACGTGAATGATATTGGTTTAGTTTCTGGATGTTGGGTTTTAAATTGTTTGGGATTGTAGGAGACTTTTAAATACATAATTATTTAATACAAAGCAACCAAGGGTATGGTCACCAACAGTGATAAGTAACGAGGGTCGTAGGCGAAGTTTAGTAAGAAACCGATGGGTGTTTATTTTAAATTAATTTTATTAATAGAAAAAATACGGCACCGTAACACATTATCAATCGGAGTCTAAATAATTTTGAAGGATACTGCTAATCCATTGCTTCATATGTTCGAAAAATTTGTCTGCTCAACAACGTAAATAACGCAATGGATATTGTTGAACTGTCAAAATGAAAGCCATTCCTACTGTTAGTATTTTACGCAATTAACCCGCAGTTCATTTATTAATTTTTTAATTCGAAAACACGCATCGTTCATCCATCGGTCATTCGAAAATACCCATCCGTTGACCCTGGTTACTTATCTCTTTTGGTGACTGTTCATAATCATAATATAACAATAACATAAAATCACAAAATTTTAGTGCAAAAAGGACCATGGGCACTTTTGTATGAACACTGGGCCCACTTTTTCAACATTGTTCAACAGTGATGAAACCTATGTCATATGAAAGCTCTTGGCGTATACTTTATTTCATTCTATGGCAGCTAAGTTCAAATCCAGCGCGAAATTGGTGTTTTAGTACGTTAAATGAAAATGCGAAAAAAAAAATCGTCTAAATGTATTGCTGGTCAATGGAAGCCATCACCATGTCTACCTAGTCCCAAGTACCATATTATGGATATGACATGGGCACAACTTCCGATAGTGCGTCTACCCGTGAGACATGTACAGTAGTATTGTATAATGGCGTCTTTGCCTACTTGTTCATGGTCAATTAAGTCATAGGTATAATACATCCTCGATCTAAAGTGTCGTCTGCTACTTACTGACAGCTTATTATAATTTAATATCAAAATAAAACAGATTAAAAAAACCGCAAAAAAAACATTTTCGCGCTGGATTTGAACTTAACTGCCATAGAATGAAATAAAGTACACACCAAGAGGTTTCATATGACACATAATTCATCACTGTTGAACAATGTTGAAAAAGTGGGCCCAAAATGACGCATGGTCCTTTGTATCTATAAATTATTAATTATTTTTATTTTTAATTGAAGGCTTTGGAAGGTTTTGAGGGGCCCGTGGCTAAATAATAACAGCCGCACAGGTCGATCGGTCAGGTTAAACTACGCTTGCCGCGGTTGGTCTGTGGATGGGTGACCATCTTTACATACCGAGACCCCTCCGTGCCTCGGAAAGCCGTTGGTCCCGGCTGTCATTCGTGGATCTTTGACAGTCGTTACGGGTAGTCAGAAGCCCGAAAGTCTGACAACCAGTCTTACCAAGGGGTATCGTAAAATACTGGTATTCAGCTGCATCCGGTTAGACTGGAAGCCGACCCCAACATAGTTGGGAAAAGGCTAGGCAGATGATGATGATGAGTTTTAATTGAAGGCTATCGGAAAAACTAGGTGACAATGAGGACCCAAAAATTTACTATGTCCAGCAGTGGACTGCTATCTGTTGATGATGATGATATCTAATAAAAATCTTAAATTCACTGACAGAACGCACGGCTTGAACTTCTGGATCTAGAAGCAGGAAACTGCACTAGAGTCATTGACGCGCAGCCTGTTACCATAGATTCCTGAATCTGCAAAAATGTAATACAAAAAAAAAAAATGCTGTTCCATTCATTTTGACCGCGTAGGTATTGCACTTTTCTATGAAACAGCTAATTATTTTTTTTAATAATCCACTAAACTCTTCATACAAGACAAATGCATCCCCTAAAGTAGTTAAATAGGAGATGGATGGTTTGTATGGAAGGATTTTTGCCGATGGGAAACGTTTAGTTACGACTTATTGTCGTAAGCAGCATTTTGTTTTTTTGCACCATTGTTTTTTTTTAAATTAATTTCTGCCATCTCCTTATCAAAGTGTTCATTGAGGTTGCATTTAAGCACCAAATAGGCCAGAATCTCTACAGTACCTACCTAACCACTAAAAATCTGTCTGTATTTCGCGCGCTACCGAATTGATTTTAGTTTTTAGCTTACTGCACCGTTATTGGCTCGCTGTTTATGCAATGTCCACATTACGGGCGATATCAGCATTCTACATTAAGTTAATTTAAAACATGATTGGCAAATTCGCGTCACTGAACAAATATCAAAATCGGAGTTAACAATACGGCGAATTTAGCGGTAGTTAATGTGTGGAGAAATAACGAAGTTACAGGAGTTCGTCTTGCTGTTTCGTTGACGAGGTTTCGAGAACATTTTTTTTGGTATTTTTTTTAACGCCGATAATAATTAAATTTATTTATTTACACGGTGATGGCGGGATGAGCTGGACTCCTTTGATAAAGACAGTCCTTCGCAGCTATAGACAGAGTGAGGTGGAAAGAGAGTAGGGGTGTGCCCAGCAGTGGGACATTATTGCTAAAAAAATTTGAGAGGTGTCAAGGGACACCCGGATGGAACGAAGTATAACTGGCTTGCTTTCTATAAGAGAGAGAGAGAGAGACAGACAGAGAAACACGCGCACGCCGCACGGCTTACAACTATAGCAAAAAGTGTCGTTCCAACTTTTGGTCTTAATTTTTTCCGTCTAGGGCTTTCGCAACGCGCGATCAGGAACTTCGGTCCAAAAATATCCAGTTTCATTCAACTAGTGAAAATCTTTCATTTTTCAGCACAGAAAAAGTTACCAATAAAGTGTGTTTAGAATTAACATATTTATAGGCTAGCTTTTACCTTGGCCAGAGGCTAAGCATAATATAGCATAATTGACATACAACGTGGCAATGCCGTCAGTCTCTTGGGTACATAACCAGCCGTGAAGGAATTCTATGACACCATATTTTAGTTAGTTAATAGTTAAATGTCTTTTGATTGATTTTATATTATACAGGGTGACTGGGAAACTCGACGTATTCCTTTGAAAGTCGTTATACTAGAGGTCATTAGCAACAAATTTAGTCCAGTCAACTAGGGGTCAAAACTGGATGGTTACCGAGCTATGTCTGTTCTTCGATTTGTTACGAAATGATAAATGATAAATGAAATGATAAATGATGATAAATGATAAATGATAAATGATTTTATTTTTGTAAGTAGGTTTGTACAAACACTTTTACACGTCAATCATATTTTAAAACTAGATGAGGTCGGCGTTTCCTATCTGACTAGTCTGAGAAGAAAGGCCGAAACAAACTCAGACGTCACAGTCTCTTTTAAAGTCCAGACATAATCTTGGTCAGATCATGTGAAGACCATGTAGATTTATGTCTGAGATGGTTTTTTTGAAGAAAGAACCAAACAGTTTGAGAGGACCTGTCCAGTCAGTGCACGCATTTGTCAGAAATCGTGCAGCTCAACTCAAAACTTAGGGAGCTCAACGATCCGACGAACAATACCAAAGAAAGGACATTTGGGTAGGCCACATTAATTACTCAAACTGCCAGACCACGACAAAAACTAAGAGAACAGAGAGAAAAATAATATAAATACAATGACCCACATAGTCTTCACATTCACAATAATTAAAATAATAGAATACTTTACAAAGTAAGCAAATGTCATAGTATATATCAAATTCATCAATGTCAAAGTGTATATAAAAAAAAAAAAACAAAAAACATCAACAAAACAAAAATAAAAAATAAACACATTCAATATGTAAAAATTGGAAGCAGCTTAATCCCAAGCCTTTTTGTCCTCGATATAAGCCTTAACGGTATTTAATAAAATGCTTTCTGGCACAACTTACGTTTAATGAATGATTTGAATTTATTAAGGCTTAGATCTTGAACGGGGCTTGGAACTTTATTGTAAAAGCGTATACATTGGCATCTGAACGAGCCACCTATTTTCTTGAGCCTTGTTGTAGGTAAAAACAATTAATTATTAGAATAAACTACTCCACTCCAAATATTTAACCGATACTTTTCTGAAAGTTGAAAAAAGAGTGATCATTTAAAAAAAATGCTTGCAAAACTTATATAATCACAGAAAAAAAAGGTCTTAATAGCAAAATTTTTAGTTTTTACCATCCAGTTTTGTGTCTAGTTGACTGGACTTTTGTTGCTAATGGCTAGTATAAACCCTTTCAAGGAATACGTCGTTTCCCTGTCCCCTGCCTCTAAGAATTGTAATGTATTCGAAATAAAATTGCTCTTAATTAGATATATTAATGTAAATTACATTTTGATTATTGATACATATATTTATGACAGTCATAGAAGTGAGTGCTCAGTACAGTCGGCCAACACGAAAACCTCACCCCGCAGTAACCTTTCGTTCGGTACAGTTGGCTTCAACAAGATGTGAACATTACTCACTCGCATATTATTATAATATAGTTCAAAGTTCAACCAAAATGGAGTACTAGGTTGGTACAACTGTCATCATTCATAATGGCTTACTAAAATTGGGAATGTTAAAGAAAAACATGTGTTCTTTGTTCAATTATAGTCTTGTTTACTACTATTGGTTTCTATATTATTGATACAGCTGTTTAATAAAATGAGGATCTAATTAAATGACTTCATTTGTGGTCTTTTTTCTCGATTTTGCTACATGTGTTCGACAGCCAGTGTTTACAAACATTTTAACACAACAATGTTTTAATTCATTTGGATTCAGAAAGGGTTTATGTTATAATATCAGACTCTTAAGAAAGTGGAAGGGACTTGTGAAAAGTACCTATAAACTACTACTTACTAAGGTTTCAAATAATTATCACGTAAAAACTTTTTAATAAACCCAAAAAAAAAACATAACTGGCAAATGTGGGTGTAGGTACACTGTACAGTACACTTCTGCCTAACCCTTAGTGGTATACAGGCGTGAAATTATGTTTGTTGAAAAGAAAAAAAAATGTACTAAACCAATACCATATTGTAGCGTACATAAAAATGTGGCTTATATATGTATAATACGTTAGCAGCACTTTGGAGTGCGTCAGTGTGAAGCCTATTTTAACTTTTTATCAAGGGTGGCTCACCTCGGACGACCGCCGTTAACCTCCGCTGAATATTTATATTAGCCGAGACCCCACTCCAAGCTCCCTTTGAGACGCTCTGTTCGCTCTGCTCGCTCTATATAGTAATCTGTTTATTGTTAAAAATAAAGGACGAGTTTGAAGTATGTGTAGATGGTAGATGAGTTATCGACGACAAATGCTTTGTGGATGAATCAGAGCTAATTGTGAGCGTTTAAACCACGGACGCATTATGGACCATATGGTTGGAATTTATCTGAATATTTGGAAGCCCTAGGCTGGTCTTAAGCAAGTGTAGTAGTTACATAACGGTTTAAGATCTTTATTGCACTCAAAAAGAATACAATTATTCACTTATATGAGAAAAAAAATATATAAATATTAAGTTAAACGATAGTTTCACCGGGTAAAAACTATATATAAACGCTTTAAAATGCGTTACATTTTTTTCAGTCTATTATTGCACAAACAAAATATTCAAGTATTACCATAAAACCAAGGTAAAACTTTGAAACAAAAGGTATAATGATTCGAGAACAAGAAGAAATATAGTTAGGTACTTATTACTAATTAAAGATAGAAAACAGACCCCAGAATGCTCGAGAAAAATAAAACTAATGTATTACCTATTTTATTATTATTAACTAAAACCAGCTGCAGATCTAGACTAGTTAAACACCACCACCTCACATTACCACACAAACAATATTGTGCAAAACACTTCTGTATTATGCTTTAAAAGTCTACTACGTGATCGAAAGCGTGGTCTATTAATCATTCTATGATTTATGTAACCTGTATCGGAGTCTCTTCATCTCTTTGGAAGGTGACCCTTTAATATTGATCTACTACACAGCAGCTATAGTTTGTTCCAAACCTATCTGAAGTAAATGTAAACGAATGGACCAGAAACGTAGCTGTCTATGCCAATTTGTGGAACCACTTATACATTGAAAGCTTTGATTTGAATACTTTTACATACGAAACTTTCATTTTAAATCACCTAAGAGATTTTTTTATTTGATAATTTGTTTAACTACATTTTTTTCGATGATTTTACAATTACAATTTAATAGGGTTGTTCCAACAATAATTGTTGAAAAAAATGTTGTGATATATAAAGTTGAAACCTCAAATAAATACAGATGTATATGCTGCTAATTCCCTTTACTGTGCTATTAATTTAGGTTACCTGAACAAGGTTTGTTTACACTTTCATCAGATAATTTCGAACAGCAGTGCGATTCTATAACCATCTCACCGTGAAAACTTAGGTGAAGTGAGCGTGGAGTGAGCTGTCATTCCAACTAATGCTAGGGATTGACACTATTGACAGCTCACTCTAAGCTCACTTCACCTAACTTTTCACGGTGAGATTTTTACAGAATCGATCGGCAGATCATAGGTAGTAGGTACCTTAAATTACACTTAAATTAAAGTGGTGGATACTGCAGTGGTTTCTATCTGATTTTCAAGTGCTGCCAAGTCGTATGGACTAAAATGACTCTTATTAGATATTACTTCAAGGTTTATTGACTTATTTGCCCAATAACTTAAACGTAAAATACTAGCTATATTTTAGTTACTAACTCGTCTACTCGGCGTAATTGCCATTGCCAAGTTTCATTCATTATTAAAACCCCTTTTTTCAAGGTTTTACAAGACTAGCGTGTTAGTACTCGTAGGTACGACTTATTGATTTTTTTTCACTTACATTTCATTGAATTGGAAACCGAACCATCAAGTTCTTTGAAGGAAATGAGATGTAAGGAGTTTAGAATTCGATGTAGCTAAAGATTTGTAAATATGAGCATCTTGTATAATTTCTAAAGAGACTAATAGCTGCGCCCCGCGGTTTCACCTGTCTCGATCCCGTAGGAATATCGGGATAAAAAGTATCCTAGGTCCTAATCCAGGTCATGGTCTACCGATGTGCAAAATTTCATCGAAATCCATTCAGCCGTTTTAGCGTGAAAGCATAACAAACAAACATACCTTCCAAATAATTATATATTATCTTAGACTAGTAATTAGCGACCCGCCCCTACTTCGCACGGTTTTTACGACTTAATAAAACATAGAGATTTCTATATTATTATGTAAGTTAAATGGCAATGTACACATAAACCTTACGGGAACCGCATTAAAATTCGCAACGAATTCACACAACTTATGCGATGAGCTACACAATTACTGACAAATGCTTGCACTAGACAGGTCCACTCAAATCTGTGTGGTTCTTTTCTCAAAGACCATTTCAGGCACCAATCTACTTGTTCCTTACATGATATAGGGCTGATTTTTTAATCCACAGATATTTTTTATTCGTGGAATAAACTTGACGTATGACAGTTTTTGCATGGAAGAACTGTCAAAAATTCAAAATTATTATTCCGAAAAAATCAGCCCATAATATTAAGGAGATGTCTGGGGTTTAAAAGAGACTGACCTGTGAGTTTTTTTCAGTTTTTTGCCTCAAGAGTAATAGTAGGGTATGAAACACCAGCCTCATCTGACATGACAACACGGTTAGCGCAGCGGCTGAGCGATCGGACTGCTGCGCTGCGTGTCGCGGGTTCGATTCCCGCACAGAACAAATATTTGTAAGTCCTACATGTATTTGTTCTGAGTCTGGGCGTTTTTCTATCTATAATATGTATGTATTTACAAAAAAAAATGTATATAAGTAGTTTATCAGCCATCTTGTTACCATAACACAAGCATTAGGTTGCTTAGCTTGGGACTAGATGGCGCTGTGTGAAATGTTCAGGGATATTATTATTATTATCTAGATTTGTTTTCATTTTTAAAAGTGTATAAATACTTACAGATTTTGTTTAAAGTTATCCCTGGCTGATACGTAAAGCTACTTTAATTTATAATACCTGTGTACAGAAACAAGTTACATCTAGATAAGCAGCCGATCGATTCTGTAAAAATCTCACCGTGAAAAGTTAGGTGAAGTGAGCTTAGAGTGAGCTATCAATAGTGTCAATCCCTAGCATTAGTTGGAATGACAGCTCACTCCACGCTCACTTCACCTTAGTTTTCACGGTGAGATGGTTACAGAATCGCACTGCTGATGCAAAAGTCCTGAATATCAACTTTATTGACATTTGCAACGCCTACTTTCAGTTTTATAGCTTAGACGTTCGACGAATATTTTTATTCTGTCTTCTCCCCACGGGCTGGGTATCCCTGCCATTCACCAGGGGTCTGCAATATTTCCCCCCCAGGCTGGGTACCCCTGCCATTCACCAGGGGTCCGTAATATAACTGCACGCCGATATTGAATGAAGTGTTAACAATTTTATACGCTTTTTGGTGGGAACAAATTATGAATGGGCCCGTATAATGAAGTTGAGATTTTCGCTGTGATAAAGTTTTATATGCTCCGTTCTCGTGTTTTAGATTTATTTATTTTTTTGGTTTGTAAATAAACAATATACAGAATTGAAATACTTTTTTTGGTTTATTAGCACATAATTGCCACAATAAGTTTTTCAAAGCGAAAAAGCAAAACATAGGTAACCTCATTCGTGTAAACTCAAGGACATTAATTGTTAAGCAATTTAACACCCTTTGCCAATTTGCCGTATTACAGCCTTTTGGTACAACTGTCAAATAATGACACTTATGATTTGAACATAGGTCATCTACGGGTAATTTAAGTTGGTACCTAGCCAATTTGCTTAGCAACTAATTTCCCTGACTACATCACCTTAACCATTACCTAAAATAAACAAAACACAAAAAAAATCTTATTTTGTGACTGACTATACTGGAATAAAAACACGTTATAATTAACGTGATTTTTTTAAATAAATTTTTTGAAGTAATCTTCAAAAAATTTAATATGTTCTTACGTTCTTTTAAACGAAAACAAAAGAACAGCACGACAATATAATAATAATAGTTTTATCTGGACATAAGTAGTCTTATCATGTCGCACATTCGTACCTGCGAGGGTTGCGACGACAGTTATCACCGTGTGGTCACACCCTTACAAATTACACCCACTGGGTTAGCGCTGCCATATTTATGGGAACAAGTTATCCCCAGAACAATGACCACACTACGATGACCTTCGGAAACTCGGAAGTCATGGCTTCAATTCACGTGACTACGATAATAGTGGTATTATTTGAGTAGAAGTAAATGTAGGTTATGTATTTATGTGCGTACCGAATCCTTTTACACACTTTTACAGTATCTATCTATATCTCTTATATTATATACTAATAATAAAGCTGAAGAGTTTGATTGTTTATTTGAACGCGCTAATCTCTAGAACTACCGGTCGGATTTGATAAAATCTTTTTGCATTTGATAGCTCAATTCTTGAGGAAGGCTATAGGTTTTTTGGTATGGTTTTTTTAACATCACGCTATGACCTTTAGGAGCTGGGCAAAAAGAAAAAAAGTCTGTACGTTGATTGAAATATGATTCGCGGCCGTAACAAATATGTATTTTGACGGCACGGTTGGCGCAGTGGTTAAGCGATTGACTGCTGCGCTGCGTGTCGCGGGTTCGATTCCCGCACGGAACAAATATTTGTATAACCTACATGTATTTGTTCCGAGTCTGGGTGTTTTTCTATCTATAATATGTATGTATTTACAAAAAAAAATGTATATAAGTAGTTTATCAGCCATCTTGTTACCTGGACTAGATGGCGCTGTGTGAAATGTCCAGGGATATTATTATTATTATTATTATGTATTTACAGAATTATAATTATTATTAAAGTCATCAACACAACTCTCTAAGATCAAGTAATCCTACTGAATGACTATTTTATGAAATCTTGACATTTTAGGATTATACTAACTTAACAAGTTGTATTACTGATTCTAATGATTATAATTCTGTAAATACATATTTGTTACGGGCGCGAATCATATTTTAATCAACTTACAATTTAGTACTGACCAGCAAATTGCAAAAAACGAAAGAAAATTTGAATTTTAAAGGTAATATCAGTCGCTCAATTTGTGCTGAAAGTTGAATAAACTCTTCGACAATGAATGCATCGTCCAAATGTGCTAGACATTTGGAAGATGCATTCATTGTCGAAGACGCCATTACGTCATTGACAGATAATATACACAAATACAAATACAGTTGCACTTAGATTAAATGACAAGCGAACAATTACATAACAGTCACGATTACAATAAAATTGTAAATCTAATGCTACTATAAAATACAAATGTAAGGCGAATTCAAGCAAATTAACAAATGTTTGCTCCAATGTTGGCTGTGACGTATAAAAACGAGCTACAAGCTCACGGCAGGAAAACGAAACAGAATATGATTACCAACGCGACCGTACAGCTGGTCGACGGGACTACGATAACAATACTGTACACTCACTTGATGACACATACATTGCTGCATTCAAAACTGGAGCAAACAAAACAGCCAGTAACAAACCAGCAATGTATGCTATCCAAGGATGTACATACGTAAGTACAAAAGATATTATGATACAAGTCGTCAAACGCACACATTCCGTAATAAAATGACGCACACAAACAAATGCTTTCCACACAGAAAGAAGTTATTTCGACAAGGATCGTTTTACTTATCGATGACGGCCATTCATTATGTCTGTCGCATTTTGCCGAAGACTCCAAAAAAGGATGTATAGAAGCATCATATAAACAAATCTGGTTAATAATCTAATCGGCACACCTACAATAAATAAACTTTCACACTGTCTGGTAAAAGATAATGGTTTTTAGGTTACAGAGATAAAACATCCGGTAGTTCTCCTACCAGAGACCTAAATTAAGGTGGATAGATGTAGTGTAAAGAGACACGGTGTAAAGAGAAGAAAGATCTTAAAATGAATGAGAAAGACAAAGACAGCTGATCCCATCACAATGATGTAGAATTAACAGAAGATAACATGCAGTAATTACAGAACAAAAATAAAAGAAAATCACAGTAAACTTCCAAATATTTAAATCATAATAGCATATAAATTAATATTTAATTGACTGTAGTATCTATTAAGTTAAAACAGTAACCATGTCATTGAGATTAGAAGTCAAAGCAAACAGATATTACGCTCAATCAATTATATTTTATTTTAAGTACAGGCGCCAGCAGGTCAAACTACCCGAAACTGTAAAATTTTCCCAATCTACCTTGAACCTAATACTTTTGCGACAAAGTTGAAAATCTATTAAAGACATTTGACAGATTGTAGTAGCTTGATGTGCTGGCGTCTGTACAAGAGGAACAAAGTGACAAAGTTCAAGTAAATGTAGCATTATTTTAATACTTATCACTTACGTCAAACTAAACGTAACATATCAAGATGCTATAAATATGGCGTTGAACCTTTTAGAAAGAGTATGCGTGGCGTGCCATATAAGCGAAATAAGAATATCCATATACGTATGTCCGAGGTTTTATTTGATGAAAACAATGAAGATTTACACAGTTTTTCCAATAGATTTTGCAGCTAGATCTAACTAAATAAAATAGTTCAGGTGTCATAGGATCATACGCTTAATTAATTATAGATTGCCTGCTAATTAGATCACATGATCACAAAAGAAAACAATGGTCCTATAAATACATCTTTCAAATAACAATTAATGATCACCAATTCAATGCAGGAGAAGATTATATAACTGCTATGCTAGGTAAATTTTTACAAAGCAAACACAAATTCTGTGGTATTCATAAAAACCTTGATGGCAACGTTCTGAAATGACACTTGATCAATAGATACATTTCAAGGGTGGTCCTGGACATAAGATAGTATTATTTCTCCTATAAGCTAATGAGTTCGTTATATATAGCAGTATATATACCTAACCAATGTCCTTACTAAACGTGGTGATAACAGTAATCTAGAAACCGTTCACTGTAGCTTTCTAGGCCCATTTGAAATGATAGAATATTCGCCCATAACCTTTACTTAGAAAGCATATCCTTACTACAGTCGATTCAGCCCATCAATATATCCAGACGTATGGTGACAGCTGACCAGGACTGCGGGCGACACAATAGTAGGTGCATGGTACAGCTACAGGCATACAAGAGCAATCTATTGCGTTTGCACAACGCAAATGTGAACGCAGACAGTTTATTGGGCTATACCTTGTGAAAGCTAGGTATACAATGCTTGTATTTTCTCTATTGGAGTGTTACAATTTGCTTATAATGTCAACGCAATCTGGCAGAAGTGGCAAGATGAGATTTTTTGTTTTAGATGATCTTGAATTCATTTGTTTCTTCATATGTGACGTTTTTATCTTGCAGTGGGTCATGTGCAGTCACCAAAGGAGATAAGTAACCAGGGTCGTCGGATACAGTTGATGATTAGTAAGAAACCGATGGAGGTATTCGAATGAAATTTAATTTGATAAATGAACTGTTTGTTTTCTATTAATTAAATTAAATTTTATTCGAAAAAATCCATCGGTTTCTTATTAAACTTTAACTATATCCGACGACCCTGGTTACTTATCTCTTTTGCTGACTGTACAAGCTGATCTTGTTTTCAAATCTTTAATCTTGTTTATTTCAGGCGTATGTAAAAAAATCATCATCTGATGATGATGATTTTTTTACATAAGTACGCCAATAGCACTCCACTGCTGGAGATAAGCCTTTCCAATTACACGCCTTCAGCTCTATTCTCGGCAACATTCATCTAGCTGCCACCTGAAAAAAAAATGCAACCAGTCAATTATCTTAAACTGGAATCTTTGACTAGAATTTATGAATTTGTAAAAGTAAAAATAACTATTCTGTTTCAAACTTTAAATCGTCTAAATTGAGAATGTTATGTTTCTAAAGTAAAGGAAGGACTGGTTACAATGGCAGCCTGTCGCAACAAAGTGCAATTTTATCAACTTTTAACTCACTACATTTACGCTTAAACGTGGATTTGAGTAATGCTTTGCGACTAATTGCAACTCTGCCTGTAGCCCTTCGTTTGCGTTGTTTTATGTCTATTTGTTGTTTGGAGCTTTTGCATTATCGTCCTACTGTTCAAATTATGCTTTATTTTCATCTGCTTTAGCGCTGTTTATTGTTTTGAATTTAGTATGATAACGACTTACTTTATCCTAATTTTCTTAGCTATAAAAAATGTAGATGACTTTAAAAAAATCTTCTTATTTTCTGTTTCACCAAGAGCTTTATCCTTTCCCTTTTTATATTGTTAAAAAATATTAATAATTTGCATTATTAGCATTGCACTTTATAATATTGATCTTATACGTAGGTACTTCAATGTATGTGCTTCAAGTTTTTTTTTGTTCTTTTAGTTATCTTAGTAAAAAATTCTGTGTAAACACTCCCAGGCCTTTAAAGTCCTATTAACCGACGACTCCTCTATAAGGCCTAGTATCATGGCTCATTCCTCACATCAAATACGTTCTAATAATACTCCCATTCATACAAAACATCGTATATTTGGAAGGCAGGTAGAAGTAGGATGCCATCGCCATTACATTGGCACCACAAGGTCAGCGCATAAGAATAGGGTATTTATAAAACAGTTAGGCGCAAGTCCGTGTTCACCTTTGTTTAGTTCAGGTAGGCTTCCGGCCGCTCGTGTATTGATAGCTGCTCGATGTTTAGCGACAAACATAGATTGTTGGATAGTTAAGTAAATTAATGGCTCTATGTTAATTTCCTAAGCATTTCTATCGGGGGATCTAAATAGTCTACTTTGTAATTCATGAATGTTTGGCGTTAATGTAACGTTTCGTTCCTTCGATGGATGTGGATTCATTCGGGCAACGGTACACGGGCCATTGAATTAAAAATAAGGTCTGTTCAGGTTATTATTAAATTTATTCCGGAAACTTTAAAACTCCGAAAAACCCAACTCGGAACAACTTAATCTTATGTAACGTAATTTTCTTTCCCCCAATACATATTTCCGCTTAGCAAACCATTAACGATTATGTAACTCGTAATATTTCATTATACACACCTAAACTCACCGTTTTGTCGCTTTTATCGTTGAGCTGCTAACTTACTAAAGATACGAGTTTTATGCTTTTATTGCTATGGTGTTTCATGATAAACACAAGTGAACTCGTAGCGTGTGAAACAAACTTTATGGATCTAGATTTACGAGCGAGTCAATAGAGAGCTCTTGATGTAGACGCATTGAACAGAGTTCATCTTGTTTTCGGGTGCTAAAGAGTAGAGCCAACACCGACCGCCCACGAAGCGCACTCGATCCTCACACAAACGTATCGCTTTTAAATATCAAACGACAAGTTCATCAACATTATGTAATTAATATCTTGTACGTTTTTTCTTGACAAGTTTACGCAAAAAAAGTATTTTCTAAAAATCTCCATTCGCAATACGAGCTAAAATACGCTTTATAACCCGCAATTAAAGCCCAAATTCCAGTATCGAATCGTAGAGGCCAATGCCACAAACACATGTTGGCGTTGCACGTCCAGGTAAGGTGAGCTCCCCTGCCTCCTTTATCCGTACAAAAATGTTCACAAAATGAGGTTGCGTTGGGGTGGACAGAAGGTCATTTAGGCTGGTTTGCGTTATAGGAGCAAAGGGGGCGCAGAAACGGAATCAATGAACTCCGTTCGAGCCGACCGACAAAGGACGTTTCGGGCCGGCAGGTAATTAACTTAATAACAATCCCTGCTCTTTTATACATAATACTAAACTATAGACAAACACTAAAGTACGTTCTGTGATTGGCAGCAAAAGTTGTGAGAAATATGACGTTGATGGAGCAACTTAGCGCTTTAGTACTAATATTGAAGCTGGCATCCGTTCTGGATGAAATGTTTATTAACTTTTTTAGGCGTTCAGACTTGTGCGCAATAAAAACTGGGACTCTTCATAAATGGCCTGTAAGCACTCTGTAATTGGAGCGTTCTGTAAATCTCTTGCCGTCTCGCTTTATTGAAAAGAAAACGACAGTGACAGGTGAGACTTGTCAAGGATTTATGGATGTCAAGTTTTGAGAAGAAGGGCGCGTGCCTGTAGGGAGACGGGTGAAGTAGATAGAAGTCAGTTATGTTTCTCTTTAAAGCTGGGATTACATCGTATAGCTTGAATTGACGGTATGTCGTAGCTACCTAGACTGTGATCCCTTCGGGGTCACACGAAGCGTTGAAACTTGACGAGATGAGACCATAAGGAGACATAAAAACGATTTAGGCCCTTTACTATTAATATAGAATTGTTAGACAATGATTAAATGAGAAAGCAATAATGTGCCTTTTAGTCTACGAGGTCATGAACTTGACAAGATTCTTTCAAGAACATCGAATGTAGCGGTTTTTAGTAGATTTTCATTTTAAGTACGACATCATTATAGTTAACATATTTATTATTAACTTTGTCGTCGCGTTATTTTATAAATTGTGACGTAATAATAACCTATAAGTATTTATAAATATTGACTTACCTATTAACCGCAATCGTCAAATTATACAACGCTTCCAAAATAAAGTACTCAGGGATATAGTAAACGCGCCCTGGTACATTAGAAACAGCGACCTCAAGATGGATGTCGTAAACATAGCTATACAAAAATATGCAGAAGCTCATGAACACAGACTTCATCATCACGTGAATGTCGAGGCGATCCAACTCCTTGACAACACTGAATTAGTGCGAAGACTAAAAAGGGTAAAACCTTTTGAGTTAGTTTAGTGCAGCGTAAGTGAACTCAAACTGTAGTACAAATGCTGAATCTTATAAAGAACACGTGAAACAAAGTGTCTTCCCTATAACTTATAGTGAATAAGAAAGACGTTATTGGACGATTTCTTAATTATATAGTTACTTAGCAGTTTAAGTTATATCTAAATTACTTATTAGCTAATAGGCTAGATTGTAATGTAAATAAAGTGTCACCAATTGTGATACTTTATAAAGGGAAAAAAAACCTATTAACCGAAGATTTTTTACTTATGAATGTGAATGTGTGCGTAACTTTTTAGGGTTCCGTACCTCGAAAGGAAAAACGGAACCCTTATAGGATCACTTTGTTGTCCGTCCGTCCGTCTGTCTGTCAAGACCCTTTTTCTCAGGAACGCGTGGAGACGTCAAGCTGGAATTTATATCAAATAATCAAATCAACTGACCCTTGGAGCTGTGAAAAAATCAAACTTCTAAAGTTACGCAATCAAAAGATACAGCCGTTTATGCTGCAAATTTCCGCAAATTTTCGACACTCGCAAGGGAATCAAAACCTACAGAGTACTTCCCGTGAACTCAGAATCTTGAAATTTGGTACGAAGCAACGTCTTATAGCACAGATAAAGGAAATATTGCGAAAACCGTAAATTTTTAGTTACATACCTACAAATTTGTACGAAACCCTCGGTGCGCAAGTCCGACTCGCACTTGACTGTTTTTTTTTTAATAAAATGTCAGCTGCACCCACTTACTTTATTTACAATATATATAAGTATCACTAGCCACCCGCCTCTGTTCGCACAGGTGCCATGGCGACAGATCAAAACATAGAGGTTTCTAGGCTAAATCTAAGTTAAATATTAGTGTATTATACACATAAACCTTCCAGAATACATGCTCCACATGAGGGTGAAAACCGCATCAAAATCGATTTTGTTGTATAGACGATCTAAGGCGGTCACACAGACAGACGCGAAAAGAGACTTCAATTTATAATGTGTTTAGATTGATGATGTTTAGGCTTTAGGTAAGATTTTATTTATTCTGTTAACTATATTTTAAACTCTTTGTATGTTTCAGTAAAAGGCATAAAGGGGTGAACGGATGTGTCAGGGTCGTATCACGTGGCGTTCTGTAATTTCTGTCTATCCCCCTGGGAGAATGGCTTGAATTTATGTATGTGTGTAGTTTCAAACCTTGAGAAACCCTTCCTGTGTTTCTCGGTATGCAAACTTCAAGGAAGATTTGATATACTACGATGTAGATGTACTATGGCTAATTATGGACTTGACTACAAAAATCGATTTAGGTATCTAAATATGCTTCGGTAAAGTAAATATCCAAGTTAATTCGGATTATTTTTTTACTTTCACTTGTTTAGGAAGAAAAATTAATCTTTTATAGTTTTTTTTGATGTACGAGTAATTACTCGTAAGCTCTGCATTAAAATAGAAATTGATAATCTTTACAGATGAGGCAGTGAGATATACATTCTCTATTAACTTTTTCGACCGGACTTACAAGTGTTTACATAAGTATTGGATATTTAACATACAAACTAAAAATATTGACTTTCAATAAACCAATGTTGGGTTTATTATGGGCTAAAACGTTAAATACCAAGCACGCTGTCTAAAGACTCTTCAAAGGGATTTATGCCCGTTACACAAACACTAGGTGGTATCTAAATAAAAGCGGTTGTATTTCCAACCCTCAGCTCAGCGACGAGAGTTTAAAATCCAACAGTGTTATAATATTTAAGGCTTTATTTAGATTTTATCTAGGATTAGTGAAAACTGGCTGCCTAATATTTTTCAAGACTTCAGAAAGATGCCTGTTTTCTCTAACACTATGCGTCACCTAAATGTATGCATAAACAAATGCGCGCTGTTGGATTTTAAACATACGTCTCACCGCTGCAAAGTTGAAAATCCTACAGCGTGCTTTTAGATCGTAAATAAATAAGTTAAACTTCACTTTACTTCTTCAATACCATGAAAAATAACGAAAACGTAACGTAACGTAACATTAGAGCTCCAAGAATTAGTTTAGATTGAGTATATGAATAGAGAGCAGTGTTGGCTCAGTTGTACTGGCCGAGATTTACGAGATGTAGGTCGTAGGTTCAAACCAGGCGCTTTACTTTGTGTATAAATAATATACACAAAGTGCAGCGCCTGTCGGGGTTTGAATCCATCACTCCATCACCACTCTGCTCTCAAAACGGCGAACGAATACATCGTGCATCGTGAGGAAACCAACATGTCCTAGAACCAAAAATTCGAAGACATGTGACATCTACCAATCCGCACTGGGCCCGCGTGGTGAATTACGACCCACTCCCTCAAACCGAGAGGAAGCCTGTGTCCCAGCAGTGGGAACATTATAGGTTACATACATTTGAATATAAGCTCGGTTATATGAACGAGAGTCAATTTGAAGTGGATGGTGCCGAGTCGTATGCGAAGCAAAGTTACTACTTACAACTTACAAGTAGTCTACACTTAACTTGACGTAGGTAACGATATATACTTGACTGAAGTTTTTTTTTTATTGATAAGCTTACTATAAGGGTGGCAGGGGATTCCGACGTACAAACTGTAATCATGGATTCAGTAAATGATTCTGAACCCCTGCGTTAAAATTATTCGTCAGTTACAAAAAAAAAAAAAAATAGTTGTTCCATACATGTTGACCGCGTAGGTATTTGCACTTTTCTATGAAACAATTGAATTTTGGTTTTGATAACCGACGAAAAATTTAGGGTGTCCGGTCTAGAATCATGTGCTGAATTCATGTGAGGAATCTATCTTTCAAAATTCAAGTAAATCTGATGCCCAGTGGAGCAGACGAGTCCTGGGGGCCTACTCCGAAGTGCAAAGTGCGAATGTTCGGATCGGACCGACACTTGGCCGAACAGAATATTATTGAAAAATGCGAAAAAAGTTCGGATCGGCTCAGTTGGGTCGGGACCATAGTCAATATTCGAAAGAGTGTAGGAGTGTAGGATCGGAACCGACCGAACCAAATAGTAACTTCGTAGCAGGAAACGGCCGAACATTCGGCCGATAGTACTTCGGAGTAGACCCCCAGGAGTGAAGTGAGTGACGGCAAGCGTAGTGTGGTACGCCTCCCAGATAGATGGACGGACGACCTAAAGAAGTTGGCTGGGACAGACTGGATGCGGAAGGCGAAGGACAGGTTGTTGTGGCACAGCCTGGGAGAGGTCTATGTCCAGAAGTGGAATGCAATAGGCTGAGTTGATTGATTGAAATCCAGAGTTTAAAACGAAAAAAACTATAATATTATGTAGTAGAAACGGTCTTTATTCAGCAGCACTAAAGGTCTATTATCTCTTTAATATACGACCGATTTAGAATTAATCGATTCATAATTTAACACAAACATAATAAGGACAACAATAACACAACTCCACAGAACTACATTTAAAATGTTCAGATAAAACATCACAAATCACGTGGCGTCCTATAAAATGTTTATGAATGGAAGTTTTCTTCGAAGCCGGGTGGCTGTATGGCTGGACCACTTCGCTCGCTGCACTGCGCTAACAATAAGCTTAAATCTTCGAAGCCCTGTTACATTATTATTGGCTTACGACTTTTGTACCTATCTACTTTATTATAAATAAGTACTTATAGCCTTTCTTCGCTCAATCGTTATAGCGAAGAATTACTATTCAATTTTGTTGTAAAGAATTCATTTACTTTATAGACTTATTTATTTTATTTACTTATTTATTTTTGACTCGAGCAAAATATGACAAGCTAATCTAGTAATATTATTGGATTTTTAGAAGTCTAAGGAACAGGGTGGAATGTTCTGATATTTTCTAATCTCGCGGAAAACTCTGCTTGCGCGATGTAGGGTTTGCGTGGCGTCAGGTGTAGTTCGTTTGTGGCGGTATAGATGCCGCTACTACGCTAAATGGATTGCTAACAAAAAAGAAATGGCTACCAGTTTCATTCTCATTACTGTCTTATGATTGTTTTGGATAGTTTAAGAAGACGTGTTTAGGTGCTGATGACCAAAGTCCTCAAAAAGATAAAGCAGTCGTGCAAGTTACAGTTTCAGGTCAGTAGATTGGTGACCACAGTCAGCACATAGTTGATGGTTCCTCTTATCACCAGCCTGCAGGGTAATTGTGTAACACACCTACAATAGCAATGCCTTTCATTTCAACAGCATTAATTGCGTTATTTACGCTGTCGAGCAGACGAACTTTTCGAATTAGCAATTTCCTTCTAAATCCTTGAATCCTTGGGATTGTAATTGAAAGTGTGTTACGTAATTAGGATAATTACAATCCCTGGCATATCTACTTACTTAAGCAGGTTGTCTCTAAAGGTCTGAAGCTAGGTTTAAACGTATGCAGGAGCAGTTGAAGTTTGACGCTGTGTTTTTTTTTTCTAAGGAAACAACAGGGTGGTCTATTTCTAGCGTAAGAAATACATAGTAAAATAATTCAAAGCGTCGTTTAACGTATGCATACAAGCTTGTGTTATGGGTCACAGCAGTTTAACAGGATAGGAAGTGAGCACGCAACTTTGCCATTGTAGGTCACACACCCGTATCGCATGAAAAACCTCCCCGTCTGTTGCAAAAAGCCCTGACATAAACTACAATACTTAGAATTTGAGAGGGAGGAACCGCATGATTTTAACCGGTCTCCTCATATCTATAAAATAAAGTCGGGTTAGTTACACCATTTGTAACTCAAGAACGGCTGGACTCGAATAGCAGAATAACTATATAAACATGAAAAAATTCTCATTCATTCGTTCTTATTGATTCTAAGGCGGTACGAAGTTTGCCGGGTAGCTAGTTTCAGATAAAAAAAGTCAGTGCTAGAGTCATTACTAATCCCATTTACAGCGGTGGTTGATTTCAAGCTGGTTTACTTAATTATAGTTCGTTACAACCTTTCGACGCGACTACAACCTTTACCGACAAACATTTTCACTTTCGCAACCCAACAAAAGTAGGTTGATGGCGAGCGTTCTCCAAATACACTTCCAAAATTAACCCGTCTTACACTACAGGATCTATTAATAGCATTCACAGTCGAAACTTAAAACAACAAGAGTCATAATCCAATGTGAATACTTAATCGATTGGGCCCACAAATAACAGTAAACAAAGCGAAACAGTGACAACAGTAGATCGTGGAGCAGTATCGTAGGTAATTGTCGCGGTGGTATCCGCATTCGAGTCACAATCTACTTCTTTACTATGCAGACGATACTTCGAATATTCATCGTAGACCTCACACACTCTAGCATGAAGCTAGGTGATACGACATTTAGCGGGGTGTAAGCACGCTCGCACACACGCGCACGCATACGGCATACTTTTTGCAGGTCTTAGAGGTAAGATTTTTTTTTGAATGACCTGTGTTTTGTAGGACTTGTGCGTTCACACATTTGATATCTTCTGTTTCATTTAGTTCCTACAAAAAATTGGCTACCGATTCTATGTTGTCTGCGAACGCTCTAAAGGGGACTCATTTGCGAGTTCCAACTAAAATTCCGTGCAAATGAAGTATGTATATTCCTCTGTGTGTGTAGACACACCATGAATGTAGTAAGGCACTTGTACGGCGCGTAATCTGTGTTCATGGAACCATGAGCTCCGCCTACTACGTTGCTGTTGTGGGTAAGTTTTCTCATTTTTCTCCAAGGCCTCCCGTACTCGTTCCGTTGAGAATTTTTACATATTTGTATCCTTATATCCCTTTTGTTTTTTGGTAAACGTTTATTGCGTACCATATTTCTTTTAGATAAACGTTGTGTTTTAAAGTGAAGGGATGTGCAAAAATTCGTTTACTGTATCCACTTATGAGGCTTGGGAGTACTCGAGATCATAGCCATAGTTTACTTTGTTGTGCAGTTTTCTGGCTCACTGATATAAGTAGAAATTACAGTAAATAAACTAGTTTTTACACGCGTCGATGTCCGGATTAAAATGCTGACTATTACTTACAAACTTTAGCTATTGCTGCTCTTTGTGAATGTAGCAATAATGGCAGTCTACCAAAAAAACTATAGGTTGGTTAGAGGTTACGAAATTACGTCATAAAAAATATGATATAGATATTAATTTAATATATCTAATAGATAGTCTTTGACGTCACAACCAAGAACACTTAAAGCCAAATGAGACGTTTTTTACAGAAATATTGATTTACATTATTATAAAATTCATAAAAGGGTCTTTGAACTCCCAACATTTTAACTCTTTGGACTCGAATTTAGTTTCGAAAGCCTCCGTCTGCACACATAACATCGTCTGCTTGTAATAAATACTTTTTAGGGTTCCGTATCCAAAGGGTGCAAACGGGACGCTGTCCGTCTGTCTGTCACAGGACTGTATCTTTTGAACCGTAATAGGTAGGCACTTGAAATTTTCACAGAATGTGTACTACTAACAGATGCTATAACAACAAATAAAAATAAAATAAAAAATTAAAGAAGGTTCCCATACAAGAAACTTGTTTTTTTTACTAAAGTAGTTTTTTTATAATAGTGTATATATTGTACGGTGTTACGGAACCCTTCCCCCACTTGGCCGCTTTTTAGTTTCATGCCAGTAACCTTTGCATAATTTAGTCAAAAAAGAAAAAGAATCCAGCCTCTTTGTTAGTTCGTAACTTCGGAATGACTAAATCTATTTCGATTCAACTTTTACTTGTTATGTAACAATAGACTGCTGCGATTGTTACGTGTATCTAGATTTAATAGCCCGCCCTATGACAATTTTGATACTAAACTGATAGTGAGTGCTTTAAAAAAATAACCTCTCGAAATAAAGGCTGGCATGATAGTTATTAAAATTAATAATTTCTCTCACTCAATTCTTAAGAACAGTATTTTTTTTTGTTTCAACTACAGCAACAGCATATTAATTACAATAATTGCAGCTTCTGTAACAGAAAACATTACACATAAAACGATTTTATCTCATAACAAGCTCGTAAGAAAAGAAAAAGCGCAAACGATCTTACAAAAAAAGTTAACACGTTGTATCAAAGAGGCCGGTGTGCCCGGTGCGCCTCATTGGACATACGCCAGACCATAGACATATCTAGACTTGTTCGGCTGATTATAATAAGTTGAGCCATTTGCCGCCAATAAAACACATTCTATGTGCGACTTTGGCCAAATTGTTCACTATATCTTTATTTGAACACTTCGTAAATGTCAGGGAGTCTGTTCAATACTTTTGGTTGGATGTCGAATATCTTATTTTTACCGTTTATTATTTCTGTCTCAAAGGTTTTACGTGCTTATTAAGTACCTAGCAGATGTAATCGTGATATCGATTTTTGCTGGTTCTGGGTAGTCTGGATTGGAATCTTCCCAGTTCGGTAGACCGATTGTATTGTTAGAAAAATTGTGTTTAAATTAAGTGTCACAAGACTCTTTCTTGCGGAAATCTATGAATTGTTTAGCATTGCTATTCAACGTGGCAATGCTGTCAGTCTTCTGGGCACGTTTCCGGATGACCGCGATGCAGACGAATACTTATAGTCATTTAATGTAGTACCTATTATAAATAGATAGTTATCTATACATACATTAATTGTTTAGTTTCAAGCAAATAAGTTCTTTTAATGATTTAGAGCATTTACAAAATATTTACGAGTAATTTTTGAGCGGTTGCGAAGTAAAATTAATTGCAATCGATTTTAGCATCAAACCCTAGCAGGATATCTCGTCAGTTTTGTACAAGAACAAGCTATTACAATTTTGCAACTAAATGTTCAATTTATAGTCGACTAGTTCCACTGTAGCTGCTCTTGTCAGTAACAGCAAAATGAATCGAAAGTGATTAATAATGTTACCGTTATTAGTTCGGAACTCCACGAATCTAATTATGAAACAAGTTCTTTCCTATAGCTACCTAGTAAAATATACTATTTCATACTAGTTTATTTGATGTCTAAAAAATCACAAAGTCATGCTTAACATCCGGATCAGCGGCAAAGGAATTTGACATTTTAACATTGATCAAGATCAAATCGGTCTGTTGCTAGGTACAGACCAACTAATTGCTAGTCTAGCAAGCATACTACTACATTCATTACATTTTTAAGACACGCAAGACAAGTTGTTTTTGGCTCCCAGATTAAAATTTGTCCATTAGAACCAGTTCAAGTCCGTGCATCATGAAACTCTTCAAACAATTCCAGTCTTACAACTCCAGTTCTACTATTCAACTCCTTTAAACTGAAAACAGTAGACCGTAAACGCCGAAAACGTTGAATTGTCCTGGAATTTACAGCAAATTTAACGGAACCAAGCACGGTCTGTCTCGGGTCGGGCAAGCGCGGCACATTGTTACTCAGTCGCTACCTAGATGGCGCTAGTCGTTAGGGTATCTTACCGGTTGAAATGGAATTCATCGGGCCTTCAGACGGTCATTATAATCGGGCCCATTGTCACGTTCTTGTGAACTGCCCCCAAAAGTAAGTATCAAATAACAATAAGAAAAAATTAAGGCGAATACCGACAGCTCGACAGTGTTTCGTTTTATTTAAAAGTTGTTTTATTAGTGATGCCAGGTGTAGGGAGCTGGCGTTGTAAATAGAATGACTGGCTACTAAAATATGAATTCAATTTTAAACAAATTCATAGTGGTATATTATATAATGATCAATTAATGTAGATTAAACACAGTAAAATGCAAGCCGATATCAGAAATAATAGTTAAATATTAGATACATAAACCCTTTCGCTGACACAATTTATAATTGCCCTAAACCGGGTTCGGTACTATCCCTTTGAGTAACTCAGGCGTGCCTTTCTATCAATCAAAGGCGCAGGAATCAGCCGGTCGATTCTGTAAAAATCTCACCGTGAAAACTCAAGTGAAGTGAGCTTGATGTGACTTGTCAGTAGTGTCAATGCCTAGCATTATTTGGAATGACAGTTCACTCCACGCTTACTTCACCTAAGTTTTCACGGTGAGATGGTTACAGAATCGCACTGCAGGAGCAAAAGGTCTTCCGTAACAACAAAATATTTTTTGTATGCAAGATTTGGGTTTAGGTTAGGAATTTTTATTTGTATGTGTGTATAGCAGTATGTTATTGTTGTATTAGCAGCTTGCAGCTAATACTCACTCTTCATTTTTAAAATGACTACGAGTATCGTGAATTGTGCTATTTCTTTTTTGTCATATTCTATGATTTTCCTCCTTTTATCAAGCATCATCTGTATAATAGGTTCTCAATTTACTTATTTTGCCCACCACCCATTTTGAGAATATATTTTTTTCTAGAGCCCCCAATTTTTTTTTACTTATCTACCATCTGAACTGATACAGCTATTGCCGCGATTATATTTAAACGTGTAATAATTTATATATATAGACGTAAGATAGGATATTATAGCATTTTCTCTGGGTCTTCTACCGCCCCCCTGAAAGTATCAAACGCCCGCAAGGGGGCGTTGTCACCCACGTTGAGAACCTATGATCTAGTAGATTGATCGCAAAATAGTTAAAACTAACAAACTAAGTCACATAAGTAGTAACCAGGCTACCATCAGACGCCTTTGCCTACCAAATGACGTGATTGAATATATCGAATCGTTTAAGGCAGGCACTTGCCAAGTGAAAGCGTGACGTCACTCACACTGCATACATTCTATAAACGCACTTGAAATCGGACATTGCGCATTCGTAAGGACACCAGCTGTATCGGAATGTGATACGAGTATGTGGCACTGATTTTGAGTACACAGTCTTTTTTTGATACTGGGCTCGAGCCCAGCAACTAAATGGTTTTAAGTGGAGTAATATTGCTACATCAGCAGTGCGATTCTGTAACCATCTCACCGTGAAAACTTAGGTAAAGTGAGCGTGGAGTGAGCTGTCATTCCAACTAATGCTAGGGCTTGAGACTATTGACAGCTCATTCTAAGCTCACTTCACCTAACTTTTCACGGTGAGATTTTTACAGAATCGATCGGCTGGTGTGGCTAACGATTTAGTAATCTAAGTTCAATATTATCAGACCTAAACTGGAGGAGTGGTGGTTCGGTGGTAACGGTCCCGACTTACGAGTTGTAGATCGTGGATTCGTACACACACAGACAGGCACTTTACTTTGTGTAAATTATTTCATCACCAGTGCTCTCAAAACGGTGAAAGAAAACTTCGTGAGGACACTGGCATGTCCTAGAACCACATCTACCAACTCGCACTGGGCCCGCGTGGTGGATCACAGCCCCTCACCAAGAGAGGAGGCCTGTGCTGCGTCCCAGCAGTGGGAACATTAAAGGTTGATTGTGTTGTTGTAAACTGGAGGAGTCTGTGCTCATCAATTCTTTTCTTAAGTTATCAAGTTGCATTTCTTTAAAAGTTTTAGGGGACACGAGAAGAGAGCCATCGACGTTAGGGATATGGGTTATTAGGATGATAATGATAAATGATTTTATTTTGTAAGTAGGTTTGTACAAACACTTTTACACGTCAATCATATTTTAAAACTAGATGAGGTCGGCGTTTCCTATCTGACTAGGATGGAAAATAAATTAAAACTAAATATTAATTTATTGTTGGATTACCTAAAAGAAATCTAGAAAATAGAAGAATTAACAGCGACCTTGTAAAACCAGCTTAACGAGTAGACTGTAGGAAAAACGAATAGGTAGAATAAGATTTTTAAAACTAGATCAAGATGACTTTGCACGAACATCGTCTACTACGATATTTGGGGATCGTAGACTAAGCTAATTACTCTCCTTTTAATAAGCGATTTGACACTTTGACTTTGTAATTATCGCTTTAATTCGTAAATAAGTAGGTTAGTAGTTGACTGCCTCGTCGTCTAGTAGTCGCAAGCGCTACTGCTAAGCATGAGGTCCTGGGTTCGATTCCCAAGTCGGCCAGTGATATTCGGTGTTTCCATCAGGAATTACTCAGTAGCAGTTCGGAGTATGGATTCGTGCCTGGTTGATGGCAGGAGGCTCACCCCTATTACATGGAACTTAAAACCTAGCCCTACTGTGGGTACACCCACATTTCGTCAGTCGGTGTACAATCACGAACAAAAGTATGTTAACACTCGGCTTTATTGAAAAGCGATTTACTCCTTTATTTTTTAATACCATTTTATGTTGTTACGAACATAGAATTTTCGAACCCATAGGTTTATGTAATGTGTCGTATTTCAACGTTGCATTCGTTATTTCACGAAAAAATCGCAATTGAAAGTTGGCAAGTGTTGACATATTGGTGCTCGTGAACAGTCACGAGCACCAATATGTCAACACTTGCCAACTTTCAATTGCGATTTTTTTTTTAATATAGGTACAGACCTATATTAGTAAATATAGGTACACTTCTGCCTTACCCTTCCGGGATTACAGCAGTGAAAAAATGTTAAGCATAAGTTAGTAGTAGATATTATAATTTCTAATTAAAGATATTATAACGATAATCCGAGGTATTATACCCTTATATTCGATGCTTACAAGCAGTGCATGTCTATGGCGTATTGTATGGTAATGTAAACAATTCCACAATTCACTCTGTAAAATAAACAATAATTACTGATGCATCAACATTATTCCCACAAACAACAGTAAAACTATTTAATATTGTTTTCTTTATTAACTTTTCATGTTTCTTTGTATTTCGTTCCTTATGTTCCCCTTCTGCGTCTTTTGTGCTACCCCTCAGCTTCGGGTGCTATTTTTCCTGGACCATTAACCACCCCTGTAATAGTTCAATGGAAGCATTTGTTGACAGGCTCCAATTGTAGATAGATAGCAGTGCACTCTGTTGTTTTATATAAGGTCAAAAAAAAAAAAAAAATTACGATAGCACGTGAGTCGTTGGTCCCGGCTGTCATTCGTAGACATGTGATCGTTTCGAGTAGTCAGAAAGAAGGCCAAAAGTGTGCAAATTTTGCACACGATTAGAAGGTAGTAAATACGTATTAAATATTTATCCTTCAAAGATCGAAAATAGACCGCCCATTTACCTGTTGCGCTAAAGTTCTAAACAATTGAATCGTCAATTTGGAGGGACCAACTTATATAATCGATATCTTTAAAACGATATATAATATGTTTCGGGCAGCCAAAATCAATAATATTAAGGTTGAATTAAGGTATTATAACACTAAGTAGGTAGAAAATTCCAGGGAGTAGTCTATTAGTTTGGTCCCTCCATCTTGATATCATGATGGAGGGACCAAGCATTTTGTTAAAATACTACGTATAATGATGAGTTAGCTAAAATTATAGCAAAGGTAGGAAATAGTGGATTAATGGTATTATTTTCTTATATAGGTATGTATTAGAGATTTGGTCCCTTCATTTTGACGCTCACCCGAATGTCTTTCAACCAATCTTACCAAGGGCTATCGAATTACCCAGTAACTAGGTTGTGGAGGTCAGATAGGCAGTCACTCCGTGTAAAATACTAGTATTCAGCTGCATCCTGTTAGCCTTGATGCCGACCCCAATTTCCCTATAGTTGGTAAAAGGCTAGGCAGATGGTGGTCATTTCTTTATTTGGTCTTTGGGTAAAACTATTTAGTTGATTGCTTCGACAAAATTATACAGATTCCTGTTTGGTTTAGGCACTATCTAATCAATTTTAAATGTCAAAGCCTCATCGATACTCGCCTCCGCATATCCTCGATCAAATATAGCTAGCGTTCATTGAATAAGATCGAAAACCGATGTTTTCGGTTAGAGTTAGTCCATTGGCATTAGATTGCCTGATTCTAGTTACAACATGAGACTTTTTATAGAACTGATGGAGTTCCAAGACTTTCCTAGGTTTATAGGTTCTTTGTTTTTGGTTTTTTTTGTTAGTTTTTAATGCTTTACTGTTTGTACTTTCTGTGTGTCCCGAATATAAAAAAGAAATCTTTCCTTATTTTCTTTTTTTTTTTCTTTTTACCTAGTGAAATTATACTTGACAACGGCTGGACCGGTTTGGCAATTTTTTGTTAACAAATGCTTGTAATAGTCCGAATTACGTTTTTATGAAAAGTTTCCCAGAAAATTATCAATTCGTGTTAAACTGAACGACAATATATTATAGATTTTTGTATGAATTATTGAAATTTGGACGACGTCTGTGGCTCAGCTGGTTCAACAAAAATTATCGTTTATCGAGATGTATTTTTACCATATTACTGTATTATTCGAATCTATTTAATCGAATATCTTTAAAGCCTTCATAAACGTTAGTTGGATCGCAATTAGTAAGTAATTAATATTTTCCCCGAAACTACCGTATCGTCTTACATTCTGACTGTTCAGGCTATCGTTGTTCAGTTTGTTTCCATAATCTTGGAGACGATTAATGAATTCTTAGTAACTAAACTTGATCTAAATCCTGTAAGTTATTCGAAGTATCTATGTAAGTTTTCTTCTTGTCAGCTTTGATAATTATTGTTCTCCTTGTATGATGTTGATAATATGTTAGTCGTTATTTGTTTTTTAACAAAGTTTTTTTTTTAAATTCTTATTTAACTAATCTTTTCTATACCTTTTACGTCTCAGAGTTGTTTAAAAAGGTTGGCTGTACGCACACATCAAGCTAAGTATACATATCCAGTATTAGCTGACTTCTGACTGTACCAAAAACCTATGCAATGCGAGGTCAGCTAAAACTGGAAATGTATTATACATATAGCTTGATATGTCGCCGTGTGCGTGTGTACACTAAAATATCTCATTTATATTTTACATCGTGTGTTTATTTATTATAGTTCCTTCAACTAACTGATTTCCATTGTCCTTACCTGTATCTTCATTTTTTACTTTTGCATTTTATTACTTTATAATATTACCTGTTTTTTTTTACAAACAGTGCTAGCCGTTGCAGGCTTCCACACTCCACAATCTGGTGTGGTCATCAGTGAGACACGGAGCGTTGACTTCCTTCGTGTCCAGTCCAGGACATTGGTAAACTGTCTCGGAACACGCAACGACGCAAAAAAAGAAATAGCGAGAACTGTTGGAAAAGCGTTCCAGATAAAGAGCTGACTATATTTTAGTAAGCTGTATGTAATTATATTGCAGGGATAACTCAAACTCGAAGCATTTATTTCAATTAAAATATTATAGTCTTGAAAATTACATGAGGTACATGTAATTTTCACAAGTCTTTTATTTTTACAAAAGTGTATATTAATAACTTGTGAAGTTATTATAACATTCATGATGGACGGATGGATGACCCCTGTAACACAGGTTTTTCCTAGCATGCGGGTCATTGATTATTTATTTTGTACCGGGGTATTTGCACGCTTAAATTGTCACCCTGTATACCTTTTATGTCAAATAAATATTATTGTTATTAAAAAAAAAAAAAACAATTACTTGCATTATAATTATATAATTATCAAGGAGTCGGTTATTCAGAAAGATGAAGCTAGCTGCCCATTCCAAAGCGTAGTAGACGAACGGGTAAGGAACAAAATATAGGTTATCATCATTCTTGTTGAAATTATGTGAGAAATAAGTAGAACATTTGATTTGAAAATGATTATAGGGCATTAAATCATGTCGTGATTGGGAATGTTTTCGATAGTGGATGAAATTATTTTTGACATTTTGTAAGTATAATAGTGAATTATAATTAACTAGGTACCTACTGTTGCCATTTGATATAATGCTAAGCTAAAGCCTATTTTGTATAGAGTAATTTTATATACGGGAAAAAAAAAATACCAGGGCACACAATGCAAACATGAATTAATATATGATTGCAGACCACCTAGCGTTGACATTATTTGTCGGTTATTGAAAAAAATCTGCTGTTTCATAGCCAAGTTCAACCTACGCGGTCAAGTATGGAACATTAATTTTTTTTAAGGCCGAGTTCACGGTTACAGTTCGCGCACTAGTTATTTTTTGTCCTGTATATATTTTTAAGGTGCTTTATTTGTAGATATTCATGCCTATTAATGTATTTTCTTTGTTTCTACTACTCGACGGTTATGTAAACTTTTCTCCTCTTTTACTATATTAGAAACCGTTGGTCCCACGGGTAAGGTTAGGTAGGACTTGGACATGTTCTCAGACTTAAATGCTGTCTGTTTATCTGTCTAGTATGATAGAGGTGCGTAGTGCGTAGGTAGCCTGTACATAATTCAGGTTTCTACAAACGGTATAAATGGTACAATATTATATTACCTATGTGTATTCTCAGCTTACATAAATAATAGTAAGTAGTGACTTGAAAAAACAATTTTATTTTAGCCTATTTTGATTTGGTGGAAACGCTACCGCTGGCGTGATGACGCGTTTATGGGAATGGCTGGAGAAGGTAACTCACAGGGAAGAATGGAAAGCTGTGCGGGAGACTTTTGACCAGCAGTTCTTTCTGAAGTTATATAATAAATCTTTGCTAGTAATATACTAAATCTTTCTGAAGTTATATACTTACTTTTATCCTGTGCTTTTGTACTATGTTTTTTGGTAGTTCAAGATACTTCGGCCGACACTTTAATACCACAAACAAAAAAGTATTAGCTAATAGGAGCACAATTACCGATATAACGCCCGGATTAGTGCTCTATTATGCGTCTCACACCACACCTGAGACGTTTTTAATTATCGAAAGTAAACATCCCGGAATCTGTTACGGGACTTCATAAATGTAAATTGGAGGCGCGCATCCCGTTTAGCGGGGCTGCCCCGCCCCGCGCTCCACCCCGCGGCTCGCCCCCCTCCGCCCCGCGCGCCGACGGCCGAGGAAACGGGGCCGGGCGCCGACGAACCGAGGATTGCGGTGTACATCACTACGATATACTTATCGCTATCGTTGTATTAGTAAATTGCGGGAAGATTTTAGTTTTCCCGGAATTGTTGGCGTAGTGATGTAGCCATGCTTAGATTACGCCGAGATTACTAGTTAACCTAAACCGCTAATCGGATGACAGAAAAGTAGAGGTGAAGTTAACAGGTTCTACTTTTTTACTGTTTGATTTTTTTAGTGTACAAAAAATTTTAATTCCACTTGCCAATATCTACATGTTAGTAAATTCAAATCGATTTCAATTAAGTGTTTAATCATTTGTAAGTGGTTCATTTCATCATTAACATATTGCGACATAAATATAAAACAGATTTTATGGTTCAACATAATTCAATATTTGATACTCATTGAGAACACAGATGAAGCTGGATCAGAGGAATATAAATTTAACTGTCCTAATAATAAGGATGCAAATGGTTTGCAAAATAATAAAACGGAATGAAAAATCAAAGGAGGACGAGCCGACTTTTGAAAATTTTACCAAAAATCCGTGCCGGTTGATTCGTAAGAGGCGTGAATATACTTTTATAGAAAAAGACAATAGGCAGTGAGGGGAAGGGTTCGAGTCGAGGCACAATGGCTGCGTCGGCAAGCCGGCAGGTAGAATAATTAATTGCCCCTCAGAGGCATACGTCCCAGATAGTGGTGTGGCAATTTTAAACAAATCTCGTAATTTTAGTCCTGTCAATAACTACTAAATAATGGCGGCAACAGTTTTGAGTTCAATTTTGTCCAAATTAAAGCAATAGCAACTATATTTTATGAAGATTATAATTTGTAGGAAAGTTTATATTGCGAAGTTGATCTTCAGTAAGAAACTTAAACAAGTCTTCATTTTAGTGGAAAGTTTAGTCAGTTGGAAAAGTAACGTAGTGATGAATTCAAATTAAAAGCAGATGTATCAGAATATGACCAAAATCTCCAGAAGTAAGTTTTAAGGGATAAAATGGATGAACTTGAAATAAGCCAAGATTAACTAAATGTTGCAAATATTAATCATGAAATACAAACAGTAAACTATGAACACCGTTGAGAAGGGTAGACATAAGATATATTTTGATAGATAGTCGGCAAACACGATTTATTATATACTCGTTACGAAATAAAGACGGTAATATTCAGATAATAGCTTGAATGAAACTGACAGGTTAAACGAAAAACGCTTTCAGTTACATTCTTTTGTAATAAATGCGAAGAAAAAATAATTCTAAGATTGTGGTATTGAGATCTGTGTTCTGTAGGTAAGTTACGTAATCCTGAAAGGAATCTCTTTAATAACAGCCAGGCTGCTGTTAATTGGAACTGCTCATTCTTGGTTCTGATAAAGTAATGTTTGTGGTAAGCATTATATTTTCTTCCATAGTTTGCTAGAGAGATAGGCAACGTTTGTGTAAGGCTTTCGATCATCCATCAACGTTTACACAGCAAGGTGTGGAAACAAAAAGGGTTTGATTTGGTGTATCGGTTAACAATTCGGGCACTAGTTCGAAAAATCCACTATCAAAAATCCCCAAAAACTCTCGTTTGTCTCGAATTTTTCGTTTGTCTTTTATTTGTCGGTGCTTTTTTAACATATTGTGGATATGGGAGCCCCGATGCATTCACCGCACTGGCATTCAAATGATTTTTTTTTGCATTGAGCGTATTTCAAACTAGTCTGATGTCAGTAACATTGCTAGCCAGTTGAATGGCCGTTTAAACTTCATTAAATAGCAATCTATGAGTATTAAAGAGAAACATTTAATCATATCAAATACCTTGGAATTATTATTTAAAAATACTAGTAATTAATCGCAATAAGCACATTTAATAAAATTTTAAGAGTGATTTGAAAATGTAGTGTCTCTGTCATACCCCTTACTTGAATATAAATGATAGTGAAATTGATTAAGTAACATTAATAATTTATCTAACTAGAAATGTATGAATAACAAAATAATAAATTCTGAAACACAAGTTAATTGATTATATGTATTTAATACTCTGCAGAACTTTTTGATACAAATGAAAATTTCCAGGAAACACTACTATAGATGAGTTACGATTAATATGATGAAAACCTTGCGTTGGATCAAAAATTAAAATAAAATAACAGACTACCTGTCATGATTGTATTTCTGGTTAAAAATCAAGCCCTGTGTGCAACATTCTCATGAAAAATGAACAATGAGCTTGATAAGGATCAATAATTTGAACCAGCATCCTAATTTCGTAATCCACTTATAATCACAATCTGAACCATTTTTAACGATATTGCTAATCCATTGCTTGATATGTTCGAAAAAATAGTTTCAACAACGTAAATAACGCAATGAACGCGATGATGAATTATGTTGTACTGTCAAAATGAAACCCATTGCTACTGATCGTGTGTTACGTAACTACCCCACAGGTTTCAATGAATTGGTTTTGTGAAAATATTACTGAATCAGCACAGTAGGTATACATAAGAACACGAAAGAGGAAATATCGTAGAACTAATTTAATACGCTTCAAATGCAGGTCCTACCTACATGTATGTTGTTAACACTTCATTTGGTCCACTTGAATTATTTCCCTTTGTTGAAAACGTTAAGGGAACTAATACCCCTGATTGAGTTTATTGTCTTCAAACTGCACCAACCTTGAAGTTGCTGATTTAATAATTTACTTGCTGATTTATTTGCTTTTACAATTTGTAGAGGGAGACGTAATATGCATCGTTTTAGCCAAATTATTGGCTATTTCGCAAAGTATTGTTGTATTAAAGTTTGTGTTTCCTTTACGATCTAGAGGCAGTTATTTTGTTGCTAATTTATACGTACCTTCAATGGATTTTTGTCTGGGAAAAGCTTATTTTGGAAATGTTTGTGGAAGATGAACTAAGCCTGGCTTGATTTATGCTCATCATTGGAAAAAGTTAGAAAATCCACCATGACGTTTATGAGGATAAATGGTCCTAATTACTGAGTGAGTCCAACGTGTAATATTTGTTTTATGTACCTGGTAAAAAAAGTTAAGAAACTGTTGACATTGACTTAAAAAAAAAATATAACGGTGAATCTTTAGTTTTACTTGAAGTTTTCCATTTGTTTAACATTGAGCTTGTCATCTATTTGTATATGTTTATTTAGAAATTAACGCTATTGATCAGATTTTTGTTTCAGAGTGTAAGAAGGACAGGTGCATTATAATATAACAATGAGCATACACATTATCATCATGACCTTATTCCAATAATATCCACATTTACGTTTCCAGTTCCCCTTCAATATTAAAAGTCATGAGAAAATTAGAAGATGCACTCATGCAGTACAAGGATAAAATGTTGCGTAACGATTATTTTAGTTTTTACGAGTGATGCAACTCTAGGGTTTAGCAAGTGGAGCATTACTAACAATAAATGAATCACAACAATGACATCACCATGGGAAATATCCAATAACTTGCCGACTACAATAAACGTTTGCACTGTACTACGGAGTTTGATGTCCTAGCTATCTGTATTAGGTATTTGGGACATCAAAATCTGTGTACAATGACCTCGACGGGCGGCGTGTTCGCGCCAACCTTGCCCGGCCGTCGTCATGGCGGGAGCGCGGGCGGTCGCGGTCGAAATTTAAAATTTCGAACACGACACTCGGCACGTTCAGTCGAGTGATCCCGGAAAGTAAGTCCGGTCAAGTGCACATCACTAATTTACGTGTTTATGGTTTTAGTGTTGCATATGAGCGGTTGTTTATTAGTTTAATGTTTATTGCTTTTAAGGTAAATTTGCATTTGCATGGAGGTTTATGAAGGTGCAACAAATTCCTGAGTTAATTTTATGAGTTAATTGAATTTGCTTCATCATTAATGATGTTTAAAAATAACAGTATCTAACTGCTGATGAAACAAAATAACATAAGTAGTAATTATGTAGGTGAAACTAATGATCAATAGTAAACGGAACTATGATTTAATTACTTACACGTAATAATTATGTCTAAGAGTTCAATTAAATAGATCTAAAAGAAGACGAAGTAGTAGGTCCTAACTATAGTAAATGTAAAAACCGTAAAGCGTACGGTTACAGATCATTGGAAATTAGAAGCAGAGTTGTGAAAGTCCCGAAGTGCGGCATGCCAGCGATCACGTAAGATGCAGCTATCTAGCCAGCCAGCCACTCAAATATTTCATAATGCCCATCTAACGACGACGCTAGATGAAGAGAACTACCATTTCTACCAACTAGGAGAGGAGAAAAATTAAAAATATATAGGTATGGACAAATTCTACGTAGGTAAAACTAGACTCAGAGACCTACGAGCTAAGAGAGAAGAAATATCGAAAAGAGACTGCGGTCACACATTCCAATATGACTATAGCAACAATCTTAGTAAGTATTTGAATCAAATGGCGTTAAAGTTTGCCATTATCTCAATGTACTTACATACCTAATATGAAAACCTAGTTGAATACAATTCACATAATGTGAAAAGTAAACACTACATTAACGCTATTAGGTATTTTTTTTTTTCAAATAAAAATCTTCTAATATTTTGAATACATTACCTGTTAGGGTTAATGGATGAACACCAAGAAAAGGCTCGTTATAAGGATTTATATAATACGTTTATTATCCTTTTATATTTATATATTGGAAGGTGTGTTTACTAATATTACGTGAGACGTGTGATCCCACACAAGGCTAAAATAGTAGTACAGTCGCTATGCGAAAGTAAGGATTTCGGTCAAGTGGTAAGGGCGGGCTCAATAGTAAAAAATAATATTTATGAGTTAGAAAGAGAAAGACGATAGTGTTGAAGTAGGATCGATTTGTTTTTGCTATACTCCAACACGCCCCCTCAAAAATAAATCCTTTTCTTTTTAATTACGATTTCATTTTTCAAATATCTTTATACAATTAAAAATCACACACCTCCAATTTATTTCTCTCTCTGGGAATACAATCATCATGGTCCAACATTCGTTGCGCAGGATTAGGGAAAACCCAGAAAAACCTAATCAAACCATTATCAAACAATTCATCCATTATAACTGGATACTATTAATGTTATTCATCTACTTATTACATAACCAAGCTTTTATAATTAACATATCCTTATCATTTTATTTATCCACGTTGAATATAATTACAACGCCACCCCGAGTTTCATTCTCATCTCAGTGAAACGCACCGCGGGTAATGATTTTGTCAGGATATCAGCCAGCTGGTTATCTGTAGAAACAAAAATCATTTTAATCACATTTTTCTCAACTTGTTCCCTAGAAAAATGATACTTAATATCAATGTGTTTAGATCTTTTGTGACTTGTAGGATTATTCGCGATGCTTATGCATCCATTATTATCCTCATAAATACAAATAGAATCTGGTATCGCAATGCCAATACTTGTTACTAATGATTTTAACCACAGAGTTTCTTTTACTGCTTCATATAGAGCCATGTACTCTGCTTCAGTGGATGATGTTGCCACTGTCTGCTGCCCTTTTGTTTGCCAGCATATTGTGCATTGATCAAATAATTTAAACAAATAACCCGTCGTACTTTTTCTATCTATTGTATTACTATTCTATTGTATTACCAGTCAGAATCAACTAAGCCACTTAAAATATTTTTTTTGTAATCATTTCGTGTAAATGTTAACTTGAGATTTATTAGTGCCCTTTAAATAACGCAAGACCCTTTTAAGTATGACCATAATGAATGGTTGTTTTTGCTTGCATATCGACTCAAGATTTTAGCAGAAAAACTTAGGTCAGGTCGAGTGCACAGCATAATATACATCAAGCACCCAATAAGATTTCTACAAGGGGCACTTGTTATTTCCAACGAACTTAATGCTTCGTAATCTATTTTACTTTCAAGAGGTGTAGTGACAGAATTACAGTCACTCATGCTAAACTTCTCAAGAACTGTTTTTATGTACATTTCCTGATCTAAAGTAATTTTGTTTTCTGATTTGTTTATTTTGATTCCCAGAAAACATTTAATCTCTTTTAAGTCTATCAAAAGTGTTCATTATGTATGTTTTAAAATTATTCATTGTATTTATGTCTGCGGTTGAAATCACAAGATCGTCAACGTAAAGTAAAACATAAATATTCTTTAAGACATGACCTGCATTAAAGATGTAAATGCACCGGTCCGCTGATGAGTATTGAAAACCCCTTTTTATCAAAGCTTGCTCGAACATTTGGAACCAACAGCGTGCAGACTGTTTCAATCCATATAATGACTTATTTAATTTGCAAACCATATTACTTCCAGCCGGGATACCCTCGGGAATTTTCATATAGATTTCCTCGTTCAGTTTCCCATTCAAAAATGCTGTTTTTACATCCATATGGTGAACCAGCAAATTAAATTGATTTGCTAAAGCTAATATTAGTCTAAAACTTGCAATCCTTGCAACAGGTGCAAACGTTTCGTTATAATCAATCAAATATTTCTGACTAAAACCACGAGCCACTAATCTCGCTTTATACTTCAAAGGTTTTCCAAACTCATCATTTTTAACTGTAAATACCCACTTACAATCGATAATATTTCTATTATCTGGCTTTGGTACTAGAGACCACGTGTCATTTTCAATAAGTGAATTAATTTCCTCTTTGATAGCATTATCCCATAGATGCCTATCATCCCTGTTTTTAATTTCTGTATATGATTGAGGAATTTCAAAGATTCTGCACACAATAAGTAGTTAGTAGGCATGTTATGGACCCTATTACTTCGTCTCAAATTATGTGATGTTTCCTTGTCTTGAGATAAAGTTATCTTATTTTCATTGTGATATGAAAACCGTTTCAAGCGCTCCCCTGTATCACGTACAGATTTATTAGCAGGTATTGCATCCGTTTGTATACTCATACAATCTGATTGACCAGATTCACACCTCTTCTCTGTTTCAAAAAGGGTGTACAGAGTCCAGAGTTGTAAACAACAGAGTTATTGCTATTTCTAGCCATAATCCGTCCAGGCTCAGGTTGCACCGGCCTATTTGATAAGAATTTAATCTCATCCATAACCACATCTCTGATAGAGTTGTAAACAACAGAGTTATTGCTATTTCTAGCCATAATCCGTCCAGGCTCAGGTTGCACCGGCCTATTTGATAAGAATTTAATCTCATCCATAACCACATCTCTGATAGAGTTGTAAACAACAGAGTTATTGCTATTTCTAGCCATAATCTGTCCAGGCTCAGATTGCACTGGCCTATTTGATAAGAATTTAATCTCATCCATAACCACATCTCTCACAGAGTTGTCAACAACAGAGTTATTGCTATTTCTAGCCATAATCCGTCCAGGCTCAGATTGCACTGGCCTATTTGATAAGAAATTAATCTCATCGATTACCACATCTCTGACTCTCACAAACTTTTCATTTACCACATCCCGCATCTTATAACCGTTTGGTTCATAAGGAGCACTATTTAGTGGTAAGTACCTTTCCGCGCACAGAACTCTTTTATTTCATTGGATACAAATTCCCCTTCATTATCACAACATAAGTAAACAATTCTCAGACAAAAACTAGCTTCACTTTTTGCTACATAATCCCGAAACGTAACAAAAACATCTGATTTACGAGCTAACAAATAGGTCGCACAATAATGAGTCATCCACAAAAATCACAAAATAATTTTTACCATCAATAGACGAAGGAGTAATAGGACCACAAACATCTGTGTGCACTTTAAATAGAGGTCGTTTCAAATCTTTTGTTTTCGATTTGTTAAATGGCAGGCACGCTTGTTTACCATAAACACAAGCTTCACACAATTTATCGTTTGGCATAATATTATCAATTCTACCAATATCAGAAAATAATTCCTTTTTATTTCCATAAATTTTGATTTGATGCCACAATTCATAATTATTATTTACGACTCTATTTAATGAGAATTCGCTATTTAAAGCATGCTTAGAAAGCAAAGTTAATGCCGATTAGATTGTTCAAAAACTCACCCTTCATTACCGGCTTACCATCATTGTACACAACATTACTACCGTTTTTTATCAAAAACGACAGTCATACCTGCTTGCTGCAGAACAGTACATCTTATAGTATACCTGGTACGCCCATCTTACCGGTAACGGGGAGATCACCTTTCTTTGTCGCTTGTATAAACTTGCCATTGTTTGCTACAAAAACGTTTATTGGTTTTTCTTGCTCAGTGAAGTTTAGTGCCAAATCTTCTCGATTTATTAAATGATCTGAGGCTCCAGAATCCAATACAAAAGTAATATCGTTTTTCCAGTCATTACTGTCATTGTATCACTGCCCGTCATAAAAGCAAATCCAGAAGTATTTGCCTCTTGTGGTTTCGAACTAACCAGCTGAACCGTTTTATTGTTGGTTCTATTGTTCTCAATAGCCCTTTTGTATGAAAAACAATGGTTTTTCAAATGACCCTTATTGCCACAGTGATAACATGTCTTGGGTTTAAAATTGTTCTTGAATGGTTTTATTGACTTTTGCTTTTGTTGATAATGATTTCTTCTGAAGCTTCTTTCAGCTTGAAGTACTTTTAAACTTAGATCATGTCCTTCGCTTATTAGTTTGATTTCATGATCTAATAGTCTCGTTTTCACAAAAGCTAAAGTTATATTGTCTTCAGTCAATGTCTCGATTGCTGTGACGATGCTGCTATAGCTGTTCGGTAGAGTCATGAATAGGTGGGTCACTTTATCGGATTCTTCTAATTTTGCACCTGCAGCCATAACTTCCGTGACAATCTCATCAAATACTTGGAAATGTTTGATTAATTTGGTGTCACTATCCAATTTCAAGTTCAGCAAACTTTTTCTAAGAGACAGCTGCGTCGCCACGCCTTTTTCTTTCAAAGATAGAATCAAGCTACGCGAAAATTTGCGGTGTCTTGTTCTGTAGTCAGGCCAAGTAATGAGTCTGACAAACATTCTATTATCATATTTTTAGCTGATACATTATTTTTAAGCCACTCAGCACTTCTTTCTGTCGGAGCTTCACAGTCGATAACGTTCAAAACTCCAAGTTCACATAATAGATTGCGAATTCGAAATTTCCACACACTATACTTTTCTCCATCAAATTGTTTGATGTTCCTTTTAGAACTTAAGTCCATTTTAAACACTTGCACTAAAATAACTTTTTGTGTATTATTTGGTGTCCAATCACTTTCACTTTATATTATTTAATCGCACTTTGGCTTAGCGCTCTGGGCCCATAACCTGTTAGGGTTAATGGATGAACACCAAGAAAAGGCTCGTTATAAGGATTTATATAATACGTTTATTATCCTTTTATATTTATATATTGGAAGGTGTGTTTACTAATATTACGTGAGACGTGTGATCCCACACAAGGCTAAAATAGTAGTACAGTCGCTATGCGAAAGTAAGGATTTCGGTCAAGTGGTAAGGGCGGGCTCAATAGTAAAAAATAATATTTATGAGTTAGAAAGAGAAAGACGATAGTGTTGAAGTAGGATCGATTTGTTTTTGCTATACTCCAACATTACCATTGTAAACACTTAACACTGTGTATTTATTTGTATGAATTTGTTTTTCACAGCTGCTAGTACAAGTAAAGCTAATTGTTATCTGCCAAAATTACTCTTACCGGTTGGCCTCTGCAAGTACCTACTATTGCACGTCGGCATGTAAGGAATTTGTTCACTGTTGCAAGGCTACTCTTATTCTGCTAATTCATCTTGTATGTTATAGTGTATATTTGGCCGCCGTTGGACTTGTACTAATAAGCGTGTGGTTAGATTACAATGAGCATTAGCATCGTTTCACACTCGGCAGGCTTATCGTAGGTGTTGGTCGAGGTGTTCTCACTGGACACGATCTCATTGACCTAGCAAGAGCGTGTGGTGGCAGTATGGCAGCGGTGGCGGCTGATGCAGTAGCGACATTCGGTCGAGATAATGTGGCACATGAGTGTCGTTCACACGGGGTTCATGCGTCGCGCGGCGATGTGGCGGTAACGTCACGCCGATATCAGGGCAAGACGCTGCGCCGGCGGCTGGCGTGCGGGAAAGAGAGAGTGCGGCACACAGGTGTGCGCCGAGGCAGCCGGCCCATCAGCTGTTCGACGCGCTCGCTCGTGCCCGTTCTGCCGTTGCTCCGATGAATGCCGCGTGCATTGCGGGCAGCCACTGAACCCAGTGTTCGTCGATAGCCGCCCGCGGACAGACGCGCGATCCCGCCCGTTTGCCCGCCGATTCTCGCTCGCTTCCCGCATCGTAGCTCGGATGTGTCAGTGTGTGCATGTTTGTGTACCGTGTTGTCACTGACGCGGCGATCGCGAGCTCTTTGTCTAATTAGCAGGTAGGCAAATGCTTCACTAAACTTTTTTTACAGTCGCGTCGGCCGGACACAATCGACTTACTTTTATGTCGGTTTATTTTTCTGTCGTAATTGAATTTTATGTAACTCTCATTGTTCTCACTTTTTATAGTTTACAAAAGCGTAGTCTTCTTACTATTATCAGGGTTGGTTTAATTATTTACAAGTAAAACAAGTAGTAAGGCGTAAAGGGAGCAGCTATTTAGAAACAAAGGTTACGCTCAACGCGGCGATAAAAAGGGCCGAAACTGGTTTTCCGTGGAAAGGCATCTGGCACGCACTAATTGATATAGCATCAACTGACGTTTATAATTATGAATGTCGAAGTGGAGCGGTGCACAGACTCACAATTTGTTAATTTGATTAAGAAGAAAGTCCTCGTTAATGCATTCTGATGTAATTGATTAGCTGCAATAAAAACTGATGAATTATCATAAGCTTTTACACATTTATAGGTACCCACTTTTAGTAAGTATCTTTCTACTGACCTTGCTTTTAGAGCTATAGGCGAGTACATACCTATGACTATGTACTGGCAAGGTCGTTGCGATTCAAACCTATTTGACCTCATGTAAGGATGACACACACACAGCTGCCTTCAAAAACTAAAAAGTCACTACAACATTCAAATTGCACTGAAATACTTTTTCGTAATCTCGCAAGTGATTGATAAAGTACTTAGCAGTGGGAGGGGGTGGGGGAGCACGGCAAGGGAGAAGGGGGAGGGACTAGTGACGCCCATGACGTAACGAATCGGTATGCGATCGAGTTGACGAGAAATTAACATTAACTATTAATACGTTTTCTAAACATGCAGCTATAAAGTCATACACTAAAAGTACTAAAGAGTATAGATACATAATACGAGTAAGTACGTATTACCTGCACGCGATAGGATGCTATTGCCATATTGTCGTTGCCGAATGAATACCGGCTGCAGCTACTAAGGCAAGTGCATGTGCACTGGTTTTTTTTTAAGAACATATCGAAATGTTTAAATTTTTTTTAAAGTTTAACTTTGGAACTAATTCTGCACACAAGTTATCGACACATAAAAACTTTTTCCTAACTAGTGTTCGTGTCGTTGAAAAAAGTTTCTACAACAAAAAAGTTTTGTTTCTTTGCAACCAGTTCTTTAGTGTTGCCAGTCTTAATAAATATTTAAGTTACTGCTAATGAATGGACATCGGTAATTATGGTGATTACTGATCGTATGGTTCACTACTGATTATTACTTTTAACAAACAATTAAGATAATTGCTTCTTTATTGTTTTTCTTGTTTGTTTTGTAATAAAATTCAATGCATATTTTTCGTCTTCCCTCATTACGTGTCTCTATTAGTAATTATGATGTCTGCATAAATAATTAAAACATGATTATCATTCTACGAGACTCGAGACTGCTATAAAATTTTATTTGTATTCATATATCATTTGGTGGCCTCTCAACTTAAATAAATAAACATTCTACCTACCTACTTAGCGTTCAGTGCTCACTACCTACACGATTGCAATGAATGTTTTTTTGATAAAAAGGAAAAAATAACTTGAAGGAGATCTTGTATGAGAACAAGCAAAGACATGAACTACATAATAACTTTGACTTTTGTATTAAAAACTAGGGTTTATGTATCAGACGAAATTAATTGCTTTAGACACGTCACATTATAATTAATATCGTAGACTATTATACAAAATAATTTCATAGGTAGTCAAATTCTTAGTTAACGTCTGGAAAGGTTTTGCAAATATGTATCTAATTAGAGTTGACATTAAAACGAATTTCTATTATTACATGTCTTTTGAAAGCACTTTAGATGATTTATATAAATAAAACATCCACTAGATTTACCCACAGGTTTAACTTAATGCCACAGTCCAGCAAGTAAGTAGTTAAAGTATCAAAGAAAGTAATAATAATGATGTCAATGAACAACAACGAAAATAATCTGATAATAACCCCCCGAAGTATCCAGTCCGAACAAAGTTTGCCAAGAAGTCAGCCATAGACCCATACTGGCCAGTAACGGACAGAGAAAGAATTTATTACCCTCTTACCAGTATTTTTGCAAGGTGTAAAAGTCAACTGAATGGTAGGTTATTAATTTATTATGATTACGAGCTAGTGTCCAACCAGTACAAAGTCTGTTATTGCTACCTTTACGTCCAATGTTTATGTTAAACTTGACTTTAGGATTAAAAAACCTGAGTCCTTTACGACACTGTTCAATATTTTTTATGAAGGATTATTAAGCTCGGGTTCAACCTTCATTTGGTAACATTAAACCTCTTTTACTATATATACCACGTCTTACCATATATCACCATCTGGAATTCTTGATTTACTAACATTAACATCGCATTTTTTAAAAGGAAGCTCTGAAGCAAACGCTACCCTGGTCGAAGAATATACATAGCTTCCTATACACTAATGTATTTATAACAAGTTACATGAACCTCATGCATACAAAAAGAGAGATAGTCGTCAAACGTATTGACATATACATATAACATTGATAAGAGGAAAGAAAAAGCCAACATCATCCAAGTTCACGGCGTTTAATGAACAGCAATTGGTGACAAATACAAAGCCAACACATGAAGTAATTATACCTTATCTAGCTTATATTTCTTTTCTGTAGCAAGAAATATTATTCATTGCACAACCTTAGTGCGAGTACATTATGACACGTGTCAACATTTTATGCTACAGCATAACTATAAACAATATTAAGAGCTATAGCTTTTATTTATTGTGCTTCCTATTGGATTATTAATGTAATAATTACTGATATCGTTTTCAGGTTTTACTAAATGTTAGAATTTGAAATAGTTTTCATATCGTATCGAGTTTTCCTGTATGCGCTATGAAAAGAAAATACAGTCCGTTCACAGTTAACCTCTGACGGCAGCAACCTAATGGCAACCTTATTGTTACGAGCATAAAGATCACAATGATTTTGGAAAAGTTTTCAGTGGCAGCAACCCAACAGCAACCTTATTTGGATGAGAATAAAGATCATTTTGATTTGGACCGGGATGCAAGATCAGAGGTAAAATAACTGTGAACGGACTGTAGATTTTTAATGAACTAGACATTGTAGGTTTAAAATAAATCAAATCAAAAGAGGTTTATCATCGAATAGAAATCCAACTCAAATCATTTATTTCAATTGAACCATTTCAGGCACTTTTGAATTGTCAAAATTAAATAGTCGGTCAGTTATTCAGAAAGTTGAAGCTAGTAGAGAATGATAAATGTTTGTTGTGACTTTGGTTTAGGAGGTTGTATACACGTAACGTGAAAAGAGTTCACCAAGGTCAACAACCAGCTACTCATCTAAGGGTGACCCTGACTCACATAAAATTACGAATCAGGACAGCATACTAGTAATAAACGTAAATCGTAGCTAATGTTCAGTAGAAACTGTTATCAGTAGTTAAACCAATGTTCCTAATATATTATATCATAGAATATTTGTGTCAAGTTTGTTATATTCGTACTTTATAAGGAAAGTGGTTTTTTGGAAGTCTGGTAATAAAGTTATATGCGAATGAAGGCCGCACGTATTTTTTTGAAGAGTCACAAAGCTTTGCAATAAAAATCCAATAGTATTCGCAACTTGTTATTGTAGTGATCTTGAGTATCTGTATCATTTTGCTACACAAGAAACTCCTTTTTTTCTACTATGAGAAGAACATAACACAAGTAAAGTAAGTAGGTATATATGACAATCAACATCACAGCCAAAATTGAAAACAAAACCAATCATCAAAATTCACAAAGACAAAGTTATGAAAAAAAAAAAACTGAAAGAAGCTAAACATGCTTAAATTGAAACAAGCGGATATGTAGCATCGCAGGATGAATCCATATTCCCTAGTCTAGACAGAACCGACGTCGCTATCTGTATTCCACCCGTTGCGACAAGACGTGTTAATCGTCACAATAGCACCAAGCCTTTTATTAAAAAAGTAACGGGTAGGCATTGAACCTCCGACCTCTGGACAAATACTACGGAGACTGAAAACTTCGCTTTTTTCTTTATCAATAAGGTAAAGTATATTAGAGAGGTCTTTCTGTCCAGTTTTGGATTCAGTTCCAATTTTTAGATAGACAAGCAAAAAGGCAACGTTTGTTTTATTAAACAAAACAAAATATAGATTAGTAGCAATTTCGTCTGTTTTGAACATAACATTCAATTTACTTTAATTTACTTCACGTGTTTCTAAATAATGATTTCGCAGAAATTTTGTCGATTCAAATTGGGATTTGTTTGTGATATTCATATTTTCTTTTATGAAACACACTTTATCTGTAAATACTACAGTGAAACTATATTTCCAAATGAATATAGGTACGTTTTTATGTCAACAATATCGCCAGCGATAAATGAAGTTGTATTGAAAATACTGCGTTTGGCTGCATCCACAGCTACTTCCGTCAACCATTCAATTGAACGACCGTAATCCCTGAACTCGATCCCATTAGTTTGTATGCAATGTCATTGATCAAATACCAACGTCTGTATTCTATAACCTGTATGATGAAAAGCTTCAATATACTATCATGTCTCAACGTTTAAATTAACAAAATAAGTTTATATTTAGTCGCTACAGATTTTTAGAACGTGTTTATGAAAAATAATCTACGAAATTTGTAACTGACTAGATTAGGTACTAAATGAAATGACTAACTATACAAATAAATACAAAAACAAAAGGACACTTACGCGCCGAAGTACTCGTCCGCATCGCTTCATCCGGAAACATCATCTACTACACTACTCACTCACTTACTCTACTAACATCTATCTAGAAGACTGGCAGCATCTACGAAACACGTTTGATGTTTGATAAAATTCAAAATATTTCATTTAAATGTATCTACGCGAGATTATAATGACACTATCATTTAGAGGATTTGCATATGTATTTTATAAACGGAAGGTCACTTGCTAGTTGTGTAGTGTAGCTATTATTTCATCTTGTTTAGTCAAAATAATATATATCTCAATTGAATACTAAGAAAATACAGAATTGAAAAATCGAAGGTGTAAAATGTAAGGGTTTTGGAATTTCTCAGTAGCAGTGCGATGTCTGAATTTGTATGTTTTTTTAAGCTATAACTACTCCAGACTATATATATATATCCCAGGCAGTCCCGTTTCGTGGGAGTTAATCATAACTGGCGAAATGTAGGTGTACTGTATGTACCCCTGCCTAACCCTTCAAGGAATACGCGATACTATGATATGTACAGTCACGAACAAAAGTATGTATACACTCGACTTTATTCAAAGCGATTTACTCCTTTATCTTTTAAAGGAAATTTTATGTTGTTACGAACACAGCATTTTCGAACCCATACGTTTATGTAATGTGTCGTATTTCAACGATGCAATCGTTATTTCACGAAAAAATCGCAATTGAAAGTTGCCAATTGTTGACATATTGGTGCTCGTGACTGTATATACTAAAGGATTGATAGAAATTCAATTCCTAACTTGTGAACCGTTTCTAATTCTGATACTGATTGTCAACTAACGCCCAAGTACACCCATTTACAGAATTCACTTTGTTTCAATTCTCAGGAAGACTTGTTGCTCAATAATAGCCAGGTCTTTTGCTAGTCTAGCTAGGAGTACGGTGAGAACCGCTAACGCTTCAGGCAAATCTATAATTGGATTTATTTTTGAAAAAATCTCTGTTACAATCCGGAATGGGATTGTTTAATACACGTATATTAGGAACTAGCTTCTGCCCGCGGCTTCGCCCGCGTGGATGTCGGAAATTATCCCACGGGAACGTGCTAACAGAATAAAATGTATGTGCTTCCCCAGAATGCCATCTATCTCGCGGGCCCTTTGTGGCTAATTACAATAGAAACCCAATTGTGTCTCATTAGTGGTGATTAAGAGGGTACCTATATGATATCTTTACCTAAGTACCTACCTAATTAAAAAAAATTTACTCAATAACAGAAAATTAAATACCTACCTACCTAAATAAACCTATTTCTGATGATAACTAATCTAAACTCAATAAATAAGCAAAATCCCTAAAAACTAATATCTATACGAATGACTAATCCTACCTAACAGTATTATAAAATAACCTACGGTCACATCGTACACTATCAAATATACTACCTATACTTTAAAATTTATTTATTTATTTATCACAAACACAACTATCATTACAGGCAATAATCCTACCTAAAATTAAAATCTATACCTACGACTTATATAAAAATAAACCTAAATAACTCTAAAAACTAAAAGGAATAAAAATGAACTCCATTGCGGGTGACTTAGCCTACTACAAACTTATTATTTGCGGTTGGTACAGTCTCGGGTCTAGGGATCGAACCGCAAAATTAAGTTTGTTTTTTATTGTATATACTTTTCCGGGATAAAAAGTACCCAGTGTGGTGCCCAGGATAATAAAGAATAATTATATCAAGTTCCATCAAAATCGAACCGGTAGTTTTTGCGTGATGCCTGAACAAACAGACAGACAGACAAAAAATTTTTTAATCACATTTTTGGGTTCGGTGTCGGTCTAGTAACACCCCCTGCCATTTATTTTTTTGATATTTTCAATGTACAGAATTTTCACTTCTACAGATTTATTATAAGTACTAGCTTCTGCCCGCGGCTTCGCCCGCGTGGATGTCGGAATTTATCCCACGGGAACGTGTTAACAGGATAAAATGTATGTGCTTCCCCAGGATGCCATCTATCTCGCGGGCCCTTTGTGGCTAATTACAATAGAAAACCAATTGTGTCTCATTAGTGGTGATTAAGAACCTAATTTAAAAAAAAAACTCAATAACTGAAAATAAAATACCTACCTACCTAAATAAACCTGTTTCTGATGATAACTAATCTAAACTCAATAAATAAGCAAAATCCTTAAAAACTAATATCTATACGAATGACTAATCCTACCTAACAGTATTATAAAATAACCTACGGTCACTACGTACATTATCAAATATACTACCTATACTTTAAAATTAAAATCTATACCTACGACTTATAAAAATAAACCTAAATAACTCTAAAAACTAAAAGGAATAAAAAGGTAGCACAGATAATTATACTGCGGGTGACGTAACCTACGACAAACTTATTATTTGCGGTTGGTACAGTAATCGGGTCTAGGGATCGAACCGCAAAATTAAGTTTGTTTTTTATTGTATATACTTTTCCGGGATAAAAAGTACCCAGTGTGGTGCCCAGGATATTAAAGAATAATTATACCAAGTTTCATCGTAATCGAACCGGTAGTTTTTGCGTGATGCCTGAACAAACAGACAGACAGACAGACAGACAGACAGACAGACCGACAGACAGACAGACAGACAAAAAATTTTTTAATCACATTTTTGGGTTCGGTGTCGGTCTAGTAACACCCCCTGCCATTTATTTTTTTGATATTTTCAATGTACAGAATTTTCACTTCTACAGATTTATTATAAGTATAGATAATAGAATAGATACTTATTGGATGGAAACATCATCATCTGCCTAGCCTTTTCCCAACTATGTTGGGGTCGGCTTCAAGTCTAACCAGATCCGGCTGAATACCAGTATTTTACATGAAGCGACTGCCTATCTGACCTCCACAACCCAGTTACTGGGTAAGATACCTTTTGGCAAGACTGAAAACAATGAAGTAAATCAACCAATTCTAAAACGAATCTGAGAGAACGTGAAATCAAAGATGATTTATTTATTATTATTTATTAAGTATAACGTTACTAAACATTACGCCAATTACCAAGTACACAAAAAAATAACAAATACTAAAAATAAATATGTGTGCGATGTTTGTGCTGCAAAAATGTGTGATGAACAAGGCGAAAATGTCCCAAAATCCGAACAAATTCGGTCAAGTTTATAAAGTATGTAGGTAGTGTATAGTAAATTCCCTAATAACACACTATCAAATATTTTGATGAAATTGCTCGAAATCCCCTCCATAAACTCATTTGCGACTTCCAGTTGAAGCCGACAGTGAAAGGCTACTAAACAATAACGCTCTGGAGTATTCCGTGGAAACTGGAAAGTTAAGCTTGAGAGCTCGGAAAGAACTTAATAAAAGTGGTAATCAAGTAAAAAATCCACATTCCCTCCGTTTTAAGGGTTCCTGTTTATCTTTAAGTCTGGGTTGAAGTCCATTTTGTTAAACATATCGCATGACCATGGAGTATAGAGCGTGGTTTTACAATGTATTACTAATGGAAGGGTTGGACGGTGTCGTGGAAAGATGAAAGTTTTATAATACGCTTGCTTTTGCCTGCGGCTTCGACCGCTCATTGGAACTACCGGGATAAAAAGTATATTTTATCCTAACTCAGGTCATGGCCTATCCGTATGCCAAATTTCATCCAAATCCGTTCAGCCGTTAAAGTGTGAAGACAGACCGAATTGTTTTCGCATTTATGGATATTAGTATGGATATCTATCATACATAATATGTATATCATTCTTGTCTTTATTCGTTTATGTAACACTAAGATTTTTTTTTTTTTTTAAACAAGGAGAACATACAGTCTCTATTGAAATAAATCAATATTGTTACCTTTCCACATCTGTCCTTTCCAGAAACCAATATCCTTCAATTAGCTTCCAGTATTCGAGTTCTGCTAAAAAGTAATAAAAAGAACGGTTTCCATTTAACAATCCATTGCTCTTTATTAACGTAGCAAGCGAAGAATTTTATCGAAATGGCTTAGAAACGCCGCAATGCATGGAAAAACGAAACCCTAGCTCATGTTTCATACCTTGGAATCAGACGTAGGCTTTGTAATTTGCCTCGAGGTAATTTTTCCTCGGAACAGTAGATTTTCTTACTCATAAACGGGATTCTTTGAACAATTTGTAATTATAGGATCCTTACGGACTGATGACTGGGGCTATAAATCATTTTTATAACTACCTCCTGTTCACTCATGGAGGCCTTATAGGGTACCATTAATATGCGTAATAGTAGGTAAAGTATGTTTTACAGGAGAAGGAAGAGTATGAAGTATACCTATTCAGCATTAAGTTCTTACGTATTTTGAAGACTTCATCAGATTGTGTGTTGTGTGTGTGTGTGTGATTGTGTATTGTTGTGTCCGGCTTTGTACAAACCTTTTGAAAAGATTAAATAAATAAATTACTTTCTTCGAAAGGATTGCGTTGCACATTTTTTGGAAAGTGCATCAATATCAATTACGTAGTGTAGTTCCGAAGTTTAGAAGAGACGTAGAGCGACTTTGTTTTATACTAATTTATCTAAATATTTCTCTATAACAGCTCTTACTGGATCGATTTCAGGTAGAACGGAATTACGGACAGCCTCAAAGCCTGTTCAGACTTGATTGAAGTCATATACTTTAGCATTATTTTGTATACTGAACACCGGTGGAACACTTTGACCTAGAGCTGGCCTAGAGTGGTTAGTATGGAGTTTTAATAGAATGGGAGGACAGCTTATACTGGTTTTGTTACCGTACAGTAAATGTGCTACTGTACAGAATAGTAGCTATCTCACTAAACAACCAACATCCTTATTGAACAAGTAATTTATGGAACAAGTAATCAGTTCGCACATTACTATTCTAATTATATGTTTTAGAACCTAATTATTGACCGGAGACGGCTAGCGCTTGGTTCTAGTTTCTTAACAACTTCATCTGATACTTTTATGGCAAGTACTAAAGGAATTAGTGGTACGTACGTCGTACAGTCTGTACCGAGTCTGTAGTTAGTAGTACCACTAACTCCTAAGGTTATTTTATACAAGGTGGAGACAATACTACAATAAATAAACTGCGTATATCTAATGCCGTTCCAGTCTGCATAGGAAAATTCAATCAAATATATTCAATAGTTTTGTCACTATAGCTAGTCAAAGATTGGCAAAATTCTTAATAGCATTTGATAAAGAAAAAAAAAATTGACCCAGATTAAACACACAAAAAAAAAACAGATCAAACTTAAAATAGTATCGTGTTCCACACGGCTGCGCCAAATAGGCCTAGTTCAGCATAAATGCCATACAACTAGTGCCTGACGAGTGACGCTTGTTTCCAACTGGATCCTATGTTACGAGGACGTGTAACGGATGTAATCAGTTATTATAATAGTGTGTTTAAAGATTTAAATAAAAAATAGACTACTATCACTTTTATAATTTCGATGTTACGATTTGTTTGATAGTTCCAAAATACTCTTAGGTATTAGTATTGGCAGTGTTTTTATTTATTGTCGTATTGTTGTCTCCACATTGAAGGTATAGTTGAAACATCTATGCACTTCTACTCGTAATAAGTAGGGTTCGAGGTCAAGTGTAACTAATACGCCATCAAACTATTTGGATAGATCGTTTGCAAGAAGCTCACAAACTTTTATTAAGTCGTTCACCAACATTTTCGTAGCATGGCGCTTACTACCTATCTTAATCACCAAGCTTCTTGATCTTATCTTCTTTGTCTCTGTATATTATCTTTGTAATACCTGTAATTTATATGGTGCATACATATTGTAAAGAGTCTATCTATCTATAATCTGGTTTTCGTCTGTAATCCTAAGGGTTTGTTTGACCTATATTTATTACTAGCTGCACCCCGCAGTATCACCCGCATAAGTTTCGATCCCGTGGGAATATCGGGATAAAAAGTATCCTATATGCTAAACCAGGGCGTAAGCTACGTTCATACCAAATTTCATCAAAATTGGTCCAGCCATTTGAGCGTGAAGAAGTAACAAACATACAAACACACACACTCACTCACAAACTTTCGCCTTTATATGATTAGTGATTTTCATTTACCTTCACTATGCCATTTCCTGTTTAAATGCACTAAGTTATTGTACTGATTTGCAAACCCATACATACTACGTATGCACGTGCCTTCAAGCGTTGCCAAAGGACCTTGCTTTGGCTGGCATCATCTGGGATATCTATCATTCATAAGACATATAGGTATCTACGTACACAAAAGATATTGCAGTAAATAAGTTGTGACGTCATCAATCCGTGGCGAGAACATTACAAAATAAACGTTTCGTGATTCTCTTTTAATGTTTCGGGGTCAAACATCGCCATCTAGTGGCAGTCAAGGTGAACACTTAACTGTTATCAAGTTTTCTAGAGTGCAGTAATCTTTTTTGTGTACCACTAATTATCGGGTTCGTACTTCTTAGTAGAACATTAGTGCTAGTTTACCTAATTACCACTTTTTGTTCTGTTATAAGAAGTGCTTACCTAATTATACTTAAATTGGCAATCCGCAATTGCCCGCACCCGTAAGTTGAAATAAATATGTCAATGAATGAGAATTTTTGATGTTAAAGTCATTGTTCGTAGTACTTAAAAAACATTATTAATATCCAAGTAAAAGAATTATAACTAAGACGTTTGTAATTATTTTCAGGTTTTCTATCCATTATGTAAAAACTTCACAATAATCTTGTATGTGTACTTACCGTGTGAAATAACCCCTTAGAATAATTATTACGCGTGATAAACCGGTCTCTATTAACAGGAAGATCATTTACTTATCATTGTCAATGTCACTACGAGAACAAAATATCCTCAATGTGAGGAAATTAAAAGGTAAACTGCGGAGAAACCTTGTAAGAAAATGACACATTTTATTAATATACATGGTGAGAAAATAGTGCGGTGTCTAGAATTTTGAGAAAAAATTGGACAAATAAAAAAGTCGTATGTTTTTTTTCTGACGGATTAGTTTATTTCTATATTTTTCTTTTCTTCCTTTTGACCATGAAATAGATAAAAAATATAGGCTCCAATATGTCCAATTAAATAACCAGAAAAAAAACGATACAAAACTAATTTTATTTAGTTTTGTATTACTTAGAAAAAAGCCAAAATACTCAACTTACTTAAGTATCTTAAACCGTCTGGAAAAAGTTAAAAAAGAGTATGTTAAAAAGCTTCGTCTTATATTCAATTATGGACAGATTTTAGGGCTCAGTCGTTCGGATCCAAGTTAATTCACCGCAACATTTCTTTATGGCTTTGCCGTGTGTAATATTATAAAACCGCGCCAATTATAACTCATCGACATGAAACTGGACATAAAAACCGATCAACAAAGCGCGGGCTAACGTTGCGTTGCCCGTTTCTCGACTTGCTCTCGATCTCGCAAATCTCGTAGTGGCTCACAAGTTCTCGTCGCTTCCCGCGCCTGCCCGTCATAGCGTTCACCGCGCGACGTATTATTTTAGTGATTTCAGAGCGAGTTGGACCAATCAGCCGCAAATGAGATTAGGTAGGCGTGCGTGTAACCTACATGTATCTTTATAATACGCCATGCTGCAGTTCTGCATAGCGTATTAGTGGCATTCGTTCCACATTTAACGCCGTTCACCAACTTGAAATTTTAAGTAGTTGACGCAGCTCAAACAATGTGTGTAAACTCGAGAGCTACGAGCGTATGTACTTTAGTTAAGTAATCAGTAGTGATTGATACGGCTTCGACGCTTGTTACGTTTATCATTTTATTGTCTTGGTCTTGTTTAGGTAATCTAAAGATTTCGTAACTTGCTTCTTATGTTCTTGCATCACTGCTACATTAAAGATCGCGCCATTTCCGTTATTTGTGCAAATGTAGACATTTGATGACGAATTCCTGTCATAATAACCTTCACCGCTGCAATTTTTCCTTAAAACCATTTTCCGTTCCACGTCTACAAATAAACATTGTTTAAAAAGGAAGATTTATAATTGCCTAATAAGTAGACGAATCACGTTTCATTGAGCGGCAGCATTGCGTTTGTTGACAATCATCGCGGCTGTGACGACACTGCGCACAACCACAGTGAAGCATGCAGTATGTCAACTGACAAAGGAAGAATTAAATCAAGTGCCAATATGGAAGCAGTACAATTTCTACACGGACCTCAAACAGAGAGTATGCTATTATTTGAGGGACAAAGCCGACTTGAGTCTCTACTTAACTTTCCGCTAAAACGAGCTCCATACAAAGCCAGGCTACATAATTAAATCGCGTTTTGCACGGTTCGATCGTATTCTTCGCGCAAACAAGTTACATTGCTGGTCCGACCGCTCAACAATGTAGCATCAAGTTATAAGCTTTCAATGAACGCGGATCAGGTTTTTTCTGTCGCGTGGCGACCTTGTTCGGGCGGGGTAATAACAAAAACTTTGTTTTGCTTTGTGAATTGTTTGAATGTTACTGAAGTAGTTCGATACATTTTTTTAATAAAGATGGTTAGTTCTTGTGGTTGATGAAGTACGAGCATTTTGCGTCGTTTAACAAGCGGAGCACGTGAAGCCACTGATTGCTTGATTGCGAGTATTTTGTTTCGTAAAGAGCCGTATTATTGGATCGTCATGCTGTAATTTCGTTATTGTCATTAAAAATTCCGGAAGCGAGCAGAAAACGAATCGTCTCCGCTAAACGAACCGAAATCTCATCAATATTCATATGTGCTGTATCAATTAATGGATCGAGGAATGTGCTTCGATTCTTCATTGCATCGATGTGCCATATCCTACCTATTGGCAATGCAGAACTAGTGTATTATTATGATTTTACGAGCCTCGCCTGCAGTCCTCCGCGGCCCCGCCATTGTTTCTTCTCATAATAAATTCCTATTATTTATAGTATGATGGGAATTTTCTATCGTTTTTGTGCACATTTAGTGCAATTGCTCAATACACTAACAAATTTTGTTTATAAGATTAAAATATGGGTTTTTCTGAATAACAGATTTTTTGGTTGAAGGTCAAAATTGCCAGGTGTTTAGATAGGTAACGTTAAACTAAAGAATTGATAAGAAACCCACCATCATGACAATATTATAAACCTTAGGTAAAGTAATTCACCTACATTTTCTAGTATAGTATTTATTAGTTTTTTTTTTAAATTATGTAACAAGATAGGTGAACGTGAATTTCGAATATTTGGAATCGATCGTTGTTATAGCGAGCGATTTTGACATGTTGTAGGAAGCGCGCGGCGACCTTAGTGACGTCACTTCGACGGAGGCCGCGCCGCTCTCTCCGCTCGAGTCAGGCCGTCAGTCACGGCAGGCGGCCCTACCGCGTGTTGCCGACCGAACTATATTGCTCATTACTTATTTATTGAATTTGCCTTTGCCGTCGCTCCACTTTTTGGTTATTGTAGGTAGCTTTGAATGATGAAATGGCGGGCATAAGGGGGACTAATTTATCACACCTTTTTAATATCAGTTCGATACTTAGCTCTATTAATTATCTTAGGCCAAAAATACTCATTTGAAATCGCGTCTGTCTGCTCCTGTGTCAAATATAATCTTTTAAGAGATCTTATTCGAGATTCCTTTTATTGATAAAAGAGAGAAAAATAAAGATAATGAAATATCTATTCAAACAGAAACTTCTACTAACGTAATTAAAATTGTGAGGCATAAAGTATTAACCATTGATTAAACAACTACTAGCCAGAGTTACATACTCGTAATTAAGAATTTCATACACGCTTTAATTTTTTCGAAGGTTGCCTGGTGACCTTTATAATGTCCTTGAATATTTAAAACTTATTTGTTGCTGAGCATGTGCAAAGATCTAGGTCACAACAATATCACAGGTGCGGGTTGACGATCGAATTATTTAGTGAAAACCCAGTACCATAATGTTTATTTGTTATTAATCACTTCATTGCGGTAATCTATCCGCTTATTGTCGAGCTTGTCGGTACAAGTCTTGTGCGTAAACGTACTTCTCGAATAACATTATTTATTCACGATAAGAACTCAATGCTTGCACGTTCGAAGTTCAGATTATGCCAACTTGTGTTTTAGATTTCAATACTTACCTACTTAGTGACACAGAATGGGTTTTTATTTGACCTTCTTGGTTTTCTGGTAACGGTACTTGGGTTTTGTCGTGTTTTAGTCATTTAACGCCTTGTGTGAAGAGTTAGGTACATAAATTAATTAAAACATTCCTAAATTGAAATGAACAAATACAACACAAAAATAGTATTTTTGTGTTGTATTTGTTCACATCAATTTAGTATTACGGTATTGAATAACACATTTAAAATGAATTTCAGGAGCATATGACTGGGAATGAATTGGTCTGATTTGAGGTTAAAATAACTGAAATGATCAACATTCATTGCAATCATGAATGCCACTCGCGCATTTTTCAATTCATATCCTGAAAAAAAAGTCCGAACGTGTTGGCACCTCAAAAATGTGCATATTCGGTGAGTCGATGGCGTTTTCATGGTTTGTCATATAGTATAAGTGGTCAATTATCAAATACATTCCTGGCGAAATAAACGTATTGAAAAGACAGCCGGCGACAAAAACGTGAACAAATTTTATATGGACTGAAAACGTTGACCAATTCAGTTACTACATAAATACGCAATTGACGTTTCTGTAGAACGGTTACAGCTAGCTGCGATGTAGAAGATTAATGAATTACTTTTGCTTAGTAAACGACGAACTGGAAGCCATCAAATGGTTTTACGAAATACGTACCCGGACAACAGAGGTTGATAATGAAAGAAACAATTAATATAAGAACTTAATACCACACATTTTGTGTTCACACGATATGAATATAAGAAACAAAGAAATTAAATATGACGCGAGCGCGAAACTGAAGTGAACTTGAACTTAGGGTAAAGAAAGAAATATTAATTGTCCTGTACAAAACGCCAAAGGTGACAAAAGAAATAAAAACTCCATTAGCTGCAAGTCATGTGGTACTTGCTTGGTACTGTGGTAGACAGTGTGTGTTATCGCCCACAATACAGGGCGGCCTTGCCTGTGTTTATCAGTAAAGTCAATTACAGAATGCAACTGTTCTATACAAATGGAACACATCGCTTCAACGTCGTTCGAATTATGAATGTGTTCGAGTTTGAAATATTTTGAGAATCTATTTGCATTGTTTTTTTTTTTTTGTTAATGGTTTTTTATCTGTAGCTTTTTACATGTGGCCAATAATATTGTTGTGTTGTATTCTTCATTAATAAAAGTTTGCTGTAAACTGAGCAGCCAAAATTAATTTCGATGTAGGTAGTTAACATTTGGACGTTCTTTCTTTGGAAAAAAAAGAAAAAAAAAGTAATGTCTGAATTTTCTATACATAAAAATCAATTGCCGTGCGTTAGTCTCGCAAAAACTCGAAAATGGCTTGACCGATTGTGATGAAACTTAGGTAAGTTGTTATGTGCGCAACGGAGAAGGTCCTACACAAAAAAAAATGGCATGGCAACGCATTAGCGAGTTATTATTAAAATAAAAATATGTACTTAATTTTTAACTATCTTTATTACTTTTTAATAATTACATAAAATAAGTTAGTTAGTTTATTTTTTTTTATTTGTAAGGACTAACCAAAATACTTTGGGGAGTCGTTATAAATAAAAATAAAAAATGTGTTTAAAAAACATGAATCGTACTTACCTCCGCCTACTCATAACAGACATTTAGGCATCTTTGAACACCTACTCAGTAAAACGTCCTCGTTGTGGGTCTCTTTAAAACGATATGATATCGCCTATGAGTCCGCCTTTGTACCTTTTTGTGTGCGAAAAGATTAAATAAATAAATAAATATCGTATATTAATGTTACACTATTTAAATTTAAATCAAGCTACCTTAAAGGCTCGACTCGATACTGGTAGAACAATTTCCTTGAAATTTTCATAGAAATTGTAATACTACTATGTCGCGTCGCGCCAGTCTGCGGGAGCCTTAAAAAAAGTTATTCAATAAAAAAGCTCCCTATTTAATTCCTAATTTTCTGTACTTCCAAACGGTACTAAAACTATAGGGTTCATTTCAGCTTTATACGGTCTGAAAAACAATATTTGTTTAATTTTTTAATGAGGAGCCACCATGGTACGGGTTTTCAATATTTTCAGGTAATCACAAAAACAGCTTTACAGATTTATTCTGTATCCACATTATGTCAACACCAATAGGCATTTTGAAAGCAACAGTTTGTGTATAAGCCGACATTTGCAGAGTATTTAAGCTACGCATTTCCAGGAAACTGAATATTTGTTCATGTTCAATAGGTTTACCTTACAAATAGCAATCAAAATTATATTCTAAATTTAATATGTAGTTCCAGGAATTATATGAATATGCTAAATTACGGCTTGTTAGTATAATATATTGTTTATCTATCATAATATTTTGAATTTAACCATTTTGATTGAGATACAATTTAGTTATCTACTAACTTAATTTTACCTCTTTATACCGCTAGACAGATGATACATCATCTGCCTAGCCTTTTCCCAACTATGTTGGGGTCGGTCTCCAGTTTGAGTGGATGCAGCTGAATACCATACTTTACATGGAGCGACTGCCTATCTGACCTCCACAGGTAATACGATACCCCTTGGTAGGACTGGTTATCAGACTTTCCGGCTTCGATCAATATTCGAAGCTTTCGGGCCTCTGACGAACCGTAACGACTGTCAAAGAACGAATGACAGCCGGGACCAACGGCTTAACGTGCTTTCCGAGGCACGGAATGCACGTTCTTGCTTGGTATGTAAAGATGGTCACCCATCCACGGACCAACCGGGGCAAGCGTAGCTTTACTTGACCGATCGACCCGTGCGGCTGTTATTACTTAGCCACAAGCCCCTACCTTTACCTTCCTGAGTTTGTATGTAGGGGGTAATATTCGGGAGTTCGGGACTACTGATCCAATAACGAAATTTTTTTCACTAAAGGGAAGCTACAGTAGGTATTGTCGAGTGTCATAGGATAGGTATATATTTTATGTAAAATATGACATTTCTCGCGGACGAAGGGGCAGGCAGAAGCTACGTAGAAAATACTGCGATAATTCTTTAGCTGATTAAGTATTTTTAAATAGTCAGATAATTTTTGTCTGACGAATAAATATTGTGATTTGTTAGTTATTGCACAAAAAAATATGTCTACCATATTTATTCGAAATAAAAGTTATCTGACGATAACGATTTACACAGCTCTTAAATAATTTTAACAAAAAAATATTTAGATTAAATTACCTACTTTACCAAAGCTTTACACTAATAAAAAACAATCAAAACAAAACTCGGTTTAACGACTTCTTCCACGTAGTTGTTGTTATTATACGGTCCTATGAAACGATAGCTTATCGTAATGCTATAGGTTTCACATAAATCTGATAAGCCGTTTTTGTGTTAACCCCTACCACATGCACAAACAAACAATACCACCCCTTTTATTACCTATTTGAATATGCTGATTAGGAAATATTTTGACTAATGAGAATGAGTTTACAATAAGTACCTACTTATACTTTAACAAAAGTTTACAAGAATTACACTTTTGACGAAAGTTTACAAAAATTGCACATTTGGCAAAAGTCTACAGAGAAAGCTGACATGAATCAAACATTCAAGCAAATAGTAATACTACACAACAATTTTAGAAAAAAAACTGCACGACTTCGACTTATGAAAGTAAAATTCTATCTCCAAAACAAAATTCTTTGTTCAAAAGTAGCTGTAAAGAGGTTAATGGAGACACATCTATATATAAAGTCTGTTCATGATGTGTATCACGTATGCACGTGATCGCTACTCTGCAGTGCTCGGCACATAAATATCGTAATAACATGCGAGTAGTCGAGAACTCGCCACAGGCCGAGTATCGGTTACATACTCTTCTAGCAATGTTGATGTTACGCTTTTTGCCCTTATTGGGACAGAATTGTGCATACACTTAGTATAAAAATGTTTTTAGTAGCATTCTGATCATTGTTCTTGATTTTTGCTTTGTTATCTTTAAGTTTAGCAGATTTTATGAACCTTTGGAATATTGTCCTTTTTTGCATCACTATGCATTCTCTTTAAGTTTACTTTACTTCACTTTACTTTACCAGTTTACTTATTATTTTAGACTCTAAAATAATAAGTAAAAACGGCTCATTTTTAAAATGAGCCGCTTATTTGAAAAATGTGCCGTTTTTACTTCAACTCTATACAATTCGTCCGTATAGTTAGTGAAGTATCCAGTTATACCTAGTACTAGGTATATCGTGAGTGAACTAAAGCATGCTTAATACTTTAATAGCTCAACATCGATGTGTGTGAGCAGTGTGAGGTATGGTACCGTAAGCTATAATTCATGCGATGATATCATTTTCGAATCGGTCTCTTCATTGTACTTTAACGTTTAACTAAAGCAGTCCTGAATTTGAGAATAGAAGGCCCAAAATAATAATTTGGCAAAAAACAAAATTGGTATTTACAGTTTTGTTTATTTTAACAATCAGAATCTACATAGCGAACGGAATTTGAATGATGACATCATTACCTCTTAGATTAGATTTCTCTTGTCTGGCAGCTCTTGAAATTAAACAACTTGCATTTATTAGTGTGGAGCAGACCATTATACATCCATTGTCTTAAATCCACACCTTGCTTATATTAGAAATATTTAACTGCTGCAATTTAGAACATATTTCATGTCTCAATATCAACAATTAAAATTGTTAATGACACATTTCAAAAAGTTCCAACCTTGAATGCAACAGTACTTACGAAAAGCAATCACAAAAACGAGCAACAACTCATACATGTACCACATTCGTTGCTGGTCCAATTACTCTGTAATTTGGAGGAGGAAACGGCAAACGAGTATTGAATATCGTTTTAGTTGAAGTGTCGTATTTCGAAGGCTGGGTGCGTACTGCGTAAGTACGGTACGTTACGTTTTGTCACAACACGTTTTCTTCTACAGTATTTTAAGTTTGTGCAGCCTTGACATACGCCCTACGATTTACAATGGAAAAACATTCTGGGAAAAACACAATGACACTAAAATGGGGGTAATTATATCTATTAAGATGGGGCAATTCAAACGGGATTTTTCTTGTGACTTTCTACGATGTTTAGACGATATCGAAATAATAACTGATAGGCACATGACCTGATGAAGATAAAATCATAACTAGGGCAATGAAAAAAAAATAGTTTTAGTAAAACAGAAATTCTTGTCTCCGTACTTTAGTAGCTACTTACTTCCAAAAGCCTTATCTTATGCTCCAAAGTGTTGACTGACTGAGTAAGTGTTTAACAAAATGATTTAATGCAGATCACAGGAACAAAAATAAAAGGAAAGAAGACTCCTATTTTTTCTCTAGATAAGTAACTATTTATCTCACCGATAAAGTGATACAATGCGATAAAATTCGTACAGTGCAGTTGCCGAGTTACTATAGTTAAAGATAGAATCGTCAAACCGAAGAAACGTGGGTGTGAATCTCATTCGTAACTCTATTATATTCACCACTACTCCTGTACCTCGTTCCTATGATATACCAACCGTTATTGGTTAAACTAGACGTAACTGTATTTTTATTTCTAGATTATATAGAAGCGTCTTCAACAATGAATGACGTTGCAACAAGGGGAGCATTGATAGGCAGAAATACATTTATAGGCGCTTTAATAAAAGAGACAACCTGGCATCACGAATGGTTTAAGTGGTTAGCAAAATAATTAGTTTCAAAAAGCAACAGAACTAATCTTTGTTTTAAAAAATGCGTGGCCAGGCGACAGTGCGTGAACCTGAACTACTGTCTTTTGTTTACATGGCTGTTTCACGCCGGGGAAATGACCACGATAAACGACCTACAAAATGCTTGCTTAAAAGTGGGTCGACCTCTAGCGACAATCGACGTCGGCGTTCATCGTTAAATGAATTTTTTACCCGCGCTATAAGTAATCTACAATGTTCGAGAATTTTATTGTGAGATCGGTATAGAACCAGCGCGGCCTACGCTTTAATTTAATATGTTCGAGATACAAATACTATCGTATTACCATGTATTAAGGCGTATTTTGTATACTCCTCCAAAGTTCTGATGAAAATGTGAAATGCCAAATGCGTAATGTTGACGTCACACAGTAGTGCCGTAACAAGTTGTTAGCGACCTTGTAGTCTACCTAACTTGCTTTCGGTTGCGGCTTTCAGTTCTTTGAAAGCTTAGAGCGCTTCAATTAGCTCCCCATCATGCGAGTGATTTGCTTTGCTACCACCCACGCTGTTCAAACTGTTTCAACGTCGCAAATCGTTTTAGTTTCATGAAAAAAACAAATGCTCATTCACTTTCTTTCGTTATTGGCGGTCATTATCTTGTTGACATTTGGTGCCGACGCACAAGACGTAAAGTAGGCGAGGATTGTGCCGATTTTACGCGGAATTAAGCGGGCTGCGAGAATGTTGCGGTATTTTGACGGGCAACGGGTAATGCACGGCGGCAAAGCGTCGGGCAGAGCAGTCAGACGGCGATCATGGCGCGCTACTCGGTGCGGGGGGAGGACTAGTGCAGTAACCAAAGAACCGGACGCGCTCGGACAGGTCCGGATTTCGGTCGTTTACTTACTTACAAACTTAGATAATGCTCACTAGTTCACTGTATTTAAACACTTTTACTTACACCGTACTTAAAGTTGTTGTTAGCGATACAATACAAACAAAGAAAAATGTTCTTGACGCGAGTAAAAATTCGAACAAAATAAATCAATACGTATGTAGGTAGACAAGAAAAACATAACGTTGACGTATTCCGCATGAGTGCACTTACGTCAAAAATCGTTTCATAACAATACGTAAAATAATGCACAATAACATAAAGGAACGCAAGTGCCATAATGTTTCGAGACAGCGGCATAATCCTTACGGCAGTGAGTGAGGGCAAAATATCGCGGGGGTAAAATTTCACACGAAAATTTTTGGTAAACCTACAGGGTGGGGTGGATCCACACCCCGCGACCTCGGCCCACCAAATGAATAACAAAATCAAAAGCAAATAGGTGTTCCTTTCGAACTTATCTTAGGTGTTTTTGTTGCTGTATGTTGTAGTGATTTTCAATTTGTTTACACTTTGTCAATTAGTATTAATAACGTGCAATTATTGGAAAAAAAGTGTAATTAACGTGTACTTAGTGATACTTTGATTCGATTAACAATTTATGAACTAATCAAATTACAAAACTAAGGTTTATCCAAGCTTATTCGGTACATTTGATTCTCCCGAGGCGTGCGTCGTCGTACCTTTGTAAATAAAGTTAGATTAGATATTACCAGCAAATACAGCTTCAATTTACATTTTAATGAGCCAGCCTGAGTTTCTCTTATACGCTCATGTTACTGACATTATTTATGTTTTATTGTTTAAAAATTATTATGAGACAAGAGTGCATTAACACAAAAACATGCGTTCTAGAGAATGTTCGAGTTCGTTCTTACAACAGAGCTACCAACATAATGTAAAAAACTTGATTCGATCCCGCGAATGGCTAGATACCGCTTTGCGCTGAATATTTTAAGCTCTTTCAGGGCTAAAAATGGCTACAGTTACAGTATTCATTGTGCAGCCATTGCTCTTAGCTATATGTAGCGAAGGATATAAATCTAGGGCGACGCAAATTGGAGCTATTTGTTAGCAAATTAATTCGCTCTACATAATTATACGTGCTCATTTTTAGTATCACATGATTTTGGTATCTTTGTGGGAGGTTAATAATGGACATGAAAGAAAATAATTCCTAAAATCAGCGTCCATTATCAATCTCAATCCATAAACAAAATGATTCTGTTAAACGCCCCCATTCCGTAATTTCAACGCATTCGATTTCGGTAAGGGGTGAAAGATGTAATTAATCGAGCAACTTCTGTCACTAGATGGCGCCGTATCCCCTAGAAGGCAAACTTCCAAGTTACGCAGGGGCCAGTAAAATGTGCCCCTAATTTTGGCGCGAAATTACTTCCTCGTCCCGCAATAAAACTCTTTATATATAGCTTATTATGTTCCATATTGCCGTGCACCGCTTGCGAGATACGAATAATACAGAGGGTAGATTTTTCAAATAAATAATTGTAAGGGATTGTGGTTGTTAACCATCTACAATCGAATTATGGTGTATTGTATGTGTATTGATTTTACGCGGCACTGAATTTTGACTCTCTCTGTTAGCTGAACCCAAATTAAGCGCGGTAAACATACACATGATACATATGCGATTTGTATACGTGATATGAGCTGTTGTGCCACTAACAAGGCCTAGAGAGACGTTCAAAATTTAAAAGAGACGTATTTGAGATAAATACGTAACACTTTTTAAAGAAGTATTCATTTACCTTTTTTCTAATGCGAAAGAACAATGCGCACATTTACGCCTGTTCTAATTACATTTTAAGTTAATTATGAAGATATATTCAGTATAAATGCGTAAGTTTATCGACTTACTTAATAATTACTACGGCGCGTGTTGCATGAATATTAAACGAATAGGGCTCTTAGAACACGGATAAGTTTCTTAACTTATAGGAAGATAAGAAAAAGATAGCTTTATTTGCGTCCTCATCATTTTCACATCATGTGAGCTTTACCAGAATCTTCTCTAGAATCTTCTCTTAATTTCCTAAAGTTCATAAAATATTGTCGGAAAATAGGTATATCAAATGTTTTTTTAATGATTTGACCTACATTTTGTGAACTAACTTACTCCTAATTAATAAAGTAACTTTGTTTCTACATCGTTTGATAGAAAAGTACGAACTTCACCTCCTACACTCAATATTTCAAGGCCGTCTGGGCCAATCCAGACCTTGATAGTACAACTAAGTGTATATAGGTGTTTATGTCTATTTGAACCCTATGTAATAAGATTCAACCCTTATAAATTAAATAACCTATGGAAGAGCTGTGATATAAACGTTGCTAGACGAAAATACTCGTCGTTTTGATTAATTACTCCGTCCCATTTCTTTGTGTCCCTCCTACGTATTAATACTAGCTCGGGAACCGGCTTTGCTCGCGTGAACGTGGGCACGGATTAAAAAAAAGACTGACCACGGTAATATTATCTATTATTACCGTGACTGAACTGTTCTGTTGACACAACACAATCATTATTTATTTGATTTCTGGAGCTTCAATCTGACTAAATGGAAGACTAAGCGTTTTTTAAAGCGAGTACTTTAAGCAACGCTTCAGAGGTTGCTTCACTATTAAAAACCTAGTTCGACTAAACTAGGCTTTTAATAGTGAAGCAACCTCTTATGTATAAATTAGCATATGTTTATTAATTTCTACTTGCAAATAACTATGTATGTACACTATAATAATTAAATACTCCGCCTGTCCTATATCTCGTACATATGAAAATTATCTCATTTCCGTTACGCCTGAAAATAAATGACTAACAAAAACAAACAAAGTCATGCCATCAAGCGAAAACATTTAAAAAGTCTAATTAACACCGCAATCTTAAGGAAAGTGACACATGTACACTTTTTATTAAAGCAACAGAAATTAAAATCTATGTAGGTTGGTATTTTCATCTCGTCTTTCATGAAAGGAATTTTTTCATCTACTAATTTAGCGGAGGGATGCTTGAAGAACCACAAATGGAACTCACTTGTCGCTACCAGGTACAGAAAATAACTTTATAACCGTGTAATTACTAATTAGCTAGTTTACGTTAATACTGTAAGTATTTATATTTTGTAATATTATTCCGCGTCCTTGCGAGATAACCGAGTTAAATGTCACCGATATGTTTGACGTTTTTGCGAATTGGTATCATGACATTATCGACAGAAATATCACAGGTTTCAACTGTTGAGAGAGAAAAAACGATTGGACGGTCATGCATGTGTTTTGTGGCATATTATCTAGTGTAACGATAAGATAAGGAACAGTCAACGCTCTCCGGGCGGTTTAAACAACCCATAATATCGATAACGATCTGATTGTCTGTCTTAATCGTGTCATATTTTAATTACTTTTTCCATAAACTGATTTCAGTTAAGCAGTTTCTTTTCCAGAAACAGAAACTGCTTAACTGAAAGCAATGTAAATAGAGGGAACATATGCGAACTATTAATATCGTTGGTTACAATATTTCAAGGTTGTGTAATATTTATAGAACAATAATAGTCTTCCAATCGTTTTGTTTACATTTACAGAAATTATACAAAGAGATAAAAAGTATATTTTTTGTAAAACTGTCCGATGCGGCGGCGGCGTCCGTATTCTTTTTTAATCGATACAAATTAGGTAGGTAACAATGGACCGAAGGGAGTCTAAAGGTAACTTTATCAGTGCCGCTATTCTGAACGGCATGTGTTCAAGTTCAACTAAAGCTAACGGTAATGCAGTTATACATCTTATATTGCAATTCAAAAGTAAGCTTTTTGAATAAAAATGGCAACAGGTGATAAGACTATGAGAAATAGATTAAAATTAGATATCTTCATAACAGAGTTACAGGCGAAACTACTTTACTAAAATCAGTTTTTTAATTTGCTAGACCAAAATGACCGCTAAATAATGTCATATTGACAAAAAAGGATCGATCGCAACTGTCAGTTTAGTCTAGTAAATTAATAATGTGAGTTTAGTGAGCAAATTAACCATAACCGAATTCTGAGAACAATATCTGTGTCAAAGGAATCGTGGCTAACTTGATTGTGTAAATCACTCTTCGCTATTCTATTGTTATAAACATTGACGATTTGATATTTTATTCTTTAACTGTATTACCAATAAATGGTCTTATAAAGATTCCCGTGGAAACGCTATCAGGATTCAGTTTAAAAAACGTTGCAAGAATAGCAATGAAATTCCGCGGAGCAAAATTCACGTTCGCGTTGTGCAGTCAGTCATTAAACTTGGTTCACAGTCGGTACTCAGTGGATATGTTCGCATAACGGTCCGGGCATGCGGCCCGCGGTCGCCTGCACCACAACGCCACAGCGCGGCAGCGCTTGCCTCCACAAAACACTACCAAGTTTTCGATCAACAGTACAGTCTAGTTTAAAATACACACGTTTATGAATGAAAAAAGCGCTGACTTCGCTCACATTCACACGTCACTCTGCGTTACCCATCTGTCAGGGTTGATGCGTGAAAACATTTTGGTCTTAAATTAAATGGCTTCAATGTGGGAGTCGGGGACGTGATGCGGCTCTTATTCCTCTTGCACGCAACTGCTTATGTGAACTTTAAGGAGTTTTATTTTTCGTTATATTTTTTGACCTTACGCTGGAGATGGCTTTATTAAACTTTATTTTTGTGCTCGGACGTGAACTTGTATTTGAAAGATCGCTTTTAGCGATAAAGACACCCTATAGGTATTTTTTTACACGTAATTGTGTACATAATAAAGAGTAGGTAGGTACTTATTCAATTATATTTTATTTCATTTTTAAACTCACTTTTTTTCGTTTATGATCTCCTCGTTCTACTTAAAATCCGATACCCTTACCACAAAATACCATTCGACCTGTTTCGTATTACAGCCATCTGTTAGTCGATTGCAACTGATCACGCTATGATCAATCATAGGCAAAGAACGAATCGGGTCACCCCTAGCAGCAGGCACTCTGTACTCAAGAGTTATGAATACTATGTCTAAACAATGAGTGTACTAATAAATGAGTCAGTCGACATACGTTATGCAGTATCAAGTTGATTGACCACGCTGTCAATGACATTACGTGCTTAGGGCATGTACCGTGTCACTTAGTGTTCCTGTAATCGGAACAGATTGTCATTGATTGTATTTGTAACAGCGTATTGGTAGTATTAGTAATGGTAGTATAATATCAGTTCCACAGTTCCAGTCAGTTAGTCCTCGAATAGAAGTTATCGTTCCTTATTTATCTGATAATGTTATCTGTAGGTGTTAATATGTGAAATTGTTTTGTATTATAGTTCGATATTTCATTGTTTAGGCTGGAATAAATCTAGGGTTTATTTTTAAACGATGATTAAAGTTAAGTGACAAAAATGTTAAATATACTTTTTTGACGTCTAAACGTCACTTAACTGAGTCACAGTAGCTAATCGCTACTTAACTTTAATAAGCAACGTTTATGAATAAAGAGGTTAGAGTTTAGTACCTATTCATTCTAAGTTAATTATCTTAACAAAGAAACAAAATATTTATATAACATTTTCAATGCTCATGGAAAATATTGATACAGTTTTATTGAGAGCGATGTAAGCCATATTTACTCGGATATGGAATTCACAAAGTTATTTAATCATTGTAAGTTTTGTGTATGTATGCATGGCCCTTAAATTCTATTTATTATTGACGCCCAAGTGTGACCAAAACAGTTCCAGTTGAATTTGTTATTTTGTACGCAACTAAAAGAGCCCGTTCTCTTTGTATTTCACAAATTACGATTCACAAGTGTTTTGTTGATCCGATTGATCGCTTCGACCTTTTTGATATGAGGAAAACCGAAGCAAACCGACTTTCTTTGAACTATAAAGTTTTTTACCGCCTAAAGTAACTTCAGTACTTGAAATATCTAAGCAAGTACTTGGCAGGTTGTATTGAGTTCATCTTTCACTTAGGAAAGTACGACTGTGAATTCCATTTTTTTGTTGAAACAATTTGGGGTTTGCCAACACAGCAATTAATGGAAATTTCCTTCATATTGACTGAGAATGAACCGATTGAAAAAAAACAATTACATAAATGAAATGTTTTATCGGAGATCTGTATTTACCTTCACCATCGATATATCGAACTGTAATACATTCAATAGCATACTGGCAATTTGTAATTCATATAAAAAGACGATGAAGTAATAAAACAATGGAGTTACAGTGTAGGCAGCGATGATATTACCCACGCTTGAACGCACCGCTAGCAACGGAGAAAGCGTTTGGTTTGGCTAGATTATACTCGTACAACTAGGTACATCTGTTTTAACTTATGCGTGAAGGGCTCACCTCTAATAGAAATAACTAAACACCATAACAAATGAAATAATTAACACTTATGTTTAGAAATTCTTTTATACTCGTACTTAAATAAAATATGTTACAATCAGACCTAAGTAATTTAGTCAAATAAATAAACAGCCGTATTTAAAAAAACCGTACCTAACTAAAAAGTAAAAACAATATTATAGGTGTATGTTTAGATATTCTTTTAAAAATAAAATACTTATGTTACAAATGGAGACCTAATTTACCATATACTAACATTTTGTTACCAGAGCTTACACAAATCTCACAACAAAGCGCGGTTCATGGTAAATCCCTTTGGCAGTCCGCCATCTTTTTCGCATAACGCGGCAATATCGTTTAAATTAACATGATCATTGGTGTTTTAAAAGTGCGATCGCAAAACTCATTTAAATAAAAACCACTTCGTTTATATTTAAAATCAACCTATATTTTACTTGGCATTGTTTATTTCGACTCGTGTAAGTGAAGATGTGTTGAATTAAAATATTTTTTACATGGCTTAATTTTTTTTAATGTTCACTTAATTTTAGTGTTTGTTAAGCTGAGGTCATTTAGAGCAGATACATGTTTTCGTTTAAAATGCAGTTTAATTTATTTTAGAATAAACACTAAACTAACTAAAATAAAGCGTTTCAAATAAAAATAAGCGCACAACTTATGACGTTTCGTAACCGCGAAGACTCTAACTGTTCCCTAATTGAAAAAGCTATACAATGTCCCACTTCGGTCACCGCATCGATTTTAAAAATAGAAGCTTGGTGCGTTTTCGATACACGCCCGTGCTGCGATAAACTATACAAATACTGCAACATCTTTATCACAAAGGAATAGAGTACATTATCGTGCGTGTTTTAATTCATATGATATTACATTATGTCCTCAGCGCCGCTCGGCTGAATGGAATTCGTACGATATGCTCTCCTACGTTGAAACTCGAGTTCAAACAAATAGAATGCTCGATTTACGCGATGAATATTGTGAATCGGATCCGACATTTGTGAATCGATTTTGGCGTCTCGTTTTACATTGTATCCTAATTAATTAGCCTTCAAATTTTCTATCCTTGATACGATTTATGAATAATGTTAATAGTATGCGACCTTTATTTGCATAGCGTTTTGATTTATTAAATGGCATTGTTGAAAAGTGTCTAAGCAGGTACGTTTTTTGTCTAACCTAAGTAGGAAAATACTACTGAATTTAATTATAAGAGTTTATATTTAGCACAGATACATACTTAAGTACCTATCTATACAGGGTCAAACTAAAATAAGCTAGCGAAACGCTACAGACGTGATGGGTATCAATATCTAAACTTGATAAAACAAAAAAGAAATTAATTTGATGATTTTTTTTGTGGGTCATCGACCATTTTTGGTTTTTACTTGAAATATCAGTTTTTTTGTGTAAACTTCACAGTCGTGATTGGCATCTACTATATTTAAATAATTTAAAAAGGCTAAAACACATTTTCTCAACTCATACTTCAAGTAACAATACCACCAGCGGTCGTTGACCCCCAAGAAAAAAACATCAAATCTTTTATATTTCATCGTGTTTAGATATCGATACTCATCACTTATGCAGAGTTTCGCTATCTAATTTAATTTGACTCTGTATGCATAAATAGGTAATAAATTTGTATAGTTGGAGTTGGACGCGTCATGGTGTGGCATAGCGCAAGGTTGACTTAAAAATTAATAAGCCAGCTTGCCAACCGTACCTAATAACTATCCGGTACATTTATTGATTGCCACCACTAGTTACAACGAGCTTTCACCTATTTGTCAACTTACTTCGCCGTTCACAAAGAAATTACAACATTTTTAAAACGGACTTAATATCCAATGATATGCTTTTTATAGAGAACACAAATCTATGTCTTGTTCTTTATTACAGTAATTTATAACTGAATTGATGAAACAAGAACATAAAATATATACGGTAAAAAAACGAGTGAGATGTATTTTTTTAAACTGTTTGTAATTTAAATCGGTAATTTAAATAACGTTAATTTTCCGAAAATTTAAAAACAAAATTGATTGAAATTAAACCCCCGTTCTCATTAATCGGGCACAGATTAAATAATTAATTCACAAAATCTCGAAGCTCGTAGCAAAATTATGTTCGTATTTGTAGTTAAGAGGGAGCTATTCTATAAGGTGAATTGTTATATTGTTAAATGGCACTTTTTGATCGCACGATTATTGGTTCCGACAGTCGATAGGCCGACCACAGATAACGTAGATATTGTAGGTTGTTTTATGCTTTATGGATTGAATCCCTGACAGCCGGTTAGTTTCAGGTAATGCGGTGGGTGGATATTGATAAAATAATATATGTAAGTATATTATAAACGGTTCAACACAACTCTGTTGTGTGTACCTACTGTACCTAGTACCTACATTAGTTTAGTTTATGGTAAATGTAGGTTATAGTGTATTGAACCAAATTAGTTTGGCCATAACAAACTATCTCGAAAATTATCAAGACAATAAAACGTATAAGGAAACTTGTTAGTAGGTCCGTTTTTGTTAGCCCACGTTCGCACGGACTTAAAATAATCGCGGCGCGGGATTTTATCGCGCACTGGATTTTCAACTCTCGTTGTTGAGACGAGCATTAAGAATCCAACAGAGCGTATCCCAGCGCGTCGATATAACACGCTGTTGGATTTTTAACTCTCTGCGCTGAGCAGTGAGTTGAAAATACAATGCGCGAAAAAAATCGACGCGGGAAAAAATCGGCCGTGCGGACCTGGGCTTACCCTACTGCACTGTTGGTTTACTAGAGTAAACCGATCTATAGCTAGCCACATAGAACCAAGTAAAAACCATTTAAGGATTCATTAATAATTTGAAGAATGTCAGCCCTCCCGGCCTTTAGATACTGGTCCAAATCCAGTAAAAATTTAATTATTAATTAAAAAAAAAAACCGCCCTTGCATCTTTCCAAATTTCATGATTCTAAGTCAACGGGTTTTGATTTATTTGCGAATATCAAAATATGTCGCATAAATGGCCGTATTTTTTTATTGCGTTGATTAGAAGCTAGATTTTTAGCGCTCCAAGGGACCGTAGACCTACGTATTTGATATTAATTTAAATTTGATACCTCCACGCGTTCCTGAGAAAAAGGTTCTTGACAGACAGTCAAACGGACGGACAACGCAGTGTTGATCCTAAAAGGGTTCCGTTTTTTACTTTTGAGGTACGGAGCCCAAAAAAACCTTTTGACGTACACACGGCTACACATCAAGCTATGCAAAACCAGTATTGGCTGACCGTTCATTGCATTGTGAGAACATATCATACAAAGTGAGGCCAAGACAAACTGGTTTTGTATAGCTTGACGTGTAGCCGTGTGTACCTGAATTATCTTTATAGTTCCTCTAGGAGACAGTATCCACACAGACTCGTGTTATTATAGTTTCGAAAGCGCCTATCAAGCACTGGTATAAGCTACGTTTCGTTGTACTCTAGGCGTGCCGTGCGTCATCCATCATTTGTGACGCTAACTGCGACCCACCACGTAACTCTGTCACTATGCTTTCTTTACTTACATGGCGCACTATTTTCCAACCTATTGTTACCTAGGTACTTAGATTAGCGGACGAAAAAGTATTTAAACATCCTGTTATTCTTGAACACCTGTATAATGTCAAATATGAAGCGCATTGAGGGTTTTGGGCAGCTAAAGCAGAGGGGCAATTCTCGTAATTTTAAAAACGTTCACAGTCAGCACCCTAATTGCGTAACACACGATCAATCGGAATCGGTTTCATTTTGACAGTTCAACAACATTCATTGCGTTATTTACGTGTTGAGCAGACAAATTTTTCGAACTTATGAAGCAATGGATTAGCAATTTGCCTCAAAATGATTCAGATTACGACTGACCGATCCGTGTGTTACGCAATTAGGATGCTGATCTGTCTCAATCTGTCAAAAATACCTCCAATTTCCCTACATTTTTGACAAGTTTTCGACATTGGTTATCGCTGAGATGAGATTGCGACTAGATTTCGAACGTATTTAATTACAAGAATTTAGATTAGTTACATTCCCCAACTAACAAAACAATACCGCTTTGTGTTGTGATGAATACTACATAGTTTTTTAAAATTTTAACTATGCATACTTGAGTTAACTATCCCCCATTAAAAAAATGACACCATAAAATAAAATAAGTAAATACTAGAAAAACTTTATTAATCGCTGCGGCGCCCCGGGGGGCTCGTAATGTCGACCATGTTACCTTACCTAACTAATTGCAGCGCAGAAAATAGAAAATAACATTCATAACGTTCTTTATTAAGTCGTCACGTAATAATGTACGCCCCATTAGTTCAAAGATGGCCGCTATTAATCTCAGCTGTAATGTCAACGTCAATAAATAAACAATAAGCAAAGGCAGCACGACACTTGCAGCGGCCGATGCGTTCCGATTCACAGGTGCAGTTTACACGCGGAACGATCCGCATGCGATATTGATGTAATCGTGATGTTGTTACGTTCGAAAAAACTCACTAGAGCGGGGAAAGTGACGCGCCTCAAGATCGTGAAAGGTACTTAGTCGATCACCGGTTGGCGCGGACCCGCGACGTCCCTCTCCTCGCTGAGGGAAACGTGCGCGGCGGAGGACGCCGACTAATTTGCCGGGGCTCTAGTTTGCGTGGTCGCGTAAACTTACGACACCACCGAGCGTTCGGAATTCGAACTACTTTCGCGTAATCTGTCTGAATAGAATATGGCGCCCTAGTTAGTGAGCTTCGGTTTTTCGGTGAAATTGTATAAAAATAATCAAGTATGTACCCAGTACTTGCATTGAATTAGTATGGTGCTTGAAAATTGAAATCTCAAACGAATACCTATAAATACCTAGGTGAGTCAAAGCTTTCCTGAAACTTCATAGGTACGAAAATGAAATACCTACGTATGATAGGTAGTACTTTCGGGCAACAACAATTCTTTAAAGTTCCTAGAGCTAGGTACCTAAACATCCACTTCTAAATAACTGGTACACATTTTTAAAAAGTGTATGAATTAAAAGTTTATCTTCACAACAATGCTTGTAAATTGGCGTTCGGAATACCAATTTACAAAATAACATGTTTATCAAAGTAATGTTACTATTGAGTCTACGTTATTCCGTACGGCACTACGGCTTCATATTTCGCTTTGAGATCACTGATAAATTGAATTCATTCGATACTATACTTAGTATAAATGTTAAAATTCAATTGTATTACCCGCTAATTACTTACGTTCCACTGTACGCATGAAACGCAATATCAATTTAAAAATGGCGTACCTATCTCAAACATTTATAACAACATGTTGCGCATTTACGTTGTTTATTGTCGACAAACAAAAACATGTTGTTTCCGTCCGATTTATTCTAATCGAGATCATAATAGATTCCACTTTCCGACACTACGGTGCAAATTAATTTCCGAGTCCGATTTTCAGGGTCCCTATTCCGTGATTTAAATAAGAACACACCTGGCTCAGTGGCTCGGACCCTGTAGGGATGTCACAATCTTTGGAGCCACACATAGCAGTTTTCATAAAGATTGTCGCCTGAACCGATTCACAGATGTCACTGGCGGGAGGCGCGACTCGTCCGTAGATCGCTCCGAGTGCTGCGTTCCGGACAAAGAAAACAGATTGTAATCGAGCGACGGGTCGGCCGACCGCTCGCCCGACTAATTCGGGTTCAACAGCGTTGCGCCACCGGTCGCCCGACGCGTCCGGTCTTCGTACCTACCTACCAGTTTAATTTACGGTGTTGAAGAGAAGATAATAGGTGCTGTTAAAAGGCCGCCTTTTTGACAATATTTCCCTGTGAGCATGATTAGTGAAGGAGTTAAATTTTAATGATTGTTAGCCATGGTTTTTGTACCATCAAAATACCAGTTACCGGATGGTACAATTTTACGGCGTAGTTTATAAATAAACCCTTCAAATAACATCAAAAACCCGTACCCATGGAAAATGTTTAGTAAAATTCGCAGTCATCTAAACATCACACAAATTCAAACTTATCAGCCAATTTGTTGACAAGTTAAGAGTTTTAAACGGAATCTAATTAAGAGCGGGCATAAAAACATTGGAAGTCGAAAGTTTCTCGAGTCCAGACTGACGCAGTCCATCGAGTAGTGCACTGAACCCTGCCTGTGTGCGCCAACTGTCTGGGTCTGGATCACTCCCACCCAGACTCCAGACATTTTACGCAAATTCGTTACATAGGTAGATCCTGTGCATTTTTTGCGTAAAATGCTTCAGTGTTTTTTTATTACGCATCCAAAAAAATCAAGTTCTATTAATATTCTCAATGCTTATAAACATCGACAATCCATCATGTTCCTTGAATTAAAAGCTATCTATCTAGCTAGCTATCTATTTTTTTTAAATCATTATCGTATTTTTTGACGATTTGAAATTCGAATTGCATAAATAAATCAATCTGAGTTACAATAGTTACTCTACAATTATTTTCCCACCATTGCATTGCAGCATTTGAAATCATAACGAAACGCATGTAATTAATTTTATACTGTAATTTGAAATAAATATTGGCCGTGAATTATTATTGTTAGCTGTGTTAATCTCAAATTAGTATACTTAATAAGAGAATGCATAGTAATCGTTAAAAAACTTGAAAAATGGCTGTGACCGTGTCAAAGGGAGCCACGCGGGACTACACGGTCATACATAGCACTAATATTATGTCTAATTGACGTTTCGGACGCCCGTGTATGTACAGACGCCAGCACATCAAGCTACTACACAATCTGTCAGACTTCTTTAATTGATTTTCAGCTTTATCGCTAACGCATTAAGGTTCAAGGTTGATTGGGAAAATTTGACAGTTTCGGGTAGCTTGACCTGCTGGCGTCTGTACTATCTGAAAACGTGAACCTTTGGGAAGACAGGGGAATTTTATACGATGGCGGTTTTCGCAAGCAAATAGATGCCTACGATTACACGTAACGTTTGCCTTATTACATAAAGGGTAATAAATAAATGATAAATCGGTTATCAAGTCATGAAGAGAGGTTCATTTGGGTGACAAGGAGTCAACAATCATCAACAAACGTACCTAGACGTTCTGTTTTCAAACATTAAAAAAATACAGGGTCAAATTAAATTAGCTAGCGAAACTCTGTAGACGTATCGATATCTAAACACGACAAAATAAAAAGATTTGATATTTTTTTATATATTCATTCATATCTGTGTGCAATTCATATCACAATGAAATAACATTTAAACTGTAGAAATAAAAAATAAAAAACCAATTTTATTAATAAAAACTGTCATGAAAAATTTACCGATAAAATTACGGTTTTTATTTTTTTCATGCGGCAATGCTTACACCAAATATGGAATGAAATTTTACGAAAATTAGAGGAATTGCTAATGATCTGCTGGGAATTCAGGAAATGAATAGCTTTTAGAGTTATTGTTTAAAGTGGCCTTTTTAGGCCCCCTGGTCCTTAGCAGCTTAGAACATAGAGAAGTGGAAAGAGAGTAGGGAGGCCTTTGCCCTGTAGTGGGGCATCACAGGCTGATAATAATTTATCATGTTTACGATCAGTCTACGGAGTTTCGCTAGTTAATTTAATTTGACCCTGTATACACGCTGGTTTTTTATAAGTAGGTCATTATTATTTTTATAATTATGGTATTGAATAAACCGCAGGAATAATAATGTGGTTTGTAGATAACATTAAAAACTAGAAGTTTCAATGACACGACTACTGTGCCTTAAACATTCGACTTTTGCAAATGACATTGATATCTAGATCTAGCAATGGAATGTAGACGCGCTAACGAGATCTAGTCCGAACCAAATCCAAAAATTACCATTTTGGTAGAAAAAAAATTACTAGGTAACATATTGTATATTATTTTTAAACATGTCGGGATAGTTATGGTAATACCGCAATGTTTATTTACGTTAGTATTATGGATAATACGCAATAGTGTCACTGACACTTGGCAAATATCGCTCAAGTCTGCTCAAAGTGACATTGATATCTAAAAATATCACTAATATCAGTGTTTTCATGGCTGTGACTGTATATCAGTCACACAGTCACAGTCACTGTATGTAGTCAGCAGTAGTAAGGTTTTTACATCATAGACAATTATTTTTGTCTATGAACAAATCTGTGATTTTCTTATGCTTGGGTTGAATGACCCTGTTCAAGATAGTGCATTACCTACGTACTGTCATCCGCCATTGGCCATTAGTCAATGGCGAGTTGTGTCCTCTAATCAATTAGATACAGATTATTGGCCTTTAGATTACACGTGTAAGCATTTCACATGAATGGGTTTAGTTATTCTAGTACTTGGCTAAATGTCATAATATATGTTAAAAGAATCACTAGCTAGAGAGTTCTTTGTTTCCAAAGTCTGCATATAAGCTAGCAAATAGGTCCTTACTACTGAATCCTGATACTGAATCTGCCTAGCCTTTTCTCCAATTATGGTGTCGGCTTCCAGTCTAACCGAATGCAGCTGAATCTCAGTATTTTATTATATATTCATACAAACGTGACATATGTACCACTTAGTAATTAATTAGTGTAAATTCCACTGCAAAAGGCTGCATGGTTTTATTCCAGCGCACATTCAAGCCCTCCACTCATCCTAACCATAGATAACATGCCGCATTAATACTTTGTGTTTACACCACCTCATTACTATTTGTCTATGCCTAATTGATACTCTTGTCAAAGTGTGAACGACCCGACGACGTTATGTAAAATCGATAATTTACAGATTACCTTTTTAGTGTTAATTTATTACTGGACTATAAAAAATGATGCATTGTTATATAGGACATGCTTTGATTACATAATGTTTCAGACGCGATGCCTACGGAGAGTTTATTGCACTTGAGTGTTTGAAGATAATTTAGAATAATTTGACACGGACTGCCGTTGGTGTTGTGGTCGCAAGCGCTATTAGTGAGCATGAGGTCCTGGGTTCGATTCACGGAACACACAAAGTGTTATTGGGTTTTTCCGCCTGGAATTTGTAGTTGAGGACAACAGGCTCGGTCCCTATTATGTGGGACTTCACATAACTGGCGAAATATGGGTGTCCAACTGTCCAGGTGCCTCTGGGTAACACTTCAAGGAATACCTACAGGGGTGACGTTGTGTATATTAAAACTTGCGTACCTACCTATCACTTAGTTTACATTGCATACATAAAGCCTTGCTTGTTATATTATCCAGAGTCCAGCGGGGTAATTGTGTAACACAAACTCAAACTATTTATTTAAACTAAACTTACACTTTTGAATTGTCAAGGGTCAGTTAGTGCTGCCGCGAGAAATCGCGGTACATGGCGACATGGAGAGTGCAATTGTCGCAACCCAATGCTGGGCACGCCACAATTGCGGCGATAAGTCCCTTTGTGGAGTGGCTGGAGAGGCGCCACGGCGCCCTCACCTTCCATCTGACGCAGGTCCTCACCGGGCATGATTGTTTCGGGAGCTTCCTGTTCAGGATAAGGCGGCAGGAAACGCCAGGATGTCACCACTGTGTAGATCGCCTGGAGGACACGGTGGAGCATACGGTGGAGGTCTGCCCGGCTAGGGCGGAGCACCGCCGCGTCCTCGTGGCGGCGATCTTTCGCGTCCGAAACGGTATCTTTTAAGTTTAAAACAGCCCATTACATGGTCTGTTTTTAACTTAAAAGGTAGGTACCGTTTGTCCACTATGATCAGATGGCAGATAATTACGATGGCTTTATCTAAATAATCACAATGGCTTAAGACATTATCGATACAAGTAGTGGAAGTTTGAGTTACTCTAGTTGGTTCTGTAAAAACATTAGATAAATTGAAAGATTTGAAAAGGCTTAGTAATCTACTGCTATTTGAATTATTTTCGAAAATATTAATATTAAAATCACTACAAATAAATAATTGCGGCTTTGTTATTGGATGCAAGTTTCGCTAAGACATCTTCCATTACCTATTGACTCAAAAAACGAAAAGTTCTGATAATTAGGGGGTCTATAAACGCACACTACAACATCTTATCGCAGGACAGTTCGAAGCAATGTTCAATTGATAAACCCACTATGTCATTTCGTTGTTTGGATTTTAAACAATTTTTAATCAAGATTAGAGAACCTCCACGCAGCATAGATTTACGATTAAAACAACTGCAAACACTATGGTTAGTTCTCATAATTAATTAGCATTTGGTAATCCTTTAACCAATGTTCAGTACAACAAACAATGTCAAACTTTGTTTTTTCTAAAAACATTTGAATTTCTAATAATTTGGAAGAAATACCTTGAATATTTTGATGAAATAGTTTCAAGGCATTCTGCTGATCTCCATTTTGATATTTACTTAATAAAATTTATAGCAAGATACCTTGTTGTTGTTAGATATTAGAGTATTATTACTGGTACCTTCTGTTGTCTTACAAACTAGTTTAAATGATTATCCGGAGTTAATCCCAAGACTTCAATGTCATTACCAGGCAGTGTGCTCATAGCGCATGAGAGAAATGGAACCTCCTTCGTACAATTTGTATAAATATTTATAGCATTTGAGGTACACTCATTTAGGTCAACCACCTTATTATTAGTATCATTACTAACTGTTATGGTGTATACAAGACTTCGACATACTACATATATGTCTGAGTTTATGTAAAAAGCTAATAGGCTTGCTATTGTGTCTAAAACAACATAGTATCCACAAAACTGTTGGTGTCAAAATATACAAGCTTGTCACTGTAATGAATGACTAACTAAAAACTGCATAGGTATGCTTATTAAGCATATGAATATAATTGTTTTGTCTATTTGTCATTTTTTTTAAATATGGGAAAGCACACAATATTATTTTTAACCGACTTCAAAAAAAGGAGGAGGTTCTCAATTCGGTTGTATTTTTTTTTTTTTTTTTATTTTTTTTTTTTATGTTTGTTACCTCAGAACTCCGTTGTTCATGGATCGATTTGCAAATTTTTTTTTTAACTTTAATGGATATGCTTCCAGATTGGTCCCATTTTTTTCAAAATCCAGTTCTGATGATGGGATCCATGAGGAATCGAGGGAACTCCTCAAATATTATAGGCAACTATATAGTAATTTTAATATTTTCATCGAGAAATCAAGCGTTTACAGTCAAAAAGTAACATTTGATGAAGTGGAACTGGTGAAGAAGATCAGATATGGCTAACGGAACTTGTCACTCGCATAAATATCACAATCAAGATAGTTAAGCAACTATGACAATACAAATAAACATACAATCCTGAATAGTTATATTGAAAATGTTATCATTGAACTGATCTGATGATCATGATGGAGCCGGAAGACAGGTACCGGAACTCCGTAATTAATCAACGTATTCTAGCCGTGTTTGGGCTTATTAGAATTGTCATGAAATGCACTTTGGCTATAAGTTACTATCGAACTGATCGGATGATGGAGCTGGAAGGTGGAAGGTTGGCATGAGAACTTCAAAATAAAACAATGTATCCTAGCAGTATTTGGGCTTAGAACTGTCATGACATGCACTCTGAATACAAGGTGCCATTGAAAATCTAGTTTTGATGTTATCATCAATGTGTCCACAAAACAACTTCTTAAATATTAAAGGCATTTTGCTTACAATGTTTAAAAAAAAATCGCTTCTATTATTTACTAAAATAAAATTGTATTCTTGGTAGTATGCACACGTTTCCACGCCACCTATGAGGTAGTGTGCTGGGCGCGTTTTTTTTAATGTGGTTTCCCCGGTAGGCCTATTCCACAATCTATTTGATTGAAGTTTAAAGATAGGTTACCTATGTCAACTTATAATTCAAATAATTCGTGTATTTGACGATTTATCTGTTACATTAGAGAGCTCCAAATACTTTTAATGGCACGTTATGTGTTGTCTTGATTATCAGATGGCAGATTCCGCAACCTTGTTATCTCTGTCATCGCTCGATCATCGTGTGGTCGATTCAATAATTTGTTGGCGTCTAAATCTGATAACACTATGCCTTCCAAACTTCTGACACGACTTAGCGCGACATATATTTGTCCTTTTGCAAAGTTTTTTTTACCAAGGTCAATCACAGCTCTCTCGAGGGTGGTCCCTTGTAGTTTATGGACTGTTACCGCCCAGCTCAATATTAGAGGCAGCATACGACGCTCTACATCTCCGTAACCCCTTTTTGCCTGAAACGTAGTACTTGATGGAGGTATAGGTATGCAACCGTCACTATCTTTAAGCCTAACAGCAATTGTATCGTCATCAAATTTCACGTACACGGCTTCCGGTAGCTCCCCCTCCTCCAGTTGATCTCTTCTTAAGGCCGGCCATTTGATTTTTTTTATTATGCCCATAGCTCCATTTACTAGCCCTTCTGAGACTGCTATATTTCGTCTTAACATGACTCTGGATCCGACGCCAATTTTTATTGACGATTGAAAACCACCACAGTTATTGACGTCTTTGGGAATTACGTTGTCTGGTGGTTTCCTGCCATATGTTGCCACTTCACGAGACTCATCCACTGCGTTGATTTGATAAGTCCGGTGCAACTTTGCATTTTCCTTACTCATTTTATCATTATAATCGTCGACTTGCCTAACCGTAGGAAAAATACGAACAGCAACTCCATCCGCAAATTCACCATTTAAAGGCACGTGCCGACGCTCACATAATAACTCCAACTGAGCCGTTGTCAGTTCGCCTACCCTTAAACTATTCAATAAATTGATGAATTCGGTATCATCGCGCTGTCGCATATTTATGGTCAGTTCACAAAAAGAAAACTGATGCCATAAATTTATCTCCGCAGAGAACCACGATGGCTGCAGAAAACACCAACTCCCTTTAACTGGAGGAAGTTGAAATATATCACCAAATACCAAAATATTGACTCCACCGAATAATTTGTCATTGTTTTTGTATTCCTGTAGCCTCAGGTGAATTATCCTTAGATTCTCATAAGAAACCATAGAAATTTCATCTATGATTAGCCAATTGATATAACGCCACTTACGCCGCTCATTTTCAAGTCTTTGCCCCGTAATTTTTTTGTATGGCATAGTATTTCCTTTCTCAATTGGAAGCAAAAAAATACTGTGTAGCGTTTTCCCAAATATCTGTCGGGCGGCAACACCAGTCAATGACCCAACCTCCACAAAGTTGGGTTTCAGCATTGTATCTACTGTTGGTGCATAACAACGCTTAATATGCTCCACGATTAATTTTAAGAGGAATGATTTACCACTACCTGCACCACCCGTGATAAAAAGTAACAGTTGACTTTCTTGACCATGTAAATCGTTTTCGATTGCCAATGAAACTTTCTGAAATAAATTCCTCTGCTGGATATTTAATCCTCGGATGCTTCCCAAGAACAGCTCATCTGACATGAGAGCTCGTTCTCCCATGTCTTCACAGAAGGTTTCATCGCGATTTACAATCTGCTCACCACCACATAATACTGGAGCATTTTCTACATGGGTTTCACGTGCAGCATTAAGCGCGGTAACTTGGGCGAGTGCTTGTTGAATAATTTGCTCAGCATGAGCAAATTGTTCTGCGCTTACGTTACCTTGCAACGGGCGAAGGTCTCTTTGGCGTCTCATAAAACCGTCTTCGGCGGATTCATTTTCGAGTAGTAACTCGTTTTCATTGCGGAATGGTATATGACATACTATTAGGCTATAATAATACGCTTCTTTATCACTATTAATTGTATAATAGCGGGTACGTAATACTGCCGGCCTATTTCTTACACGCATTCTCGTGTTGTCCTGCAACTTAATATATCTTACTGCAGTAATATTATCTTCGTCTCTTAGCTCCACATCACCATCATCCTCTGACCATATTGTGTTTGAAACCGTTTCATAACGGACGGCAAACTCAGCAAGGCTTAAATCCTCCAGCTCGTTTGGACGTAACATATAACGGTCAAAAATGTTGTTGTAAATGCTGGTTTCATCACTGTCAAACCTCAGTAGTCTAAAACGTTCCTCTGGTCTGCAATTATTGACAAAAACAGTCTTTCGCGATGACATTTTCAATGGCAAATGGCATAATCTGTATGCACATTCTACCGCGCTTACCAAGCGTTGATTTAAAATAGCCATTGAAACTGAAAACAACTGTTTCCAAACGTCACCACCTTGCCTCTTTGCTTTAGAAATAGCTTCCCTTATAACGTCACCTGTATCATGCGGTTCACACTTACTTGCATATTTCGCGACGTAGTAAGCTACAGCAGTGACACTACCACAGGGTTGCACATCAATGTTTCCTTTCCATATACCTAAAAGGACTGCATTGTAATTATTGACCATGCTTTCTTCTGAGGTTCTTTTTAATAGACAGAATCGTCCGTTATTGGCAAGTGCTTCATCCGGGCCTAGACAGACGGTATTCTGGCTTTCTGGCTTTGGAAAACCAAAACGACAGCCATCGTCCTGGCGATTCTTTTTACACGTCGCAGTGTGTTTATGTATCTGTAAATCCTCGACTAACTTGCGCAACACAAGATCGTCAGGATTTAAAGAACATGAAACCACATTTTCGATTACGGCTATTCCTTGTGGAGTAGAGAATTCCGGAACATTAGAACACCACACTAACATATGCAAATGTGGGCTGCCACGGTTTTGAAATTCCACTCGGTACCAGAAGTCTTCAATAGGACCACCCAAGCAAACTTGATTGCGCTTTAAAAATCGCATGAGAGCGTTAACTCGCAATGTGAACTGTCGAGCAACTACTACCGGATGTCTTTGCACTAGATCTAAGCGCTCCGGAAATGTAAGCTGCTCAGCATCCACGACGTCACGTCCATCAGCGATTAGTAAGGCTTTAATCATGTCTGTCCAGTTTAAATCATTGCAGGAAAATGTTAAGAACCATGTTGGAGGCCCTAAACTTCTAACCATTGCTATTAATTCAGAGCAACATTTTTGCCAATATGATGCTGATCCTCTAATATTTCGCATAGTGAGATGCATATTATCTACAAGACCCTGAGGTGTATGTTCTCCGTGGCCTTGACGCATCCTACATGAAACGGAAACACTTGATTTTGCGCGAAAATATTCTACAATGGATAGGGCATAGAATAAATACTCGTTTCTGTTAAATCTCCTTTCATTACTCATTATACGGTTTTGAAAATAATCCAAAGGGGTAACTGGATTTTCTCTTTCTTCACCAAAACCATTCTTACCATCTGGATAAAGGAAATACCAGCACAATTCTTCCATACGGCGTTCACGCTCTAAATTTAATGGCGGTACCGTTTTCCTCGTAATAGCGGCCAATCTCATTGTATCATCTGTTGAAGAAGTATTCACTTCAACAACATTTTCTAAATTAGGCAGATTATCGTCTATGTTTTGGAGCATACTGGTCGATTCGATATAAATTGTGTCCAAGGAATTATGAGCACCTATTGGTAACTGTATTTGTGGTCCTTGACTTATTGCTGGTTGGAGCGTTTTCTGACCAGACTCGATAGCATGTATTGGTGGTTGGGGGAGATTGTTGCTTGGTGTAAATGTTGGACTCTCCATAATTTCCATTGCGAATTGTTCCGATTCAGGTCTAAATGATTGCATTTGGTTGTCTACAGCTACAACTAGTGGTGTTAACGAGTACACATTAAGATTGTCCCGTAAATTCCCTCCTGATGCTTTATTGGGCGATACAAATAAATTACGTCGTAAGACGGTATGTAAATCGTCCAGGTCTGTAAAACGCATGCAACAAGCGGCACCATTCATAGGAGCTGAAGCACCCTTGGCACCTCGTGCATGGGAATCAAATAGGTAATAATTTGATGTCCTGTAATGTACTGCTACCGAGATTGCGTTTACTGTAAGTATTCCACTAGAATATTCTGTGAAAAAACTTCTTAAAGCATTACTCAGATTAGGAAAACCATCGGTACTGTTATCGTTATCTAAGTGACCATTAAAATTGGTTTCTTCAAGTACTGTAATCGCTATATTTCGTCTATTATAAACAAGACTTGGCATAAGATCGGTTACAGCAAGGTATTCAGGGTTTACTTCACCAAACGCAGGATTATTTCTAGAAGCGATGCAGTCATTATAATACTTATCGCCAATAATCACTATATAATCGATATCACTCTTGGACCACTTGTTTGGATCTAATACATTGAATGCTGCACATGCAACAGCTGCTATTCCGGTGCATTGTTTACCCCGTGAAGAATTAAACCGTAAGTCTCCTTGGTGAAATGATCCGCGTAATATCGCCTTATTGTCATTTATAATGACGTAATGGTTCGAAGAAGTTTCCACAGTACCCTCTTCTTGAATAGTATTTTCCGCTATTTGAACTAACGGAGTAATATTTGCCGTAGTTTCAAAATGTGCTCGGACATCTCTATAAAGATGGTTGTTGGAAATTAACCAAGTTAAAGCTTCATTTAATCGTTGCGTATCCACAACGAATTCTTTAGAACTTGAAAGGTTCTCGAGAGTTTCCACAACCAAAATTAAACCAGCCTGATGGGCTGTCAGTGGTAACTGCTCGGCTATTTCAACAACATCTTTTGCAAATAAAATAACCTGCCCCTTGCACCAATTTTGGCTGAAACGGTTGTTTAGTTTCACAATCTTTAAAAACGGTACAATTCGACATAAAAACCGTTCTTCAAAGCTCGTCAAATTGGCTAATTCAGGTGGTATTTCTGCAGGCATCATTTTATTCCAATATGCAGTTGGTGGAATTTTTCTTTTCCGTATATGATTATTACAACGGGAGCATGTCGTTATTTTATCTAAAGCAATTAATTCTTCAGGTAACAGTGTATTATACATATTTGCTCGTAAATTGAACCGCTGTTGTGGATAAATATTTTTTTTACAAACATCGCATGAAACATCGGCGAAAACATTGATAGTTGTTTGAAAAGACTGTTCATTAGTAATGTCCCTGCGAACATGGCTGGCTTGTCGCATTGTACTAAGTCGATTCAAACGAGCTTCTGGTGTTTCGATCGATAAACGGTCATGAATCAAGCCTAGGCGGTGGGCACGCTGTTCCTCCGTCTCATTCGATAAGCGATTACTGATCAAACTGAGACGATGTCCACGTTGTTCCTCCGTCTCATTCGATAAGCGATCACTGATCAAACTGAGACGATGTCCACGTTGTTCCTCCGTCTCATTAGATAAACGATCGCGAATCAATCTGAAACGACGAGCACGTTGTTCCTCTGTCTCAGTAGATAAACGATCGTTGATCAATCTGAAACGATGGGCACGTTGCTCCTCCATCTCATCGGCAAGACGATCCTGCATCGAACCGAGACGATGAGCACGTTGCTCTTCCGTCTCATTATTAAGTCGATCATGGATCAAACCAAGGCGATGTGCGCGTTGTTCCTCCGTCTCATTAGATAGGCGATCCTGGATTAAACCGAGACGATGGGAACGTTGTTCCTCTGTCTCATTGGAAAGACGATCCTGAATCAAACCAAAACGGTGGGTGCGCCTTTTGGGGTTTTCACTGTTTAAGACTTTTTTCATATAAGACCGCATTTGTGAAAGCCTCTTTTCGCGCTGTTCACTATTTTCATTTAAAATAGCCCTGGATGTGGTTTTCCTACTTTGAGATAAACGTTTCTCATGATCTTTGCTTGTCTCGTTTAAACGGCGCTGTCTCATACGGCTAGCGCGTTTACTAGGTCTACCCATATTTGCTTTCTATAAATGAATTATAGAGTGCAAAAAAAGAAAAAAATAAACAAATATTTAAATCTAGTAAAAAACGGGATAAAAAATAATGCTAGAACAAATAAAAAAAACTAAGAAATGAACAAAAATTAACTAAATTATGTAAAGTAATTTAAAAAAAAGCTAGCACTAAAAAAGTAATCAGCAAGAACTAATATTACCGCGAGAAAAAAAAACCTATAACTAATATTAACGAAAAAATAATAATAATAAATAAGAACAAATAATAATGAGAAATTAAGAAAATTAAACAAGAACTAATAATAATGACAAATAAAAAAGCTGAAATAAAAAATGTTGCAAAATCGAAATAAAACTTTTTTTAACCCAATTTCGGTGATAATTTGCTATAAATTCAGCGCAAAATATGGGATCAAAATTATTTACAAATTGAAAAAGAAAATCGTTGAATTACTAGTTATAATTAGTACTTCAACGATTGATAAATCAAAAGTTTTATTACATACCAATGTAATGAAGCAGCTCTGCTTTATTATACTATTAAATATCACTATCACACGTCACAGGTCTACACTGCAATCCACGCGACGAATATCGCAAACAATGATGCACCAGGGACGTCTTTAGCAGTACCGTGTGTGTTTTTAAATAACCAATCAATTAGGGTTTGGGGGCGGAGCTTGGCTTAGTATTGGCTATTTTGCATTAATCCATGTGGACTGCGTTTACACATAAGTGGTGCAATGGGTCATAAAAGAACAATAGTGTCGGTTTCTTTGAATTTTTACCTATTTTTCTCGTTTTGTTTTTATCTCGGTTCTTATCGTTTATCAGTTTTTATCGTTTTTCCCAGTAAGACTAAATTCGAATTTATAAAAAAGGCATTTTGATGATGAAATATTGAACGGCTAATAATAAAAATAATACAGAAGGCAGTACTCCTCGATACGGCTCGCATTGTGAGGAGGTTCCTGTCTCTGGAGCTCTAACCACCGGTAGCTTGGACCCTGCTCTCGACGCCAGCGGACTTCTACTTTTTTATATTTTTAAATGTTTTTTTTTTACATGATTTTGTGAAAAATATTTAAAAATGTAAATTAATATGACTTAAAATGAATAAAGGAAAAATAATACCATCTAGCTAACGGAGACTATTTGCATAGACACAACCTCGTAGCCAGGATTATCCATCAGCAACTTGCTCTTAAATACAATCTTGTAGAATCAGAAGTACCGTACTATAGGTATGTGCCCGACCCAGTTTTCGAAAATGGCCATATCACATTATATTGGGATCGATCTATCATCACTGACAGGACTATTGTTGCCAATAAGCCTGATATAGTGGTGGTGGATCGATCAGAGCGGTGCGCAATGATTGTTGATATAGCGGTCCCTCATGACGAGAACCTCGTGAAAGCTGAGAAAGATAAACAAACTAAATATCTTGACTTGGCTTGCGAGGTTGTCGACATGTAGGAAGTGGACACAGCAGTCATTGTGCCGATAGTCGTTACGGCCAATGGCTTAATAGCCAAGAGCCTCCACCAACATCTCAGGAGGCTCTCGTTAGGCAGTTGGATCAAGTGCCAGATTCAGAAGGCAGTACTCTTGGACACGGCGCGTATTGTCCGGTGGTTCCTCTCTCAGAAGCCCTAACCACCGGTAGCTTGGACTCTGTTCCCGATGCCGATGGGCAACTATTTTTTATATTTTTAAATGTTTTTATATTTTTTTTAACCTGAAATATTTAAAAATATGAGTAGGTAATATGTGTACAAATAAATAAATAAAATAATACAATAGTCTTGGACTCTTTGTATTTTTACTTTTACTCAAATGCAAGTCATTTGTTTGAATGTTCCTAGATAATAATGATATAATAAGGTGAAAAATATGAAATGAATGGGTCAGAAAATAACAATACCGTCGGTCGCTTTGTATTTCACCGATATGCTTGTGCCATGTAGGTACCTACCGACTTACTTGTGCAATGTTCCTAGTAATGATAAAATAGGTTTTTATATTGAATTGGTTTTAAAGTAACAATTGCGTCAGTCTCTTTGTATTTTACCGGCTTATCTATGCACGTGTGTATTGAATAATGCTAAAATAGATTACATTCCGTTGGGAGTCTTTGAATTTTACCTGTCTGTTGAATTTATACCAAAGATTAATTTAACTTTTTTATTGTAACTATAAGAATCGACAGTATTTCATGCGTCATATTATCATCTCTCTACGGGATCAAATTAAAGATCAGAAAGTAGACAGTAATATGTACCTACTTGTATGATATTGGTACTTCTTCAAAATAATATTCTATGTAGAAAAGATATTAACTACGTTGCCATTATATTATAATAAAAAATACACTAAACGGCTAGAAATAAAAAAACTTTTTACAAAAAAAAAAAACCGCCTTCAAAAAAAGACAAACAAAAACGTTCCTGCACTAAAAAGTAAAAAATAAAAAATTGAATTCCTGTAAAGAAACTTAATTTAAAGGTAAACTTATTTGACATTAATATTTTGCAAATATTCAAAATTGTTTACTTTTTGGAGTCGGTGCCAGCCAAGGCAAGGAAATACGTATGGGCAACAATACCTCGAAAAACGACCTCTAACATTTACTATAAAACTACCAAGATACCTATTGCATACCTAGAATAATTAAAACACAAATACAGACTAGACTGTACTCTAAAACAAATTGACACCATTTTCACAATAATTTCTTTTAAATAATAATAATTATAAATACGTATAAAAATCCCCTGCCACTTTTTAAGTACTTTGAAATTTTTGAAGCATTAAGTTTGTAAGCATCTGTTTTAAAATTTTATAATCGTGAATTGAAAAAATAAATGGCACAGGATACAACTGCTGGCACCGACTCCAAAAAGTAAACAATTTTGAATATTTGCAAAATATTAATGTCAAATAAGTTTACCTTTAAATTAAGTTTCTTTACAGGAATTCAATTTTTTATTTTTTACTTTTTAGTGCAGGAACGTTTTTGTTTGTCTTTTTTTGAAGGCGGTTTTTTTTTTTTGTAAAAAGTTTTTGTACAATTTAACTTTAACAACTCAGTTACACAGTCAGTGATTTCATATTTTTTGACATTAGAACTGTTACCTACAAGTATTTGTAGGTAACAGTTCTAATGTCAAAAAATATGTAAAAAAAAAAAAAATAATAATAATATAATAAATATGTAAAATATGTAAAAATATGTAATGTTGGTTTTAGGATTAAATTTTCCTGTTACTGATGCCATTATTTGTTTGTAGGTTGACCCTGGCATGCAATAATTTTGAGTAGAATAACTCAGGTTGTCTGTCACTAATTAATTTACCTAAACCTCTTCCTATACTATCTAGGAACATAACTGAACCATGACTACTGAAAAATGGACAAATACCAGTCTCAAGTTGTACCACTTGAGATAGATCTTGTACTATATCAGGTACGTCTTGATTAAAAGGTATCACACTTTCAGTAGCAATGGATTTCATTTTGACAGTTTAACAACATTCATTGCGGTATTTACTTTGTTGAGCAGACACATTTTTTGAACATAGGAAGCAATGGATTAGCAATATCTTTCAAAATGAAATGATTCAGATTGAGATTTATAGTGTGTTACGCAATTAAGCAGGGGTAGACCAGTTTGATTCGGAAACTAATGGTTATATACTTCTTGACGCCGTTTGGTCAAAAATGGTATAAAATAAATGTTTTTATAAACGTGAGGCTTAAATTGATAAAATCCGTTAATTGGGCCTAGAATAGGTATGAGTTTTTCTCTATAACGGTTATTTGAACCTTTATCCTTTATTGTTACCTACAGTTTATTTAATTTAGTTTTCTATGTTATCTTTATATACGTCAATTGATTTCGATGTCAATGGTAGGAACAAGTTCCTGTTATTTTAAATCTAACTGTAATCCATTTCGACACAATGTAAAAATTGTTAATGAAATAAAAAAATAAATAAATAAAGTATATTCAGTATAATATTTAAAAAGCTAACAGTCTTAAAATAATAATATGTACAAGTATATTTATAAAAAGGACGGGAAAAGGGCATCAAAAACTTCGTCCGCATCGCTGTCAATAGGCTGGCAGCATTGCCACGTTGTATGGCAATGCTGATTCTTTGGCCAAAAATAAGCCAGCCCTCTGGTGACGTGAAGAGTCGACCAGAGGAACTGTCTTAAATTACAAATTGTGAAACACCTCTGCATAACCTTTTGGGGTTAACAGGCGTGATATTGATGTTTATGTAGTAGACATTATAGGTACCTACTTATATCAAGCCTGTCTGGAAAGTGGCAATTACCTTCTCATACGAATACTCATTAAACTCACTGAAATTAACTCTCTAAACTCAGGTTTTTAATTTGCTAGACCAAAATGACAGCTAATAGATAGATATTATATACCAAATAATGACAAAAAAAGTTCAATCGCAGCTGTCTGAATAGAGTTTACAATAAAAAATAACAGTCTAAGCAAGACAAAAATCTCTACAGATTTATTTAGAATATTTACATAATTAAAAAAATAGTACAAGTACCTATATAAAAATGATGAAAAATACAGGTTTAATTAAAGAAAATACCTATGTGATACAAACGTACCGTTTAACACACATACGTAAATGAATTACATTTTAACTTTACATATTATAATTTATAACTACAGATGGAGTGGCTAATGAGTCTCTCTTTCATGAATATGATGTTAATCTGTATATTAAAAAGATACAAGAAACACTTTTATGACAGTACAACACACATATTTAAATTGACACTAACTTTTTACTTACAAATTACTCCGTCCATTTTCTAGGTAGGCGAGGTCACAATGTAAGAAAGAAGTTGATAAGAATAACACACTACTTAGTTTACTAATTACGGAAATATAATTAGCAGTGAAGTTATCTTAGATAGTATGTACATCGTAGTCCTACAGATCCTATCCTACACCTACTTCCTACTAATCCTACTAATCCTACTAATAAATATTTTAGATGTGAAACTACTAATAAATATTTTGTATGGATGGATGGATGGATGTTTGTAACTCTTTCACGAAAAACTACTGAACGGATTTGGATGAAATTTGGCACACAGATAGTTTATAACCAGGATTAACACATAGGATACTTTTTATCCCGATATTCCCACGGGATCGAAACTTATGCGGGTGAAACCGCGGGGCGCAGCTAGTCATACATAATCTTTTAATAGGTTTTTTTTTCTGTTCGTTTTTTAGTTTTGTGTGAATATTGTGTGCCTTACTTAGTCTGGGTCATATAAACTTAGTTTCTTTTTTTCTTTCTATACCTATTAAGTAAGTCCCAATGATCATAGGTACAGTTTCGCCAAATAAAAAGATCCTGTCGGATAGAGCCGTTTTTATTAAATATTTAGACAAACTTCATAGACGCCATAAAAATTATAATTTTTGAAAATATTTTTTTATGTGTATCATAAAAAAAATAATGAATAAAGTAACAGCTGATCACGGGGTCAATGTCCCCTCGATAGCATTATGGTTTAATAGTCATTTTCTTATTATGTTTTTAATTGCTATGGTGAAACTTCAAAGACTTAGCATCTATCTAGAATTTTAGACGTCTTTGAAGTTTCACCAATTATGTGAAAGTACCCTTTACTCGTATATCAAGTCGGTACAGTAGAAATGCCACGCTATATATAAGGTTATTGGAGTCTTATTTCCACTCGGTTTTAATAATAAGTTGTGTGATCCAGCACCCTAATTGCGTATCATCATCAGCCTATAGCTGTCCACTGCCGGACATAGACATCTCCTATTGCACGCCATTCAACTCGATTTTCGGCAACTCTCCACCAGCCGCTACCATCCTGCGAAGATCGTCGCTTCACCTAGCCTGAGGGCGTTACGTTTACCGATTCGCGGTCTCCACTCAAGAACACGCCTACCCCAACGGTCATCGGTTCTACGGCTAATATGGCCGGCCCATTGTCACGTCAGCTTGCTAATTCTGTGAGCTATGTTGACAACTTTGGTTGATCACCTCGTTGCGAATTCACACTTTCATTAATTCTCGTAGGTATTTAAAAACGTTTAAGTTCAAGTCGAAATCTCATTTCAGCGACAATCAATGTCAAAAACTTGTCAAAAATGTTCGAAATTAGAGGTTTTTTTGACAGATTGAGACTTAAATTAAATTGCGAACTTTCTTAGAAATACGGAAATTGTTGCTCAGATGTTTTTCAGACAATCATAAAATGTGTTACAATGGCAACATTGTAAAACATTTTATGATTGTATGAAAAATGAAATGTAGTTCCTACCCATCTACAGTTCTACCGAATGGTGTCAATTTAATATTACAATACACGGTGTCAGTCAGACAAAATAGATGATTTATCTATTTTGTCTGACTGACGCCGTGACACGTTGTTTAAACTACAGTTCAGTCGTGTAATTTCATCGGTTTGTAATCCGAAACGGTTTTATTGGAAATTTGAAAACCCGATGGTACTAATATCTGTTACCAGTGATGTTTTAGGATTACATGAATGGCTATCAAGTCTTTACAAAAAACTTTTTGTATGAAATCCAATTACTGTATGGATGGTTGTAATCTGTTGCATTTTTGACGTCATACTGCTTTGTTAGGGTCTGTATATCTAACATAACATATCATCACGCCTGTAATCCCCGAATGGTTTGGCAGCGGTGTACCTATAGTTCTGCCACATTTCGCCAGTTATGTTTAAATCCCATATAATAGGGGAGCGAGCCTATTACCACCAACCGGGCACAGATCCAGACACCAGGCTGTTACTGAGAAATTCCTGATAGGAAAAACCCGACCGGGGAATTGAACCCAAGACCTCATGCTCAGCAGTAGCGCTTACGACCACAAGATCAACGAGGCAGTCCAGGTTAAATTATTCTAAATATCATATCTTCAAATACTAAATATCATATCTTCAAATACTAAATATCATATCTTCAAATACTAAATATTATAATATCTTCAAATACTAAATATAAAATCTTCAAATACTAAATATTATATCTTCAAATACTAAATATTTATCATATCTTCAAATACTAAATATCATATCTTCAAATACTCAAGTGGACGACTAGACCAACGAGGCAGTTTGTATCTAATTTTTATTATGTGAATGAATATGAGGGTGGGGCTGATATTATATTACAAGATATTAAGTTATATTAGCTTAGGTATTAGTTGCAACTCTTACATGTTAAATCCTTTCGGCTTATTTTATTGTAAACCTATTTTTTATGTTCAATTTGAAGGTGCAAATAAACATTGTTATTATTATTATCTAAGGCCTGAAAAATATTTCTAGAGAACTGATATTTAAAATGTTACTCTTAGGACCCCAGAAACATACGAAGAGGTTCAGAATCAACACTTTCAGTTACTTTACAAAGCGTGTTATAGATTTATTTGGCGACTACAAAAAATGTATGTAACGAGAATGCTTGGTCATTGATGAGACTGATGACCGTCCCGTATAGTCATTACATTAATTATGTACAGACGTCAGCACATCAAGCTACTACAATCTGTCAAATTTCTCTAATAGATTTTCAACTTTATCGCTAAAGCATTAAGGTTCAAGATTGACTAGGAAAATTTGACAGTTTCGGGTAGCTTGACCTGCTGGCGTCTGTACAATACTTATTCGGTAATAATCTCCTATCTATGAATAATAATTAATAATTAACTTCTGTTCAATATTTTAACACAAATTACTAAGTACCGCTCCTACGTAGGTGTGCAATCGTTTATTTTGTAAAAGGTCCAATGGTGTTTTTCGTTTTGCACATTATATTGACTGCTTACCTAAACACTAAAGATACTTTTAGCGTGTATACAGCACCCTAATTTCGTGACACACTATTAATCTTAATCTGAATCATTTTAAAGGATATTGCTAATCCATTGCTTTGTATGTTCGAACAATGTGTCTGCTCAACAACGTAAATAACGCAATGAACGTTGTTGAACTGTCAAAATGAAACCAATTACTATTGATAGTGTTACCCAATTACCCCGGCGCGCAACCTTTTACCATGGATTCAGTACATGATTCTAGATCTCATTTTTGGTCGGTTTCAGAAAGTATCTACTGTTTAGAAATGGGCAATGCATGGAACAACTTATTTTTTTTTTTTTAAATCGACGAAAAATTTCTACCTTAGGTCTAGAATCATGTTCTGAATTCATGGTATCAGTTTGCACGTCGCTGTCCTTGCCAGCCTGAATAGAACTGTATGCTAACATAATGCTCTAAATCTTTTGAATTAAAATAACTCAAGACATAAACAAAAGGAGTTAATGACCCGAATACAACTAATCACATCGATAACCACACAACTGTCACTTGCTTTTTTAATAATCAAGGACTCGGGCGTCGACGTCACTCAGCCTCGTCGCGTATCGGTGCCACGAACGGTCGACTCGACTATTTTCGTGCACACTTCGGGTTTTATCGGCCGCAGTACCACGTAGCAAGTCTTTTTGTTCGACATCAAGAATCGAGCGTAATCACCACACTATTAGTGAGAACGTTAACCAATACAATGCATTCTTGCAATCATTTAATTAGTTATAGTATATATGAGTAGGTTCATTATACATACTACAGCACGCTATGTGCTGTTTTTATTAGTTACGTTATGTGTTAGATAATTATATCTAACACAAAGAAGTCTAAGTTATTACTTCTTAACAGCCAAGATGTGACGGTATAAACTCTACGGGATATACAAGCTGTTGTTTTGCATCCTCGTCAAATTTCAGGAGGATGTTATGAAAGACATATAAATAGGTAATCAAATAAAATTACGATATCTGGTAAATAATGAATACATACTTTTTTTAGTTATTTAAGTTTGACAGTATTTCAGAATATACCACTTTCAAAGAACAGGGGGCCTACTCCGAAGTGCAAAGTGCGAATGTTCGGATCGGACCGACACATGGCCGAACCGAATATTATTGAAAGATGCGAAAAAAGTTCGAATTGGCTTAGTTGGGTCAGGACCATAGTCAATTTTCGAAAGAGTGTAGGAGAGTAGGATCGGAACCGACCGAACCAAATAGTAACTTCGTAGCAGGAAACGACCGAACATTCGGCCGATACTACTTCGGAGTAGACCCCCAGAATCGCGTAATGGTATCGTATAAGCGGCCGCGTTTTTATGTGTGTGTAAAAGAGCAGTTACAGTGCGCCTCTCTCTCTCTCAGTCTCACATAGGCCGCGTTTTAAAACGCGTGTCCCACACATGCCGATTTCCGAAAATTGGGAAAAAAAATACCTACTTATTTTATTATTGATTCGTGTCGAGAATGAGTAGCCTAGTTAGAGATCGTTGCACGCCCCGCCACTAAAATTTCTATACAAACATTTTAAATGTGTATGTAACGAGCAGTGGAGGGGCGTGCCTTTTTAAATTAGACGATCTCTACCTCCTTGAATTTGACGAGGATGCAAAACGACACCTTGTACAAATAGATATACTTAAGTAAGTTCATCTGACATTTGGAAATTACGTAAATTTTCAAATTACAAACTTTTCTGTAATAATAATAATAATATCCCTGGACATTTCACACAGCGCCATCTAGTCCCAAGCTAAGCAACCTAATGCTTGTGTTATGGTAACAAGATGGCTGATAAACTACTTATATACATTTTTTTTTGTAAATACGTACATATTATAGATAGAAAAACACCCAGACTCAGAACAAATGCATGTAGTACTTACAAATATTTGTTCTGTGCGGGAATCGAACCCGCGACACGCAGCGCAGCAGTCCGATCGCTCAGCCACTGCGCTAACCGTGTTGTCAATAAGTAATAAAACCCGTTGATTACCTATTTTGATTTACCGCCACTATCTATAGTATACATAGGTACATATATACATACATACCTACAATACAAATCTAATAAATACAATTAAAGTGTCTGTTTATAATGTCAAAATAACAGCCAACTATAACATTTTTTTTAATTGTTGCCTGTCTGTTTGTTCCGGCTAATCTAAAACGGGACTGGACGGACTTTCACTAGCAGATAGCAGATGTTATAAGGAATAACTAAAGTTTAAAGTTTAGGAAAAGAAAGAAACTCAAAAGGTACTTTAAAGTCACGCGAACGAAGTCTTGAGCAGCAGCTAGTATTGCCTATAATTACTTATTTGTTGGCTTTCAATATGTCAAATTATTATTCTAGGTAATTTCAGATATACACGAATATGTACAAGGTTAAATTAAAGAAGACTGCCTACCCACACAGTACAAATCAAAATTATTTATCAATTATTAAAATTACTAGGTCAGGAGGTTGATAGACTGACATCAGCGTTTTGCGCGTTAAAACATCGAGTTTCAATTCAATGGCTAGCATTATATGAGCAATAAAAACAGTGAAAGTGTAACTTTAATACAAGAAATATGCACTTTCTAACAAAAATTGTAAAGAACACTATGAATTACTTCGTGTGTAAGAAAATACAGCTGCTACATTAATTAGGTGTGATTCTTTATTTAGTTACAATATTTCTAGTGAAACAGAAAGTCGAAGTCGAGCGATAGCGATCGCAGTGATTTGCGTCCGTTCGTGGTAGTGGCTTTAATTAACTAGTGGTTCGAGACACAGCACCGCCTATGAAAACCATAACTAAGGTTGCCATAACTATGGACATTATTCCGGGCGTTGAACGCACCCATTCGGAATGGGACGATTGAAAATTCCCGAATATAACGCTATATATATTATATTCCTTAAAAAATGCACACAGGAAGTTCACGCATTTTAAACAAACAGTAGTTTTCAATTCAATTAATATGAAACGCTAAAATATGGAAATGGCGTGTAAAATTTTGTTTGCCAACAAATAATAAATTATTGGAGAAAGCTGCAAATACTTTATCGATCCGATAATCCTTCGGTGTATCCGAATTTAGCTTAGTATCTTCTTAAAAAACGTTTCAATTACGACCCAGATTACGGTATTTCATATCGGTTTTTCAGATTGTTCCCAATAAAGTTTCCAATGGTTATGTTCACAGTATGCTTACAATGTTGTTGATTTTTCTTCACAGTTTATGATAACAACCGATTAGATATAACTTACGTAACTTCTAACTTTGTATAAACTATATATGCGTTTGTTATGCATAGTTATTACTCGGAACGTCCATAGTAAAGTAGTGATAGGTTATTTTCGCATTATTGAATAATTACGACTAACGTTTGTATTCAATTAAAAAGATAATGTTAAATATTTTATAATAAAATAAGCAGATTCTATGACACCATAATATCATCAATGTAAACTGTTTGGTTATAACCTGTATAATCTGGAAGTTGCAGGATTAAGAAGTTTTTAATTCTTTTGTGCAGTTTTATAATTATACAATAAGAAATTTAGTCTAATTTCATCTCATTTTACCATTTAGAGTCACAATCTTGTTTAGTATTACTAAAATGGGCACTTGCTGGTACAGACGCCAGCTGAAACTGAAACTGTCAAATTTTCCCAATCAATCTTGAACCTAATGCTTTAGCGATATAGTTGAAATCGATTAAAAAAAAATTGATAGATTGTAGTAGCTTGATGTGCTGCGTCTTTACAATAATCAATAGCTACTTATAAAGTTGTAACTGGGGTAACAGGATATGTTAAACGGTTTAAATAGGTTTGCTTCCCATTAGATGATTCAAAAGTCCACTGTGTCTTGAGCGGTTCCTTTTTTTTACGAACTAGTAATGTTTTTTACCGACTTCATTCAACTAATGACTTAATGTTACTAATGTTTTTGTTTACTTAAATTTTTTCAAGTTAATATTCTTTCTAACTGATATTTTCACCTGCTCAGTCAGTACAATTATTTCTTATATATACGAGTAGAATAGGTAATTCAAAATTTTTATTTATCTCCATATTATTCAGAAATACCAATAGTGATCAATCTGGGTGTCAGGGTCATCCGTAAGACGTCCTCGCAACATAGGGTCCGGTTGAAAACCAGCGTCGGGCATTGGTTGTCTGACATTTATGCTGAACTGGACCTATTTGGCGCAGCCGTGAGGCACACAATACTATTTTAAGTTTCTTTCTATAATCTGTTTTGTTTTTTTATAAATATTGTGTGCCGTACTTAAACTGGGCCAAATAAACTTCTTTTATTTCTTTCTTTAGGTGCTATGTAATATTATCATCGAACCTTCCTCAACACGCGTATTTCATTCCCCACCTGTCCATCTTATTCACACATTATTTTATGACCCGATTACTCTCTTCTCGTCACTTCATCTCGAACGCAACGGCTGATGTTGAAAAACATCGTGATCATACGTATTGTTTGTCTCGCGGAAATTTCCAAACAACACCCGGCCATATACAACTAAGTTTGACGAATATAATAATGTTACTACTTTTCCACCATTACACGACGTACGGTGTGCTATTTCTCAGAAGAATTAACACAAAATGTACACAAACCTCTGAGATATCATCTGTAATAAATATCTTCACGTTAACGTAAAGTGCCTCAATCTTCAAGATTCTTACTACAAAGGTAATTCTGTTCATTTCCCGTCGTTTTGTTTTCTCGCCAGCTCGTATTATTAGTACAGGAAGTTCGATTGATCTTATATTTATTTGCATGATCTCAACAGGCGTTCGTTTTCAAACACTTTCAATCTTTGCTGGTAAAATAAAAATCATAATCATAACTTTTAATAATTATCAAAACATGTGTTCTTACACTTCTTACGGGTATAAGTTTTGGCCTATTTATAAGAAATTATCAGAATGTTCTATCTATATTGTCTAATAGCGCGGTGAGCGTTGTTTTTATCAATATTAATATGTAATAGCGTTATTCACACAAAGCATTATCTCTGACGTCACACAATAGATTGGTGATAACGAAAATTTAAGGGTATCGTGTCCAACGCTGTTCCGTGACCTCGAAAATTTATCGGTCGTTGTCTTTGTATTTACGGAGGTTTTTGGCGATACCATTGTATGAGGTGTTAAAGTTTACCCTCGGTTGATGTCATACATAATGTAACACATATATTTTACAGATATCAATATGAAATTGATTTACTAGAACCCGCCATAGCTTATCAACCTTTAATAATACAGAAAAGCAAGCATGATTGACTTTTTTGGAATTACCGCGACCTATGACATTCTGTTTTTCCGCCTGGATAAAAATACCCCTTTCCAGAGTTTTATCTAAACGGCATCAATATTGCGGGAATGCGATGTTCAAAATGTCAGGTTAACATTTTGCACGTGCCTGCGTTCCCGTTTATTTAAATATAATGGAGTCTTGAGCCATCATCTCTATTAAAAGCATCGATTTAACGAGCGGAATGAGATGGTACACTCAGCGTACCTACACTGTAAATATGGGTCGGGTGCGTCGGGCCGCGCGCGCCGGCCGCTCGCATGTAAACTCGCTCCGAGTAGCTCACACCCGCTAATGAAATAACAAAAGGTGTAACGCCACGCTTCGATAAACTGTTTTTGTGTTATTATGAACCACCTTAATAAAACTCGCTGCTCTCAGAATATCTCTCTGTTGCAATCGTCAACGGTCGTCCGCAATGCACTTATCTGTTATTAGCGCGCATTATAGCACTGAAGCCACAGTGCGCCCTGAATATCGTTTGTTATCTGTCGAGTTTTCGACACTATCAATCGTTCCACTTTGCAAAAAAAGCCGATTGTCATTTCCTTGAGAGTGTTACGTAAGCGAGTGACTTCGTCCAACCGTTATTCTGGCGGTGTCGGCACGTTGAGGCCGTTGCACTGGTACCGCTTTCCGAAATTCTGATTGCAAAAGCGCGAGACGTCGCGATCGCGAGCGGCCGGTGTCGCGGGCTCTCGGCCCGTGGCACGGGCTACGGGCGGAAGTTACGGTGAACGGTGCCTCGGTGGCCTTGGAGCGCGGCCGCCGCGCGCCGAAGGTGAAAGTCTTGACGGTCCGCAATTATTGAACCTCGACCTGCCATCCTCCGATATTCGGGTTACACCAACCCAGCGGCGGTAACCAACGCTACCGCTGCGTTCCGGCTCACTCCCGACTTCCGCATTCTCAAACCCGATCATGAAAACATTTCCGACCCTAATTTTATTGGTCGGCTACAGATACTCTTCGAAGAATAAATAACATTCAGATTCGGACCAAGTTCGCAAATAGATAAAACATCGGATGATAGCGATAAATCAGTGTTAGGACAATTATTTTTATACGGCTAGAAGCGTTGGGCTGCACCTTCGCGGTTGATTGAATATGGCAGTTTGAGGGTCGATCTGACATCTGCTTGTGTCACTGCTTGGCTCTCATTCAAATTTAAATGTATTCAATTATTCAACAGAAACGTATTATCGAGATGGAACTACTCTTACATTATCGTTACTACAAGAATCTGCGAGTTCAATTGATATTCATGCGATTCTTGTTATACAGCGGGTGAATATCACCAACTAGAGGTTATGTAAGTTTCAAGATAGTCACTGTAAAAACTCAATATTGTCACTCAAGTAGTACCTCCTATAATAATATGTAAATTCCCGCAAAGGTAATGTGCGATGGGCTGGCAACATATCTCCACATATCTGTGCCAAACGCTTTAAGTAGTGCTTTGACTCCAATTATAATCCCTGTAAACCCGCTAGGAATAGCAAGCTTGATGAGAGATTTATTCTCTAAGATAGCTTACAAGTGCACAGCGCAGTCCTGCTTAGACTGGTTTTAACATTAACTAGTATTCATAAATGCATTATACTTCATGGATTTACGATAATTATGAACACAAAAACCTCATTTAGGGAAGTCACAACTGAATGCCTTGTAACTTGGAAAGACAAAGAAATCAAGAAAGTTTGTTTAAAAATGTTAGACAAAGGAAGTTTAATAGTAAACTATGACAGATTATTACTTGAGTTGCCGTCTGAGGCCAAGGGCGACCCAGCCTCAGGTAGTAACTTTTTAACGATTTTGAGAACATGCCCCGCTTTTTGTTTAGAGTGGTTGTGATCATTGATGCATTTGCCTTGTACAGACGCCAGCAAGTCAAGCTACCCGAAACTGTCAAATTTTCCCAATCAACTTTGAACTTTAAAACTTTAGCAATAAAGTTAAAAATCTATTAAAGAAATTTGACAGATTGTAGTAGCTTGATGTGCTGGCGTCTGTACTTATTGAAATATCCTAGCCGGAAAAAATAAGTATATTACTTGAACATGAAATTGTGTAAACGCGCAAGACATTCCTACGACTAGTCAATTAGCAAATTAAGAATTAATGAACATACTGTGAATTTAAATGCTGCAGTTTTAAGTAGAGATTATAATAAGAATCGTTTTAAATGAAATGCGAATAATGCAAATGCGAGGAGAGCCGTTGCCAATGTTTATAATATTGTGCGTGCTTACACATCGATGAAGGTCGGTACGGTTCGATCTTTTTATGCAGTTAGTTGTCTGATGTTGATGTTACTGCTCGAATCCTTAGTCACGGTGACGAGTAATTCGAGCAAAAACGTAAAAGGACGTGGTTAAAGCCGGAATCGAACATTTTGATTTCTATTTCCCCTGTAGAACTGAACAAGACAACGTAGGGAAAAGAAATTTCCTGTGTTTGCCAGGAAAACACAAGTAATAACAATAAGAGGAGCACGTTTAACAGCTTCATTATTGTTTCCTCTCCTATTTACAGAGAAAAGCGCATAAAAAGTTAAATTGACGTTGAAATCTTAATAATTATACTATTCTAAGCTGCATTTTTATGTTTTAGTCTTTGTTTATTGTTATGAAGCGAATTATTTTGACATCCACACTACCACCTTCTTTGTATTCCTCGTGGCATTTACCTGCGTTATCTACAATGAATCACCTAGACCCAAATACTTACCTGCTAATTACTAATGCATTATCAAAATATTTCACTGCAGCGTTCCAAATGGTTTCCAAGTTAATTGTCTACACCACATTAGCGAGATACAGTACAACAAATGTACAATCATGTGTGTTTGTAGCCTTGAATATCAATTGAGCAATATTTTTTTGTGATCGTGCGTTATACAAATGGATTGGATTTTTGTTTTAACTTCAATAAATTCAGATATGACCTTTGCAGATGGAAGCATGCAATTATCTCAACGGAATTTAACTTTTAAAACTCAGGTTTTATTAGTAGTTTATTTAACATTCTTTATCTCAATAGAATTGAAGAACAAGTGGCGTTTGAGTGATAAGCCAACAATCGCAACGAGATATTAAAAAAGGGGTCACCACCAGTGACACCCTATAAATAAAAATTATCAAAAAGGCACACGGATTACAGTGAGGATAATGAGGTATCCTTCGCTAGGGGAGCATCCATGGGCCGCGCTCGCCCGCCTGCGCGCCCTCTGTAAATCACCACAACTTATGTACGGGAGAACAGACGCAGTTCGGCGCGCGGAGCCGTCACTCGCACACGTTCGCGACTCGCCTTCCATTTAGTTATGTAGTAGCGCTCGCCGCTCGCCTGTTTGGACAAGTGCTAAGTTGATCGTTTTATGTGATACACCTCGTTGGCATTATGTTTAATTTAACCGTTCGATTTTTTAATTGTTTTGTGTCGTATCATTGCTTTTAATTTTAATTTTTAATCAATCAAGTGTTGTATACTTTTTGGACTGTTGATTCTTGGACTGCTAAGGTAATATATATTTAATTGATATGAATTAGTTTTAAGAATAATGTTATATTTCATTTAATTTTTTGGGTTTGCGAAACTTTCTCTGTTTGAAACAAAGGAGTCGATAGTTTAATTGACTATTTCTTACGTAATGTTTTGTTTGTGTGTACAAATATGTTTGTGAGCACGTAATAATTTAATTGCTTGCTTAAATCCCTGTCGTAACACAGTTACTTTCTTTAATATATTTGGTATCCAGGGAACTGTTTGAAAGTGTTTTATTACTAATTAAGTCAGTATGTTTATGAATATTTAAAAGTTCTGACGCGAAACTGGATATATACTTACAAAGAGGATGGGAAATCAAAAGTAGGTAATCAGACGATGAAGAAGCAATAATTTGTAGAATTTAAAAGTTCTGGAATGAAAGAGACAAGTAGACAAAGGATAGTGTTTTTATTACGAAAAGTATCTTTATCTAATACCTAACAGTAAGTTAATGTAGCGATGCGCTGCATTCATATATGCGTGCCGGACGGTGTAGTGGGTAAATAAAATAACAACACTTTATCTATTCAATAAGGTGTTATCGACTTAATATTTAACGTCTTCATTTTATTTCTCTAATTAAGGAAAAACTAGCAAATTCTTTAACAAGCAATGTGTTACTAGTTTATGTGAGTGGATTATTCTGGTTTAATTTATTTTCTAAGGGTCCTTTTGTTCGACGATTGGATATAGCCATCTCTGTCGCACTGTAAGAGCGTGACAAACGGTATTCGAATTCGACTACCGAGATTTTCAGAATAGGGTTTCGTGACTTGATATTATTATTTTGTGAAATTTTGATTTGGAATTGATGTTCCATATAAGTATTTATCGTTTGTTAATCGCTGGATTTTTAGGGGAATTCTGTATAGGTACCTGTTATTTTGAGTAAGGTTATTAAGAGAAAAGAACTTGCTAAAGTACTTTTAAAAAAATATATACACTTTAACAATGATCGCAAAAAATCTGAGAAAATTAATTAACATGGGACACATAAATCATCAAAAAATATAAAGCTTTTCTTTTTTTCACTCTTACCCGCAAAATGCATCACTACCGGTACAGTCGCGCGCAAACGACAGTTCAAAATACAAAAAAGATTTGAAAACTGAAAAAAACATAAAGACCACTTTCAATACTTCCTATAAAGATTCATTGTTAAAGCTTATCAACCCGTTAATAACCGGAATGTTATAAATACGGCATCTAATCAAATCATTACTTGACCCCACCCAAGTTCGGCAACAAAGCGCCCGAAAGAAACTTTATAAATTGTATAAGTTCTACGGCACTGTATAGGTAATATTTTACTTTTGGGACATTTTGTCAGATGTATTATCTTAGTAGGTGTATCTGTTCGAAATTCCTAGATTTCTATGATGCGTCATTTGTCATTTTTCCGAGTTTTTGGGAGGAAAATGCATTCATTTATTTCAAATTATTCATAGGGATTTTTTCTTACTTTAGGTACAAGATTTCAACATAGGTCTAATTCTTTTAATCTGCATAAACTACCATCTTAAGCATTGCCTATGAGTCACTCCATCTAGACTGGAGATTATACATTTCATTTACAAAGCAATTTACGAATTTTCCAATGAAAGTTATCTATGTCATCGTATGTACTAGGAAATTAGTTTTCCTCCGATTTCCCTGCAATATCCTTTCTTCATGACGATCACTGTCATTTGCAGGTGTTCCGCCAGAAAGAGTCAGCCCGATATCGGTGTCTCTTTCACTTTATATTATAAACTTTGCTGACGTGGGAAACGTGCCAAGAGCTGCTACTTTTGTTAGTAAAGTGGAAAAATAGAGCTTAAATAAAGTTACTGTAGTTTGTATTTTATGTTTGGCTTGTGATTGTTTGTTAACATCAAAAACTTTTTGTTCAGATCAGAATGATTATGGAAAATTACACCTTCTGATTTTTACGTCGGTGATTTCAATCGAAATATAATAGGATAATCTTGCTTCGTCGAAAAATATCTGACTCATTGTTCAACTTACTAACCAAAAGCATAATTTTCGCCTGCTCCTGTTAAAAAACAACAACAAAGTACATATCTATAACAGACTCAATAAGTTTAAAAAGCGCGTCAACTACGTAGCCATTATCCGTGATTTATACGCTGTGAGCCGCATCCATTGTCTGCTGCGGGCTATCAACGTTATATGGCGCTCGATTTAAACACGCAAACTATATTATATAGTGATTTTGATTGCCCCACGTGCTAAATTACTTGGTATTAGGCTTTTACGGCTTCCGTGGAACGTCTCAAATATGTACTTCAACAGTATTTTAAAGGCAATGTTCTTTCGTTGTTTCTTTCTCTTGTGTTTATATTGCCATTGTTCCTGGCTGTTCCACAAACAGTCTTACCAAGGGGTATCTTGTGACCCAGTTACTGGGTTCTGGTGGTCAGATATGCGGTCGCTTCATGTAAAATACTGGTATTCAGCTGCATCCGGTTTGACTGAAACCCGACCCTAACATAATTGGAAAAAGGCTGGGCAGATTGACTGTGGTATCTTGTCAAATGGTAGTTGTCAACGTGCATATTCGTATGGGGAAATTTTTGCAAGAATTCCGTTTAGTCCGACTTCACAGTAATGTTCATGACGCATAGCACGTTACAAGTTCAAACAATCCTTGTATTAGATGCCGCAAAAGGATAACTCCTCATAACTAGCATTTGAATTTCATTAGTATCACATTGGAACATAGGACTTGCAAGCTATAGCTCTAAATATTTTTCAGCGTTAAAATTAATGTTCTCTTACTAAAAATTTGCATAGCTGGAGTGAATAAACAAGATTTTGAAGAAGGAACTATAACTAAGAAACTTCTCTTAAAAATAAACAACACTTTTAAGCTGATTGAAACACGCTGAGTAATTTTCCGGGAAGCCAAGGATAATACCGAAACGATCCTGATTCAAGACAAAAGTACAGATGATACAAAGAAAAAATGTGACACAGAGGAAGTTTAAGTTATGCTAGAAGTACCCACAGTAGAAACTGAATTAATTATTCGTAACTTGCGACCTAGAAAGGTACAGCCCATTGTGAGGTCATTACATAAGCACTGTCGGCTTTGTGCGAGCAATTGTTTAAAAAAATATGATTCACCCACGTCCATAGAAAAATTCTTTAATGCGTATCATTGATGAATGTAACAGGGAAATGATAGGGACGATGAAGTAATACATTTAAGTGAGAGTACTAAACATAGCATTAATGGTGTAAACGGAAAAATGGGGAATGTCTAAAAGAAGATAAGCAGTAAATACAAAAAAAAAAAATTGAATTGGGCCAAACTTTCACAAGTATGAACACTTGAAATTATTTAAATAGATGATTATGTATCGTGCATTTAATAATTTGTGACAGACATGGAAGTTATTGTTGTATTAATGAACAAAAGCAATTTATGTAACACCCACGGCACAGTAATTGATGAGGCAACACACAGGGACGCACAATTTCGGCTATAGACACCAATTACAACACATTTACGTGTGTACGTGATTTTTTACAACTCTTTAGCTGTCATTACAAACAAAAAAAAGTGTAGGATACGATTCTTACCAGACAACAAAAAAATAATTATCATAAATCGCATGCATGAGTATATTTAGACGACATACTAATACAAAGATAATGCTGAACAGATAAACTGAAAGTGTAGATAAAAATAAGTACAAATATAGTGTAGCCACATTGTTTTGTACAGAAAATAACTTATTTTGTTCACTTAGATTCGGCTATAAAGCCAAAAGAGCTGATGCAATTACGGGCAAGGTTGAGATTGACGTGAAAGTGCGCGATGCGGGAAATTAGAGAAAAATGTCGGAGATCGTTAAAGTATTATATCGTATCGGTGATATGTTTCCACCTACATTCGATAATTCATCGTATCATAAGTTCTCCATAAAAGGTGCTCTATCAAAACGCCTAAGCGGTCATAGTGATTTAGCAAAAAATATATACCTGAAGAAATATTTATTACCTTCAAGGATTTCTATCTGAAGTGGATTGGAATTCGATAAGTCTGCAATGATTTCTAATGCAATTCAGCCTGTATTTTCTGTTATACCCTGAAGTTTACCAAGTAGAAGTGAATGGGCAAATTAAGATGATAGCGGCCTTAACAGAGCTTCTAACTTTATGTAGTTAGCAAGACTGTCAATTACGAGCCTCTCGTAAAATCATTCCTGTTCCTATAGTTAAAAGCGCCGACAATTTATTACATTATGATGTACACAAGCAGGAAAATTAAAAAGAGCACAATAGATGTTATCAGTTTGAAGCGAGCAATACATATTTAAACTCTGCAAGCAAATAAATTATCGTAAAATTTTGTGAAGGAAAAAGTTTTCACATTAAAAAGTTAACCATACGTTCACGTTACTTGTACCTTGACATGACTTATTCGACGAAAGCGAGGAGAATTGATAGCGAATACCTTATTCAAATGCTTCATTGTTTTGTTTAAACTGTCCTACATAAATTTCGAGAATTGTGAAGAGTTTTACATTAAACGTTTGAAAAGACGGACTAGCGTCAGAGGCATCATCTACGATGTCAAATGTTACAAAAACGTCCCCTATATTATGGTGGCATTCACATATCAGTGGATTCTTGCCCCCGGCTTGTGTGGGACAGAGAAAAGAAAGTGCAGGTAGGCAGTAGCGTCGGTCGAGTCGAGCGAGATTTATTAGATCGTAACTGGTGGGGTCGGCAACACCCGGTGCACTGTCGTCGCGCATTCGCCACACGAAAAAAAAAATAAAACATGATCCAAGCGTGTTGTGCACATTTATTAATGTTTGGTAATAATTTTTAATTTGATTTTGAAACAAGATTTTATCACCATGAAGACTGAAAAGGGAAATCACTTCTTCAAAATAAGGCATAAAATACAGACAAGCGAGGACAATACACACACGGTTAAATTACTTGCATTCTTGCATTGAATACAGGAAAATATTTAGTTTATTACGGCGAAATAAACTAAGTGCTGACATTGACCAAATTTAATTTCAAGTCCAGTCATGGCTTACGTCGAATGGGAAAACACAGAAGTGGATTAAAACCCAGTATAACAATAAAAACCCAGAAATCAATTTTGAATCTTGATGTGAACTCATTTTATTTATTCAAGGTCTATCAATCGACCTAGGTTGTCTATGATGGAAAAAGTTTAAATGTCAAAAGTGGTGGTGCTGTCAACGCGTTTACTGCAGTTTTTATTACATCACAGTAAAGTAATTGTGTAGGCGATATCTGCAATAACAGTTAGTAACACCGATATTAGCTGTTTCAATTTTATGTTACGTCACATTTAATGCTGAAATTAATATTTCGCTCATTACATTACGCAGTACTGAATTGGAGTAACATGGATTTTAATATTTTATCAGGTTATGTACCCATAATTATTTCCGAATGAGTTTAACTTGACTACTTATCTCTCTTTTAATATTTAGCGCCATATATCTTTACTGGATTGTCGTGCAAGTGGGACTATCTATATAATATAGTTCTAAGCTTTTTGTGACTAGTATTTGAATGCGATTGATACGATCAATAGTTGCCAAATCTTCTAGACTTAAGTGATCGCCTTGAGGTTTAAAGGCAACACAGAACAAAAGAAAACAGTCTCATTAATACAGTCGTCGCAAATCTTTCTGTTCGCCAATTACCTTGAATAAACAACAGAACGCAACCAACACTGAGATAACACAGACTGACACGGCTGTAATATTCAGAATGCAATGAGAGATACATATTATTATGAAGCAGGTTTTAAAACAAAAGCTTTGGATCCAAAGGATTCTGGGTAAAGGGCAATTTTGGTGCAAAAACACGTAGCGTGTAACGTCTTTTCGATAATACGATTGTGAACGAACGTGTTTCACACTATAACTAGTCCAGTTTTTATGAATCCTTGGCTGGTTTACACACTTTTCTTGTTTTGTGTTTATAGGTTTTCATTTGAATGGGCTTGTGAAATTTTCGACGCCAATCCAAAGGGACGAGTTCATTTTCCTTAAGGTTGGCAAGGAGTTGGGCAAAAATGTTACAAAAAAAAATACTCGGTTCCTTATAATCCATTATTTCACTACTACTCGTCTTTTGTTACAAATACTATATATACCGTTGTTAAAAATACTACAGTTTCGGTTTTTCAAAAGCTTTGTTCGTGGGTCAAATCTCTGTATTACGTATTCCTATATTAGTATCTCGTAAAGTAACTTATTGCAAAGGGCGAAGGGTAACATTGTTACCTCAAGTGTCCTCTGAACGTTCTTGTTATTCCGGAGGATGGTTTCAGCCATTCACCTCGATTCAGAAGAATTCCACAGTCAAACATTTGAAATATATTGAGTTAAGTTGCTCTAAATTAGTTCATGTTGCATACTATACCATCCTGGTTATTCCATCGTTGCAATATATTATGTGGGTTTTTCAATTACATTAGCATTCGTAGCCTATTAGTTTTGTCAAGATACAACTATTTTATCGAACAGGAAAAAGTATTTTCCTTGTGTAACTCAATCTATTACAATTTCAGTTACATATTTTTCATAAATTGGGCACTACATATTACTCGCATCTTTTGTCTCGTATACAAATTTATACGGCGAGTCATGACTAGTCAAGCTATAGCGTCTAAAATGACGGCTATGGTCTACGTCATCCGTTTCCTCTCCATACGTACGTAGCAGTACATGACGCAATTGGCTTTTTCAATGTCTTATCTACAGCGAGGTATGTTGTCATTCGCCGAGTGTTCGTCGAGCTGCGCGCACGCCGCTCACCGCGCGATTTATTTTTGTTTCACTTGTGTCTTTTTGCTTTTTTATAGTCGTCGAGGACAAAGTGACGAATTGCGCGCCTGTATTGTGCCAGTGTTTTGAACTTTGTGACATTGGAGTTACCATTTTTACAGTGATCAGATCTCAGTGGATTGTCGATCATGTTTATGTCAGGGTTCCTCATCATTTCCCCTGATTTATTTAGGTAGGTGTTGACGAAATGCATTTCAAGGTGTTTTTTTATCTTCAAAACCTGTTCGCTAATATCTGTTGTAGTTTGGATGTGATTGCGAATGGAGAGCGGATTATAACGAGTTGTGAACCTGATTGGTCCGTTCGGACTTCGATGCATTGTTCTCCGATTGACCTAGTACTTGTTATTATGAAATAATTAGGGCTTCTCCTTGACTCGTTCACATTCCGTCACAGTTTTATTTAAGTGTTGTCTTTGTGATTAATGGCTTACTGCGTAGCCTTTTAAAACTTTTAGGGGATTCCACTATCCAATTTATTATTTTACCAGTTACTTTTCGGCTGTTCTAATTTCGTGCCCATTGCTAAAATTTACGTATCGCTAATATGTGCTAATGTGTCCGCGTTTTTGTTACAGAATGACGCCGCAAGAGGAGCGCGAGAGCTCACGCGGCGCGGAGATCGCCGACGCCTTCGAGGACGACATGTTCGGGCCGCCGCGCACCGAGCCGGCCGCCAGGCCCAAGCTCTCCATGATCTCGGCGCGAATCCGTGCTAATGAGGAACGAAAGCGGGTCATTGAAATCTGCTCGCAGAAATTAGAGAATATCGAGGACCCCGCGCGAGACCTGAGGCGCTCAGTGTGCATTAACAACACATACTGCCGACTGAGCGAGGAGGCGCGTCGGGAGAAGGAGGCGAGACGACGCCGGGCGAGAGAGGAGTGCGATGACTCCTGGGTCGGGAAGAAAGCGAGGCGAGAGGTTGAGGATGAGTGCCTGGCGCTGCTGGACGCCATCCCCGAGCTGGGTGACGCGAACCTGGGCTGCGCGCAGCTGGCGCGGCAGCAGATGCCCCGCCAGGACGTGTCCCTGCTGCCCCCCGGTCTCCTGACGGTTCTGGACTCATGACCGCGCCGCCCTGCGCACCTCCACAACTCATAAGCGAACACGGGTGTGTTCGCGTGCTCCTGATGCAAGCTGGCCGCGTGCCGCGCGAGGAGTCGGCTCCGGCTCGGTCCGAGCCGCCGGTGTTCCACCGCGGCTCGAGAATTACTGGACTATTCATTCGTGTTTAATTTACGTTACCCGGAACGGACTGTCGACGTTTAGCCAATTCTTTGTTGTTAAGAAGAGTACTTACTTTGTTAGCGTGTTTTTTTATTATTTAGTGAAAGTTGCTCAGGCGCTGCCGACGGGCGCGGTCCAATTAGTGTTCAACGATTAATTTTTATCGAACAGAGGACTCTGAGTGTACGTTGTCGCTGGTGACGCGCTCACTAGTAGTGCAAGTTTAACGGTTCACGATGGAGGCATAGTTTTAAGTTATAATTATTATGTTATATTATTGTACTGTAAAGTAAATAGTGATTAAGAGATAGTGCAAAACGACTGGGAACGGTTGCGTAGACGAGCGGTAACAAAACTTCCACGCTTATTTAGTTTTATTTGAATAGTATTATTTTGTGCTGCCTTTGTGAGATCGGTTGACGTTACTGAATAGAGTGAAAACTGTTGTTCTCGATGCACACACGCGTCTGGGGTTGGAATAATAAGGATTATGCTGTTAGCAAGTTAAAGAAAAGTTTTAATGTAGTATTTTTCAATTCGAATCTAATTGCTAACATTACTAATAGTCAGTAAGATGATAAAGGAAAATTTGTGGCGTATGTGTGTGTGTCATCGGTAACTCTTGACGGCATTTTAGTTTCCTTATCAATTCCGGCGCGTGTCGACGTTAAGGAAACGTTCGGCCAACATTGGCGGCCAACGTCCAACGTTTGCTCGCGCCTCACATTTTGCTAACAAGTCCGAGAGTTACTTTGAACGAGTTTTGTTGTACTTTATCGCTTTAAGTTTTATTTAAACGTTTTTTTGTTTTGTACATTTTAATGTTACCCTATTGCTTATGTCACCATTTTAAGCTTTGTTACCATTATAATTATGATATTTAATTGGGTTGAATCTGGGTTTTAGAGAACTATCGTGTCATTGTTAATTTATTGTGTAATTCAAGATAGAGTCTACGTTTTCCTCTTATAAGCGTTGTTATTTTAATTTTAAAATAATATGAATATCAGACTCGCAACAACTGTTGCTCAATTTACAACAACGTTTATAAGTTGGGGGATTGTGTGTAATAAAAAGCGTTACTTATCAAACGGTTGTGCAATAAGTTTGAAAGCAATCAGTCGTTCGATTGTGCAATTGATCCGCGGAACAAGCGAGTTCCTTTTCTTTTGAAATCTTAATTGTCGCAAAATATATCGCTAGTAGCCCGTTTCGCCCCCTCTGAATAGTAAATAGGTAGGGGAGGCGCGGGGTGAGAGGCCCGGGGAGGCGCGGGGAGGGGGGGCGGGCGCCTTGCGCGGTCGCGTGGTGTGGGTCTCCGCACCGTTCCCAGCACTCCTGTGATATTAGCCTAGCCTGTGTGTCGTATTTGTGCTAGTTTCCCCAACCGACTTGTTTGGATATTGTGCTTGTAAAAAGCTTGAAAAAATTTAATTCCTTTTCTATATCGGCCATTTTATACGGATTAACCGAATTTTAAATGTCGTTTACCCGACGGTAGGATCGCATTTAGAGTGTCGATCACCATTTGTGACGAGTAGATGATTTGTTTGTTTCCATCATTTGGTATGTTGTATGTAATGTTGAATAATCATTATTGTATTATAAAATTTATAAAGTTAGGCGCTTGTACACTTAGCTGTTGGCCCTTATTAGGGGATAATGAAGAAAATATTAAGTCTACAAAAATGAAGTTCATACAAATGATTAGTGTTCTAAACATTTTGGTCACTAGTTGTTAATTTGAATTTGCAAGCAAAATTATACTTTATAATAAATTGAACATTAAAAAACGCACATATTAACAAATAAGTAGATTTTTCAATGTACCTACTGTAAATCGGCCACGTTCGAGAGCGCATGGAATTCTGAAATCAGACTGAGAGTTAGTCATGTCGAAAAGTTCATAAATGTAAATGAAGTTTTGTATCAACGAACTCTATTGTCCTATAACGGGTTTTTATTTTCTAATATACCAATCGACCAAGAATTGTTTTGAACGATGTGCTTTCTAACATTCCTATCTCTTTGTCATTAACGCCAACAAGTCACAGTAGACGTAAGGAGAATGATTGTACTCGAACCACTTGTTCAGACGTGGCTACTCCTTGGACGATGTGAGATTCTTAGACAGTAAATAATTTAATACCGAGCCTCTAGCTTTAGTCATTCAATCGTGTTGATCGGAAAATGTAAGAAAAGAAAAGGGTGTAGCAGACTATCAGATTATTGAATCAAACTCGTGTTCATCTCACTCGCGCATTGCGTGAGCGAGCGGGACAAAAGACAAAACGAGACGATGTGTCGAAAGAAATTGTAATATTGTATCGATAATACTCCAAAGCAATTGAATAATAATTATATTGGTACCGTGTGAGCTTGAGATCTAAATAAACTTAATAGTTCAGCTTATTTGGCATTTTATTTACTACTTGGCACTCCTGCATATTATAATAATAGATTCCCCGAGTTGTTTTTCAATATCAAACCATTGGTGAGTCAGAGAATCAGTTGAAATGATTGAGTCATCCTTGTTCAGTCCGAAACTTTACATAGAATGAACAGTACATTTTGTACGGACATATTAATTTGGGCTAAAATCAATTTATAAATAGAAACAAAATGGAGTTATGAGTGGGTGATACCGTAGAAGCTGTAATATGTAGATGAATATGACGTATGAGAAAGGGTTGATGTAACAGTTGATCACACATCAGGAATAGATGTGAGTAACACTCTACGTGATTATTTAAGAATTAGTGACGTGCTAATGTCGTGCAATATGTACATAAATACAAAGCACTACATATATTGTTGATCCGTAAATATATATTGGTAATCAAGCTTGCACAAAGCCATATTTAGCTAAATATACAAACAATATTACTTCATAATTTTTAATGAAAATAGAATAATTTCTGCAGATAGTTTCGCTGAAAAGATTTTCCCGTACGAAGTTGAAATGAACGTACCAAGTAAGAATTAATTCTTGAATGGATGTGAAACAGTTCTTAGAAATTATTTTATTCGATTTTGTTCGAGGTTAAATGAGAGAAGATTTTTAATATTGAATGTATTGTATGAAGGCATCTACAAGGAGTACCTAATATTATGAATGATGTAAACATGTTTGATACGAGGCGAGGTACATACTTGTTTGTTTGTGAAATAGTAAATTTAAGAGAACGTTTTGTAAATGTTATCATAATTTTATTATTGTGACTAGCTGCTATTTTATAAATGTTTCCTGTCTTAAGCTAAGAGATGGTCAATAAATAAATATTAAATATAAACTGTATAACTGTACATTTTATTGTGTGCCTTTAATGAACAAAAAAACCCGAAATACGATAACTGAGAAAATATCGACAAAAGTCATTTGCAAGACTTGAAACAAACGACATGACGTCAAGCTACCAAGAGAAACCACAAAGAACAAAATTTTAGGTATCGCTGCAAACTATGCATAGAGATACACAATAATAATAAAAACTTCAATAATATTATCCTACTTCCTATCCTACTAATATTAAAAACGTGAAAGTTTGTATGGATGGATGGATGGATGTTTTTTACTCTTCACGCAAAAACGCAAAAACTGCTGAACGCATTTGGATGAAATTTGTCACACAGATGGTTTATAACTAGGATTAACATATAGGGTACTTTTTATCCCGATATTCCCACGGGATCGAAACTTATGCGGGTGAAACTGCGGGGCGCAGCTAGTCCCTATATAGTTAATTAAAACAGAATTTAATGATAAGCTGTCTGCTAAACAAAACGCGATCTATCCTTTTGCCACAGCGGAATATAATTAAAATTATGCACATTTGTGTCACGAGTGTCATACTTCACTTTTACTTCATATCTTCCATTGGCACGTACTATAGCCAGGAAGGTAAAGATAGGACGCCCTCAGGTTAGATGGAGCGACGATTTTCGCAGATAGCTGGTAGCAGCTGGATGAGACTTGCCGAAAATCGAGTTGACTGGCGTGCAATAGGAGAGGCGTATGTCCAGCAGTGTTCTGCTTTAGGCTGATGATGATGATGATATAACATATCAGCCAGTCAGCAAGCAATCGACACAGAACTAGACGCGCATTCACACAAGATAAAAATAATATATATTTTTGTTTAGACATCGAAACGCATCACGTCTGCAGCTCTCTGCAACTAATTTGATACCACCCATTACATAAATGGTCATTTTTGTCGATATTATTTTAATGCATCCCATATTTACGTGGCTACTATATTTATTTAATTCCTACATAACCACAAAGTATGCACATGACGTAATAGTAAACAAGTCTATTTACCAACATGTTAGAAAAATAATGTCTTCACACATGCATGACTTAGGACATTGGGCATAAGGAATCTCCTTGCTCCTCCCTCCTCATATCTGTCTTGCGAAACAGCGTTTACGTTTCAAATAACATGAAGAAAAATAGTTTAAGAACCAACAGAGTTTATCGATGCAGTGTTAGGTAATGTTTTGGGTTGTTGGCGCCATCTAGTTGGAGTTTCAATAATCTCGAACTTGAACCTTGTAAACGTGGCTAAAGAGTACACAATATGTTAAAGCATAATACGAGTAATGTCCTCATTACTTATAAAGTTAGTAAGTATCTATAGTTAAATGCGATAAGGAGATGAACCCCTTTATTTATAAAAGTTGCTATAAGTTAAGTTAAGAGCTGCGGGGTAATTGCGTAATGCACTACCTATAGTAGCAATGGGTTTCATTTTGATAGTTCAACAACATTCATTGCGTTATTTACGTTGTTGAGCAGACACATTTTTCGAACATGTAAAGCAATGGATTAGCAACATCCTTCAAAATGATTCAGATTGAGATTGATAGTGTTACGCAATTAGGCTGCTGATTAAACGTCAAAGATGTATGGTTAAACAATCGCTACTCATTATTTAACTTTAAGCAACGCTTAAATAAACCGCTATGTATATAAATAGAAAAAAAAAATACAGAATAGTCAGAATAGGTTATGACGATCATCAACCTACTAAGAAAAACAATATGGGGATTATTATAATCAATCTGGCATGATCAAGACCAATGGAAAATGCATATTAATGAAGCAAGCACACAAATATACAATACCAATATAATATATGGTGGTCTAAGCTTACTACAAGATTAATTTAAGGAAGCTTTATTACCGGAGTCTGAAGGGTATAGATTTCAACCCTGACATGCTTTAACAAGGTTGATCTGAGATCGAGCTACGCTGTAGTCTATGGTAGAGGTACAAGGTGAAGGAAAGTGCTTGCAGGTAAGTTTCGGATGGGTAACCGTATTCAATGACAGATTTAAGAATTATTGTGCTGTAATGGACTGCAATAGAGGTAGATGTCTATTTTATTTAAACAATATTTATTGAAGAAGATGTAACTAGGCATAATATTGTTTTGGAAATTCACCATGGAGTATCGATTGACTCGTATTAATTGACTTTTTTATGTTATTTTTTTTTATTGCCGAATCGGCCTACTGTTGACTTCGATCACGCGCGGTGGAAAGCGATAACTTTATTTTTTCTTTTCTACTTGATTTTTTTTGGACAATTTTATTAATTCCTTTTATTTCGAGATATATCTTTATTATATACTAGCTTCTGCCCGCGGCTTCGCCCGCGTGGATGTCGGAAATTATCCCACGGGATCGTGCTAACAGGATAAAATGTATGTGCTTCCCCAGAATGCCATCTATCTCGCGAGCCCTTTGTGGCTAAATACAATAGAAAACCAATTGTGTCTCATTAGTGGTGATTAAGAGGGTACCTATATGATATCTTTACCTAAGTACCTACCTAATTAAAAAACTCAATAACAGAAAATGAAATACCTACCTACCTAAATAAACCTATTTCTGATGATAACTAATCTAAACTCAATAAACAAGCAAAATCCCTAAAAACTAATAAGTATCTATACGAATGACTAATCCTACCTAACAGTATTTAAAATACCCTACGGTCACTACGTACACTATCAAATATACTACCTATACTTTAAAATCAAAATCTATACCTACGACTTATATAAAAATAAACCTAAATAACTCTAAAAACTAAAAGGAATAAGAATGAACTTCACTGCGGGTGACGTAACCTACGACAAACTTATTATTTGCGGTTGTTACAGTAATCGGGTCTAGGGATCGATCCGCAAAATTAAGTTTGTTTTTTATTGTATATATTTTTCCGGGATAAAAAGTACCCAGTGTGGTGCCCAGGATACTAAAGAATAATTATACCAAGTTTCATCGTAATCGAACCGGTAGTTTTTGCGTGATGCCTGAACAAACAGACAGACAGACAAAAATTTTTTTAATCACATTTTTGGGTTCGGTGTCGGTCTAGTAACACCACTACCATTTATTTTTTTGATATTTTCAATGTACAGAATTTTCACTTCTACAGATTTATTATAAGTTTAGATAGATATAATATATAATTCTTCTGTACGTGTGTTTGTCACGTAACTCCTAAACGGCTGGACTGATTTCGATGAAATTTTGTGTGTATATTTCAATGGGTTCCTGGATGGTATGAAAATACAACTGGACCCGGTCGGTCAGGACGACGTCTGCCGGGTCCGCGCTAGTATTACGATAAAACCTTCTAGCACTTACATCGCTATTAATTACGATACTCGATATAAAAAAATACCTTTCTATTACTACTAGTTTCTGCCCTCATGAAATTTCTTGTTCCAGAGATTAGCGTATTCAAACAAACAAACTTCAGCTTTATTATTAGTATTATTATAGATGTGATTACCTATTGTGAATAAAGTGACTAATGAAATAGCCATCCTAGAACTGTGTACTTCAAAGAACACTGGAGTTAATAATATTCTAATAATAAACATCAACTCTTGTACATTTTTTGTCTTGCTCGTTCTAGTTACCGTGTTGCACGTAGGCGTTGAAAAGGTACCGATGGAACATGGTTTGCATGTGGGCAAAAGATTCTCATCTACCTCGCATGGAGTGTGGTGGTAAAGTATACTGTCATGAGTTTTATCAAAAATCTCACACAAGTTATTGTGTGATGCATGTCTCGTTACCTACATGTGGCATGGTATGGAATTTTAGAAATCGTAAATAATATAAATCGGTCCTCAGGGACTAATTGGACATTATTACAGGAGATTAAGGTGAATTAGGGAGGAGTTTGAGCATCTTATACGGTGTACATAAAATTCTGTATACTATTATCAGCCTATTACACTAGCAGTGCGATTCTGTGAAAACTCAGGTGAAGTGAGCGTGGAGTGAGCTGTCATTCCAACTAATGCTAGGGATTGACACTATTGACAGCTCACTCTAAGCTCACTTCACCTAACTTATCACGGTGAGATTTATACAAAATAGACCGGCAGGGCTTTATACCACAAAACTTTACTAGTTATACATCACCATCTGCGTAGCCTCTCCCAAAGAACTATGTTGAGGTCGGCTTCTAGTCTAACCGGATGCAACTGAATACCAGTATTTTATATGCCATATAAAATACTGGTATTCAGCTGCTTCCGGTTGTGTTGTTACTCCATATAATATATGGAGTTACAGCACAACATGACATGGAGTGAAAACTTTATTAGTATACTTACAATTTTACAAAATTGTTAAATTGTAGAAAATATAGGGAAGAAAAAGCTAAGCATGATGATTATACCAATTTTATTGGAAGATGGTCACGCCTACTGTGCTGTCAGTTGGGGAACTTTTTTCAAACCAGAAGAGGCACAAGGGATGAAAGGACAATGGAACAGATGCAGCGATAACACAAGGTAAATTGAGAGCTATGTTGATGGCAGTAAGTACTTTGTTAATTTAATTTAGCTAGTCTCAACTTCCGTGAGACGGAAGAAAACGACAGACTTAATGCGTAACACACTAATAATGGTAATATCTTGCATGTTCACTATTGCACTATGTTCATGAAATCCGACATTTCAACAAAGCACGTACAGTCGCCAAAAGAGATAAGTAACCAGGATCGTCGGATATAGTTGAAGTTTAATAAGAAACTGATGGATGTTTTTGAATAAAATTTCAATAATAATAAATATATATATATAGTAGGTATATAAAAATGTAATTTTTTTTAAATATATTTTTTATATTTTTCAATTAAGTAATTATAATTCGAAAATATTCATGAGTTCCTTACTAAACACAACTATATCTGACGGCCGGACGGCCCTGGTTACTTATCTCCTTTGGTGACCGTACATACATGAATACTCAGCCTATAATGTTCCCACTGCTGGGACACAGGCCTCCTCTTTGTGTGAGGGAGTGGGCTGTAATCCACCACGCGGGCCCAGTGCAAGTTGGCGGCTGTTATAATTATGTCTTCGATTTTTTTTTTTTGGTTTTACTACATATAACCACCATTTCGAAAGTGGTAATGATCAAATAATTTACACAAAGTAGAATGCCTGCGGACGACATTGTTACCATCCGGGTAGAACCTGGGGGCCTACTCCGAAGAGCAAAGTGAGAATGTTCGGATCGGACCGACACATGGCCGAACCGAATAATATTGAAAAATACGAAAAAAGTTCGGATCGGCTCAGTTGGGTCGGGACCATAGTCAATATTCGAAAGAGTGTAGGAGTGTAGGATCGGAACCGACCGAACCAAATAGTAACTTCGTAGCAGGAAACGGCCGAACATTCGGCCGATACTACTTCGGAGTAGACCCCCTGGATGTGCACTTGAAAAGAGAGGCTCAGCAGTGGGTAAAGTCTGGCTGTGGATGACGATGAAAGTGCCTGCGTGGGTACGAGCCCACGACCACTGCTCTCAACGAAGCACGTAGGTACTGAAAATTACTAAAATGCCAAATTGAAAACTATGTTTGTGTTTGAAAACTGAGTTTTAAAAAGTCCTAATCTTTTTTAAACATCTTCTAAAGACTGTCCATAGGGACATAGGTCCAACAAGCGGAGGCCATTTGGACAGTTTTTAAAGTAGGTATTATTAAATGGCTTTTTCATGTAACTCGGAAAACTAGAACTTTCATTTAGGATAGTTTTCATTAAAATGTCTTTTGTTGGAAGAATTTTGTACTGTATACTGAGCTAAATATTAATGTGAACAAAATCTCTGACATTGTTGGTTCAGTGTGTTCTTCGCTTGAGTGACGAATTCCATTACGGTAGGTATTACAACTCAATAATTAATATGACATGATTGCAAGTTATACAACGTTAAAACAAAAGCTAGCATTGCTCTTACTGTTATTATAGCCAAAGGAATCCCCGATACATCTGTTTTGTACGACAACACAAAACCCCAGAACATAGAACAAAATATATAAAGAAAATAAATTATATATTACTTATGTATGACTAACACATCTAAGTATACATATTTACAATGAATTGAAGTCGCTTTTAGAGTCTGTTTATGTACGCATTGTTCTTCTGATCATCATTTGTAGCATTTATTCCGAAAAATTTATGTTAATAATGCATGAATAATAAACTTTCATAATTTTTAAAATAGAAAAATCTAGATGTTTTGTCAAGTGCTTAAAACCGTGCGAAGCAGGGGCGGGTTGCTAGTTAATTATATAATAGAAATGTACGTAGTCCTAGTCGTAAATTGGTTCTCTAAAAAGTTTTTAAATCGACACTGTAATCCCTCTCGTTCTTTTTTTTAGAACTCTTTTTTTAGTCGGTCTAATTTTGAGGAAATGATTTCTCGAGCATTAATGAAAAACTAGCATAAGCATAATAATCAGCCTATAATGTTCCCACTCTGCTGGGGATGCCTATGCATCCTATAATGTTCCCACTCTGCTGGGGATGCCTCTGCATCCTATAATGTTCCGACTCTGCTGGGGATGCCTCTGCATCCTATAATGTTCCCACTCTGCTGGGGATGCCTATGCATTCTATAATGTTCCCACTCTGCTGGGGATGCCTATGCATCCTATAATGTTCCCACTCTGCTGGGGATGCCTCTGCATCCTATAATGTTCCCACTCTGCTGGGGATGCCTATGCATCCTATAATGTTCCCACTGCTGGGACACAAAGCTTTTCCTAGTGAGAGAGAAATAAATGAATGAATATTAGTTAACTTTCTTTATGACCAAAGCCTTCAGTCCTAACTTTGACTCCCGTTTACAAGGGCACAATGCATGTTATGTTTAGTTTTCAGACGGGAGACGGTAACTCGGCAAGTTGGCAACACTACACAACACGAGACAGCCTGTTAGACCAGTGAACGAGGGATATGGGATAACCTGGTTTCTTAACTGACCGACACTAGTCAGAACTTAGCCTTTTATAGCCTTCAGCAACGTACATAGTCCTCTACACAACGTTAAACTTAGCCTTTTATAGCCCATAACAACATATGTGACATCGACGCGCAAACTGTAACTATGAAACCCCCTAGAGTCGAAATTTTTCGTCTGTCGGTTATCAAAAAAATGAAGAGTTATTTCAAAGAAGAGTGATTACTGACAATATCTTTCCACGCACTATTCAGAATCATGTACTGAATCCATGGTATCAGTTTGCACGTCGATCTCTCTGCCACCCTGTATACTAGAGTATTGTACAATGTGTAAATGAATTAATGCACATTGTGAAAGTAGTTTCTTTACTTCATTAGAATCGTTTATTGAAACGATTTCTGTAATTTTTAATGTAGGTCATTTTTTATCCCATAGATAATTCAAACTACCTAGGTACGTAAATTACAGTCAAACTTCTGCTCACTGCTGTACAGTCAAAACAAACCAAAAACCTAGGTACTACACTAGACTCTTTATACGGTCGTGTGGGACTGCGTGGTCGTTGCGTGCGTAGATTTGTAATGTGACCACAATCAATATAACTAGGTAGTGTAATATATAAACAATGTAGAACACACATAATATTAAAAATTCAGTGTATGTATTATGATTATAACATAATATTTTAATTGGGATGTTTGGTGTGCGTTAATTCCGGGATATGTTGTAATAACATTATTTTTAAGGTAAAAATAAAAAAATAAAATTTAAAAAAAAGTTTTAATTAACAGAGTCCATGTAAAAATTAGAAAAGGACAACTTGAAAACTGACAAAGCTATCTACTCGTAGTACTGCCACTGCGCTGAAAACGTTTAAGGAAAATAGTTGTAGTTATTTATTATTTGACATTGAACATGTTTTAAACACGAAATCTATTTTATTATTTAGATTTTAAACAAATTACTTTTTGGTGACTGTTTCGTTAGTCCGCAAGCGCGGACCGTCCGCATCTCTGTCAATGGGATAAGTGTCCAAAAGGCTGGCAGCATTACCACGTTGGATGGCAATGCTGATTCTTTGGGCTAAAAATAGGCCAGCCTTCTGGTCACGTGAAGAGTCAACCAACCGCTTGGCGATGTCCCGTAAAATTCGATATACACTCCGGACCCCAAGGCCCGAGTGTTTCAAACCCAAACGGCTCAAACATATAGCTCCCAATAAGGTTTGAGGTTTTCTGCTACTGTAAGCAGCCGCCCCAGCTCAGCCCACCGTGCTAGGAAGATGGGATGGCGCGAGGATGTCAACGCAGGTTGCATCCCACACCAAAGGCCTACCCAACTTCCAAGGCATTATGGTCATTCCATCGGGCCTCTTTCCATTGTCGCGTGCCAATAAGCCATTGGGTTCTAAAACAGCTGGCACCCCGGCGGAGACAAGAGCCCGTCGGATGATGACGTTAATGCTGGCGTGCTTTGACATCCGTCCAGCGTACTTGCTGCAGGATAGGCCATAGTGTCCGAGGCAGTCGACTACTTCACCGCATTGACAGCGATGTGGAGCTCCGCAAGGAGTGCCCAGACGCAAGCATGTAGCGAGCCGGAATGTGGTGTCACCCAGCATAGTGCCTATATCGGGTGATGGTAGCGCCTGAAGCCAGAGGCCCGCCCGACTCCCATTCACCCACAGCCAGCAGGCGGGCACGCTCAGCAGTATTGGTGGACGTATTAATAAGTTTATTCCGTACCAACCTGCAGAGCGGCTCATCCCACTGTCTCTGTTTCGGTTTTAAGATTTTTTTATTTCTTTAAAAGATTTTTTACAATATTCACTTAGTGTTAGATATCGATTTCCATAACGGCTGCGGAGTTTCGCCAGCTAATTTAATTTGACCCTGTATAAGATGTCGATATCGATGTCGAGGATTACAGACGTGATGTTATGTACTTTTTCGTTTGTATTATACCAAATCACTGTAAGGAGAAATTAGAAGAGAAATACGAGTATCCAGACTTTTTTTTCTCGAATTTCTATAGAAATATTAATGGAGGAAACGTTGTTATTACAAAGGTAAAACTCACTGACCAGTACCACAAATACAACTATTAAACTCTAATCTAAAACAACATAGCAACAGATACTCCTTGCATTTCACATGTGCATTGTAATTTAAACCTTATATCCATGTCATAAAACTCATTCAGAACTTGCATCAACTATATGGCGGTGTGGAATGGGGTGACATCCCTAGTAGAGTGTGCCATAGATATAGATAGATGCCTATTACATCTAAAGGTCGTTACTAATTCATTGACTAACTCTGTTAACTATGCAAGTTTCCTGGTTATTTACCAGCGTTTTAATGGCAATTGTATTATAAGAATTTATTAGTATTATTACTTTACTTTATGATTTCATTCATTCATGTTTTCCTTGTCAATAAATTGTTGGAGAAGTAGGTACCTAGGGCTTTTTCCAGTTTTCAGTCAGCGATGACTGTTGAGTAGCTCAATATTCAGAATCATTTCACAAACCCTGAAAATAAATACCTAACTGTATTTGGTAATGGTATTAATGAAGAAAGTAACTATATTTACATCATATAAGCTAACATTTAAAATAATGATATGGTACATGTAGAAAAATAAGCAAAATAATCATAGGGCATCAAAAACTCGTCCGCATCGCTGTCAACAGGAAGTGTCCAAAAGGCTGGCAGCATTGCCACGTTGTATGGCGATGCTAATTCTTTAGCCAAGAAACAGGCCCGCCTTCTGGTCACGTGAAGAGTCGACTAACCGCTTGTCGATATCTCGAAAAACCAAATGGGCATTCGGACCCCATGGCCCTAGTGTTTCAAGCCCAAACGGCTCGAACATATAACTCCCAATTATGTTGGAATTTTTTTCGCCGTTTGAGGTTTTCTGCACCAGCAGCAGCCGCTCCAGCACAGACCACCGTGCTATAAGTAAGTAAGTAACTAATATTTTGTAATAATATAATTTAAAAGTGTGTCCATGGAATTTCTTGCCCATGCTCCAAAGGGACCTACTATGCATTTGGAATGGGCAACCAGCTTCATTGTATTATTTCAAGTTAAATCTTACTTTGGGTGCCAGAGTTCACCGAAATCAATTTTCCTTTGTTGTAACGCTGCATAGTGTATAGATAAGTGTTTTGTGTACAACTGAAGTTAATAAAGAAACTTTTTTTTTTATATGTCTGACTGAACGACTCCTTGACAATTCAAAAGTGGCTGTAAATGGTTAAAACGAAATAAATGCTTTTAGTTTGAGTTTATAATACACCCTAATTGCGTAACGCACTATCAATAACAATCTGAATCACTTTGAAGGAAATTGCTTATCCATTGCTTCATATGTTTGAAAAACGTGTCTGCGAAACAACGTAATTAAGGCAATGAATGTTGTTGAACTGACAAAATGAAAGCCTTTGCTACTGTTAACCCGCAGATCACCTGTGTGTAATCCTAAATTCCTGATCACAGAATGTAATCCAGGATTGTATTACGCTTTAAATGCACATTCTAAATATCAATCGCTTCCATGACTTCCCACGTAATAGAGCCGCGTGTAGCGTCACAACATAGTAAGTTTAAACTCAACAAATACTCCAACACGTGCAATAAACATGAAATATCAAAAATCACAGCAGTGAAACTAGATGCGCCAACGTTCGCGTGGTGGATATATGCTTGTGTAATCGCGCCGAGCGGCACATCGACGCCCGTCTTCAATGTGATTTCATAGTAAACTATTTAAAAAACATTCTGAGTACGTTTGCATGTGTGTGTACGTCTGCTTCCTTGCGGTTTTAAACATCACGCATGTATTTGTGAAGGGGTATGCAGAAGTGGAACTCACATTTCATCAGATGATTTAATGGGGGGGGGGGCGGTGTCGTCCCTATTTACCGCCATCAACTGAACGCGTATTAAATGGAATTTAAATGATTATTTGACATTTAAAATGTTTTAAAAAGTACTGAAAAAATCTATTTTATTACGTGGATTTTAAACAAATTACTTTTTGATGACTGACTGCGTCGTCGCAAGCGTTACTGCTGAGCATAAGGACCTGGGTAGGATTGCCAGGTCGGACAGAGTGTTATTGGTGGATTACAGCCCACTCCCTCGCATAGAGGAGGCTAGCGTCCCAGCAGTGGTAACATCATAGGCTGATTATTCTTATGCTTGTGTAGTTTCGACTGCCTTGCTTTAACACAGCGTGCGAAAGTGTTCGTGCGTTTGTATTTTTTACGTGATCTGGGTCAAATATAAAACCTCCAGCCATAAATCTCTTAGGTACCTATAAGGTAGAAAAAGTCCAAGTCTACAGTACAAAAAGCTCTTGAAAAACACTTTAGCAGAAATAAAAGTGCTACAAATTCTTCTAGAGTTTCAAGAGTTCAGTGTTATTGTGAGCTTGGAAACTAATGAGAGACTACCAATCATTTGGATTCGTTTAGACATCAACTTCGGTTCCTTAGGCTGATTTGGGCCCTTTGTATATTCAAACATCATGGCGGCTCGGAACATGAGGCGAGTCGCTGCGCAGTAACAAATTCACATTTCAGCGGGGTGAGGGGTAAGGTACTGCGCAGCGAGTAGCGCACTTATAAAGTTTGAATCGGGCTATACACGGCACGGTTTCATTACGGTACGGGGTATAAAGCGCCCCGTAGAAAAAACGTATCCGTATACAAACTTCCATAGTGATCCATACAACACTGACGAACCTTGCCTACATACGGTGAAGAAATCGTAGTTTTTCACGGCAGGAAAAACGTGTGTGTACGAAGGGCCCTAGACTACCTCAGTGCATATTTTGACGAGACTTTTCTCAGAAACCAGGGAATTTCTGGGTAGTATCTCCGATGATAGATTCTCTCTCTACTCTGAATCTGAAAGTGACCGATTAAAGTCAATAGGCCCTATTAATTATATAGGACCTACTTAACCATAACTAGCGTAGTGAGTGGTGTGCGGAGCGTAGTTATAGAGATATTTCCGATGGTACTACGGTACCCTGCTACCGATGTACTGGTCACAGGATAGCTTGCCGCGGTCGGTCCGTGGATGGGTGACCATCATTACATACCGAGACCTCCTCGTGCCTCGGAAAGCACGTTAAGCCGTTGGTTCCGCCTGACATTCGTGGATTTTTGACAGTCGTTACGGTTCGTCCAAAGCCTGAAAGTCTTTTAGAGGTATGAGGAACAGGGCGTAAACTTCACTCAACCTCCATAGAAAAACTCTGCTTGCGAGATGCAGGATTTGCGTGACGTTAGTATGACGCGTTGTTCGCATGTGGCGTTGTAGATACCGCTACAGTCTACCCAGAGGTATCGTGTTACCAAGTAATTGGGTTGTGCAGTTCAGATAGGCAATCGCTCCATGTAAACTGGTACAATTGTACCCGGTGATAGACCGGGTAAAATTGTACCAGTTTGATAAACAATTAATTTCCCTCATCGTAGTATACGTTTCTGCTTTATCCTTCAGGGAATACAGACGTGGAGATATTATTATGATAGTCGAGAGCAGCTAGATCAGTCTGCTGGCTAAATAGTATGGAGTTTCAAGTAATAGCGTTCTTAGGTAATCTTTCTCTGACGTCATAGCTTCGTGCAATAGTTGGAAAACTTATGTTCGGGGAATTTAGATTTTCGGGGAATCAGCTGTAGATATTTTCCGTTTAAAAAGACACGTAATGCGGCTTCCACGTAGGTATATTATATTATAAATGTGAAAGTTACTCTGTCTGTCTATCTGTGTTCCTTCTCACGCCTAAACCACTGAACCGATCGTTATAAATTTGACAGATAGGTAGCCAGGGACCTAGAGAAGGATAAAGTCTACTTTTCATTCTGGATATACTTAAGTACAACACGATGAAACGATGGACGTCGACGCGCAAACTATTACCATGAATTCTGTACCTAGGTACATGAATTTAAACTTTTAGACGCCAGCGATGACATTTTGGACAGGACAGTAATTTAAAAAAAAAAAAAATCATACACTTCGACCATATAGGCATTGCACTTTTGTATGAAAGCAAAATAACGACTGTATAAAAACATATGTATTACTACTTACACACGCTAGTTCGTACTATATATTAAGACTCACTATTAGGAACAACCAAAACGGCATCTTCAATGGCCCTGCGCAAAGAAGAGAAAGATATTTACCAGCATTTAACGAGCATACAAACAAATATAATCCATTTCTATTTTACTACAGCTATGTATTAGGTACACATTTAATATTTTTCCTGTTATTTCCTCGTACGACGGAAAACGAAAACAAGCCGAACTCATAAGCGCATTGCACTAATATTATGAATATTGATGTTTTCATCAGGGCTCGGTTCAAGGCTGATTCGGCACTGGAACAAATAAAAGGCTTGGGTTTTCGTTTACACTTCGCTTGAACTGAGTAATTTCCCTTAATGTTATGGTGGCATTCGTACATCGCCACATGCGAACTACATTCACACTGACGTCACCCAAAATCCTGCATCGCGCAAGCAGAGTTTACCGCGCAACTAGCATATTATATACAACGTACCAACAGCAATCGTTGGGCAGTTCAGCAGTTGCCCACCAGATACGACACTCGGTGTGGTCCGAGGATCCTTTTCTATGGAGTTAATTTTACACCCTATTCCTCTGTTCCTCATGCCTCTATAATATTATTAAAGGGGTAGATATATTTGTCAAGTCCATTTCTAACTTACAGTTTTCAAACCTTTATTCCATCGCTATTTCCAAAAGTTATTTTATTTTGGGCACTGACCCTAATTGCGTAACACACTTTCAGTTACAATCTGAATCATTTTGAAGGATGTTGCTAATCCATTGCTTCATATGCTCGAAACATTTGTCTGCTCAACATCGTAATAACGCAATGAATGTTGTTGAACTGTCAAAATGAAAGCCATTGCTACTGTTAGTGTATTACGCAATTACCCCGCTGGTTCCAAAAACTAGAACTTATAAAGCCGAACCAACAAGAGCTTGTAGGAGTCTTGTATCTGACATTTGCCATTAGTAAAAGCAAAGATAGCTGACGTTAATATTCATGTGGTGGACGACACTGGTGCGTATTCCTATAATTTCATTTCTTTTGTACTGACTCAAATAAAGTATCATCTCATCTCATTTCAAGTTGTTTACATACTTATAACATTTGGCCTGTAATCCCCAAAGAGTGAGGCAGAAGTGTACCTACAGTACCTACACGTGTAAGTTGTTTATTCCTCTGATAATTCACAACGAATGGGCATGAATGGAAACATTATCAACGATAATATTATTAAGTAAATTAAACCGTTTTACGAAGAATTAGGAACGACTTTTCTCTAGCTGTGAACAGTTTATTACTGAAATAACGTTGCATAGATTCAGTAGTAAAATACCTTAGAACATGACGACTGTAGAAACATTTTCATTCAATTTAGCAACAGAGCAACACATCCTACGGTGAACAAACCCGCAGGGCCGTACTTAGCAATAAAATGGACGTGAACCGCTGTCGTAACCGGGATGCGTCGGATGCCAAGCATTCAGTGCTATGACTAACATTGATGATCATTCGAGCCGGATTGACGAGTGTATATTGTACGTATATAAACTGGACAGCTTGGGAGAGGCTTTTGTCAAGCAGTGGATATAATAATAATTAATTTTCAAAAAAGTTACATACAGTCTGTTACATAAATATGTATAATTTTACAATTTAGGGAAGAATCATAAAGCGAGTTACAACAGAATTGAATCCGGCGTCCTAGCTAGGTTACATGGGCCTAGGTTCCCACAGAAGGAGTACAAAAAATCCAATAGAGACTGCTTAGGTAAAGTAGGTAGGTTGCATATGTAAACTAAGTGTATACAAGTGTGAAGTGTTAGTATGTGTATGTGTTTTGTGATGTGGTGTGGTGTATAATATAAGTACTAACAAGTTACAATACTGTTGTACTAACTGACCATTAAGAATCATAATCATACTATAATTAATATTTTTTTTATAGTTTGCTTATGATTCTTAATGTTATGTTATTCTTTCCATAGACACGCTACCAAGAAGAACTGCGGGGTAACTCCGTAACACACTTGCAGTAGAAATGGCTTTCATTTTTACTGTTCAATAACATTCATTGTGTTATTTACGGTGTTGAGCGGACATTTTTTTTCGAAAATTATGAAGCAATGGATTAGCAATATCCTTCAAAATGATAATAATAAAAACTTTATTGCTCAAAAGATTACAGAGATTTTACATTGGCCCCAAACTAGGCAAGCCTGTGTCTTGGGCACCAACACTGACAGGCCAAATAGCCGAACACGGCAGAAAGATGAGAGACACGGCAAAAGAGGCTGCCACCAATAAAACTAAAATTATTTAAGAAAAATGTATACTGCATGTCAATTATTATATACAATCATTTACCAAATAGATTTCTAGACTTACCGCTGACCAAGTTTAAAAAAATACTTTTCAAACTATTAATATTTAAAAGATATTATACCATTATGAACTATCTAGAAGACAAATCAATAGAATCTGTAAGTTAGATTAGGTGACATCGCTGAGTGTGAATACATTTGCACGCCATGTGATGGCAGGATATGTTGAAACAAATTGACTGTAACACCTTATGAACGGTCAGCAACAAAAGTCGGTTAACACTTCAGTTGTTTAAATCTTAATTATTGAGCAAAATATTCTTAAAAAACATGTAGTAATAGGATATTTAAGAATAATTAACTCTTTGCTGTTATATGAAATAGTGAAAACCAATGTATCGCATCATTTTCTATCAATTTAGATAATTTACAAAAGTAACAGAGTTAATTGACTTTTGTTGCTGACTGTACCATATTCTGCAAATAAATATTTTGATTTGATTTTTTGATTTTTGTTTTTGATTTTGACCAATATGGAGGGTTTACCATTGAAACATTTATTTTAAAAACATGTTTGAATCAATAAAAGTAAAATATGTTTGCTTCAAATTACAAAAAACTAAATAAAATCTAAGAATCAAAATTAAAGAAATCATATCAACCAACTCGAGAATTAAAAGAAAATAATAATAATAAAACTAGAAAAGAAAAACGCTATTATTACGTGAATGAGTGTAAGTATAAGTGTGTGATCTTGTGTGTTGTGAATGAGTGTGAGTGTGTGTGATCATGTGTGTTGTGAATGAGTGTGAGTGTGTGTGATCATGTGTGTTGTGAATGAGTGTGAGTGTGTGTGATCATGTGTGTTGTGAATGAGCGTGAGTGTGTGTGATCATGTGTTGTGAATGAATGTGAGTGTAAGTGATCATGTGTGTTGTGAATGAGTGTGAGTGTGTGTGAACATGTGTTGTGAATGAGTGTGAGTGTGTGTGATCATGTGTGTTGTCAATGAGTGTGAGTGTGTGTGATCATGTGTTGTGAATGAGTGTGAGTGTGTGTGATCATGTGTGTTGTGAATGAGTGTGAGTGTGTGTGATCATGTGTTGTGAATGAATGTGAGTGTGTGTGATCATGTGTGTTGTGAATGAGTGTGAGTGTGTGTGATCATGTGTTGTGAATGAGTGAAAGTTTATTACGCAATTAGGGGGATAGAATATTTCATATTTCGGTACTTACCTATATCTAAATTTTCAACAATGTGGTTCCCGAAAGACTTCGAACAACAGGCGAAAATGGTGTGATGAGCGACACCTTTACATAGAATGGTCTACGCCATTGGTCGATAGCTATAAAATCGAGGGGAGTAAAAAAGGAGGCCCTTGTCTTGCAGTGGGAGAACACAGGCTAATCTTTCCTACTAATATTATAAACGTGAAAGTTGGTATGGATGGATGTTGGTTACTCTTTCACGCAAAACCTACTGAACGGATTTGTATGAAATTTGGCACACATATGGTTTATAACTAGGATTAACATATAGGATACTTTCTATCCCGATATTCCCACGGGACCGAAACTTATGCGGGTGAAACCGTGGAGCGCAGCTAGTAAATAATAAATTAAATAAGCATTGGACCTACATAATATACCTATAACCATCACCATGGATGGATGGATATCCATCTGTGGTGATAGTTATATATATGTAGCTGTATGGATGGATATCCATCCATCCATACAAACTTTCGCATTTCTAATATTAGTAGGATATTTAGAAATTCACAACACTATGAAAGATCGCCTCAAAGCCCTTGAACGCTTTCTGTTCCTCGTGTAAGTTCTGTAAAAAGGCTGTATGCCAAATATTTTATGTAACTTTCATCCTTGAATGCAAAGCTTTATAGCAACTGCAATGACCAAACCAGCCTAAATTGAATATGATTCTTATGGAAACGACGAAGTTGTGAAATGAAATTGTTTATTCAGTAAATAGGATATCGGAATCACTTTTACACGTCATATTATTTAAAAAAATAAGTTAGATGGTGTCCACATTTCATATCTGACTACCCCTGGGCCCTCAGACGAAATAGCGAAACAAACTTAAGGTTTTAAGGGGCTTTTAAAGTCCAGACATAATCTTAGTCAGACCATGTGAAGACAAAATATAGGTTAGTGCTTGAAATGGTCTTTTGAGGAATGAACCACACAGATTTGAGTCCAGTCAGGCAGTCATTGTTACCACCACCAAACTAGCATAACAAAACAAGTAATTGAATGCTCATCATCTGCGTAGCCTTTTCCCAACTATGTTGGGGTCGGCTTCCAGTCTAACCGGATGCAGCTGAATACCAGTATTTTACATGGAGCGACTGCTTAACTGACCTCCACAACCCAGTTACTGGGTAATACGATACCCCTTGGTAAGACTGGTTGTCAGACTTTCGGGCTTCTGACTACCCGTAACGACTGTCAAAATCCACGAATGACAGCCGGGACCAACGGCTTAACGTGCTTTCCGAGGCACGGAGGGGTCTCGGTATGTAAAGATGGTCACCCATCCACAGACCAACCGCGGCAAGCGTAGCTTAACCTGACTGATCGACCTGTGCGGCTGTTATTATTTAGCCACGGGCCCCTCAAGTAATTCTCGAATTTTGGAAGTAGAGCATTCAAGTAATTGAATGGTCTACTTCCAAAATTCGAGAAACATCGAGTCTCCAACAACAATGCATAATTAAAAAATCTCTCTCACATCACACCTCAAAACTCGTCCATCACATAATTAACCTCAAGAAACACAACCTCTTACTTAACCGACTTTGTGAATTACCTACATTTTCCGAATCTTCGAACTACAACACAAATACAAGTACATTCCAAGCGGATCGGTTGAGTAATTTTGAAGGGACAAAGTTATTTGGTACGGTAACCGTTTTTGAGACATCTCGAGCAGGTAGGTCAAAGAAAATGGCAAGAAAATTATTGGTACACGCGCCCTTTTTAGGGCTCTATAGATATGATTTTCTTTGAATGTGATATGTAAGAATAAGGATTACTTATATTTATTTTGACGTCACGTGTCGTTTAAGTTGTGTCGTTAAGTATAGTCACCCACAATAGTCGATTAACACTTATTTTTACATGTTATCTAAATTGCCACAAGAAACAACAATTAAACAAACGAACAAATAATCATAAACTTTTTGCTGAGCCCTACAGGGTCCGGAATTGTACCTTAGCTTCAAAAATTATGGAATGGAAAAAAGATATGAATTTGCATATGAATAAAAAAAATAATCAATATTAACCATTTTTCTTTTCTTTTGATCCAGAATGAATCGATAGACTGCGTTTCACCATTTCATGTAATAATTAGTTATTACATGAAATGGTGAAACGCAGTCTATCGATCTCTCGGAGTTCTCTGATTTTTTTAGACTGTTAATGAATAATTTGCTAAATAATTAAGATTTAAAAAACTGAAGCATACTCAACATACAGCTACTGATTATTGCCGAAATAAGACTTTAGGTACGTACACAATATAATAATAATATACTACAGTAGCCAAAGCCACCCGCAAAATGTTGGAGCTCTGCGAATGCCAGCTGAGTGTCAAAAGAATGCAACATTTGAAAGTAGAATCCGACAGTGTACCAACCACAAAAATTAGGTCACAGCATCGGCGGCCAATATCGGACCTTTTAAAGATCAAAGTCTACGAACACCCTTAAGTTTGCTGCAAGCCAACACAATGATAATGAAACATAACATTTACTGTGGAATATACGAGTGGTTCTGCTCATACAGTGCTATAACGAAGGCTCCGGGCATACATTGGCGTAATCTTCAGGCACCACGTTTGGCATCGGTGAGCGGCAGTACTTCCGAGTGACGATCCGTTATTCGATTATTAGAGGGAGCTTGGAGAACGATCAGGGAACTGATGTTAGTTCCCTGATCGTCCTCCAAGCTGAATAACTTAGTCCCTCTAATAATCGTAATACTAGGCATACGCACTAGTAGCAAAACAAAAAATGGATGTGAAAGCTCCTGGAATTATACATAATTACAATATACTAGCTTTTGCTCGCGACTTCGCTTCGCGGCCCGTGAAGATCGGAAATTATATCACCGGAAGCGTCTACTACTACGTTTAATAGATCTTTTTAAGATCTATTAAATGATTTTTAATTACTTAATACGTTGTTTTCATATAACTCTATTGGTATACGCGGCGCACGCCAGTCTAGCGGCATGATTTTTCGCGATATCTTCAACAATCAGCGTCATATTTCAGCCAATTTAAACAAAATTTAATGAATTATACACCCATCGGACGGAGTGATTCACGAGGAAGGTCCTCATGAATCACTCCGTCCATAATTGGTGAAAACCGTATGAAAATCCGTTCGGTAGTTTTTGAGTTTATCACGTTCAGACAGACAGACGCGGCCGGCGACTTTGTTTATATAATATGTTACTCGTAAGTCGTAGTGATGTATCTAGTGTTATGTTCGAAATCGCCAACCCGTCTTGAGTAAGCGTGTCGATCAATGCTCATGCCTTCTTTGTATGAGAAGAAGCCTTCAGTATAATATAAAAAAGACGTGGATACCGTGAGACTGGTCTATTTTAGTTACTTCCATAGCATCATATCTTACGGTATTTTGCTGTGGGGACGGGCTGCAGATATTGATTCTATCTTTATTCTGCAAAAGAGGGCTGTCAGAGCCATCTACAATCTCAGCAGACGCAAATCTCTAAGGGAACTGTTTAAAAAAATTAACATCCTGACGGTTCCTTGTCAATATATATACGAAAACATTATGTACGTTCGAAAAAATCTACATCTTTTTAGTAAGATAAGTGACGGGCATAATTTTAACACTAGGAATAGGAACAAACTAGATCAACCGTGCTTCAGATTGTCTAAAGTAAAAACTTCTTTTATGGGGTACTGTGTAAAATGTTATAATAAAATACCACTCAATATTCTTCAACTAAATGAGAAGAATAGTCTTTGGTTGGATCATTCGGTTCCCTACAAAATGGTTGAGCTGGGTGGTGCTGATCCACGCGTCATATTCGGGAACGGGCGCCATCGGTTGACACTGGTCATCTCTTAATTGCCAAGGCTTATTTTAAATTTTATATTTTAAATTGTTCTTTTTTTCATTGTTTCTCACATATAGAAGCAATAAGAATAATGTACCCAGGATTTTGTAATAATATCTTGTTTAAAAGAGTGTCCTTGGAGTTTCTTGCCCGTTCTTCTCCAAAGAGATCTACGTTTTGGAATGGGCAACTAGCTTCACTTTCTGACTAACTGACCGACTATTTAAAATGTTGACAATTCATAAGTGCCTGAAATGGTTTAATTGAAATAAATGATTTGAGTTTGAGTTTGAATCAGCCTATAACGTTAGCACTGTTGGGACACAGGCCTCCTAGGCTGTGTGGGCTGTAATCTACCACGCGGGCCCATTCCGAGTTGGTAGATATCACGTCTTAGAATTTTTGGTTCTATTACATGCCGGTTTCCTCACGATGATTTCCTTCACCATTTTGAGAGCAGTGGTGATGAAATAATTTACACAATGTAAAGCGCTTGGCTGGGTTCGAACCTACGACCTACGACTCGTAAGTCGCGCCCGTTACCACTGGCACCACTGCAGTGGGGCAGTAATAGGCTGGTATTATTATAGGCACTAGTTACTAAATCTCTGAAATATGACTGGATCGAATCCGATATAACGAATTGCAATCATAACTCAGACATAGAACACATTCTAATCTGAAATCCAAACCTGTTCCTGGGGCTCATAATCGATTTCAAAACGAGAGACGCTGCGGACAAAACCGTGAAGTGTGGAGTAATAATCATACACACTGACATTATGCAGGGTCAAATTAAATTAGCTAGCGAAACTCCGCAAACGAGATGGGTATCGATATCTAAACATATAAGAACTTAATGTGATTAATTTTTTTGTGGGTTCATCAACCGCAGTTATTGTAGTCACTTGAAAAATCCGTTTTTTGTCTATAGTCCAGTGTAAAAGTAACAATACTTATTTAAACATGATAAAACAAAAGAAAACCGATTTTCTCACCTCATACTTCATGTAGCAAAACTCCCAGCGGTCGATGACCCCAATTTTTTTTTCAAATATTTTACATATATTCTTATTTTATCGTGTGTAGACATCGACAGAGGGGCCCGTGGCTAAATAATAACAGCCGCACAGGTCAATCGGTCAGGTTAAGCTACGCATGCCGCGGTTGGTCTGTGGACGGGTGACCATCTTTACATACCGAGACCCCTCCGTGCCTCGGAAAGCACGTTAAGCCGTTGGTCCCGGCTGTCATTCGTGGATCTTTGACAGTCGTTACGGGTAGTCAGAAGCCCGAAAGTTTGACAGCCAGTCTTACCAAGGGGTATCGTATTACCCCGTAACTGGGTTGTGGAGGTCAGATAGGCAGTCGCTCCATGTAAAAATACTGGTATTCAGCTGCATCCGGTTAGACTGGAAGCCGACCCCAACATAGTTGGGAAAAGGCTAGGCAGATGATGTTTAGACATCGACACCAATCACGTCTGCACAGTTTCGCTAGCTAATTTAATTTGGCCCTGTATAGTGACTTATTTTAAGTGCTTTCATGTATATACAGGACTGATTTAAATATGCAAAGGTCACCTGTGAAACTGCTATCTGGACCGGCCAGTTGCTCAAGCAGAGATTATATCCAATCGGTAATGAGCGCAGTCTCTTGATTATATTTAGTAGTGTACTTACGTACCTACGTAGAAAGTACAAAATTCTTGGTAGCGCAATAAAACCTCCAGTTATTACAGAAATAAGGATCTCCGCGCTTGTTGCTACCTACGCGTGTACATTATAGAAAACTAACTACTGCTTGGAGCTTTGCCCGCGTGGATGTCGGAAATTATCCCATGGGAAAGGGTTTCTGAGACAAAAAGTAGCCTGTGTCCTACCCCAGGATAGCATCTATCTCCTTGCCAAATTTTATCGAAATCCGTTCAGTGGTTTAGGCGTGAAAAGGTAACATACAGACAGAGTTACTTTCGAATTTATAGTATTAAGTAGTATACTCGTAGATATGCAGTTATCTTTGTAAGTTAAAGTTAAAAAGTCAATGGAGAGTGACGGGTTATGATTATAAGGCATGTATGTATGTAATTGAATGTCTAATAATTCCCATTTGGCGTTCCTAAAAATATTATTTAACACTCTAAAATATAATGATTGCGCCTGTTTTTGTGAACATCAAAAAAACCAAAATCGTCTTTATTTTAATCACTTTTGTAAACTTTAAAAGAACAGATAGTTTTTAAAAAGATCAATACTTATAAAGAAGAGCAATAATTAAAAAAGGCCCTCATTTATTGAAGTACAAAAATGTGTTTGCCGCGCACTTAAATATTTCCCGTTATTCAACACAGCTCGCTGGTGGCTAGTTACGAATGTTACGATAGTGCGCTAGAATTCGGACCGTGACTTTGCCATTTTGGTTCAATCTAGAAGTTTCCAGACTCTTCTTTCTAACTGAGGTCTAAAATAAGAGTTTCTGCAAGTTTAACGTTGCATTTTGAGCTATGTCGTCTTCATTACAAGAGGTATTTTATAAAAAATAGATTATTTTCCTGCCAATTAAAAAAATATGACTGACTCGCTTTCTAATAATTTAACTTTGCAGTACTCCTTACAACGTATTTTATAAAAATTTCAAGTACACAATTTGCGGGCCATTATCGCATTTTCACAACCATTATTTACGAAGGAAAGGAGATAGAACGTCCTGTATTAGACGGCGGAGGTGCATTTTACTCCCTAAATAAGACGTGGAAATGCATTTCAAACCAAAAAACGATAGACAAAACTTGTCTCTTGTGCTCAAAAATCCTCCCTAACCGCATAAAAGACGAGAAAATAATCTTATATTTTCCGTAATTTTTATCTACGACCAACTTTCTCAGTGGATTTCACAGTGTGTTGCGCAACTCCGACTCGATTCGTAACTTAGCTTCACTTGGCTGAAGATTATCTTGCTCTTCTTACGTTAATCGCACCACAGTTTGGGTCAACGTAATAGGTTTATTTTGTGGCCTAATAACATATGTAAATTAACATTATCGCTCGCAGCATTGGAGTGTGTGTGCATAACAATTTGCATGTGATTTTTTGGCAGTTAAGTGTTGAAGTATTTGGCATATAAGTACTACATATATATATTTTTTTTTTTATTGCTAAACGGGCCTGACCTTGATCATTTATATATTACTATTTTAAAATTCTGTTTGACATATCTCAAGACCCTCGAGTCCCTTTAGAAGGCAGGCATACGAACGGCCGAAGCTAACTCGCAGAGCCCTCTTTGACAATTTTATATAGAAAGGAGAGAAAGGAAAGAAAGAAAAGAAAGAAAATAAATGAAAGAAAAGAAAGAAAAGAAAGAAAAGAAAGAAAAGAAAGAAAAGAAAGAAAAGAAAGAAAAGAAAGAAAAGAAAGAAAAGAATAAAAGAAAGTAAAGAAAGAAAATGCATTTATTTGCGGCAATCATGACGCATAAAAAAAGGACAAACACACAAAAAAAAACAAGTTGGGGGTAAACATGCGTCACATTCACACAAAACGGCCATCGCTCAGCATAATGCTAAGACCCTATACGAGACAGAGCCCCAGTGCTGGTTTTCAGCAGCAGCCGGCTTTGACATGATGAGGAAGCACCAACAAAAACAAAAACACAAGATTATCCCTGTACGCACTATGCAAGTGTACCCAAGGGTACCCCCGGTTGGTGCAGGACTATTATTATTTAAAGAGCAGTGTTGACCAGCAGCTCCGTCTTACGAGTTGTTGGTGAAGGTAAACATCGCGAGGAATAGTCCTAGAACCGAAAAATCGAAGTCTTGTGACATCCAACAACCGGCACTGAGCCCGCGTGGTGGATTACAGCCCACTCCCTCTCGAAGAGGGGCCGGTGTCCTGTCAGTGGGAACATTATGTTTATATATTACAGGGGCGTTACTTTTTCTAAAAATTTCTTCTCCGTAGATATTTTTCGAATGCAAATTCATTAAAATTGCCTTTTCTTTTCTAATTTCCTTCTTTCCCTCAGTGTGATTAATCCCGGATTTTTAAGATCACTCTTCCAGTTTAATCTTTGCCACTTAATTTCGCCATCAATTGTAATTTAGATATCGAAACAATTCGGCTTGTTTTAGGACCGTCTAAGCCGGAGCCGGAGGACTAAGCCTCCGTTGTCCGTCCGTCCGTCCGTCTGTCAGCGGGTAATATCTAAAAAACCATAACAGGAGACAGTTGACATTTTTAAAGAGCGTTTATTTCTGTTGTCGTTATAACAACAAGTAATAAAAATAAAATAAATTACTGGGGGTCTCGATAACTGGTTTTTTTCGGCGTTTTTTGTTTTGTACGGAACCCTTCGTGTGCAAATCTGACTCGCATACGGCCGTTTTTCAATATATTAGAAATTCAACTCGGTACCTAATTATAAATAAATAGGTAGGTAGGTACTACAGCTTACTTCGCTGCGTTTTATAACATTCAAATAGCAATAATTTGTACAAGGCATGTTATTAAATTCATATCTTTAATGAGGTTGCAGTTTCACGTTACTGAATTATGTGTAGGCGAGGATTTTTATGCTTAGTGTGTATAGGCCAACCGCTTAACTGTGACGTTGTCTGAGGTAGCAGCGCGGTGCGGGAGGGGTGTGGTGGCGTGAAGCGAGAGCTCAGTGATCCGTCAACTTGTGACACTGCTCCGCGCAGCTACCTCGGGCAACGTCTCAGTTAAGCGGTCGGCCTATAATTGTGTACATACATACGCCAACAATTTACGGCATAGCAACACGCTGTAAATTGTTAGAGTATCAGTTTACAGTTATGGGAGTAATCAGACGGAGCTGTTGCTACCAGACTCTTCTAATCTACTTTAGGTGTGTTACTTAGGTAGTTGTTTATGACCTTAACCTAACCTATTTTTTGTTATATTCTGCCGTCCGATATTAGCACATGTTCCGGATTGTCTTGAACTAATATTATAATCTATACTAATAAGAAGAAACCTGAAGAGTTTTTGGAACGAAGTTCCTTATCGCGCGTTGCGAAAGGGGGCTAGACGGAAAAAATGAAGACCAAAAGTTGTAACGACACTTTTTGCTATAGGTAGTTGTAAGCCGTGCGGCGTGCGCGTGTTTCTCTGTCTGTCTCTCTCTCTTTCTCTCTTTGAACTTCGTTCCATCCGGGTGTCCCTTGACACCTCTCAAGTTTTTTTTTTGTTTTTTTCAATGCGCTAATCTCTGAAACTACCTGTCTGATTTGAAAAAATCTTTTTGCATTTGATAGGCCAATTCTTGAGGAAGACGTAGGCTATTTAACATCAGGCTAGGGTCCTTAGGAGCCGACCAAAAAGAGAAAAAGACAGACAGATCCCTAAGCGAAAACGATGTTAAAGCAGGCGATGCGATGCGACGAGGTGGGTCGGGGGAACAAGAATATTTTCACGATCGTGAGCTATGTAATCCGTATTTATTGGGTAAACAATTTGTACTACACATAAATTCATAAACATAAAACGATAGCGTAAATTAAATAAATACACAGTCAAAGGTCACTAAACAACCCGCCCCTGATCGTTCCCGGCGCAAAGGTGCCCATAACACTCGCCGCATTGCCTCGCTGAATAGCTATGTAATTGAGAAGACACTTTTGCTACAAAAGAAAGATAATTATGTAAGTACATATTTGCTTCCTTTATTTTAATGTAAACATATAAATTATATTTTTAAATATTAGAATATAAAAAGTATAAAAACAAAATCAAAATCTGTTCATCCGTTCGGGAGATACGATGCCACAGACAGACATACACACACAGAGAGAGAGACACGTCAAACTTATAATTATAACACCCCGTCGTTTTTGCGTTGGGGGTTAAACACATTTAAAAATATAAAAAAATAGTAGCCCACCGGTATCGGGAACGGGTCCAAGCTCCAGTGGTGGTGAGGGCTCCAGAGAGAGGAACCTCCTGACAATGCGAGCCGTGTCCAGAAGTACCGCTTTCTGAATCACGCCGATCCAGTTGCCCAACGAGAGCCTCCTCAGGTGTTGGTCGAGGCTCTTGGCTATTAAGCCATTGGCTGTCACGACTATCGGCACAATGTTTGCTGAGTCCACATGCCACATGTCGACAACCTCGCGAGCCAAGTCAAGATACTTGATTTGTTTTAAGTATAAATTATTATTATTGAAGAGAATTTCGCAAATTATATAGAGAAGGAAATTGTATTGTATTGATCAAAAGAAACGATTTAAGACCAGCTCTCTAATTACGTTGCGACACACTTTCAATCAGAATCTGAATCATTTGAAGGATATTGTTAATCCATTGCTTCATATGTTCGAAAAATTTGAGGCCCTTGTCCAGCTGTAGGTTGACGATGATGATGATGATGATGACACGTGGCAAAACTAACTCTCCAGATGCTAAGTGTCCTTTTGTATTTATTTGTATATTAAGTAAGTAAGTCATGTAATTTAGTACTTACCTAGTGTAAATATGTAGTTGTGTTAAATATTGTAAAAGTTATGTAAGTAAACCAATAAAATATAAAAAATTGACAAAACAATATTCAATTTATTATAATGTGTCTACTGTTCAGAAAGACTGATCATTTATTGGAAATCTTCAGGAAGCTAAATACTCCGAAGAGACTTACGCATACCCTTAACAATAGCGGTACAGCCAATCGATTCTGTAAAAATCTCACCGTGAAAAGTTAGGTGAAGTGAGCTTAGAGTGAGTTGTCAATAGTGTCAATCCCTAGCATTAGTTGGAATGACAGCTCGCTCCACGCTCACTTCACCTAAGTTTTCACGGTGAGATGGTTACAGAATCGCACTGCAGCAAGACACAGTCTATTCTTTTGTCCGTTTTTTGGCACCAAAAAAACAGTTCCGTTCGGTTCGGTCAAGACCCAAATCGAGATCACTACTTTATTAAAATACTAATGACCTGCGTTTTATTTCTTTTTTCTTTCGTATAAGGTGCGTCTAGACTAATACCAGGAACATAGAGTCTATTTTATCCATTCCATTCATAATTTTCGATGCACAAACAGCACCCTAATGCATAACACCCTATCAATCTGAATCTGAATCATTATGAAGGATATTGCTAATCCATTGCTTCATATGTTCGAAAAAATTGTCTGCTCAACAACGTAAAATACGCAATGAATGTTGTTGAACTGTCAAAAAGACCTTTCGTTTTGACAGTTCAACGCTACTGATAGTGTGTTACGCAATTATAACCCCGATAATGTTCCCATTAACTGCTGGGACACAGGCCTCCTCTCTTTGAAAAGGAAGTGGGCTGTAATCCACCACGCGGACCCAGTGCAAGTTGATAGATATCACAATGTTTGGTTCTAGGACATGCCGGTTTCCTCACGATGTTTTCCTTCGCCGTTTTGAAAGAAGATATGTATGAAGGACATAAAATGTAATCCTTTACTTTCTATTTATACAAAATCGATAAATGAACTTTTCTTCGAGAGCTTTTTTTAATGTTCAGAATTGTTCGCTTGGCAGTGTCTTGAAGGGTTCTACACTTCTACTAAGCATAATATTTAAAAACATTACCCTACTTTTGGGGTCCAACACAGTCGGCTAAAAGCCAGAGAGCTACCGCAGTCTTATCTCCGTTTAAACTATGTTAAAGCTGGATTCGGAAATTTCTAGCTCACTCATTCATGCTCGCGTTTTTTATTTCTCCATTGTCTCTTTTTGTCCTTCTGGTGTAAACGCACCTTTATATTAAACCAATGATCGAATGCCGCTTTTTAAATATTGATTAGAACGACTCAAAAATAAACAAAACAACGTCGGGACCGTCGGGTCCGTATTTGTAATTGTAATTAACTTTGTTTAATTTAATTTCTTGTTCAATCTAGGAGCACAACAAAATATAAAGTAAGTACAGCCTTAGGCATAAATAATTTCCACTTACGCAAAATCTAAAAGATCTGTTTCATAATAACATGGTTCTGAAAATACTATGTCCATAATCATAATCATTTATTTATCAGAATATGGTACAGACATCAGCAGGCCAAGCTACCCGAAACTGTCAATTTTTCACAATCAACCAATAAAGTTGAAAATCTATTAAAGAATTTTACAGATTCTAGTAGCTTGATGTGCTGGCGTCTGTCCATTATAATTTATGGTTTAAAATTTTAGTCAATGGTCCATTCATATTCTGCTAAGTGTAGCGTGCAAATGTGTGGTACATACATTTATTAGATTATCATTATTGATTATTATTATGTAAAGGTCCCGGACCTTTGGAACTTTGGCGTACGAGGAGCTGAAGCTAAGACTTTTTCAATGAAATGAGGCACCATATCGACGATTATCCCTGTTCGCACTATGCAAGTGCACCCAAGGACAACCCCCGGTTGGTGGAGGACTAATTAAATTAAAATTAATTGAGTTATATCGGATAAACACATAAGTTATTTAGGATGTCATAATATAATTAAATGTCGGAGTATCAAAGAGTAAGATGTCAAAGTTTATATCTAAGATTATAATTTAGGATGTCAAAGTATCATTCAAATAGTTTTGTGTATATTCATAACACCAGATTTTCATTACTTCAGGAGGCAATCGCGTTTGAATCCTGCGTAAGTGTAAAGTATTTATGGTCGTGACTTTAAAATGATTAGTTATCTTTAGAAAAGTTAAAAATAAAAGAAGGAGGAAGGCTTACACGAGGTTCCTACATTTGTAACGGGTTTCTTAGTCTGTGCCAAAGTACCAGCCATTATTGCAACTGTGCTTAGGATCCCGTTGGAATGTTTGAGTTTGATAGTTATGTCATCATCATCACAGAAATACCAGTAAAACTGCAGGTACTCACTTACCAGAATATACAAGGTTAACTTAATTTAGCTAGCAAAACTACACTAACAGGGTTGGATGACCCAAAAAAAAAAACAGTAGGTATTTTAATGCTCTATGGTTAGTATTTTTGTCTATTAAGTGTTTTGTTTGTAAATATTTTTTGTTTGTTTTATCGTGTTTAAATATCGATACCCATCCCATCACATCCGCTTAGTTTCGCTAGCTAATTTTAATGTAGGTACCCAGCTGGCTATTACATATCGGCATATATAAAAACATATTTAATACACCCAAAGAACAAGCATTGACGTAGGAAATTATTAATTAACGATGTCCATTATGAGGAAGGAAGTTCTTCACCGGGAACTATGTACCACATGCGTTAGTAACATTATCTAAATGATATCATTTGTATCCGATTGACGCTCATGCGACAGCCATAGTAATAGTGCTGTATGATAAAATAAGGAAAACGACATAACCAGTACAAACTTCTGTTTTATTTAAATTTGGCTTATAGAGGTATGAGGGAACAGGGTGTAAAGTTCACTCATCTCCCATAGAAAAGGGACGATCCTCCGACCAGACGGGTGTCGTATCTGGTGGGCAACTACCCAACGATTGACGTCAGGTATTCGGGATGTTGTGTATATGCTAGTAAACTTCGCTTTCGCGATGCAGGATTTTGCGTGTCGGCAGTGTGATGCGTAGTTCGCATGTGGAACTGAGATATACAAAAGTATTGAACTCAAGTGGAGTTGGACTGGACACCTGGCAATGCAGTGTTTACAGGAGGATGAGTGACCGAGTAGCGTCTAAGGACTGGAAGACGATGTGTAGGTCGTCTGGCGGCGATATGGGCGGACGACATTGTTGACACAGCGCGGGCGGCTGGCACAGGAAAGTGGTGGTGGCACAAAAAAAGAGAGGCCTATGCCAGCTGTGGGCGAAATGGGGCTGTAGATGATGATACAAAAGTAATCCTTTGTTTAAATAATAAGGAATTGCTGTAATGCTATTGTCTCAGCGGGGGAGTGATGTAGGCTATACATACAAAAACACACAGATATTAAACACATACATACATAGGTATTACTCACCACACATACATAAAATTACATATTCAATACTCACAACCGTGTGTACACGTCCTAAAATATCACCTGTCTGTACACCGCCTTACTACATACCTACCGCTCGACCGCGCACCGCGGCTAGCGGAGCCCTGCGCCCGCGCAGGCCCGTGCCGCAAGCCGTTTCATACCTACGACCGAAGCAAACACGCAGCAAACTCTGCTTGCGAGATGCAGGAATTGCGTGACGTCAGTATGACGCGTTGTTCGCATGTGGCGTTGTAGATACCGCTACAGTTTTGGCGTGCATCCTCAAAAAACTATCTTCGTTGGATTTAAAGGCGACTATGTAGGTATATCTTTTCGAGTGAGGGAAATTCCTGGATCTGTTTTGTTGTTTTACGTTTTCTGCTCTAAAATTCCCTGGAATTTATCAAAATTTTCGCTTCCCTCCTCTGTACTGGTTTAATTGAGCTTCGGCCCTTGAATATTTTAGCTTTTGTATGCTAAATACATTCCAAAAACGGAGGTTTGAAGTACATAAAAGTCTGTACCTGTTAGGCCTTTATTCATTCAATTGAACCTAAGCTTTGCCTAACACTTTGAAAAATCAACAAGATCTGCCTAGCCTTTTCTACTCTCTTAAATACATATGTTGGGGTCGGAGTCCAGTCTAACCGGATGCAGCTGAATACCAGTATTTTACATGGAGCAACTGCCTATCTGACCTCCACACCCCAGTTACTGGGTAATACGATACCCCTTGGTAAGACTGGTTGTCAGACTTTCGGGATTCTGACTACCCGTAACTAATGTCAAAGATCCACATATGACAGCCGGGACCAACGGCTTAACGTGCTTTCCGAGACACGGAGGGCTCTCGGTATGTAAAGATGGTCACCCATCCACAGACCAACCGCGGCAAGCGTAGATTAACCTGATTGATCGACCTCTGCAGCTGTTATTATTTAGCCACAGCACACTTTGGAATATTCGGGTATAGAAGAACATACACACTGCGATCACCAATTCTTCTGTCAAGTATGATGGCGATTACGGTAATTTACCGTTTACTGTAGCAGTTATTGCTAGGTTATCAGTATACAGGGTCAAATTAAATTAGCTAGCTAAACTCTGCAGACGTTATGGCTACGTTGATAATTTATTTTTTGTATGTAATCAACACATTAAGTATTTGTGATTTACATTGATTGCCACGTATCATCCTTATCCAGCCAATTAGTATCTCTCTTGACACTAAGCTCCCTAGCTACATGGAACTACTGGGAATAAATGCCCTCTACATTATAATTACACTAATACACACGTGTATATATTTTCTAGCTGGATTTTCCAGAAATAGTGTTACAGAGAGAGTGTCATACATCACTGGGGCTTATAAGTCGATTCACACGAATTTAACGGGTGAATCATCACTTTTAAGAAACAGACGGACAGACAGACGGGCAACGAAGTAATCTTGTAAGGGTACCGTTTTGCCTTATGAGGTACGGAACCCTAAAAAGTACACGTTTTATAATATTTAACTCTTATCACTTCTGTGTTCTAGTGTCCTTTTTTCAATACTCAATTGCATAAAATTCAAAATGTGCCAATTGCCTTATAAATATTTCTAGAGTTGTCGACTCGCCCACAAATAAATTAACTTCGTGCGAGTCGCCTATTATTATTATTGAAAGCCTGTGATGTCACACTGCAGGCAAAGGCCTCCTCCTTCCACTTCTTTCTGTTTAAAGTTGCTAGGGACCAGTTCTCGTTGAAGGAGTCTAGCTCATCCCGCCATCTCCGCCGAGTCGCCTATAGAAAAAATAATGCTCTTTAATAGTGACGATTCGCCCGTTTTGGGCGAGTAAATTCGTGCGAATCGATTAATAAGCCGTCACTGGTTAGGACCGTATGGGATTATACGTAGGTCTATATTTTATTTCTGCCCACTAGATCGACCGTGTCACCTTTGGTGTTTTCAATGGGATTAAAATTCAATTTCAAGATTGATGTTTGGAGTATTGTTTGTTAGCAATGGAGCTTGGTATTTAGGATATGTGAGGTTCGAAAGGGAAGACACTGGTGTGAGTGTGAACTGAGTGAAATAGATAGTTTGATGCTAGAATATGTGTATTTCTATATAGTGTCTTTATAGAACATTATGCCACATGCAACTGTTCCCGTTATTTTGAATCATTATGGCTAAAGTTCACATACTTACACAGTTATTAGATTACGCCTGTCATAATTTTTTGAAGAAATTCACATTTGCGTAAATAAGTCATTTTTAATCATAGGTACTGGGGTAGGAGCCTTTTTGGCCTCGCACAGTTCTTCATTTTTTTTTTTGTTATTTTTACTATTTTGTTAGTTTAAATCTCAAATAAACTTAAAAACTACTTATTTTTACGTTTTTTCATGATTTTTTTAGTTTTAATGTTTTTTTTGTGTTTCCTGTGCGTATCCCAAATAAAATATTAAATATTCCTTCTATTTTTCCTTTAAATTAAAATTTTAGATAGATATGGAACACGAAAGCAACATTAGCTAATAAGAAATAGGTAAGTTTGTTGCAAGAAAACCTACACTTTAAAAAAATACACTCGATAGAAACTATCTCCATCAAAAGAGATATTATACAGAAGATTACCAATCGACACGTTCATGCATTAGCAAAAATCCGCCATTTTGTTTTTAGCTTTAGCAAAAACATAAGTGACAGATGGTCTAAGTTGACCCGCTCCGTGCAGTGTTGTGTCGGTTCGTGCGTGAAAGTGGAGTTCCGTAACAAAGTAGCACAATCAAATATATGACTACACATTATTTATAATACTTTTATACTGTCTACTTCTAAATGTAATCGGTTATAGTGGCGGAACTACTTATAGTAGGTATATTAAACTTTTTGTATGTCATGGATTGGATTTTTGCAGTTTTTTTATTATCTGGACGTAAAAAAACAAAACTTATACAGGCTGGCACAATGACGCGTTACGATAGACTCAGTTAATGATTCTGAACTTACTTTTCGGTTATTAAAAAAAAAATTACTGTTCCATACATTTTGACCATGTAGGTATTGCACTTTTCTATGATACAGCCGATTTTTTTAATTTTTTAATTTATTTACTAAGCAAGGGACACCGACGATATACATAATTATTTACGAGGGTAGTAACAATATGCAATCACGAGTCTTCAATTCTGTGTAAAAACATCACTTATATGCACAACATTCACATTAAAAGGTTAACAATTCATTAAATTATTAGAATATTAGCAAAACATAAAATTTATACATAAAATAAAGTAAAATAATACATTTAGTCACATTGCACTAATACAATACAACCATACAAAATCATAATAAAATAATTGCACATAAGGTAAGAAAACTGGTAAGTAATAAAAAGACGAAAAAAAAATATTCTTATAAAATTTAAATTTATTCGTCGGTTATTATAAATTTATTCAAATTTATAGTAACCGACGAAAAAATTCTACGCGGGTCTAGAATCACGTGTTGAATTCATGGTTACAGTTTGCGCGTCGATGTCCCTGCCACCCTGTACTTATAGCTTCTATACATATAAGATCTAACCTACTCCTACCAATATGTTCTTTCTGTGTTAGTAGTACCAATATGTGGTTTCACTTACAGTGTAGGACAAAATAGTGAGGAACCCTGGACTAAATAGTCTGAAGTCTACTTCGAAATAATAGGAAATCTCAAGTACCTAAGCAAGTGTCGTAATCAACGGCCGTTCGTATTCTATGTGAAGAGGCCTCTGCTTCTCGGTATTACCCATAGATATAGGAAAGAAGTTTTTTACATTTCTTTGACATTACTCTGATAACTATACATTAATAAATCAATAAAATAGTAACAAAGTCAGAACTGTACACAGGGTACTGTTACTGGTAGGCTGTAGGTACTGTTATACAGGTTGGTAGGAAACATCGATGACACTAGACGACACTAGAAATGATTCTAGACGCACTAGAGTAGAAATTTTTACTAGGTTATAAAAAAAAAATCTGCTATTTCATAGAAAAGTGCGATACCTACGCGGCCAAAATGTATGGAACACCAAAATTTTATGACTGACGAACAATTTTAACGCAGGGTTTCTGAATGATGTACTGAATCCTTAAACAGTTTGCGCGGCGATGTCCATGCCACACTGTATATTTAAAAAAAAAGTAATTCCACGAGGTGTGGGAACGATTCTGATACCGAAAATATAGTTTTTTAGAATTTTTGTCCGCTTGTCTGTTTTTCTCTCGTCCGTTTGCCTGCTGAACGGATTTAGATGAAAGACACACAGATACAGTTTATAACCTGTATTATCACATAGGAGGATACTTGTCTTACCACGCGGGCAAAGCCGTGAGTGAAATCTAGTATTAAATATAAAATGTTTTAGTTAGCTTTAATCTAGGTTCTAGTTTAAACATGACGTAGGTCGCGAAACGTGAAACTTGATGGAAATAATTCGGCAATGACGTTGACATTACATAATAAACAGTTACATAGTATATTATTTGGCCACTGTATGCAAGCTACCGTTTGCTTGCTACGAGTTGGACATAGATATTCTGTGAATTAAATGGAAGCTGGAGGTTGGTAACAGGATACAACATACATAGATTATGAACCCTGGGTGAGAAGAAGAGTCATCATCATAGGAGCGCTTTAGGAGCTCTCAGGGTACCGGGAGGAATCAATTAAACACCGGTTTGTCGCATTATATTTAATATTTTTTTCTAGAAATCGATCTACGTGTTTTACATATTTTTTTCCTTGCCTTGTCAGCCACATCAGAGGGGTAATTATCGTAATTTTAAGAACGTTCTCAATCAGGACCCGTATCCCCATAATTTAAAACTTTCAAAATCTAGTCGCAGTCTTATCTCGGCGACAAACAAATGTCAAAAGCTTGTTAAAATGTAGGGAAATTAGACGTATTTTTGACCGATTGAGACTGAAATCAGACTGTGAACGTTCTTAAAATTACGAGAACTACCCCCCTGGTCTGTCTCAATTTGTCAAAAATACGTCTAATTTCCCTACATATTGACAAGTTTTTGACATTTGTTTGTCACCGAGAGAAAGACTGCGACTAGATTTTGAACGTTTTAAATTACCAGAATTGGCCTTCTGGTGGCTACTGTTTTTCGCCTTCTTAATTAGTATTGGTGTTTACCTTTTGTTTTGCCATAATCTTATAATTACCAAAAAGGTTACATGCCACAAACCATGCAGATCATACTTAATCTCTACAATACACGGCCCGAATTCACCTACAGCTGGGCAAGCCCCTCTTGTGCCCATACCCACGTTCCTGTGCCAGTCTCATCCAGGTTTTGCCCACGATGGCAACAATGGTATTATTATTCTTCTACCTGTCAGAAAATTGAAAAAAACCACGCATTACTTTGTAATAGACAAGTTTTTTTTTTGTACGCACGGCTGCACATCAAGCTTTACATAACTAGTATAAGCTGACTTCTGAATGTACGAAAAATCCGAAAAAACCTCGCATTGTATAAGTACAATGCGAGGGCAGCTAAAACTGGAGATGAATAGCTTAATGTGTCGCCGTGTGTACCTACCTAATGTATACCTATTTATAGAATGAGTATCACTCTGACAATTTATACAGATAAATACAAAATTAACACAGGATGGATGAAATTGCGGCAGGTCACAAGAACAATCTGCGACTCCCACTTTCCCCTTAAACTTAAGGGGAAGATATACAAAACATGGTTAGACCTGCTGTCTTGTATGGATCAGAATGTTGGGCCAGAAAAGGGATGAATGAAAGGCAATTGCATGCAGCTGAGATGAGAATGCTTAGTGGGATGTGTGGTGTTACACGAATGGATAGAATAAGAAATGAGTACATTAGAGGAAGTCTGAAAGTGGCACCGATAACTGAAAAGTTGTGTGGAAACCGGTTGTCATGGTATGGATATGTATGTGTTACGGAGGAATGAGGAAAATGTCGTGAGGAAAGTTTTGAGTATGAATGTCGATGGCTATAAGAGTAGGGGAAGACCAAAGAAACGATGGATGGACTGTGTTGAATATGATGATATGGTTAGAAAGGGGGTGACTACCGAGATGACGACTAATAGAGAAGTATGGAATAAAAATACATGTTGCGCCGACCACAAATAAATTGGGATAAGGGCAGTAAAATGATGAGTAATTGACAAAATATTTTGAAGTAAATAATCATTTAGATAGAATGTCCAAATTGTCCAATCATTCTCCGCCTCGCATAATATCAGTGAAAACAGTACAGTACAGACGCCAGCACATCAAGCTACTACAATCTGTCAAATTTCTTTAATAGATTTTCAACTTTATCGCAAAATTATTAAGGTTCAAGGTCGATTGGGAAAATTTGACAGTTTCGGGTAGCTTGACCTGCTGGCGTCTGTAGCTACCTATTTTAAATTGTTAAGTGGTTTCTGAGATTAATTGACTTGAAAGATAATCGAGTGATTGAGGGTCGAGGACTTTTTAAACTGACTGTGGAGAAGGGTAATGTACGTTGAACAAATATGATGTCATTTGAAGATCCATGAAGGTAAGTAATAAATAATAAATAAATAAATAATAAATGACAGCCTTGTTCTGCCCACTGCTGAGTATAGAGCTATTTCCCTTGCCATGCGTACCTCGTCAATGCAAGTCTCATCCAGGTCTTCCTCGCGATCTTCTATAGGTAGTCCACCCACCTGGCTGTTGGGCTGCCAACTCTCATGATCAATCGAAATTACTGGACCTCTAAAAGAGATCATATGGCCGCTGATCTTCCTAAAAGAACATGAATGTAAACATGTCACATAGCTCAGACGCCTACACTTCCATCTCAACAGCTCCTTTATTTACAAAAAAAAGTCTAAAGCAAAATATCTAGGTCACAAGGTACGGTCACCAAAGGACATAAGTAACCGGGTCGTCGGATATAGTTGAAATTTAGTAAGAAACCGATGGATGAAATTTAATTAAATTAATAGAAAACAAACAGTATACTTATTTATCAAATTAAATTTTATTCGATAAAATTCATCGGTTACTTACTAAACTTCAACTATATCCGACGACCCTGGTTACTTATCTCTTTTAGTGACTGTACTGGAGAAATGTATCGTCTGGTCAAAACATTCGATATGCAACTAAACAAGTTACGACCCAATAATAACTAGGTATATGGCTCATATTTTGATCTGATGTTTTTGTGACTGTACATTTTCGATAGGAATAATTGGACAGCAGTTTCAAGCTCTAGCATTTAAGTGTAACAAAATCATGCAGTTGAACTTGTTGAACTGGCATTCAGGGTTGACAAAAAGTTAATATTTTTTCAGTTAACCGATCGTTGGTTTTAAAATAAATCTGCCACCGATTTTTTTTTATAAAAATTTGCTCGTTCAGAAACATTCGACAACAACCGGAATGCTACCGTTTTTTTTTGTCAGCCATCTTTTTTTGGTGCACGACTGCAGCATACGCAGGATAATAGACAATAAAGCAACAAATTTCGCCTGCATCCGACCGCATCCTGTTAAATTGCGACATGAAATACCAAAATTATCCCACGACGATCAACCCTATTTTTCCTAAGGGGTTAAACGAGCCGCTCTGCGTGAAACCAACAGTCGTTCACTAATTAGCGCATGACCAGTCCCCTTTAGCGGTCACAACCCTAGCGATAGGGCGAGGAACGATCAGGCATAGGTACAGCTTGACCCTTGATAGGATAAAAAGTCATCATAGCAGCCCGTAATTGTTTGATGGTGAATATGGGTCACCTCGATACTTACCTGTAATGTATAATGTCATTTTCCGGTAGAAAAATAAAACATTCTGGGTACATCGTCTTTACTACTTTGGAGGTATGAGGAACAGGGTGTAAAGTTCACTCATCCTCCATAGAAAAGGGAGGGTCCTCCGACCAGACGGGTGTTGTGTCTGGCGGGCAACTGCCCTACAATTGATGTCTGGAAGTTTGTATGTATGCTAGTTGCGCGGTAAACTCTGCTTGCGAGATGCAGGATTTGCGTGACGTCAGTATGACGCGTTGTTTGCATGTGGCGAAGTAGATACCGCTACACTACCACATCTGGTTATCTAATTAAAGTAAACAAAATATTGTAAAACCATTTTGTTAAGAATAATTTTGGAGTTTCTTGCTCATTATTCTTTAAGCGAAACCTTTTGGATAGGGCACCTAGAACCAATGCTCCTCTTTTTGTGTAATCTTTATGTTCAAAAGTGTCTTTTAAAATGGTCCAATTGAAATATATGATTTGACTGGAGGTGCTACGGCAGCGGCCAACCAGCGCTACACCAAAATTGGTCGCAGTTATTTGGCTATTTAGTATTTTTGGGACCCCAAAGTAGAAATTATTTGAGGTTCACGAAAAGAGGCGCAGTAATTATATTAGTGTTCAATCATATTTTCAGGAGCGCTAAATGGGAATTCATAGAGGTTCGATTAAATACAAAAGCGCTTAGGTAGGTAAAGTATTCATCGGCATCGCTCTAGACGGGGAACTTACCCAAAACAGGCATGATGCAAAATAAATCGTTTCCCTACACCCAAGGTAAAAAACCGGGTATTTTAATCCCTATAAGGACCCCTTTTCCAAAAACTACCTACACAACAGTCAAAACTGTACATAAATACTAGCTGAATTTGATTAACCTAATACAAATCGAGGTTATCCAATGGGGTCAAAGCTAGTTTTCTATAGCTTTATGTTTATTGAAACATTATTCCTTACTAAAAGTTCACGTAGTTTTATTATGGGACCTGCTTCTTTTTGCTCAAAGAAAGTGTGGTACAAATAACTCTGTCCCTGTGGAGTCGTGTGCGGCAACTAAGGGGTTACCTGGATTTATATGGTGAATGAGATCGGGCGAAATATGGTATTCCTAAGGGTTGGGGAGGCAATATGGCGGTTGTAGTTACCCTGCGTAAAATCGTAAGCTTGTTACGTATAAAGGAACTGAATGGAACCGAAATTGTAACACAAACATTTTACACAACTGTCAAGGAATGATAGCTGTGATATGAATATACGGACAAATTAAGTTTGTAGTCAATTTGCTTAGCAATTAATTTCTTTGACTTTACCTTATCCAGCCTACTATTCAGTAAACGGAGTGAGTACTAAAATGTAGTGAATCAGACTTTCTAAAAGATATTATTAGAGACTAGCTTCTGCCCGCGGCTTCGCCCGCGTGGATGTCGGAAATTATCCCACGGGAACGTGCTAACAGGATAAAATGTATGTGCTTCCCCAGAATGCCATCTATCTCGCGGGCCCTTTGTGGCTAATTACAGTAGAAAAGCAATTGTGTCTCATTAGTGGTGATTAAGAGGGTACCTATATGATATCTTTACCTAAGTACCTACCTAATTAAAAAAAAACTCAATAACAGAAAATTAAATACCTACCTAAATAAACCTATTTCTGATGATAACTAATCTAAACTCAATAAATAACCAAAATCCCTAAAAACTAATATCTATACGAATGACTAATCCTACCTAACAGTATTATAAAATAACCTACGGTCACTACGTACACTTTCAAATATACTACCTATACTTTAAAATTAAAATCTATACCTACGACTCATATAAAAATAAACCTAAATAACTCTAAAAACTAAAAGGAATAAAAATGAACTCCACTGCGGGTGACCCAACCTACGACAAACTTAGTATTTGCGGTTGGTACAGTACAGACAGTGGTAATCGGGTATAGGGATCGAACCGCAAAATTAAGTTTGTTTTTTATTGTATATACTTTTCCGGGATAAAAAGTACCCAGTGTGGTGCCCAGGATATTAAAGAATAATTATACCAAGTTTCATCGTAATCGAACTGGTAGTTTTTGCGTGATGCCTGAACAAACAGACAGACAGACAGACAGACAGACAGACAGACCGACAGACAGACAGACAGACAAAAATTTTTTTAATCACATTTTTGGGTTCGGTGTCGGTCTAGTAACACCCCCTGTAAATTATTTTTTTGATATTTTCAATGTACAGAATTTTCACTTCTACAGATTTATTATAAGTATAGATATAGATATAGATAACATCATACGGGTTTGCCACCTAAATTTCAGTAAATCAGAAACTAGTACTTAGGTACTATACTTATAGATTACAGGAAAACCTATAAGAAATCTATCTAGGTCTTAAAATAACATGATAAATCTCTCAAACGTGCGTACAAACTTACATTTACAGTTGGAATGTATGGAAGAACAACTTTTTCAAATAGTGTTAAGTTTGTTCTTGGGATACATTCATACCAACACTATGCACGATGATAAGCACTTGGCCGGTTTTTTAATCAACACAAATGTTTATTACAATGGTAGCTCACGACCTTGGGATTTATCAAACCAAATAACATAATTAGCCTATTATAATATTGTTCCCACTGCTGGTAGACATGCCTCCTCTCTGTGTGAGACGGAGTGGGCCGTAATCCACCACGCGGGCCCAGTGTGGGTTGGCCGGTTGGTAGATGTCACGTGTCTTCGAATTTTTGGTTCTAGGACATGCCGGTTTCCTCACGATGTTTTCCTTCACCGTTTTGAGAGCAGTGAGCCGTTACAACTGGTCCACCACTGCTCTCCAAACCATACTACTTAATTCCATGGCCAAACCAAACATACTTTAATAAGAAACAATCTTTTTTTTGCCGTCTCTTTTCAAATGAAATGTCAAAGTGGACTAATTGACAAAGAGAGTAACTTACACGTGGGTATTAGAAAACTATATGGACATTTTACTTGAACTTTATAGCCAAGTATAATTAAAATGTGTCTTAGATCCAAATGCTAGCATTGATTTATGGGACTTAAAGGTTGACAATATTATTATAGTACCTGCCTAATTATACCAGTAAGTTTCTATGAAATATTGCTACGCCATTTTTCTGATATAAATGTCGCCATACTTTCTAAATATATAACCACACTTCACTTCTGTACTACCTTTAAAACAGAGAGATAATCAAGCCTGTTAGGTTATTTCCTTCCTCCAAACGTAGGGTGGATTATATCTATGAAACAAAGCTGGAAAGTCCTTTTCTCGTAATATCTGCACCCATACCAAACTATTCTTCAAAGTAGAACATGAAAGACGCATGCCTAATGCTTATACTATATATGGATCTCTACTACACAATAATAAATATTATGAGCTATAATGCATTACGAGTAGGTAAAACATCAGCTTTTATAACTTGATTCCGTCCACGGCGATCCTAACGCCATCTATTGGGCACCAGTGGAAAGTACCGCACAGAACAAGCAAAGTACCTATAACGAAGTAGCTAACCCTCACGATAAGGGTGGAAATTACGAGTAATATCTCCCTAATATTATTAACCGAGGTCATTTAGGGCTATACAAATGTGTACTATGTATTGGATATTACAATACATTAATATAAATTGTTATAATTATTTTATTCAATATTGAATCTAAGTACCTACTGACTCAGTTTCTTATCGAATGGATAAGGGAGACCGAGGATCAAGGTCAGTGGCGTGCTATGAGAAAGGCCTATGTCCAGCAGTGGACTAATAAGCTGACGCTGAATTATTTAGTATTTATTTATTTATTTCTCAGTATATTATGGTATGTACATTGAGATCCTACATTAAACATTGTTTCATTATTAGGTACTGGTGTAGAAATATTAAATAATAAGCTATGTGCATTGCATAACATGCAGATCAGAACTAGGTACATTATAAGAATCCTACTTCCTACTCTACTATCCTACTAATATATATATATATATAATATATACTTACATTATATATATATATATTATATTTATTTACTACATATTATAAACGTGAAAGTTTGTATGGATGGATGTTTGTTACTTTTTCACGCAAAAACTACTGAACGGATTGGATGAAATTTGGCACATAGATGGTTTATAACCAAGATTAACTAATAGGATACTTTTTATCCTGATATTCCCACGGGATCGAATCTTATGCGGATGAAACCGCGGGGCGCAGCTAGTATTATATAAAGTTATGATTTTTTTTTATTAAGTAAGTATATGAATTTATGATGATAAATATTGATGATGATAAGGGGTGTACTATGCCAAATCGAATGCCAAATAATCGAATATCAATTGATCGACCACTATAAATCGAACGTCTAAATACTCGAATGCTCATAATATCGAATGGTTATTAAATCGAACATTCAATACTTACATTGCACACTCAATACAAGACTGTATGAACTTTCAACCCTTTCTGTTTAGTCGTAGCCAAGTGATAATAATCCAAGTGAAAACAGCGTAAATCCATAAGTAATACACACAGGAATTAAGACTCCAATGAAAGGTATGCCAATAATGTGAGCGTAATGTACATTGTTCAACAAATGATGATAAATAAACACGCAGTTCGTAGTGCATATTTGCATTCGTTTATTTGCTTTAGCCATATTACATTGCTGTTTCATGAGGTTCATATTATTTGGGCAGATAATTAAGTAGTTGAAATAATGCATTGATGTATATTCCCTTGTTCACAAACTAAACTAAATTTACGTTCAGTGCATCTTTTTCTTTCTATTTCATTAAGAAAAGGACAGAAGATAATAATATTAGTTTAGTCCTGTCTCTGTTTTTGTTCCAAAATATCTAAACGGTTTATCATAAAAATAGTTAAACGATGATTACTGCAAAAGTTAATAACTGTGGTGCAGCTATCAACGCCCGCCTCCTAGTGAGAGGGTAGTTCGTTCCAGATAAGAAAAATATATTTTAAACTGTAGGTAAGTAGTTAAAAAGAAAAAGGAAAAAAACAAAAAACTAAAAAAAAAAAACAACAGAGACAAAAAAATTACGGGATAAGTGTAGTGTAAGTGTGACCTGCTGTATGTGTGTGTGTGACTGAGGTTTTGTTGGGGTGTGTGTCTGAATGTGTTACACTTCCACAAGTTTTTCAGTTGCATCATAAGTATGTAAGCGATTTTAGCCAAGTATCGAGCCTTTTCTTGCATTTATTTTTGGTAAAAGAATAGAATATGTTGATCGTTTTGTTTATTCTATTGAACAATTTTGAGCTTATGTAGGTATAATAAGAAATTGTAAGAATATTATTAAGTAGATAACAAAAAGTATTTACAAGGCTGATGTGAGTGGAAACGCTGGGGCCTTAGAAGGACACATAGTGACCTTATTGGTGATGTCCGTAAGAAAGGTCAGGTGCGTAGTACACGCAACTGACGCAACCGGTGTGCGTGTATGACGAGACGCCCAATTTTCGTAATTTAAAACGTTCACAATGTATAGTTTGACCGAAACTGCTGTACCGCGCCTTAGGAATGCGCGGCGAGGCGGGAGGAGGGACGCCGTGAGCGATGACGAATGAGCGGCCTGCACTGCCCCCCCCGTCTCGCCGCGTACTTACCGAAGGCGCGGTACAGCGGTTTTAGTCAAACTATAGTCGAAATCTCATCTCAGCGACAATTAATGTCAAAAACTTGCCAAAAATGTAGGGTAGAGGTATTTTTGACAGATTGAGACAGATCGGACTGTGAACGTTCTTAAAATTCCGGGAATCGCCCCCCAGATGTATGGACTATGGACGTAAATGAGGCAGAAGGAGTATGTTAGTATCGTAGCAGGTGGCGTTCTGCAGTTTCTGGCCTTCCCTGTGGGAAGAAATACACATAAACTCACCCCGTTTATGTGTGCAGTGGAGTTCATATTCCTTTTAGTTTTTAGAGTTATTTAGGTTTATTTTTATATAAGTCGTAGGTATAGATTTTAATTTTAAAGTATAGGTAGTATATTTGGTACGTAGTGAGTGACCGTAGGTTATTTTATAATACTGTTAGGTAGGATTAGTCATTCGTATAGATATTAGTTTTTAGGGATTTTGCTTATTTATTGAGTTTAGATTAGTTAACATCAGAAATAGGTTTATTTAGGTAGGTAGGTATTTAATTTTCTGTTATTGAGTTTATTTTTAAATTATGCAGGTAGGTACCTACTTAGATAAAGATATCATATAGGTACCCTCTTAATCACCACTAATGAGACACAATTGGTTTTCTATTGTAATTAGCCACAAAGGGCCCCCGAGATAGATGGCATTCTGGGGAAGCACAGACATTTTATCCTGTTAGCACGTTCCCGTGGGATAATTTCCGACATCCACGCGGGCGAAGCCGCGGGCAGAAGCTAGTAACCTAATATAACACTAAAAATGGTGAAGGAACCTTGAGAGGAAACCGGCATTTTTTAGGACCAAAAAATTCGATGATATTTGACATCCATCAGCCCGCATTGGGCCCGCGTGGTGGTTTACGGCCCACACCCTCTCACAGAGAGGAAGGAGGCCTGTGTCCCAGGAGTAGGAACATTAAACGCTGATTAAGCCTAATATAGGTACAAGAACGCAATAGTTTGATCCAGAAAGTTTAGCCTCTTTCAGTCGCACCCTCCAACTTGTATAGTTATGTATACTATCTATATCTACGAATGTACAGCTACGCAAAAACGATTTTGACAAATTCGGTGTTTATTGATTTGTCTTAGGGACGCGCGACCGTACTTTAAGAAGTCAAGTCAACAGAGTAAGGAGATAGTTTAAGAAGTCAATAGAGCTATATGTAAAGATAGAAGCTACCAATAGTACATTAGTACGTAATAGATACTATTACGTACTAATGTACTAGTAAGTACTATTGGTAGCTTCTACTACTAACAAAATACGAACTAGGTACTGTTAAACATGCAGGATGAAATAGATGGTAAGTGATTCTTTATTTTATTTTTTATTTTATTTCTTGGCATATCTATATACTTATAATAAATCTGTAGAAGTGAAAATTCTGTACATTGAAAATATCAAAAAAATAAATGGCAGGGGGTGTTACTAGACCGACACCGAACCCAAAAATGTGATTAAAAAAATTTTTGGCTTTCTGTCTGTCGGTCTGTCTGTCTGTCTGTTTGTTCAGGCATCACGCAAAAACTACCGGTTCGATTACGATGAAACTTGGTATAATTATTCTTTAATATCCTGGGCACCACACTGGGTACTTTTTATCCCGGAAAAGTATATACAATAAAAAACAAACTTAATTTTGCGGTTCGATCTTTAGACCCGATTACTGTACCAACCGCAAATAATAAGTTTGTCGTAGGTTACGTCACCCGAAGTGGAGTTCATTTTTATTCCTTTTTGTTTTTATAGTTATTTAGGTTTATTTTTATATAAGTCGTAGGTATAGATTTTAATTTTAAAGTATAGGTAGTATATTTGATAGTGTACGTAGTGACCGTAGGTTATTTTATAATACTGTTAGGTAGGATTAGTCATTCGTATAGATATTAGTTTTTAGGGATTTTGCTTACTTATTGAGTTTAGATTAGTTATCATCAGAAATAGGTTTATTTAGGTAAGTAGGTATTTAATTATCTGTTTTTTTTTTAAATTAGGTAGGTAGGTACCTAGGTAAAGATATCATATAGGTACCCTCTTAATCACCACTAATGAGACACAATTGGTTTTCTATTGTAATTAGCCACAAAGGGCCCGCGAGATAGATGGCATCCTGGGGAAGCACATAGGTACATTTTATCCTGTTAGCACGTTCCCGTGGGATAATTTCCGACATCCACGCGGGCGAAGCCGCGGGCAGAAGCTATCTACTATAATATTGTTACACTGTTTATCCTTAAAATACGGGCAATATGAAAATACAAGCATAGTGTACATGATGCGATAGACACAGCATAAAAAAAAAATTATAACATCAATAAAATACACTAAGTAGTGGGTAGATTTGGAAAACATGACAAGGAAAAAAAAAAAAATACAAAAAGAAGAAAGGAAAAAACAATTCTTTTTTATAATTATTAGATTAAATTCCAAACCACTGTACAGACGCCAGCTCATCAAGCTACTACAGTATCGCTTTCGGACTGAAACAGATTGGAGCCTGCACACAAATGTTAAGTTAAACTTGACAATAATTAAGTAAGTACATAACACTTCAAGCCACTGTACAATCATTGCTTAGGTACAGTATTCATAGGTAGGTACTGATTTAATAAATATAAAAGCATAATCACTATATAATACACACATATATATATATAAAAATACGAAGGCTATATAGTATTTTAAACAGAGTAGAGCCTTGTACGCACGACGACTTATCAAGCTGTACATTTTCAGTATAAGCTGACTTCTCATTGCACGAGGTCAGATAAAACTGGAAATGTATAGTTTGATATTTCGTCGTGTCTACACACAATAATTTAAGCTTAATGAAAATTAGCTACATCAAACTTCAAGCCAATGTACAATTATTGCTTATCAAGAACTTCTATAATGCCAAAACGAGCTTGCACCAAAAGAAGCACACTCACATATGTAGCTGCCCTTACCCACGTACCATTACTTCGATCCCATCACGTGGCATCAACAAATACATCGCACAAGTGATTTCAAACACTATTTCCTCGTATGACAGACCCCCATAATCTCCAGCAAGGGTAGCAGCCCCTGCACCATGCATTGTACTTATCATGGGGTAACTTTTATTGTCGGCCAATTTACGAAGACACGCCACACACCATTCAAATTCCCTGCGTAGTTCCTCAAACAATGAAGCCGCAGGGGGTGGGAGAGGTCTTCAGAAACTGGCCAAGGATAAGTATTGAAGCGATACGTGATTTAATGGATCGAGAAATAAATTGATTTCGCAAATGTGTGGAATGTAGTGTTTTAGATAGATGTGACTAATTAAAGGTAGCGTATTAATGAGCTGTGTAGGTACGGGTAGCTGCAAACGGCTTGAATAATTCAGTGTGCCTGCCTGAAACGGGGTATATTTCTTGTTGCTAACGCGATATGAAATGATGTTTCTATGTAGGTAAACTCGCTAGAATTTATGAATGATAGAGTATGTAACCTTTTGTTTATGAAATGAAATTGTTTATCCTGTAAATTGGATACAGGAATAAATTATTATCACGTCATATAAAAAAATTAACCAAAATGCAGTGGACATTTCTTATCTGACTGAGAAGAAATGGCGAGACCAACTCAGGGGTCAAAATCTCTATAAAACTCCAGATATAAAATCTTGTATAGATCACGTGAGATACGTAGATGAGCATCCTACTTCTTGCTAATATTATAAACGCGAAAGTTTGTATGTATGAATGGATGGATGAATGTTTGTTACTCTTTCACGCAAAAACTATTGATCAAATTTGGATGAAATTTGGTACACAGTTTATAATCAGGATTAACACAGGATAATTTTTATCCCGATATTCCCACGGGATCGAAACTTATGCGGGCGAAACCGTGCGGCGCAGCTAGTACTAAATGAAAAAAATACTCAGACGCACACACAGGCAGACAACCAACACAAACACAGACACAAACACACACACAGACACAGATAACACATAGAGATGCACACAGGTTACATAATAATTATTATAATTGATTTTTCAAATTGAAAATCATATAATGACAATTCTTTTGGACGTAATAGTTTGAGAATACGATATAAGGTACCTACCTACGTATTAAATGATCATGCAACGTAATTTATGCTAAACGTGCAATACGTTGCTAGGTGATCGGTCATGTCCCCCATGAGTCACGAGCATCACGTAATATAGTGACCTTAATCTTTTACCTTAAATCCGATTCCTGTAACTCACTGATCGTAACTAAACAGGTTAATAAATTTAAGATATTAAGGGGTTTATTTTTATACGATGATTAAAGTTAAGTGACGTTTAAACATCAACAATTTATGGTTATACAGTCGCTAATCACTACTTAACTTTTATGAATAAAGGGGACAGTGTGGAGACAACAATACGGCAGTAAATGAAAATACTGGCAATACTAGAGCATAGGAGTATTTTGAAACTGTCAAATAAATTATAACATCGAATAAAACAAAAACAAACAAGCTAAATAAATGGGTTGACTATGGATTTTGCCAATCAGCCGACTACTTACACAGCATAATCAGCCTATAATGTTCCAGTAGGAGACAGGCCTCCCCTCAGTCAGAGTGAACGGGCCGTAAACCACCACGCGGGCCCAGTTCGGGTTGGTAGATGTCACACATCTTCGAATTTTTGGTTAGCCGACTAGTAATTATGATTGGTAAACGAAAACCTAGTTGTAATGCGTTTTTCACGCAGGGTTGTAGGAATATCCACGCGTAATGTGTTACCAAAGATTTAATACATGATTCTGAACCCCCCTGCATTAAAATTTTATGTAAACTCTGCTTGCGAGATGCAGGATTTGCGTGACGTCAGTATGACGCGTTGTTCGCATGTGGCGTTGTAGACCGCTACAAGATATTTTTTATAAATTGCTATTCCATACATTTTGACCGCGTAGGTATTGCACTTTTCTAAAAAACAGCAAATTTTTTTGATAATCGATGACAAACTTCGCTTGTCTAGAATCATGTGCATAATTCATTGTTAAAGTTTGCGCGTTGTTCTCCCTGCCACCTTGTATAAGAACCCACGAAACTATAACTGGATTAATCAAGCGCCAATTACAAAGCAGAAAGCTCCCCTGCTTTTGATGCGATCTCGTACCAACGAATAATTAGAAGTTATTGTTAGCACAAAGTGTTTCGTCTGTCATTTTGTGATGCTAAGAAAATATTTTATTAAACTGAGTACTTTGCGGATTTAGAGAGGGGCCCGTGGCTAAATAATAACAGCCGCACAGGTCGATCGATCAGGTTAAGCTACCCTTGCCACAGTTGGTACGTGGATGGGTGACCATCTTTACATACCGAGACCCCTCCGTGGCTCGGAAAGCACGTTAAGCCGTTGGTTCTGACTGTCATTCGTGGATCTTTGACAGTCGTGACGGGCCGTCGGAAGCCCGAAAGTGCGACAACCAGACTTACCAAGGGGTATCGTGTTACCCAGTAACTGGGTTGTGGAGGCATAGGCAGTCGCTCAATGTGAAATACTGGTATTCAACTGCATCCGGTTAGACTGGAAGCCGACCCTTAACTTAGTTGGAAAAAGGCTAGCCAGATTGATATTCTAACATAATCGCTGCTCATACTGAATTGTTGATGTTGGGCATATTTTATTAATGTGCCCGTGACTTCGTTCGCGATATGACGGAAAACAACATGGCCTTTTTTTTCCGCGGTACCCTAAATCTTTTTCTTAAATAAAAGTACCTAATCCTTATATCATCAGCTATCTGGCAGAGAAAGTTCCGTTAAAATCGGTTCAGCCATTCGGAGATTAGCCGGAACAAATAGACAGACAAAAAAAAATGTCTTTTTTGTATTACCTTACTTTCATAATATGCATTTAGTAAAAAGTTATGGGTTTTACAAACACACAGTTCAATTTAATTTATTTGTATTAACTGAAGTAATAATGAAACACTAGACTGGCCATCTCATTAGAATTTATAGATGTTGAACTGTCCTAGTTTAATATTTTATGGGATGATGCAGGCTAAGCAATAGATTATTTATTTATTTATCCTCAAACTGGAACGCCATACGGCAATTACACCAACGGAGCGAAAAATCACTTCATGTGCTGCTTGCTTCATAATAAAGCAATGGATGAGGAATTTCCTTCAAAATCCTTTGAATTGTGTAACGCAATTGTGCTGCTGATCAGTTTTTATTATTCCATTATGACCTAAATGTCCAGTACGTACAGTCACGAGCACTAATATTTCAACACTTGGAAACTTTCAATAGCGATTTTTGCGTGAAATAACGAAAACAACAATGAAATACGACACATTAGAAAAACCTATGGGTTTCAAAATAATAATATGTTCGTAGCAACATAAAATTTCGTTAAAAAATAAAGGAGTAAATCGCTTTTGAATAAAGCCAAGTGTATTCATACTTATGCTCGTGACTGTACACTATATAGAAAAGTGAATTTATTTATTAATTTTATCTACCTATCTAGTTAATTTAACCCTGCTTTTAGATTTTTGTGTTTCTATGAGCTGAGCAGGGGTGACCCAGTTGTATCCGCCAACTTTACTTTGTGTATTTAATTTTATCACCACTGCTCTCAAAACGGTGAAGGAAAACATTGTGAGGAAACCGGCATGTCCTAGTACCAAAAATTAGAAGACATGTGACATCCACTTCCGCACACCATCCACTTCCGATCCACATACGCACTGGGCCCGCGTGGTGGATTATGGCCCACTCCCTCACAGAGAGGAGGCCTTTATCCCAGCAGGGAACGTTATAGGCGGGCTATACTATTCTAGGTAAACTCATGTCTAGCCATAGCTGTTACAATATAAAACTACATAAATCGAAAACAACAGCCGGTCGATTCTGTAAAAATCTCACCGTGAAAAGTTAGGTGAAGTGAGCTTAGCGTGAGCTGTCAATCCCTAGCATTAGTTGGAATGACAGCTCACTCCACGCTCACTTCACCTGAGTTTTCACGGTGAGATGGTTACAGAATCGCACTGCTGGATACAAGAAGTAACATAACTAGCTTGAAACTTGCTGATTCTATGACTGAAAGAAAGACTCTTTCTCTCTTAGTCTAAGCATGAAATAAAAATGTGAATCCACGTATAAGGTTTAAGTACTATGTAGACTGGGGAAAGAAATATTTTGATTATAAAACTAGTTTTCTTCGGCTTAACAGAGATAAATACAGTCCTACTTCAGTAGTGCACAATATTTTTCCGTCCCGTAGTACATTCAATGAAAGTATTTGGTATGCAGGTGGAGCTAAAAACAACCATCTCTGCAATATGCAACAGTTGAAAATACGGATTTAGAGCTGTGTAACAATTTTTGTGTACAAATATATCTACGTTATTCTATCGAAATTTGACGACACGTTTGGCGCAATGGCTGAGCGATCGACTGCTGCGCTGCCTGTCTCGGGTTCGATTTCCGCACAAAACATAAATAAATTAAAAAAATTAAAAATTGTTTATTTACACAAAAATTTCAACATTGGTACTTAAGTATGGACAATCTTAGGGTGTTTGTTACAATATATATGTACTGATGCTGAATAAAACAAATATTTGTATTGCCTTCAGGTTCAGGTTCCGGGTCTGGCTGTTAGTGTATGTGGGTTTAAATGTTTGTAAACGCACCCACGATATAGGAGTAATTCCTAGAGTGGGGTAAAGTTTCTAAAAAAAAAAATATTTACGCGGTAAATGTTTACCTACTGTGTACTTTTTAAACATAAGACGAACTCGAAGAGGAATACTCAGAATTCGCACAACATTTTATAGGTCAAAAAGCAGTTCTACGGTCTGCTCCAAAAGTATCAGTGTAAATGTATCTGAAAATCTACCAATGTAAGTCAATTTGTAGTGGTGCCTCTTACAGATTGAGTGCTTTGATTTGATTAGGTATTTAAATACTTCAACCCAAAATTTAAATTTTAAATCACCTTATAGGTGTTTTTCATTTAAAAATATTACCTATATCATAATTAACTATCATAATTCAAACAAAAATTAAAATTGAATTTATTTCTATTTTTCAAGAGCGATGAGTGTGTTTGAGAGTGATTGTTGTTGTGCTGTTTGTTGTTGTTGTTGTCTAAGTGGTGTGAGGTGAGATATAAAGTTGAAACCTTCTAAATACAGGTAAATGTGTTAAGTTAACCTAAACAAGGTTTGTTTACACTTTCATCAGCAACTTTTGGAACAGACAGTAGTTGCCTGTGTGTATACCTATCTCTTTTGTCTACCGTACATACATAAGTAGGTACATACAGAGTGTGGAGTGCGGACCACTCGTAGCCGCGTTGATTAAAGCGAAAACAATCTTTTTATTGTACGCGAAATAGGTTTGATATGAGTAATATGTATTTTCTCTATTTCTTTCTGGGCGTTCGTACTGGGTTTCAAGGATGACCTAGATTTCGAGCTACAGTTGGTACAGCGATATGAACGTTATTATCAATCGGTGGAAGTACACTTCTGAACACGGAGGAAATAAGGTTGATATTCATGAGTTTTAAGTGATTTTTTTTTATGTTTTTCAGTTTCCAGGTCTGTGTTTTCAATAAAAGGTTGATTTAGAGAAGAGATAAAGGTACATTTTAATAATGTTACTAACCTAACAGAGGAGTCCGGAGTGTTAGGAACATTATTTTCAGTAGGTATCAGTTTGTAATTCTGAACTTCTCATTGCTCATAGATTAATTCAACAACATCAGCCTTTTCTCAACTATGTTGGGGTCAGCTTCCAGTCTAACCGGATACAGATGAGTACCAGTCATTTACATAAAGCGACTGCCTATCTGACCTCCACAACCCAGTTACTGGGTAATACGAAACCCCTTGGTAAAACTGGTTGTCAGACTTTCGGGCTTCTGACGACCCGCAACGACTGTCAAAAATCCACGACTGACAGCCGGGACCAACGGTTTAACGTGCTTACCGAGGCACGGAGGGATCTTGGTATATGTAAAGAAGGTCACCCATCCACGGACCCACCGCGGCAAGCGTAGCTTAACCTGATCGATCGACCCGTGCAGCTGTTATTACTTAGCCACAAGCCCCTATTTCAACAACTTTTTTCGTAATAAGAATCACACCTGACAGAAAGGTGATGGCTAATGCGAGCTTTATACAGGTGACTATAGTCGCAAGTTCCAAAGTATAGTAGGTTTCGACTTTTGTGGTGGGGCGACAGGTCGCATGCGTTGGGTGACTAAAATCGACCGTGAATATTCTCAGTCGCAGGCGATCGCCCGCCGCATGAAGGTCGATATTTTGATGGAAAATTATCTAGTGATCTGCGATTTTTATCGATTTGTGCAAATGAAGTAGCGATTCGGCTTGTGTAAATCCCCCATCACGCTTATATCAATTACTAGCTGTGCCCCGCGGTTATATACCGCATACTTACTCGCATAAGTTTCGATCCCGTGGGAATATCGGGATAAAAAGTATTCTATGTGTTAATCCTGGTTATAAACTATTTGTGTGCCAAATTTCATACAAATCAGTTCAGTAGTTTTTGCGTGAAGAGTAACAAACATCCATCCATCCATAGATACTTTCGCGTTTATAATATTATTAGCTGCGCCCCGCGGTTTCACCCGCATAAGTTTCGATACCGTGGGAATATCGGGATAAAAATATCCTATATGTTAATCCTGATTATAAACCATCTGTGTGCCAAATTTCATCCAAATCCGTTCAATAGTTTTTGCGTGAAAGAGTAACAAATATCCATCCATCCATACAAACTTTCGCGTTTTTAATATTAAAGTAGGAATTAGGATAGTAGGATTACAAAAACATTCAGAAAGAAAAGAAGGAAGTTTCTTTATAAAACTATACACCAGTCTCATCAAACCTTCAGTTTTAAAAGTAACATTTAGTTTATTACTCACGTGAAAAACTAATTAACTGCATCCCATAACGTATTGAAAAAAACAAACAGGGAAACACTAAAACATTTCATATCGTTTTAACTTCAGTCCATATTCGCTCCCACGAACATTTTTCGCCCAAAACGTTGGCCGCGTAACGAACTTACTACCAACACACGTATACCAATGTTGGTGGACAAAATTGGTATAATTTCGCGGTAGACATGTATCTGCGCTCGCGTCAGAATAATGTAATTCCTGGCTTAATTGGGAAAAGGCTCGGGTGACGCATATAATTAATACCTATTGAACTAATCAACATTTGTAAAATATGTACCTACTCGGGTAACCTACACGTACGTACGGTATGGGTAATTTAAATGTGGATTTTGGTCATCACACCCATTGACGTAGCTAAGGATTTTGTCTATTGCAGCCTTCCAGCTGAACTAACCACAGTCATTTAATGAGAGATCATAATCAGCATTTTATGGTTCTACGAGTAGGTCACTGGGGCCTATAGGTTTAGATTTATTTGCGAATATCAAAATATGTCGCATATAAGTGGCCGTATTTTTATTGCGTTGATTTAGTTGTTTGTTCTTTTTAGGACTCCAAGGGATTGTAGTCCTACGTAATTGATAATATTTTTAACTTTATACCTCCACGCGTTCTTGAGAAAAAGGGTCTTGAGTGACAGACGGACGGAAAACGAAGTGATCCTATAAGGGTTCCGTTTTTTCCTTTAGAGGTACGGAACCCTAATTAAAAGCGTTTACACAGGTAGTGATTCTTCAATACAGTTGATTTTTCTAGGGTGGGCAAAGAAGTTTCTAGAGTGGGCAATGCCTACCCTTGCGGGGGACCCCTATCTGCGCCCATGATCACGCCTGTGTTCCCCGAAAAAGAGGCAGAGGTGAATCATACGCAGTCCGCATACATTTCGCCATAGTTTCGAAGTAATAGGAGCGAGCCAATTGCAAACAAACGTGCGCCAATTTTGACCCAAAATCAATCGATTTTGAGATTTTGGTCATCCGTTATATCTATACTAATTTATGCTAATTATAAAGCTGCTAAAGCTGACATATTATGGCAAATTATTTAATTTAATGTTCTGGGTCTTGTAATGTTATTTACTTAACGTACCTAATATTGTATACAATCAAGTATTTTCTAACTGAACAGACAGCTGTGCTGCTGGGGAGTTTGTTGCGCCACTTCTTCTTCCCAGCGATAGCACTAGGAAGTGGTGAAGGGTGGGCGTTTTTGGGGCACTGCTGGGACACAGGCCTCCCTCTGTACAAGGAAGTGGGCCTTAATACACCACGCGGGCCCAGTGCGGGTTGGTAGATGTCAACTGTCTTAGATTTTTTGGTTCTAGGACATGCCGGTTTCCTCACAATGTTGTCCTTCACCGTTTTGAGAGCAGTGATGATGAAATAATTGGCACAAAGTAAAACGCCTGTCTGGGTTTGAACCTACGACCTACAACTGGTAAGTCAAGGCCGTTACCACTGGGCCACCAGTGCTCTAAATCTGTTTCAATTTTTACTTGCCAACAACTTGGAGTGTTGCAATTTTCTTCAATAAGTTTTATAACCTGTTTTATATGCGAATACCTGACGTGGTTCATAAGAATACCTACTTAGCAGCTCACCCTGGACTGGCAGTCCTGTTACCATTATCTTGGCTGTTGTCAGGCAAAAATTGTAGAACGACATACGTTTATCGTTCTAATTTCTGATAAATCTGTCGATACAATAGACAGAGGCTTATTACATGTGTCGATTCGCACTAATTTACTCGTCCGAATCGGGCGAATCGTCACTTATAAATAATATTATTATATTATTATTTAACTCTTATCACTTCTGTGCGCTAGTGTCCTGTTTTCTATACTTTATTGCATAAAATTCAAAATGTGCCAATTCGTGCGAGTCGCCTATAGAAAACATAATATTATTTATAAATTAAAAGTGCGAGGAAATTCGTACGAATCAACTAATAAGCCGAGACGGAGAATCAGGAAAAGTTTTTAGCATGCTAAGATTGCAGTAGCAAATTTTGCAGTAGCTATTTGATTTCCAATTTTGAGTATCAATTCCAAACTTAATAACCTGTGTTCCTCTTCCTCAAACAGAATGAAATGACAAGCAGTTAATGCGCTGTTCTTGAATTACCACAGCGTATGGAAATGTCCTACTTTAATTTGCAACACGCTACATCGTTTGGCTGTCATCACCAGTACTCTGTGTTTCCATACTGTTAGTAAGTATTCTGTGCATTACGCTAACAAGCTTACGAAGTTATTTCCCGGAATTAATTCTCGGTAGTTAGGTAGGTATCACTTACAACAAATACTTTATCGCTTTCGAGAAAAGCGTAACGATATCGTTGTATGATGGGTAAAGGGAATTGAATCATGGAATAGTATGAAATTAATCAATATTTTGCAACGTTTTTAAGAGGAAAATATTATAAGTACGTTAATCATCATCATCTGACTATCCTTTTTCCAAAAATGTTGAGGGTGGCTTCCAGTCTAACTGAATGCCGCTGGATACCAATACTTTACCTCTTATGTAAAATACTGGTATCCAGCTGCATCCAGTTATACTGCTTATCTCCAACTCCCCGCGACCCTAGCTCTTTCTGCTGCAATTTTAGCTGGCTGGCAATATTAACATATATATTTATAGACACCTACTTATTGTGTTAATGTTAAGGTGAATTAGTACTTTCAGGTTCACGGTTTATTACTTTAGATTAAATTTTATAAATATACGTTGTTTAAAAGGGTTTGGTTGTTTATTTATGTATCAATACCAAATCACCTGTCCTTTGAGCTTATGTCAGCTTACCATAGGAGGCCACAAAGTTTAATTTGTAACAGTCCCCCACAACCCAGTTACTGGGTAATACTATACCCCTTGGTAAGACTGGTCGAAAGACTTTCGGGCTTCTGACAACCCGTAACGACTGTCTAAGATCCAACTTTCCGAGAGACGGAAAATTATACGCTAATAATATGTTGTGTATTTTTATCGGCATAGTAACACGCTGCAAGCTATCAGCCAGGGTACCATAGAGAAAAACTACCTATTTAATTATGTTCTTTATCATTACCTAAATAATTTATTTACTATAGACCTTTAAAAACACTTATGAATGTCATGTATAAGATAAAAGAAGAATTGAATCTACTTAGTTGCCACTTCAGAGGGTACTTTCATAATGGAGAAGAATGGGCTAGAAACTTCATAGTTAGGTACCTACTCATTTTTATCCTTCAACTATGTATTTATTTACTCATTATATAACAATTGCTTGCCGCACTTAGCATTTATACCAAAACCTGCAACAAGCCTACAACATAACATTTAACTAAAAAAGTTCATGAGAACACTTAACATAAATTTACTGCTATAGGTAGGTAGGGAATATGTTAACATCCGGCACCTGAGAAATCAGGGCGTTCAACAGATTGATCGCCTGGGTTGTGGGAGCATAGCGAGCAGTATGTTACGTACTGGCAATATTTTTTATAGGTATTTGCCTATCTTAGATTATGATACCCATAGTACCTCACTATTGGACCAAACACCTCGGCCTTTAGAGTCTTAACTGTCCCTAATCCAGTTCGCCGCAGCCATATCTTCTCTGGGTCGTCGTCCTGTCTAACTGGGGGCCTTCCCACGCAACGTTTACCGATTCGCGGTCTCCACTCAAGGGCGAACGCTATCAGCTTCATTCAACAGTCTTTATACAGAGATGATTAATAATAATAAAGCTTGTCTCATACAGAGAAAGTACGACCATTGATCATCATACTCAAGACGTTTCCTCACGAAATTTTCTCCAACAATGATGTTAGGGATGTCCAAGATAAACTTAGAAGTTATCCTACTAATATTATTATTATAAACATATTATAAACGTGAAAGTTTGTATGGATGGATGGATGTTTTTTACTCTTTCACGCAAAAACTACTAAACGGATTTGGATGGAATTTGGCACACAGATGGTTTATAACCAGGATTAACATATATAGGTTACTTTTTATCCCGATATTCCCACGGGATCCCGATACTCGGGGTGGGGCGTAGTACTTATATGAATTGAAAAATTCACATTAGTACCTACACAACCAGTCGCATCGAGAGGGCGAAGCTGCATGCTGACTCACGTCACCCGATGCACAACTACGTCTCAGAAAGCCCCACGACCCGTTCCACAGAGGCTGAAGAGCCATAAAAGTTTTCTTGGGTGCGGGTCCAGCTAGTCCAGCCAATAGTAACGCCTCCATAGCAAGATGTAATCTATGGTGGGAGCTGTATTTAAAACCCCCTGACAATATTATCGAACCATCTGTGTGCCTTCCGCCCGGGCACGCGTTACCGTGGCTGACTTGGAAATTTCTAAGTATACTTCGAACCCAAGATGGCTGGAGCAAAGTAAATCTCCACAGATAGGGGTTCAAAGACGTCTCAGGGTTTCTACTCCCTAAGAAGGAAGACCATAGCTTCGGCTGAAGTTACGGATGTGACCAACTCTGTTCTACATACGGAAATAAGATTAGTTCGGGGCCCGACTTAAGACAGAATAACAACACGAATTGACAATTGTCCCAATGTGTATTTCCCCGTCCAAAATTTTTTATTTTGCTCTAATTTTGACAGATCAACTACTTTCGGATGGCCCCGTATACTCGTTGACAGACTTAGAGAGTAGACCCCCGGGGGTCTCAAGTGCATATGCGGCACCTCCGCACAGACAATGACCCACCTTCCATCCTACGCCGCATCCAATCCGGAATTCGCATAGCTGAATTTTGGGCCAAAGATGTTTGAACTTTTTGCCATCGATACGCTAAGAAACAGAAGACCTAATAATACTAAATATTTGAACATTTTAGTGGTCTCGAGTCCTCGACCAAAGGAAATAAAATCATTTGTTCCTTTTCCTATAATTGTAACTTTAAAGTGAGCTGAATCATAGCTTTGGCTACGACTGCAAATAGTGACGCATCTAGCAATGTGTCACTATACAATTAGGCACCGCCGTTCCATTCAGCCCAGAGATAACAGAGCTTGAAATTATTAAATATATGGCAGGGCTTTAGTCACTACATCATATTTTGAACTTTATGATTGAGTAGCAGTTAAATCTTTGCGAAGAGCTCTTTTTATGAGCTCTGTATTATTATCCTTAAATTGGGTATGACTATACATACATATGTATATGTCGCAGATGGATCGTAGAATTCCGCTGTTCTACAAAACCGCTACTGGTTTTACAAAATAGCTCCATTATGTACAACAACAACTGAACAACGTTAATTAGTCAATCGTTATAGCAGTTTAAACATTTGGATCACTAGAATAAATTTTAATACCTAATGTTGAAGTGGAAAAAAGACAACTAACTTTTGAAAGCCACTGTAGATTCATATGCATTTAGTAAAAAATTGTTAGTTTCACACTACAAACTGACACTTCAATTTTATTTATTTGCACAGAAAATGAATTAATACTCAATAATCAATTCCTTATTGCATTCCATATTATGTATTATATAGATGGACTCACTGAAACGTAAATGAATTCTCGTAGATAAGTTTAAAAAACGATATTTTGCATTGAACAAGCAGATTACAATTTACTATGAAATATGGCATTGCATCTATCAGGAGTACCAATTACATCGAATTCAGATATTTTAATATCAAACGAAGTATAAATGAAGAGCGTTTAAAAGCGCGCGTACTCATAACAACATCGGTCAAGTGCGACTCGGCTTTGCGCACTAAGGGTCCTGTACTAAAAAAATGATAGGTTTACAATTTTATATTTGCCACCATAGGGACCACTGATGTAACTACATAGTAACACGTACTTTGTAACTGGCTTCATATCACGGTTAAAAAGTTGCAGCCCTGTAACAGACAGACGAACGGATGGACGTTCAGGCTGATCTGATAGATGGACAGACTGACCGGCTTAGTAATATCGTCCCGTTTTCACCGTTTGTGTTCGGAACCCTAATGGTAAGACGGTTTGGTGTTCGCTACTTCACGTCAAAGTCCACGTCCAGGTGGGAAAATGGATTATTCGTTGCACCCAAAGAAATGTAAAAAACTTAATTCTTATATCTATGGTTGCACCCCAGCTCCTCAAGGAAGGCCAGCAACGCCTTGATGTTACTGACAATCACACGGACGGTACCCTCACCCTAATTGCGTAACACACGATCAATCATAATTTTAATAATTTTGAAGGATCCATTGCTAATCCATTGCTTCATATGTTCGAAAAATGTGCTCAACAACGTAAATAATAATGGGTTAATAGCCAAGAGCCTCGACCAACACCTGAGGAGGCTGTCGTTGTGCAGCTGGATCAAGGGTTTGATTCAGAAAGCGATACTTCTGGACACGGCTCGCATTGTCAGGCGGTCCGTCTCTCTGGAGCCCTGACAGCCCGGTAGCTTGGACCCTGTTCCCGATACCGGCGGGCTACCATTTTCTATATTTTTTAATATACTTTGTATACTCCAATATGTATTTAAAAATATAATTTATATGTTTACATTGAAATAAAGGAAAATAATAATAATTTATTCTATGCACAGAAACTTAATCTATGTACAGACGCCAGCAGGTCAAGCTACCCGAAACTGTCAAATTTCCCCAATCAACCTTGAACCTTAATACTTTAGCAATAAAGTTGAAAATCTTTTAAAGAGATTCGACAGATTGTAGTACCTTGATGTGCTGGCGTCTGTACAGTACAATTAAATAAGGTATTTGTATTTTTTTATTTCAAGTATTAAATAACGCAATGTATGTTGTTGAACTGTTAAAATAAAGCCATTCCTACAGTTGGTGTGTTACGCAATTCCTGGATTACCGGAGTAGTTTGCCCTGTATGTGATATCCGTAGTTCATTTTCAACAATTACATACTAGTTTACAATGAGAAGCGGAGAGATAACGAATTTTCATTTGAGTTAACGTCATATTGTTGCAATACGCCATGTTATTTTTATATCCAGCTTCAATAAATAATTGGATGTGTGCACCGTAGGTTTATGAATAAAGTATTCACTGCGATTGGCGTGTTACTAGACTACGGTGAGAGTAGGTACCTGTATAACGTTTTGTATTTTGTTTTCACAAAAGGTTGCTTTAAGAAAAAACATATATTTAGGTATTATTTAAGTTCACACGTAATACACTTATAATATAATGAGGTAAAGTTTGGGTGTAGGAGGTATTCTCTGGAAATCCTGATCCGATTTCGAAAATTCTTTCATTGACAGAAAGCCACACTATTGCCGAGTGCCATAGGGTATGTTTTATAGTAAAGTTGACTACTTACCACGCGGGCGAAATCGCAAGCAAGAGCTAGTAGAAATAAATAGGCGAATACTTACGTGTGTGGTTATAAATAATTTGAGTACAGGAATACGTACAGTCAACAGCAAAAGTAGATGATCAAAATCAGAAATTCCATACTAATGAACGGAGTTCGCAGCTATATGGCACCTGTACTAGTAGTAAATGTTTGGTATAATTTACAATCACATACTTTTGAATCACTTCGAAGCCACACAGTTCTGACGCGAACTCCGTTCATTAGTATTGAATTTCTGATTTTGATCATCTACTTTTGCTGTTGACTGTACCTAGTCTGTGGGGTTTAATCACACTGTCCCTTCCTCATAGAACTTTCTTGGGTCTAGATAGGTTTGCGTTTTTGGGTGCTTTGTTTTGTGTGGATTTATTGCAATGAAAGCTTTCTAGTTTTATATTAATTCTTTTAATTTTCTGAATACCTATCTAAAGCAAGTAAATCTTTGAGCTGTTTTTATTTTGGGCAAACGACGCATACTTACATATTTTTTTTGCACTTAGATATTTTTTCTTGGCGTGTTGTTTTTCGTGGATTACAGAAATTCAAGCTTGTCAGAATAAAATCTGGGAAGTATTCTGAGCACTTAGTGTGCGTTACTCTACCTACAATGATGTAGGTAAGTAACTTTGTTAGAAGCCTATAGGATCTCCAAAAGACTGACTATTTAATCTACACAAAAATTCTTCCCTCCCTTTTATTTCTGTCTGTCTGTAAAAAAAAATCATGTGAAAATTTAGATGAAGTGAGCTTTCAATATTATCAATCCCTATCATCACATCACCTAAGATTTCAGGGTGAGACTTTAACACAACAAGCAAGAATAGATCAAAGTCAAATCATTTATTTCAAATAGGCACATAAAAGGCACTTTTGAACGTCAAAAATAAAATTAAAATAAAATTGATTCTAGTCGTCTAGATCGTCTGCTGTTGTAGATTGGTGTGAAATGGTGCAGTCTGTCGCTCTTGCGGTAAACTATAACCGACGTCAAATCAGATCTAGACATCACTACCGTTAGAGGAATATTGTACACGCCACGTTACGTAGTGAGTACGTAGGTCGCAGTGACGTAGCCAGCCGATCGTGTAGGACACCAGTTGAATTTCATGTTTGTTTGTCAGCTGTACGACAAAGAGTTGCCGTTTGTTATCGCACTATGGTCTGGCGATACAACTTGTAGATGCAATAGACCCATCTATTGCATTTTAAAGTTGTTGTATCGATGTGTTTTTGACTTTAACACTTTCACTGACGGTTATAGGTGTATTTTTTTCGTGTTTGATATGACGCTACGCCCACAGGCGGTTAATTTTACAAGCTTTTATTTAACTTGCGATGTTATCAAGTCAAACAGACAAACCGTCTGAACCCGTGTCAATTTGCGTAAAATTACTAAGTCATGTGATCCAGTGTCGTATTGCACTCACTTAATTTTTTCTAGTCTCAAAGCAAAAAAACAATGAATATCTCTGAACGTTGGTTCCCTGTAGTCATTTACTGTCATATAACACTAATCTTGACTTGTTTTTTTACGACAGTCCGGCTATCAGACGTGGTTATATTAGTTATCAATTTAAAGCTTCTATTCCAAAAGTAACTTGTAGCGTTATCTAGAACGCCACGTGCGAATAACGTCACGCAAATCCTGCATCTCGCAAACAGAGTTTACCGTGCAATTAGCATATACATATATACAAACTTTCCAACATCAATCGTTGGGCAGTTCCCGCCAGACACAACACCCGTCTGGTCGGAGGATCCTCCCTTTTCTATGGGAGATGAGTGAACTTTCCACCCTGTTCCTCATACCTCAATACTGGTGACGTGATCGTCAGCGCAGCCTCATCAGTAACCTCGGCACAGCACACTGCACTTTCGGCCGGTCAACAAGCAGAGCACCCTCTCCTGGTCGACGCAGCAGCCAGCCTTATCCCGGCGCTGTACGACATCCGACGAACAAACGAACGACGACGAACGAACGAACGACGACGAACGAACGACGAACTATGCGGCAACCGGTTCCGACTCACTGGAACCTCAGCTGGCCTGGCAAGCATCGCAAGATACAAGACTCAGCCCACTATCGACCTCCGGTCTCCGGAGGGGAGTAATGTAGCGGTATATCTACAACGCCACATACGAACAGCGCGTCATACTGACGTCACGCAAATCCTGCATCTCGCAAGCGGAGTTTACCGCGCAATTAGCATATATACAAACTTCCCAACATCAATCATTGGGCAGTTGCCCGCCAGACACAACACCCATCTGGTCGGAGGATCCTCCCTTTTCTATGGAGTATGAGTGAACTTTACACCCTGTTCCTCATACCTCTATAACCCGATGAGAATTTAAAGAAATGGGCTATTGAAATATAAAGTAAAAACTACATAACTAACTTGACTAGGTTAGGTACTCATGAGAATCACTCCATTGTGTAAGAATTTAACCAGCGGGGTAATTACGTAACACACTATCAGTAGTGAACACATCCAATTATTTATTGAAGCTGGATATAAAAATAACATGGCGTATTGCAACAATATGACGTTAACTCAAATGAAAATCCGATATCTCTCCGCTTCTCATTATAAACTAGTATGTAATTATTGAAAATGAACTACGGATATCACATACAGGGCAAAGTACTCCGGTAATCCAGGAATTGCGTAACACACCAACTGTAGGAATGGCTTTATTTTGACAGTTCAACAACATACATTGCGTTATTTACATTGTTGGGCAGACAAATTTTTTGAACATGGATTAGCAATATCCTTCGAAATCATTCAGATTTAAGCCCGGAATACACATGCCTGTAACTTGCACAAAAGTATGCAAGCAGCTTGAATGCCGTGTGCCATAACAACTTCTGATTGGTGAATACCATACTGGCATACCTACTTTTGTGCATGTTACAGGCATTTGTATTCCGGGCTTATAGTGAGTTACTCAATTAAGGTGCCGAACAGGGGTATTTTATACATTCATCAAATACTTTTGCAAAAAAAATACCGGTTATTTGGATAATTTTTTCCTTCTGTAATTTAGCACCACTTCAATAAATCCAGTATTTTGTTCATATATTATTCTTATTTTGTGTCCGCTATAACTGCCTACTGAAATGTTAATGAAATGAAAATAACATTCTCATTTTAATACTCACACACGTAACTGCCTCAATTCCCTCTAAGTTTTGATAAGATAATCGGGAATAAATAAACTCAGCTCCGTTACTGTTGTTGGAGTTCGTTCGAACAACTTCGGAGTGTCGGGCAGTGCGGCCCGAAACCCACGCAGATGAGGTAACAGGTAGGTAGATAACTAGATACGCTATGAGGTTAGTTTGGCGCGTGGCCAAAATCGGAACTAACGTCGCCATCTTGTTTTTTGAATACATTTCAAGTGACATTTCACAAAACAATTGCAATTTTTTTTTTTTTTTTACTAACAGCGCCCCGGTCAACGTCATTTGAGCGCCAATAGCTCCTTGAGCTGTGCCTATGGTCGACGAGCAAAGTGATTTTAGACCAGCACTCTAATTGCAACATATTATGAAACAATGATATTGCTGATCCATTGTTTCATATGTTCGAAAAATATGTCTGCTCAACAACGTAAATAAACCAATGAATGTTGTTGAATTGTCAAAATAAAACCCATTGCTACTGAAACATAGTGCGTTAAGCAACTACCCAGCTGGAGGATGTTAAAAAAATGTTTTGATGAATGAAAACTTGGTGATGATTACTTAACTACAGTCATGTTACAGTTATTTTACCTTTGATTTGTATTACAAATAAGTAAATCAAATTTATTCAATGTTTTTTCTCAATGTTTATTTTTATCCTGCCTACACCATTTGTAATATTAATGCTTAATCTTGATAATTATGTTAATTTTATTTTTTTCCTTCTAATTTTATAATTTGTATTCATAAATTAATTTATCTATTTTTGTCGTGTTTACACCTAGTTATATGTGCATGCTGTGGTCTTCTGTAATTGAAGGAGCACACGTAAAAGAACCTTTTTTATTATTGTAATTTTCTATTGTATATGTGTATTGTGTATCCTTTGTTGGAGATCCTCAATAAATAAATATGTAAATAAATTACTGTCAAAATAAGGTTGCTATTAGGGTGCTGCTACTGACAACTCGGTCAAAATGAGATCAAAATGTGAGAAAATGTGATCTTTATTGTTGTTAACATAAGTTGCCGCGTAGCTGTTGGGTTGCTCTGTCAAAGTTAAAATAACTGTGGAAGGAGTTGAAGTAAGTGTTTTAAAAAGATATTCAAACTCAAAGCATTAATTTATTTCTAATAAACCAATTACAGGCACTTTTGAATTGTCAAGGGGTCGGTCAGTCAGAAAGACGAAGCTAGTTGCCCATTCCAAAGCGTAGTAGGAATACCTATGGACAAGAACGGGCAAGAAACTCCATGGACACTCTTTTAAATCATAAAATAGAATATTGGTTACATCATTCATGTTGAAATTATACAAATATACATGCAAGAACGATGTAAAAAGACGTGCACGTTAAAAGCGTCCATAATAAAAAAGATATATAAATAATTAAAGATATTTAAGTACAGACGCCAGCACATCAAGCTACTACAATCTGTCAAATTTCTTTAATAGATTTTCTACTTTATCGCTAAAGCATTAAGGTTCAAGGTTGATTGGGAAAATTTGACAGTTTCGGGTAGCTTGAGCTGCTGGCGTCTGTACAATGTAACTTCACGCACGCGTTGTTTCCCTGAAGGGTTAGGTAAAGGTGAACCCATAGTAGGCATCACCAACAAAAAGATATTTATCTAGAGTGGACAATATAATTTTAAGGTAGGTATGACTAAAATTAAATTAAATTTTTACGTTGTCACGCCAGCTTTAAGATCCATTCATTACCTTGACTTTTGGTATAAGTAGGTATAGTACCTATGACAGAATATTATATTTCCTGTACAAACGGAATAGAATAAAATAAATAGGTACAGTAGAAATATATTATGCTAGTTAGCTATTATTTTGAAACTATACGATCGGTGTAATAAGTGAATAATTCAACATTTTATCAAAATTAATTATAAGATTTATGACGCATGTGGTGGCCTGTTAGAATTCACTGAAATTATATTTTAAACGTAGTTGGTTTTTACAAAAGGTTTTCCTATTTGTTTGTTTATTTTTGACACGTAGATTTTCAGGCACAAAATAATTCTCATTAATTTGAAAATTCCTGGAACTACCTCTAGATTGTTGGTCCATTCTTCATTATTAGGATAAAGAGATTTAGAGATAAAGAGCTTAATTTATCTATACGTATAGATAAATTACCTAAGCTCTTTATACCATTGAAAAAATGCTGAAAAATAGCAATACGTAGGGTACCTACGACAAATAACTTGCGTTTTTATTGCCTTTAGATACATACAATCATAACAAAAGTTAAATGTCATCAAGGTTAGAATAAAAATAAAATAAAAAATGTCAAATGGCTTACTTAATAGCATGTTAATCAGTCAGTGATTCATCATTATGGAGTCATCAATTGTGTAATAACATTTTTCAATTAATATTTCAATTGGTGGTCTTTTAAATTTGAATACAGTCATAGTTTTAATTACATTAGGTATACCTATGTTATAAATGCGTATGTTGCATATTGTTTATCATTTAACAAATATGCCAATAGGTCAATCTATACTAGTATTATCAAGAGGTACCTATGTGAGTTTTTATAAAGGGGGTAATCTTCGAAACGACTGATCTGTGGGGTAATTTCGTAACACTCTATTAGTAGCAAGGGGTTTCGTTTTGACAGTTCAACTTCTTTCATTGCGTTATTTACGTTGTTGAGTAGACATATTTTTCGAACATATGAAGCAATGGATTAGCAATACCCTTCAAAATCATTCAGATTGAGATTGATAGTTGGTTACGCATTAAGGGTGCCGATTCCGAAAATTCTATCACTAACGAGAAGCTACGCTATTGTGAATACCATAGAATATGTTTTATGTTAAAACGCGCACGAATGTCGCGGGAAGAAGCAAGAATTTAATAATTTTACTACGTCTACACCCCGTTAGAAACTTGTCATATCCTCCGACTTCGACTGCCATAGGACGATCTGCACTGACCTATTTTGTAAGTATTATTCAACATTATTATTATGTACAGACGCCAGCACATCAAGCTACTACAATCTGTCAAATTTCTTTAATAGATTTTCAACTTTATCACTAAAGCATTAAGGTTCAAGGTTGAATGGGAAAATTTGACAGTTTCGGGTAGCTTGACCTGCTGGCGTCTGTACCTATGCCATTTCGATTTCCTAATGTATCGAATGTCGAATGGTTCGGCAATAATTAAGTTTATTCGGTTAATCGTTACTAATTGCACTAATTACTTGAACATTGCCATCACATCATATTACGTTAAGTAAGTACATAGTGTTATGTATCATTATGCTTGCATTTGACGATTTTCATAGTAGGTAAGTACATAGTTCTATTTAAGTATTACCTATGTCAGTACTACATTGGAAATTTTCCATCAATATTTGGTTTAGGCCTCGAAGCTCATACATAATAGGCACTAAAAACACGATACTTCATTTTGTCTACATTCGAAATCAAGAAGCGAAAGTGCGACAACAAATACAGAAGAATTCATACAGATAGGCATCGTAATTTAATACGTAGGTATTACAAAGTAAGCAGTCACTGAGTGCATGTTACAATATCAACAGTTTGTAAAAGAATTCAAACACACACTGTTTATAAAAAGATCCTATCATAGACGCATGAATATGAAACGATCGTAAAAGCTAGCATAGGCAATAATAAGTTAATTACATAGTCATTGTTTACACATGACTGCTAGCGCCATCTCTGGAACAACGTTAGTGACGGTGGCAGAACATGGGCTCAATGGAACGTGGTTCGACTTTCGAAACCATGCTTTGAAGGACGTCGACATTGAGTGTAGGGTACTATTAACAGATGGCGCTTCTTGTTACTTGTCCTATCTTTTCAGAATTTTCAGTATGGGGGAACCCGGGGAACTATGTTGCCGATTTCAGCCGAAAGACGTCCACTGCTGGACATAGGCCTCCCCAAGTATCGACACTTCGACCCGTTCTGTGCTTCTCGCACGCAGATAACATAACTATCAAATTGCTCATGTTCAAGAGCCTAGTGTCATAAAATCTGGGAAAAACATCTAGATTTTTCATTGGAATAAAATTAGCAATTTTGTGCAATGTTAGGGTTAGGGCGTATTTATTTATATTAGGTACTAGCTTTTGCCCGCGACTTCGTCCGCGTGAAGTAACTTTCTTAACTTTTTTTCCGTAAGAACCTTCTACAAAGTCTACAAAGTATTAGAAAACTTAAAAAAAAAGATGGATAAAATAGGTAAAATCGTTCTCAAGCTATGACGTGACCGAGGGAAATAGGGATTCATTTTTATATACATAGATGTACACACAAATAATAAAATATAACTGTGTAACGGTACTGTGTACCGTGTATGTGTCATATGTGTGTGTAATATAACTGTGTTGTGGAGGTCAGGTAGGTAGTCGCTCCTTACATCCGGCTAGACTGGAAGCCGACCCCAACATAGTTGGGAAAGGCTAGGCAGATGATGATGCGGTACACACAAATAATGTACCTGTGTACCAAATAATGTAGTGTACCTGACTATTGTACCAAATAATGTGCTGTGATTTTCAGTCGTAGTTTTACCACTCAATAATAGGAAAGTAGGTACTTACCTATTTGCTACGACTCGTAGCAACAAATAGGGTCTACGCAGTTACGAAGTTTGTGTTTTTTCCACTAGATGGCTCCTGGATCCTGTAGATATTATTCCAAGTTATATTGGAAAGGGTTGCTATGAGCAATAACGTACGTAGAGCTGCAGATAGAACACAGAAATTCATAATAATAAATAAAAGAAATACTTCAAAATAAAATTCGTTTAATTCAGGTACTTATTTAAATGTCCATAAATGACATTACCATGGATTCAATACCTACATGACCCTGCATCGAAATTTATTTTTTCGTAGGTTATAAAAGAAATAGTATTTTAACTGCGTTGTTAAATAATAACAGCCGCACAGGTCGATCGGTCAGGTTAAGCTACGCTTGCCGCGGTTGGTCTGTGGATGGGTGACCATCTTTACATACCGAGACCCCTCCGTGCCTGGAAAGCACGTTAAGCCGTAGGTCCCGGCTGTCATTCGTGGATTTTTGACAGTCGTTACGGGTAGTCAGAAGCCCGAAAGTCTGACAACCAGTCTTACCAAGGGGTATCGTATTACCCAGTAACTGGGTTGTGGAGGTCAGATAGGCAGTCGCTCCATGTAAAATACTGGTATTCAGCTGCATCCGGTTAGACTGGAAGCCGACCCCAACATAGTTGTAAAAAGGCTAGGCAGATGATGATGATGATGATGGTAGGTGTTGCACATGTAGTTTTCTACAATTGCAATAAATTCCACGCACCATTTTTTTGCCTGCATCCAGAACTCCAGAATCATGCACTGAATTCATGGTAACAAGTTGTGTGTCGATTTCCCTGCCGCCCTGTTTATACACCGTGACTTTTTAGTCGTCTGACAACGGCAGCCCACTTCATGTATCCAATGACTACTACACATTCATAACAAAAAAAATGGCATTTAAGAGAAAAAAAAAAGAAAAAAATATTCATTATTATGATGCATAACGTAGTTGAAACATTCTGTTGCGAGCGAAGATCTATCTACTCGACTCGTGCGATGGTTAGGTATGTTCTACTGTTTGATACGTAAACATTATTAACAGGATGTTTCATAATTCTAATGTATTATTTATATTATTTATTTTTCTTTGTACCTATTATCTCAATTAATGGTAAAAAAAAAACACGCCTAGAGGTATTTTATGTCGGATACATTGACTGGACCACCTTTGTCAGACGACAAAAAAATCACGGTGTATATATTGGAGTTGGTTGCAACAACTTCTCAGCTAAAGCACTAGGAAGTGGTGAAGAGCGGGTGTCTTGTGCCATTTTAACGTTCTAAAATTGCTGATTCTCAGCCTAGTTTTAAGAAAAGTGACTCGTACTCGAGAGTCCGTATAAATCGGTGCACCCTTGAATAGGAATATGTATTAGAATTCCAGTACCTGTTAAACCTTCGTATCCGAACGCGGATCCACGCGAGACACAATGGCTTCAATTAAGTACTGCTTTCTGCTCGCGTAGTATGTCCTCTTCTATCTCTAGTCTTCAAAGAATAGACATACCTATCTTTCTATAAGTACAAAGTGACACTTATTATCTTTTCTTAAGATCACGCCGTAGGCATTTCTTCCTACTAAACTGTCATTTTGTCTGTCTTATAAGCGTGATGCGTTCAATATTTTTGAAAAGGAGTCCGCATTCCGCCTCCATCGTCAAGTAGGTAAGTGCATGCTTTTATTTAATTATTGTGTGTAGGAAAACATCGTGAGGGAACCGACATGTCCTAGAACCAAACATTCGAAGATATATGACATCTACCAACCCGCACTGGGCCGACGTGGTAGATTACGGCCCACTCCCTCTCACTGAGAGTAGGCCTGTGTCCCAGCAATTGGAACATTTTATGCTCGTTGTATTGTGTGCTTATATTGTTATTTCATATTATTAATTATTTTAGAATTATACAGGATGGCAGGGACATCGCAAACTGTAACTATCCGTATAACTGTGTTGAAATTTATCGTCGGTTACCTGTCCATACAATTTGACTGCGTAGGTAGTGCACTTTTATATTGAACTGCACCCTAATTGCGTAACACACGATCAATCGGAATCGGTTTCATTTTGACAGTTCAACAACGTTCATTGCGTTATTTACGTGTTAAGCAGACAATTTTTTCGAACTTATGACGCAATAGATTAGCAATTTGCTTCAAAATGATTCAGATTCCGATTGATCGTGTGTTACGCAATAAGGGTGCACGTGATTTTTATTTTTTGATAACTGACGAAAAATTTCTACGCTAGGGTGTAGATCTAGAATCATCTGCTGAATTCATGGTTACAGTTTGCACATCCATGTCCTTGCCACCCTGTATTAGGAGTATTTGGGAGAGAGGGAGTGGAAGAGGTAACAATAGCGCAGTACGCCAATAACAACACCAATATTTAAATTTCTATTTATTGATTCAATTTGAACTTCGAACTCACAATAAAATGCAGCACAGTAAACACAAAAATCATCAAACCATTTATTATTATGTAGAATACTTATTAAAATACGTGAAACAGTGATTGGAAAAAGGTACAGAAACCAGGTTTAAGGTACTACTAACATCGAATATTGTTGACGAACGACAATAAATTTAGATCGAATGAAAGTAGACATCCTATACCGACGAGAAACAGCTGATTTTGAGCAAAAAGTTTTGTTAAAAAAATAAGTGGTCGGCTCGTTACCATCATTATTAAAAATACATAGCGGTTACTTGATGCGGGATTAAACTTACGTTATACACAGTGAGTAACTTACGTAAATGCCGTACGATAAGCACGGGCGGGCGCCTACTCGCACCTCTTTCGCTACGAGACGAATGTCTAACAGCACCATCTGTTATTCAAACCTCGTACTACGTCGATGACAACAACGCCATCTATCTTCAATTCAAGCAGATGGCCATGCGCAGCGAAATAGGAGCAACAGAGCGCCGTGGCGCATCTGATATGACTTCATTTGTAGTAACGCCACAACACCCGTAAACAAATAGAAATAGTGTATATAAATTAGCTTATGTAACAAATAAGCTTAAATGTATATAATACTGAGGCAGAATTACATCTTAACTACGACGTAACATTAAGTGTGGTACGTGGGATTAGACACGAGCGCAAGCCCTTACTTTATACGGACGAATGCGATATATAATTATATTTTGCTTTATATCTATGTATCTGACGCTAAAACATCTATATAATGTATTACTTTTTGTACATCTACTTATATATTAACCGTACATACACCCACTAAGCTTATTTGCCTCGCGACCGCGTACCCAAGGTGCGTACACAACCGTTTGCCGAAAACTGCCAAAAGTAGATGCCCCTGTTGCCTTGACTAGATAAACAAATGTCAGCACGACGCGACCGCTGCAGCTGCGCAGTAGTCACACGTGGTCGAGTACTAATACAAAACGCACGTTGAGTACACGGCGATCTTTCACGTCGGGAACTTGAGTATTGTCCCGCGGGCGAACGGGAAGGATACATAGCGACCATGAGAGAAAAAAAGAGACAGATTCGTCGACAACTTACTAAATTATTATGAAGGAATGTTTCAGAGTAATTAAAGGCTGGATAGAAGATCGTTCACCCGCGCCGGCTATGCCGCCCGTCCCATCGCTAAGTACACATTAATTATTAAAATATATTTTCGCATTTATTACATAAAATTCACGTTATGTTCTACCTACGTTAGAAAAGTAAATGAAAGCGGGCATTATGTGTAAGTAATTTAGGTTCAAATTTGTACGCGGAGCCTATATACACAGCGTACCATGGACGTTTGTTCCACTCGCCCCAGTGGTAACATTCAACGAACCGTACAGGGAAACTACAGCTAAACGATAGACAGACTAAAACTGAGATCATTCGAGTAACGACTAACAAAACGCACCAAAGGACCGAGGAGTCCGTCGGACGTCACCACTGCAGGAGCGGCTTCAAAAACTTAATTTAAAAAACTCGACTACAGTGACACTTATGAATTCTAGGACACTAGACAAAAAAACTTAGATCTAAGTCCTTAAAATAATAATAAATATTTTGGTGCAAAGTAAATAACAAAAAATAAACCGTTATCACTTCTAACCTTAACAGTATGACTGACCGCGTTACCGCAAACGAATATTCCCACTAATCACACAAGCTTTATTAAAATGAATGTTTATAACAAAGGGTCAGCCCCGCCGGGAGTGCGTCCTCGCCGAACAATATATAAGTAACACACACATTCATTCCATAAAGAATTACGCTGAGGACAATAGATAAAGGTGTAGGGTAGAAAAACACCCTGTCTCTAGGGACATCTAGCACACATCACAAGAATTTGGAAGTCTGTCTATTTCCTTTGACATCAGCAGCGTCTTTGAGTACTGAGTTAGTATTGCTCGGAGTTTTTTTTTTCCTATATGAGATTCAATGTTGAGGACGCTGAAGAGTTACTCCAAAGGAAATAGACTAACGAATTGGCCGAAAAGGACACCACAACAACCTATAGCACTCCCGTCCAAAGTAGACCTGACGATACATACAAGTCAAGTCACTTGGCTGGACGTGACGAATGTCGCACTCCTAACGGGGATACAGGGGGAGGGAAAAGGGAGGGGAGGGGTAAGAGGTGGGAATCTACTCTTTGACCTCGAAGTACTTGTAGGTCGGATTCTCGTAGCCGTTGATCTGCATGTTAGCTACGTGTCGCTCTTCAGGAGTGGGGGCGACGGCGCCGGTCTGTTCCACCTGGGAAAATAGGAAATGCCTTAAGAATTCTCACCATTGCTGAGTCGTCGTAGATTTTAAATGCAAAGTCTCCATGATCATGTAATAAAAACAATACGTTTTTTACGGCCCCAAGATCTTTACTTTACCAAGCGTCAAGACTAGCTTTTCTAAAACTGTGCTTAGGTATAATTTCATACAAATTCTCAAATTTCGGTGACTTCTGGCCATTCGGAAATCGTAAATAAACCCCTGTTATTGTTGTTACAAACTAACCTGGACGAAGCCCTGAGCAGGCGGCGCGCGGTCCCGGCGGCGTGCCACGGCGAGCGCCACGCAGGCGGCCGCCGCCAGCGCCGCGCCGCCCACGCACAGCGCGGGGTACAGCGCGCTGGCCGAGCCGGGCCCGTTGGCCAGGCCCGCGCCGCGGACTGTGTAGCCCTGTAAGCGTAGCTAGGGGTGAGTTTGAGCATCAGAAATTGGTCCTTTGAGCCTTACGCCTAAGGACCAAAATAACTTGAAGCAATTTGTAAGTTTCTAAAAGCAACAACATCATGTTCAAACTGACAAAGTATTTTTCGGCATCATACGAGATTATGTTGTTTTATGATTTACTCACAGGCTGTGAGTGCTGCAACTCGTGTTTGAGCGCATGGGCGGGTGGTGGGGGCGCACGCTCCTCTGCATGCTCTAGAGCAGCGCGTAGACCCTCGCCTTCCGTCTGCAACGGGCAACAAACAAACATTTTATTACACAGAGTTTCTGGGATTATATCTGGAAAATACGAGAAAAGAAGGAGCATGAGACCAAAAAGTGATAAGTTTGAATGTGGATAAGAAGAGAGGTACCTCTCTTCTTTTTCTCGAAAAGAGAAGGAAGTAAATTCTATGATGTGGCTAAAAAGAGATGTATAGAAGAAAATCACGTGCTGCGCTAACCCCATATCAATTGGGATTAGACCAGCCCTATCATTGCATAACACGCTTTCAATCACAATCTGAATCATTTTGAAGGATATTGCTAATCCATTGCTTCATATGTTCGAAAAATTTGTCTGATCAACAACGTAAATAACGCAATGAATATTGGTGAGCTGTACGGCTTACATTTTGTCAGCAATTTTGATTGCGGATCAATTATCCGCAATTACCCGCTGGATGGGTGTGTGAAAGGTAAAGAAGGAAGTGAATTTTGTGACTAAAAGAGATGATGATGAAAAAAATCACGTGCTGCGCTGACCTCATACAAATTGGGATTAGGGCAGGAAGACGGAGGATAGTGATGATGTTTTCTAATCTCAATAAGAGATCGACTTCGGAAACTTTAGTTTAAATCATCTTTATCAAAAATAAAAATCCCTATTCCTAAAATCCAATTATTTGATGTATTCACCTCGCTGGTGGATCGTCGGCTGGAAGTCTCGCTGACCTCGCCGGTCTCAGCGGTCTCGCTCTCTGGTACATCAGTCACCGTGCTCGTGATTATTTCCTTTAACAAACCAAAATTCTCTAAGTCTAAATGTTTGCCTCAAAATACGTAACACATGTTTAACAGTAATGATTCATCTGCCTAACCTTTTCCCAACTATGTTGGGGTCGGCTTCCAGTCTAACCGGATGCAGCTGAATACCAGTATTTTACATGGAGCGACTGCCTATCTGACCTCCACAACCCAGTTACTGGGTAATACGATACCCCTTGGTAAGACTGGTTGTCAGACTTTCGGGCTTCTGACTGCCCGTAACGACTGTCAAAGATCCACGAATGACAGCCGGGACCAACGGCTTAACGTGCTTTCCGAGGCATGGAGGGGTCTCGGTATGGAAAGATGGTCACCCATCCACAGACCAACCGCGGCAAGTGTAGCTTAACTTGACCGATCGACCTGTGCAGCTGTTATTGTTTAGCCACGGGCCCCTCTACCAATTCCAACTCTACCTCTACCCAATTGATCTCATTTAAATAATACTGAGATAGGATACTATAGGAAATATTAACACAAATGATTGGCTATGATTGGCTGTTGGAAGCCATCAGATTATAAACTAACTTGTCTCTGGCAGGAGAATCAAAAGGAACTAATAAAATATAAATGATTTTATTTCTGTAAGTTGGTTTACACAAATTTTTTTACACGTCAATCATATTTTTAAAACTAGATGAGGTCGTTGATTGCTGATAAGAAAGGTCGAAACAAACTCAGGATTCAAAGTCTCTTTTAAAATCCTGATGACATGATCCTGGTCAGATCATGTGAAAACCTTGTGAGATTGGTGTCTGAAATGAAATGGCCTTTTGAGGTTTGTCTTTTTGGTATTAAGGAAACTGAACCTCAAGAGCTAGTTGACAAGTTAAATACTCTATTTCTAAAAATCGTTCTACTTACGGTAGTGGTAATATCCTGTGAGAAGGCAGCGTGGGTGGTAGAATCATGTGGCGTGACTGACGCAGCAGACGGCGCGGGTGATGCACTGGCGGACGCAGAGGGGGACGCGGAGGGGGGCGCCGAGGCGGAGGGGGAGGGGCCGCGCGTGCTGCTGGACGACGGGTCCTCGATCTCACTGGCCTCACTCGCTTCATCATCAGCCTCGAGGCTTTCCTTGACGCCGTTTGAGGTCTGGAAGGCAATAGTGTTGCAGGTATTTTGAAATACATTGATCGGATTTAGAGATTCTCGGATTTAGAAATACATTGTTAGATATTATGTCGCTTTTTCCAACTACATATTTAGAGGAGCCTTTTAAAGATCTACATCTTCGTAGATATTGGATAAATACACTCAGCATGTTTTAATTCTTTCGTACTATTCAGGCGGGTGATTCTTTAGGAAATTTATATAGATTACTTTATGAGGAGATTTCAAAAAGAAGGGGGTTCTTAAATCGTTTGTATGTACTAGTTTTTTTTAACTCTGGATATTTATGAAGAAACAGCAGTAACTTCCTAAAAAGTTTCCATCCCGTGTTTCTAATGGTGTTTGCTTACCTTAGCCCGTTCATTCTGGATGTCCTGTCGCTGTCGGGTGCGCTGGTCTCGCTTAGCGTTGAGCTGATCACGGGCGGCCTGTTCTCGCTGTACTTCAGCCTCAATGCGATCCAGTAGTAGTTCCTCGGCTTCAGGGGTCATCGACATCAGGGACACCGCCATGTCGTCCTTGGATTGCATCGACTAGAATGTTAGAATTTATCTTGTGTCACCAAGAGTTGAAGTTTTAACTAGCTATAATGACTCTTGGTAACGAGAGAGATTGGGTAAATAGAGTGTTAATTTCTCTTGGTGGTGTAGTCTCGTTAACCTTAGTATCTCGGTAGTGTTGTCTACCTTAGCATCTTAGTAGTGTAGTCTACGTGGTAGGGTAGTGTAGTCTTAGTAGTGTAGTGTAGACTGCAGAATTCAAGAAGTGATGATTTTAATACCATTTAAAACAGGGATGTGAAGGATAAGGTTTTCTAAATAATACAGTTCTCTACCCACATTTCTTACCTGAACGTAGTCTTCAATGGCAGTTCCGATGTTGGCGTACAGATGAGGGCGGCGACGGAGAGCGGAAAGGGCACGTTGGAGCGCACGGTCAGCGTCCTATGTGGGATAATAGTTATGATGTAAAGGTCAACTTGACGAATGATAGAAATTACGGTCCATCACCGTTGACCAGTCGATATTGGTCGCTTCAGAATAGGTCTCCTATGTATATTCAGTATGAGACAGCGGGGAACAATGCTCATACATTTGGTGTCAGATCAGTACCTGCAGTCGGTCGGCAGCACTGGATCGCTCAGCAGCAGCAGCTTCGCGTCCGTTGGCGGCGGCGCGGCGCCACGCGGCTAAAGCTCCACTTCGCTCAGCAGCCAGGGCGCGCACTAGACGCTGCAGGCACTTCTGGACGCGGTGAGCCTGTCGAAATAGAACAATTATATATAGTCAGAAGGTCTGTATACTAACCGTCAAGTAACACTGATGGAACTCAAGAATTTGTGTTTAGACAATGGTGCTTAGCAGGAAATGGATATAAGAGATTTAAAATCACAATTCAGTTCCAAGCTGTGAAGCTACCTTCTAGAAATAAGTATATTAGTGAAGGCGACAAAATATCACCTTTTCAACTTATCATCATAACACATCGAAAACTGTTGCTTTAACCAACGGAGAAGAAGATATAGAGCTTCAGAAAGCGTCTTCTCTAGTTTCCACAGTACCTGAGAGAACTACTTACATTGGGTGGGGTATCCCGGAGTGAGCGAGTGTAGCACGCGAGCGCGGTTCGGCGACGTTGAGCAAGGTGAGCCAACACGCGTTGCTGATGGAGAGCGGCCAGACGGCGACGCTCAGCTACACCTTCCTCTTCAAGAGTCTGAGGACAACAAATCATTTAGTATGGTGATGGTTGAAAAATCTGTTCATATGTTGTCACTACTTTGCTTTTTTGAACTTGTGAACATAAAGATTACATTTATTGGAAGCTAAACTAAAATAAATGAGCAAACAATATGCTGCCCACTAATTAAATAATTTATTTTTATGGCACGCAACACTATCGAGAACAAATCGACTATAGTAAAATGCTAAATTTGTATTTATATTTTTGGTTCTTGTTTCGTGAATACAGGTAAGAGAAAAATTATACGTTACATTCTAAGTATTTGAAACCGCTAAGTAAGTATTTATGTTTCCATTACCAAAATTACCTGAATGTTAGACTGGAACTTGGCAGTCATGCGTTGGCGGAAGGTCTGGGCGGCGGCTGGGTCGTTGCTCATCATCTGCTGGTAGCGGTCTTCAAGCTCCGACCATTCCTTCATCACCTTGGTGATCTGTCACATACAAAAAGTAGTTACACACACGATTCAGTACAAAAAGCCGCAGTTTTTCTGTATATAATATTTGCACATCATTAAAGAATTTTATACCTAGTTTCTAGGGGTTCTTACCTTTTCACGGTGCGTCTCCTCCAGCCTCTGCTGCGCATCCTTGTAGCTCTGATGTTCAGTGCGAGGGTCGAAGTGCGAGAAGTAAGGGTCGGAGGTAGCGGAAGAAGCCTGCAAACAATATAACAATCAGTCTTAACATTAACGTTACCACGCTAATGGGGCCTAAGATTAAAGAGAGAAATGTGTTGCTGGACATTTTTTGCTTTGCTTCATTTTACTAACATAATCAATAGCGCAGTCACGCCCTATAAACCTTGAGGCTTTTATTTTGGTATTAAAGTTGGTTTACATTTTGAGTTTACATTTTTTTGCTTGATATAGTATTCACTGTATTTATTGGTAGGTATATTGGCGTGACTAGCTGACATATGGCAAATAATTTAATTTAATGTTCTGTGTCTCGTAATGTAAACTACTTTGCATACCAATAGGTATGCAACCTTTCTTCTATGCAATAGAAGCATTGTTTACATTTTGAGTTTACATTTTTTTGCTTGATATAGTATTCACTGTATTTATTGGTAGGTATATTGGCGTGACTAGCTGACATATGGCAAATAATTTAATTTATCTAATGTTCTGTGTCTCGTAAGTAAACTACTTTGTGTCGTAATGTAAACTACTTTGCATACCAATAGATACCTATTGGTATGCAAAGTAGTTTACATTACGATTTTATTGAGATTACGCAACCTTTCTTCTATGCAATAGAAGCAAGCAGCTGTGCTGCTGGGGAGTTTGTTTGCCACTTCTTTTTTTTTCCAGCGAAAGCACTAGGAAATGGTCAAGGGCGGACGTTTTGGGGGACTGTCTTATGTAACGTTGACGTTTGAAAAGGGTTTATTCTTAGCCTAATTTGAATAAATGAATTGATTTTGAAAGACGAGCTTTACGACTTTACTAATTTTAAAAGAGGAAAAGGTTCTAACGATTTTATTAACTAACAAGCATAAGTTGTGCCCGGTGGCATTTCCCATTGGCAGACACACAAACTTTCATCCCCTCTTTAACAAAACGGACAAAAAAAACGGCCTCACTCCTGAGCAGATTAAGAGGCAGTCGCAATAGCAACCTGAGGGCTGTGGCGACTGATACCTCCTCCGCCATAATAAGGCAATTTGTGCGAAGGCTTGTTCCTTAGTTTCTGGTCTTCGCTTTCATTAGTCTTTAGTTTTAAGTTACCAACAATAGTATTTTACTCATAGTTGTCCGAAATAAAATTATTTGTTATTATTATTATTTAACCTACCTATAGCAAAATTATTTGATGAAGTTTGAAAAATATTTTTTTAGTAGGTACTCACATTTATCATTTCATACTTCTAGACCCAGCGGTTAAGGTTGTGCGTGGTCTGTCAGTGGATTATTTTAAGTGTTTTCTATGTTCATTCTGCTGGTCTTTTGAATGCATTTTTCTGAGCGTAATGGCGTAACATACTAACAGACTGGCTTTCACTTTGATAGCTCAACAACATTCATCGTATTATTTACAAGAAGACAAATTTATCGAGCATATGAAGCAATGGATTAGCAATATCCTTCAAAATGATTCCGATTGTGTTACGCAATTAGGATGCTGTTCCGCACTAAGAAACAATACTATTAATGGTATAATACAACTTACCGTAGTGGTCGTGGTGGTGGTAGTAGTGGTGGTGGTCGTTGAAGGTTGAGATGAGGTCTCAGGACGTGGCCAAGAGTTGTCATCACCATCCGTGTAATCGTCATCTTCAGCGTCGTCGTCGCGAGATAAGTCAGCGTCTTCGTCTTCATCCATGTCTGGAATTAAGAAGTTTTAAGATTTCCTGATTCTAATATGTGCTGTGTTCTAAGCAGTTGTTTGGTAAGTAAAATATTATGGTGTCTCGAATTACAGACATAAGCATATAGAAGCATGTTCTAAAATACAGAGTTGCTGGGACATCGACGCGTTCTTTTAATCGAAGAAAAATTACAACGCACGGACGTTCAGAATCATTTATACTCAATACATAGTAACAGGTTGCGACTCGATGTCCCTGCTACCTTGTATTTCTGCACACTTAATCATAGCAACCCCTTTCAGAGTATCAAGAGTCGTGTGTGTATATAATGGAATGTATACTATAAAAGGCTTAGCTGTACCCGGTACTGCAAACGTTTAAACAAACAGAGTTCTTACCGTCATCAGTGTCATCGTCGTCATCATCATCGCTAAGGTTCAGGGTGTCGTCATCATCATCGTCATCCAAAGCGTCATCATCATCCAGAAGATCATCATCACGCTCATCCATCGCCGCTGAAGCAGCCAGCATCTCTTCACCTCCGGGACTGACGGGGACACCAACATCCATGGGCTTGTGCATTTTCACGTTTTCTGGAAGATAGCAAAATAAATGTGAGTATTTCTTCTGTATTAAAAAAACTTTATAACAATGCTACAAATTGACGGTTAACAACAAAAGTTAAATGAGACTTCAGGTTTTTTAATCTTAATTACTGAGCAAAGTATTCCTAAAAGCATATCTGGCGAAATATGACTGTACTATACGTAAACCTCTGCCTGCCTAACCCTCCGTGGAAACAAGGCGTAATGTTATGTTATATTTAAAAAAAACTGAACTGATATAACATTTCAAGAATATTATCTCTTAGCTCTAACATGAATTGCTGACGAGCAATGTATCTGTTATAAGTTTATATCAATTTAGATAATAAATGTAAAAATAACAGTTTTAATCGACTGTCGACTGTACCATGATAATTAATCAAACTTGATGTTAACACTTACCTTTGAAATGCTTTGGGCAGCAGACGAACTCAACACCAGAGAACAGGCTAATTCCACAAGGCAGCAGCATCGCAAAGGTCCTGAGCTTCAATCCCCTCTGGGCGCAAGCACGTCCAGCCGTGGCGTTCCATCTCGCAAACTGCCAGCATCGGGACTGGTTGTGGATGTGGTCGAACAGACAGCTTTCCGGCACCAGGAGCGCGTCCGATTGGAATGGACCTTCTGCCGCCAAACACTCTTTGTAGTTATGCATTGTATATGGGCGTAAGTGTAATGGGAGGTTAAGAGGGTTCTAGCAATACGTATGGAAGAGGACGGGTTTTAATGGGTTAAGTGTTACAGCAGATGACGAAGGTTGGTTGCTCTATCCTCCTTTGGTAAAAAAATAAGATGATAAACAACATATTTCTTTATCGAGCCAGGTCGCTTAGTTAATCTTCACCGCACGAGTGATCTCCGTTATAGGGCCATGACACAGGCAACCCTTTGCAACCCAACTTTAGTCGCCTACTGAATAATAATATCCTTTAAACAAACTTCCTTTTGAACTCGTAAGTCGGAAACGACCTTATAAGCCGATAACCCTATCGAATGACAAAGTAATCATATATCAGTAATAGATACGTACCAAGACAACGGAAAGGCTTCACCCATCGAGTAACCTTGCACTTGGCCGCGTTGCCAGTACCCAGCTTGCACCAGTTGCTGACTTTCACATAGTGGGAGGCTTCCACGATGTTGGTGATGTCGTGGCTCGGGTATACCTGGAAATATACAAACGATTCGGAATAAATAACCATTTATAGTCAGATTACCTGAAAGATCCTACGTCTGGATATACTTGAAGTCAATAGACACGCCTCCTAGCTTCCTAATACACCGGACTTTTCCATAACAGTCGAAATGTACGCGTACTATACGCGTCAGCCTATTCCTTATGGAGAATACTGGGCGTGTTTTTACACGAGCCTAAGCCCCTTTGTACACGGCACGGTTTCTTTACGGTACGGCGAATAAACTGCGCCGTAGTAAAAACGTGTCTGGCAACAAGCTTCCATAGTGATTGACAATACTAACGACCGTCCCTATGCACGGCGTAGAAACCGCGCCGTAGAAGAAACGTGTCTGGTAGCAAGCTTCCGCACGTCCCTGCATATATTGTGGTAATATGAGTTCAAAGATTTTAGGTTTTATTAGAATAATCATCTAGCTACGTGCTTAATAACAGCGAAATCAGCAATTCCCAAGCAATGTTAATATTTACCAAGGTTGAGTAACAAGGCAGAGGTGGCCAATTTTACAGACATTACTCAATTTAATTAGGGTAAAATCGAAATTGTCTGGTGGCAGCTGGGAGTAGTAACATCGTCCCTTTTATAACCCCTGCGAGTATGCCTAGACACATTCCATCCGAAATCGAGCATACCGTAAAATAAAGGAATTTCGCAAATTAAAAAGGGACCTACATAGGTATGAAGGTCGCTTTTTAATTTGCGAAATTTCGAAAGGAAAGGACAGAAGATAAATATTAGTTTAGTCCTGTCAAATTAAGATACTCCATAGACAAATTAGACGTGATTAACAACATGGCTACTAAAAATACGTCAATTTATGTCAGGCGCTGACTAATTTGACAGGACTAAACTAATATTTATCTTCTGTCCTTTTCTTAATGAAATAAAAAGAAAAAGATGCACTGAACATAAATTTAGTTTATTTTGTGAACAAGGGAATCGGCGACACTGTGTGCGTTCGGACAGAAGTCTGTGCGAACGCACACAGTCTCTCTAATTATTTGGTACATTGTTGTATTTGTAATTATATCAGAATTACATCTATACCCTGTCCCGTTTTTTGACAGATGGAACTAGTGATTCCAGCAACAAACACACAATACATTGATTGATACACGTACGGTATTATAATGTATGTAAGAAGCCATAAATAAAATAATTCAATAAGATAAGGCTGTTTAAATATTTATTTTATTACGCATTGTAAAGTTAACTTTTACGTAATCTGGAATATGTACGCTCTAAGACAGCTGTCAAAAAAAAACGGTTAACCTAATGGACAGGGTATAGCTAGCCGATTTTTCCGATAGTAGAATGAAAATGGTAGATATCTGTGAAACTAAAATCATCACTATGTATCTGAATCTTTTGTTCACAAATCTATAACAGGTTCAAATTAAATTAGCTAGCGAAACTTTGCAAACGTGATGGTTATCGATATCTAAACACGACAAAATAGGCTCAACGACCACTGGTAGTGTTGTTACTTGAAGTATGAGTTGAGAAAATTTGTTTTTTAAACTAATATTTCAAGTGACCCTAAAAAAAGATCGTACTTATTAATTTTTTTTTTTTTGATTTATCATGTTTAGATATTTGTGCCCATTAGGTCTGCGGAGTTTCGCTATCTAATTTTATTTGAACATGTACACACGGCTACACGTCAAGCTATACAAAACCAGTTGGTCTTGGCCTCACTTTGTATGATATTTGCTCACAATGAACGGTCAGCCAATACTAGTTTTGCATAGCTTGATGTGTAGCCGTGTGTACGTATATTATTAGTGTGTGGTACATGTGACCAAAATGTGTCGAACTTAAGGGAAACCCAAAACATTTTCAGGATCAATTACGTAAGAGATCGTTTACGTGACCCATGGAAAATTACCGTGGGTGTTAAAATAGTTAAGTTAGCAATTAGTATCAGCAAATAAGTTGTTGGTAAGTATATGTTCTGTCTGTTAAGCGGTACAGTAATGAGATTAGAGGGTATAGTCGATAAGTCGTGGTCACGGGGAGCAGCACGAGGCTATGTCTACGTGTCGATCACTGGTGTACCTACCATTTCCGATTCATTCAATCACTTAGCTTGGTTTGATATAGGGCTGGATATTAGTAATTTAGTGGCAGTAAACTTTGAAATCATGATAGACAAAAAAAAAACTGAATTGAGAACCTCCTCCTTTTTTTGAACTTGGTTGAAAAGAGGATGCGTCTGTTTTCTGAATGGCATTCTTTTACAGTTCAGGCTTGAAAGAAATTCTTTACCTGGCCACTTTGTTTTTTAAATAATATGAATTGATGGTATGTACCCTTTGTTCAGGAAAAAATGCCGTTACTGATTCTAGGAATAACCCTTCGTATAGTGATCCAAGCGAGACACAATGGCCTTTTAATTGTTTCTGTAATTACGGCATCCACCGCTTAAGGATACCTAGTTCACATAATTATGACCAGTGATCACGTAAAAAAAAATTTGTTAACTTCTCCTTCGTGTCGCTGGCTCGACAGTTATTTTGTTAGCCCAAAAGTTCGCCACTTCTACGAAGTTATCGGTGGCAGCGCCGAGGTCACTTTGTTAACTGTTTCCGAGTATATAGAACTAAATCGGGGTGTCATTATTTGAGGACATACTATAAAGTACGGTATCATTTACCTTCTTGCAGTAGTCGAGGATCTCCATCTTGTCCTTGAGGCAATTATGAGGCTTGGTGGTAAGGTCGGGCGTCCATCTTCCAGCGGCTGACATGTACTGGGGGTGGTAGGTACCTCCCGCCTCGCAGAGAACTGCTACCTGAGGCTCTGCCCCGCTGCTAGCCTGTAACAAAGGAAATAACCGATTTAATAAAAGCGTCAGGAAAAAAAGTGCTTAAAATAAGGTGAACAAAAGAAGATGAAGGAACAAAGTATGAAAAAATAAGGTTATCCATGTTTCATTGACCCTTGTAATAAAGTTATATTACATATGATATTGTGGCTGCAATCTGCATCTACATCGCCACATGCGAGCTACGTATCACACTTATTTCACGCAAAATCCTGGTCCTCAATCCTCTATCCTCTGGCCAGATGGGTGTTGTATCTGGTGAGAGGCTCCTCCCTTTTCTATAGAGTATTATTATTATTTGGTTAGACACACTAGCAGCTAATGACTGCACTTTACACCCTGTTCCGCATACCTCTATAACATCGTCTTGCAAAACACCCAGTACCTATTGCTATTAATTTCCATCACCATCTCAAAGCCTAGCCTTTCTCAACTATGTTGGGGTCGGCTTCCAGTCTAACCGGATGCAGCTGAATACCAGTATTTAACATGGAGTGACTGCCTACCTGACTCCACAACCCAATATAGTATAGATTATTAAGTATGCGAATATCAGAAGCGATTATTGATTGGTTGTTGTATTCACAAACAAAACCAACAAAGCCTCAAGAGTCCCGATGCAATAATAAGAAGAACACGATATAATGTGAGAGCTATCTAGATGTAGAATAGATATCCAGTTGGTTTCTTTTATTTACAGAACCTCCTCAATCAAACAGTACCTACAATTGAGGCCACAGTGGCCTACCTAACTGTCGTTTTTCAATACTGATTTTATTTGACAAAACTGCTCTAAACTGTAGAAGTCATAGCGCCACAGTGGCCTAAACATTAGTTCAATTTTTTTCAGTTAGGCCACTGTGACTCTCATGGCCTCAATTAGTATAAGAAATACTCAAACCCAGGCAAGCAAACTCGCTGCTCTTATTACAACTGTAATTGCCTTTGTAAGCAAAATACTTAGCTACAAAGAAATACTGAAATATTAATGCCACAAATCAATTTACCAAGTGGTCCCAACACTCAGACGCATTCAGATGTCTACCTGTCAGATTAGTCTAGAGTCTAGACAGACCAAAGGGGGAGTGGGGAGTACTGGCCTAGACTCCCCCCGTTGGTCCCCGAGACTGGTTATTAAAGAAAACAGACCGGGTCGTTGTTCCCCCAAGTGATTAGTATTATTATCTGTGGAAAATTGGAATGAGCTTTCAGATATTAGCCGCATGAAAATGATAACGTAGAGAAATGAGGTTTAAAGCTTTTATATAAAACCTTTCTGGTATAATTGCTTAAGAATTTAGGGTTATTAAAGGTGAAATTGATCAAACTTTTTACAGATCGCAGTTTGTAGTAGTGATTTAGACATTGATTGTATTTGGATGATGTTAAAGTCAAATTACCCTTGCAAATCAAAATATTCAAAATGTTCTTTTTATCCAATTTTTCAGCCAAAAGAAAATAAACAAGTTACCTACCAGCATAAAGCACAATACATTGTTTAACATATAAAACTCAAATGCTTTAAAAATGAAACAACATCGTCTGCACGAAACAGAACAGGCAAAGGGCAACAACCCGTAACCTAATACACGTCAGCCCTACCAACGGCTTTCCATTAGCTTTGCTATACATTGCATTTTTAAATCTGTTGTTAATCGATCGTTCGTAAACAAAGAGAGCATTGTACTGTGATGCTTTGTAGCAGACTTTGCGTCGAAATAGAAAAAGATATTTAAAGCCACGCTATTCTTGAAATACAAACAATGAGTGAAGTAAACCAAAGTTAAAAAAAGTTCTTTCGTATACAGTATGGAAATTTCTAACAATGTTGTTATTAAAAAGTGTTTCGATTAGGTACCCTAAAATAAGGTAAAGATTTTGTTAATTCAGCCAAAAGGTACGTTTGCCTTTCCACAAAGCCAATTTACAAAAACAATATTATAAAAGGATTAATTTTCGCTTAACGTAACATAGCGTCTGCCTTTCATGAAGGCTGTAATAATAAAAATTTATTCCGACTGTTTTAACAAGGAAGGTCTCATTAAATCTCGTCGTAAAGACGGAATATTTGCGTTTTTACAGTTTTTATGCAAAACTCGGTTCGATTTTTCATAAACGTAGAAAGATTTGTCTTTATCAGATCCTGAAAACAGCAAAATATGACTGAAGTGACTTGTTTGATTTTTATCGATGAAGAAATATTACTTTCTTGAAAAACTTTGTACATTTTTACGGTAGCAAGTTCTTTTTCCGGAATATAATTCCACAAAGAGACGGTGTTTTTCACCAAAAGGTACAATTTATTTCATGAACTGAAGATACTAATATTTTCAAAGAAAAATATCTGTTTTGGGTAACCTAAATCTATATAATTTAAAGCACTGTTACTACATACGTAAAAAAAATATTTGGTTGAGTACGAGACTTTTGACTACGTTTTATGTGTATATTTTCTGTCTTTTTTAAATTTTTATTTGCAATGTGCGTATTGTTGGTGCAGAATAAAAGAAAAAATCTTTCTTTTTCTCATTTAAACGCACACATTCCCATGAGGGGAAGGTAGAAACTACAAAACGCTATCTGCTACGATCCTTACGAGTACCTACATACTTAAATTATTAGATATTAAAAATTATGTAGAGTTTACTGAGGCAATTACGATAGTGGGTATATTCTGTTGAATGATAATTTCTACCAAAATCAGCGGTATTTTTATATTGGCAACATATTGATTAGCCGCCATTTTACCTATTGCCCGCTGGACCTTTCGTTTTTGCTATGTAAAAATGCGTTTGGTAGAAATTAAATATTATCAAACGGAATAAACCCACTATCGTAATTACCCCAGTAAACTAATTGCTTTTCAGCTATCCTAATAAGTTAATAACACAAACAAAATCCATGTTTTTCGTCGTCGCCATTTTCCACCAAAGTTTTTTCGTCAGTGTTCAAGACGTTACCAGAATTCCACTTGGCTTGTAACAGTTAATTACAGACTTTTCACTTCGCCATCTCTCTGTTAGTTAATTAAAACAGTCCGACATTTTGGTTAAAATTGTCTGTTTTGTATGAACTCGGAAACAAGTTTTATTTTAAGTACAAGTATAAAACAACGACTCAAGAACTTTCACGATTATTACTACTCTTTGACATTTTATAGAAACGGTCAGCCTTTCTGAAGTAAGTAGAAGAAAGAATGATATTTTTATACTTGTGTTAAAATGCTTGTCACACAAGTTATATATAAATACCAGAATAATAGGTACATAAATACCAGACCATTTTTTAAAAATTAATTTGATTTATATGGTACAACCACCGAACAGATAATTTTATCTGTTCTGTGGGTACAACCGGTCGAAGTGGCGGTGCTTGGGAGAGGCCTATGCCCAACATTGGACGTCTTTACACACTGTTAGAATATTAGTTTATTCAGCTGGTAAAAAGATAGATATTCCTAGATAGGGGATGACTACCGAGATGACGACTAATAGAGAAGTGTGAAAGAACAAGAAATGTTGCGCCGACCACAAATAAATTGGCATAAGGCAGGAGAATGATGATGAATCTCGTGAGACAGAATTTGAAAACCTACTCGGACTGAATCCCGGAACTTTTCTAGGCCCACATATATTATGTTAACAAGTTGCTACCATAGCCAAGTAAATAACAACAAAACTTCTAACATTACAGTTTCAATTGAACAAACTCTAGGTACTTAGTACGAATGATAGCTAGTTTCTTGAATAGTTCTTAGGTATTAGTTAGGGCACGTCTTCAGAACTTTGAACTTAGCTCGTTAGTTCACTGAGTGACAATAGCCATCTACTGTAAAGTTTTAGAGGGTAGGTCGATAGGTAGGTACAACGAATTTGTCATGACAATACTTGAGTTGGTTTGTTGGAACTTACTTATATTGTAACAACGAAATTCCTAGTATTGTATACATGCAACTATTTTCTAACTGAACAGACAGCTGTGCTGCTGGGGAGTTTGTTGCGCCACTTCTTCTTCCCAGCGATAGCACTAGGAATTGGTGAAGGGCGGGCGTTTTATGGGGGACTGTCTTTTGTAATTTTGACGTTCGAAAAGTGCTGATTCTCAGCATAATTTGAATAAATTGCTTTTGATTTTAAAATGTACACATGAATGTAATAAAGAGTTGTTTTGATTGTGAAAGTTTAGAGTTGATAGTCTGACTAGCTTCCGCCCGAGACTTCGCCTGCGTGAAATTTCTTGTTCCCCCTTACCACCCGCGGTTTTACTTCGTTTTTGCTTAGCGCTCTTTCTGACCTTTTGCTTTTTGCTCGGCTTCTAACGGTTGTAGCGAGATGTTAATAGCCTATAACCTTCCTCAAGAATTGGGCTATAAAATGCAAAAATCAATTTTTTAAATCTGACTCGTGACTTCAGAGATTAGCGCGCTTAAACAATCAAACTCTTCAGCTTTATTATTAGTATATAGATAAATGTATATATAAGCGTCATCTGTAAATACATAGAAATGTTTTGATGAAATTGCTATGATTTCTTACAATATTAAGGGCCGATTTATCGATTTTATTTAATTTTTCATCTGTTTCTAATTGACTTTTTACGTTCCAATTACGTATATTCCGTGACAAAAACCGATAGCTATGAATTCTAAATTAATAAGTATTTCCAAAGCATGAAAAATTCTTGACCAACTTGACATTTCTGTTTTCTTAGAAATAAAGCAGGCTTTAGAAATATAATACTGCTATTTGAAACCAGAACAATAAACATTGAATAAATACAGGCTGCTCCATTTAAGTCGGACTTGTCGACTGCGAGTCGGTACACGATGGCCCAAGTCGACGCTCGGAGGAAAGCCGAAGAGGAACGGGAGAACAGGGGAGCGGGGGAACGGTAAGTGCAAACTCTAGTATTGTAAAACGGAAAGTTCTTAGGAATTACGTCCGGAACAGGGCTGCTACTAGCCCATTTAATTCCCGATATTGTGCAAAAAGCTCTTGGTAAGAATTAGGAATAATTTTAATACGAGTACCTAATTGAGTCTGGTTCGGTCGAGTTAACGTCTAGCTCGGTTTCGTGGAGTTATTGGGGTCACTTAATTAATGTGCTTCTGTAACTATAATTTTGTTTTGAAATGTTTACTGTTTTAATAGACTTTGTGAATCTTTGTTTAACTTAATTTGATATTGATTTTCTAATGTGTTCCCTTCCACATTTAACCCGTCGGCCTTCAAAGCAAGAGTGAACATGTATCTTCTGGGAACGCTTGTTCCATCATAGACCTCATGCATCGCATTCCATCAGTCGAGATCGAGATCAAGAGCGTGCCCAATCAGCAATTAAAAAAAAATTACTCTTTATTATTTTTGCCAAAAAATTTAAGTAGTTCGTTTATAATTAGTTCCTTTGTATTTACCTAAGATAACTGAATTCCTACTTAAGTATTTGAAAAAATTATCAGCGTCTGATAATTTTTGGGAATTTTCTTCAAACCAGAAGCTAGAGGCTAATAAAATAGAACGTATTTATAACCTCGTAATAAAACTATCCGATTCAGTGAATCATGAATTCTTGCTAACCCTGCAAAGTTCTTCACAACTGCGTGTACCAGGTTCAAGACTTTATGCCTGCCACAGCACCCTGTAGGTAATAAAAGCTAGTAATATATAGCGGGATACCTTACCTGTCATACTGTACGAGATTATGTTAGAAATAAGTGCCCGCGTGATTTATGATGTTAGTGCATATTTTTATGACTTAGGTATGTAAATATTAAGGCTAAGGAACCCTTAAACTGCATGACTCACTTATAGTATAGGGTCCGGCTGGGTAATGTGGTACTTTATGAATATTGGTACTACGTCATATTTTGTATGGATGGATGTTTGTTACTTTTTCACGCAAAAACTAATGAACGGATTTGTATGGAATTTGGCACACAGGTAGTGTATACCTAATCAGGATTAACATATAGAATACTTTTTATCCCGATATTCCCCCGGGATCGACACTTACGCTTGTGAAACCACGGGACGCAGCTAGTACTCAAATACATTTTATCATCGCGACAATAGCATCACCTACACACACGAATACAAAGAGCTCCAGACATGGTTATTAGAAATACGTAGCCCCTACAAGTCTGCCATTATGTTAAAAGCTTAATTAAGACGGTGCCGTGACGTATTAAATTTAATCATTTTGTAATTAACGATCGCTAATGTTGGGGTACACTTCTTCACCTGTGTTTTGAAGAGAAACCCTCTTCAAAACATGGGTAAAGGTAATGTTTATATGACGTCAGCTTTTAACAGTTCTTTTGTTTTACAGTACTGTTTTACGTGGATCAACGTTGGCTTAGTAATTTTTTTAGTGTCATTCAATCTCGCAGCCCTTCTGTTTAAGTAAGATATGTACCTATAGTAAGTTATCAACGCCACCTAGGTATAAAAAGTAAAGAAAAAAGCTGAAAATAGAAAAAAAAATTCAATACTTAAGATCATTCATATAAAGTATAGTTTATTGTTTAGTATAAATTATAATAATTGTTATTCCACATTTGCTGAAGTATAAATTATAATAATTGTTATTCCACATTTGCTGACTATTCAAGAGAAGAAACATAGAGGAACATAATATTTGTAATACAAGAGGATATCCCGGGAAAATACTGAAATATCTCATTACACCCTTCAAACTGAGTCTGTAACACAGCAACATTGCATAACAGCAGAAATAGGTACTGTGGTAGAATTTCCCTGAACGAGCTCCTTTAAAAAAGCTTTTACATTTTCAGTAGAAGTCTATCCGTACTTTTATAATTGTTCATTATAATAAAATTGAGAAAACGCAATTACAATAAACAAATACGAATCCCAGGTCGGGCAAACTCCCTGGACGGGAGTCAACAGACGACTCCCGGCCTCCGTAGGCGCGAGTGGCGAACAATGGGCAGCTCGCCGCCCGGTAAGGACCAGGCCCGGGTCGACGGCGCGTTGTGTTCCATGCGCGCCTCAAAGAGAGGTCAGCACGAACTGACGGGGTCCGCTAGGGTTGTTCGAAAGAGATACCGTGGCCTCTGGCACAGGCAACTGAAGGAACTCGGGTGGGTTTTAGTAAGTAAAAGTCTGACAGCCCTTCCGCTCAGCCCAGAGCGGGAGAGGTCATTTGGGCAAACTGTTATTAAGTTCTTACTATGAGAAATTTCTTACTAGCAGCCTGGAGTCTGGATTCGTGCTCGGCTGATGGCAATCACCTATTACATGTACCTAACCTAAAACAACACCATCATCATTCTCCCGCTCTTATCCCAATTTATTTGGAGTAGCCGCAACATGTAAAGAGAGAAAGAATTTACGGCAAACATGACGCATAAAAAATAAACATGTTGGGGGTAAACACGACAGACGACACGGTTGGCGCAGTGGTTAAGCGATTGACTGCTGCCTTGCTTGTCGCGGGTTCTATTCCCGCACGGAACAAATATTTGCATGGCTTTGCGTAGTTGGTCCGGGTCTGGCTGTTTGTGTATGTGAGTTTAAATTTTTGTAAACGCACCCACGACACTGGAGAAATTCCTAGTGTGGGGCAACGATTTTTTTTAAAAAAGAAAAAAAAATCATGCGTCACATTCACGCAAAACGGCCATCACTCACACACTCAGCATAATGCTAAGACCCTACAAGACAGAGCCCCAGCTCTAGTCTGAGCTGGTCTTTTTGATGGAACTTAAAACGGGCGTCCTATAGATACACTTCTGCCTAACACTACGGGGATTACAGACGTTGGTGTAACTATAATAATTAACTACTTTCTTCTTTTTCTATAGCCATTGTAGGTAACTTGTCTCTGACAGCCTATTTCAGGCATCCCTTGAGGGGAATACAGGCGTGACAATTACATTTATCCACCTAATTACTTTACTAGCGTCCCCCTGCTGCTTTTGCAAGCGTAAAATTAATTCTACTGAACCTTTTACCCCCAAAATAATTAAAAAGGTTGGAAGTTTGTGGTATTAACCCACATAACAGAGACATGTACAAGTTGGGAAAGTTTTTAGGATAGGTATCTGGTAGGTACTTAGATACACACTCAAGCCAAATATGTGGTGTTGATCTTTGTCCAGTTGTGTGAGAAAATACAGTGACTCAAAAGAGCAATTCAAATGCCAATCAATATTGTACATGTGCAATAAAAATCAAGCAATCTCATCATCATCATCATTTCAGGCGAAAAACGTCCACTGCTGCTTATCTCCCACAAGCACCGCCACTTCGACCGGTTCTGTGCTTCTAGCATCCAACGGATTCCTGCGGCCTTCACCAGGTCATCGGTCCACCTTGAGGGAGGCCATCCAATGCTACGCCTTCCGGTACGCGGTCGCCACTCTAGAACCTTTTGGCCCCATCGGCCATCCGTTTTGCGAGCAATGTGCCCTGCGCACTGCCACTTAAGTTTGGCAATTCTTCTGGCTATGTCAGTTACCTTGGTTCACCAACGGATCTCTTTATTTCTAATTCGATCGCGTAGTTAAAATCCAAGCATAACCCTCAACAATCACTCAAGCAATCTACCAACAACTAATTTAAACTATCCTCTTTTCAAATAACACTTTAACCCAGACACAAAGTTATCAAATTCAGTTTTAAAATAGCTTTCCAAAACCGATTCTTAAGTCGACGAGTTATAAACTCAGCGAGATAAAAGTTAGAAGTTACATCGCCCTCAAGTGTATTTAATATCGTATCGAACGTACACCGGAGACCGGTGTCGGCGGTGTCAGGGAGTGTCCGGGGGTGTCGACACTCAGACTGTCCGATATTGCTAAAGTTGTGCCTTTACAAAATTGTTCCGGCTTATTTAGAAAACTATTTCGATTTGAAAGCGTTTCCTTTGTTGCTTTGATTGAATTTCCTATCAGACGGCGTGTTGTGGTTGTTTTTTGTGCTTTAAAAGCTATTGTGCTGTTTTGGATTAAATGTGTCATTTACAAAAAATAAGGAAACCCATTCCGTTCGATAAGTATTTAATAGTTTTGTAAGGGCTGATTTTTCCAACGCCAGATAATTTTATCCGAGGAATAATTTTGAATTTTTGACAGTTCTTCCATACAAAATCTGTCAAACGTCAATATTATTCCATGAATAAAAATTATCTGTCGATTGAGAAATCAGTCCTTATTAATATTCTGGCTTTTTTGGTACCAAAAGTGCCAAAATGACTGGTTGAAGTTAGGTACTAACTATGTTTCATCCAATAAGTTTCTAGTTAATCAAATGATAAGTTAAGATAAGTCTTTATTTGCCTTAAACATGGTAAGAGAGATCGTAATAAACAAGTTACAAGCCCTATCTTATGGCCCCCATGGCCATGGTTTACGACGCATCATTTATTACCCGAGCCAAACTTTGGACATACAACATCTTAATTTTGTAACACGTGGCAACCATCCCCACGTGAGCAGTAAATATTTGGAGTAGGAAATTACCAAATAAGCTCGGAAAATTAACGTATTATGTCAGACAAAACAACGAAACCCTCTTCATCCAATTTTCATGGCATTTTGTTTATTAGATTTGTGTGTTTGGATGATCCAAACACATTTGATAAACTTCGACTTTGTCGACGATACCCAACACAGTAAAACAAGGAGGTACTTGTCTTTTGTTCTATTGTCCTGGGTAGGTACTAACTACAATCTTCAATTTAATTATAGGTTTCCATTAATAACACAGTTCCATTGTATCTCCTCACACAATACAAACATTATACCACCAAAAGTCTCTTTTCCAGTGTATAAAGAAAATAAAAGAAACAAGTGCTGTAAATACAATAATAATTGAGCATTGTTGGGTAGGCACGGCAGTCGGCAATGCTGAACTCATGCCAGTTGGCACCAAAAGTGCCGCCCTGCCCTAAGTACCGGCGAATAGTCGCCAACACAAGTATTTATTTTTATGGAACAAGCGAGCTTGGTAGTCGGGTTATGAGGCTCTTATCTGGTCAGGTGGCGTTTAATGCTGGATAGATGGGGTCAATGTGGTTTGAGAGATTTTGGCAAAAGAAGAGGTCATTAGTACCGAGTACTCGTAAGTCTACTGGCTCCTGTAGTTGTGTCCATTTAAAGTATGTTAGTATTTTTTTTTGTTTTTCGTATATAATAAGGCCGAGATTAAAAATGGTTTATCGTTTCTTTTACTTAATTATTAATCAAACTTTTCGAAAGTTGACACAAGTTGCCAAAAAAAAACTAAGAGATAGGTACTTTAACTGTAAATTTTCAAGAACTTTGCCCTTATTTAGTCCTTGGAACTAAAAGTTTAACTTAGTGTTATGAATATTACTTGTATGACAACTGAATATAATACAATAAAACGAGCCTACAAAGTACCTACGAGCCCTTTTGGAGATTTCTCTTGCATATCAATTCACGAGTGACAAATGACACATTCGACCCAGACAGCCTTCACTTAATACGCAAGTCATACGAATAAACCTAACAGTAGCTAGTTAACAAGTATGTTAGCAACTTAAAATAAATTTCCAAGAAAATATAATTATTCTAAGTTCTAATTAAATACTTAGTTGCTGAAAAACACGTGATAAATCTTGCCCATATAATTTCAAGATAATTTTGAAATAATAAACTGAAGACCCGAAATAAAATTGGCTACTTATATTATTTGTAGAGAACGCTATTGAAACTAAAATAACAACTTTTACAATTATTTTATTCGAATAAAGACTATAAATATATAAGTTGCAATATCTAAAATCAAATTAGCACTGTAAGATTTCAACCAAAGACGTCTAATATCATCTCAAGAGATCCTTCAAGAACTTTGAAACTGAAAGAAAATTAAAGTCGGGTAGACAGCCTCGGAAAATGCAATCGCTAGACAAATAAAACCAGCTACTAGTGACGGGCTCCTCCACAAGTCCGGGAAGTTGGCACTTTATGCAAATGCATGCAGATCCCGCGGACACTTGTTACTACGACACTAAAGGATCGGGAAAAATAGGGCTGTCACTACTAATTAGTTGCCTCGGTGAGTTGCTCGCTGTTAGTTAAGTAACTAGGTAAATGCGACGAAGAAAAATTGTAGCTCTTGTTTGATCCATTTTGTTGAATGTTTGCAAATGTTTTTACATTTTAGTTCACGTTTAGATACTCTTCAATGATTTATTTAAAACTCGCCGAAAACAAATAAGAAAACATATCTTTCTATCATAATATTTAATATTGACTGAGAGAATATTCGTCTAATATTAATCGTATGTTGCTATTTTGATTTAAATATAAAATAACAACAGCAATTTTTAAATATTAAATGAAACGTACACGTTTGACAAAAATATAAATTCAACCCACGTACAAATTACATTTCAAAACGAAGATACACCCAGTTTACATACACAAATAAACATGTACAAATATCCTTCAAAAAAGTTCACTTGACCCTTGTTGACGCTCGAGCATAATATATCACAATTTGAGCTGTCAAGAGTTGACAGCCCTGCCAAGTCCCGGGCTTGGCAAGTCCCGTACTTAAACGTCCTCAGCACTCGCTCCCGAAGTCCCGCGTTTTTTACTTACACGCTCCTTCAGCTCACAACTCAACGGGGAAATTAAAAAAGAAACTTGCACAGACTGAACGAATGTCTTTTTAATTTGGTTTAAATCGACGACAAGTCACGTTCTTGTTTAACGTGCGATTCCGATCTATTCTATTTGAAATAAAACGAATATGCGGACTTGTTTTTGGCGAGATTTCCTATGTTTTACAGAATTTTAAAGGTCGTTTTTTGTTACATACTGATACAAAAAGAAAGGCAAAGTCAACGTAAATTTGTTCTTACATGGAAGTTTCGTTTACAAATTAAAAGATTTTAGAACAATTATGAACGAACGTTTACAAAGGCATTGATCTCTTCACTTGTAACTGTCACAATATCTCTATTGTCATGAGGCCAAAGGTAAATTCCCATCATTCCCTACATACATTTCCCTAAAAATATCTATTCGGTACGTGTGGCCTTCGCGGCTGACTCCTCTCACCTATAGATTCCTTACGGACATGATAAATGGCACCCTCTCAGTGTCTCGACGAGAACCATTTGTCTAACAGCCTGAATACTTGGGGGCGACGAAAAACTTCTATATTTACATATTCTACCCTACTGTTGCCAGAGAAACCAGGACTTAAGGCGCTATTCGATATTTGCACTCAGATTTTTTCTTGGATAGGTTTAAGAAGTTTTTATAAAGCGTTCAGGCGCTTCTGTGGTAGCTCTAAGGTCTCGTTTCTCGGGAGAGATATTTCATTTTTTTGCACGCACCATTTAACTTAATAAGATGGCGTTGAGGAGAAAGTTCTAAGTAGGTTTACTTGAATTCCGCGAAAATGTTGAATTTTGCGCTTTCAATTTTCTAGGAAAGAGACAATTTATATGGAATGTCATTATTTCAAGTTTAAAAGTAAGGAAGCATTCACATGACTCTAACTACCAACAACATTAAAATTTTCACGCCTTATTTTTCTATCCATATAAGCAACACTACCGCAGTTAAATATTCACCCACCGTATAGCTTCGCGAAGTTTCTCGCCGCACAACTTAGGAGAAGCCTTTGTAAAGAGGTTTTAATTTTTTAAATAAAAGCTTTTATGTAGTACCAGCCGATCGCCTAGCCTCCGGTTATTCCTCGAGCTAAATTTCTTGCTTCTAACTTTTAAATTTCCCAGGGATATAAGGAGATTGTACGGCGAAATTGTTCTCTGGGGAACCTATGTTTTATTCTTGAGTAGACGTAAATTTAACTTTGTAAAGATATAAGTACCTATACAGGGTTATTTTAAAATGGCTAGCTAAACTCAGCAAACGCGATGGGTTATATATAGTATGTTTAAATAGCGATACCTATCACGTCAGCAGAGTTAAGAATAGAATAGTTTTTTTTTATTTCGGACAGGAGTCCATAGGGTTAGTAAAAATTTTACTTAACTTCTAGTGTTAGTTAAGCTAGTCAAATTAAAATATCCCTGTTATGAGTGTGGTAGATGATATATCAGTAGAAGCAGCCGTTTTCAAGTGCTTATTCGTAAAGCTATTTCATCGAAGATCAAATGCATTACTAAAAATGCTATGGAGTGCTTACTGCTTGGTTTATTCCAGAAATCCTACCAGCTTAATTGTTTTCTGAATTAATTAGTCACGCTTCAGACATTCCGAGTATTTTAAGTGCTATGTTCAAGTTTAATGCTTTCCCAAAACTACTCAATTACTAGTCAAGGCTTTAGCTATAAATCTTCTGAAAACACACACTGAAGTATCTTCTATGTACCTAAGTAATATATTTATTTGGTTCACCAACAATTGTTTACACTAACATCTTGATAAAAATAACATCTTTAAAAACTTTGAACAGTGTAACAATTACTTAAAGGTAAACACCTAGGTAATTTCCTGTTAATATCGTTCATAAATTTATTAACCTATCCAATACTACTAATATACTTACCAATATAGTAATTACTAATCCTAGGCTACTATAAACGCGAAAGTTTGTGAGAATGGATGGACGGATGTTTGTTACTCTTTCACGCCAAAACTACAGAACGGATTTGATTGAAACTTATGCGAGTAAAACGGCGGGGCGGTGCCAGTAACTAATAAAACTAATAGTAATGTCGTATTATATTATAAATTTAATTAATTTTACGAGCTAGGATATAGGTAAATATTTTTATAGTTTACTGCTAGAAACTCTTTTCTTTTCATAAGTTCAGTAAAAGTGTACATACCTACTTATTTTCAGTTTTATGTGAACTTTATTAGATGTCATCAGTTAAGTTGATTTAATACTTTCATTGGGTACCATTTTCTTTCATTGGATAAGCATTTGTCTTTATCTCTCGTTGTTCGACCATTTTACTCGTCGATTTTCATAAATCGGCCTAGCCTTTCAACTATGTTGGGGTCGGCGTCCAATCTAACCAAATGCAGCTGAATACCAGACTTTTACGATCATCGATTTTCATGTAAAGAAATAATAATATATTACACAAGCATAGCAAGATATCCGTGGTTTTTTAACTACTCAGCAGTTAAAAAACCACGGATATCAGCTATGTATGTAAAAACTAATACAAAGTTAATTTCTTGCCATAAATAAAACACTCTCAAACAATTTCAATTAGGAAAACGTCGAAAGATAAAAGTAACCGTTACCGGCAACAATTTGTTATATAAACATCGATATAACTCATGATGAGCACCGGTACATCACTACGGCCGTCCCAACTATAAATTAATTTGATCGCCACATAAATTTTATGGCTCGAACCAACTTCATTATAATTTTACGAGAGTATTGAAAAACATCGATGCTAAGTGCGTACGGAAATTGAGCTAGGGAAATTGATAGGAGGTGGAAGTATATACTTTACAAGAAAAGCGTCTGCTTACATTTTGTACAAAAAGATATATTCGAAGGAAATTGTGGTTAGTTAATAGGCATGTCATGTTAATTTTAGTAAAGTTTCTACGATATTTCTCTTCACTATAGGTTCAATCAATGTTTATTTCTATTCATATCTGTAATATACAAACGCGCCAACTCGCAAGGTCAATTCTCGTACAAACCCCATCCAAATCGGACGAGTTGTTTTTGAGAAAATCGCGGACATACAAACATACATACATACGGGTCGAATACGGAACCTCCTTTTTTGAAATCGGTTAAAAAGCGTTCAAATCATGTCACAGTCTCATCTAATCGAGAATCGAAAATCAACGTCAAAAACTTGTAAAAAATAAAGTACCTACTGACAGATTGAGACAGAAATTAGAATGTGAACGTTCTTAAAAATATGGGAATCGGCACTCGGGTGTGTATTATTTGAAAAAAAAGACTAAAAATATAAACAAAACACTTGAAAAATCGTCTGCGTGACATCCCTAAGCTTGACGTGCCAAAAGAAAACAAAAAGAGCACGTTATAGCTATTGATTCCCCATCAGTACCGGGTATGTGTATTTGTCACGGCAAACTTTGGAGCCTTCTAAGCGTCGAACAAAGTTGACAAGTTTCACCCAATATGGCTCACACTGAGTTTCCTCAAACTAAAAGAGGGATATATAGGATTTGTGTTTATATATATGTAGGTATCCTGGCTTTGCTTGAGGTTTTCCCCGGGATTAAAACTGACGAACCACTTGATGAATTTTCGTGTGAATAGCTGTTGGAAGCAACGATGTTTTCAAGTTTCAATAATTATAAAGTTGTTGAACCAGAGGGTGACAGGGACATCAACGTGCAACCTGGACTCAGTGAATGGATTCAGTACGTGATTCTGAACCGAAGAATCACGTGCTGAATTCATGGTTACAGTTTGCGCGTTGATATTGTCCCTACCAACCTGTATATAATATATAAAGGCGTTTGCAGTCGGGACCCCCGCCCCGTCAGGAACGAAGTTCACACACACATACTGGTAATGGAAAGACAGAGAGAGAGAGAGAGGAAGTCGCATGGAGGGGGCCTAATGCATTTTCCTTACGTGGCGATTACTACCAGTCAACTCTTACGTCGAGGGTCAAGGTACGTAGTAGGTACTAAATCAAATAAAGACAGTGGACACACAAAAGGAAACACCAATTTTTCAGTAGAGGACTACTGTTTTATTGTAAGTGTAGATTTGTTTCACATGGATGACGAAGGTCCAAATCCTCATGAGGCAGATGGGAATTACGGAAGATGACGCACAAGACCGAAATAAATGGCGTTGCATGATTGGGAAAGCCGACCCCGCGTAACGGGAAAAGGGAAGGCCAAAAAATAAGAATTAGTTTTGTTTCGCAGTCTGTCTAAATACAGATAGAATATAGATAGTCTTGATTCGACCTACGCACATCCGAAAGGTACTTGATGCTTCATCGACCCGAATTACTTTAAAGGACACTCATATGGCTTCAGCGGCCATCGCTCTATTTGCGTTCGAGAGGGCAATCAAAATATTCAGAAATACACCAATGTTCAATACAAAGGGAAGTGATAACCGATTTTCTATCATGCTATCCTGCTCCTCCAAGTATTTCGATTATTTTCTTGTGGGGTTTCAGTGCAGTTGAATCATGTCAACGAAACACGCAAGGTTTTATTGTCTTGGCTTTTTTTCTTCCAGCACTTGTAGTTGTTGGGAAAATTGTGGTCTAATCATAACATAACATCACGCCTGTATCCTCCGAATGGTTAGGCAGAGCTGACCTATAGTACTCCCACATTTCGCCAGTTATGTTTTAAGTACCATGTAATGTTAAATTACGAGGCTATTTATATCCCCGGCTGCTACTAAGAAATTCTTAGAAGAATTCTTCTAAGAAGTTGCGTGACGGCACGGTTGGCGCAGTGGTTAAGCGATTGACTGCTGCGCTGCGTGTCGCGGATTCGATTCCCACACGGAACAAATATTTGTATGGCCTATAAGTAGTTGTCCCGGGTCTGGCTGTTTGTGTATGTGAGTTTATATGTTTGTAAAGAACGCACCCACGGTACAGGAGAAATTCCTAGTGTGGGAAAAGGTTTAAAAAAAAATACAGATACTTAAAACGTACAAATTATTTAACCTTCATAAACCTTGAAAATCTGGCTTAAAAGCCCCATCCAACGGTTATACCTTTACATTTTCCCAAACATATCTTCATTTAGGCTTAAAAGACGTACTTGAAGCATCCCAAATTCCCTTTAACGGTAGCTTACAGTCATAAAACTTATCAACTAAACTTCCACTTCGTTAAGTATATTTGCCTATCTACCAAGCTGTATATAGGTACTAGTATGGAGGCTTTACATCTTTCGGCATTTCGCAGCGACAATTTGTAGGTAGGAGCACAAAATAGATAGGTGCAGTACAGAAGGTCGGCTTTATATTACGAGCGAAAACGCACGCAGACGTTGTGTATAGAAACTTCACGTACAGTGCGTGCAAGCGCAATCGCGACTGCCATTAGTTTCCAAGACGCACGCACACATATACGCATACGTCAGTTTTAACTTCGCTGTATGGAGCTCGCCTTCTGTATCTATCTATTCTGTGGTAGTAGGTAGTTGAGACACGGCCTTTCACCACTTTCCCCGGGCGTCGACGAAGTTGTTGAAACTTCGGTATTATGTACCTATCTGTCTTACTCGTATATATGTATATGTAGATATATAGGTGCTCGACTGTGAAACAGTTTGTCCCAATTGATTTATAGAAACTTAGCGAGCTTGAGCGTGAGTTTTGGTCATGACGATGAAGTTTCAAGTTTGTATGTGAGAATTACATGAGAGGCAAATCTCTAAGCGCCTGGAACTCATATCAAAATACAATATTTGACAAAATAATTGTTGTTAGACAGACATATGTATATTTTACATAGAAGACTTTCCAGACAGTATTAAAACTTTTTGGAACTCTCTCGAGTACCTGAACTAGGTTGAACAGGTCTTAAAACTTGGCTGCCTTACATGTGTCAGGAACAAGCTCCAGTCTTAAGGACTTGTAAACACCGCAAGATTGTAAAAATTTAGTCATATTGTGTATATAGAGAAGAAAGTGGAGTTATTTTGGTACATTCGTTCATACAGGTTGGCAGGGACATCGACATGCAGACTGCAGTGCGATTCTGTAACCATCTTACCCTAAAAACTTAGGTGAAGAGAGCGTGGAGTGAGCTGTCATTTCAACTAATGTTAGGTATTGACATTATTGCCAGCTCACTCTAAGCTCACTTCATCTATCTTTTCACGGTGAGATTTTTACAGAATCGATCGGCTGCAACCATGAATTCAGCACAAGATTCTACACTCCTCGCGTAGAAATTTTAAGCCGGTTATAAAAAAAAATCTGCTATTTCATAAAAAAAGTGCAATACCTACGCGGTCAAAATGTATGGAACAATTTTTTTTTTAAATAACCAACTTACAATTTCAACGTATGGGGATTTAGAACGATATACCTACTGAATCGATGGTAACAGGTTGCGCGTCAATGTCCCTGCCACCCTATATTTATAACATAGAAGACTTTCCAGACGTAATTAAAACTTTTTGGAAGTCTCTCGAGTGCCTGAACTAGGTTGAACAGGTCTTAAAACTTGGCGTCTTACATGTGTCGGCAAAAAGCTCCAGTCTTAAGCACATGTAGACACCGTAAGATTGTAATGTTTTAGTCTTAAAGAAGAAAGTATACGAGTAGTTTATATGAAGGAGAAGACCAAAGAATCGATGGATGGACTAATGTGAATGATGATATGGTTAGAAAGGACCCTCTTTCTAACCATATCATCATTATCGAAATGACTAATAGCGAGGTAAAGAAGAAAAAGACATGTTGCGCCGACCACAAATAAATTGAGATAAGGACAGGCGAATGATGATGATATCCTACTTCCTACTAATATTATAAACGTGAAAGTTTGTATGGTGCGATGTATGGATGGAAAGTAACAATCATCCATCCGGATGTTTGTTACTCTTTCACGCAAAAACTACTGAACGAATTTGGATAAAATTTGGCACACAGATGGTTTATAACTACGGTTAACATATAGAATACTTTTTATCCCGATATTCCCATGGGATCGAAACTTATGCGTGTGAAACCGCAGGGTGCAGCTAGTACAGAATAAAGTGAAGTTAATTCAGTATATTTATGCATATAGGCTTGACGTGAAATGTATCCGTTGATATATGGTTTCATTAAATGCCTTTTCCTGATCTTTGAGAGCAAAAAGCGTACACGCCGTACATTATTTTCTCATTTACATTTATCCAGTAACCAATGTTCGAGCAATTTGCTTCTAAAACTGCAGGTTGATGACGTAAGCAATTAATATTGTTTAAGTGCTTTAGTTTGCAGATTGTTTTAGTTTAGTGTAGATAGTATAGTTGCTTCAGCTGTAATTATATTACAAAACTTTCCGCCTCCACCAACTGAGCCTATAAATGCCAGCGATAAGGTTACTTCCTGCATTAATATTTATTAAATAATATTACATATTTTATCAGTCTAAAATAATAACAAGGTTAAAGTAAGGAACATTGCTTTATAATCTGAAAAAAAAAACATGCGGCCATTTTCAAATGACATGCCTTCATCCATAAATACCTACTTTTATGCTTAATTTGTTTTTGTTTGTAAAGCAATACAGTACTCGAGCCGTAGGTAAATAAAAAAAAATAACCTAGCTACGATGAAAAAGGAAAACCACATTACTTGCGCAGCTTTTTCTCATCAAAGTGCGGAAAGCACTTTGATATATACATTTACAATAATTTTTCACATTGCATGTTCCTGATTTAAGAAGCCTATAACAAGGTAGGTATATCTTACACAATATTCAAGGACAATAACTTGTTAATAGATAATAATTAACACCTCAATAGTTAATATTTATTAGGCTATACAGACTATCAGACGTGGCTATGTTACGGTATACCATAGAACTGAGACAGCCCGTGATTAATGATGATACATCATCCAGCTCATCAGAGTTATGTTACGTTGCGGTGTGGGACGTGGATGATAGATGGATTAAAGTGGATAAAGGGTTGGGTATTGTGTAGAATTACGTGTCAGAATGATTTTTTGGTTGAATTTTGTGATCATACAAAGATATGTATAGTATACAGCTGGCCTGTTTTTTGGCCAAAGAATCAGCATTGTCATACAACGTGGCAATGCTGTTAGCCCTTTCGGCACTCTTCCTATGTATTTTTTTGATGCCCTTCGATTATTTCCCCTCCTTTTTATATACCGTACTTGTACATATTATTATTTTAAGACTGTTAGCTTTTTAAATTGTGTAAGTAAATATAATTATGTATACAATAATAATCACGAATGCTCTTATAGCAAGGAACAATCCATATAATTATGATGTTTAAAAAGAGGAATAGCTTGTGTTGGAACAGCTTTCTGTACAGAAATGAAAAATGAATACTTGAGCTCAAGAGAGACAAAGTTAGGAGATAAAATAAACAAAGTATCAAAACTGTAATCAATTTAACCAAAGTACTCATACCCCTCGACCCTCAATCGAAATCCAAACGGAACAAACCGCATACAGTGCTCGACAATATTGCATTCACTGATTGAATAACAGCCCTTCAAAAGTATTTAACGTAACCATATCACCCGAGGCGGAAGGCGGCAGATTTAACACGCACCCCTGTACTACCGGTGTGGGAGGCTCGGTTCAGCAAACGGTGAATACAGAAGAGCTACTACTACGTGGAAAATGAAACTAATTCGCAAATAAATGAAACAATTTGGCGACACTTTACGCCGGATGAAATACACACCCTGTACTGATTTTCGAGCACCAATTGAATCATAAGTTATATCGAGATAGGTATAGGAAATCAATTCATGAAAGAGCCATACGATTCAGGGACACCTCTTTTATGTGCGATATTTCCTGAATCTTTTGTTCTACATATAGTTACCGGTACGTACATAAGTTGGCAAGAGATTTTGTAGTGGGGGAAGTTCGCGCACGCACAATTTCATATATTTTTACATGCGCAAACTTCCCCCACTACAAAATCTCTTGCCAACTTACGTGCCGGTAACTATACTTAAATACATAAACACCCCTTTTTCTCATGGGGGTAGGCAGAAGCTAGAGAACCGCCTGCTACGACTCTTACACACTCCTTTTGCTTCGTCTACGTTCAAACATCTGAGGGGCAATTCTCGTAATTTTAAACGTTCAAAATCTAGTCGCAGTCCCATCTCGGCGACAAACAAATTCCAAAAACTTATGAAAATGTAGGGAAATTCGAGGTTTTTTTGACAGATTGAGACTGAGATCAGACTGTGAACGTTCTTACAAAATTACGAGAATTGCCCCTCAGGTCATACATGCACGCCGGTTTCGAGTGCTAAGTTCTGTTCTACAAATAACTTTTAGATTCGGTGGTCCTTTCTGCGACTATCAGATTTCATGTTGAACTATACGACCAAATATATCCTAGTGTCTTTTTTAAGCGTTTTTAAAATAAGTAGTTTTTCGATACAAGGATGGTAAGGTGAACCTTCTGAATTCCCTGTTTCATAATACGGCCGGTATTACCGGGTGCGCCGCTCGGAGGAAATCCAATTGTCACTCGGATTAACACTCTAGATTGTACTCGTGAAATAACTCAACTTTTACTTATTTTAAACTAAGTGCCGCCATTGGGGGACTGACGGAGGATTATCATACCTTTTTGTGGTGGCTACAAGTACAATGTCGTTTATTTTTAACTTTTCTTCAAAGTATTTTTAACTTGTCTTCAAAGAAAGGTAAATAAGAAGATAATGCGCTACTGTAAATATGAAAAGGATAGGGAATAGTATTATACCTAGCCGTGGTACCTTAATATTTACCTACATTATAATTGTATCACCATCTGCCTAGCCATTTCCCAACTATGTTGGGGTCGGCTTCCAGTCTAACCGGATGCCCGTTGAATACCATGACTATTTTACATGGAGCGACTGCCTATCTGACATCCACAACCCAGTTACTGGGTAATACTATACTCCTTGATAAGACTGGTTGTCAGACTTTCGGGCTTCTGACTACCCGTAACGACTGTCAAAGATCCACGAATGACAGCCGGGACCAACGGCTTAGAGTGCTTCCGAGGCACGGAGGGGTCTCGGAATATCAAGATGGTCACCCATCCACAGACCAACCGCGGCAAGCGTAGCTTAACCTGATCGATCGACCTGTGCGGCTGTTATTAATTAACCATGGACCCCTCCTACATTACTATATTATAATTGTATATGGGTACAAATATTGCGAAACGTGAGTTTACTATTATGCACATGTAGCAATAATGTTACGTTATGTATTAATCGTAAATCAGATAAACTAGTGTTCATAAAGACGCTTGCGAAATCCAAATCCAACGTTTTGTTTCATGGCTGCTTACACATGAAACTAAATATTGGATTTGTTAGTCGTAAACCGTATCACATAAACTTTCCTTATGCCACATAAAAGATACTGATAGTTCCATTACAAAAATGTCACATCTTTTTCCTTATAAAATATACGTATACTTTTACTCTACCCTACATCATACAATGCATATCAGAACTGCTCCAGGCAAAATCCAGTACGAACGCGTTATTATAAAAGTAACAATTGAAAATGTACTACGTGTTCTCGGTGTACTCGGAACACAGGATACTGCTGTTTTTAAAATCTCCGACTTTCATTTCAAGACGTTCTTGCACCGTCCACTTCCCTCGTACACTATTACAACTTTCACAGAATGATATTACATTTTGTCAAAAGGAATTATGAAGGCAATTCCTTGCGTGTAATGAAATGTCAAGGATACTTAATATGTTTTATCATCTGCCTAACTTTATATCAACTAGAGTTGACTTTGAGCAAAATAACCACTATGTGGAGTCCTGAGACAGCTAGAAGACGTCGCGACAGACCCCGTAGAAGATGGCGGGACCAGCTGCACAAAATAAACGACTAGTGGTCCACATTGGCACTGGGTCCCAAGCACTTGAAGTCATGGCCTTTGCCCAGCAGTGATATACAGGCTAACGGTAACAGTAACCAAGGCGGCTTTTAGTCTGCCAGCTGAATATCAGTATTTTCTTAGGAAGTGACTGCTATTTCAGCACTGCCACTCAATTAATGAAAGATATTCGATAGGTACCTACCTATATCAGGATATCGGTGATCTATCTTTCGGGCTTCTGTCTACAAGACTGCCATAGGTATGCGCCTCTTAGCCGCGACCGACAACTTAACGTGCTCGAAGCACGGAACCAATATCTACACATCTACGTATATTACGTATAATTCAGTTTAATATTCGCTCTTGAAGCCAAGAGTCGACTCCACTCCCGAAGATAGCGGGTAATGGATCTTTTTTGTTATTTTAATCACGTCTCGGCGAAAGCGACACTCCCCGTTAAATTAATTGGATTTTATGGGATCTCTCGTCATTCCTGTTATCATTTGTTTGCAAAAGTCACCCGACTGAATTAACAACGAAATATATAATTAGACATTTTAATAACAACAGAATTTGTTTACCGTTTAAATACATTTTATTTTGAAACTCTCAATTTGCTCTGAAAGCAAGCTTTAGTGACAATAACGACCGTAGCCATTAAAATAATAGGCAATTTAGGTTGTAATTGAAACCTTTTTGTATTGTGCTGCAATTAACAGCCTATGTCTTACGGCTGTATCAATTCAAATACACAGAGTACTTTTAATTGTCAATTTATAAATCCGAGGGCATGCGACCCGAGCACTAAATATGATAAAAGCCCCGACAGGCTAATAACACCGGAGAGGTCACGTCACAAACAGGCGCCAAATATAAACGCTTTGTTCAAAACTTTTCACAACCCTCAATAGATGGCGATCCGATCACGTTTAAGTTTCCCCCTCTATTAATAAAACAAAACGTTTTAATTCGCAAACACCATTTAAATTATTGGATTACAAATTCAAAATTGGAATTGTCGTGGTAAAACGTGCAAATTCTATAGTCATTAATCATGGTGTGTAGAGCGATGTCAATAAGGATGGGGTCGCCCTGACATCGATAATTCAATCGGCCACGTGCCTATTATAAGTCTATTAGTTTATATTACGGTTTGTTTAGCGCTAAGTGTTCGGGCGACAGCGTTATTGATAGGAGGCCTGTTTTCATTAACGTCTAATGAACACATAGACCCGTGTTGGTGGTAGTTTGTAAGTGATAGGGCTTGCCGTACATTATTTACGTGATTAATTTTGTAAGCTACTAATTTTTGAAAAACAAATCTGTTGATAATAAACATGACTCATCTAATTAACATTACGAAAATTCCTAAATCTTCTCAGAATTACTAAGAAAATAAAACAACAGCATTTTCTTTGGACAAGTCATAAATTAAGCAAAAATTACTAGCAATAGTAATAAGCGTAGCTAATTCAATTAGCAGCGAACAGCTAAAGAATACTAATTTTGTGAGAATTGTAATTCGAACAGCGCAAAAATCTATAGGGCTGTTATTACTATTATACGGGCCGCTGAACTGAAAATGACCGTACAAATAAATAAGAAGCCAAGTACACGCTCGGCTATTTTACGGCCACTCTAAAAGTGTCGAAACTAATTAATATCGATAAGCTGACCATGACATCTCTATTCGTTGCCACCGTATATTTTGTGCGTAACACGGACCGTATTGATTTTGTGTGCGCGCGCACCGCACCCACCCCGAGGGGAATGGGGTAGAAAAGGAACAAGGGAGACGCGACGATTTGAATCGAACATTTTTATGAGGGAGCTACAATCCGTAAGGTTAACACAGCGATGTGTCAGCCACCGAGAATGTTTAAGCAAACTTTATAATTTATGACAGCAAAAAAACACTTGCCTGAGTTTTCGTAAGCCTATAAAAATATGGTGCCTGGGTTGAGCCTTGCCGTGTTAATGGCAACGAAATTGAGGTAGTTAAAAAGGCGCAAATACAACTTACGTACGGTTTATCGCGTGGCTTTTCACGGCTTTGGAAAAATGTTGGCTTTTAGCAATTAAAATATCTGACTACGGTTACGACTGTTCAGCGGTACAATTAGTAACGCCAGTTATTTCTCCGATAGCAGTAAATAATACATATGCTCCGAACGGAATAGACGAAGTTATTCCACATTGTTGCGCTGCGCCAATGGGTAATACAATCTAAATTACAGTGGAAGCCAATATATGAGTATGGTTGAAGCTATTCTGTTACCCGAAGGAACCTTTAGTTGAGGTAACTTTGTAGTTATTGTTATTGAAAAGTTTTATTGCTACACGTAAACTTAAATTGCATTTCAACAATCGTAATCTTTTGTGGAAAACAATTCTTGGGTATAATTTGTTAGAAAAACCTGAATAGATGATGTAGGTCTGTTTGGGGCCGGGGTCTGTGTGGTGCGCCGGACTTAAAGAATAGTACCACCCTACTTCCCGCGGGTGTCGTAAAAGGCGACTAAGGGACATACCGCAGAATGCAGCGTTCTCTATGCATTTTACCACCATACTGCGATCACCAACCCGCCTGCCAAGCGTGGCGATCATGGAAAACCCCCCACATTTGGGAGGCCTCTACGTCCAGCAGTGGACGTCTTTCCGCTGAAATGATGAGATGATACAGAAGTATAATTGTCAAACTGCAAACTGTTGGGACAAACATAATGAACCTACCACGCTTTGGAATGAGCAACTAACTTAATCTTTTTGACTGGCCGACTCCTTGACAATTCAAAAGTGCCTGTAATTGGTTGAATTGAGTTAAATGCTTTGAGTTTTGAGTTCAGCAGTAGGTATACATAATCAGCCTATAACGTTCCAACTGCTGGGACACAGGCCTCCTCTCTGTGAGAGGAAGTGGGCTGTAATCCACCACGCGGGCCCAGTGCGGGTTGGTAGATGTTGTGCCATCTACCAACATATGTCTTCGATTTTTTTGGTTCTAGGACATGGCGGTCTCCTCAAGATGCTTACCGTAAGAGCCCCGATTGAAGACCCACCGCAGCGATCGAGCGTGCACCGATTTGAGAGCAGTGCTGATGAAATAAATTACATAAAGTAAAGCGCCTGTCGGGGTGTGAACTTGCGACCTACAACACGTAAATCCGGGCCGTTACCGCTGTGCCGCCACTGCTCCACTACTCAACAGTAGGTACCTATAACTATATAAGCTTTCATTGAAAAGCTTAATTATGAAGTTATACATAATATTTCCTTGAAAACGCTACTTCAAAACACATTAAGGTTACTTCGTAACATAATTTATATTATCATAAATTATGTAGAGATCCCATCATTCGAACAACATTTCCTAGAAAGCGTACAAACTCTATTCAAGAAATAAAATGTATTTTTTTATCGTAAAATGGAACAGGTTTCAGCAAGCGATGTGAAATATTAGAGAGACGCTATCAGAATATTAAGCATTGCAAACATAGGGCAAATTAGATTTTTCTTTGTTGGAGCTCCCCTAATAAATAATTTTACGGTTTGTTTAGGCATGTTTTTTTATTATTACATTTTTATTTTATATTATAATTATACCAATATTGGTGCTGTTATTACTGCGTTCATTGACTTTTTGGGCGCGCATTTTTCCAATAATACAAATAGACTCTAAGTATACATATAGGCCTCATATTCGCTTGAGAAACATTTCATTGGTATTTTAAAAATAATCGAAGGTTAAAACATAGTGATTTCGTCAAGTGTATGACTGAAGTGTCGCAGTCTTATAATATATCAGAGAAGGTGTAAAAATTTACACATTTAATTTACCCATGGTATGTTTCAAAAGCATCTGAAGGCTAATTCTGGTAATTTAAAACATTCAAAATCTAGTCGCAGTCTCATCTCGGCGACAAAGAAATGTCAAAAACTTGTCAAAATGTAGGGAAATTAGACGTATTTTTGACAGATTGAGACTGAGATCGGATTGTGAACGTTCTTAAAATTACGAGAATTCCCCCTCTGATCAAAGTGTAAACAGACCCAGTTTAGGTTAAATTCTTACACAATCACTCTTTAAAGGAAATTAGTAGGTATGTAACAAATTCATCTGTATTTAGAAAGTTCCAACTTTATATCTCACTACTTTTTCACTTACAAATTGGCATCCACCACACGTTTTTGTTACATCCGTTTACATTTACATCAGTTACTTTGGGAACAGACTATAGTATCAAAATTCATCGAAATCCCCAAATTATTCCATGTTTTAACTTAAAACAAGCATCTCACTTATTAAGATAACTGCTTCATTCAACTCTTCATTGTTTTTATCAGCAGTTCTCTTTTGTTTTATCGCGTCAAAAGAGGGTACATCGCGTTCATTCTCCATAATATTCTTGTCGTAACTTCTTTGAACTAGTAAACTATTGTTTCTTATACTCAGTAAGTCTTGGATACATATTCATGAGACATAAAGAAGGGAAAGTACGCGACTTGGATGTCACTAAACTTATAAGTTAGTTTTTTCGTAGCTTCTAGAGGGTTAACTTTTAAATTGGTAAGATGATTCTGAAAGGTCGTATACAGCATGTATCAGTAAGGTATGGTGTGGTGTGGTGTGAAGGTTGTGTGTGGTGTGATTTGTAGGTACAAACGCCTATACTAATTGGAAAGCCCTAACGCATACAAATGACCTATAGAAAAAGGGGGTGAATAATAAAATACAAGGCTGTTCTATCGAAATATTTTCTTCATAACTGGCGCAAAAGTGGATTTCACGTCTGCCTAACCCATTGGAGAACAACAGTCTGTTATGTTATCTTTCTTCACCACCCATAGCCAAAACAGCTTCCCTCAGGGACTTCAATGTAAGTCGGGGGCAGAATGAATCAGCCACGCTAACACCACCGTTCAGTAGTTTTTGCGTGAATAAGTAACAAACATCCATCCATCCATCCATCCATACAAACTTTCACGTTTATAATATTAGTAGGATTTATTCCTCAATTTTCATGATTGCACCTACCACTGTTTGTCTCTGCATCACCCACAGGTTGACTGGTAGAAAATGCCTATGACATTAAAAGTCCGCCCGTGTACAGACGCCAGCACATCAAGCTACTACAATCTGTCAAATTTCTTTAGTAGATTTTCAACTTTATTGCTAAAGCATTAAGGTACAAAGTTGATTGGATAAATTTGACAGCTTCGGGTAGCTTGACCTGCTGGCGTCTGTACATTTATATGCTTGAAGTATTAAAGAATTATTTATTGAGTTTAGATAAAAATTATAATACATTTATGTACATGTGAAAAAAAAAACAAGCAAAAGAATCATAGGGCATCAAAAAATTCGTCCGCATCGCTGTCAACAGGAACAGTGCCCAAAAGGCTGGCAGCATTGCCACGTTGTATGGCGATGCTAATAAATAAATAGCAAAGCTGTTTATTACTACATAATAATGTAGCTCCCTCATTATTGCAAAGTCTTTGATCAGGACGCGTCAAAAGCCTCCACGATTCCCAAAATAACTATCAGATATTAATTTAATTTCCATACCGTCAGCAGGGCTGTCGTCACGACCTCTAATCAAAGGATCCTCCATATCTAAATAATTTGAATAAGGCCGACCCTGGATTATCAATTCCATATTTTACCTGTGAGAGATTTAAAATTTAATGAAAACGACCTTTATATTCTGGTTCAATTAAAGGTGACCCCGTTTGAGGTGAAGTGTTCAAGTTATGATTTAATCAAGAGTTCTTCGTAAACGTTTTGTGAAAGTTACAACAATTTGTTATTTGTCATTCTGCCTTGTGCAGAGTACAAGTTGTTGTTCTGCCTTTTGTTCTGGCTTTTATCGCTTTGTAAAACGTCATTAGTGTTTGTGAACCTACAAATAAATATAAGACTTTACAGTAAAAAAAAGATAACTATTAAACACAGTTTGTTTCTAAGTCAGAATTATTTGTTATATGTTTACAACGTTGTGGCTAAGAAATAACAGCCGCAGGGGGTCGATCGATCAGGTTAAACTACGGTTCGTAGATGTGACCATCTTTACATACTAAGACCCCTCCATGCCTCGGAAAGCACGCTAAGCCGTTGATCCCGGCTGTCATTCGTGGATCTTTGACAGTCGTTACGGGTCGTCAGAAGCCCGAAAGTCTGACAACCAGTCCTATCAAGGAGTATATTATTACCCAGTAATTGCGTTGTGGAGGTTAGATAGGCAGTCACTCCATGTAAAATACTGGTACTTAGCTGCATCCGGTTAGACTGGAAGCCGACCCCAGCATAGTTGAGAAAAGGTTAGGCAGATGTTAAACTATTAAACATAAACACAATTCCGTTTATATCTCGAATAATGGTTGTACTCTTAAAGCTAATATTGATGGAAGTTCTGCTCAAACCACGAGAGAATACAGGCGTTATGATACTGCATATTAATTTTGAACGGCAATATCTTCCATGCCAATAATGGTACGATCACTTTCATGAATAGAGCTCCTTAAGTTTGCGATACGGTTTATAAACTTCAACAAGTTCATATGAAGAGGAGCTTCTATCATGGAATATTTAAAATGAACTAAGATTTTTACGAAGATAATTAAGTTTTGTCTTATTGTTTATGCATTCTAACTAATATGTATTATAAATGCGAAAATAAGTTTGTTTGTTTGTTACGCTTTCACACTAAAACGACTAAACGGATTTAGATGAAATTTGGCACATGGGTAGACCATAACCTGGAGAATGACATAGGTTACTTTTCATCCTGGATCGCAGACGAAGTCGTGGGCAACAGCTAGTATTTCATAAAGCAAGAGTTAGAGGTGAAAATAGGGACAACAAGCCAAACAGTTTTAGGAAGATGAGGCAAACAAGCGTTTTTTAAAGATTCATACATAATATAACATCACGCCTTGTTTCCCCGAAGGGTTGAGCAGACTTGTAACTATAGACCGGACACAAATCTAGATTGCATTCCATATAGAATTGGAGATTTTCATAAGCTAAAAATATTAACGTTACCGTCACTCTATATTTATGAAGCATGTATAAAACACAACATGAATTTATATAGATTTGTACAAAGTAAACGGCGCTCAAAAAAGTTGCAAGTGTTAGCAACAAAAACACAATGTCATAGCAACATAGCTTTTATGCAATGGCTCAAAAACGATATAATAAGTTACCAGGACAAGTTATATCAAGTATTAACGTTAACGAATTTTAAAGAAACCTGTTGAAATTGTTAAATAACAAGGTGTATTACTCTGTTGACGAATATTTAAATGACAAATTTTAATTATAATAACTAAATTCAATCTGTTCTCAAGTTATGACATACTAAATAATTTTGATTATTGTTGTATTAAGGAACCTTTGATATTTTGTATGCCTTTGGGGCTCTTTAGTCAACTGAGGCCGCTCGAACTTATCTCGCGGGATGGGCGGGGCACAGCTCGGATCGTATGTATACACCTTCTGTATGTACCCTGTGTTCACGAAATAAATTAATTTTAATTTGAGATTCAATTCTTGTTAAACAGCCAGGCTGGCTATTTATAGGATTTTATTTTTAAATGTCAAGCCTTGTAGTCGGTAAAAAAATGAGGAGGCCCATGTCAAACAGAGGGAGGGATTTTCGATCAGTTTTACAACCAGCAATATATGTATACCTAAGTGAAAAGAAAGAAAGAAAGAAAAAGTATATTTATTGCGACTCGTACAGGAAGATCTAAGAGGGGCCCTTGGCTAAATAATAACAGCCGCACAGGTCGATCGGTTAGGTTAAGCTACGTTTGCCGCGGTTAGTCTGTGGATGGGTGACCATCTTTACATACCGAGACCCCTCCGTGCCTCGGAAAGCACGTTAAGCCGTTGGTCCCGGCTATCATTCGTGGATCTTTGACAGTCGTTACGGGTAGTCAGAAGCCCGAAAGTCTGACAACCAGTCATTACCAAGGGGTATCGTATTACCCAGTAGCTGGGTTGTGGAGGTCAGATAGGCAGTCGCTCCATGTAAAATACTGGTATTCAGCCGCATCCGGTTAGACTGGAAGCCGACCCCAACATAGTTGGAAAAAGGCTAGGCAGGTGATGATGACAGGAAGAACATAAACTAAACACAGTTAAAAATAAAAACAAACTACCTATATAAAAAAGTAACAAAAAGAAAAATGAAACAGAAAGTCCTATACGAGGCCAAAAGGCTCCTATCTCAGCATGATGCAAGGTAATAAAAACCTGAAGTAGTCATACAATAGGCAGTCAATTGTGTACACTATTTACCCAAAACACACCAACCAAAACTCCCTAAAAACAAAACAGTCCATTTAAACCAGCAGTCAATATATCACTGAATACCAGTTAATATCCCTGGCACTAGCCACTGTTGGCCAATCACAGCGCAGGCTTTACGTGCAAAACCTAAATTTATCGCGTAAAGTACGAGTGATTGGCTGGCTGAGCGATATATTGGTGGCGCCAGTAATTGAATGGCTACCCGCTGTGATTTAAATTGATTTTCTTCGTTGTTTTTAGTTTTTCTCCCTTTTTGTTTTTGTCGTGTTGTAGCAGTTCTGTTGGTTTTATTTTTAGGAGTGCTGAAAATTACTGCGGGACAGGGTTTAATTAGATTCTCACATCAATGGTTACAGCTTCAATTTCCACCAAAGACAATCACCACCCTTCAATATCCAATTTTCATAAAAGAAAGAAAGAAGTAGTATATATTGAGACTCGTAAAGGAAGATCAGAAACTAAACGAAACGCAAAAATCTGCATAGCCCTATCCCCAACTATGTTGGGGTCGGCTTCCAATCTAACAAGATGCAGCTGAATATCAGTACTTTACATGGAGCGACTTCCTATCTGACGTCCACAACCCAGTTATTGGGTAACACTTGCTGAGACTGGTTGTTAGACTTTTGGACTTCTGGCGACCTATAACTACTGTCTAAGATCCACGAATGAGAGCCGGGACCAACGGCTTAACGTGCTTTCCGAGGCACGGAGGGGTCTCGATATGTAATAGATGGTCACCTATCCACGAACTGATCGTGGCAAGCGGAGCTTAACCTTTGATTGACCCGTGCGGCTGTTATCATTTAACCACGAGCCCCTCAGACAACCATAGAAACATAAAAAACTAAAGACACCACAAACCCAGATCCTCGATCCCTAGGTTTCCAAAATGACTGAGCTTAGGAAGTGCATTCTCGATAGATCCAGTGCCTTGTTAATAGCATCAAATCATTTAAAGTTCTGTATTTACCTACTGAAGCGAAGGACCTAATTACATTAAATTATGGAAAAATTATTAACAGGCTTAAGTTAGTGTTAATACGGGTGATATCGCACTACCCGTTCACACAAGGCCCTTCATATAAGTATTTTGACCATGTAGCCTAGTTAGTTAGACCTATTACACTTTTCTACAAAACAGCATATTTTATTTTTGCCAACAGACGAAACATTTCTATGCTGGGTGTCTACCATGTGCTGAATTCACATGTTCGGTTACAGTTTGCGCGTCGATGTCCCGGCCATACTGTAAACGTCGCATACGCGCTTATACGACGCGTCGGCGCCAATGCGTCGTGTAGATACCGCTTTTTGTACGCAAGACGCAAGTGTTTACCACCCTAACTTCATTCAAGCCTGGACATTGCCTCTATTCTCTATTAGAACGTCGCGACCAGGTTATTGCAATCACTTTGTGTTCCCCTGGCGGTGCGGTCCCTAGCACTCTGTGAAATTAGATTTGACTTTATTACATTATTTTTCAGATTTTATGGCTGTAATATCTAGCCTAACTAAAATTATAGGGCATTCAGTTGACTATAGAGTTCATATTTTTGATGGTTGCGACTTCTTCTTCTGTTTCTTAGCGTGTCGATGGCAATCTAAATGGACTCGGCCCAGAATTAGCCGAATTCTGGGCTTGGCGCCATCACTAGCGTCCATTTTTTCCCGTATTGTGCAGACAGGACACGCAGAACACGGTATAAAGTGTTCCATCGTCCGGCATAAAAATTAAACAACAGATTGCAGTAATGTTAGGACTCTGGCACATATTGGATTTGGGACCTAATTTTCTAAAATTGGGACTAACATACATTACATACATAACATTGGGTTTAATAGTAGGTACCTAACTTTTATTGCCAACCTGTTTTATCCCGCAGCTGAGCCTCGTTTTAACAGACTTTTCGGAACAGCCTGTAAGCCTAATCTGAACAATATAAAATTTTGTAACCAGGGCCCGTATTCCCGTAATTTAAAACGTTCAAAATCTAGTCGCAGTCTCATCTCGGCGACAAAAAAATGTCAAAAACTTGTCAAAATGTATGGAAATTTTAGGTATTTTTGACCAGATTGAGACTGAGATCAGACTGTGAACATTCTTAAAATTATGAGAATTGCCCCTCTGGTATTTCGATCAACTCATTCCATTACATATTTTGCAAACGATCGTCAAAATTACCCAATTTCCACTACAGGTCATGCCAAAAAATTTAACCCAGCGAAATATTTGTCCAAAAACGCAATTCAATTTAGATGTAATTACATCGGCCGCGAGTGTACGTGTAATTCAACATGGCCGCACAGAATTACGCTCGATAACGAGTGTCAATATTAGTAGTGCAATTTAATAATGTTGTGACAGCTAAATTTGTTTCGTGATATTATGTTTTGTGCACAATGTAGTTGATATTAATTAAAAGTTTGTTTTAGTGTTATTCACACAATAAACGCGGGATTTCAATTATACGGTACCTAATTGTTATTATGTTTAATTAAAACTGATATCTAGTTTTAGCTTGATTCACTTAAAAACTTGTAGCAAATATTCCGTTTGTTTTCCATTTCCATTATTCATTTTCCACATGCACACAACAACAGAACAATTTCCATTTGGCAAGTTTATGTGTTATTTGATATTATACCTATTAAATTACCAATTGCCAAAAGGTATCGAGTTATCCAGTAACTGGGCTATAGAGGTCGCTTAGGCAGTCACTCCATGTAAAATGCTGGTATTCAGCTGCATCCTATTAGACTGGAAGCTGACCCCAACATAGTTGAGGAAAAGCCGAGGAGATGGAATCTTACCCCCTTCTTTAACTTATACCTTGTTTTCCAAGGTAGTTTAAGTGCCAAGAAAATAACAAGTTTTTCCTATAAAGGTCAACTTACATAACATTTACCGGGATATCTTTTTAATTCTCAGCGTTGGCACAGACTTCTGCTGAAATAATCTTTTACGAAGTTTCTCCTGTCTTTTTATAACAAAGTTGGTTATTGGAAGGTCTTATGAAAGATACAATTATTAGATAGTGCTTCATATACTTTAACTTGTAATATCGTAAAGAGGTCTGGAAGTCAACTTGGTAACTGAACTTATTCGTAACTTTATGAGCATCTAGCCTCTTTGGAAACATAGATTTTTTTTTCGTAACGAAACCTTAACGTAGTTAATTTAATACAAATAGCCCTAGGGTTGTATTTAATCAATAGCTCGACATTGAGTTTTTTTTTAACTAAACCATAATTTTAATAAAACTTTTAATCGCTATACGCTATTCCCTTAGCATAATCAGCTTATATGTTCCCAGTGCTGAGCACAGGCATCCTCGACGAGAGGGAGTGGGCCGTATTCCACCACGCGGGCCCAGTGCGGGTTGGTAGATGTCACATACCCAACCATTTAAACTGGCCAAATGTGGGTGTAAGTGCACCTCTGCCTAATATATCGGGGGATGGAGGCGTAATGTTATTTGTTATCAAATAGGCACTATAGGTACATAATCACCTATTGTACAAACAATTATTTATCATTTTAGTAGTCTACCACTGTGCTAAACCGACATAATTATGTCTATGGGTAATAAACATATTTTTTTATCGGACACTGGTCAACTATACATAAAACAGTGTTGACTGTACTTAGCCCAGCTTAGATATTTAGAAATAAACTGTTAAAATTAATTTAGTTTTTAACAAAAAGCGTAAAAAACTGACAAAGCAATTCAAATAGAAACAAAACAACACAGGCAAACATGTTCAGAAACATTCGCCTATAAAATACGCAGTAACAATAAATACTGCACAACTGACAGCGCACAACAAAGCTCATATTTCCAACTCAATAAAGTGAAACCAAAACACCAATCATAAACTAAAAACTGTAAAGGCTTATAAATCAACCAAAACTGTGTGCAAATTGGTATGAAAACAAATTATTTATGTATACACAGCTGGCTATATGACGGTACCGTAGTGGCAGGAAATTGGCAATTTCTCTATGAAATGCCAGCGATGAGGCTGGACGTGGTACTGTGAATATTTATAGTTCAAAGTATAACAGTTAATTGCTGTTACAAAATTGTTAGGAAGGTGCTTTAAATTAATTCGTTGTCAAAGTGGACCGGCCCGGAGGTTCAAAACGGAGGCTCGTTTAGTGTTTTTTTGTTGGAAACTACTTTTTCGTAGTTAGTATACCTAGTTTGGACTCTTTACGAGCTCATGATTTTTCGTAGCGCAAGTGGAGAAGTTATTTTAAAATGAGGCTGAGTTTACAGTCTGTAAATAAGATGGAAAGAAGTGCACCCGTACCCGTACTGTTACTTTCTGCGCTTAAATGATAAATGATCATCATCACCTGTCTAACCTTTTCCCAACTATGTTGGGGTTGGCTTTCAGTCTAACCGGAATAACCGGAAACCGGCTGAATAGTTACCAGTATTTTACAGGGAGTGACTACCTATCTGACCCCCACACCCCAGATTTTTTTTTTATAAATTATATTTCATTTCTGTAATTGGTTTCAAAACCCGTTTACTCGTCATCAAGAAATACTAGTATATTAAAACTGGATAACATCGGCTTGATAGTTCTTAGTGCTCTTTTAGTAAATAGGTACTCCTCTTTTCCAATACATCTCCTTGTTTGTTTCCAGCAACAAAACATTTATATATTTAAAACAAGGCTCTACTGAAGGACCTTTTTAATACCCACCTCCATTCGAAGAATGGAAGCCGAGTGCGGCAGTGTCAGAGTGACTACCTACCTACTTATAAAATATATAGGTTTAATGGCGTCAGTCGATCTAAAAATACACATCCCTCTTTACTTTCATCTTTCATCGAAGAAAGCTCTCGAGATACTTCATATTAGGTATGTATAGGAAAATTATGTATCATTTTTTCTTTGGAAAAGGTGTGCTTGTATTGGTTCGAATATCTAATAACTTTCATTTTGCGTTCCTAAAAATATTATTGAACACTCAAATATAATGATTGCCTCTTTTCGTGTACTTCAAATAATTCCTTTTTTGGGGTCTTAAAATACAAAATCTCCGAGTAACTGCGAGTCTGCGATCAATTTGGAAGTAGCGCTCGCCGGCCACTGCCACAGCACCGCTTTCTTCGCTCGCTCGGCTCGCGCACTATTGGTCACAGTTCTAACCTAACCCATTTGGAAATATTGGCCTGAAGATAGACGGCGCCGCCGAGGCCGGCCTAGGAAGAGATGGCGAGACGACCTAGAGGCTTACCGCAAGGGTTGGATCGAGGTTGCTCTAGAAAAGAATGCCTGGGAGGATTTGGGGGAGGCCTTTGCTCAGCAGTGGGATAGTGTAGGCTAGCTAAAAAAAAAGTATTCAAACGGGAAGATTTTTAAACGATACTGCACATTTCTCTACCTTTGTTGTAGCCTTCACTGAAATCATTAAAATTGTGTAGTACTCCCATATCGTCTGTATATGAAGTTAGACGCTCGAGTCCCACATAATTGGTACGTGATAAGCCTGACAATACGAGAGGATCATTAGCAGTATATTATTTACATCACATCACGTCTCCTCGTGTACATGACAAATGTATGTGCATATTTCGGGTTCATGAACTCGGCATGTAAATAGGTTTATGGCTCTTCAGTCGAGTTTGGGTTTTATTTATTGGGAGCTCATATGCACCGCAACAACATAACATCAAGCCTGTATTCCCGAAGGATAACATATACAGCCACATTTGGCCAGCTATTTAAATCCCATAAAATAGTCTGCGAGCCTATTGGCATCAACCGGACATGAACCCACACTCCGGGCTGCTACCGAGAAATCTCTGCCACCACACTGAAATACTACTGATTATCTATGTATAGTAAAAGGAAATAAAAAAGAAATATCACGTAAGATATTGCTAGCAAAACCACTGCATTATACAACTTTATTCCGCTGAGATTTTGCGCAAGACGACATAACAAGAAGCAGAACAGATTTTTTTATCATACCGTAGAATATTCTATTATGAGAGTATCATAAAACTTTTTGCGCAGTACCTCATACATAGTGCAGTGACTATGAGCCGCAGTATTCGCGGTATCCGCCGTATCCGCAGATTGGACGTGAGCCTCATGCACAATGCGGATCATCAGCGTTATGTGTCCGAATCATAATCCCTTTATGTGGGTCAGTCGTGTGGACGCCGTTAGTGACGTAAATGTTTTAGTGTTATTGTTATTTGTTATCTTGTTTCTTTATTTATATTATTGTGTAAGAGAACATTTTATTTCTTTGACCTCTTGGATAAGAATTGATTGCCGCATATCTTATGTCAAACCTTTTATTGTAGTATTAGTAGTTTAGTATAGATTCAAATAGCTAACTAAGCTTTGTAATTGAAAATGTGCAACAAAGGTGGCCTTTCCTATTGCCATGAATTCGCTTGAACATTTATGCGAAACGACAAAAACTTTAATTTAACATTTCCACCGAAAAATATTCTCTCTAACGGCAAAAAAACGTATCCCACGCACTCTATGAAACACTATCAATTGGAGCGTGAGACGCATTCACAATTCGGATCATCGTCTATTATATCCGCGTATCCGAATACCCGAATATCCGAGTAAATAGGTCGCGACTTTAGGTCACCGTTTTTGGCTGCATTGCGGTGGAGCCAGACTATTGGCAGAGAGCTACTGTTTACCGAATGAGAAACTCATCTAGGTAATAGCTTGGTCTTGTTTTACTTATTAGATTAAAGACGAGACGCGAGCAATGTCGTTCGCTTTTATTGCAGGTACGCTAAGGACGTATGAGACGGTTTGTATGTGCTTTAGTTCAGAATATGTGTTTAGTGGTAAGTGTTGAACAAGAACTTCGGTGATAGGTACTTGGTGCAAAGCTTGTTTATGATCCAAAAAAGAAAAGAAAGAAAATACGTTTATTTGCGATTAACGTGTTGCAGAGAAAGAACACGAAAAAAAAACAAGTTGGGGAAATTATGCGTCACATCCATCGGCCATCGTTCAGCAAAATGCTACAACCTTATGCAAGACAAGGCCCCAGCGCCGGCCGCGAAGCTTGGTGCTATCCCAAAAAAAATTGTTCTGTGTTAACATCTACAATAAGCAGAATGGTGTGGTATGCAGAAATAAATAATACCGACAATTTGTGAAGGCGAATAGCAAATACGACAAAATAATATTCTGTCCCATCATTGCGTGTTTCCGTATAAAATATGTAGTCGCCATAAAACGCTACGATTATTGCCGCATTAGCACTAAATAATACAGCATGGTATAAGGTCACAGAAGTAGATTTCAAACTAGTGCTGCACTAACGTCGAACGTGATGAGAAAACTAAACGCTGATAATACTGGCAACATTCGGCTCGGCGTGAACTGGCAACACCGGCGAAAACTAATGTTACATTCAGTGCAGGGTAGGGATTTAACAACGGTAGCTGGATTCCGCATATAAACTGAAGATACGTGGAACGATGGATCGATTACATTCACTAAAACGAAATTACAAACTAAACCCGGATTTGCCGAGTTTCCGAGTACAATTTGTGCCGAATTTCCGAGTAGATGTGCATTTTAACAAAGGGTGGCTTTTGTTTAAATAATGTTTTGGGACTGCTTTTGTTTCTATTCTGTTAGCTTAATTGGGCGTTGCGCAATCTCTTACAGGGATTTTGTGTCGATTGAAGATAATGAGAACAATACTATTGATTGTGATACTTTTTAACCGACTTCTAAAAAAGGAGGAGGTTCTCAATTCGGATGTTTGTATTTTTTTTTTTATGTTTGTTCGCGCATAACTCCGTCGCTTGCCAACCGATTTGAAAAATTATTTTTTTGTTGGAAAGGGTATACTTCCCAAATGGTCCCATATAAATTTCATCAAAAACGGTTCAGTAGTTTGGTTCTTAAACCAAAATTACTGGTAAAAATTACAACTTAAAAGTGAAAATAAAAACTTTTTGCATAAAAAACAACCGACTTCCAAAACCGACACTACAAAGTGAAAAATAACTTTAATTTCGGAAGTCGGTGGCAAACAACGAAAATGCGAACCCAACGACACCGACTTCCGAAATTAAAGTTATACTATTGATTGTGATACTTTTTGTCATTTTGAAAAGCTTTATGTAAAAAGTCTTTTCCTAAATTTTGCGCCAAAAAAATCTAAACTAATAATAAAGCTGAAGAGTTTGTTTGTTTGAACGCGCTAATCTTTGAATCTAACGGACGGATTAAAAAAAATGCAATTGATAGCCCAATTCTTGAGGAAGGCTAGGAAGGCTAAGCTTCCTAGCTATCACGTTAGGAACTTTAGAAGCTGAGCAAAAAGAAAAAAGTCCGAAAGAAAGCTAGGCGAAAACGAAATGATAGCGCAGGCAGGCGATGCGATGCGACGGGGTTGGTCGGGGGTACAAAAAATTTTACATAGACGAAGTCGCGGGCAGACGCTAGTACTACAATATAAAAAAACGTATTTATTTTTTTATTTCCCATCTTACATCTATCCTTACAGGGAAACCTATTGCGATAGTGTACATTTATCTAAACTTTTATCCTAACTTATTACTAACTCCTTGTTATAATTACATTTTGTAACTTATTACAAACAATGCATTCTTTGTGAAATCACTCAGAGAACAACAGAATAGGTCCGTGTCACTAGCTATGAGGTTAAGAGTGCGGAGTGCACGCGACAGTGGCGCCTCACTTAAAAGATTATAGAATAGAATATATTTATTTGCTTTAAAACATGGTACATTAATGTCCTAAAAATATAATTATGATCTTACATGTTTCGTCAATGACTTGCATACAAATATTTAAACACGTTACATGTAAAATATTAAAAGGATACATTATACCAACATGTCTAATAACTTTAGTGAATTTTTAACAATAATAGGTATTTACAAAATGTAGGTAATAATTATAATGAAAATTAGTAACCATATTTATCTGTTACTTTTTTATCAATAAATTCTTTCACACTATAAAAACAATTCCCAATAAGCCATTTATATAAGTAGTTTGCCCGAGCGCGCGGCTCCGCCAACAGCCGTGGCTGTAATCTTTATCAAAACAATCCATCAAATGAAATCTGTTAATTTCCGAAAACAATTACGTGATACATACAAACAACAAATAGGAGAGTTCCATGCTATTTTAATATTCACGTTTTCACATGGCTTATTTTCGGAGCAAATACTCTCGGGGCGAGGATTTTAACAGGCGTTATATTCGCAAAATAAATATTCGACCGACATCAGGTGCTTGTCAAAGTGTCATCGCCACACGTATCACACGTATGAAACGTATCAGCGTATCTGACAATACGCCGCGTATGAATACACGTTTGAGCGTATCGCTTTTGATAGGATATAATTTAGAAGTCAATGCTGGTAGTATAATATTTATAATATTTTCAAAGGATTCAAATAAGTCATATGGTGATGTAATTATTTGCAGACCAGTCATGCGTTAATTGATTAGATGATTACTATGAGCCTAAAGTTAAATTAATTAATTTAAGTTTTTGCTACATGTAAAACACTTGTTAGTAGGCATGCATTCAAATTTCATGACACAGTGTTAAAACATGTACCCTGTAAGGCAAATTGTACATAATACTTTAGTATAATACCTATTGATTCTAATTATTACAATTTACATTAAACTAAACACTAACAATTAAATATAATTACAAAAATTTATTACATTTTGTTTTATTTTATTAAACTTTTTTATTTAACTACTTTTTAAATAAAAAGACGGTGCAGAAAGCCTCAAACGGCACGAATATAACAACCTTATTGGAAGCTATATGTTTGAGCCATTTGGGATTGAAACAGCGTGGGGTCCGAGTACTCATCGAGTATTTCGGGACATCGCCAAGCGGTTGCTCGACTCTTCACGTGACCAGAGGGCTGACCTATTTTTAGGTCAAAGATGCCAGCCTTTTGGGCACTTTTCCACTGACAGCGATGCGGACGATTTTTTTGATGCCCAATGAGCGATTTTTTATATCTTTATATACTTGTACATAATAAAAATACTGGTATACAGCTGCATCAGGTTAGACTGGAAGCCGACCCCAACGTAGTTGGGAAAAGGCTAGGCAGATGATGATGACTTGTACATAATAAGACGACAATTATGTGGTTATTATTTATACAAAGTTAAATAATAATAAGCGGGACTATAATTAGGTACAATAAAAGATACAATACCACACTGTTTCTGACTCTCTATTTCTGTATCTTGCAAGCTATATAGCACATTAAACTGCTATTACCTACTACACAGCTTCCCAGATCCCTCAGAATCTCACAAGAAAGGGGTGTTACCTTCAGTGCAAGTAAATGAGGCAAGCGAGTGATGAGTGCTTTCATCTTATTACAGTCTGCAGTCAGATTACATTATAGCCGAGCGGATGGGCGTGTGTAATACTATGTGAGGTACAATTATCGCGAGGGTTCATTGGACTTAAGTATCTTGGTGTACCTACATGAAGAGTCAGGGTGTACCTAGATGTGGTGGTGAGTACCTACTCACAGAGGCAGGGTTTTTGGTAATGGTAAGGACTTCACCATACAATAAGGGGTTGGCCATGGTTTTTAACACGCTTTTATTAGCTTCACTTGTAAAAAAGTAACAAAATTTAGAAGTATTTTTTTTTAAACGAATTCAGTATCTGCTCTTTGTTTCGCTCAAAGAATTAGCATTGTTTTACAATGTAGTAAGGTCTTCTAGGCGTTACATACTTGAAGAAAGAGATGTTTTGAGGCTTCGAAGAAAGACGGTCTTTTGTTAGGAAATATCACTGTCACCAATACTTAAAATCTCGTTGCAAATCGATCGAAAATTAAGAAAGAATATCACTATCGTTCCTAGTATTTCTCCTGGCAACAACCAACACATCATGCTATGTATATTTGCGAACTATGGGCAGTACACTACCCAATAGCTATACTCATATTTGCCTGAACTAATAATGGTAATCCTGACGGAGTGTACGTAGAGCTAGGTATAAGTCCACACGACAAATAGACCGTTCACCCGTCTAGACGATATTTGTCATAGCGTGACGTTTTGTGGGTGTAGTCAAGTGAGGAAGGGAGTACGTCAGGAAGATGGATAGCAGAATCATATATCAAATGCGACTACCCGTAGTCCTGCAAACAGCGTTGTGGTTCTAGGCTTGTCTCTAGAATACAGTGAGAGTTTCTTTGAGTGTTTGTATGATAAACAAACGAATGGGTATGGCATGCACACACACACATACATATGTATACCAACGGTGGCTTATGTGCGTTTGACGCTTTGGTGCCTGCCAGGCTCACTTTTGTGGCTTCATCCACGATGCTACATTGTTTTTTTCCATTGATTCGAAGATTCATACAAATCTCCAAAAAAAGTTGTGACGTTCAGTTGACATATGTTTTATCACTATTGGAAAAATGTGACCGTAGTTTCTGAACTAGGACAATAATTTGGTAATAAGGACAAGTCTTTCAAGTAATAAGTAACTACAAAATAAAAATCGGTTGATGCAGCTTTTAACTTTTATGAATACTTTGAACAGGTAAAGACTACTATTTAAAATACCTTTCTCCAAAATCATGCACCATGCAAAATACCTATTACGAAAAAGTACAAACTTTTCCAACCCCACAAGAACTTTGACACAAAACTCCATTAAAATAAAATTTACAACTGCGGGTGCAATTAAACGAGTCGGGTATTTACCCATAATCTGTTTATCGGTGATTCATTGCAGTGGTGTCACCAGCAGAGGGGGGACGGTGATCAATACCAGTTGTCTAGACTAGAGTTATGAATCACGGATTGTACCTGGTACTTGTGGAGGCAAGTTATAAGTAATGCAACGGGTACGAGGGTTCTGTTATGGGTGTTCGTGAGGACTGAGGGGTAATTAGAACCAGCTGGTAATGTTGTAGATATTGTGACTTGGCTTTTCAAAGTTCTAGTGGCCACAGTCACGATACAAAAAGTTTGTAAGTACGTTCAGGAAAGTATAAAATTACTTTGGATATTTCATTTACGTTGTACTGATTTCTAGATTTTTTTTGTTGTAATTGTACAGTGTTCTATCTATTTCAAAGAGATCAGATTGTTTAAAACCACATTATTTTAATGTATGTTATTGTGATGTGTTGTTGTTTATATGTGATACTATATTAAATACAGCGTTCTCTTGTATAAGCGCAGCTTTTGCAATATTATTTTAGACAATCATATTGAGGTTTTTGTGGTGTGTCTGTTTATATATATATATTTTTGTTCTTTCATTAATAAACAATAAAAAAATACCTACTAAGTAATGTACAGTCAACAAAAAAGATAAGTATGCAGGGTCGTCGGATATACACACGTTGAAATTTATTAAGAAACGGAATTGATGTTTTCGGATAAAATTTTATTTAATTAATATAAAACAAACAGTTCGTTTATCAAACTAAATTTCATTCGAAAACATCCATCGGTTTCTTACTAAACATCAACTATATCCTACGACCCTGCATACTTATCTCTTTTGTTTACCTTTGCCCAGCAGTAGGTGTAGGACAACGTAGGATATTGAAAAAAAAAATGTAGCTTTACAAAGTTATTTCATTCAAAAAGGTTATATTATTTTGAGCCGGTAACGGTAGTTACGAATATGTATACTTCTGTAAATGAAGCAAGAAGACACTTCTACCTACCTTCTACCGTATAGGTAGGTATACCTACATATACGTATCATTTTAAAGCACACAACAAAACCGAATACGCTTATAAGGCTGACGTTTACTCTACGCGTAATCGCTCCATTCTCGGCAACGTTCGCTCGTTAAGCGACGAGCCATCGCTTCTTCCAAGCGACTCGTATTTGAACAGTGTATTCAGTTAATACCTTAATATCTGTAATGTGCTCGCTTAGCTGAAGTTATCTTTATTTAAGAAACCCGTTTCTTAAGGAAATTAAGCATATAACTGGATGTAAGAGAAAACGAATTATTTTCGCGTTAGTAAGTCTATTTTTGGTATAAAATCTTGTGGACTGCGTCGTTAGTCTAGTTGTAGCAAGCACTACTGTCGAGCATGAGGTGTCACTAACTGGCAGGGCCACCATCAGAGATTTTAATTTTGATAACACAAAAAATCAGTCGCTAATTAGACGAAATTTGTCGCCAAATATCAGAATTTGTCGGTCACTGGTTCAAAAGATATAAGGGTTTATAGGTGGCCGATCTGGAGAAAGTCTTCCCAGCAGGGCCACATTTACTTATATCTCTAAAAATAGGGCACCTAGCGAAGATCCGTTTTGTCCCATATTTTGTCGCTAATTATTCGCAAGTTACGTACATTTATTTACAGATCGGCCACCTATACCTAAACCCTTATATCTTTTGAACCAGTGACCGACAAATTCTGATATTTGGCGACAAATTTCGACTAATTAGCGACAAATTTTTTGTGTTATCAAAATTAAAATCCCTGATGTTGACAGAGTCAGTGACACGAGCATGAGGTCCTGATGCGATTCCCGGGTTGGGCAAATTATTATTGGATTTTTCCATGTAGAATTTCTCAGTAGCAGCCTAAAGTCTGGATTTGTGGCCAATTGTTGGCAATGAGCTCGCCCTCTATTATGAGTTTTATGGGTATTAAACATAACTGGCTAAATGTGGGGGTACCATAGGTACACCTCGGCCATACCCTTTGGGGGATACAAGCGTGATGTTATATTATGTTATTCTTGACGTGATTGGTTCTGACAGAGCGTTACGTGAAACAGTCTTTAAGCTATATTTTAACTCATGCAGATGTCTTGCTTTGCATTTGGAGGGAGTGATATATCCGTATAGCACCAATCAATGTTGAACACATGCCTTGCATACCACTCACGGCAGATTGCATCGGGCATAGATTACAGACATACTCGTCCGGGACTGGCAGCCTCTCGAGACAAGCACGAAATATCAAGCGTACTGCACGATATATTGATGTTCCGGCTAAGAACATTGCAGCACATGTATATGGATATATTTCCATACTAATTTGTATATCTATTATAAATGTGAAAGTAACTCTGTGTGTCTGTTATCTTTTTATGCGGATTTGGATGTTTGACAAGGGATAAACCAAGAACTGGATTAGCACATAGAATACTTTTTATCCCTTTGGTATGTTGCAAAACGGTGAAGGAAAACATCTTGAGGAAACCGGCATGTCCTACAACCTAAAATTCGACCAATCCGCACTGGGCCCGCGTGCTAGATTATAGCCAACTACCTCTCGAAGAAAGGAGGCCTGTGACACAGCATTGGGAAAATTATAGGACACGCGAGCGAAGCCGCGGGAAAAGTTAGTGTGTATAAAGCAACATCGATACACTACCGAAAATGTTGCAATAACACAGTAAAAACAGCACATCCATTACGAAATCCCAACAGGAATTGGTTGAACAAAAAGACCTTTGCAATTCAAATGATTGTCACCGTTTACTCGGCGTACAAAAATAATCGAAAATAAAGCTCCCGATTGCAGCAAACACATTAAAAAGCAATAGATTGCGAGCAATTAGCGCGTTTCGGTGCCATCGAGTGAGGGGGAAATCGAGCAAAACATTCACGATGCAATTTCCGAACGAACGCTCCGCTTGCTCGCTCCTCGTGCATCGCAATATGATGTTGGCGCCGCACTAGTGTTATTGACAATGCGCGGAAAACCGACGGAAAAATTTCGTGCGGAATTACAAATAAGAAGACTTCCAAAGTTTATGAGATTCCGAGGTTTAAAGTTTTACAGGAACATTTTGGGATTACGTTAAGTTTTAAAACCGCACTCAATGTTTTTGAGGTTAGATACTTTCAGCCTGCGGCGTAAGAAATCAATAACTCCAAGGTTTTACTCTGACCTCAGAGAAGTTGATATGTATCGTATGCCACTGGTAACAGCACATACATGCAATAATATTTAATTATTCATACAGCTTTCAGTCCATTTAGTACCAGAACACCCTCAACAAAGAAAAAACCAAAAGTAATTTTCATGAAAGAAATATCTTCGAATTCCAGTTACACGTAGACAATATGATTGAAATAAATACTCCGCCATTGCGGTGCGTGATAAAATTTAATATTCTGCATTATTTACCACTCACAATGGAGGCAGATAGTTTAATTCAATAGGTGCATTGTTCACTTGTTCTGCATTACGTGAACGCGTCTGCTCTCGACGGGAACACCTCGATAAATGAACAGAGCGTATTATTCTATGAAGAGGTTGGTAGTTTTATAATATTTTGTTTCATGACGTCGTAAAGAGGCAGCTTCAGCTGGTTCGTGGAAAGGTTATTAAAGCTCCACTATCGGTTTATTGAGATGGTTAAGTTACAAAGTTTCTAGAGAGGAAGTTACTAATAAAGTAGGATATTTCATAAAGTTTCTACCTACATTGGATTTTACGGCGAAATTTCAATATAAATTGTCTCGAAACGCAAACAAGATTGTGTAATGCTTTTGATTTTCTACCACAATAGGCTACAGGCGGCAGCGATGGTATTTACTTTAGAAATTCATCGAAGAATTTCAACGGAATATTTCTACAAGAATTTCCATGTACATACATATCGGAAAACTACTTTCCTTAAACGCTGAATTTCATTTCACTCTGCTCAAATATACTCGTTCCTACAACCGCATGCAATTGCATACGACCACAGAAAAATGTCGTAGATATTCGTGAACCCATGTAACCCGGCTGATTGAAAACAGCAATCACCCACGAGCGGCTGTCGTATTGATTGCATGCTCCCCGAAATTGCAGGGTTATCGAAAAAAGCCGTGTAACTGTCGAGCGCAGATGGGTTTAGGATTTTAATAGCGGATGAAGTCAAGTGGAAGGATTTTCTAGTTAAATCTGGTTTTTGGGATGCGGTTACGGTTCCGTATTTTTTGGTGTTTATAGTGAACTTTATTGACAAATTAATGCATGAGCTCTGCATATCACATTATATTACGATTATGGTCAAAAACCACTCGCCTCAAACTCATTTATTTAAATTAAACCAATTACAGACACTTTGATTTATCAATTTTACATCAAAATATTGTTACAAAACATTAGTTACCTACATCATTATTGTTCATGTCGAAATTATTAGTCTAGGAGTGTTATTTATAAAACTTAATCACAATTCAGCAAAGCTGCTTCCTCTGCAAAATTAAATTAAAAAATGTAGGTAATTGACGGAAAATAAGTAACGAACTACTAAAAGAAAATTATAAAAAAAAACACACACATCCCGAGTTTCGTTTCGTTTCGTTTCGTGTCTCTCAACTTCGTTTTCGCGTTTATTTTCCTTTCAATTTAACCGGCTCCCTGAAAAGTTAACAAGCCAAAAACCCCTTTACGTTTAGACCTGTTTACTTGAAAAGCCTCCGTGATTCATTCCATTATCCTTTCATCTTCACTAACAATTACCGTCAAGGCTTGCGTTTACTGTAGCTGCTTACACTATACTGCCTTTGTAAAAGTAAGTTTACACTGACTACACTTGTCGGTACAGTTTAGTACAAAAATATTTATCCTTTATATATATGTATAAAACGGCTTAGCGTGCTTTCCGAGGCATGCAGGGGTCTCGGTATGTAAAGATGGTCACCCATCCACAGACCAAGCGCGGCAAGCGTAGCTTAACCTGACCGATCGACCTGTGCGGCTGTTATTATTTAGCCACGGGCCCCTCCCCCCCGTTTTTGGTAAACGTATGAAGTTTTGTAAAAAGTCATAGACCAAAAGATGTTGTTTATGATGTTAGTAATCCATTCCTGCAAGATTGTTACCAATAACCCTGTATATTTGCATGTGACTGTAGGCACTAGGTAGGTAGAACGGAAGTCGCGTTATCGAGTGTGCGGCTCGGGGCGCGCGGAAGCGGGGTTAATTATATTATTATTGAAAAGCTTTCTTCCTGTCACAACTTGAGGTATTGTGTAAGTTTTACATGGAATCGACATGGTAATAAAAACTCTATTTCTATGTATTTTGAACCTGAAGACCAATTCTCGTAATTAAAACGTTCAAAATCTAGTCGCAGTCTCATCTCAGCGACAAACAAATGTCAAAAACTTGTCAAAATGTAGGGAAATTAGAAGTATTTTTTGACAGATTGAGACTGAGATCAGACTGTGAACGTTCTTAAAATTACGAGAATTGCCCCTCTGTTCTTTGCAAAGCTAATAACAAGTGACGTCTGAGAAAAGATACAGATCCTTGGTATCTAAGTGATATCGTAGTGAGTAAGAAAATGCGACTCTTAACTAGGGTAGGTACATATATATTATTAACCGTACCTTGGGGCAGGCAGGTATTTACCTATTATAGACAATCATCATCTGCCTAACCTTTTCCCAATTATGTTGTGGTCAGCTTCTAGTCTAATCGGATGCAGCTGAATACCAGTATTTTACATGGAGCGACTGCCTATCTGACCTCCACAACTCAGATCACGACTGTCAAAGATCCACAAATGAGAGCCGGGACCAAAGGCTTAACGTGCTTTCCGAGGCACAAAGGGGTCTCGGTATGTAAAGGTCACCCATCCACAGATCAACCGCGGCAAGCGTAGCTTAACCTGATCGATCGACTGTGCGGCTGTTATTATTTAGCCACGGGTCCCTTCACTTACCTATGACAATAATATGATGTAAATGTGATGATGTGTGTGTGTGATGTGATGTATGATGTAGGTTCTTATTTCTTCGAAAGTCCATCCACGTTCTAGGGCTTCACCGAAATAACTTGTAGATATTATTATCATCCCTTTTAATAGCCCACAATTCACTGTTCCGGAACAGGCATGTTCTGCTTGACCGCGAATTGATGCTCAGTATGTTACAGCATATTGTACACAGGTAGAAACTTACTGGCATGGAAAATCACAGGATCTATCCCAAAGGCGACTTACTTAACAACTTAGGTATCAAGTTCATGTATAGGTATTGTATTGTCTAGCTAGATGCTTAGTAGATTTGCCAATCAGTTCACTTGAACGGCTGGAATGTGGGGTACTAATATACTGCTGCTGTGAGCTATCTTGAGCAATGAGGAGGAATATAAATCCTATAATCTATATACAAATATTAAAGCTGAAGTTTGTTTGAACGCGCTAATCTATGGAACTACCAGTTGGCTTTGAAAAACTCTTTTTATAATAATAATGTTTTATTCACAACCCTTATTACAATTGGTCTTATTCTAAGGTGTACTTGCATCGTGGTGACTTAAAACAGGAGATTGGATATTGGATTACAATTTTATTAGGTACTGTAGCTAGGGCTTATATTTGGCACATAAATATAAATATCCCTGACTCTGAAACTAGGCATAGCCTGTATCTTCAGAGCCAGTGGTTCCTTCTTGGGGTCTTGTCAGCCGCTATAATGTTAAGCAGTTAGGTTAATTATTAAATGTAAAAGGGTTATCTACTAGGTACTGAAACGTATTTATAAAGCCTACGAAAAGAGGTTTTACCATAAGTGTGCGTGAGTGTTCGTGTAAGTGTGTGTGTGTTACATTCTTCTTTTTTAAAAACGTTGCCCCGCACTAGGAATTTCTCCTGTATCGTGGGTGCGTTTCTACAGCCCAATCCTTGAGAAAGACTATAGGTAATAGGTAATACGGGCTGGTGTCCGCAACTCCACGACAATGCGCGTATTTTGCATACTGGCTATTTAAGAACATCACGCATGATTCTTAGAAGCCGAGCAAAAAGTAAAGGCTCAATGAAAACGAAGCAGTAGTGCTGGCAGGCGATACGATGCGACGGAGTGGATCGGGGGACAAGAAATTTTATGCGGACGATGTCGCGAGCGGAAACTAGTCCTACTAATATTATAAAAATGAAAGTTTGTATGGATGGATGGATGGATGTTTGTTACTCTTTCACGCAAAAACTACTGAACGGATTTGGATGAAATTAGGCAAACAGATGGTTTATAACCAGGATTAACATATAAGATACTTTTTATTCCGATATTCCCACGGGATCGAAACTTATGCAGGTGAAACCGCGGGGCGCAGCTAGTATTTTATAATTATAACTAGCTTCTGCCCGCGGCTTCGCCCGCGTAAATGTCGGAAGTTATCCCACGGGAACGTGCTAACAGGATAAAATCTATGTGCTTCCCCAGGATGCCATTTATCTCTATGCCAAATCAGAAGTTCAGTGGTTTAGGCGTGAAAATGTAACATACAGTTTCAAGTTCAAATCCTCTCCTTAAAAACTGAATTACCCCTTTTTGTCCCGTCAGTGGTAAATTTTCGACAATTTTACATAGGTACTTATTATTAATTATTTTCTGGCAAAAGTATCAATACTGAGTTTCGAGTTACTCGGACCGCGCATTCAATTTCTTCCACACAAACTTAACACCCCTATATCCCCCTTTGAGGGGTAGTTTTGAAAAACTTATAATGATAAACTTTATTACTTACTTAGGCGAATATTCTTGAAAAGTTTCAAGTTTATTAACCTAATGAAGAAGATTTTTCATATAAACTGTATCCCCGCTTTTCACCCCTACAGGGGTGGAATTTAAAAAAATCGTTTGGGATGTATTCATAACTTGACTCAAAGATTATACTAATTTTCGAGTTAATCAAACCATGCAGTAAAATCCTCCCCTGAAAAATTTACTACCCCATTTCAGCCCGTCAGGGATAGATTTTCAAAAAACCCTGATACACATTATTCTTTACCTTCAATAGTAAGTATAAATACTGAGTTTCGAGTAAATCGGACTGCGCGCTAAAATTCTTCCATACAAACTTTGAAACACCCCAATCCTTTATTAGGAGGTAGTTTAGAAGAAAACAAACTGACAATCTTCATAAAGATAAGTATTCGTGCCAAGTTTCAAGTTTATTAACTAAATGAATAAGATTTTTCATATAAACTGTATCCCCCGCTTTTCAGCCCCACAGGGGTGGAATTTTGAAAATCGTTTGGGATTACTCATAACTTGATTCAAAGATTATTTATACCAATTTTCGAGTTAATCAAGCCACGCATTATAATCCTCCCTTGTAAAATTAACTACCCCTTTTCAACCTGTTAGGGGTAGATTTTCGAAAAACCCTGATACATGTTACTCTTTATTTTTGGGTTTAAGTATCAATACTGAGTTTCGAGTTACTCGGTTCTTCCACACAAACCTAACACCCCTATGGATATAGGGGTGTTAGGTTGTCCCCCTTTGAGGGGTAGTTTTGAAAAACTTATAATGGTAAACTTTACTACTTACTTAGGCGAGTATTCTTGAAAAGTTTCAAGTTTATTAACCTAATGAAGAAGATTTTTCATATAAAGTGTATCCCCGCTTTTCACCCCCACAGGGGTGGAATTTAAAAAAAAATCGTTGGGATATATTCATAACTTGACTCAAAGATTATTTATACTAATTTTCGAGTTAATCAAGCCATGCAGTAAAATCCTCCCCTGAAAAATTTACTACCCCATTTCAGCTCGTCAGGGGTAGATTTTCAAAAAACCCTGATACACATTATTCTTTACTTTCAATATTAGGTATAAATACTGAGTTTCGAGTAAATCGGACTGCGCGCTAAAATTCTTCCATACAAACTTTGAAACCCCCCAATCCCTAATTAGGGGGTAGTTTAGAAGAAAAAAAACTGACAATCTTCATAATTTATTTAAATAAGTATTCGTGCCAAGTTTCAAGTTTATTAACTCAAGGAATAAATTTTTTCATACAAACGAATTTTCCCCTTTTCACCCTCTTAGGGGTGGAATTTTGAAAAACCCTTTCTTAGTGGATGCCTACTCTTCACGAAGAACACACCCTCCAAATTTCATGTCTCTAGGACCAGCGGTTTAGCCTGTGCGTTGATCTATCAGTCAGTCAGTCAGTCAGGACTTTGAATTTTATATATATAGATTGTCATTGTTGTTTTGACTGGCGAAATGTGGGAGTTCTATAGGCACACCTGTGCCTAACCCTAAGGGGACTACGGGCGTGATGTTATATGTGTGTATGTTATAATTGTCATTGTATTATCTTATTATATACGCGTAATCATATAATTTATTTGCGTCTCATAATGTGTACAAGATCTTACAATAGGTTAAAGCTAAGGTACAAAGCACTGCACTGCACTTCAATGCAGTGGCACTGAGTCTACGTGGTGGATTACGGCCCATAGTGGTACGGTCCCAGCAGTGGGAACATTATAGGCTGATTACGTTTGTAAGGTACAAATTACGGACACTGAAGGGCACAGCAAAAATAAAATTAGGAAATAATTAACAATTACATATTATCATAGCTTATCACCTCCGTAAACAAATTGGTAAGAGTTTGGTCGATTGGCTTTTAACACTTAACGAAACGATCTACTTTCCTAAATAGAAAATCATTTTTGTAACTATGGTAGATTTCATAAAAGAACCACTCTAATTATGACGTCAGACTATCTTTCTCTTTCAAAGCTTACATACGATTGACAGAAATACAATGCTGTTTAAAATAACACCATGATTTTGCATTAAAATAACATCTATTGAACCTTATTGAACCCACGTCGTAAGTCCCGCTAACGAAAAAAAGAAAATACCAAAATTATAAAATTACTGATCATTTTTCCGGCCGCCATTGCCCGAAGCGGCCTGGAAACTATAAGGGATGTAATTTTCAGCGCCGGAAGTGACCTATGTCGGCGACGTCGCGTATTTCCTGTCAACATCAAGTTTAATTGGTTTTCCGACGAGTTCTAGGTACTCTTCCTGATGTACCTACTTGTTTGTATGTAGGTAGGTAGGGGTGCATCGCTCAAACTTGGAAAGCAATTAATAGTAGTAATAAAATGTCGTGCTGCCCAGATAAATTACGTAAACGTTGAGGACTTATTTTTATGAAAGACTAGCTGCGCTCCGCGGTTTCACCCGCATAAGTCTCGATCCCGTGGGAATATCTAGATAAAAAGTATTCATGTCCTAAATCCATGTTATGGTCTACCCGTATGCTAAATTTTATCTAAATCTGCTCAGCTGTTTTAGCGTGAAAGCGCAACAAACAAACATACAAAATGAAATCTTTTCTCTTTGTATTAGTATGTAATATTAGTTCAGAAAATATATATTCTGTCTGGGTATGTACTTGGTAAGCGAAACTTTTACAACAAAGAGAATACTTTGTATTCTTTTGAACTCTTGTGTCTAATATCGAAATAGAGCAGCTATTTTTTTTATTCTCGTTATTATAGTCTCTTGCTGAGTCAAAGCAATGTTGCGAACGACGCATTTTTTAAATCATTTTCTATTTCTGTACTAAAAACGACAAAGGAAAACTCAATCTAGCATAAAATACGTTTATATTCTAGTACAATGTTCTGCAACATATCGATTTTCATTGTCAACTGCACCACAGTTGTTTGTTACTACACAAGCCGCTCAATAGGGTGGGTGCCCCAGTTGCGTGCCAGCCCGATTGACTCGCTCACCTGGAACAAGGGGCATGCGTCGTATGTCTGAGCAATTTATCGAGTTTACATTTTTATGTTGACGTGCTCAGGAAAATATACAACATATTTCTCAAGGCAGCCATTGATTTGCATGTTTTTAGACGTCGTGTCACGTAGAACAGTGATTTGATATTTTTTGTACGATCGTTTCGGCTCTTCTATTTCTATGTAAATGTGAAAAGTGTTGAACATGTGTAGGTACTTGTTAGAAAACCGATAACTTGGTTTTCAATTCCAAACAATTTTCATAAAATTATATTTAAAGTTTTAATGAACACACAGTCAATTAACTTTTTAACTGGCAGCAAAAATAAAATCTAAACGAGTGACAGTAAAAAACTACAAAAGATAAGACACCCGCTCAATAGCTTAGCCAATAGAAATAAACCTCAAGCCCGCTCACGGGTGTGGTCATGCGACCGACGAAACACGCGCTTTGACCATGAAACAACGCACCCTAACCCTTCACTGGTCACGCAATATTCGTGTCAGTAAATTCCCAGATACTTATTCACCACTCCACTAAACCACAGACCATTAAAACTTCTGTTCCTTCTGTCCAAAGCAATATAAAACAAAGTTATTGATGGCAATGATTTGTTAAAAGTCAAATAGGAAGTACAGCGGTGAAAATCCTGTGAATTTACAACTAGAGTCGATAGAACACTATTTATTATGTCCGTTTTCACGTTAGCGCCGAATATATATAGCGTGAGGCTTTCGAGAGGCTGCCGTGAAAAATGTGCGCGCTGACGGCTATTTATAACCACACTTTCGACCACTGGCCGACAAATGGTGTATTCACCCGGTCTATTGGCTTTTAGGGTCTTCATATTATTATGTAAGCAAAGGTAGTATGCAGATAAGATATTCTTTGACATTTTGTCATTGTTTTGTGACTTTTCAGTCTATTTCGAACTCAATATAAAAAATTCAAGAATATTGTCGGGACTTATAACGGGTATAAAAAAATACTCTTAACGAAGCCGACAGTCACTTGTTTTTCCCCTTATAATGATCTTTTTTTTTGTACCTCGGAAACTTCTGGTTATGGAGGTATTGAAGGTGAAAGTTGTCACTTTAAATACCCCACGACCCCTGTACCGTTGCATGCGAACATAGGCACAATGTTTTTGCCTACGTTACCCTATGAACTACCGTAAGCAAAGAGTTTTCAAACCAAAAATAAAAGTCTTTCTCCAGCAGTTATTTTAAGACGGTTTTTTTTTTATTTTGACGTCAATAGTGCCTATTTGTGATAAATGATTTGACTTTGAATTTGGCGGCTTCGTGAAGCGTCCTATATACAGTAATATTACACGTATAAATTATACGTAGCGTATAATTTTAATATAAACAAGTTCTTTTATTCACAACAAAGTCTAATTTTAGATTCGGTAGTCACACCACAGTGTTTTAATTATAACTCCAAAACACTGCGTATCTCAAAGTCATAATTAATTAACTAAGTGGGTACGTACATACTTAGTTTGTAAAACAATGCTGTAACGTTAGTATCTGTTGAGGGAAGTTATTATTAGCATTCCAACTACCGCCTTTGGTTAGACAAAAGGCTTTAACCGGGAAAGGCTGGGATGTTGTCTAATTATATACCTATTATTAGACTGCCTTTTTCCAAGGGGTATCGCGTTACCCAGTAACTGGGTTGTGGCGATCAGATAGGCAGTCGCTCCATGTAAAATACTGGTATTCAGCTGCGTCTGGTTAGACTGGAAGCCGACCCCAACATAGTTGGTAAAAGGCTAGGCAGATATTAAACTGCCTCGCTGATCGCAAGCGCTACTGCTGAGGATGAGTTCCTGGGTTCGATGCCAGGTCTGGCAGTTTATTTGGGTTTTTCCATCTGGAATATTACAGTAGCAGTCCGGACTCTAAATTAGTGCGGTTGATAGCAATAGGCTCACCCCATATTTTGATAACACGGTTAGCGCAGTGGCTGAGCGATCGGACTGCTGCGCTGCGTGTCGCGGGTTCGATTCCCGCACAGAACAAATATTTGTAAGTCCTACATGTATTTGTTCTGAGTCTGGGTGTTTTTCTATCTATAATATGTATGTATTTACAAAAAAAAAATGTATATAAGTAGTTTATCAGCCATCTTGTTACCATAACACAAGCATTAGGTTGCTTAGCTTGGGACTAGATGGCGCTGTGTGAAATGTCCAGGGATATTATTATATTATATTATTATTATATTACATAGAACTTAAACATAACTGGCGATATGTGGGTGTAATTAACACCTCTGCGGGGAATACAGCCGTGATGTTATGTTAATATTCATCATCATCATCATCTGCCTAGCCTTTTCCCAACTATGTTGGAGTCGGCTTCCAGTCTAACCGGATGCAGCTGAATACCAGTATTTTACATGGAGCGACTGCCTATCTGACCTCCACAAACCAGTTACTGGGTAATATGATACCCCTTGGTAAGACTGGTTGTCAGACTTTCGGGCTTCTGACTACCCGTAAAGATCCACGAATGACAGCCGGGACCAACGGCTTAACGTGCTTTCCGAGCCACGGAGGGGTCTCGGTATGTAAAGATGGTCACCCATCCACAGACCAACCGCGGCAAGCGTAGCTTAACCTGACCGAGCGATCTGTGCGGCTGTTATTATTTAGCCACGGGCCCCTCATGTTGTGTTAATATTATGGTATAATAATTATGTTTTGTTACCAAGCTTAACTTGTAAATGGGTTTTGAATCCCTACCAGCATCTCTCATTCTCTTTATCTTATAATAATTAGTTGCACCCCGCGATTGCACCCGCATAAGTCTTAATCCAGACCATAGTCTGTGCGAAATTTCATCCTTATCTGTTTTGAAATCACTCGTTCATCAAATTCTGTCCGATTTAAGTATGCCTTAATAACATGATCTAGTAAGGACGTGACTTCGGCTATGGGAAAACTAAAAAAAATCGATATCGATGTCTTGGTTTTAGTTGTCGTTTTTGTCGTAGTTTTTAACTTTTTTTTTTTAACTATTTTCATAGCCGGGTTAGTAGTCAGGTACCATATTAGATGATATTTCATCCAAACTAATATTATAAATGCGAAAGTAACTCTGTCTGTCTGTCTGTCTGTCTTTGCTTCACGCCTAAACTACTGAACCGATTTGTGTGAAATTTGGTACAGACATAGTTTGGAACTTGAGAATGGACATAGGATAGTTTTTATTACAAAAAATAAAATAAAAAATAAAATTTATTCCGGACATACAGCGCCATCTATTGGTCAAGAGTCGGCATCAAGTCAGTACTGAAAATTCATCGGAAAAATGTAAATAAATAGTAAGAACTATTTGGGTAAAACCAAAAATCTGCCGGAAGTCACTATTCCACGCGAACGAAGTCGCGGGCAAAAGCTAGTTGTTTTATAATGTACAACATCCCATATAGTTCTATAACAAGTTCAATAAGGGAAGTTCGTGACTGTATATTAATAAAAAAATCAAAGCGCAGTTGCATGACGCATAAGTAATTACCGACCTGCATGAACAGTCATTTTCAATGTTGCACTATTAGCCTAATTGTTGCTTAGAATTAGAACGAATAATGTTTAATTCAATGTTCCAGAAAATTGACTGTGTTCATAAGTAAGATTACTTTCCTTTTAAACCACCACCAAGCCTACTTCTATATTAACAGCCTCATTTTTAAGGCATCTATATAATACATATATTATACATATACAGCGTGGCGCTTTAATGGCGACATTAATTTAACACACGTATACGGTTTTGCGTTGTAGTTTTATGAATATATTTTAATTTAATTAAACATTAATATTTATTTATTTATTAACAATTTTATAAAATAGCATCTTAGAGCAACCTGACTTAAAGAACTGTAGCGCAGGGGTCATTTGCCGGGGTCAAGGATCATAACATCGCATCAATGTAATTAAAACAATTAACGAGCAAAGAGAAGGCGAATTGAAGGAAAGAGAGAGAGAGCCCTATGTCGGCGCGCGGCGCAGGTGGAAGTTTTCAAGTTACGATTTTTTTTAAGTTGATATAATTTTTATGATTACTGGCCACTAGCCCTACCCGTGTGTTAAATTAATGTCGCCATTGTAGCGCCACGTTGTATACTAATAATAAAGCTAAGGAGTTTGTTTGTTTGAACGCGCTAATCATTGGAATTACCGGTTGGATTTGAAAAATTCTTTTTGCTATAGCTTTCTCGAGGAAGGTTATAGACTATTTAACATCACGCTACGCACTTAGGAGCCGCGCAAAAAGACTTGACTAGACTGACTTTATTGTCAGACAAAACGTTAAGCGAATTATCAAGTGAGTCGGGGGTGCAAGAAATTTCTCGCGGACGAAAGCTAGTTTTTAATATAGGATTAACAGCCTCAAAAACTAGAAGACATTTGAAGAAAAGGTCAACGAAATTTTGATTATCAATCAATATAATAACAGCCGCACAGGTCGATCGGTCAGGTTAAGCTACGCTTGCCGCGGTTGGTCTGTGGATGGGTGACCATCTTTACATACTGAGACCCCGCCGTGCCTCGGAAAGCACGTTAAGCCGTTGGTCCCGGCTGTCATTCGTGGATCTTTGACAGTCGTTACGGGTAGTCAGAAGCTCGAAAGTCTGACAACCAGTCTTACCAAGGGGTATCGTATTACCCAGTAACTGGGTTGTGGAGGTCAGATAGGCAGTCGCCATGTAAAATACTGGTATTCAGCTGCTGCTGCTGCTGACTGGTTGTCTAGAAAGATCAGGACCACGGTTTTTTTTATTAGCAAAGTCGCTTGCCCGATTGCTATACGTAGTTAGTTAATCCTATAAAAAGCAAGCCTATTATAATTCTCATTCAAAATCAGCCCAGAACACCAAAATAATACCCTAATTACTAATCAAAATTTGTTGACACGTTCAAAGAGTTAATTTCAGTTCCTGCCAGCGGAATAACATAAATACTGAGGCATCATGCGAGCTTACCCGGGCCTGTCCGTTACGTGTTCGGATATAATCCGAACACGTAATAACACTATTTCTGGACAAAATGGACGCGGAAAACACCGACCGTAATGAAGGCTTCAACTTAATTAAGTAACTTGTGATCGCCTGATCACTGTGGGGTATTTAGGTAATTGTTTAAGTAAGAACTTATGTAACGTTTTATCTATTCATTAGGCTCTTGAGAGACGAGGACGCTATTATTTTACAATTTTTACATTGCACACTTAAGTCTAAGCGCACCATTACCTACCCTTTTGAACGCCATTGTCACATATATGACAAGCAAGCGCGTGCCCTGTACGCCAACGACAGAAATATGTGACAAAAAATGCGGTGCACTTTTATCACGAAATAAACAATTAAATCATTTTGGAATCCCATTCTTTTTGTAGGTATTTGCGGTGAAATTGTGGCTTGGCGTAGAGGGCACGCGCGTGCGTTTATGCTCTGGCGTTCAAAAGTCTACAGAAAATCATAGCATGCACTACATTGCATAATCAGTCCTTCATGTTCTAACTGCTGAGGCACAGGAGTCCTCTCTGTGGGAGGACTCCTGCGCCATAATCTACCATGCGGGCCCAGTGCGGGTTGGATGTCACACGTCTTCGATTTTTTGTTTCTAGGACATGCCGGTTTCGCCACGATGTTTTTCTTCACCGTTTTAAGAGCAGTGATGATGAAATTAAAAACACAAAGTGAAGTGCCTGACTGGGTTCGAACTGACGACCTACCACTCGTAAGTTGGGGCTAATACCACTGGGTCACCACTTCTTACCCATTGCTGCACTACATTATACATAATAATACCACAATGAATTAATGGTAACAATTACTACAAAGTTCTATCGTTCGTTGTCAGTTTGGTCAGTCGATTGGTACCTAGAGACAATATGAAATAAATTTTAATTGCTTGTATGTCGAAAGTGCAAATGGTTTTTTCTTCTCACAGTAGTCAGATAGGAAACGCCGACCTCATCTAGGTTTGAAAATAGGATTGAAGTGTAAAAGTGGTTGAACAAACCTATTTACAGAAAAAAAATAATTTAATCAAGAAGTAGTTATGCATGTTATCTACATATGTTGCTCAATTAGCTACTATGGACTCTGCAGTAAACTAATCTCATTGGTTGACTAAACCAGTAAACCTAATTAATCTGATTGAGCTATTAAGAGCTGCTGTTGCGTGAATGCTTTAATATTATACAGCATGCATCATATAGGTGTGGTCTTTAAGGGTGTTGAACTGAAAAACTTACTCCATAAGACCAACATGGTAATCGCAAAAAAAATATCAACTCTCCCGTACAAAACTTCAATACCTACTCAACCCAAATGTATGGGATGGCTGATTATTTTTACGTGATTACAATGTTGGTCCTTTGGAGAAAGTTGTTCAGTTTGATGGTCTGTACCACATCCTTAACTTTGACCAAACCTTTCTGATACACGCTGTTTATTTAGATTAGTATGATATACTTTATGTATATATTTATTGTACGAGTATTAAGTAAATTTACACCACAGACTACCTACAGTATTGGTTTCTCCTTCCCCTTTTTAATCCATTCAAAGGTTGTCTTTAAAAGATCGCTGTTAGTGATAAGACTGCCCATTGTGTCATCCTTCGTAAAATTTCTATATTGATGTCTGTAGTTTATATGGTGTACGTAATAAAGAGTATTCTATTCTATTCAATAGTTAGGCGATCATGAATACAAAGTATATTTTACCTGCAAACATAAATTAAAGTATTAGTACTTTAAGTTTGGTATTTTTGATGAAAGTTTGCGCTAAGTATACAGTTAATGTTAGCACTAACTGTATACTTACCGCAAACTTTCATTAAAAATACCATAGTTTAAAGAATAATGTCTGAGTGAAGCTCTACCAAGTTTACTCGTTCCTCACAACTTTTCAACTAATTCAACCAGAAACCGTTTTACGAGTAATCATAAATCGTAGGAAAACGCAGCTTTGAGAGGAATTTCTTTGAGAAATGTTACCCTCTTCGGTGAAACGATTCTATTTTATAGTTCGTAAAATATTATTCTTGAGGTAAGTAGACCAGTATAAAAAGCAGTTCAAGCTGAGGTGTTATCAAAGTTTTAAGTTCTGGTAACAATCTTTTGCTAACTCGATTTTACGAATCATTTGGCTCAGTTAATGACGTTTAACAAAGTTTAATCAGACCTACGAGGTAACTGTATAAAACTAACAGTAGGAATCACTTTCATTTTGACAGTTCAACAACATTCATTGCGTTATTGACATTGTTGAGCTGACAAAATTTTCGAACATATGAAGCAATGGATTAGCTATAGGTACATATCCTTCAAAATCATTCAGATGATTATTGATTGTGTGTTAAGCAATCAGGGTAGTGCTGAAAGTATTTGAAACCTTATGTCGGTTTCACTAGAAAAGATAAGTCAACATGTGTCATGTGATGTATCATGAAATATAATAGTCGTCATAAAATAAGCAAACACATCTTAAAAACCATAATTATAACAACGACGTAACTTACCCAAAACTAATTCATCACACCGACATCAATTCCAAACTAAGTACCAATTCGATAACCAAGAAGGTTCAACCAAATCACGTGCAACCGTAATCTGATCACGAAATAGCTAACCTAACTAATCTTCCTAAAACAGCCGTATTACAAGCCAATACATCTGACGTCACAGGTCAAACTTGCCTAAGATACCCTATCTTCTTATAAATAAGGCCACTTCCAAAGCTATTATGTAAACAGGCGATCCTTTATAGTACATAATTTACGAGGACAACGCTTTGAGCCCTTCGCTCGTAAGTCTCAATAAAGGATCGTTGAATATTTGTCGGACAATTTGTTGAACCGTCGTATGTCGCCTTTACGCTTTGAGGAAATTAATTTTTAAGTCAAGAGAGTAGTCTTTTGAAGTTGTTTCTTTTTTACAAGCTTTTATTTAACTTGTTTGTTATGAAAGCCATCGAAATTATTACATGTGTAATAGCTGCCTATTTAGTAGCTGCAACTTTTCTGTTTTTTTCTTGTTCGTCGAGTCGTTGAGCTCCTTACGTTCTGAGCAGTGATAGGAATAGGTAGTGCCTATTTTCCTAAACTTCGAATAACATAGACAAGAAACGGAGACTTCTTTAGGACTAAATTTTTTCCGGGACATCTGTCCCGAAATTCGGGACAACACTTTTAAATACATTAAAAAAAATATGTTATTTGGAATTAGTAATTCGTCTACATTTACCTAAAGTTTGCGACTAGACAACATTTATAATTTATAACTCCATAATAATAACTTATCCTCTATGGCTCTAAAGGAAAAATAAAACACATAGAATATTGTTGTAACAAATATATGTAAGTATATTTAGATTATTTTTTAAATATGACGTAATTGGAAAGCATGAAACAAAATCTACAGACGGAAAAAACTTAAGTTACAAACTTATATTTATCTATCTATGTCATATAATATGACATTTTTGAAAAAATTTAGTGCTAAGGAAGTCTCCGTTTCTTGTCTCTAAAAAAATATCTGAAAATCCAAAGTGATTCCTGAATAAAGGAAACAAATAACCCGATCGAACCTTCGGCAAGATAATCTCTATTTGCGATACTGTAATCTGGAGAGCTTTCCTACGAAATGGGTTACGAAAACAATGGGAGATATTAATTTATTAGAACTGTTCTCTTTATATAGAACTGACCTACTCAAGTTCTGTATATTAGGCAAGCAGGTACCTAAGGGGGATGAATATAGGGCTTTGAATATATAGGTAATAATCAAAGGTCTACGTAGAATAAGTAGGTCGTAAGTAGATAACCTGGTTATACAAGGTTTGTTTATAAGATAAGAGGTCAGAGTAGACACCCAATCTATGAAGGTTTATGAAAACGGCTAAATTAGCTATGGCTTCGATTCTGGAGATTAATTTCATATACATTTTTGTTTTTACTGTCTCTATTTTTTCAGTTTTTGCCCTGAAATTTCATCTCAATATCTTACCCAGTACTTATATTTCAGTGTTTGCTAAAGAAAAAGACGCAACTGAAAATAATTACTCATTTTAATAGAAAACTAACTGAAACCATTAAGGTAAGTAAAATAATAACTTTGTTAACTAGCGATAATTCTGTTCTCAGGTTGTTCTTACCTTAGTACTAATTAAACTTCAGTTTTTAGTAAAAAGCTTTGCATTTTACTAAAAGTTGTAATAATGTAGTATTATTTTCGACAAATTCCTTCTTTTCTTGTGTCGGTACGAGCTTTACGAGAAAATTTGCTCAGGTCAATTTGGAGGAAAATGTGCTTGTCAGCAAAGCTGGTAGCAAGTTTAATGCCGAGGGTGCGACGGTCGTGCGCTTAGCACCACCATTAATGCTCTTTTTAAGTGTATTAATAACTATCTGCTATGATATTATTTTAATTATTGTAAATGTGAAAACTATTACTATTTTTTTCCTCAGTTAGTTTTAATCATGGTCTGGCAATTTGAGTCATTTACGCGGCCTACCCAAATGTCCTTTCTTTGGTATTGTTCGTCGAATCGTTGAGCTCCTTAAGTTCTGAGTTGAGCTGCACGATTACTGACAAATGTGTGCACTAACTGGACAGGTTCACTCAATCTGTGTCGTTCTTTCACCGAACTTTCTACTAGCTTCAACTTTCTGACTAACTGACCGACTATTTAATTTTGACAATTCAAAAGTGCCTGTAAATGGTTTAATTGAAATAAATGATTTGAGTTTGAGTTTGAAAGACCATTTCAGACACCAATCTACAAGGTCTTCACATGACTTGACCAAGATTATGTCTGGACTTTAAAAGAGACTGTAACCCCTGAGTTAGTTTCGGGATTTTTTCTCAGAGTAGTGGGAAAAGAAACCCCTAATTCATCTAGTTATTAAAATATGATTCACGTATAAAAGTGTGTAATTATAACTAACAGAAATAAAATAATTTATCGTTTATCAAAATCTGATGATTTGTCCATAACAAAAAAATATAACTGAATCTCCTGATATTTTACAAGTGTAAAATATTCTCATTTATTTATATCAATAGTTGACTCGCCAACGCACCACCGCACAGGCCGACAGTCCGACCACGACTGCCCGCCCCACTATTCGGACCGGTATTTATAACCGAGCGACGTGCGCGCCCGAGGCAACGTCACAATATTATTATCGGTTTGTAGTGCGATATATTGATATCTACATACACTACATTCCCTTCCTTGTTTTAACTAGTTATATGTAACCTGAATTATTAATAAGACATTTACCATATTATTATTTTTATTAATAATTAATTGACATCTCTGGCATAGCAAAATCATAGCACAATAATATTTAAAAATCATTTTATGGTTTAATTTAGTATTTCCTTTTATCCTTCCTCTTCTTCTTCTATTCCATTTTCAGATTCATTTATATCTTCTCCTATGTTAATTTCTTTATTTTGGTCTGTTATAATTTCCCATTTGCCTTCAACTTTCTTCAAATGAACTACATTTCTTCGTGATACTTTCCCAGTTATATCGTTTCGAACACTTATGTCTCCACCTTTACTTTTTTCTACTGTATGGGAAGTAGGGTCATAATTTGGGCTTAATTTATCTTTGACCATATTCTTAACGTATACTTTATCCCCAGGCACTAATTGACATTCATGAGCTCTTCTTTTCTTATCTGTATATTCTTTCCCAGTTTCTTTCTTTTCTTGGTCTCTGTCTCTAACATCTGAATCTTCCGGTTTATGTGTATGTGTAATGTCTCCTGCCATAGGTATATTGTCACGGTATTGCCGTTTAAAGAATAATTCTGCAGGAGTTTTACCTGTAACACTATGCGGTGTACTATTATACATAGCCAAATACTCTAATAAAGCTTCTTGCCAGTTTTTATGTTCAATTTGACTAATTTTTAGTCGCTTTAGAATGTCTCGGTTCTGACGTTCGACTTCTCCGTTCTGCTGAGGCCAGTATGGTACCGTATTATACAATACTATATTCCTTTCGGTACAGAATTTTTTGAACTCCTCGCTGCAGAACTGTCTGCCATTATCAGCTGTTATCGTCATCGGGTTACCAAGTCTGCTAAAAATCTCTTTTAGAGATTTTATTATGTCTGCACTGGTAATTTTCCGACAAATCTTCACCTCCTTGTACCGACTGAAGTAATCGACGATTACCAATATGTAATCGCTGCTTGGTAAAGGGCCCATCAAATCAATACATGTATCTACCCAAGGTTCACATGGTAATGCTCGTCGCTTCAATGGGTTTGGAGGATTTGGAGCTGAAACTAACGTACAGCCTTTGCAGCATTTGACCAAGTTCTCAGTTTCTTTGTCATATCTAGGCCACCATACTTTGGTTCTTAGTCTCGCCTTCATTAGGACTATTCCTGGGTGTCCTTCGTGAGCCGCTATCAGAACCTGACTGCGCAATTTTTTTGGAATCACAATTCTAGTGCCTCTCAATAAAACTCCGTCGTAAAAACATAATTCGTTTTGGAAGATTTTGTAATTTTTTACTTCTTCATCCCATTTGTTGTTATACAGGCCTTCCCATACTTTTAATATTTCCTCGTCTTGCTTTGATGCCTCCATAATTTCTTCCAGTGATACTGCTATTGGCCTGCTTCCTTCAACAACTTGATGTATATAGTTTTCCGACTTGTCCTGTGATGTTGTATTTAGTTTACACAATCTTGATAAACTATCTGCTATATTTTCTTTGCCAGGCTTGTATATTACTTTAAATGTATATGCTTGAAGGCGTAGTATCCATCTTTCTATCCTTGCGCATGGTTTTGACTTAGGACCGAATATAACCTCAAGTGGTTTATGGTCGGTTACTAATTCAAACTCTTTTCCAAACAGAAAAACATAAAAATGTTCCACAGCCCAGACTAAAGCTAAGGCTTCTTTTTCTGTCTGGCAATATCGCCTTTCACAGTCTGTTAGTGTCCGGTGACCATACGCTATAATGCGAGGTCCATGATCATTAATTTGAACTAATACTCCTCCTAGTCCAACCGGACTGGCGTCTGCTATTACTATGGTCCGATCTTTGACGTCATAGTATCCTAGAGTAGGAATATTAGACAAAGCCAATTTTAATTCGTTAAATGCAAATTCTTGTTTACTGCCCCAAAGACTTTTTAATTCTGTGGTTTTGCTTTGTTTCTTCCTAAGCAGTTCTTTTAATGGTTCGGTAGTTGTTGCCAAATTTGGAATCCATTTGCCAACATAATTTATTAATCCCAAGAAGCTCTGAAGCTCACCTATATTCATAGGTGGACGAAATTCTTGAATGGTTGTCACGTACTTATCTAATGGCTTTACCCCTTCGTGTGATAATTCGTGTCCTAAAAATTGAACTTTTTCTTCCCTGAATATGCACTTGTCCTTTTTCAGTACTACATTATTTTCTTCTAGAGTTTTCATTACTGTTTCTAATCTTTGATCGTGTTCTTCTAAATCTTTTCCATATACCAAAATATCATCTATAAAATTAATAGTCCCATTACATCCCAATAACATCCGTTCTAAGGTTTTTTGAAAAATTTCCGGGGCACAAGATATTCCAAACATTAATCTTTTGTATCTGAACAGGCCTTTACTTGTAATAAAGGTTGTAATGTGTCGAGACTCGGGATGTAACTCAATCTGATGGAAAGCATCTTTTATGTCCAGTTTTGAAAAATACTTCGCACTTTTAATTTTCGGTAGTAGCTTGTCCATAGTGGGCAATGGGTGATTTTCACGTAAAATTGCTTTATTGGCCCGCCTCATATCTACACAAATGCGAACATCTCCGGTATTTTTCAAAACCGGCACTATTGGCGATACCCATCTCGAGGATCCTTGAACTTCTTCAATGATGTCTTTCTCCAACAGTTCTTTTATTTTTTTATCAACTTTTTCTTCCAGTGGTATGGGGATCCTTCTTAATGGTTGAGAAACTGGTTGAACTTTCTCATCGATTGGTACCTCCACTAAAACATCCTTGAATTTCGGAAACTCTGTCTTAATTTCCATTTGATCGATTTCTAATCCGATCCTAAGTACACCCATAGCCATGGCAGTTTCTTTCCCAAGCAGATCTCTAGTTCCATCAGCGATGACGTAAAAAGTTGCATTGCCTGATTTATCTGCGATTTTAATTTTTGCGTCAAATGATCCTATTAGGTTAAGGGGTTTCTTACTTCCATAACCATAAAAAGTTTTATTGCAACTGGATGTTTGGTTACGAATATGTACCTTATTTTGTTTTATATTGTCCCAGGTTTTGTTTGTGATCAAGTTGCATTTACACCCAGAGTCTACTAACATTTTAACCTTCATTCCGCCAATATGGCAATCTAATACACTGTCATCATCGATTTTGAACACGTACTGTATGTCTTCGGGCTCTGTTTGATCTATCTTGTTTGTATCGTTCCTTTTGCTATCTCTTTTCATTTTTTTATTTTCGCTTTGTTTGTTGTTGTTTCCCTCATATTTCCTTTTATACGTTCTGTCCCGTGTCATTGTCCTACAGAATTGTCTAAAATGTCCCTTTAGTCCACATTTGTGGCAATCTTTTTCTTTAGCTGGGCATCTGCTGTCATGAGACGCGTGTCCTGAGCTCCCACATCTTCCACATCCCGATTTTCCTTTCCACTTCTTATTATTATTTTGTTCCTTAATCTCTGTTTTCATGTTCTTTACTCTGTTTATGTTTTCAGTTGTTGTGCTGCTTCCTCCGAATTCTTCTATTTGTCGACTTACAGCTTCAAGAGTATTTGCTTCAACAATTATATTTGTTAGTGTTATTGCGTCTCCTGTTTGTAGAATCCTCTTTCTAAGCTCTTTAGAGGAACACTTTTCTGTAATTTGATCGATTATTTGATCGTCTTTGTCTTTAAACTGACATTTGTCTGCTTGTTGTCTAAGCCGTACTAGGAATTTTTCAAACTTTTCATTTGCCTCTTGTTTGATCAATCGGAAAAGGTGACGTTCATAGATCTTACTTTGTTTAGGTAGAAAGTATGCGTCGAGCTTGGTGACAGCTACTCTGAAGACATCCACTCCATCTGCTGGTGATACATTTGCATCTGGTATATTATAAAATATTTCCTGCAATTCTAGTCCGCCAAAATGTAGTAGCGAAGCACGTTTCTTCTCACTACTCTCGATGCCAGCAGCTTCCAGATAGATCAAGAGTGCCCGCTTCCAGCGTTCCCATCTTGTTCCTACTGATGAAGGTTCCCCTTCACAATCAAATTTCTCTAACGTGAGTTGAGAACTCATGTTATTAATTAATTACCTGGAACCAATAAATTAAGGATTTGCACTAACTTGCAAAGTTAAAATATTTGTCAATTGAATGACCAGTATGTACATAAACAGTACCACTACTGCTGACCCGTTTTTTCTTTGTTAACTGTCAATTTAATGACCAGTAGGTATATTCTACTGCTATTACCGTCATCCTCTGATGACTTGTCAATTTAATGACCAGTAGGTATATTCTACTGCTATTACTGTCATTCTTTGATGACTTGTCAATTTAATGACCAGTAGGTATATTCTACTGCTATTACTGTCATTCTTTGATGACTTGTCAATTTAATGACCAGTATATTTTACTGCTATTACTGTAATTCTCGGATGACTTGTCAATTTAATGACCAGTAGGTATATTCTACTGCTATTACATTTATGTACTCTTTGATTTATTATTTTAGAACTAAACATGTAGCACATACAAATAACTAAGCCCCGGGTTCGACTCCCAGATCGGGCAGCGTCACCCAGCTTCCCCATCAAGAACCTCCCAATAATAGACCGGAGTCCGAATCGGCGCCCTGTTAATGGCAACAGGCATGCCCAACGTAACTAATCTGCATTCGCGACATAATCACCACAGATGTAAACAAATATGAGGTTTTGGAAAAATAACTTAAATTCCTACACTATAAAGTTCAGTTTACGTTACAACTTCAAACAGTAAAATACACATAAACATAATTTTTTCAAAAGTGCTAGTCACTCTGAAATCAACTTAATTTTCATTAAAATAAAGATGATATTTAACATTAAATAACGTCAATTCGGCACATAAATAAAATTTGAATATAGCTAAAACATGTTTGCATCACACATCTCTGCCTACCCCTTCGGGGAACACAAGCGTGATGTTACGTTTATTTTAAATAATTAAATCAGCATGTTTTCTCCTTAACAAGCAAGATAGCATTTAAATAGTTACAAAACAACATTAAGAAAAATAACATTATTTCAATCTACCTTCAAAAATAAATGTTGTTATTCTTCTTCGTAAAAACATGAATAATCGTCATTATTACATTATTTATATGCTCTATTTTATTTTTTAATAAAAATTAAAAAAAACTCACGGTTTTGTCCTCGTCGCCAATGTAAAATATTCTCATTTATTTATATCAATAGTTGACTCGCCAACGCACCACCGCACAGGCCGACAGTCCGACCACGACTGCCCGCCCCACTATTCGGACCGGTATTTATAACCGAGCGACGTGCGCGCCCGAGGCAACGTCACAATATTATTATCGGTTTGTAGTGCGATATATTGATATCTACATACACTACAACAAGCTTAACGAACAAGAAGCTTCTTCTTTAAATAATGCTAATCAGACAGTGACACGCAACTCCCTGTGGAAAACTGACGGAGCAAAGAAATATTAACCTAACGAGCGAGTGTCCTTCGAAAAACATGAAGCTTATAAGAATACTAGCTGCGCCCCGCGGTTTCACCCGCATAAGTTTCGATCCCGTAGGAATATCGAGATAAAAAGTATCCTTATTAATCCTGGTTATAAGCCATCTGTGTGCCAAATTTCATCCAAATCCATTCAGTAGTTTTTGCGTGAAAGAGTAACAAATATCTATCCATCCATCCATACAAACTTTCACATTTATAATATTAGTAGGAAGCAGGATTTTTCATTAAAAATTGAAATACGAATCTTACTGATTAAATTGACCTGATTAGACTATAAAGAAGATATTAATTCTTGTGATGTCTTTGTGAATTAAATGAAGTAGTTATAGAAATAAGAGTAGGTAATTTCCCATGAAACGAGACTCTAATGCGCTGATTGTGATTCCAAGACCTCTTCATAGGAAAGAGCATTAATATATAAAATATTAAAACAATTCTGTTACTTATTCTTATACTATTATGGACTAATACAAACAATTACAAAACAAGTAATGGACGTCCTGTCTAGCACGCGAGTAAATAAATGTTAGTGCAACAGCAGCAAAATAACTGCCGACAATTGAAATAAATACGAGAAACTTCTTCAAAATGTTATCGCACATTGTTTTCATTGTCTGCCGTTAAGGATATTCTTTATTCACACCAACGGAGTCCGTGAAATTTTCATGTACTCTACATAGTTTTTGAAAGAAAAATTCCGGTATTTTTGTATGAAAATAAGCACTCTGCACGCTGCAAAAATCCACCTGCAAAGCTTCCTTTGTTTCAGGTATTTCAGACTACAATATGCCAAAACCGAGTTCCGTATTCTACATGAGCATCCCGCCATTTTTGTAAATTCGTATTCCAGAAAAATGCATTCTGAAATATCTGTTGGGCTCTGAAAACGGACCAAATGGTGTATGTATATTGCACCTGCGCTTTTATTTTCAGTATAAAAAGTTGTTAAAGCGATGAAATGGTACGTTAAGAGAAAATCTCTCGCAGTTTATGAGTATTTTTATACAATGGAAATTAAAATACTGCTTTTAATAAAATATTTTTATACTGGATCCTTATTCATTAGAAAAGAAATGCGTATAGGTATCCCATAATATCGGAAAACAAAATAAAGTCAACGATACTTCAGCATTTTGAACATACAGCGTTACTGATATGGAAAAATAAGCACAATACCGTTACAGACAAAGTTTAGAATCGTGTCACTTAAAGAACACATCTAAAAAGAATCGTCCCACATAACCTCAATGTACCCAGGCCGCACAAAGTTTTTATCACAAACGTATTCTCCGAGGAGGATGGTGCGAACTCCGACCTCCTCCAACTTCTACTGAATTTGTTGAGCCACACATTGTTGCCAACTGTTTGTCTTCAAACCAAACTGTTTTTGTTTTGTTGGTCTTGCTCCCACTTGCCTTAATATATCTGTGTGACTGTGAGAGTAAGGAACCAAAGTTACTTTATTTTATTCAGCTTGGTGGTTTGGTGATAGAAAAGTAATTTCCGAAGTTATTGAAGTCTTGCGAGTTTTTATTAAAATATGTATTTGACACTACCACTTATCCATGGTTTCGCTCACATGCTAAGAGAACTTTTTGATGTAGCTGAATAAAAGATGATGTGTACCAAACATTGAGTAACAAACATCAAATATAATATAATTAAAATAAAAAAAATAACCAAATCTCTGACCTAATATTATATAAGGTGATCTCGTAGGTAAACCAAAACCTAAATCAAATTGCTCTAACTTTGTAAGTAGGCTCCTATTTCCTGAACCACTTATTACTAACACTAACTCATCAACTTCGAAACCATAAAAGCGCTCTTCCTCTCTCCTACTTATTTAAAATTTTGCTGTGCCCGACAGAGTCCATAATTGATTCTATTGATTTATACTTACCTCCTGTATCATTATGGATGCAATAAAGACTGAATTGGATTGGATCCCTAGACTTAAAGCTTGTAATATTTCAGTTTTCAGTAAAAATCTCGTTAATAGTGCGTAAAACATAAGCAAAAAGGCACAAACGAGGTTTTGAGTAAGGAGGCAAGAAGGTTTTAGGTTCAACAAAAAGTTTTGCTGATCTGCTTATGATAAGAAGATGAATATAAGAATGATGAAATGTGACACGGAACCCGAACTGTTGTTCGAAGATTTAAAAATACATGTTCACTGTTGCTTTAAAAAAAAACACGATCGCTATACGAGTATCTCTCTAGAAAGTATTGGCTGAAAAGACGGTCTGTTATTTACCTAAATAAGGTACCTAAAAGTAAATATCGCAAAGGTCTCTACGGAGGCCTTTAGCGGTCTGCAGGGGCGTGGCGTCCTACGTCAGTATTATATTGCGTCTAATTTGGAGTTTATTTTTAGTTTACTTTTTCAGTTCGTTATTCACATTCTTTCTAAGTTTCAAGGAAAAACAGTGAGGACACCTGGATTTACGGTAATAAGTCTGAAATCGCCAACCCGTCTTGAGCAAGCGTTGTGATCAACTCTCATGCCTTTCCCTGCAGTGGGATAATAATAGGTTGGTATTATTATTTTTAAGCCTACCCTGAGAAAGCATGAAGAACTACGCTTTTTCTCTTGGTTATTGGAAGTGCCAACCCTAATTTAAAAAAACTTTTTTACAAAAAAAAAACAACTGACTTCCAAAAAAAACCACTACAAAGAGAAAAATAACTTTAATGTCGGAAGCCGGTGTCGCTGGTTCCGCATTTTCGTTTTTTGACACCGATTTCCGAAATTAAAATTATTTTTCTCTTTGTAGTGGTTTTTTTTGGAAGGCGGTTGTTTTTTTTTTTTGTAAAAAAGTTTTTATTTTTCACTTTTTAGTTGTACCTACCCCACACAAATTCGGATATACTTACAATATTAGAGGTACCCCAATAACAACTTTGACAGAAATGAGGGTGTACCGTGGTATACTGAACATATCTGCGTACCCCTTTAGACGGTACAGGCGTGACGTTATGTTGTGTGATTGCCTAAACAATACATACATAAGCGATAGCAGCAATAGCCGTTGATTTGCTGGCATTTATTGAAGATTTCCGTTGTCTGTCTCCGAAACTCATTATCAGATCTTGTCGAAATTTCAATGGGACCATTTGGGAAGTATACCCTTTCCAACAAAAAAATAATTTTTCAAATCGGTTGGCAAGCGACGGAGTTATGCGCGAACAAACATAAAAAAAAAATACAATCATCCGAATTGAGAACCTCCTCCTTTTTTAGAAGTCGGTTATAAAGGTAAGTTCTTGTCCTTTGCTACCGTCAGTAAGGAGCCACAAAGGGGTCAGATCTCTACGGAGTCCTGTAGCGACTAGCGGTCTGCAGGGGGCGTGCCGTTCTACGTCAGTGTTAATTCGGACCTCGTTGCGGTCGTTCAGTGTTCAAACTTCGCTTGTTTGCATTTGAAGGGTTTCTGTATAGGGTTTTGTTTGTTACCGTGAAAAGGGGAATATTAACTACTATATAGCTGTATAGTTGATTTGTTGTTTGATAATAAGCCGATAACTCTTTTGATGATGGAACTTTCTTAATCTCTGCAATATGCAAATCTGCAACGCTTTGGACGTGTTGTTGTGGTGTCAGTTTTCTTACTGTTTTTTTTCTTAGAGAAACACACGTCGTATTTTTTAAAAACCGGACACGTGCGAGTACCACTCACTCCCTGAGGGTTCCATCTCAAGGATATGCTCGGCTGCCCGAATTTTCAATTCCGGATTGAAGGACAAACGTAACTTTGCCTAGTACCATGTTTTCCTTTATAGCTTACCCGAAAAAAAAGATAAATTTGTAATAAAGGTAATGATACAATGGGCGGTCGTACATTACAGATCATCTAATAACTTGTTGTCCCTACTTATCTTGTTAAGAAAAGTCTAAAGGACGTACCAAATTGTCTTTATTGTTGTATCTTTGTAAAATTACACATGGAGACCCATTTATTTGGACAAGTTTGTTATTTTGTTCACAAATACCTTTCTGGAACGTTGTTTGTAAATTGAGAACAAAGAAACAATACCTGAGCCATCAATTACACTCTGTACTGTGTTCTTGTTTCATACAATTTCATTGTTTTTATTTGCTCAAGTTTTAGAAGCTCTTTGCTCGTGGGAATACTTGGTCGCTCTGTATATTCATATATTTTCACAAAATATACAGCCTCGGTGTTCATCAAAATGTATTTATTCTTAACAAGCTACGTGAGGAATAGTCTAGCATGTACTAAAGCCAAGTCAAAATGGAGAAGGAAAAAGAAAAAACATACATTACACACACACATCCAGAGAATGAAACCAATTAAAAAAGAATCAAGGACATTGTATTAGTGGTTCTCTAGTTTAAACGCACTAACAGGCAGACAAGATATTAAACTTTTTTTTTAAACATTACGTTCGTTCTGTGACAGTCGGATTAAAAGAAAATACATATATGCACGTGTATGCACACGCTACATGCATCAAGGTATAAATCGATCGCGAATTCGTCGAAGTATAAACTACGTTTGCCATGGCAACGCATCTGTCGTTCCCGTTTGTTTTAATTGGTTTTGCTAATTGGCGCCGGTAGCCAAGACACGGAATAACTATGCCTTGTTTTATTTCCATCTCTCGCCGAGCATGATTTTATTTTATTTTACAGTCAGAGTAGTCCTAAACTTGGCTAAATAAATGTTATTTTTGTTCAACTTTGGTTCAAATGTAGTTTTTATTCATTCTTCCATCACCATAATCAGCCTATAATGTTCCCACTGCTGGGACACAGGCCTCCTCTCAGTGAGAGGGAGTGGGCAGTAATCCACCATGCGGGCCTAGTGCGGGTTGGTAGACCATTCCTTCATACATAATATATATCAAAGTCGCTTTTCGTATGAGTTTGTATGACCGCGTTGTTTTTATAAACTACGCAACGGATTTTGATGCTAGTCTCACTATCATTTAGAGAATTTGTCCCGGAAGATTTATGTCTATAATACATAAATATTAAACTTACATAATATATGATAATGAAATTTCGATGTTTACGACTGGGTTGACGCTTTTAGTCAATAAAAATAGGTTTTTGCGTATGAAAATAGATTTTACGTAGGCCGTCGTGCTTAAGTCTTCAATCGGAGAAAAGTTTCCCCTAAGATATTAATAGACATTCTATAAAACGATTCCAACCATCAATCTCTTCAGGGTAAGTTCACGATTATTTCCCTAATCTCTACAACTTTTCCTCAACAAGAAATCATAGAATGACCTAGCTATTCAGCAAAGTTAATTCTAGTTCTTATCCCCGTACAAGAACAGCTTAGTTTCAAAAGAGTATCTCGGTAAAGGATCCTATCTTAATTAACGATGTCCCGATAAAAAGAAGAAAAGGGGATATTTTATAGGAACCCCGCCATTGTTCGTGGCCACCTATTGTTTTGCAATGACAGAGAATTTTCTAGTCTGCCGACGATCGGGATCAGGCTGTTTGGAAAAATTACAGCAGTCTTCTGATAAACATCGTTTTCAAGAATAAAAGAGCAAGCCTTTTCAATCTGGGGTTTAGCCTGGGAGAATGGAACGGCTTTATTTATTTCGAGAATATTTTAAAAATGAAGATAAAGGTTTGGAAGTGATGAAGTGTCATTAAACTTAAAATTTTCTCAACCAAGCTTTGTTTTTCTTTAAAGAAACGAATGTGAAAACCTCCTTCTAAATTTGCAAACGACAGAAGGCGTATTCTCGTAATTTAAAACGTACAAAATCTAGTCGCAGTCTCATCTCGTCGACACACAAATGTCAAAAACTTGTAGGGAAATTAGAAACATTTTTTGACAGATTGAGACTGAGATCATACTGTGAACAGTCTTAAAATTACGAGAATTGCCCCTCTGTTAGTGGCCAGTGTCATATCAAAAGGAACTATTTATTCATAGATTTTTTTTCATATCATTTATTCTTTGATCTCATTTGACGTGATATAAATCGAAAGTTTTTTGGTTGGATTTGATTGGACCGCAATCCCACCTCGAATGTAATATCAAACTTTATGTACTTTTGTAATGTACTTTTTAGACGTGTCCCACAAACCAGAAAAAAAAATTAACAAACTATATTTTTAAAATAATTGACGACCATAATTACGTCAGTCATTTGTTTTAAATTGGTTTGTTGTTAGTTGGTAACGAAACACTACAGAAACCTAACTAAACAGCAGACGAGAGCGATAAGTTTGGTCGTTCAGGCCGAAACTGGAGCCGAATTCGACGCAATACAACACTGGCGTAGAACAAACCACTACAGAGCCTTTGTTACGACCAAACACTTAACCTTCGTGAAACCTAACTGTGCAAAAGACAAACACCAACCCACCTACAATAACTGTTGATGTATTTGTGGTTCGATAACTCAACATAGAGCTTATACCAGAAGGCCAATTCTCGTAATTTAAAACGTTCAAAATCTAGTCGCAGTTTCATCTCGGCGACAAACAAATGTCAAAAACTTGTCAAAATGTAGCGAAATTAGACGTATTTTTGACAGATGGAGACTAAGATCAGACTGTGAAGGTTCTTAAAATTACGAGAATTGCCCCTCAGGTGTAACAGAATAGATGTCCTGAAAGTAGTTTGTTCATAATTGACTACTGAATCGATTTCAGTAACTATAGGTATTTTTTTAACATGTACTTTGCCATATCCGACCGCCGATTGAAAATTAAATCCTATGTGAAGGCAATAAGAGTCAATTTTTAAATACTAGGGCCATTACGATTTTCTTAATAATAATAGTTAGCTTAAAAAATATCGTTTGGGTCATTATGCTTATAACTCAATACTCTAATTGGTGTGTGTGAGATCTTGCATCAATTATGTTACATATTATTGTACAGACGCCAGCACATCAAGCTACTACAATCTGTCAAATTTCTTTTATAGATTTTTAACTTTATCGCTAAAGCATTAAGGTTCAAGGTTGATTGAGAAAATTTGACAGTTTCGGGTAGCTTGACCTGCTGGCGTCTGTACGTGAGTATTTTTTTAGTAACAACACATAAAGTCGTATTTAATCTGGCACACGAACAGGAGGAACTTCACATAACCGCCATACAACAATATAACATGTCATCATCATAATGGAACACGTCATCCACCGAACTTGGCGCATAATGCAGTGTAATCACTTAGTTCGCATAATGCCACGTCACGCCAGTCTAAATCGAATAAATAATAGAGATGTACCCGAATCGATAACCACTATCGTTCATCGACTAATTTTCATGACAATACCCGGTTTTGTTACGATTTACGAGTGTGTTAAATGGTCCGTGCAAAACAGCTTCATTTCGACGTGGCCTAGTTATTTCAACAGTTCAATTAATTATGATATATTATATCAAATTGTAATGTAATATTGGCCTCATCATGAATATGTTTGCGAATTAAATAGGTGTACTGACATGAATTTTTCAGTTGACTGACTCGATCACGGAAAAGCAATAATAAGTAATTAAAATGTTCTGAAAGTTTTTTTATTACTTGAAAGCTTTCAGAACATTTAAATTGTAATTGTATTGAGTTTTCGCGTGTTAAATAAAAAAGCAGATTAGTAACCCGATACTTTATTCGAAATACCCACTACATTATTTACAAATAAAACTTTAACACTTTAAAAGCTTTTATGATTTTGATTACAGGCCTAGTCTGTCCTCCCATACCTATTAACTCTGTAATTGTAAAAACATTGTAAAAGGCAGTGATGGTTGACAGTTGCCGAAAATCGAGTTGAATGGCATGCAATAAGAGAGGTCTATGTTCAGCAATGGACTGCTATAGGCTGATGATGATGATGATGTAAAACGCAATTATTTTTAAAAGAGTCACCGTGGAATTTCTTTCTAGCTTTTCTCCAAAAGAAACGACCAATTCGAACCGTGCACCTAGCTTCTGACGTGTCATAAGTGCCCATGTAGGTTTATGTGAAATAAAATATTTTTATTGATTGATGAAATCTGCCTAAACGACAAAATTCCTTTGATGAAACTTACATTTATATCTGTAATTTATATGGGGTACCGAACAAAGAGTATTCTATTCTATAGTAAACTTGTTTCCATCTATTAAAAAACCGTACGACAATTAAAATAAATAAACGTCGCATAAAAAGTAATTCCTTATTGGCATAATTCGTATTACTAGTCCACACACCGCAACCCTAGCATATAACAATCACACAATGGCCCCGGGCGCTCAAACACACATTGAGTGCAATTGCCCAAGTCAAATTAACTGAATGTACACAAGAATGCTTTATTAAACGAGGCACATAGTCGGCTTAATAACTTTGTGGTGCCGTTTATATGTCAGTTTACAACCTTGAACACGCTCTCGACACACTCAAAGCTCATTCTGATCGCAATTTACATACTAGCCTTTGCGGGACAGAAGGTTCTGCCAGTGATGTTACTACCTACTCAGTGCAAACACTTAAATAATGTAAAACTAATTAACAACTACGAGGCTTCTCTAGCGAAAAGTTATGCGACTTTTTAATTTTGTCGCGTTTCCTGATTTTCTCTGCATAAAAATCTCATTTCGACGTCATAAAAAGAACTTACACTCTGCATTTCAGGATTTTTCAAACCATTTTTGTTCAGACGAGTCGGGGCGTCGAGATGTCAGTCATAATTTGAAAATAGACCTTGCTTTCGTAGCAGACTTGTTGCTACGCCGCCTACGAGGGTCTACGAGAAATCGTAGGCGTTTAATCGTAGACGTTTGCTGACGTCACAATTTATCTAGCTAATAGGTACATTATTCGCGGAGTGTACCAAGTAATATGCTTTTAAAGCGACGCGACTAATTGCTGACATTAAGCTCATGTATGTGTTACTAGGGAATTTATGTGAAAGGGGTATTTAGTCTGCCTCTATGGAAACTGTGTTATAGATGTATTTCCGTGAATCTCATTAAAATACTACGCAACGACTTAATGAAAGCCACAATAGCATTGCCGATCCAATACATTTACAAAATCGCCGACCTCATCGGCTCTCATTAATATGAAATGGAAGTCCTACAAAATACAAAATCAGTCGCAAACAATGACAATACGATGCAGAACTCATCAAATCAAAAATGTCATATTTCCCGAACAAAAGTTAATGCAATCGGAATGAACAACAGGGACTGGGAGCATTTTCTGATGAAGCGAATAGTGTTCACCATTAATTATCGGAATGCCTTCGGGCTCCGTCGAATGCAACGAAAAAGAGTTTCATTAGCTGAAAAGCCAATGCTGCACGTTTCTTTGTTAGAAAAAAGAAAGAAAAACGACGAAAAATACGCGTTCCACTTTCCTTTCTTGTGTGGAATGGATGGCGGGGAAAGGGTTGAGACATAATGAAGAGACATGCAACTGCGGGCTGAGATTGTCTCATACACGTCCCAGTGATATTTTCCTTGTAAATTTTAGGTTTGTATATATTTTTGGGAACGCGCTGTTTTTTAAAAGGGAAATAAGATCGCGGAAATAATTAGTAAAATGTTGGTATTTTTGTGTATAGTACCCGAGCATACACCAATTATTTACTTAATTAAAAAATTCTTCCAACATTCTACGGAGTATAACTGAAAAGTTAATTATAAACATTAATTTACCATGATTAAATATCTCGAACAAGGACTAAGAACCTAAAAATATACCTATTATCCGTATCAGCCCTCAAAATATATAAAACTAGCTTTTGCCCGCGACTTCGTTCGCGTGGAATAGTGACTTCACCAATAGATGACACCGACTCTTGACCAATAGATGGCGCTGTATGTCCGGAATAAATTTTATTTTTTATTTTATTTTTTATTTTTTGTAATAAAAACTATCCTATGTCCATTCTCAAGTTCCAAACTATGTCTGTACCAAATTTCACACAAATCGGTTCAGTAGTTTAGGCGTGAAGCAAAGACAGACAGACAGACAGACAGAGTTACTTTCGCATTTATAATATTAGTTTGGATTCAAATATATTTTTTTATAAAATTAAAAAATTCTGTGTCCTTAGCTATGAATAAACACGTAATTTCAATAAAATTTGCACATATTACGCTGGGAATCTTTTTTCTTTCATCAACTAAAAGGTCCGGCGGCCGGCACATTGACTATGTATGACTATTTACCCCCACGAAATAGCTGGGATGAATATTATTCACGCACTCTTATGTATATGAGATGACTGATTTTATTTCAGTTTGTTTTGTTTATTTTCCGACTAGCTTCTGGCCGTGACTTCTGCGTAAAATTTTGGCCCACGACCCACCGCGTCGCATCGCATCGCCCGGCCGCGCTATTACTTCGTATTTTCTTAGCATTCTTTCCGACTTCTTTTCTATTTGCTCGGCTCGCAAAGGCTACATATATATAGCCGTGATGTTATGAATATAGTCTATAACGTTCCTCAAGAATTGAACTATCAAAACAAAAATATTTTTTCAAATCCGACGTGTATTTTCAGAGACTAGCGTTATTTTAATATTAGTATAGATAAAAAAAACATTCAGGCCTCGATTAGATGACTTTTCAAGCAACATTTTTACATGAATATAGTATCTACTACTCTTTAAACAGGGTGAATTTTTCAAGTGGGCGTGGATGGTCAAAACCGAAACTATGAGGAATAGCGAAATATACTCAAGTGCTCGATTTTGATGAAAACTAAAACTGCATCATTGGATTTTTGAATAATAAATATTTTTAGCCAGGAATCGAACCCGTTGATTTTGATTTAAAAAACACACCCATTTGATTACTTCATTACTTCCCAGAATTTGATCCTTATTGGGGACACTATCGATATTTTTCATAGTTTGGGAATTGTAAATCCACGCCCACTTGAAAAATTCAACCTGTATATCCAAATCTTGTCAGAGGAAAATTCTAGTGAGTAACTAATTTGTTCCAAGAAATAAAATTAGGTACAAAATAAAGTGAAATTATATTCAACACATAAAAACAGAATTTGGCGGAAATTGCTCTTTACTTTAAAGTAACGCAAATTACTTCTTGAGATTTAGCAAAGAAAACTATTCTTTGAACATACAAGTAATATCCTGCCTCGTTAACAAATAAAAACGAAGAAACGAAACGTTTTTCTCTCAAAGCGAAAACACATACTTAATGTACGAAAAAAACAAGCTCCATTACAGAGACCGACACACGCCGCAAAAACGTGGCAAAGTTCGACAAAGATAGTGTCATTAACATCAATGGAGGCATTCTGGCCCGCTTTGTACACCCCTCACGACCATCACTCGGCAGGGTAAGCAGACAAAAGAATCCCGTGAACAATACTCCGCACAATGACTCTGAACAGGTTCGTTTTCCCGGCTACTTGTCTGCCTACCTTCGACGATAGAGATGTTAATAGGTTAGCCCTGAATAGTAAGGCAATTAGCCCACGCTATTATTTGATGACCTAGAAACCTTTAAGGGTCAACCACGTTAGTGAATGTGTAAAAATTCATTATCGTGTTCTGCATAACTACGGCATACTTATAAAGTAAGCAAACTTTAGCTCAGCAGCATAAATATGCAAAGAATTACTTGATTATTCCAAAAATTTTATTAAAAACTTCGCTTTGACTTTAAATAAAATCCGACACTCCGAAAAAGTTTATCTAAAACCAACATCTAATCTTGAAAACTTTATTCATAAAACTTGAAACTTTCAGAGATATATCTTAAATACTCTCTTAAGAGTTTGAAGACCTCGTTCGAAGAGAATAAGAAATCAGCATCAACAGACGATAAAACGGACTGTGAAATATATTTTGGTGACGCGCACATTTATATAATTCACTTAAAACGACCTTTTGACTCTCCCACAAAAAATACCGAAGATAATCGACATTTTGATCATCACTCCTTAGTCAGAATATTTTTCATTCTACCTGAGCTATGAGCAGTGGTGGCGCAGAGGTAACGGTCTCGACTAACGAGTCGTAGGTCGTGGGTTTGAACCCAGGTAATCGCTTTACTTTGTGTAAATAATTTCATCATCACCGCTCTCAAAACGGTGAAGGAAAACATTGTGAGATAACCAGAATGCTTTAGAACCAAAATTCGAAGACATGTGACATCTACCAACCCGCACTGGGCCTGCGTGGTAGATTACAGCCCACTTCCTCTCGAAGAGAGGAGGCCTGGGTCCCAGCGGTGGGAACATTATAAGCTAATGATAAACTTTTGACTCTCCCACAAAAAAATATCGAAAATAATCCACATTTGTTTTTTCCACATCACTCCTTAGTCAGAGTATTTACCATACTACCTGAGCTGTTTGAACCCTTAATTCAATCCACATTAAGTCCATTTAGCCAGCTGTATCAAACCTGAGGTAGATAAAGCACTAGTTAGCCTGCGAAGCCAGACGAGTTAGCCAATCCGACAGCGGCAGCGCGTTTGAGTAAGCCAACCCGACGTGGCCACGTTACGCCGATATATGTCGGATACGGTGCCTCGTTTACTTTCTGCCTAACTGCACAATTTCTACATGGATAAAGGTTTGAAAATCTTTTTATTCCACGTGAAACAACGAGCGATAAAAGGATTGCCTTTTAAAGGGAGATACTCCAAATAGAACGGTTTGATGGAGATGACATTAACATACAAATGAATTATATTAAGCGTGTATCTTATATAGCCATTTCATAGCAGTTCAGTTTATTTGCCAACATAAAAGTCAGTTGAATGACCTGCCGACATAACAGGCTAAATTGAAAGTGACTCCATAAACTTATTTTCTGACTCACCACTAATATCATTAGTGATGCTCTAGTTTAATGTATTAATTGAATTGGGGTATTTTTTCAATAACTAAGAGTAATTATTTTTTCCAAGAAAAAAACGTAAAGCTTGCCTTGTAATCGAGTGTCTTTAAGATTTCAAGAAAAACCGATTTAAAAACCCAATCAAAAAAAGGGTTAGCAATTCGGTTTTCTGAAAATGTAACTTATCAATCAAGTGGAGGCCCATGGACACCGTCACTCCTTGTAGAACAAAAAAAAAACAATTTCCTGCTACCATTTTCCTGACCCAATTTTCTAATAATGATCCCTGTAAGTACTGACCAGTTATTCCTACTGCCACATAACCTTTTGCCCATTAACCCGACCTTTTCCTAAGCCGCTCTACAATGATGTCCAAGTCATATAATGCTCATTATCTTCAACATTCCATGGGTCTTTTATCCCCCATACGAATCCACCACAGCAAATACTCTGATGAGCAACATTACGAACTAATGGGAACTCCTTTACGGCATTTGCAGCATTTTTCCGCATTATCCGTTAGTACGAGGATTTTTTTCCGATTTTATTAAGTTACGTTACCCCCAAAATGCTGCGAGTGGGTCCAAATGTACCCAATTTGCAGTAATGTAAGATATTTTACGGCACAGGTGAAAAGCAAAATGAAGCTTATTTAGGTTTCCGTTGGATACATTAGCTTTGTTGTGGGAATAGAATGGTAGTGCCTTTTGAATATATTTTTGCTATTTCGTATTTTTAGTTTCGGGTTATATTTAGCGTGGGATTGTGGGTTTAATTCCCAGGTCGGGCAAAGTGTTATTGGATTTTTCTATAAAGAATTTGTCAGTAACGGTCCGGAGTTTGGAAATCCACGCTGTGATACCCCCGTGCCTCGGAAAGCACGTCAAGCCATTGGTCCCGCACCTGCCGATCGATTCTGTAAAAAACTCACCGTGAAAAGTTAGGTGAAGTGAGCTTAGAGTGAGTCAGTAGTGTCAATCCCTAGCATTAGTTGGAATGACAGTTCACTCCACGCTCGCTTCACCTAAGTTTTCACGGTGAGATGGTTACAGAATCGCACTGCTGATTTCTTTTCGATCGTGTCAGATTCCCATTCCATCGAACTACAAGAGTGAGGGAAGAGAGAGTGCACCTGTGTCTCAGCTGAGACTAAACACTCAGCGGAGGATAGCCATCGACGCGGGAGATATTATAGTACACAATTGTGTTGCGCACACAGTATAATAATCTCACACAATCGGCCGCCATGACCAAAACTAGGTCTGAAGGGACTATATACCAAAGTTAACCTCATTATTTTCCCATACATCATTCAGATAGCTTATCATTTTCCTATAAATATTCTCTTCACACCTCATCAAAGAGTTAAAACACGCACATCAACACATAAACAAACTGTAAAGATAAGAATTTATTCCACAAAATTACCCCCATATATATATAATCCCCACGTAAAATATTACCTATCAATAACAGCCATCCATAACTCAACTTATGGGGGACGTTGGCCCTATGGGGGAAACGTCATCGTATGAAAAGTCATGACCCCCAACAAAATAGTTTAGGTATAGGTGTTTATCTGTCGGACGGTCGTAAAATATTACCGGTGAACTAGCATGGGTTTGGATATCGGGGGTTGCCTGTAAGCGGTCCCTTGAGAGGAACTGTCGTTTCAACCTGAGTGGCCCTTTTTCTACTCGCGTTTTTCTGAACGGGAATTCTCTAGAGAATTAGTTTTCTTGTCTGTTTTGTTTTGGAATAGTACATGCCACCTGCTGGTTAAGAACTATTCAATGTTGAACCGAATATAAATCAATATGTAATATTCAGATTTTACAATGACAATGTACAGTCGAGTTCACTAATATATTGGCAGTGACAATGTTTCAAAATATTGTAAGCGTTAAAATGATCATAAAGTTCTATACAAACTTAGACATCAATAAAATGTTATTATATAAGCTGTTCATAAGTATGTTACGCTAGTGCAGTCAAAAATATCCGACTACTCTTCGGAACATAAATATCTAAATACTAGATTTCAATACATTTGGTGCAAGTTTTTAGTACCCACTTTGAGTAAGTATTTACTTCACAATGATAAATAAATATCGTAATGATTAATACGGTAAGTATGCCATTCTCAATTACACAGAATTGCCACATTAATCAAGGCCGGAATTAATCAACAGAAGGGGTGTGGTTTTTCATCATGACAACGCTAGACCTCACACATCTTTAGCCACTCAGCAAAAATTAAGAGAGTTTGGCTGGGAGGTGTTAATGCATCCGTCGTATAGTCCTGACCTTGCACCTTCAGATTTCCACCTGTTTCGGTCTCTCCAGAATTCTTTAGGCAGTGTCAGGTTAACATCACGAGAGGACTGCCAAAACCACTTGTCGCGGTATTTTGATCAGAAGTCCAAACATTTCTATAGCAATGGGATCATGTCCCTACCTACAAGATGGCAAAAAGTTATCGAACAAAATGGTACCTACCTAGTTTAGTATGTGTAAATAAACTATATTAAAAAATGTTTTGAATTTTCTTAAAAAATGCGAAGAAACTTTTTCCCCAACCTATTATTTATGCAGGCCATTTGTAATGTAATCCTTTTGTTCGACTTTCCACGAAACGAAACGAATACAAGTTTTAATTGCACATGATGCTACTCATGTTCAAATACTGAAAATATTCTGTATGCTGTAACAAAAGCTCTGTTTGAACGCCAATGAACACGATTCTCATACAATACTGTAAACTAGTTCGCGTTTCCAGTTCTATAAATTTAATGTTTCCTTGTTATCTAACTTTTGTTCCATTATTCCGGCGAACTAACGAAACTTATAGTAATTTTCGTATTCATAACATTTTCGATTCGGTGATTTTAGCATCATTTTCTGCCTGTCCAACCGTAGCACGATAATATTGCAGATTAGTATAATCGTAGTAGTTATTCGGTAATCTTTGTATTTTAACTATCTGTCATGGCAATTTTCATATAATTCTGGTCCTTAAGATACAGTTAACACTAGTTTAGGGGCCAGGGGATTCATACTATTTTGATGTAACCTTTTTATGTCAATAAAATTTATTAGTATTATTAATTAACAACACTGTTTGAATCAACTCAGCCTATCGTAGTCCACTGTTGGACATAGACTTCTCAGGCTGCCAAAACACCCTGTTCTCCGCCTTCCGCAACCAATCCATCCCAGACACCTTCCATAGGTCATCGGTCCACCGTCTTAAGCTGGGGGGTGTCCCACACTACGCTTGCGGACACGCGGTACAATACTATTTACTTATTTAGAACTAAGCAAGTACATACTTACAGTCACGAGCAAAAGTATGTATACACTCGGCTTTATTCAAAAGCGATTTATTCCTTTATTTTTTAATTCAATTTTATGTTGTTACGAACATAGCATTTTCGAACCCATAGGTTTATGTAATGTGTCGTGTTTCAACGTAGCATTCGTTATTTCACGAAAAAATCGTAATTAAAAGTTGCCAAGTGTTGACATATTGGTGCTCGTGACTGTACAAAGGCTAAGTTAATTTTTCAATATTCTATGGAAACGGATAACCATTTTTTCAATGTAGGTATTGCATCGAGTTTTACAGCGTAGGTATAACGTGTTTCTACGTTAATTTTAGTAACGTTACGTTGTAGGAGCTACCGGGGAAATGATCCGTTAAAAAAATGAGTATCAATCAAATCAGTAAGTTCAATTCGGCATCTGTCCCAAGAGATGTCTTGAGACGCTGACACTGTCAATCTCGGTCTCGAGGATTTTATTGCCGAACATAAAATTTTTACTATTCCATCTTCGAATTGGAAAATAGTTAGACGTCGCTGTTTCTGATGAGTAACATTAATTTTATCAGTAAGATTTATGTTCAAATTATATAAGAAAACAAGACGAATAAATCTTTCACCTATAAAGTAACCTATATTTCGTCATCACTGCGTTGAACGTATTTTTATGTACATTTTGTACATCTAAGTAATTTGCAAGCCCTAAACAGACAAAATATGGACTGTAGGTACATTAAACCACCGATTTTTACCTAACCTATATATTCTACAAATACATTATTTTTATTCTTATCACGATTGTACTTTAGAATAGAAACAACTTCATTTAAAGCAAGCTTTTGACAAATAACAAAGTCACGACAAGACCAACTGTAAGTCCAATTAATACATAATCATGCACCAAAAATCATATTTAAATGAAACAACAGACCCGGAAATTAAACCAAGAGACCTGACACGCCATTTTACCTAGTACACGGAAACCAGAAACCGACTCAACATTCAAATGAACCAGTTAGCTCAAAGCTAGTTATACAGGGCTATTTGTTTTGCTTATTCCGTCCCTGTTGTGGGGAGATAAGACGAGCTCCTATTTCATTGTAATAGTATGATGACGCCTCAGGGCGTTCGCTAGGGGAGATTGGGGAGTTTGGATGCACAACGCTCGGTAATAAAGTCTTTGAAATCGCACCAAACTGCGCCGAGTGTGGATAATGGCACTCGAATTGCATTAGTTTCTTGATTCTGGGGGGCTTTAAAGCAATTAAACTTAGGGAGATAGCGGGATGTGCTATGGTGTCGGTTAACGGGAAAATGTTTATGATTTAATACACTATGAGATTGTAATATTAAACAAACGATACATTATTAAGAAACCTAAAAATCGAATCTAATTACTGGTTACTGTTAGCCTGCACCATCCCGTTGCTGGGAAAGGGCTAAGGCCTCTTCCCATGACTTCCAGCTCTTTCGATCCAGGGCTAAAGTGGACCACTGGTCGTTTGTTTTTTCAAATTCTTAGGTAACGCCAATTCGAATTTTCGCGAATCTAATTATGTAAGGAAAACTACAGTTTTTTATTGTTCGAACGACACCGAAACTTGAATAACATCTCAAACACTCATTTTCCATTTCACACACAATTTTCCCCAGAACAGTGTGACTATGATATCTTAAATACGTTATCTTCTTCGGACCAGTCCCGACACTGCGAGTCCCAAAATTTCTCGTGTCCCGACACTGCGAGCCCCACAATATCTCGTAAAAACCGGAATATGTTTACACGTTTATGACTTCTCACTCCGGGCATTTCAACATTTACATTTGTCCTGAGTTCGTGGTCCGTGTGGATGTAAACAAGACTGAGTATTAAGAGCCCCTTTTGTCTGCTTTTGTAAGATTATTCTACTAATATTATAAACGTGAAAGTTTGTATGGATGGATGGATGGATGTTTGTTACTCTTTCACGCAAAAATTACTGGACGGATTTGGATGAAATTTGTCACACAGATGGTTTATAACCAGGATTAATATATAGAGTACTTTTTATCCCGATATTCCCACGGGATCAAAACTTATGCGGGTGAAACCGCGGGGCGCAGCTAGTTTGCTCATAAACGTTCGTTGGTCATCAAATATGGTCTAGTAGTCAGCAGATTTAAATAGAATGTAAATGCTGTTTAAATACAAGAGATTTTATGTAGACAACCACTTTAGGTCTAATTATTTTGTAAGTGGGCGATATTCAAAGAATAATCCAAAATTATTTCACGTTTTCCAAAAGCTAAAAGAGTTTCAATAAACGCCAACCCTAATAAATCCGGATTGATGGTAACCCTAGACACGACGCAATATTGTAGTGGCAATAGAAAATTTATAAAGCATTGTTACCCTACGCGCGCAGACTACCAAGAAAATACTAAAAAAATATGGTCACAATAAAAAATATGTACCAAAAACATCCACCAATATTGGCAAAGCCTTAGTTTCGGTTATTTCAGGCCTTAAATCTTTCCTTAGATTTATAATCCGGGTCTGGATTTTACGTAAAATTAATGTACAAAATGTTAGGTTGTACGTGATCAATTATAATTTATAGCCTGTTCCTTTTACAGTCATGTTTAGAAACATTTGCTAGCAGTTTTACAAAAAGAAAAAAGTATATAGAAAAATTGAGTTTTTTAACGGTGCTAAATTAACAAATAGCATAGGTACGCGTTGTTGCGTCTTAATTGATGCTTGTCATTTTAACGTGACAAAACAGGCATCCATTACAATTTCACTGATGTCACCTCTAATTTTTTCTAGTGTGAAGGCAAAATTTTATATTATTATAAGTATTTCGAGGCGACGATGCGTCAGTTCTCTATACCGCCAGTCATGTAGTGTCATATTACAGGTACCTTGACTTGTTTTTTTACGGTAGTCCGGCTATAGGCGTGGTGTTATATTGTATGAAAATTTTTATTGTCATTTTTAGAATGTTAACTTCATCTCATAGTCCGTGAAAGTATTAATGTTAAAAATTGCACGTAAGACCGTAAGTCTTAGGATGTTTCAGAGAAAATTGCAGAATTCCTTCATAACCCAAAATTACCATTTATAACAGAGAAAAGGATGAACTTTTAACAAATCTAGGAAAGTGTTCCTTCCTCCTTTGTGAAGCGGGCGTAAAAGAATTCCTGTGATCAGTCAGCGAATTATTTTAACTTCGTTCCTTTAATAATTAAAACAGAAAGGAATACTTGGAAAACTTCTGTCTTCGACAACTCCTTACCTGGAACAATGGAAATTAATAGCATTATAATTTTGTTACATTTCATACACACACACATAATATTATTATTATAGATAGATAGAAAATAACAGTCGCACGGGTGGATCGATCAGGTTAAGCTACGCTTGCCACAGACGGTCCGTGGATGGGTGACCATCTTTACATACAGACCCATCCGTGCCCCGGAAAGCACGTAAAACCGTTGGTACTTGCTCTCACTCTTGGATCTTTGACAGTCGTTACGGGTTATCAGAAGCCCGAAAGTCTGACAACCAGTCTTACCATGGGGTATCGTATTACCTAGCAACTGGGTTGTAGAGGTCAGATAGGCAGTTGCTCCATGTAAAATACTGCTATTCAGCTTCTAGTTAGACTGGAATCCGACCCTAACATAGTTGGGAAAAAGCTAGGCAGATGATGAGATAGATAGAATAATTGGGGTATAGGTAGGTATTAATCAAACTGAATGTTCTGTCGTCCATTACCCACAACGAATCAATATATCTAGGGGTAAATGTAAAGACAGCATTAGCATGACCCGGGCACTGCCTGCATTATTTATTAGGATCGTTCTAGATCAACAGTAGGAACTACTGAATTTAAAATATTGATTTAAGTTTTGATCCATTACAAAATAAATACAGACGGGTAATTGCGCTCTCGAAGAAAAGTTTATTTATCGATTTTGTATAAATAGAAAGTACTTAAAGGATTACATTTTATGTCCTTCATACATAATTATCTTCTTTCAAAACGGGAAAGGAAAACATCGTGAGGAAACCGGCATGACCTGGAACCAAACATTCAAACACATGTGATATCTATCAACCTGCACTGGGTCCGCGTGGTGGATTACAGCCCACTTCCTTTTCAAAGAGAGGAGGCCTGTGTTCCATCAGTTAATGGGAACATTATCGGCGTTATAATTGCGTAACACACTATCAGCAGCGTTGAACTGTCAAAACGAAAGGTCTTTTTGACAGTTCAACAACATTCATTGCGTATTTTACGTTGTTGAGCAGACAAATTTTTCGAACATATGAAGCAATGGATCAGCAATATCCTTCAAAATGATTTAGGTTGTGATCGAAAGTGTGTTACGCAATGAGTGTGCTGGTCACAGTTGATTAATAGGCTGAATATATGTATTTATTAAACCTCATTGGGGAGACCTTCCCAAAGTTAGGCAGCAACGGAACAAATATCTTTAACACTAGACATCCTCAAGTATTGGGCCATTACAAAAGAAATAACGGTTACAGTTGAGTAACCTGACCTTATTACTCAACAATACCCTAAACCTATTCCATTCTACCCCGCGAAACATACATGAACTTTCCAAATTACATAATTGGCTACAACCAACAACCATCGATAATCCAACTCATATACATGCTAAGGTAAACGGATATCGCGTGACGTCAGATCCTGGTTGACTCTATTTGTCAGAATTATAGAACGCGCCATGTTACACATTTTTCACTGAAATTCGCATTTTGAGAGAAGTAGGTAGTACGTGGAGCTTGATAAATTACGGTGTGATAAACGAGGTTCAAAGTTTAGTCGTGTGTTTGGAGCTAAGTGCCTTTCCTAAGGCGACGTAACTATAGACTTATTGGAGATGGAAGCATTATGTTTTACCTTCTAAAGGAAATTTCTAATCTAGTAAGTAATGACTTTAGTGACAAGTGAGACTGGAGATAATGAAATTCTCGTAATTATAACACCTATATCACGACACGGTTGGCGCAGTGGCTGAGCGATCGACTGCTGCGCTGCGTGTCGCAGGTTCGACTACAAACAAAAAAAAAATGTGGGGTCCTCCCCACAGTGGTTTATATGGTAAAGGTCACACGTTAGCTCGCCCGTAAACACCTCCAGCTATAGACGCGCTTACAATCTTAAATTCTTAATAAGTAACTTCAATTGTAGTACGTTATGTGAGTAAAAGAAATATCCAAAATTATTTCCATCGTTTAATTTCTCTCCATACACACACTGTTTTTTAATCACTGCAGGTTTAAGTAACGTCACACTTTTTAGATCACGACGGTGTCACGGTGACGGTGACGGTGACGGTGACGGTGACGGTGTTGAGTATTCCGTGTATTATGTTCAAGGTGTGATACAGTCCTTATCTATTCAGCAATTTTGAGCTAAGTGGACTCCCAACAAAAGCACCAGAAAACGCCAAACAAACGAAGATCAAACTTGCTGAATTTATGTAAAAATATTCATATGTCACAAACAGTATAAGCAATCTTCACTCAACTGTAATGCTAATATAACCTTATTCCGTCTTATTCCTATTCACAAAATCCCGTTACAGAACATTTTACTTTGTAGAACTCTTAGAACGCGAGGACCCGCAAAATACTTTATAATACGACCAAATTGTAAAGGCACGTGATGATACCTGAACATGTGGAGAAGCAAAACATTACTCGGTGCTTTTTAAACTGGACGGTAGGAGCCAAAAACCATGCGATTACGTAATCTCTTTCGAATTTCCAGCGGAATGAATGTATGTAGCGAGCATTTCGTTTCGCTCTAAATTTTAGAGCAATTTTTTTGCTTGTGCTTTTTCGAAGGTAACTTTTAAGTAGCTGCTACGGCGTAGCACTCGTAGCGCCCGTAGCAAGCATTTTTCTTGTTTCTTTTAGTTAATTAAAATTGTACAGAATAATTGTTCTACGGTCTTTCTTTGATAAAGTACGGAGTAATTCCTTAATTTAACTCCTTTCCCATTTTTGGAGCGTTGTGTTGTTCAGTGTTTCATTAGAATACTTAGACGATGAATAGTTGTGTCGGGAACCCAACAGAAGATCAGTTCACGAGCAAAACTAGACCCGCCCATGCTAAATTTTTCCCAAACCCTTTCCAGCAGCATCATGTCCCCGTAATCACCTCAAAAACTGGTCCTACTGAAACCTTTGAAACTAAAACTTCTACCTTACAAGTTAACAAATCATTTCCGAGCACCGGCGGGCGGGCGAGTTTGCACAGGATATTTGACTCGGTCGTGTTACGTAGGTGTTTTTATTCATTTTTACTCGTGAAGTTGATACCTTGCCCCCTCTCCTTCGTTTCCCTCCCCCTCCCCCCTTTGTTATGACAGAATGCCCGGCGGGAACCCGCTGCTGCCTCGAGATTATAACTTTTTCTTGAAAACGAAGTTACGTTTTATACGGCCCATTAATAAGCCGGGATTTCATTCGCAGTGTACTGAAAGCATTATTCTTTGTTAATTTAAATCGCCTATTTATCGTGTTTATTGCGTGTAATGGAATTTGAAACGGAAACGTTGGAATTTTCTTTTTAGTTGAGCGCATTCGTTACGGTTTGAGGTACCTAAGTATTTTAGTGACTTGGAGAGTATGTTACGAGGTTTCGTTGAGAATTCAAGTTTGTATTTCTAAATAATATAAAAGTTACTAAGTTAGTATTAAGGCTGAGTTGTGTGCCAAGCATAAGATTTATTTGCTATAAATCTCTCATTGCGAGCTATGTAGAGAATTGTAATGCACTACAGCACCAAAGCCGTATGTTACATTTTGATCAAATAAATATGCTGATCACAGTGTATATGTCCAGAATACATATAATACAGTTATTATGAGTAGTGGCGACTAGAATCAATTCTGCTTTTTGTAAATTTTGACGTTCAAAAGTGCCTTTTATGTGCCTATCTGAAAGAAATTATTCGATTCGACTTTTAATATAAATAGAGCTCAAGCACACATTTTAAGGAGTCTGGTAAAAAGACAACGTAAGTGAAGGGTAACAGAAATAAATTACGAATTTATTCTACATTATTATTTATTACGAATCTATACAAAAACTCTTTAAGAATAAAATCTTTTAGAACAACTTGCATCCACAATCGCAAAGTGCTTACCCACCGCAAAGAATAAGCGTGAAATAAGCTTTGATAGGCTAAGCCGTAAGAGGGGAGGGGGGGGGTCTTTTAGTAAGCCATGGTTAAGAGATCGCCGCTTTTTGGGATTCTATTTTTATTTTTATCTATTTGTTTCTTGACATTTGTTTCTACTTCCTTCACATCAAAGAAGAGAAAGTTTTAAGAAATCTGATTGAGACGTCACCAGTCAGATTAACTTAATCATGTTGTCCTTTTTGTTTGAATCTGTTATTTTACAGATATAGCTCACGTCTACTGAAATAAAATAAATTTTCATTTATTAAACTTGTCAAACTTCTGACATCTTAAGATGTTACCATAAAAGCGTTACCTCTCTCTCAGTAATTAAACACTGACTTTACATCAGCATCTCTACTCCGTAGTTTTTAGTAATTGGAGAATGCACTATACAAAAACCACAAAATTACGACCCACCCCATAGTTACAATATACTAACCATTTGCCACCAACCTCTATGGCGTTTGGTTTACTTGCTTGTTTTAATGATGTTAATACAATACAGACACCTAATTTTATTCATAAAGGACCTAGTGGTCTTTCATAGCATGTTAGTATTTCCCTTGTACTACAACACTTCTTCCTCAAAAGCTTTAACATAGTCTACTACAACACAAAGCATTCCACCGAACACATAAAGCAACATGTCTGCACAGTATCCGTCTGTGTGCAATACCGACTACGTGCACTATTCAGTATCCGTCTGTGTGCACTGCCCACTACCAATAATGTGCAATACCATATTAATATGGCGGCCCGACCATAACCGCTGCGGTGACGTGCGCACTTTGTACACTATACATTTGCGTGCTATACATTTGTAAACTATACATTTGTGCACTAATGTATACATTGTTGTGTTTGATGCATAGTGTATATATTCGGGAAAATGTTACAACGAAATCTATATTTAAAGGTATTTTAGGGTACGAAAACCTTAATTTGTGATTTAGAAATGATTGAACTAACAAACTGAATTAGAAGTGTAATAATGAATCTTTAATATTTTTTTTGAATCATAAAAAATTTAATTAAATAAAAATTAAAGCTTATCCCTTAAAATATAAGTTAATTTTTTTTTTTTTTTGTTGTTAAATTATTTTTTTAGGGAATAAAAACTGTAATTACCTCTTTTTCAGCAATTTAAAGATGATTGAACTAGACTAACAAACTGAATATGTCATGCTCACTTAAATGTCTCACTGGTGGTGGCGCGTGTGTTGGATCATTCGGTTCCCTACGAAATGGTTGAGCTGGGTGGTGCTGATCCACGCGTCATGTTCGTGAACGGGCGCCATCTGTTGAGACTGGTCATCTCTTAACTGCCAGGGCTTATTTTTAATTTTATATTTTAATTTGTTTCTTTACATTGTTCTCACATATAGAAGCAATAAGAATAATGTAACCAGGATTTTGTAAAAATGTCTTGATTTAAAAGAGTGTCCGTGGAGTTTCTTGCCCGTTCTTCTCCATAGAGATCTACGCTTTGGAATGGGCAACTAGCTTCAACTTTCTGACTAACTGACCGACTATTTAATTTTGACAATTCAAAAGTGCCTGTAAATGGTTTAATTGAAATAAATGATTTGAGTTTGAGTTTGAATTAAAAGTGAAATAATGAACCTTTATCTAGTGTCAACACCGACTAGATTAATTCCTTATAGTTGAAGTAAGTACATTAAGTTCTTACGCAAAACCTTTGGTCCTTTAAATTGACATTTCACGCTGACCTTTTCATCAAAGTTAGCACAATGTACAATGTCTAGCTCTGAGTTAGGCAATTCACTCTAAAGTTCAGTCGACGAACTAAATCCATTCCCGTCCCGGGTAAATTACTATCAGAGTTTTATATTCCTCTGTTCCACAACACCCGACGGCCAATATGGGTACGAAACATCGTTTGTCCTCTGAAAAACGTCACACTGTCATATAAAGTCGATCAGGCCCGCCTATTCCAGGCACATGCGATAAAAAACATTAGCATACCTACTTGCGACACAGGCTTCGGCTATATTTTATGTGCAAATAACAAAAAGCACGCGTCGCGGCCAAACAACCTTGTAAAAAATATCGGTCGAGCAAATGTCAACTTTACATGTTCTAAACAGCTACGCCTGAACAAGTAGCTGAGTAACCTTCTGTTTTTACGCATTAAACAAAACACAACCCTAACGATGAGTTGCTGAAGTTCAGTTTTTATTAGCTTCACAACAGTATCGGACGTGTTCGATTACAAATTGTTTCATTATGTACCTAATTACAGTAGCTGAAGGTAGCGTTTACTTTACGCGTCTATGAGGGGAGGGTGTCGATGTAAATTGGCTCTCATTGCTTTGTCGTTAAAGTAGTGAATAGTGTGTATCGTTGATGTAGGCTCGTCTGCCACGGGGAGGGTGCCCCCGTGCGCCCTGCGCGGCCCCCGTAAGGACGAATGCAAACTCTATACCTTTGCCCTCTGAAGGGAAACAGCTATTACGCCATTTTATTGGCTTAAGATAAGAGCTTTTCTTGGTAATTGTGTACACAAATGAAGAGCTTATGTGATTATGTGATAAACATGTTTATGATAGGCAATCCCGACGACGCGACGCTCCGAAAAATTGGCTTTCACTGAAAATTAGCAAAATTATGATACGTAGATTTTCGTAGAATTCACGTTTGTAATATTGGTAATTTAATCAAACATTTTGTCTCGTATGAATGTACCTATTACGTTGTAATTTGGTTGTAACATCACTAAATTGGTAGTCACCTACTTACTAGCTATACGAAATCAGTCTAGTGCTTACTACATTATTATAACTAACTACTTCAAATGGGTTAATAATTAGGTAAGTACTTGAAAAATACGAAAAGTCTAGCCATGACATACAAAATTACATTCCCAAGACCCATTTTCCACCGATAGCATCATTGAATTCGATACGATACATAAACTAACCTCATTTAATCCATCGAGTACCGTTCCAAGATTATATTCAACAAATTACCATAGTTAAACGAGTTGTATAAATCTCAATCCCTTGTAATTTATCTACGGCGGGGTACCTCCACGTCAGACGCTATTACGTAGTCCTAAGCTTTAAAATGACTTGGTTTTTCGAGTCGGGCAAATGTACTGTGATTTTTCTTTGTTCGCTCTGACATCGATGGATGTCAATTCATCGGGAAAACGAAGGAAATGGCCTCTTTTGATAGAAAATTACGGCTTTTTAATGTTGTCGGGGACGCTGCATCGGATAAATAAAGATGTATTACGGGGAATTATTTTTTTGTTATAAATTATTGAAGTTCGGAACATTTAACGACATCACATTGAAGATGCCATTATAAAGGAATTGGCATGGCCCATCTTTACGTTTTGTTACATTTACTTTTCAATTTATGCTTTTCCTTTTACTCCTATAAATAAATTGAAATCGAGACATAATTGTGCATACAAGCAAACGGGGACCAGACATGCCAGCCATTCCATCTGTTCCCGAGTAATATCTATAATTACAATCTTCGCCCTTTGATCGTGTACAATTTAATGCAAGTAGCGTGCTATCTATCGATCGCGACGTCCGTCCTCTGCGAGACCAAACGCCTGAGTGAATGCTTAGTGGACTGTGAGCGTCTAAATACCACGCCCTTTACCAACTACCCACATTCTAGACACAGAATGAACTAAAGGCGTACCGACTTAGATATTGGTCACTGTCACTGCACACAATTGATAAATAGATCTTCTGAGTATCATTACCAGCCTACCCTTTCCCAACTATGTTGGGGTCGGCTTCCAGTCTAGCCAGATGCTGAATACCAGTATTTTACATGGAGCGACTGCCTATCTAACCTTCACCACCCAGTTACCATGTAATACGATGATAATAATTTACCCTTGGTAACACTGGTTGCCAGACTTTCGGGTTTCTGTCTTCTGAGTATATTACAAGAAAATTAAATGATAGAGATCTCCATTTCTTAAGAAATTTAGCTCTCATATTTTATCTACTTTACGCAAAATAGACCTTACCGAAGCAAATATTTTATCGAGAAAAAGGTACAAAATACGAAAATGATATTAGTCATCACTGGCACATTTCTTGGCTGTACAATACTCCATCTATCTCTTTTTTTCGTATAGAAATCTTGCCATAATGAGCAGGACACGTATAGATAGGTTCGGTATTGTGCTTGTAGGGTTCGACAAGTTTACATAAAAGCCGCCGACCGCACATTATCTACTTGAATAGAAGCTATTGGAAAATATTAGAGGTGTTCACTTGATGCTCGACAAACTTGAAACTGATAAAGTTTGTGCTACAAACCAGACAGAGGGGCAATTCTCGTAATTTTAAGAACGTTCGCAGTCAGAGGGGTAATTCTCGTAATTTTAAGAACGTTCACAGTCTGATCTCAGTCTCAATCTGTCAAAAATACGTCAAATTTCCCTACATTTTGACAAGTTTTTGACATTTGTTTGTCGCCGAGATGAGACTGCGACTAGATTTTGAACGTTTTAAATTACGGGAATACGGGCCCTGATGTCTGTCTCAATCAGTCAAAAATACCTCTAATATCCGTAGATAAGAGTGCGCCTAGATTTGGAACGTTTTAAATTACGAGATTAAATCACGAGAATTGGCCTTCAGATCGCTTTTGAAATTCTTAAATTTGTTCACTAATTAAGACAAGTTGGTGGTCATAGATTAGGGTACGCAAACTGCATTAATTTCTACTGGTCGCAAGCGCTGCTGAGCATGAGGTCCTGGTTTCGATTCCTAGGTCGGGTAAAGTATTAATAGGTTTTATATCTGATTTTTTTTCAATAAGCAGCCAGGAGTCTCGATTTGTGCCCGGCTGATGGCTATGGGTTCACCCCCTATTACATTTGACTTCTAACCAGTTATGTTCAACTGGTGAGATGTGGGTGTAGGTACTCTGCCCAACTCTTCGCGAAAGCAAGGCATGTTATGTTATGTCATTTATTGAGTACAGACGCCAGCAGGTCAAGCTACCTGAAACTGTCAAATTTTCCCAATCAACCTTGAACCTTAATGCTATAGAGATAAAGTTGAAAATCTATTAAAGAAATTTGACAGAATGTAGTGGCTTTATGTGCTGGTGTCTGTACCTTGAAAAATAGTTTTTTAATCGAATGGCCCTTTCTGTTCTCATTGGCTCCTCTTCTAATAAGTAGGTATCTCCTACTTTTAATAACATATCGATATCTTTACATCTCCATAACTGTAAATATACATTTAATAGTATATCGCTCGACTGCTGTGGACTCCCACTAATTGAGTCTTTTGATGTGATCGAAAGCCTGTTTTAATTTAATTTATATCGACAAACGTTTGAGTTCTGAACAGGGTCAATATATGTTTACGTGTCGTATAATATACATCTAAGTAAACATATAATGTCATACATTAGGTATAGCATGTGTTCCGTTTATTAAATTCTCTCCTCTCTCTCTTCTTATCAATACTACTCGTTAGGTACTCGTCAAACTCAAACTCAAACTATTTATTTGTACTAAACCAATGCACATTTAAACATACAGGCACTTTTGAATTGTCAGTGGTCGGTCAGTCAAAAAGATGAAGCTAGTTGCCGATTCCAAAGCGTAGTAGGTACCTATGGAAAAGAACGGGCAAGAAACTCCATGGACACTCTTTTAAATCACAATAATATAGTTACAAAGTATTGGTTAAATCATTCATGTTAAAAATTATGCAAGTGAGAACGATGCAGAACGTTAAAAGCGTCCGTTATGAAAAGATAAAAAAAAAACAATTCAAATATTAAATTAAATCAAAATAAGCCATGGCAGCAAAGAGTTGACCAGTCCCTACTGACGGAGCCCGTTCACGAACATGACACATAGATTAGCACCATTCAGCTCAACCATTTTGAAGGGAGCTAAATGATCCAACACATGCGCCACCATCAGCGAGACATTAGAGTGAGCATGACATACTCTCAGCCGCCAAGGCACATTCAAGTCAATGGTTCTTTACATTCTAATTCTAGTTATATCAATTTTTTATAACATAACATAACATAACATGATAACTGTATTCCCTTAAGGGTTAGGCAGAGTTGTGCCTATTATATAGTACCTACCTCCAAATCTTCATAAATTCTAGTAAAAGTAACTGATAAATTTTCTTTAGAATATTGATAAAAAAGCGGCAGTGTGAGTTTTTATACTTTTGTAAAAACCCCCTTAGTTTTTTATTTTTGGAACGAAGTTCCTTATCGCGCGTTACAAAAGGGGGCTAGACGGAAAAAATGAAGACCAAAAGTTGGAACGACACTTTTTGCTATAGTTGTAAGCCGTGCGGCGTGCGCGTGTTTCTCTGTCTGTCTCTCTCTCTCTTATAGAAAGCAAGCCAGTTATACTTCGTTCCATCCGGGTGTCCCTTGACACCTCTCAAGTTTTTTTTTTATTTGTTGTTGTATCGGTTATCACACTCTGTGAAAATTTCAAATGTCTACCTAGTAAGGTTCGATAGATACACAGACGCACGGACGGACAGCGGAGCCTTAGTAATTGGGTCCCTTATGCACCCTTTGGGTACGGAACCCTAAAAACAAACAACATTGCGTCCCTTTGTAGTAGGTCAAGAGTAAATAAAATCAACAATCAATATCCGTTCCCAATCGAATCACCGAATTGCTAGAGAGGCGCGGTACTCGATACTTTCATTTATCGATAATTGAATCTGACTCATTTTACTAGTCGCTCTTGCAAATACGCCGAAACTTCAGCCCGAATTTCCCAAATTAGTAAAAAAAAAACTATATACAGCTACGGAATAAAAAGCCCGAAGCAATTGCCCGCGTTAAGCTTGCTATACAATATACAAATCTAAATCTAAACTAATATTATAAAGAGATGAAACTGCTCCGAGAGGATCATTCATGAGAGATGTTAAGAGGATCCGATCACATGAAATTCTTTCATTGAAAGAAAGCTACACTATTGCCTCAGTTTGCTATCAAATGTATCTGTTTTTCTACCACGCAGATAAAGTCGCAGGCAGAAGATAAAACAATGACTACCGTGTCTATCGTCAACGAAAAAGAGAATCATATTTGCAGTTTTGCACTTCTCTCTTCTAGGAGCACAAGCTTGGATATATCGGAAAAATACAAAACGCAACTCCCCACATTGCATATCAAACGAGATAACGATATCGATTCCCGAACAATCCTTTCACGCGATGGCTTAAATAAATTGGTCGACGGGTTTCATACCTATTCTATCCTTTCCGGGTACAATACCTATCCCATATGATTTATTTCTGGCTATCCCCTGACCGAAATTGGGGCTAAGTCAAACTTTTCGACCGTTTCTATGACGGATATCGGTTCTCGGTAATTTGCGTCGATCCCGAGACCCTTTAGGGTTTTGTACCGTAAAAATGGAACTCCATAACGAGTTTGTAACTCCTCGATTTGATACGGTTGTGATTTAATATGTTTATTAGATGATTGTTTTGCAAATTAATTTTGGATATTAAAATTATACGGGTTGAAGATATTTTCATAACCTTTGATACGTAAAATGACATGTCTATTGTGCAAATATGTTTTCGTTCATTTTGGGCTTATTGTTCAATGGTCAGAAAGAGCGGTGGAAAACCTCGTGAGGAAACGTAAAAATATCCTAGACTCAAAAAATCGAAGACATATTACCACTACCAACTCGCACTGGGCCCGCGTGGTAGATTAGCCCACTCCCTATCGAAGAGAGGAGGCCTTTGGCCCAGCAGGGGGAACATTATAGGCTGATTATGTTCAACGGTCAGTTTTTATCTGAAGAATATAATTATATAATTTAGACCCCATAGCATCGAAATTTTTCGTCGGTTATTCAAAAAAAATATTGCTGTTCCATACGTTTTGACCGCGTCGGTATTGCACTTTTCTATAAAACAAAAGATTTCTTTTTTTGATAACCGACGAAAAATTTCTACGCTATGGGGTCTAAACGCATTTGTGCTGAATCCATGGTTACAGTTTGCGCGTCGACGTCCCTGCCACCCTGTATGTTCGGTACGAAAGCTGTCACACCGCAATATTTGAGAAACCATTAAGTTGTTTCTATCCTACCCAGCGAAGAATTAAATAATTAAAACACATCCTTAGTTAGGAATACAAAGGAGTTACTTGGTCACTATTAATTAGAACTCTCGCAAGTACTTAGAAGCAGAATACCAATGTTGATGAGGTCGATATCTCGACACAAACAGGGTTTTGTGCCCAGTTGTCGGCTCATGCTAATTTAATCGTTCTGCTTACCCACGCGGCTCCCACGCGACTTATAAGTCCTGTGCCTCGTTTAGTACGTAGGCTAGTAAGCACTAAAATCCAACTACCCAACATGAACTTATTTTTTTGCATGAAAAGTCATGTTTTTAAAGTTAAATTTAAAATGAAATATTCATAGTTTCAACATACTTTTTTCAGCCACTAAAACCTTAGGTGGAACTGCATTCTAATTAACTCTCAGTTCGTGTGCATTATGTTTAAAACATGATACTGAGTTTTAGTTGGTCGCATTACCATTTCTATCTGACTTCCAGAGCTACTTAGGGAACCAGATTTCTAGATTTTTGGCAGCACCGCCAAAAGCCTCGTTTATCATATCTACGTGATGTGATTGGGTAATACTGGATAGTATTCTTATTCGATGAAAATAAAAGCCTTTTTTGTAAGGATCTCTTTACGCAAAGCTAGAATATTTTGTACCAAATAATATCTCAGCGATAGGATTTATTAGATATCTCTAGGTGTACTTATTTAAGGTGAAATATTTACACACAAATAGTCCTAAAATAATAATAAAAATTCTTATCGATAAAATGTTATTATTTTAACAGAAATCTTTCTTCATTTTAATTAACTTATTTTCTTTGTAATATTTCTGGTGTACAAAAGAGTTTATATAAATAAATCTATACATATAATAAAATTGTTACGAAGAATTTTTGTTCGTTTGTCTGTTTGGATGAAATTTGGCACACATAATATATAGTTTATAACCTAACACATAGAGCACTTTTAATCTCTGTATTACGTCCCCGTGGGATAATTTCCAACGTCCACACAGGCGAAGCCGCGAGTTGTAAAATTTATATAAATAAATAGTTATGTCCGCAACATTAATAAATTACCCCACATTTTAATTAACCCACATTCTGAAGCCACTGTACCGGAAACAATGACACGTTAATTACCGATCCAATACATACATCAAAGGCATTTTCCCTTTGTAATACGAGCATAGTTCAGCTCCATAATGTCACTATAGTTTGTAAGGGAAACTGGGAACTATTTAGCTCCAACAGCTGCTGTGACATCGACGTAATACAATTCCTTCGACTTAGCATTAATTTGTGCTGCATTTACTGAACGTTATTAGTTTATTGCATGGCTGACATTCTGTTGCTTATTGATATTTGAGTGCTAGAAAGTTGAAGAGCTATTGCGCTACATACCTAGAATCTATAGAATCTTAGAGCAGATGTAGATAGGTATATTATGACTAGACAAGAGAAATAATCGAGGATGATCTATATTTGAGATGAGAAATAATCGAGGTTAGTAGGTATATCTTTCTAACCTCGTATTTTTGCTTTCTCCTACATATTTTTTCTAAAACTAGGCTAACGCTAACTTCATACCCACAGCACGTATCCCACATTTTTGATGAAACATATTGTTCCATCAGAAAATACGACCCAATTTGTGCTAGTGGACTAGCAAAAAAAGATACATTTCAATGCGAAACGACGGGTCGACAGTACAACGAAAAACTCGAAAACGGAGATATGAAATATTAAATTTTAACTACCACTAAGGAATTTCCAACCGCAGAAGCAATTAAAATAGCGAGCCGTAATAGGGAAAAGTGAGATGAGTCCGTAACCAAGGTACAACGTTAAACAACACTAAAAAAAGACGGTTTAGTTTTTAATAGTATTCGCGCCAAGACTTTTATGTTTATTTTTTGCTACGTGCTGCTTTAAAGGCAGCATACAGTATCCAGAAAAATACACTATGTTAAATCTTGCACACTTTTATACTCAGCAACACACGTCCGATCACAAGCTGAATAATTTTGAACGATGTTGGTAACCCATTGCTTTTTATGTTCGAAAAATTTGTCTGCTTAGTAACGTAAATAACGCAATGAATGTTGTTGAATTTCCAAAATGAAACTAATGAAAGCCATTACTACTGTTAGTACGTTACACAATTATCCCGCGGAGCATGTAGGTATTTTATAAAGTAGGTACTCCATTTTCGAGATATAATACAAATTAAACACGTTGCCGTTTCCCTGAAATGGCGTTACATAACATAGTTACAGCACTAAACACTGTGTATAGAACAGCAGACGTTTCCGCTCAACCACAAACTTGAATATTAATACCAAGGATTAAACCGTAGCCTGAGATGTAACGAAGTTATTGACAGCAAAGGGCCAAATTGATTGTGACAAACAGATTTAGTTAACTACATTTGTGACGGAATTTACCAGTAAAACACAACAACTTTACCGAAAGTTCGATAATCCAATCTTTTCACGTAGAAATTCTACAAAAACTATTCCAATTTTAATCCGAACTTGGTCAACAACTAGCGCAAACAACTCGTCTCGTTCTAAACGCTCCACAATCCAATATAAGGCGTCTAAGACCGGTCCAGACACGTACCAAGTGAAAATCTAGATCGAGAGATTCCCACACTCAGTTCCGAGATCCGAACAACTCATTTAAACAGACCATAGTAAGCGAACTTGAAACTGGAAATTAATAGACAAAGTTTTAAACAAGCTATTGGTTCTGTAGAGGGATAACGTAGCTTTTACACTTTTGGGCCTCATATTCAAACATCCTGAATTTATAGAGGTCCTAAAGTTTGAAATATTCAGCAAAACGTGTAACGTTCGGCCAACTATAGCTTGCAGAATACCTTTGTCAATAAACCGTTGTACGAAAAACATTCTAATTAACAAAGTTCATTTTGGACTGTCAAATTTTCTTAAGTAATTAATTACTTTGCCGAAGTTCACGAAGACCGTTTGACATCGTATTAAAAATTCGGTCATTTATTATTTGGAAATACTTCATTTTGGGAATTAAGAAAAATTCAAACAATGTAATTTGGTTTTCGATGTTTAGTTTTTTTTTAAACCTGCCCTAGTGGTTAAAAGGTTTTAAGGAACCGAAATTATTTTTTGCTAATAAGTAGTTTATTAACAAATATTGTAGGTTTCTTAAAATATTTCTTTACATGTCTCTAAGCTCAGAAGACCCAAGAAAGAAAGAAAAAAAAATGTTTATTCTGCACAAACAAAACGCCCATTACAAAAGAGCCAAAAGCCTCGTACTCAAGCATATAAAAAGTTGACAATTTTATCCATTGCTTGAATAAATGTAAGCCCTAACAAACAAAACCACAATTCCCAACACCAACTAAATAAAACCTTTGTTCCTAAAAGACATCTAGATATTCCATATTCAAATAACAAAACAATGTCCACTGCTATCCGTCACGTCATCACGCTCTCACGACATTTCGTGTCGTTATCGGACACAAGACGGACGAGCCATTGGCGTGACGATATCCATTAGTTTATCCGCCTCGACGGCTGCCAACATTGGCCAACGTGCGATGTATTGAGATATTGGCCGCCAATGTTTGATGTATTAAGATATTGGGCTAAACCAAACGTGATTTACTGGATATTGATGGCGAAGCTGCTGCGAATATGTTGTGAAACTGATTGAGTTAGCTTAAATTAGTTTGTGCTTGGTTAGGTTATTGTCTTAGCTTGGAATTGCAGCAAGTAACTTGCTAAGTTAACATCAAACTGAGGTTCGTTTAAGTAGTATGTAGTGTCCTATTAAACGGTTCTCTTTTGACGTTATTTTCATACTAGCAGCGCCCCGCAGTTTCACCCGCATAAGTTTCGATCCCGTGAGAATATCGGTATAAAAAGTATCCTATGTTTAATCCTGGTAATAAACTAGATGTGTGCCAAATTTCATCCAAATCCGTTCTGTATTTTTGCGTGAAAGAGTAACAAACATACATCCATCCATCCTCACAAACTTTCGCGTTTATAATATTAGTAGGATTCCTAGGAAGGATTGTAGGACCAACAAGATAATAATAAAAAGCTCTCTTCCTGCACCTGCACCTGGTTAGAAAGGAATCTTACCCAAATGGCAAAGGCTAGATAGTGCAATTAAATCTTTACAGCTTCCAGTCAACGTGTAGGTACTAAAAGTTTTAATAGTAGAATTCCGTATTTTATAACCTACTGCAACGTCTACAACAGCGCAATCGCCAAACCTGATCTCTTAAACAAAATTGTCCCATAATCATAAAATATTAATTAAAACACCTATAAAAATGACACTTTGAATTTTAATTATACCTAAACCTTGCTTAAATTAAGTAATGATTAGCGACTGTTTAACCATAAAGTTTTCATTACGTCTCTTAATTTTAAGCAATGTAAAGACTGGTCGATGAAAACCAGCACTAGTGCTCTGTCTTGCATAGGGTTGTACTGTCGTAGCATTGTGCTGAGATATGGCAGTTTTGCGTAGATGTTACGCATATTTTCCCCTGATTTGTTATTTTTGTGTTTCTGTTCTTTCTCTGCGTCATGTTTACCGCAAATAAACGTATTTTCTTTTTTTCTTTTATAATTAAAGAGGAACATCCTTTAATAGAACAGAAACCTACAGTCTATTCCTATCTGGATAACAACACCTAGGTAGTCCCAGTCGTTAGCTATAACTCATACAACGTAACATTCACTAACATTACATTTTATCGCCGATGTTAAACATTAAAAGGTGATGTGAACAACAGCACCCTCATTGCGTGAGACACTATTAATCTCAATTATTTTGAAGGATATTGCTAATCCATCCTACTAATAATAAAAACGTGAAAATTTGTATGGATGGATGGATGTTTGTCACTCTTTCACGCAAAAACTACTGAACGGATTTGGATGAAATTTAACACACAGATGGTTTATAACCAGGATTAACATAAAGGCTACTTTTTATCCTGATATTCCCACGGGATCGAAACTTATGCGGGTTAAACCGCGGGGCACAGCTAGTGGCTTCATATGTTCGAAAAATGTGTCTGCTCATTAACGTAAACAACGGAATGAATGTTGTAGAACTATCAAAATGAAAGCCATTGCTACTGATAGTGTTTATATCAAAGTAATAATATAAAACTCATTAGTAGAACGGAATCCGATGACGACACGGTTGGCGCAGTGGCTGAGCGATCGACTGCTGCGCTGTGTGTCGCGGGTAAGATTCCCGCACGGAAAGACTATTTGTGTATTGTCTGTTTGTGTATGTAAGTTTAAATGTTTGTAAACGCACCCACGATACAAGAATAATTCCTAGTGTGGGGCAACGATTAAAAAAAAAACAAACCTATAATCGATACTTGTCTGAATACACCACCTAGCTAGTCCCAGCCTTAAGCTATAACCCGTAGAACATAACATTATAACAGTATATTTGCTAAAATTACATTTTATCGCCGATATTATAATTATACAAACGTGATGCGAACAGCAGATAGCGACCATTGCGACCAATAACGGGCAAATAATAAACAGACTTGCCTTGTGTAGTACAATAAACATGGAAGAGGTAAGCTAGATAGCTCTAATACTGCGGGCTATTCACTTCGCAGTCCATATTAGACAGAAAGAATACGAAATTCTCCGTATTTTATTCTACAACAGCACAAGCACTTAACCTACGGGTTAATTTCATAACACACTAACAGTAGGAATGTCTTTCATTTTGACAGTTCAACAACATTCATTGGGTTATTTACGTTGGTGAGCAGACAGTTTTTCGAGCATGTGAAGCAATGGATTAGCAATAGATATCCTTCAAATTTATTCAGATTGTGATTGATAGTATGTTACGCAATTAGGGTGCTGATCTCTTAACCAAAATGGCCCCTCGGAGCATAAACAATAATTAAAGCACCTATATAAAGAATCCTATAATAACATGTACTAAAAACATTTTATCGCCGATGTTATACACAAACATGATGCGAACAGCAGATAGCGACCAATAACAGGCAAATAAAGAACTGACTTGCCTTGTGTAGTACAATAGAAATGGAAGGGGTAAGCTAGATAGCTCTCATACCGCGGCGGGCTATTCGCTTCGCAGTCGATATTAAAGAGGAGACTCTGTATTGTCGAGCAATATTGTGTAGAATCTATGATTGTAATAGTGGGTTTAGCGTTATTTGTATACTTGTTTAACTATTGTTACCTACTTTTATTTAAAAGTAAACATATCAATTATATTTTTAAATATTAGAATATAAAAAGTATAAAAACATTTTAAAATATAAAAAGTAGTAGCCCACCGATATCGGAAACGGGGTCCAAGCTACCGGCGGTCAGGGCTCCAGAGAGAGGAACCTCCTGACAATGCGAGCCGTGTCCAGAAGTACCACTTTCTAAATCAAGCCCTTGATCCAGCTGCCCAACGAGAGCCTCCTCAGGTGTTGGTCGAGGCTCTTGGCTATTAAGCCATTGGCTGTCACGACTTTCGGCACAATGATCGCTGAGTCCACATCACACATGTCGACAACCTCGCGAGCCAAGTCAAGATACTTGATTTGTTTATCTTTCTCGGCTTTCACGAGGTTCTAATCATGCGGGACGGTTATGTCAACAATCATTGCGCGCCGCTCTGATCGATCCACCACCACTATACCAGGCTTATTGGCAACAATTAACTATTGTTTATTGTCCTACCTACCACCTACTCATACACAAACACGAACGGGAACCCACCCACACCACACGCACACGTACACACCTCCCACACACACACAGCACGATTTAATTTATGTTAAGAATAAATTATATCTATACTTATAATAAATCTGTAGAGAGGTCAATTCTGTACATGAAATATATTTCCAAAATAACTATCAGGGGGTGATTAGGGATCGATACTGATGCCAAAAATGCAATCAGTAAAATTTTTGTCTGTCTGTCTGTCTGTTTGTATAACCGTTATAGAAACAAAAACTACTCGACGGATTTTAACGAAACTTGGTACAATTATTTTTCATACTCCTGAGCTGGTTATAGTATACTTTTCATCACGCTACAATCAATAGGAGCAGAGCAGTGAAGGGAAATGTTGGGAAAACGGGAGAAGTTACTCCATTTTTTAAGCTTCCGTCGCGTGTGCAACGTTAATGGTTAAAGCTACACAGAAATCATGTATGACGGAAATGTTCTCCTTAAAATTATATAAAAAATATCCCACGACAGCATATGTCTATCTTTTATGGTTGACTCACAATAACACGTGTAACTCCCGATAGCTTAGCAGTTCGAAGCTTTCTGATTAGGTATATTTGTCTATTCTTACGTTTATAACACTCTCAGTCATCCCTAATTAAAAAAGTTAACATTATTAACTATTCCATAAAAAAGAATCATAGAAATCGGTATAGAAACACCAAAGTTATACATGAAATACGCTAATAATAAGCCATCGCGCGTGAATACTGAATCACTCTCGACGCGTCTCGCGGCCGAAGGTATAAAAAGGCGGGGCGTCCGAGCGCGAGCGCGAGCTTCATACAATTTTTGCCTGTTGATGCGAATAGACGTTCAGAGCGTTCGACCTTATTGACAGACAATACTTAATTGATATAACAAACCGTGCTTATCAGCGCGACTTATAGTCTTTGATAATTTATTTTTAGATTTCTTTTATTGTTATTTTATAAAATAGGTATTAGTTATTTTAGTAGTCGAAATTCGAGAGAAGCTAAGAGAATGAGAAATAGGCGTTCTCAAGAATCGGCAGAGGAAAGAGCACATCGGTTAAAGATACGAGAGTTAGTGCATCAACTTCTCGAGCCAATGAAAGCTCTCCCGAGAGAGAGATGCAATTAGCAGCTGACAGAGCGAGACGAGCTACATCACGGGCATCTCAAAGCTCTTCTCAACGAGAGCTAAGGCTTACCATTGACCGAGAACAACATGTGTTATCCCGAGAAGCTGAAACTGCTTCACAACGAGAATTGCGGCTCACAGCTGACCGCGAACGGCATACATTATCTCGCGAGTCTGAAACCTACACTGAGAGGGAATTACGTCTCACAGCTGATCGCGAACTGCATGTACAGATGCCAGCAGGTCAAGCTACCCGAAACTGTAAAATTTTCCCAATCAACCTTAAACCTTAATGCTTTAGAGATAAAGTTGAAAATCTATTAAAGAAATTTGACAGTTTGTAGTAGCTTGATGTGCTGGCGTCTGTACTATCCCGTGAGTCCGAAACCTTCACTGAGAGGGAATTACGTCTCACAGCTGATTGCGAACGGCATGTACTACCCAATACATTAACTTAATAACACACAAGGAGTTACACGCTGACGGAGTCGCGGGCACAGCTATTAACAATAATTAATAATAAGTATGTAAAGTGGTCGAAAATTTACTACTGACGGGACAAAAAGGGGTAATTCAGTTTTTAAGGGGAGGATTTGAACTTGAAACTGTATTTTACATTTTCACGCCTAAACCACTGAACTTCTGATTTGGCATAGAGATAAAGTTAGCACGTTCCCGTGGGATAATTTCCGACATCCACGCGGGCGAAGCCGCTGGCAGAAGCTAGTTCTTCATATTTTTGATATTTTTCTTTTAATTTGTTATAGTATTTTATTTTGTTTTTACTTCTTTTAAAATTGTATTGTATATCACACATGTTTTTATATTCCTATGTTGTCATTACTACCTAAGCCAAATAAAATGGGAGAGGGCGCTGACTCCTGACATACAGGTACACCTAGTTCAGGACTCAGAGGCTTCAAACAAATTTTTGTAACCTATTATGTCAATAAAGAATTATTATTTCCTTATTGTGAATAATTATTCCTCCTTGCTCGTTGGTTAGCGCTACTATATCGATTCCCAGGTCGGGTATGGTGTTTCCATCAGGAATTTCTCAGTAGCAGCCCGGAGTCTGAATTTTTCTGTCAGTTGATGACAATAGACTTGCCTCCTATTACATAGGACTTAAACATAGCTCTGCCTAACCCTTCGGGGAAATACAGGCGTGATGTTATGTTATGTATGTTAGTCCATTTTCACCCGACCATTTTGTAACTTCTGATATTGGAGTTTATATTAAGTTCTATTTAAGGCCTCAGTAATTGGAGACTTTATTCTTAAAATTCAAGAAAGAACGCAGTTTCACTGAATACATTTTTAGGCGGGTGGATACAAAACACAAAACTGAAGGCACAATTCCCGTAATTAAAAACGTTCAAAATCTAGTCGCAGACTCATCTCAGCGACAATCAATGTCAAAAACTTGTCAAAAATGTAGGCAAATCAGAAGTAGGTATTTTTGACAGATTGAGACTGAGATCAGACTGTGGGCGTTCTTAAAATTACGAGAGTTGCCCCTCTGATTATCAGGCTAATAAGGCTTCTAAATCGCAAACCATTTGAGGACAACTCCATCCCTTATCAACGTTATATTAATATTAATTAGAAATTCCAAAAAGTTACAAAATGTTACAATGTACAGCCAATATAAATTTCAATATCCCAAAATTCCTGGAGACACTTTCAAGAGGCGCTCATAAAAAGGCTACTTATTACATCTCGCGGCCGCCATCTTGGATCAAATTAACTTCCGACCCTGTATAGGGTGAAAAGTACGCGAAAAATTCGAGTCTTTTTAATAAACTCCGCATTATGAAGCTCAAATTAATACGCACTCCAAATAGCCTCTTTGGACTCCTTTGGAACTCAGTAGGGATGTCAACAGAATTTAAATCATCGATATCCATTGAATTTATTGTCTATATAGGGGTTGTTTTCGTTTCGATACTGTTTACGATGCTTTTCCAACATAAAATAAATGCTTATAAAGTCGAATAAATAAGCTGAAACAAGGTTTCATGTTGAGCAAACATTTTGGAGTTTACTGAACGGATTTAAGTGCTCGTTGTATTTGTATTTGTTGCTGAAAAACCAAACTTACACATATTTATTTATTTATTTATCCATTTATTCCAGGCATCAAGGCCCATATAAACACATAAAATACAATATTAATATAACTTAAAAATACTCAACAACAACTACTACAAGACTACACTACTACATACTACTATCGATACTCAATATTAATATCGAGTATCGATGCTTTGTAGATAGGTATGGGACAACCCTATCGCCGCTACCCGTACGGTGCACGTACTTGAGGAATTTTTCATTTAGAGCGCGCTACCCTATCTTATGCACCTTTTGATGCCAGTAGCCAGAGAGGAGACAGAAAATGTGGAGACAGGAAAAACGTGAGAATTTCGTTATAACACAAAACGCGCGGCGTAAAATGACTAGTAAATGTGTCATGTGAGATCTTCTTGATATCGCACGTTATATGACTTTTTAGTACATAATAAAGTGTGAAAGAGAACACTAGAAAAGTTACAAAACCTCGTTGATGTTTGCTTCCCATCTAAAATCTGACCTATTATATAAATAAATCACCTTTTGCTCAAACCTCGTAATAAGCAAATCACACATAAGTACATAGTAACACATAATCAGCCTACACTGTTCCCACTGCTGGGACACAGGCCTCCTCTCTGTGAGAGAGAGTGGGTCGTAATCTACCACGCGGGCATAATGCGTGTTGGTGCAAATCACGCCATTAATAATAATAGGCCCAGACACAACATAAACAAACTATTGTTGCGCGCCACAATTAATGCCTGGTACATGGGCATTAGTTACCACTAGCGACATCTAGTATCGAGTAGCAGAACTAATTTACCACTAGCGCCATCTAGTATGGAGTAGCAGAACTATTAGATCCTTCTAGAAATTTCGATACTAGAACTTTCTAGAACTATCGAAATCTGGTCAGTCGGGGCTGGTATATACTCGAACCTTAGAGATGCCCAAGTAACAAAAATGGGTACTATAAAAGTCCTGATGTTTCTACAATAGAAGGTTCTAGAACTGTCTGCGACACTGTATAAGGCTGGGATTAGCCACGCCCGGGTCAGTGTTGGATACGCGATACATGCGAATACATCGAAAGCGATCTTCAAGTGCGACTTAAGTGTTTTATAATTAGTGTGTATAAGTTGTTATTAGTGTTGTATAATTAAAATGTAATTTTTGGTAATTTATATCGGCAGTTTTAATTTTCACGAACCCCGAAGCTCGTAACACTATTAATTTAAATACATTAACGTGTCATCCATTATTACGTCTACCCTTAACCCTTATAGGAATCATTCCCATCACATCACTCAGCAGTAGAAACTCCATGCGTTTCGCATTTCGCAGGACTTTCGAACAATTCGCACCCGCTTTCAATCGCACAAAGTTCGACATCGGAATTCGGAATGTCGGGTCTGGAATCTTTGAACCAGAGAGTGCAAAGTAAAACAATATGGAAGACGTCAGATTTATTACTCAGCCAATAGTTTTACGTAAGTTCTTGCAATGCGGGGCGAATACCTGTAACTAGGAAAGTAGGAACAGAAATCGGGGTACAGAAATCGAATCGGAGTGTTGACATTGAATTCGATAAGTTAGATTAACTTGAGCTCGTTAAAGTTGAGCTCTAACTTCGTATTGGATTTGCACTAGGGGGAGCAAGCATGATTTAAATGGACTTCCAGACATCTTTATTGCTGGAAACTATGAGATTATTTAACTGGAAAGTGCGATTTTTGTTATACTCGTAGCCAAATTACCTATAGCATAATCAGTCTAAAATGTTTCCACTGCTGAGCCGTGGGAGTGGGCCATAATCCACCACGCCGGCCTGGATGGTGGTGGATGAAATTACCAAAAAGCCTATTTTTTTTTTCTAAACTTCATCTACCGGAGTACCTGCTCATTTATGTGTGGCATAAATGAGCAGGTACGAAAATCGAAATCGAAAATCCTTCTTTAGTGCATCTCTACACCGTCTTAGGAACACATGTTCTGCAAATTTCCCTTAAATGGTTCACGCTGTGTATTGTCTGTCAATCACTCGAGTCAGTTACAGAACTGCTCATTGCTCCATGTTTGTTGTAGCTGATAGTTTCCTCATGAATTAGTACACTATGACTTCACGTTCTCAGTCACTTTCATCATCTGCCTAGCCTTTTCCCAACTATGTTAGGGTCGGCTTCCAGTCTAACCGGTTGCAGCTGAATACCATATATGATACCCTTTGGTAAGACTAATTGTCAGACTTTCGGGCTACTGACGACCCGTAACGACTGTCAAACATCCACGAATGACAGCCGGGACCAACGGGTTAACGTGCTTTTCGAGGCACGGAGGGGTCTTGGTATGTTTAGATGGTCACCCATACACGGACCCACCGCGGCAAGCGTAGCTTAACCTATCGATCGACCCGTTCGGCTGTTAGTAATTAGCCACAAGCCTATAAAGCCAATAGACAGTACTATAGTATAATACAGTCATGTCAGCTAAGCCAGCACAGCTAGTTGCTCAATATGTGTTGATAGTAAATAAACATTATGTATATACTAGGTTTACACTTACCATTGGGAATAACAGTAACAGAGTAATGTAATGAGTAAGTAAACAAACGCACATAAGACCACAAATTAAACATGGCGGCGTCAGTCGGTCTGTCCGCAGTTTGTAATAGATTTATGGTGACAGCAACATTGCGACGTGGAATACCCGTCGGTGTCATAGTGACCATAAAATACAGTCATTGGTGGGACGCTGATGATGACAGGTGATTGCATTAATAAAAGGTTGATGAATATGTATCACTATGATATTCATGGAATTGGGTTAAAACTACGAGGTGAAATATCTCATTTTGAATGTGAAAAAGTAGGATTGGCAAACCAGTTGCAAGCTTTGGTGATTCGTTTGTTGATCAAAATTTACTGCTTCTTCGTAACGCTCGCCCCAATTGGACCTTTCAGAATAAAAAAACTAAATAAAACTTCTAAATAATGCCATGTGGCCACTTAAAATTTCTGCAAAGTAAGACTGAGTATATTATTTAAAAAACAATCTCTTAGGAATATCAAAGCCACCATGCTTCAACGATAACCTTTCCATATTTTATAGCTAAGTCTAGACGGCATAACTCATAAAATACTACACACAGCTATACCTATGTACAGTATGTACCTAGCTACACATTTGGCAAACTGTACCTACCTCTCTAAAGGGAATTTCTGTATCTTTATTAAAACCGTATATTTTGAGTATTCCCAGGTTTTCATGAAGGTAGAATTAACTCGGGGACTTTTATTTATTGTTCCCAGTGCACTTTTAATGCGCATGATAAGATAAGGTGCAGACCACACCGCAACATTTGGCGTTAATTTACATTTTACCATGCATTACCTCCAGTTTTTTTGGAGTCGTTTAAAACTATTTGCTATCTATCACCCCAGTGGCCTAGAACTAGCTAGCGGACTTGAGACAAGCAGTATACATATCTATATAGTTTACTCATTTTAGTTTTGATTTTCTTTATTGGTATTTTTTATGAGTATACAATAGTCAATTAACTATTTACACTAGGCGCTAAATTAAATAAATAATTAACAATACAAAAACCAAAGGTCGCTTAAGCTTCGAAGTACCTACTCCACCACATCACTGTCTCCCGAAAACGTGCCCAGTATGCACCATAACCACGTTTGTTTGGAAATATTAATCTTGCGTGCCTCGGAAAGCACGTTAAGCCGTTGGTCCCGGCTGTCATTCGTGGACCTTTGACAGTCGTTACGGGTAGTCAGAAGCCCGAAAGTCTGACAACCAGTTTTACCAAGGGGTATCGTATTACCCAGTAACTGGGTTGTGGAGGTCAGATAGGCAGTCGCTCAATGTAAAGTACTGGTATTCAGCTGCATCCGGTTAGACTGGAAGCCGACCCCAATATAGTTGGGAAAAGGCTAGGCAGATGATGGCAGATGATGAATCTTATACTTTAACCAAAGAATGAGTTTACTAATATTAGAAACAATAGTCCTTCTAATGTTATTGTTCGAAGTCTCTACCAATCAACGTCTGAAGACACCTAAAGCCATTGAGTGCCATAAACCAGATACAGATACAATAGAAAAGCTATTATTTACTGTTCTACCGTACAGCACATAAACTGATGGCGAGTGAAATATTACCACATAGATTGCACTAGTCATAGAACTCCTAGAATAGAACTAATCTAATCCTACGCCTACACCTATGGTAACCTGCGTGTCAAAATTCATTGATTCAGGGAACAAGGTATAGCCGTAGGTACTATAGAGGACTAGACGAGCCCTCTGAGGTAACGGGAGGAATCAAACAACGGTACGACTCCTTAAGATTATATTATGAGCACGTCTTTACATAATTATTTACGTCTAAATTATCACTGACTGTTCTAAACAAAAATCCTAATATAAAATAATTGAGACCAGCTTGAACATTCGAATGTAACCCGCGCTAAAATATAGCCGGCCTACATCATGTGAGGTCGTCTTCGGCAGACAAGCCTCTACAGTACTTCAAAGCTAAGTTACTGCCAGTATAGGTATTAGTACCACCAGCCTAATTGCGTGACACACAATCAATCACAATCTGAAAGACTTTGAAGGATATTGCTAATCCATTACTTCATGTGTTCAAAAAATTTGTCTGCTCAACAACATAAATAACGCAATGAATGTTGTTGAACTGCTAAAATAAAAGCTATTGCTTCTGTTAGTGAGTTTCGAGATTACCCCGGTGGTGCCCCTGGGTCAAACGGTAGGCTGTCTGACCCAGGGACACCAGGTGCTCACAGTTTTAATGTACTTGAATTTAATTGAATTAGCTGTTTTTGTCACCTTTTGTTTTTTACTCTGAGATCCTAGCAAAATCACAAAGGAAGACAATTTGAATGAGGTAGGTACTAAAAATTCGCCTTTGCCCAGCAATTATATGATACAGGCTGACAGTAAACTAACCAGTAACTATTAATTCCTGTAACTAATAATTATTTATTTATTTCAATTTAGATATAAACAAATCCTTACAGATAAGTAACAAAAACAAAAAAACAAAGACTTAATCGATCCATGACACGCAATATAATATTTTGCTCTACTAACAGCCCTTAGAGGTCAATGACCGGTCGGTTATTCTCATAGAACTATATATTTCGCGACATTTACTCGATTTTATCGATTACTGCAAACCAATCGGAAGGGTTATGAACCTAAATCCGAACTGAAAATATTGTAGCACGCTGCTGAGAAATACGAAGTCATTGGGATTCATAGTCTTATTACAGTCAAAGAATTGTTATTTATTTAGGTTTTCTTTACATAAGGAAAATTAAGTTGAGCGTGACCCCGTTCAATACTGTTTTGTCTGTACAAATACTTATAATAAATATAGATCGTTTTGCTACGTTTTCACAACTAAAATTCCGAATTATTTTGCTTAAACCTGAAAGTTTCTAGCCATTCCAAATAAATTAAATTCTACTATATGCGTATAGATGTAAAGATATAACTCTAACCTGGCCAAGTGGGGCTAACTCGACAGAGCGACAGCAGAGTATAATAATATAATATAATATCCCTGGACATTTCACACAGCGCCATCTAGTCCCAAGCTAAGCAACCTAATGCTTGTGTTATGGTAACAAGATGGCTGATAAACTACTTAATATACATTTTTTTTTTTTTGTAAATACATACATATTATGGAAGTGGAGCTATGTCGCAAACTATGATCCACCTTCTATCCTGCCCTCTATGTCACAAAACTTGCAAGATGGCCTCTGCGCTGCCACCGACGATACCGTGGAAGAAGCAAAGTTTTGGGCTAACAAGATCTGAGAAAAGTCGTGCGAGTGACACGAAGAAGCAGAAGAAGCGATTAGAACTACAAATGTTCAATGCACCATAAAAGGTTTAAGCGAGTAATCCGCGGACCAACATCGATTGCAATCCCAAAACTGAACAAACACATGTCCCTGAACAAAAACCCCCATACGCTTTCAATTCCACGCTCTAAGAGACCGCAAAACCGAATGAATTTACGTAAAAAAATAAAAAGTCCATCTATGCCAATGTTGGCACTAACTGAAACAAACAACACAGGAAATCCGTTGGAAGCAAGGACCGTTGAAAATGATAAAAAACCTTGTAAAAAGGTGGAAAACCGGACCGGGCCGCGACACCGGGAATGCCGTATGCGAACTATTTGGGGCAGGGGCGCATTGTAGCAAAAACACAGCTTTTACAAGCACTTTTGTTACTGAAAACAGTGGAAACGTGGCCATTTACATTAAATGCTGAAAATTCTTGAAATAAACAAACTTTTCTGGAGACAGGGGAAATTAAATTAGAGGATCTCATTTACATGTTGGGTGACGGTTATGCGGTGTTGTGTTGAGAATATGCTTCATTACATCCCTTGGGTGTAATACGTATCCTATAATGCCAAGTGGTATACTTTACACATTTTAATGAGAAATTTGTAGCCGTTTGAAAAAAAGTTGTAGCGCTGTATAAAATACAAATTGTGTTATTTATTTGTATTTTAAACAGGGCTACAACTTTTCAGATTTAGAATATTTCCTGAACCATAGTTTCCAAATTATAGTTGCACAAATACATATAAACGAAGATAACTATGGACATTTGGAATAAATTACTGCAAACGAGCAACTCATGTCTTCAAACCAACATGATATTGGAACACAGCTGCAATCGAAACCGCCGCATCTCCTAATGGTATCGTTAAATTTTACACAACATGTATAGGGAAATAGCTTGGAAATACACATGAGGTACACATTAGAATACATACGACCAAATGCAAATTATATAGGAGCTATTTAATCACACAAAAACAATACTTCCAATCAGTAAACAGTACTATAAATGACCACTACATAGGAATTTCTACATGGCGTTTGCGCGTCTCTTCACTTGAGATCTATTTGGCTGATTATAAGATGGGTATTTGGGATTTTGGGTACCCCAATAATCTTTTATTATTATTATTTATTTATTTCAGACACAGTGTTCCATATTCATGTTAGTATACTTAAAATTAAAAATTATGTTAGTAAAACAAAGATCAATTACATGCCAAAATAGTATTATAACTTAAACTGAAATTAAATAACCAGAATCATAAAAATCAAATTATAGAATAAATTAATTAGCCAAAAATGCAATATTAAAATAAAAATTTCATTAAAATCACAAAGAAAAAATAATAGAAATATAAAATAATTTAACTAATAAAATAAAATAATGTAATTAATAAAATAATGTAATTAATAAAAATAAAATAATGTAATTAGAAAATAATTTAATTAATCAACCACAATTATTTTATTTTATCATCCGTCAGTTCTTACTGACATGCAACTGCACACAATGCCACAATATTGGACAGTCAATTTTGCCAGCCACAACGCAAAGAATGCTGTTGCCACTGGCGCGGGCCCGACTGAGCAATGACGCCGCTCTCTTTCTGAGGATGGCATGAAAGCCATCAATACGAGCGTCGGCAAACATGCCCGACGCGCTGCAGTGTCTCGGCAGCCGCATCAGCATCCTAAATGCATCGTTATACTGAACGCGTAGGGCGTTGATTGTCTTCTGCGTATATTTGACCCATAGACTGCACGTATAAAAAGATTGGCAAAACGCCCGAAACAATGTTATTTTTACTGCCTTACTGCAGCGCGCAAATCTACGAGCCAACATATTGCATCGGACAGCCAACGCCCGGCGCTCCCTCTCAATATCCTCGTGGTCTGAGAGTTCATCCGAGACCCAGTGGCCCAGGTACTTGAAACGCGTAACTCTGCGTAGGGAATCACCGTCTATTAGGACGGGTGGTACATGAGTGACCTTATGACCTGGTGATTGGAACACCAAAAGCTCGCTCTTTTTTACATTATACCTGAGCCCATGAGCCTCGGCGTACTCAACACATATAGCGAGGAGTTTGCGAACGGCACTTATGGAGGGGCCCAACAACACCATATCGTCAGCGTAGCTAATGTTGTTGACATATTTTCCGTCTATAGAGCAGCCGACCATGGTGCTGCTGAGCTCCTCGATGAGTCCGTTTACATACAGATTGAAGAGACGAGGCGAAGTTAAACCTCCTTGCCTTACGCCACACTTCAGTCTGTACTCATCGGAGATCACGCCCGCCCACTTTATCACATTGATTTGGTTGTTGTACCAATAATCAAAAATGCTAACGACTTCTTCAGGGAGGCTGGTTTCTGTCCTCAATTTGTACCATAGCATATCATAGGACACCAAATCGAAAGCTTTCGAAAGGTCTAAAAAACAGGCGTAGACCGGAGTCTTTCTATCGGTATAGTACCGGACAGTGTGCTTGAGGCATAGAACTGCCGTTTCTGTCGACAGCCCGCGTCTGAACCCGAATTGAGCGTCATTCAGCTTTATGTGACTGTTCAAAATACGATCAAGCAGACTGTCCAGCACCTTCGCCACGGTAGTAGCTAGCGAAATGGGCCTATAATTGCTGTTATCTGACGCATCGCCAGTTTTATTTTTGATTATTGGCACAACCACGGTCTTCATACATTCATCCGGTAGGTATGAGTGTCGTAAACAAAACGTATAAAACATAGCCAGAAGCCTTGGCAGATGAACCCCCGCATGTCGCAAATGCTCAATACTAATTCCATCGTGGCCTGGGGACTTACCCCTCGTCATATGGTTTATAACGGCAGATACATGCTTAGCAGTAAAAGCTGGGCATACTGTGGGCTCAAGCGAATTTTGCCTGATTTCACTAGTATTAAGCATCCCCGACACACAGGAAGAAGGTTCAATCTGAAAAAGTCTTTTAAACATGTTCGCGATGTCACGCGGCTCAGTTACTCCGTTAATATTTAGAGGGACAGAAGGTCTACTATTTAGTTTTCTCGTGCCTTTCCAAAAGTTCTTAAAATTTTTGTCTGCGTGGTGTGATGCGATAATATCCATCTTAATTTGCTCGGCGTTATTTTGACACCATCTTAGCTTATATTTGAAACGACGCCGGCTTTTTAGTATCCCCGGCCGTCCGGTGGCGAGGTAGGTGGAACCTTATTGAGGAAGTGGAGACCTGGTACAGGAGATTGGCATATGAAAACAGAGGCCCAGCCGTGGATGAATGATGATGATATTTATTTTTAAAAGAAATAACCGTGGAGTTTTTGCCGGCTCTTCTCCTTAGGAAACGACCAATTGGAATCGTGCACCTAGCTTCTGACGTTTTATAAGTAAGTGCCCATGTAAGTTTAAGTCAAATGAAATATTTTGTTTTTTTATAGAAAGAAAGAAAGAAAGAAAGAAAAATGCATTTATTTGCGGCAAACATGACGCATAAAAAAAGGACTAAACACACCAAAAAAAAACATGACCCTCAATAAAAAAAAATTCAATTTCCACTATCTGATAAAAACGTAATTCAACCTCCCACTGAATCCTCTTAATCATTAATCATCAAAATTTATTTCGAAAGGTGTAGTATGATAATTTATTTATAGAGTTCTCAACACGCATCGACGTCGGACCATAAACCGTGGTATAATGCAGGATATTATGCAGGCTCACACTCGTGCGGTGCGTTTACATGTAGATAAGTATCTCTGCTAACGATGCCCCGCCTATTTTATTGTGCTTGGCTCTGTTTGGTGCAAGTGACGAGATGACGGGTTTAAAGGAGGATGTGGTGTTTTGATATACACTGCCGAGCAATGAAAAAGTTCCACCCACAAAATGCCGACAGACACCTTAAATTTAAAATTTGAACACAATTTATTTACGTTTTTAGTCGGTAATATTCAATATTGCAGACGGCTTCATTAAGCTAGCCTTTCCCGTTTAGGAGTAATTTGGTGCTATATCAATGGAACTTTTTACACAATTTATTTACGTTTTTAGTCGGTAATACTCAATATTGCAGACGGCTTCATTAAGCTAGCCTTTCCCGTTTAGGAGTAATTTGGTGCTATGTCACTGGAACTTTTTACACAATTTATTTACGTTTTTAGTCGGTAATACTCAATATTGCAGACGGCTTCATTAAGCTAGCCTTTCCCGTTTAGGAGTAATTTGGTGCTATGTCACTGGAACTTTTTACACAATTTATTTACGTTTTTAGTCGGTAATACTCAATATTGCAGACGGCTTCATTAAGCTAGCCTTTCCCGTTTAGGAGTAATTTGGTGCTATGTCACTGGAACTTTTTACACAATTTATTTACGTTTTTAGTCGGTAATACTCAATATTGCAGACGGCGTCATTAAGCTAGCCTTTCCCGTTTAGGAGTAATTTGGTGCTATGTCACTGGAACTTTTTCATTGCTCGCGAGTGTACTTTGAATGAAGAAGAAAGAAAATCTCTACTAAAATATGAAAGTAAATGAGTTTTCTTAACTTTTGCGTAGTCAATAGCAATATTCAGAACACGGCCAGAAAAAAAAGGCTTCCTGCAAGACTATAATAAGCAAAACAGCACCTCATCTGCTCAATTTTCTCAATATGAATATAAAATGTAAGTTCCGAAATAGTTTTAGATAGAAATATTTTCTCATAGATATTTCATTCACATACTCTGAATACTTCACACAGAATTTTTTTCAAAGCACTAGATACAGAACAGACTAAAATGTTTAATCAATGTCCGTCTTCACTAACACTAGACGACACGAATGCCTAGTTTTAGTACAAATGGGCATAAGTAACTCCCGCTGTTAATTTGTTCCTCACACCAAGCGTCACTTTATCGAGAGAGCCGCGTGATTTATGTTCTTAGTTCCAGTAATGAGGGGTATTCACCAAATACATAAATATTGCTCTGATAATAAATGTGGGCTTATTAGGGGGTCGTAAAATGTTGCCTATGTTGAATGTAATAAACAAATAATGATAAACTTTAACATAGGAAGGCTCTAGGCAAAATACTTTGAGTAAAAACGTTACCTTAGGTAAAAACTTCCTACATGGAAGTGTACCGACTGACTGATAGGCTCACTGACTGACTGACCATGCAAAACCTAAAACGCTAAAAATTCAACTTGAGCGAATGCTCTATGCAAAGATTTTTCGAAAGTAAACTAACAGGTATGGAAGTTTGTATGTGAAATTGTGAACATTGTCCTCATCCGCCTCGCCTTTCCCAACTATGTTGGGGTCGGCTTCCAGTCTAACCGGATGCAGCTGAATACCAGTATCTTACATGGAGCAATTGCCTATCTGACCTCCACAACCCACTTACTCGGTAATACGATACTCCTTGGTAAAACTGGTTGTCAGACTTTCGGGCTTCTGACGACCAGTAACGACTGTCAAAGATGGCAAACCAACGGCTTAACGTGCATTCCGAGGCACGGGGTTCTCGGTATGTAAAGATGGTCACCCATCCACAGACAGACCGCGGCAAACGTAGCTTAACCTGATCGATCGACCCGTGCAGCTGTTATTACTTAGCCACGCCCCTCAAACTGTGACTGTGACTAAATAGTGAACATAGTCACAAGCAACAATCTTTTTCGTTTCACGTGAAACACAGCTTGTTCGAACAACACTTAACTGGCGTTACAACTAAATTATCACTCTGATGCTTTTAAATGCTCTCATGAAATCCATTTGGGCGCCAACCGAACATGATAAACCCGTGCTCAATTGAATTAAGTCGAGTCTCCGCGCTCCGGCGCTCAACTCGCTCAAATCGCTCAACTCGCGCAGTTTTGTTCGCGTCGAGGCCTATCAGCCGACACGAACCATTGAGTGGCTGACTTTAATGTTGATAGTAAATAAATTGTGGTTGATGGCTTTGATGTAAGCTTATTTTTAATATAAAACATCGCGCCTGTATTCCTAGAAGAGTTGGGCAGAGGAGCTCCTATAGTAGCACCAAAATTTCGCCATTTATGTTTAATTCCTTTATAATAAGGGGCGAGTCTATTAATTGTTAGGAGACAGCTTATTTTTACAGCGGTTAAGTATAAAGTAGATCGATATAGCCATCTTATCTATTCTATGGTACATATAGCTAATACCTAAGAAGGACTTGCGGGAGGAGGGACTTGTGGCTAAGTAATAACAGCCGCACGGGTCGATCGATCAGGTTAAGTTACGCGTGCTGCGGTTGGTCAATGGATGGGTGACCATCTTCACATATCAAGACCCCCTCCGTACCTCAGAAAGCACGTTGAGCAGCCGTTGGTCCCGGCTGTCATTCGTGGATCTTTGACAGTCGTTACGGGTCGTCAGTAGCTCGAAAGTCTAACAACCAGTCTTACCAAGGGGTATCATATTACCCAATAACTGGGTTGTGATTGGCAGTCGCTCCATGTAAAATACTGGTATTCAGCATCCGGTTAGACTGGAAACCGATCCCAACATAGTTAGGAAAAGGCTAGGCAGATGATGATAGCTATTACCTAAGAAGTGAGGAGGAACTAGTCGGTAAGATGACGACTATTAGACGAAAGCGAAGCAAAAAAAAAATACAAACATCAGAATTGAGAACCTCCTCCTTTTTTAGAAGTCGGTTAAAAAAAGTGCAACCCATTGAAATGAAAAAATTGCGACATATGATGAACATGCACTCTGGAGAACAACGAAACAGCACCCTAATTACGCGTAACATACAATCAATCGGAATTGGTTTCATTTTGACATCTCAACAACATTCATTGCGTTATTTACGTGTTGAGCAGACACATTTTTCGAACTTATGAAGCAATGGATTAGCAATTTGCTTCAAAATGATTCAGATTCCTATTGATCGTGTGTTACGCAATTAGGGTGCAGTTCAGAGTCAGTCCAACCTAATCTGCATTCGCGATTTATTTGCCAAAAATTAAAAAAATAAGAGTTTATGGACAAATAACTTTAATTCCAACACAATAAAGTTCAGTTTACGCTACAACTTCAAACATTTTTAGAACTTTTTCAATAGTGCTAGTCACTCTGAAATCAACTTAATTTCCATTAAAATAAAGTTGATATTTATTTAACTTGAAATAACCTCAATTTGAAACAAATTTGAATGGCCTTCAAACCTTAATATAGTTTTGATGACGACAACAGAGCATTTGTCTACACTGGTAGTAAAAAAAAGAAAAAAACAGTCAAAAGCTTTTTTAGATCTTCAGCAATAATGCTGTGCTTGTAGCTATGCATAATTTCCGTATCGCTCTATTTTCTTTGAAACACGTCCGGCAGGATTTCGTTTCGCCAAAAATCTGGAACGGAAGCCAACCGACAAAAAACGAAGTACGCACTACCCTCATTTTGCCTGAGGAAGCGAAATTTTTATTAAGAGGAAGAAGCCCGAAGTATATTATAGACGGAAAAGTTCTGTGTTTTAAACTTACTTAGATTTCAAACTAACACGTTTAATTTTTCAAGATTCCGTTATTGTATTCTTCTTTTAGTATTTTTAATGTCTAGCTCTCAATATATTTATTCAGACTCACGTTTAACGCAACTTAGCTAGCCAAATTTCATTTATTTTACTAAAATAACAAAATAATACGTTATGAAATAAGTCTTTCCTTACCTCGGATCTTTAGTTTCTACGTCAGTGTTCTCTTTCTTCATTCATAATTTTTAAACCCAACCTATTCACACCAAATCTGTACCCTAATTGCGTAGCATACTATGAATCACAATCTGAATCATGTTGAAGGATATTGCTAATACATTGCTTCATATGTTCGAAAAATTGTATGCTCAAACAACGTAAATAACGCAATGAATGATTCTGATCTGTCAAATAAAATCTTTTCCTACAGTTAGTGTGCTACACAGTTCCCTCGTTTTATCCTACAAAATTCTACAGAATAAGCACAAGTAAATCCTAAATCTCGGAGCTCATGAAAACATTAAACCGCTATCACTGTGTTAACTCTTTACATAATAAGAAAGTCAGGGATAATGAATGAGCCACTAAAAGGAAATAATGCCCTCTCGTGAGCTTCACTATTTGCCGACAGGAGTTCTCATATAAATTGAGGAGGAAATTCTAGTGTTATTACCCTGATGTACCGTCCTGTCCCAGTTAGGAAGTAAAACTAGGTTATAGTAGCGAATTGTATTGTCAAAGTTTTAGTAGGAAGGTTTTTGACGTCTTTGCATAGAGTCTGATGTATTCGGGTTGTATGAGGCCACTGAAAGATACATATCTCCTCTTTATTTTCAAAGAGAATTGTTAACCAGGGATTTTATCTTTGTTCATTTTTGTAAGGCGATCTATAGCATTAAGCTGGTACAAGACTAAAAGAAAGAAAAGAAAATCTCGTCGCGGCCATCGCTTATTTTTTTTTTTGTTCAGTACTGGCACGATTTCCTGCAATTTCAAATGAAGAAAAAACTGTGGGTACTCACAAAACCAATTCGATTTCCATTCCCTTCCAATCACAGCATCCGACTGGTTAGTATTTCCCGTAGTTTCCAAAAATATGACATCAAACAATATTGTCATAATTAAAACACAACAAAAGTCAACAACACCACATTTGCATATTTCAAAATAACAAATTTAAATTCAGCCATTTTCTTTAAAGCCCGCCATTTTTTCAACCCCCCTAGAGGTGAGGAGTCTCGGATATGTAAATAAGACGAGCACTCTTGGGTCGGAATTAAAAAGTGGCCGACGGTCGAGATAGGGCTGTGGTCGAGATAGGGCTGCGCTGACGAGAGCCCTACAGATAAGCCACGTGATTTGGTGGGGCAGATTGTGGGTTGCGCTGATTATTATTTTTAAGAGTGTCGGTTGTGTATTATTTTGTTCCTTTAAGTAAGTCTGAATGGTTGAACGATAACTGTATACGTTTAATAAAGCTGGACAGTTATATCGAAGATATAAGTAGAATTTTAATAGAAATACTCGTAGCTACAGTTCTACACGCAGTAGATAGTTTAGAATTAGATGAAAGTTCATTTATAAAATCTTGTTCGATGAAAATCTCTAGCTCAGTGAAGTCGAGCACTCAATCCAGATGCAAAACCTGCACATCCCTTAAACAACCATCTAGAACCCTCCCCAAAAAAACAATACACCAACAACTTCCCTGGTCCTCTCAGAATTCAAGAAAAACAACAGTTCAAAAACTTTTAATTACGAACTACCAGTACCGAAGTTTTTTAACGTTCGAACCGATTAAAAGTAACAATGTCGCAACACATTTCTATTAAAGGGGTTTTTAAGGAAGAAAACCGGGTAGCCCCGTACTTACCCGTGCCCTCTTCCCGTTAATGAATACAATCTTAATCACGCTGCCCTTTTCTCGCGTAAATATTTAATTAGGTCGCAGGGTGCTCCTTTAACGGCTTAATTGCTGAAAATATAGTATTACACAGACGTTTGTTGCAAGGAAAATATTCTAATTTCGCGCTAAATGCGGTTATATGGCGAGTATCATTTTACGATTTCCGTGGGTTTGAAGCTGTGTGAATGTTAAGTGTTGATGGCGTTGTAAAGGGATAGTGTTACAGAAGGATTACATAACATTACGTCTGTATTCATTGTACAAGTGTGTGGCACACCCACATTTTTTGTTTTAAACTTTTAGGTAGGTACATAGAAAGAAAATACGTTTATTTGCGGAAAACATTACGCAGAGAAAGAACAAAAACACAAAATAAGACAAGCCGGGGGAAAATATCGCCACATTCACGCAAAACGACCACCGCTCAGCATAATGCGAGACAGAGCCTCAGCGCTAGTTTTCAGAGACAGCCGGCGTTGACGTGGTGACGTCAACCGGTGCAGCAAACGATAACCACCACCAACCGGACCGGACCGGTGGTTTTGCCACTAACCGGGCACAAATTGAGACCTCTAAAATGCCAATTTCCTTAGGTACTAAGAAAGAGTTTGGTATCTATCTCAAGACATCAATAGACGTGGCGCTTGCCACTACTACATCACCAAGACAGTTAAAGAGGAAGATTCGAATTCAATCAACCAAAAAATACTTCCTATTTATGAAAATATATAGCTCGTTAGATTGCCATCCTTCACGAAAGAAAACCGTGGTAACTACCATAACAACACATTTATTAAGATGGCTATTACGTTATTTTGCAAGTCCACGATCAATAATAACTAAATTACCCATACTGAAGGACAAGTAAATCGGTTCAGTATAATCTGAAGGCCGAAGTAAATTGCCCTCTATAGAAACAATAATTATGTTTCCTATGTATGAGTATAACGTAGCAAATACTTAGTCTTGAATTAAATAAGTCATTTTCTTTTTCAGTTCATTAGGAAGTCAAGGAAAATAAATTACATGAATAGCATAATGTTTCCACTGCTGGGACACAGAGCTTCTTTCTGTGAGAGGGGGTGGGCCGTAATCCACCACGCGGGTTGGTAGGTGTCACATGTCTTCGAATTTTTGGAATGTAAGCTTGCCACGGCCCCAGTGCCGGTTGGTTTTCACTACATGAATGGTTATCCAAAACCGAAAGGCGTTATCTCAAAGAAGATCTCAGAGAAACATACATTTTGCCAGTCAAAGAAGGCTTTACAGAAGATACTATGCCATCGAAGGATAGAAATCACTTATAATTTATACCAACGTCACCTAGATTAATCGCTATTCCATTCAAAGCTGAACACATTACGTAATCACTGTCGCTATTGAGAATTTTCCATTAAAACCAACATTTTTTCCATTAAAAAAGAGACTGACTGGCTGCGAGTCGTTAGTTTCGTTTTTGTCTATTCAATGTCCACTCTCCGTCAGTAACACTATTTCTATTCAGATTTTTACATTCCAGTTTTTAGTTTTATATGTCAGAAACGTCTAAACGAGTGCCTAACTTCATATTTTTTGCCAAAACTGTGCCCCACGTAATAAAGTAAAAAGGAGAATCTTTTTATTCAGATTATGGGTGTATATGAAGTACTTTCTGTTAGTCAAGTAGACTATATAGTAGGACTGTTTCGCAACTTCGCATAGCTTCGGAGATGGAACCGAGACACAATTTACATTCCGACTACGTTAGTCGAATATTTCAGCTGAATCTATGTCTTGAAGCTTAACAGTAGGTAGCTGGTATTTCTATTAAGAGCATTCTCTGTATTGTTATTGTCTTCATTATTCTTCTGTTTTTGTATTTGCTTATGTGTTAAGCCTTATATAATAAAGTATTCTATATATCTATCTGGAATTTCTCAGTAGCAGACTGGAGTAGAGTCTGGATTTGTGCCTGGCTGATTGCAACTGGCGAATGTGGGTGCAGTACAGGTACACCTGTGCCTATCCCTCGGGGATTACAGGTATGATGTAAAGTTCTTCATATGCCTGCTCTCCCCTTTGCACCTAGGAAAGCTGATAGGCCGTTTGATCCCCTTGCACTTCTGACGTCACCACCGTTTTTTAGTTGACAATTTGCCAGATTCAATATCCGCAGAATCTTCATTTTATCTCTACCATTTAAAAACACAACCTCTTTTAAAACTAAATTTTCTATCCCAATTTTCCAAATTATTCAAGCGAAAGCCTTGAAAATCCAACCTTCGTCGTAAAATAAATACTAGTAGTATTTCTTTTGAAACGAGTAAAGAAGCGAGGCAGTGTGTCAGGGCCGCTGCAGCTCCACTTGAGATAAGGCGTTCGCGACTTAATGAGGACTTCGTCAGACTTCGTAAGGTAACCTGAGGACTGGAGTTTACACTGGAAGTTTTAGGATAGCTCGTAAAATACAATTCGATGCAGTTTTATCAAATTTGGAAGGACAGTGTTTTTAATGAGGGTCTGTAGATTTTTCAACTATGTAAGTTCTAAAAACGGGAATATTTGTCTATGCTGTTGCAGGTGGCAGTTTATGATGTTTTCAGGAAACAGGGTCGTTGCAGCACCACTTCAGAATAGTAATAATATTCATATAAACAAGATAACACGCATGAATTTTGTAAGTTACCTAAGGACTAAAGTTTACTAGGGATCAGCCGGTCGATTCTGTAAAAATCTCACCGTGAAAATTCAAGTGAAGTGAGCTTGATGTGAGTTGTCACTGCAGTGTCAATCCCTAGCATTATTTGGAATGACAGTTCACTCCACGCTCACTTCACCTAAGTTTTCACGGTGAGATGGTTACAGAATCGCACTGCTGGAATAGCTCGTAAAATAACACATACATAATTAGCCTTTTAATGTTCCCACTGTTGGGACACAGGCCTCTCTCTTCGTAAAATAAGATTAAATGTTTTGTTTTTATCTGGTTTGGACGGAAAGATAACGTTTCTAATGAGGTTCGGTCAAATCTGTCGATAATTTATTTTATTTTATTTATTTAGGTAACCAACAGCGATACTAAAAAATATTTTACAAATATGCGTGTTACAGTTATTATGGCCAATTATAGGTTTCCCTGTATAACTGGGATATATGTTAATACATGCGAACGGATTAATTCCAGATATTTCCAATTAAAGAACAAAAAAAAATCCATACAATACAATATTACTTTTAAGATTAGGATTAAATTTTTGAAGAATTTAAAACAAAAAAGGTTGGGTAAAAAAGATAGTAGGAGAAGAAGAAAGTTTAAAAGTCCAATAACGGAAATCTTTTTAGTAGTTCGATGATTTCAGACCCACCAGATATTTATACGGCAGCATCATTTACGCGTAAATTAAGGAATTATATAGCTAGGCTTCTGAGTGTCCATAACGACACGTTTTTAAACCACTAAAAATAAAAACGTGTTAACACAACAGGGCGTGACTTTCTTGCCCTTTCTCAAATCTAAGCATTATATTATATTTTATACATCATTCTTAGAATCAGAACCCCTCAAAGAGCAATAAAATTATGCAAAGATTCTGCAACTCAGCATTTAATATCACGTTTTTTTTTTTCAGAAAAAAGCTGTTACCTATATCAAAATAAGATTGAAAATCCCGTAAATAAATCTGAATAAAAACGTTGTTTAACGACACTAATAAAACCTCTTGTTTTATTCTCAAAGTTGGATACATTCGGGTCTCAAAGTTTATTGTTTTCAATTACATCTTTACCTTCGCATAATATCCTCGATTCTCTTCGTGCAGAGAGGACGAATTTATATGATTACGTATTTAAATCTCATGTACTTTGTCACGAGAATTTTGTTATTGTTCCAATTTCTTTTGAAGATGAATTGGGTTATTTATTTTCTCAAACTGCGAGGCAAATATTCTTTTCATTATACCTATGTGTTGCGTACTTTTTTTTTACTTTTAGTCTCTGGGATCAACAATAGTAACAGTTTTTTGCTAATACGGCATTGTATCAGAAAGTTGTGGCCATATAAGGCTGTCGTACAGAACGACAAACTAAACCACTTTCTCTACGGGAACAACATCGTTATCGCGAAAAAATTATCAACTGTTCCATACAAAACTTCAATACTTACTCGGCCCAAATGTATGAGACGGCTGATTTTTTTTTTTGCGATTAAGATGTTGGTCTCATGGAGAAAGTGGTTCTGCAGTGCGATTCTGTAACCACCTCACCGTGAAAACTTAGGTGAAGTCAGCGTGGAGTGAGCTGTCATTCCAAATAATGCTAGGGATTGACACTACTGACAACTCACATCAAGCTCACTTCACTTGAGTTTTCACGGTGAGATTTTTACAGAATCGACTGGCTGTTTGATAGTCTGTACAATACCCTTACATTATTACTACACCTTTCTGATACATGAAGTATAATAAAACAAAAACTCAAATAAGTGAAATACACAAGAGCACAACTTGTTAAAAGACTTTAAAAGTTTATTTCCTGAAACTGTAAATAGCATTTTCCTGAATGTAAAGCTCATCCTGTCTTCTTTACTCTAAATAAAGAATGAAATAAATACTTAAACAGGGGTGCCGAGAGACACAATTTACTTCAAAAGTTTAGTCATGGACCACGAATAAACAGAGCTTAAAGCACCAACTCTTAGTAGCGCAGCGCACAAAGTAGAACAAAGTTTCAGAGCAAGCTAAGCGACAAATTGGACTCTTGCCAGTCGAAAATTAACCGAATACCTGTGTGTATCTTTGATGTGATCACGTACATAGATCATACAACTTTTAATTAATTAACTCTTAAAACTCACGGTTCCAGCTTAAACAATTTACGAAAATTACTTTCAGCGTAAAATAAATTCCAATATAAAAACGTCCATAGCAACATAAAATTGGAAAGCGCTGAAAATTGGACTCAATAAACCCTCTTAATCCAAGCAGAGCGAGCCCGACGTGACAATGGAAAATTAAAAACCATTATAACATTTTTCAAAACAGAAGTCTGTGAAAGTGTCGGGATAATACACGTAAAGCTAACGTAATCTCTGAGTAACACTGAATTTGAATTAGTCCACCAACCTCCCTTAAAAGTTACGTGGCCCGTCCATTACGTAGGTCATTATAAAGGGCGTTGTGCAAAGTTTTAATGAGAAGAAGCGACGCTATCATCGTGGGCAGATAAGAGACGCTCGTGTAATCCTTGCCTAATTGATTCGCGAAGCGTCGACTCATGCCCTTGGAGGATATAGGGCCGGTCGCCATTGTTGGCAGTCCATATCGATTCGGATACCGTTATCGTAGGCATAACGCTGGGGAACTGCCTACTTCGGTTATTGAACGGGGAGTAATAAACTGATGACCAACGTTAGGGAATAGGTAGGTAGGTATATGCTTTTGATCTGGTAATGGATTCTTGTAACGAGTTTCATTTATGAAAATCAGGGTATCTTTCATAACGTGCTTCATATACGATCATAATTAACCATTTAAAAGGTTTAATTTTGCATGTGTTTACAAAGGGTCATTTTAGACCAAAACTATGGCATTTTATTTCACACGAACATGTTTCAGCAATTTTAATTAATCATTTAATTTGTCAGCCTTACTGAATATTCAAAAATGCCATACCTGCTCACTAATAACCTCATCGCACATTCAACAAATCAACCATTTCACATTTCAGTGAAAAATTAAAAATATCTCATCATCTGCCTAGCCTTTTCCCAACTATGTTGGGGTCGGCTTCCAGTCTAACCGAATGATATCCCATCCCACCTATCTCCCGCCTATCTAACCTGGACAACCGAGTTACTACCACATACCCCTACCCCTTACTTACTACTACCCCTTGGTAAGACTGGTTTTTCACATTGACAGCCTGGACCAACGGCTTAACGTGCTTTCCGAGCAACAGAAGGGTCTTGATAGGTGAAGATGGTCACCCATCCACGGGCAAACCGCGGCCAGCGTAGCTTAACCTGATCAATTGATCCGTGCGGCTGTAATTACTTAGCCACAAGCTCCTGGATAATTAAAAGTATCTATTGACAAAAAACTATCCGTAATAAACGATCAAACAACTTTCTGCGAAAGTGTTTACTCGAAGTAACCCTTCGGCCCCTCGATGACGCATTCAAACATTTTTGCCGACGCAGCACTCCTTTTGATTCTTCAAAAACGACCGCTTACCGTTCAACTTTCCTTCGAAGGAACTTTGAATGGTTTTCCAAGTAATTATACGGAACTCTGGCAGGCACTTCATGGTCCCTTGAAGATCGTTCATTAAATAAGTTGACGTCACGTATCTTATTAAAATTAACGGGTCTTTGCTGACTTTAGGATTATTTGATAATATAACGAAGTTTTAATACGAGCAAATACTTCTTACGTAAGTTTCATAAAGTCAATATATAATAATAAGCAGATATCGGAGTGGATAATACCTCCTCTAAAATTCACGTTATTTATTGCACTTTGAATACCATCGTAACAAATTCGTTCCGTACTAAAAGTTTTAGTAAAGGACCCTAATCTAAAACTGTTAAATTAAAGTATTTTGTTTAACATATTATAGGAAAATAAATTCTTGAAAGGCTGGCTAGTGGCTGGTTATTGTGTAACAAATAAGCTCATAAACCAGCCAACTTAATTTTATTCACTTTGTATTACTTACCTTCAAGTTAAGGTAAATGTACCTACTCTACCTATTCCGATCTCAGATAATAAGTAAGGTATTGCTCCAGCCAATATCTGAGTCTACAATAAACCTAATCAACCGTTATTGAATAGAAAATAAACCGTTATCCTAATAAAATACAATACTAGTAATATACGATTACCCTCATCCTTTTCAAGTAATACCAGTTACTAGCGACTCCGCGACTTCGCCCGCGTCGATGTCGGTAATTATCCCACGGAAACGTGCTACCACCGGCACAAAAGATAGCCTATGTTACTCGTTATAACATCAGCTATCTTTCGTCAAAATCAGTCTAGCCGTTTCGGAGATTAGTCGGAACAAACAGACAAACATTTTAAAAATTGTTATTTTGACATTACAAACCGACACTTCAATCTTATTTATTTGTATTTGTTTTATTTGTTTTTTTTTTTTTCTTTTTTTTGTATTTTTTTTTTTTTTTATTTGTATATCTTGAAAACTAGTTGCTTGATCTTCTCTTTTTATATAATATACTCGAAGTGAGTGCCAAAGAGAATTAAACATGCAACGAGAAGCGAGGTTTTCAAAGTACGCTCCGCTGTTGAAAACCGCACTGCCTTTGACGCTACTCCAAAGGTAAACGCTAAAAATATCCGCGGTACAAACTTGCAACGAGATGCATTCATCTCTATAAACTTCTGCAGTTTACAAGTAACTTAAGTCTTTTTAAGTAAAGAGTTCTCTATCTGTTTAATCAGCCTCCTTGTCGGAGTGAAGCTATCCATTTAGATAAGTAAGAGTTAAGTAGTTCCAAGGTTTTGCTTTTGCTAAGTTTGTAAAGTAGGTCCGTTTTTCTTATCAGAATTTCATAGCTTTAGGGCCCGAAATCAGTATGGTAATTATTATTCCCAGCGTAATCTTACCACGTCAATATCGTGTCTTGTAGAAACCCCTGTTTCGGCAAGGAATCGAAATGTCAACCGTACGGACAACATGTATTTTGACATTTCAAACCACGCCAACTTCGCGTTCATTTCGCATTTTATTCTCTGTAATAGTGTTCATTGTGTCATGGAGAATACGTTTCGAAGTAAGGAATCATTAAGTGGACACAGTGAATTAGGGCCCAGAACTAATACCAGGCAACGTAATAATTATTCAGGCATTAGAAAATTCAACCCGTGCCTACTCACGGAACGTCATAAATATGATAATGCCAAAGCATTAATACCGATTATGACAAATTAGCCGATAGGAAAACGATAATTTATTGCTATCCAAAATATATTTTCACCCATATTTTGGTCGAAGCGAACCGGGAATTCATAATGTATTCCCCGATGACAATATAACAGTGGCGTCCTTACGGCACGCACGTTATTTATAACATGATTCGCATTTATTGGTAGGTAAATGTGTTATTTGCATGCTCCTTTTAATTAACTTGTTTAATGTCCAAAATCGCGTAAAAGTTTCTAGACAGCCACACTCTGAACACGAACATTCCGAAGTGGAGAGTTATGTCCACTCGGCCACCACTTAGCAGTAAAGTAGGGACTTAGGAACACTAGAAAGACGAAATTCCCTTAACACCTACATCCACTCTCTGTAGCTGTACCTTGAAAAGAAAATTGTCCAAAAGCCAGCTATAAAACTGTCAGTGTCGCCGGTAGCCCATCAATTACAAAGAGCATAAGCTCCACGGACACTCCATTCTGTAGGGAATGGTACGGACAGGAATCCACTACACTTCCACCCGACTAGCGGCACTATTCGACCGGAATAAACTCGAGCATGTCGTGTTGCAAAGAAGTGTACTGAAGTCGGAAATATCTCGGGGAATAGCAAACTTTAAACTTCTCCTTTACTAAAAGGATACGAACTACATTGGCTCGAAATCGACTTAACGGAATGTACAATCAAAAAGCATTATCTCGTCTGGAAAATTCTCGAGGTGTAATAAAATACCAGCTTAACTCCAGTACCAATATTGAAACGAAATACGAAGGATTATTTCGTTAGCTGATCTATCTAATTTAGAAGATTGACGGTTATTAGACGGTTTCGCCAGTACTTAGACCCAATTACATTTTTCGTGCGGAATAAGCATATTTCTGTTAGACAGTTTGAGCGGTATTTTTTGGAACGAAGTTCCTTATCGCGCGTTGCGAAAGGGGGCTAGACGGAATAAATTAAGACCAAAAGTTGGAACGACACTTTTTGCTATAGTTGTAAGCCGTGCGGCGTGCGCGTGTGCACAAAACCTCGAAATACTAAATGGGAACAATCAAAATCGCTTTAACACAAGGTAGACAACGGTCTTCGTATATCTGCAGCGAAAAACAAATACTATTTCATGGATATCTTTGTTGAGCACACGGCACACGGTACTCGTACAAAGTCCCATTTCACATTGGAGTATACAAAGCGACTCCATTCGTCTGGAAATATATCACGGCACAGAAGTGGAGGCTCTGTTCGTGCTTTTCTTTTTGAGAAGCTCTCGAGGCTCGTTTAGGCGAGTAATTGGGATACTGGACAGTGTGCTGGACATTCGTGCTGCCCTGGTAACGGCGTGTAAATATGCGGCTATCACTAATGGCGGCCAACGTGTACTTTCAGACGTTTTTAGAACACATTTTCGACTCTTTACAACTCGTCGCTTGCGCTGTTTTGGTCTATTTTTTACTTTAATACGTTTCCACTGTAATTTTATTGTCGAATTAAAACAGAATAATGAAGGCTTTACAGCCTAACTTATGTCCTGCGCTTAGTGTATTTTGCAGTAACAAAATGTTTGCCTGAAAGATAAAAATCTCTCAAATGTTTTCGCCGGAATTTTAACCTCCTGTATGACTTTATACTAGTTTATACTTATGGGTTGGTTAAATAAACATTGTTGAGACTATGTTGTGTATGAAATCTACATAAATATCTAAGGAGTATGTCTGCACGAATCTCCAATATCTCTCCCATGGTACAATAACCTCATCTCTCTCCGAATCAATATTCCGAAGGCACTCGTGTTGCTTCGTACTCAACAGAATTATGGATTTATGCATCTCATTCGATGCCAAATTATTTACGTGCCAACATGTAAAATTACATGAAAATGGGTTACGGGGTTTTTACTCCTCGCTTCGGATAAATGCGGAGATCAAACCTTACATGACATAACCTATTTTGGTTTTGGCCTTCATTTGCAAGTATATCAAAGGGGAAAAATCCATATGTATAGTATATATAGTAGTAATAATAAAGCTGATGAGTTTGTTTGTTTGTTTGAACGCGCTAATCTCTGAAACTACCGGTCGAATTTTATAAATTCTTTTTGCATTGGATAGCCCAATTCTTGAGGAAAGCTATAGGCTACTTAACATCACGCTAAGACCGAAACGAGCCGAGCAAAAAAAAAAAAAGACAGAGAGCGGGCAGTCGATGCGATGCGATCGGGTGGGTCGCGGTCAGACTCTAGTATATTATTAAAATTTAAAGTAACTCTGTCTGTATGTTTTCTTTACACTGAACGGATTTCGATACAATTTGACCAGGACATAGATGGCATTCTAGGAGGACATACGACAATTTTTTGTCCCGATAACCCGTTTCCGTGGTATTATTTCCAAAATCTACACAGAATATATTTTTTACTCTTCTTGATGAGATTGAACACACCCCGACTTTTATTACGTTAGACACGAGCGACACAGGCGAGATTTTTGTTATGTTCGTAAAAGATAATTTGATGGGCTACATAAATCTAAACCTATGTACAAACGAAATGAGAGCACACACAAAACAGAATTAAATACACAGATCCAAAATCAATAAAAACTTTTTTCACTTCTCATGCTCTGAAAGTGCTTCTTTGTGCAGGGTATAGGCTGCACAAAATCGAATTTTGTGCACAAGGGCATTAACGTATCTACTCATAAATGTATTATATTAAGGCAAAGAAAATGAGCCATACAGCCAAATGCAATAAGAAGTTCATAGATAGAATTTGTTATTATATAATATTTACTTTAATTTATTTGCCTTATGTGTTTTTTAAGATATAATAGATATTAAAATTTTAATTCAAGTACGGTAGGTTAGTTGATTTAAGAAAATTATTATTACAAAATTAATTTAATAGTAGGCTGTATAGGTCTGCAGCCTTATATCAATGTCGTAAGATTTAAAAACAATTTCCTTCAGTATTCAAAACTGTTCTAATTTTACTTTGAATTTTAATTAAAGAAATGTTATGTTATACCTACTACTGTTTTATTTCCTCGCAATCGAAGTGAAAAGCAGAGTTTATAACTCGTCCACAAAACCATTTTTATCCTCGACATTACTATCAGCCCTCGCCTTCGGCTCGGGCTGCTAAAAGTCTCGGATAAAAATGGTTTGTTTTGTGCACTTGTTGTAAAATCTACTATTAACAAAAAAATTAAACCACCGAAAAAACTGAAAAGCAAAAAATAAAGCCTTTTTTATTTAACCTTAATAACTAATTTCTTAAACTAATGTAAAAATAAATACCTAAGTAATTTTGAGTCGGCGCCATACAATCAATAAACAAAGATCACTATTAAATTGCCAAAAAAAAAAGAATTATCAAAATCGGACTTTTCTGTGAAAAGTTATGCGTGGTCATACATAAAAAAATATACGCGTCGACTTGAGAACCTCCTTCGTTCTTTATCGTCGGTTAAAAACAAATTCCTTTCAGAAAACGTATCAAAACACAACCAAAACGTATTACTTTAAGTTATAAAACTAACACGAGTGGGTTTAATACAATCACCTGACTTTGCAATTTATCCGTCCGGTATCACCCGGGCCGGGTAATGCCGGGTATATTCGTAACATAACCGTGGTGTGATGAGACCGGCCGGGTGAATACTGATGAGGCACGTTGACCCGGCCGAATATTAATCACTGGAGTAATGCGACCGCCTGTTCCATTATGTAAGATCTTGGAGCCAAGACGTCAAGAGAATTTCTTGGAAGAAATGAGAAGACTTTATGGCAACTTAAGAGGAATTTTGTTAAAAAATAGCGACAGTGGAAAAATGTTTGTGACAGGTTGTTATAGGTAGGTATTCTTTGTAAACCTTGACTTGAATGAAAAAGATTTTTATCTTACGGGAGACTAGCTTCTGACAAATTTCTTGTTCGTTTTGTATTTTCTCTTAGCGTTCTTTCTGACTTTTTATCTTTTTGGTCGCGTCCTAAGGGTCGTAACGTGATGATAAATAGCCTATAACCTTCCTCAAGAATTGGGCTACCAAATACAAAAATATTTTTTCTAATCCGACCGGAATTTCTAGAGTTTAACGCGTTCAAACAAACAAACTCTTCGGTTTTATTATTAGTATAATATATAGATTAGTATAGATACAGATTATTCTCTTAGTATCACTTAGTATAGATATGAAGTTTGTCGGTTAATTTTTATTTTTATTTATTTATTTATCCATTTATTTCAGGCAACAAGGCCCATACAAACACATAGAATACAATATTAATATAACTTAAAAATATACTATAGATACATACAACATTCTAATATTACACTAAGAACTAACTAACACGAAGTGTCTGCGTCGTGTTTCGCTGACTGGTGTCATGTAGCCGGCCACGAAACCGGCGGTACACAACACCCTTCGGCCAGAACTCTTCCTTGAGGAACTTCTCGAGATGATGTGTCGGCACACGCACAACGAACGACTTGAAGTTAGTGTTGTGACGCGACTCCAACTTCTCGACCCTCAAAGTCCAGTTGGTCTTCACACGCAAGTACTCCACGATCTCCTCAACCTTCGTGGAGTGGTGCAGTCTGGACACGTACAGCTGCGTCGTCGGGATTGCTGGACGCAGCAGCATGTTGGGTCCTGCCGGCGCGGTGCCGCACTGGTTCTGACAAGGAGGCTTCTTCTTCTTCTTCTTCTCCACTTTGATGAAACCATCCTTGTCGCACGTGTCCTTCTCTGGACCCTGCCTACTCAAAACCTTGTTGGGTTTCGACCGGCTCCGTTTACCCCCTTTTGGTTTTCCCGCTAGTTTTACCTGCGAGTTTTGCGGCTCAGCAGGCTTGTTAGCGGCTACTATTGCTGAGTAGGCTCGTTTGGGGGTCGACGAACCTACACACGTCGTTGTCTCCACCTGTGTCGAGGCAGGGACGGCCACGGCACGCGTTGCAACGCAAGCATTCTCGGCAGTTGGTGACGCATTCGAGTCCGCCGACTCGAAACTGCAGATGGAGGCGTTTTGTGCCCCGCGACGCGTGTTCACATTTGCGGCGTCAGCGTCGGTAGGTGACCTACTTGCAGGAATTGCGTTGCGCAAGAGCACTACTTCTGCCCGTAGATCACTGATGGTGTTGTTGGACACCTCCAGTTTCTGCTGCATCTCGGCCTGGCTTTGCTTCAGGAATGTAATGTCCTTCAGCAGCCTGGTGACGTCTACGTGGTCGAACGTGACGGGAGGCAGCTTGTGCAGATCCTTCGCCACGAATTCAGGCACGTCGTCCAGATCGGTCTCCTTCATCAGCGTTATAATGTCCTGGAGACTCTTCTCTGTACCGTCCCTTCGACGAGACGGCATCTGGCTGACTTTGCCGAGCGTTGTGAACAGCAGCAACTTGGCACTGCTAATCTCTTCCTCCTTGTAGGATGACTTGCAGATCTGCAAGATGCTGATCTCGTCCATGTAGTCGATAGCATGTTTGATGAATGCCAATACTTCGTTGGCTATGAGAGTTTGGGAACTCATAGCGGAAAACGGGCAGCGGCTATAGCCGCGCAATTCGCGAATATAATATTCGTACTGTGCAGCGCAAACGCGACCGTACTCGACCGCGCATTGCACTGCACTGACGTTTATCAATGCTTGGTCTTCTTTAAATGCAAGTTAGCCCTTCAGTGGTGCAACAATAGGCTAATAGATAATTATGGTAAAAATAAAAATATGTCGATTAATTTTCAATTCTTGTGACTTTTCCGTGTGAGGCATTATAAGGCTTGTACATATAGTAGGCAATTTTCCTACAGGTACTTTATTCCTTCGAAACTACTGTTTACGATCCGATCAGCGTGTAGCGGCAGCACAACGACTGCTAAACGCTTACACCGCTAATATCGTGTTGTCATCAAGCATGTAGTTACAAACACAGGTAGCTACACCATTTCTCTGGCAGCACAATCACGACCATTGCTTTCTAATATTAGCTACAAGTTTCCAAGTACAATCAACCAGAATAGAAACTTGTGCCCATTGTGAGCTTCCACTTTACGATCATTAGTTAGATGAAGTTAGGCTAACGACCAATGAGCACGCTAGATTTTACTTAATAGTACAGTCACCGGCAAAGATTTCTTTTAATATCTTTGGCTGTCATCTTAATGAAGCTTGGCTTTAGATTTTGATCGGAAACGTTAGTTTTATATTGTTTACGTTACCCGTGGGACAGATAGAATGTTTACTTTTATTTTACAAAATAGAGTTTGTAGTCTATTTTTTTTATTAAGTTGTAACTGTGGTACTTATCCCATCACTTGTCCCTAAAGGATCATTAGAAAAGCAGCGTTGACGGCATTATGTCTGGCATTAATGCTATAATGGACCTTTTTGGAACAGCCGTGAGCCGTGATGTTGCTAAAACATTCCCATGTTTTTTAATTTTTGTTTCGTGTTTCATTTCACTAATTGTGGCTAAATACATGTTATTCATTTTTAAACATTTTAAACATGTTCAAATTAAACAACTTGTGAAACGTCATAGACGTGTCGGATATATCACTATAAAATCATAATAAAACAAAACAATGTGACCCTTTGTACCAACATAAACACGTAAACGTCTACGTAACTACGTAAGATCCTAACAATCCTTCGATACCAAAATACGAGACCAATTTCGCCTCCACACATTTCAAATTCGAGTAAAAAACCAATATTCAGCCCAACGAAAATCGGAAACTCCGCATCCCACAAAATTGTATTGTGAGCGGGTTGCCGATAAAAAATAAGAAAAATAGTGTTGCTATAATATTCCCGGGAACAGTCTGATTTATATCCGGGTAACATCAGTCAAGTCATATCCGGGATGAGAGACAACCCGCCCGTGTGAGGTCGAGGAAATGAAATAATTTTTCATTTTCTCACCTGATTAATTTCCATTCACCTTCTCTTATCAGTTTATGGAGGGGAATCTACCTTTATGGGACTAGTGAATGAGAAGATGATAAGGTCAGGTAATGAAGAATACTGCCTTCTCTGTGTGAGAAGAGGCGTTTGCCCTGTAGTGGGCCAATAAATAGGCTGGTTTTATAATAAAGAATAGGATGTTTCTATTCTTTTATTTTATTGATACAATACTAGCTTCTGCCCGCGACTTCGTTTGTGTGGAAGTCGTAAGACACCACAATATAGTAAAATTATAGCCACATTTTTATAAAACTTTTCTGTATACTACATTTGTAGTTTTGGTCTTAGAAGCCAAAATATGAAGAGAGTCAGGACTGGTGACGCGGATTCAAGCGACTTACAGTTGTCCGTGTGAGAAGCAGCATCAAGTTAATTTTATATCATGCTGCACCCTCATGTTTTGTTTCTGTCCCCCAGGGAGACTGGTAGACAATGCCTAAAGCATGAAGTCCGCCTTTGTACGGTTATATTTACTTGTGCAAGAAGATTTGATATGGGTATAAAATTATTTTATTGACGGTGAAAAGTGAGAGTAGGTGGGTATAGGTAAGTAAGGAATTCATTTAGCACGTGCTCAATTTCAAATCCATTTAATGTGGTGACAACCTAGCTGGCATGGTAAGTATAAACGAGAGCTGAATTCATTAGTGCCGCTGTAATTAATATTGATATTCCACTCTAACTGCTCTTACTCAATATATTTGAATGCTTGGAATTCAGGCCGCAAAAACTGCACAAAAAGCTAGTAAAAAAATAGAAACAATTTTAAAAAATGTTGCCAAGTCTTCACTTCACTCAGCACTTTTTTTTTCAAGTCGGTATTCGAGAGATGCTGTGCTGAGCCTAGCAAATTTATTAAACAAGATCACGCCCTCGTTTTATAGGGATAATAAAAAGTAAAACAACACGTCCATTTGACGAATGAGATCTAAAATGAGAATCTGCCACGACAAGAATATGTAAGGGCCACGGAATATTTTACTCTGGCAACTCATGCATTATAAAGGTAAAACGGTGGAAGTTGTAATGAGTTTATCTATAACTAAAAAGTTCTTCTTCGGCTTAACTTTCCGCAGTTTCTATCTTACAGTGGTTAATTTCAACATGGAGTTTGCTGGCGGATTTCCTAGTTTTGTGAAATCTGAAGTTATGTTACCAGTTCACCTGCAATGTCCCTAGATGTTTCTACATAAAATATAAGGTCATTATTTTATGCATCTCGTTTATTTTTGTTTTGGTTCAAAATAATATTTAGACCTGCTTGTTTTTCTCTAAATACCGACGTTAAATGAATGAAAACATTCTCATAAAAAAATACATTCCATCACCTAACCGCTATAATCAAGTAATACAAGGAAAAAAGACAAAGGACAAGATATTTTATTTGTGCGAACACCGCATTGTTAGAGGCGTCCCACAAGGCTCATTACTGAAAATTAGGTTAGAGTGTCTAGAAAAATAATGGCGGGTCTCTTCACTCGATGAATATTCACAAGATGGCGTCGTAGTGGTCATGACGCGCTCGCGCCACGCTCCGTCACGGGGATAATTAAAAATAATTATAAAACCCGACCCGCACTCGCGTCCCTGTATATTGAATTAATCATTCAGGAATATGCGGGTTCCGAGATAAATTATCAAAGGAATTCCGATAGGATTATAATTCACCTATTTAAACGGCACGTGGGAGGGCTGACACGGAACGGCAGCCATTTTAGCTCTTACCAACTTTATCGAAGTTCTTGATTAGAAAATCCAGCTTACCTGAAACAAAGAACGATAATTCATTAATACCGAGAATAGATGGGTCGTTCAGTGAATTTAAATGGACATTAGACCTTAGCCAAGGATTCAGACATTATTAAAGGAACGTCGGAGGTAATTCCCTCGAGACACGGATCTCCTGTCGTCGATGGAAATCCGGAGAGCTACCGTTGCTATTCGTAGGTACTTGTACCGGTAATGTTTACATTTACCTTACACTCTGGATTCTCTTTGATGTGTTTGTCCACGAAATAAGATGTAAAACAGATCTATATGCCTTTACTTTGTGTAGGTACAAAAGTGTGTGAACTTGGATAGTGTTCAGTTAGATTCTATATTTATGATGTAGGTACACACTTACATCTAGTCATCGGTTATACATATAATTAGCCTATAATGTTCCCACTGCTGGGACACAGGCCTCCTCTTTTCGAAAGAGGGTTGGCCATAATTATTTGGTAGATACGTGGCACATGTCTTAAAATTTTGGAACGAAGTTCCTTATCGCGCGTTGCGAAAGGGGGCTACACGGAAAAAATTAAGACCAAAAGTTGGAACGACACTTTTTGCTATAGTTGTAAGCCGTGCGGCGTGCGCTTGTTTCTCTGTCTCTCTCTCTCTCTTTTTCTCTGTTTTTTTTTATTCTAGGATATGCCGGTTTCCTCACGATTTTCCCTGCACCATTTTGAGAGCAGTGCTGATGAAATTATTTATACAAAGTAAAGCGCCTGTCTCGGTTCGGCCCCGACTTACGAGTTGTAATGTCGTTCTACAACTCGTAAGTCAAGGCTGATACCACAGGGGACCACTGCTCCCGTCATCAGTCATCATCACCGACTTATAATATATTTAAAAAGCTTGGTTTGTTACCGCTTCCATCTCTCTATACCGTGCAACCTTAATATAACGTGCCTCATTATAACGAATTCCTCGATTTAACAAATTCTTCGTAATCCCCTTGAATTGTCCAGAATCAATGTAAAACATACCTCTATATTGCGAATATTTTTTGCTAACAACCTCTTTATAACGAATTTTCAACTATCAAAAAAAAGTGAAAACCTCTAACGAATTTTGTCAACCCAAAACCTTTATATAACGTTCCCAATAGTATGTGATTCAGTCACCACAGGTTTCGACACGTTTTTACCTCTTTATAACAAATTTTAGACCAACTTCAATATAACAAAGCTCAGTTTAACGAATTACTTGATATAACGAATATTTGCTTGTTCCCTTCCGATTTGTTATATCGAGGTTGCACTGTATTAACGAAATATGTGTGTTTGTGACCAAGAATAAACAATTATTCAAGACAGCAAGCGATGTATAGGTACCCTCGGAGCTGACGTAGTCCTTATGCTAATAAAAGCTGTCTAGCAATGTGTGTGCGTATTTATAATAAAATACCAAACAATCTCAAACTATTCAATGTAAGATTATTTAAAAACAAATTATATAAATGGCTAAATTAATGTAGTTTTTATAGCTTGAAAGAATTTATGGATAAACAATATTGACATTATATTCTAACATTCATGTACTTACTTAATTATACTTAATTACCCTGTAATATAAATTTTTTTAAAACCTTTAAACCTATGCTTAACACCATTGTATACCATGTTTTACGCAAAGTAATTATTTATTATTATATCCTTTATTTCAATTAAGTACATATAAATTACATTTTTAAATATTTTTATAAACAAAAAGATAAAAAACATTTATCTTTTTGTTTATAAAACAGTAGCACAAATAGTAGCCCACCGGTATCGGGAACAGGATCCAAGTTCGCGGTGGGCAGGACTCCAGAGAGAGGAACCTCCTGACAATGCGAGCCATGTCCAGAAGGACCGCTCATTATTATTATTATTATAAAATAACAAAACGATCAAACTACTGATCACTTTCTAATAGCCAACTGTAAACTATTTGTTGCGCTTGATCATAAAAAAACCTCACAGTCCTTTGAAACAACATAATCGTATTTGCCATTATCATTCAAATTCCCATATAACACACGTTTTCTACTGAAACACATACTTCGCTACAACACATGAGCACTTTATTTACTACACAACATTCGGCATTTCGATAAGGAAATAGCAGAAACACCAACATTTCCCTCTCAAATAACCATTTCTTATTCCTTATTCAGTCTGTGTGCTATGCAAAGGCGAAGCGTTTCAACGCGAAGTGTTACAGATAAGTTTGTACGAGCGTCGCTAACAGTACATACGAAAGCTTCACAAATAAATAGAGCGGTGCGACTTTGTAGAAACGTCCTATCTTCACTACAACGTATATTATAAGTACCCGCATAGCTCCGAAGCACGGAAAATGCTGCGGGGTACGTATCATTTATTTTTCTTTTTCATAGACTGCTCAAAGGCAGAAAAGAGTGATTCCTTCGATTGCGATTGTGGAAAAAAATAAAACGTAGCAGTTCAAAGAGGATTCGAGCGGCAGACGATTTTCAGCACGATCTATTTTACGTTTCGTTTATTCATTCATTGCATTGAATAAATCTGGATTTTTATAGTGGCAATACCTACTGCGTCATAATAATGAAGCTTGTGCTTTTGTTTGGTGGGTGCAAAAATTAATCGCGATGACTATGTACTGTGGTATCGCAGTGAGAATTGGGCTTGACTCCATTTTTATTGAACGTCGTTTTAAATTGGATTTCTTTGCTATTCGAAATTTAAATAAATATATGCACCACACACCTACATAAAAATAAAGATTTGCCAGAAATTGATAATTTCCTGAACACCTAATTCCTGTAATTCACTTACTTTTTCATAACCCAATACCTACTATATAGTTCTCTTCTAAGAACCAAGCCAAAAGGTTCTCTCTACTATTAAATAATTTACACAGCTTTTCGTCTGCAGTTTTATCACTTGCCAACTCCCTCAGCCATTAAACGTAATGATAGTCTTCGGAATACTAAATTCGAGAGCCAAACTGATACTGTAGTAGCGAGACTAGCTTGTCTAATTTAAAACGCTCATAAAACGTTACTTAGTAAAGTAACAACGATATATTGTTCAAGATAAGATTTGAAATGTATTCGTAATTGGTGCTGTAGATAAATAAGGACTAATTGCGGTGATATCTTGGATTCAGTTATTTCTATTCGGAAGCCACTTCTTGAGCTAGCCGTAGTAAATGATAAATGATTTTATTTTTGTAAGTAGGTTTGTACAAACACTTTTACACGTCAATCATATTTTAAACTAGATGAGGTCGGCGTTTCCTATCTGACTAGTCTGAGAAGAAAGGCCGAAACAAACTCAGACGTCACAGTCTCTTTTAAAGTCCAGACATAATCTTGGTCAGATCATATGAAGACCATGTAGGTCGATGTCTGAGATGGTATTTTGAGGAAAGAACCACACAGATTGAGAGGACCTGTCCAGTCAGTGCACGCATTTGTCAGAAATCGTGCAGCTCAACTCAAAACTTAAGGAGCTCAACGATCCGACGAACAATACCAAAGAAAGGACATTTGGGTAGGCCACATTAATTACTCAAACTGCCAGACCATGACAAAAACTAAGAGAACAGAGAGAAGAATAATATAAATACAATGACCCACATAGTCTTCACATTCACAATAATTAAAATAATATAATACTTTACTAAGTAAGCAAATGTCATAGTATATATAAAATTCATTAATGTCAGGTTATATAAAAAAAAAAAACAACAACAAAACAGAGAAAAACAATTCAATATGAAAAAAATAAAAAAATTTGGAAGCAGCTTAATCCCAAGCCTTTTTGTCCTCGATATAATCCGGCTTTCTGGCACAACTTACGTTTAATAAATGATTTGAATTTATTAAGGCTTAGATCTTGAACTGGGCTTGGAACTTTAGATTAGATTAGATTAGATTCTTTATTTGCCTGAAATATGGTATTTTACAGATTTTATAACACACACAATAGTTCTTCATATCCCGCCTACTAAATTCGGCATGCAAATATTGTGACAATAATAATAATTCTAATTAATTAAATCAATTTAAACTAAATGATTGAATTCCAATGTCAAAAAAAAAAATGTATTAAATCAAGGATCGTCTACAAATCAAAAATGTCAAATAAAGTTCTAATTAATTAAATCAATTTAAACTAAATGATCGAATTACAATGTCAAAAAAAAAATGTATTAAATCAAGGATCGTCTACAAATCAAATCAAAAATGTCAAATAAAAATAATTAAATTACAAAATAAGTGTATAAATAATAGCTTTCAGAATACAACCAAAGAAACTAAGTTACAAATTGTTAAATAGCTTAAAATCAAGATGTCAATTTAATTTTATGTCATGCAACTTTACCATTTGTCCTAGAATTCATAAATTCCTTAATAGTATAAAAACAATTTTCGATAAGCCATGCTCTGAGATGCTTTTGAAATAAGCTAGTTCTCAGCTCTCTAATAACCTTTGGTATATTATTATATATGTCTATTGCCATTCGACTAGTGTTTTTATGGCAGTACGCTGTTCTACATCTTGACATTGCCAATTTTGTTGGATCCCTTGAGATTTTGCCCACTTTATAAACATTGACGCTATCGGCTGTACGAAATACTTTATTATAAAAGCGTATACATTGGCATCTGAACGAGCCACCTATTTTCTTGAGCCTTGTTGTAGGTACAACAAATTTGTGTTTGTTCCTAGTATTTATATCATGGATATCACTGTATTTTTTAAACAATTTTATATTTTTATGGGCATATAAAAGATTTTCATAAATATATTGAGAAGGCACAGTCATAACATTAATCTCTTTAAATTTGTGTCTGAGCGAATGTCTCGGACTCAGTTTATAAATTGAACGAACAGCTCGCTTCTGCAAAACAAAGATAGTCTGAATATCAGCGGCATTTCCCCACAATAGAATACCGTATGACATTACACTATGAAAATAGCTAAAGTACACTAAACGGGCTGTCTCTATATCAGTTAAATTACGAATTTTTCTAACAGCGTATGCTGCGGAACTTAGCTTTTTTGACAATTTATCTATATGTGGACCCACTGAAGCTTAGCATCCAAAGTTATGCCCAAGAATACTGTGCTGTCTTCAGGATTCAATTCTTCGCCCTTTATCAACACATTAGTTTTCACCTGCCTAACGTGAGGTAGCGTAAACTTAATGCATTTGGTTTTTTCTCGTTTAAAAGTAAATTATTAACATTGAACCAGTGGACTACTTTAGAGATCGCGCTATTTACATCGTCAGTAACCTGCTGCTGACGTTTAAGTTTAAACAAAAGTGAAGTGTCATCTGCAAACAACACCATATCATGATTATCCTTTATGAGGTACGGCAAGTCATTTATATAAATAAGAAACAAGAAAGGACCAAGAATTGAGCCCTGTGGGACTCCCATTGTTACTATGGATCCGGGAGATCTTTTTCCATTAACGTCAACGCTCTGAATCCTCTTACTCAAGTATGAGGTAAGAAGATCCAGAGCAGTGTTCCCGATTCCGTAGTGGCGGAGTTTCCTGATTAAAGTTTCGTGAAGAACGCAATCGAATGCCTTGGACAAATCACAAAAGATGCCCAAGGCATCGCATTTGTCTTCCCATGCATTATAAATATGTCCTATAAGTTCAACAGTTCAGTAGTTGAACGACCCCTTGTAAAACCGAACTGTTTGATATGTAATAGTTTGTGTTTATTAAAAAATCTTTGCATTTGATCTAAAATTAATTTCTCAAAAATTTTACTAAAGGTAGGTAGTACAGAAATAGGTCTATAATTTGTAGGGTCTGATGTACTACCTGATTTAAACAAAGGTATTATTTTACTATTTTTCATAAGGTCAGGAAACTCCCCACTCCCCAGTATCATTAATACCTAACTTACCTATAGGTACTTTTGTTCTCCTTTTACTAGGAATATTAAAATGAGTAAAGAGTAGACCCCCTGACCTTTACAGGTCAGGGGGTCTACTCCGAAGTAGTATCGGCCGAATGTTCGGCCGTTTTCTGCTACGAAGTTACTATTTGGTTCGGTCGGTTCCGATCCTACACTCCTACACTATTTCGAATATTGACTATGGTCCCGACCCAACTGAGCCGATCCGAACTTTTTTCACATTTTTCAATCATATTCGGTTCGGCTATGTGTCGGTCCGATCCGAACATTCGCACTTTGCACTTCGGAGTAGGCCCCCAGGTCCGTAGTACTCGCAACCAGCGTGCGTGTATGACTATAGATAGATGTATGCACGTATGTAGTTTCTGCCTACCCCCCATGGAATGAAAGCGTGCGTTTATGTATGTATGTATTAAAATCTATAATATTTACGTATTAAAACATTTATGAAAAAATTATATTTGAAAAGTATTTTTCATGAAATCCGTTTACAAAGTATGGTATATGGTACGTACTAGGCTTAAAAGCTGCCCAAGAACAGCAAAATGGCTTTAATTAAGTTCTACCTACACTGAAAATTGTACCTGTAAATTATAATAAACCTGACGTACAGTGCTGCAGTAACTAAACAACCCTGAACCAGCTAAAACCTAGGCTGAAAAACCTGAAGTAGGTCAACGCGCTATGTCAGAACTCGTGTCCTACATAATATGTTGGCAACGACACTGGAGGGATGCCAGGATCCCTGGCGACTTCATAACCTTGCCAATTTAAATGCGCCACACTTTTGCCAGAAAACCTTGGAAGTCGTTCGAAGTCGTTGGAAGTCGTGCCGCAGTGCAAAGTAAAATACACGATGAAATTGCGACTTCTCGTGTCAAAATACGATAAGAGGAGAGTTCTACGTCACGTTTATATTAGATTATCTGTAAATACATTGGGGTCTTGTTACATATAGAAACATACACTCGCAGAACGAATAGGTTAAGTCATTTTGAAATACATGCCTTTCCCGCATAGCGGGCACATTGCACGTTTCCGCCATTTTAATTCATAGGTAATGTCAGTGTATGTGAATATACATATACAAGGCAGCTTTAAAGTCGCACCAATTGTTAATAATATTACCGAAAACCGCCTAAGATGGTATGGACACATTAAAAGATGCAATGAAGGTCATATGTTCCAAATTGCACTGAATCTGCCACAATAAAAGAGAGCCAGAGACCGCCCGTCATAGACTTGGTGGTCAAATATAAAAAGAGAACTCAAGAAAACCCGACCACCCAAGACAGAACAACTTGGCGCAGAAAAGTGATGAGACCCGACCCCAAAACACGGGACCAGAGACGGAAGAAGGTAATGTCAGTGGTAGGTACGTAAGTCTCATCTAAAGGAAGCAACCGTCTCATTCTTCGATGTAAATGCATATATATGTACTATGATGTATATAGAGGTAGGTATTGATAAGGATATGCCGCATGAAGATACAAAAGAAAGCCGTTTGGCATGAGCCAAACGGCGAGAGTTATCATACTGTGTATGAACACAGTATGATAACGCTGACGAATGAAGGTAGTAAGTTTGTTTTCTTGAGGAACCTTTTATGACTTTTATTTCCTTGATTATTCGAGCGTATCCCATATCCCCGATTAGGCATAACCATTGGCGAAGATCAACGCAACCAGATAACAAAGCCAGAATAATTAATATACGTAATATATACGAATCAGGCCGACTATCTATCAAGATAGTCACCGATATCGGCCTGCTGAGTGAGTGGGTGGGTGTGTGATTCTGATATAATGTGATAAAATACCAGCTCACTTCACCAAGTTTACACGTTGAGATTTTTACAGAATAGATCGGCTGAATTACCAATTCCTTGGCATGTGCTTTGTAAATCTTGAAGACAACATTAAAAGGTGCCTGTAACTTCATGAGTATAAAATAAAGCCAGTCGAACAGTTTTTATTGCCACAATCTTAGAAGCACATAAACATTTTACGTGACCATATACTTGAAATAGCACATTATATTTCGTACGAAAGTAACTTTGCACCAGCTGTATCTACACAAGTACACGATATACAGCTTGACTACAATTTAGTTTAGTTATACGAGTATTCTCAAGTTACAAGCAATTGTTTCAAGGATATTGGAAACGTGTTTTGGCAAGGAAACATTTCTAGCTGAAAATTCCTTTGCCAAAAGTGACTTTTAATAAAATCCTTTCGTATTAGTTTTTTTATATTTCATGTCATATATATATATAGATTTATTTTACACTGGTGGCCGTCACCTTTGGCATGAAAGAACCAAAAGTGTTTGCTGATGCATTGCCCATCTTACTCCATGCTGCTTGCCAGCAGATATGGTAAGTTGATAGGTGTATCAACTTACCATATCTGCTGGCAAGCAGCATGGAGTCCATGACGTCAGCTCGACGTACCTATGTCACTGCAAGGATCCAGCAGAATATCAGCGTCAGGTACATTTGCCTGACACATGTTGAGCTGGACTCCCATTTGGTGCAACTTTGAAATAGACACCGCACTTTTTTCCATATTCGATTTAAACTCAAACTCAAATCATTTAATTCAACTAAACCAATTACAGGCACTTTTGAATTGTCAAAGGGTCTGTCAGTCAGAAAGATGAAGCTAGTTGCCCATTCCAAAGCGTAGGTACCTATGGAGAAGAACGGGCAAGAAACTCCATGGACACTCTTTTAAATCATAAAATTGTTACAAAATATTTGATTACATCATTCGTGTTGAAATTAACTATGTGAGAACGATGTAGAAATACGTGCACGTAAAGCGTTAAAGCAGGTATATCATTACTTTTGTTTGTGTATATTGGCACCTTCTTTTTATATACATTTACTAATGTAATTTATTATCATGTTTTTGTGCTTTTGTGTGTAGTGCTATGTCTTATGTGTGCACTGAATAAATGATTTATCTATCTATCTGATATTACTTCTACTGAATGATATGTAAAATTCTAACGTCTTGTCCTGTAGAATGGTCACTAATGGTCCATGGTCCACTGACCGAAGTTAGTCGAGATTCAAGTTCCGTAGTTTGTAGAAAGGGTCAATTAAAGTAGTTAGTGGTCCTCCAGACATTGAAGTGTTGTCGTTAGAGACCAAGATTGTATCACCGTCCAAAGACAAATTTACTTTGGAAACAGTTTAGTACACATAGTTGAACACCTGAACTTCCCCTGCCCGGTAGAGAAAACTCTGGCAATAGCCAGGTGCCATCAATCCATCGGATACCTTAAAATATTAAGATAAATAATACTTTACCTATTAATAACCCTTTTTGTCACCATTGTAAGATTAGTTACACTAACTAAGTATACTTTGTCTTTATTGAGCAGTGGTGGTCATGAGTTGTAGGTCGTTGGTTCGAACCCAAGCAAGTACTTTACTTTGTGTAAATAATTTCATCACCACTGCTCTCAAAACGATGAAGGACAACATCATGAGGAAACCGGCATGTCCTAGAACAAAAAATTGAAGACATGTGACATCGCGCAACCCGTACTGGTCCCACGAAGTGGATTATGGCCCACTCCCTCTCATAGAGAGGAGGCTTGTGTCCCAGCGGTGGGAACATTATAAGCTGATTATACTTATCTTCATTATCAACGATATCACAATATCATTAGTTAACTTTCAGATAAGTGTGCATAAACGTTATTTACCTGTCAAAAAATTAATATCTTAAATACAGGAAATACTTAAACATTTTGATTATGAAACAATAAGAAAGATTCGACAGGACTCTTGGTGGAAAATAAGTGCAACAGTAAAGTTCGAAGGCAACGACATTTCTCTACAGTAATTTTTGCTTTGTAAGGCGTATTTTATTTACAAAATCCCAGCAGTTATATCATCAAATATTTACAAGAACAAAATGGTGGTCTTTATCGTAGGGCTGCTGTCTAAATCCCGGAGCTCACGGTACATTATGTCTAAAAGGCCGTATTTCTGCTCGTTTAGAGTCATTGTCCTAACTGTGGTGTGATAGTCACTTGGTTTTTATTACGTCTATGTTTCGTTACTGAATGGATCAGTCTGATTCATAAGGACTACATCAGAAATTGTTGCGTGTGGGACGTGTGGGTTATGTGTGAGTTCAAAACCCGCAGTGCAGAAAACAAGGGTAGAGGCTTGCCCCATATTGGGACATTATCCTACTAATATTATAAACGTGAAAGTTTGTATGGATGGATGGATGGATGGATGTTTGTTACCCTTTCACGCAAAAACTACTGAACGGATTTGGATGAAATTTGGCACACAGATGGTTTAAAATCCGGATTAACACATAGGACTTTTTATCCCGATATTCCCATGGGATCGAAACTTATGCGGGTCAAACCGCGGGGCGCAGCTAGTAGACTGATAAAATTAATATGTTATTTATTATGAATGAACTGTTCCGGTTTGTCGATATGAATAAGTATCTACTAGTACTAGTAAAACCACGTTGCATTTCTGTCTTATTTACAAGACCTACACCTCCCATATTTTGATTTCTTGTTAGTTTTGATTTTTTCTGTGTTTCGTAGTATACGGTACTGTACCCAAAATATAATTTTTCTTTCTTTCATTTTTCTTGACATATTCCTTGTTTCTCCCTGAAAAGCAGCAACCTTGTGCAGTCCCGCCCAATGGCACTTCGCTGAGTGTTTATCCACAATTTGGAGATCCCCAGAGCCCAGAGATGACTTTCTGTACTATCTTCAAGAAGTAAGGGTAATTACGAACTAATCTAAATCTTGTACGGGGCCGTTGAGAGTTAGTACTTCTTTTATTTTTATAGGTATTTCAAGGATGTTTAGCAACAATTTCTTACGTACATACCAAAAATATCACTGTTCTTATGGAAATTATCATAGTTGTCTTATTTTATCACTACTTCTACATGCAATTTCTTAGATTTAGAAGAACAATTCATTACAATTGGAGAAAACTTCGTTCTATCAAGCATATCGAATACCTTTTCATAAACATAATCAAAACAGAACTATAAAATTACTTCAGTCACACAGAGTAAAAAAAAACAAAATGGACATAACAATTTAAAGAAATTGGAAAGAGTTCAGTTCTGAATACAATTTTCTCTTACTTATTGGCTGGCCTGGCTTCCGTCAACAGTCCGGAAATGAGTTTCGCCGTCTTATTCCCCCCCCCCCCCGTTCCCTCCCCCTCTACCCCCTTCGTCCCGTGACAGGGACAGGCAAGCCACCTCATTATTAGCACGTCGGAAAAATCCATTTGACCCCGGCTGACTTAAAGAATAAACAATTCAACTCCCTTACAAAGCAACTTGTATTTTTTAATTTGGTTCAGTTGCTGCTGTTTATTTAATAGTTGGAAGCGAAAATATAAACGGTTTTTTATTCTGGACAAGTTAAAATAGAATATTTTTTAATCTAAAATACCTACGTGTAGGTATTTCAATTTTATTTATTTGCCTGAGCCCTCGTTTGTAAATAGTATACTCGTGTTTGCTTTTGCAATCCACAAAAACGAAGCCAAAAATAATGTTTGTACGAAAATAAACAGAATCCCTAACGAGGTTCACCGAATGAAAGCAAACAGGCAACCCGAAACCAGCTCATACACAGTAATGGAATCAAACACCACTTAAAAACTCGAAAAACAATCGTTAATCATAACTTTTTCAGTACAAAGATTAGGAAAGTCACAAACGAGATCTCCCATAAAATGAAATTACAAATTCAAGGCACGGTCAACGGCGGGGCTATAAATTTCTCCAAAACAATCATGGATGCGCGAGTTGTATCCTTAGCCAACGTGTTTTTGCTGATCACAAAACGATATGTTGACGAATATCAACCTTAAGACTAATGCAATGAGTATTTGGTTTCACAAATTCATGATACAAGTTAGACAACTTTCACTTGGCTATAGATAACGTCCCGGCAAGCCCAAAAAATATAGGACAGGCTGGATTTGCTAAACTTAAAAGCGTACCTTGGATTGCGGCCAGTTGCTACCGATATGCGGCCAAATCGAGATGGAATTGCTTTTTGTGATTTATTGCGAAACATAACGTCGTGTACCGTGGTTTGATTATTGGAAAAGGTATCCTGTTATATATTAGATTATTTATTTATGTTACTAAAATATTAGTGAGCACGCCACGAGTTTTAATACAAGAGTGAGAGTGAGAGTGAAGTCATCTCGACCTTTCTTTATGCAGGAATCAGACAAGAGGCAAAGTCGTGTCTACTGAACAACAAAAACTAACTTAAAACTAGACATAAAGTTATTCCCAGTTCCAGCTGGTACACGAGGTTGACTGTACTGTAATCAAATAGACACCTACCAGGCGCATATAACATCGTAGAGATGCGCCGCAGAGGAGAGGCACAAAACGCTAGTGCGCTACGAGCCCTCGACTCGCGTACCGTCGAGGGCCGCCAGTGATTAGAGCGCGCTAACAAAGCGCAGAGGGCTCTTAACCTACATGCTCCGTTTCACAGCATCGCCCGGTGACACTCCTATGGACCGCTGCGAGCCTGGTAGCACACCCACTCGCTGCGGCTAATCTCACTTTACTACAATTTTATTCTTTTCTTTCTTTTGAGCAACGGCGAGTACGTCAATGTCGTCTAGAAGAGAGAGATAAAATCAAAATTCATAAGATGCAACTAAATGGTATCACTAAAACCTTATCAAAAATTCAACAGTGTACCGGAACAATAAAATACACGGGCGAGCATAATATAAACGACACGTCATAAAACCTTAAAGCAGCAATACATAAAACAACAGACAATGTTACAAAGCGCCGTAGATTTCCTAGATAAAACCGAGAAGATGACTCGCCGAAATTTTCAGTTTTATTTTACAAAACTAGAAGTACTTGTGGAGACTTTTATGGCATCAGGGAGCAGCAATAAAACGGCATTTAATAAACCGGAGCTCCGCGAGGCAGGCACCGGGGCCGCTAACACCACAGTCGGGAACATGAAACACGTTGACACTTTGCAGATATTGATTTTCAAATCTTATTTCTAGCCGAGTGTTGAACATCGTCGTCGTCGCATTGATTCTTGTGGATTTATATAGAAGCTGGCACCTCGTCAAGTAATAAAGCCGTTATCTTCGGTCGTTTGCGCCAAAACGGAACATTGATATGCCCCATATTCGGCAATAAAAAGCTGGGAGCGTGCAGAAGCCGAATTTCAGCGAACGGCACGGTAATTACGAGCAAACTTCGAAGGTGGGAGACAACTTTACGCTCGTAATTTGTTCCTAAACTTAGTTAATGTTCCCCCTGACAAGATAAATTCATTAAACGTTACCTGTTTCGAGCTTATAGACGACAAATGAATCGACGTCCTCCTCTCTAACGACATCGTCTATCTCAAGTGCTTCGCTCTCAGCCCAAACCGATATTATACTGCGAGTGTCTCATTTGATAGTCATATTAGACGACCCGCTATTAAATTTTAATAGCTTATGATTTGATTTTGATTATGATAAATCTCTCTTGACAGCTCTAAAGTTGAAGAGCCAAATCATTTCGAGAATATTGGCAAATTTTCAAATAAATCAAATCAATAGCAAATAACGTCTGTCAGAACAAATCCCTCGTCTGCAAACTATTACTGTGAATTCCATTTTCTCGAACACGACTCTTCACTTTTATGCTGAATGTAATGTTGAAGTTGTTTAGGGCGCCACCGTAAGTCGCAGCAGTAAAACCACAATATTGTCCAAGTGGGTCGATATAAAGCCTAAATGGCGCCGGAGCGGTCAGTGCATCCCGCGGAGAGTGGCCCTGCTCGCATTAAACTTTTACAATGCCATTAGAAGGCGAGACGGTGAACGGACTCCTGATTGCTTTCCGTACCATTTTAGTCCATCAACTCCCGCGTTTCAACGTCTAGCTGAAGCCAATATTTTGAAGAGCTATTGTTTCAGTTTATTGCACGATTTCAGCTATACGGTGAATAAGACAAATTGAGGAAAATGGTTCAGTCTTTTTCAGAGGAGTAATGTATAAAGCTTTGTCAAAACGAAAAGCCGTAAATAGCGAGTGTGGGTTCATATTTTTACTTTTTTTTCTTTTAAAGGGCTTAGAAATACAAAATAGTCAAACAAAGAGGATAATGATATAAAATCTTGAAGTTTGTTCTGCGGTAATATGCCAATGCTGTCTACTACACTTGCTGTAGTATTTACCCCAGACAGAGTATATCTCCTAATCCTAGCTTATATGTATAGTATTATAAGTGCGAAAGTGACTTTGTTTGTTACGCTTTCACGCTAAAACGGTGGAACGGATTTGGATGAAATTCGGCACACGAGTAGATCATGACCTGGGTTAAGATATAAGATATTACTACACTTATTATCCCAGTAGTACGTTCCCATGGGATAAATTCCGACCTCCATGCGGGTGGAGGCGTGGGTAAGAGCTAGTATTATATGTTTTATAATCCTGGCTTGGTTTTTACAACCCTCACCCATAACATATATTATATTGATGCATTTAATGCATTTAATCTTATAGAGGTTTTTCTTTACACCATTAACATCACATAACATTGGCAACAAATGTAGACATAAGGGCGAAAATGCCCTTCATAAAAAACTTCGCCGCTCCATCATAAAATTGCTATAATTTTGGTTCACAATAAAGACTTTAGTAGACGACAAAACGTAGCGTCATATAATGGGAATATAATAGAAATAGTGATGGTAGACGTAGACAGTAAGTCAGTAAATCTTTTTATAGTTACTTTTAAACACATACATTTTAATAGACATGTGGACCGTGATTTTGTAATGAAGTACCTAGGTTGAAGTAGCACTTGATTTTATTTAGTCAACTCATCCCGCGGGGTAAGTTCGAGCGGCCTCAGTTGACTAAAGAGCCGTTACGCAATTACCCCGCTGGTCATAAAAAGGAGCTTTTGTTTTGTGTCTAGACCAAATATAAAATACAACAGCAAAACAAACAATAGCAAAAGAAACCTAAATACCTACCTATCATTGAGATTAAGGGAAGAAGTAGTTACCAAATTACACCATAAAGGCCAGTCAAATGAGCTTAATGAATCATCATAACACATAATACAGTCTACAGCACTTCATATCGCTGACGTGACGTCATTAGCAGGGCCGGATTGAAAGCACACATCACGTGAAACGGCACACGGAACAATACATTCTAAACCAACCTTTATCATACCCTATAATACGTAATTTGATTGCACGATTGCGACCCAAATAGTCTCCAGCTCCCAAAACGTCGCTAGCGTTACAGAAACCATTTACTGTATGAACCGACTAGGCGTGTGTTCCTTGGACATATTTAATGAAGTTCCGAAACACAAGGATAATGTATGTAAATAGATACGGGGTCACGATTTATATCAGTAATTGGTGCGTCGTTCAATTGTGGCATAGAATTGGAATGGAATTTATTTATGACCGGGATGAGAACCGACTCACGTAGTGGGGTTATTGCCGCGGTGCTGTTGCGGTAGGTACTGCTCTGTAAATGTCTCATTCAATCAAGTCTGCTGATCGCATTGCCGAAGACCTCGACTGAACGGTGACGTCATACACTGAAGGTCATTTGTCAAGGATTTTGCTGAATAATATCGTTGTGGGGGATCTACACGCATGCGTGGATACTGCGAACTGTATGAGGATATAAATAAATTGAAAAGCTTCGAGCTCAGCAGCAGCTGCCAATGGTGGCAGTGGAGCGAGAAATGACATGCGAACACGTACATGTGGAGCTTTATTGTCCAGCATTCATATACACTCGCGTATCTATACATTCTATACAGGTTTGTGTATTCGAATGGATTTACCCCTACATAATGTGCTAAAGGTTTTTATAATTCCACACATACTTAAATGATAAAAAGGAATTGAAGTCTTGGAAAGACTTCTTCTCTTTTCTACTTTACGTAATCTCACTTGGAACATGATTGCTTAGTTCTATTCTCTTAATTATGGTTATATAATTATCATCATCAGCCCCAGTGCGGTCTTCATTAGAACAATATTTTCTGGTTGGTGGTATTTTTTACTAAACGAAACTTTAACTAAGTGCTATTATTAAAACCAGATAAAAATCTCTTTACTGGAACGTAGAAAAACTACAAACTGAATTGCGAGTACACATAAAACAAAAGAAATCACTACTACAACTCTGAAACTAAGCACAGCGGATAGACGTACGAATTAAGGAGAGATGCGGGCACCCAATCGGATAACAACGCTGATTGCAATTTGATTTAGCTGTATAATCACTAAAACAATCAACGAAATGTACGGAGCTTCGCGTGTGGAAATGCTGGATAATAATGGCATAGGCTCACAATAGGCTTAGACGCGTAATACAGTGTGGTTAGACAATAATATTACTTAGTACGACAAACACTGGAGTATGTTTCCATCCCGTAATACCCTTCTTTGTATGCGGCTCTTAGAATATTACTTAATGCCCCGCGTTGATGAAGTAGATTTAGTTTATAACGGATTAGTTAAGTTTGATAATAAAATAAGCAAGCTGAAGTGGCAATGGGGCGGCCATATTAGCCGTAGAAACGATGACCAGTGCAATAGACGTGTTCTTGAGTGGAGACCGCGAATCGGCAAGCCCAAGGTAGGACGCCCTCAAGCTTGGTAGAGTGACGATCTTCATAGGGTGGCTGGTAGCAGCTGGATGACAATTGCCGAGAATCAAGCTGAATGGCGTGAAATTGGAGAGGCTTATGTCCAGCAGTGGACTGATGCGGGCTGGTAATGCTTATTGCATAACTATAACTTTTTCTAAGAAGTTTTAAGAAAAAATCATCTCGATTCGATTTTCAAAGGAACAATCTAGACCTTAGTTACCCTTTGATCTTTGTATCGGAATTTAAAACCCGACATTCAGTTCCATTCAACTCTTTCCATGTCAATTTAAGTTAATAACGTTACCGTGCAACAAAGAGCAGCCGTCCCGCAAATCGATAGTATCGATATAAAGAACATTGGCGATTCGATGACGGGGCCTTTAAATAGGAAATCGGATTACTGGCATATGGCACTGGCGTATAGAGGACAGGAAACGAGGCATTGTGGTCGAGTTCCGCGCTTCAGTGCCTCTCTATACACCGAGTACTTGTTTAGATGGACTGACCTATGTTATGTGGATTTAGCTGATACGGTTCGGCGAATATTAGCTAACGCATCCGGACTGTCAAAGTCATTGGCAATAATGTTCCAGTTGCGTGATTAGCAAAGTGCTGCTGGATACTAGGCGGCATAATACGAAAACAGCAATATTAGCGTCAGTAAGAGGACATTTTGAAGTCCAAAGTATTCCGTAGTCCAAAATTTATCCGCGCATGAGTGCCATGAAAGATAGAGGTTTGTGGCTAAGTAATAACAGCTGCACGGATCATTTGATCAGGTTAAGCTAAGCTTGCCACGATTGGTCCGTGGATGGGTGACCATCTTTACAGATCAAGACCCCTCCGTGTTTCGGAAAACAAGTTAAGCCGTTAATCCCGGCAGTCATTCGTAGATCTTTGGCAGTCGTTTCGGGTCGTCAGAAAACCGGAAGTCGTCAGACTTCCGGTTTTCTGTCCAGTCTTACCAAGGGGTATCGTATTACCTAGTAACATGAGTTATGGAGGTCAGTTAAGCAGTCGCATCATGTAAAATACTAGTAGTCAGCTGCATCCAGTTAGACTGGACGCCGACCCCAACATAGTTGGGAAAAGTTTAGGCAGATGATGGGTGTCGTGAGAGATGGTTAGGTCTTAGAGTAGGTAACAGCATGGTAAGGAAATATACTGAATTACGTTCTGGATGCCACAATTTTCCACATAAATATTTACCGAGCAGTCATGTTTTCAGCTACTTACGAAAGATAAATGTGTAATATGCTATACATAGTTGATTTATTCGCTAATGGATTGGAAAAGCTTTTAATAAAATATCACTACATTTGTTACCCCAGAGACTTGCGAACAAATTGACATTGGCAAGATTAAAAACCTTTTTTCGCGATTTATATTATTTGCTCCGACCGAAATGAAAATCGAGAGGACTGTTTTTGATTATTATTATCTTATGTATTTACTGTAGTAAAACTCGTTTTTATATCTAATCAAAATTTTATTAACATAAACAGGGCTTATTTCAGTTTCCTAGGACCAAAAAAAAATCGAAGGCATGTGAAATCTACCAGCCCGCACTGGGCCAGCGTGGTAGAATACCTGAGAGAGTGATAGAGAGGAGGCCTGTGTTACAGCAGTAGGAACATTTTATAGGTTTATAATGTGACCGAAATGTAAATCGTATTACCCAGTAACTGGGTTGTGGAGGTCAGAAGCCGACCCCAACATAGCTGGGAAAAGGCTAGGCAGATGATGATGATGAATGTGACCGAAATGAAAATCGAGAGGACCCTTTTTGATTATTATTATCTTGCGTAGTTGTTGTTGTACTCGTTTTTATATCCAATCAAAATTTTGTAACGCAAGCATAAACAAGGTTTATTTACTTTTCATAAGCCACCACACTCGGCGAACGAGCGGGTCTGAATAATTCCGTCCCAATTTACTCTCCTTCAAGAGGTAACCTCAAAATTCATTTTTCACGCAGCGTACCTTGGAATAAAATGTACAAGATTCGTTTATTCGCTCGGAGGGCCGGGATATCAGTGTTTAGGCCCGTCGCCATGGCAACTGGAGCAGAAGGGCCTATTTGCCGCTCCATTGGGCATTTTGAGTGGCACTGACGTAGTTAGGATCCAACGTGTGTGTTACAATGTCGTTATAATGAAGTTTGAAGACAGTAATGGCTCATAGGTGATTCTTCGACAGCAATATCGAAGGTTTAGGACCTTGTTCAGGCTTGTTATGTGACGGTCTGATAGCCAGATACTTCGTTTGTGATACCCTCCTCATATGTTTCATTTTATCAAGATTTTAGAGAGATAGGTACTTGAATATTGGATTCCTTACTTTAATAAATCAAGCCTATTCTCTATCAACTAACACTGTTCTTAAACTCCAAAGCCTTGTTTTAGTTACTAAAAAAAGCCAGTTAAAAAAAAAGCCAGTTTAAAAAACATGGTAGCGTACATCGATTTGCCAAAAAGAGAAATATACAACTATCCTCGTATCCAATCCAATTATCACAATCGATTGCAATCTCAAAAAAAAGTTGACAGTGTTGCCATAACTTGATATGAATAGATGATACTAGCCTGAGGTACTAGCGTAAATACTGGAATGTGGTCTAGACATTTTTATTTCTGTCCTATAAATAGTGGCAGGACGAGCAGGTTTATCGATATAATCGTTTACAGTTAAAATCGGCATGCCATCGATTTGCTTTTTAATCGATTTGGATTGTCGATGCACATTTTTAGTAGGAAACATGTTTTGTAGTGGTTCTGCGGTGCTTTTGAGGTAGGTACATACTTTTATTTTAATTCTTGATGTTTTAATTGTAGGTATTATTTTAAGATAACTGCATCGCTTGAATAGGTTACAGCTTCTGTCCGCGTAAAATTTCTTGTTCCCCCTACCCACACCGTCGCATCGCATCGCCCGCCCGCGCTTTTAGTTCGTTTTCGCAGTCTCTGACTTTTTTTTTTGCTTGGCTTTTAAGAATCCTAGCGTGGTATTAAATAGCCTTCGTCAAGAATTGGGCTATCAAATACAAATTTTTCTAATCCGACTGGTAGTTCCAGACATTAGCGCGTTCAAACAAACTCTTCAGCTTTATTATTAGTATAGATATAGATTAACGCCAAATACAAATCAACGCACATTCCCATCCTACGCCTTGCGAAAACGGAGTACTAGTGACAGGGTGGTGCTTTGTTTGCTAGAACTTACTTTACCGACCCTGCTCTAAGCCGCAACACAGTACTAATATACAAAGTTAGGCTATTGAAGAGTATCCAACAATAAACCCTCACCATTGTCCCAAAGAGTCCACAGAACTCATACTATAGATATTACAGACCAAGACTTAGTTGCCAAGTTAGCAACACCAAGGGAACCCTAAAACCAAGCACTCAACTAGTCTGTAAACAAAGGCAGGCCAATAAAAACTGCTACAAAACAGCACAACTGTTTTCTTGTTAGCAAACGGAAAACGAGTTTTACAAAGTTGTTCCTTTAGAAATACAACGCTGGAATCGTGTAGCTGCGCCTTTATACCGCCTTTCTCTATGCTTCCCTGTTCTGACGTCACAGTCAAAAGGTGTTCGAATTTCAAACGGATAGGAACATGAGGATGTAAAGGTGATATTTATTTGTATGCCAGTGTTCAAGGGTCTTGGTTGTCTGATTTAGTTCAATCAGGTTCAACCGTTAGTAGCTTTGTTTTAGTAAAAGTCTGTTGAATTAATTAATAGTATCTTTCTTGACGTTGATGTATGTCCTACTTCAGCACGGAGATTCATGGATATTCATACACATTTTGCCGGTATAGTATATTCAATATTATTTACTGAAAACACCTGAATTTATTCCTAAGACACAGTCTAGGTATGTAAAGCTGAATGATAGATACATATTATGTGTGTAGTCATACTAAAGTAGGTAGGTATCATCTTGTTTTCTACAGTCAGCTACAACTTGCTGGTAAAGTTAATTGTAACCACTCTGCTAACACAAAGTTTACTGAAATCTAAGCTCACATTAAACTTTGAAACTGCTCCACACATGTCCTTCTACCACTCACAGTGGGAACTCAACTAAAAATAGATAAATTTCCCTTCGCACCCTCCCTGCCCACAACACTCCGCGAGGTTGCATTCTTGTTAAACAAAAGACTGTAGCGCACAAACTACGTCGCAGAAAGTTCTAAGACGGCTCTCTTATGGCCACTAAACCTACGAAATGTAACGCTAGCTCTTTGAAAGAACGTAGAAGCCTGAAGCCTTAGTATCTATCTACTTATCTATCCCTTGGATGAAGGTGATTCCAATCTTCAATAATATTTTATAACACATTGAAGTTGCAATGTGATAGCAAGAATAGAGAATGGTACTTGAAATTTTGGGATTTTTAAAACTTTAGTATATTTATGTAATACTGTATTTTTTTTTAACTAGAGGAAAATATGACCAAATTCACAACATCAAATTAAACCCACTTACAATAAGCAGAAATAGTGATTCGGTATTTAGTCGATGTCGCTTGCTTCGTGGCCCTAATCTTGCGAACTGAAGGCTTAGCACGGAGTACCACCGTCGCCATCTTGGAGCGGGGATTAAATTTCAAAGAAGCTCTTTGAATTGAGGGTAGGTGTGTGTGGTACTGTTATATTTTCTCTAAATCTATTCAGTGTGAAGGTAGACATGGTTCTTTTGTACAAACTTGCACTGGGCTTATGTGCTGATATTTTCTCTGAAGGTAAAGATTTTTTTTTTAATTTTTCTTTTTCTCGAATTTGCAGTATCTCCAGCTATTTGTCAGTTTACATTTCCTTGGAATCTTAGTTCACAATGTTCAACTTAACTGTCACTGTTTACTGCCTCGACATCGCTGCGGAATACGTAAGACCAGAATTATTCTCTTGCTCTTAGCATAATCATATGTTACCACTTCCGGGACACAGGCCTCCTCTCTATGAGAGGGAATGGACCATAATCCATCACGCGGGCCCAGTGCGGCTTGGTAGATGCCACACCTCTTCGAATTTTTGGTTCTTAGACATCCTCGGTTTCTTCACGATGTTATATCCTTCGCCGTTTTGAGAGCAGTGGTGATGAATTTATTTCGCTTTTATTTAGGGCCAGCGCAACAGGTCTTTTGCTGAATACGTTTATTTATTTATATATAGTTTATTGTACACCAAAAATACATAGCTTATAAAACACATGACACACTACAAAATATACAATGGGCGGCCTTATCGCATTACTGCGATCGTATATAGATAGATACGTTAGATAGAACATAACATTGTCCTAGAATGGACATAGATTCCTTTGGCTTAGCATGGTTTGTTAAATAGAACATTGAGCACACATCACAGTGTGGAAACAGATTAAATCCTCAACTCACTCCACGAGGGATTCAAATATAAGCGTAAAAAACTTTTTAGAATTTCTAATATTTATTTAATTTTATTCACTTCGGCTTTCCAGAACTTTTCACGTCCTTCCAACATTTTATAATCAAGTTTTAATTTTTCCAACTTCTAAGCTTTCTGCAAAGTCTCGGGAAAAAATAAATGAGTTTCTCTCATTTCTATAAAATATTGCAAACCTCTCCATAAAGGACCAAGTTCTGTATGCGGCGTTGGTACGGCTTCCTTTGGATTTCCAGAACATATTGACAGAGTTTTTTATTAAAATTTATTTATTTTATCTATTAATAATACATATGTACATGAGAAAAAAAAAATTAAGCAAAAGAATCATAGGGCATCAAAAAATTCGTCCGCATCGCTGTCAACAGGAACAGTGCCCAAAAGGCTGGCGGCATTGCCACGTTGTATGTTGTTTTTTATTCTTTCAAACGTTATTAAGTAGGTAATGCAGAAAAATATTTTATAATAATATTTCAAGCTTTATATAGGTACCTATATTCGAGATGCATATATAACTCTACAAGTTATTAATTTCCCTTGTCCCTTATTAATTTGAATTTAAAACTATTTTATATGTTTTCGATTAATATTTCATAAGGCTGATTTTTCCAACGCCATATAATTTTATCCGAGGAATAATTTTCATTTTTTGACAGTTCTTCTATGCAAAATCTGTCAGATAACAATTTGATTCCACGAATATAAATTATCTATCGATTAAACAATTTGCCCTTAATCAAATAAATTCCGTGGCAAGTTCTATATCGAGTTTAAGGATTATTTCTGTGTATTTACACAGTAATAATTCCCAGTCCCATTCCATTTACCAGAAACTTCGACACAAACTAGTCCCATTGTTCCAGCCTTTGAATAAACCACAAACAACAACATTCTACCACTATTCTAAATATTGATCATCTAAGCACAACTGGCTGCATTTAGCACAATACCCGACGTGGCCGCTCGCAAGTTTTCAATAGACTCAATGAAGTGTACATTGCGACAGAGCAGAACACGCAGATAACTGAAATTAATAACCTGGTACACTTTATATATCTGGTACAGTTCATATATCTGGTACAGCCTGTATACCTTTGTCCATTGTGTGTGCTGTCGTCGGGTAGGATAATGGGTTTTATGTGTTAGTGTTGAATAGTTGTTTGTAAATGTGCAACTGGTTTTGGTGGTGGTTAACGCTTGTATTTGATAGTTGGCTGTACATAATGTACTACAACTAACCTTTTTTTAAAGCTGTATACCAATTTGAGAGGTTTAATGTCGCTAATTGAAATAGGTAGGTAACAAGAGGTTTTTTCTTTGTCGTACCTACAACTTTAGTCCAGTTTTCATTTATCACTTTGCTAAATAAATTCTCTTTCTGATTAATCAGCACACAAACAGAAGCTAAACTAGCACGCGTTGTCTGGTGTATCCCAATTAAACAAAACGCTAACGCCTGGTGTAGGTTTTAATCACTCCACAATTAACTGAGAGGACGGGCCAAACCTTATCAACGACACACATACACAACAAAAGGGCACTCGAGCCGCTTAAACAATGGTCACTCTACAAAGCCACCCCAAATCCCGCCAGAAAGGAAAATTGGAATAAAACCTTCGTAACATCGACTGGGTTACCAGATAATATATTTAAAAAGACATTATGTTCTAAAAAGGAGATTTGGAAATGGAATTTTGAAACTCCGTATTTTAAAAGGTTTGAAAACAGAACAATATAGCGGGTCTTAGTGCGGGTTGGTTACTGGGAATAAAAGTTAAGGGAGTTTTACTTTATATGTTTTCTGCGAGATTAATGGACTTTTCTTGTCGCTCTGTCTCTAGGAGGACTGGAGTGTGTGGAATGGGAATAAAACTTACTTTATTGACAGGAATACGTATGACTCATCTTACAAAAACCTTTTTGGCGTAGCCAAACGCCCTCTAAGTTTTGTTTTCGCACAAACGAGGAAATTGTACCTGCTAATCAGGCACGGCAATAGAAAAAAATTGACAGGGGAAATAATTTATTACTGTGCCTATGAGCAATGTACCGCCAACTAACTAACCCATCATCATCGTAAATCAAGCTAATCCTGCAATCTTCAACCTTAACCTGTTTTTCTTCGTAAACATGTTGTAGCTACTGCATTACTTAAAGAAAGGGAATTATAAGTGGCGTAGTTATAATAACTGCAAGCACTTGAAACTACCTGTGGTTGTGAAATTATGGGTTGAAACGGTCGATAAAATTGCACCGTGCCGTCTAAGCACTTTTATGACCAGTGGAAAATATTATTATTTCGCAAAAAATAATAATATAAGTAAATACAATTTCCAAATAAGCATTTATTCGATTACATTTATACTGAGCTGACTGCTGTACCCAGTGAAATAAAGTATGCCGGCGATACATTATTTCTCAGGCAAATTATGATACCAATTTCGAGCTCGTATGAAAAATGGACAGTGTTTTAAAACAATAAACATAAATACAGCTGCTGCGGCTGCGAGAATAAAATAATTCTGTATATAATCGTTAATAAAAGGCTTTTATTGGTTTGTTTTTTTTCATAGGCTTCTATTATAGCCTATTTGAATTATGAGAAACCACCATTTTGGGAAAGTACTCTAATTCATTTCGTTACGTTCGCGTATTTCAATAACGTCCAACCGCTTTAGCAACGTGTTTATATATATTATATTCGATACTCCCTCAAGATATTTTCAAAATTACTCATTCGAAGTCCTCCCTAACTGATTGATCCGTAATTACTAAAATGATATCAAAACGTATTTAGAAATCTCCATATCAAAACCTCGACAACAACTGGCAACTGCAGGCATCAGTATGCAAAGCCTTCCTGCTTGACAGCCAATTTTCAGGTGATCCGATAAAACCAGCTTTCCCCTTTTGTTTCGCGATGTCAATCACTCATATTCCATCAGGTCACAGTCTCTATCAAAGTCCAGACATAATTTTGGCCAGATCATGTAAGGACTATGTAGATTATTGAGATATAACCACACAGATTTGAGTCAAAAATACTTCCGTCAATTGTTGGGTCTGAAATCACTGAAATGATTTCAAAATTAAATCAGAAATCTCCATATAAAAAACCTCGACAGCAACCGGTAACGTTGTAACAAAGCGAATAGAGTCGTCAGAACGCAAAGCCTTCCTGCTTGACAGCCAATATTCAGGTGATCCGATAAAGCCGGCACTCTTTTGTTTCACGGTAACAATCACTCATATTCCATCAGGTTGAACCGAATCCCCGTTATAAAGAAGCTGCAGTGTAGAGCGCGGATTTGAAAAAGTTTATTACTGGTCGAGGCCGTTTGGAGTGGGAGATGATCGAATTTTGATCGAACGACAGCGACTGTTTGGTCGATATTGGATGTTAGGAAGGGTTTAGCTATGCCTATCACACTTACAAGATGAAAAAAGATAGCACCAGCACTAACGACAGTATCTAACAAAAAAATAAGTATGCGTATTTTCCGATGGCAATTTCGTAACGGCAGGAGTCAATAAATCGTGCTTTGCGTGCGTGGGTTTTCATCAGAAATGGTGGTCAAACGCAGAAATAAATACCTTGGGCAGACACTAATGATAATGAGCATTGCCATACAACGTGGCAATGTCGCCAGTCTCTTGGGTCAGTTCAGTCACATAACAAGTCGACAGCAATGCGGATGAATTTGTCGACGCCATATTTTAGTTTGTTAATTGTTTTTGTTTGTTGTATTTTGCTTGGATATTATATTTTTATTTTTAGGTCATCATCTACCTAGCATTTTCCTAACTATGTTGGGGTCGGCTTCCAGTCTAGGAGCTGAATACCAGTATTTTACATGGAGCGAATGCCTGCCGTCTGTTATTTTTAGATATAGGTAAGCTACTATTTATGGACAATTTCTTATAATTCTGAACACACAAATGATGTCTTTATAATATGTAAAATTCATGATAAATAGTGTTTTTGCACTTGAATTAGCCAAGAACCCCATATTCCCAGAAGTAACTCACCCACAGTAAAGCAACATAAACTTACCTCATTAGCCGTAACTCAATGATTGACGACTAATTTGTAAATGATTACCGGAAAAATAAACGCACAATAATACTAAATACTAGAGTCCATTACCTAGGTACCAGGCGCCCAGAGTGAAGTAGGAGGTTTTATTACCCATTCGACATACAACGGCAGAACACATTGCGCGTTGAAAATCAAAAGCCCATTTGTTTTTGCACGCACAATAAGAGAACACGATCCTTTAGGGCTACCAACTAGTTTTTATTCCTATCTTATATACCACTCAAGGCGGTTTAGCAAAAAGTTCATTGAAAATTCGTTCACGTTCGTCGGGTAAGGGAGGTCCCTCGTTGAACGGCACCTGATCAGCATCGCCTCAGAGTCGTCTTCGAGTTGACCCCCCATAAACGTCGTTCCTGCCTCTAGCTGTTTTATTACACCCATATTTAAGTTTTTTTAGTGCCTACATTAAGCGTTGCTGGCTATGTTGCTACGGTGCGCCCTGAGGGCAGGATAGAAATGGAATCCTACATGGCAACTAGAAGATTTGAGACGCATGATAAATTTATTTTGAGTTTGTGTGACGATCGCTTTCAAAGCGTTTCGTATTTGTACATTCAGTACTCTGCATAACCCGCGGGCCCAATTGCGTAACACACTGACGGTATGAATGGCCCTAATTTTGACAGTTCAACAACATTCATTGCGGTATTCACGTTGTTGAGCATACAAAATTTTCGAACCTATGAAGCATGAATTAGCAATATCCTTCAAAATGATTCACATTGCGATCGATAGTGTGTTACACAATTAGCGTGTGGAGCCCTCATCCCCTCTTCTTCTTTGTAAGAGGGTTCAGGTAATGCAGAGAGTACTCTGCATTACCGATTTCATAACGATTGTCGAAATGTTAAAAAGCTTAACTTTTAACAGATTTGAGTTAAGCTTTTTAACATTTCGACAATCGTTATCGCTGATAGAATGTCACTTTTCCTATATAGGCCCTCAGGACCAGCTATGTTGCGATACTAACCAAACATCCTGAGTCAGTTTAGTTTGATGCAGTAATATCGTCTTTAGTACAAAGTAAGTTCATATTAAATTCATTCGTGCAGTTCCAAACGAAGCCGTCGATCGATGCCTTTGTATGAATTCCTGAAGCTTGCTAAGTATGATTCAGTATCTATCGTTATGCAGAAATCATGGTATACAAGTCCAATAAATACCTATTATTTTAATTCTGCGAAATATTGCGCTGAAAACCTGTGTTTAGCATTATTTTATTATTTAAAGCAAAACGTCAGGGTATATAACCCGAACAATTCAAATTTTGTTACTTACGTTTTTTGCTTTTTTCAGATCAGTATGAGATTGTATGTTAATCTAAATGTGATTCGCGGCCGTAACAAATATTTATTAAAATAATTATATCATAATTTTATATCATTAATACTACTCTCTAAGTTCATATAACCCTATTGAATGACTATTTCATGAAATTATGATCAGAGGGGCAATTCTCGTAATTTTAAGAACGTTCACAGTCTGATCTCAGTCTCAATCAGTCAAAAATACCTCTAATTTCCCTTCAATTTTGACAAGTTTTTGACATTGATTGTCGCTGAGATGACATTGCGACTCGATTTTGAATTTTTTTGATTACGGGAATGGCTTTCTTTAGATGTATTGCTGATTCTAATGATTATAATTCTGTAAAGCCATATTTGTTACGGTCGCGAATCATATTTTAATCAACATACCTGACACTGGGCTGCAAAAAACGTAAATAAATTTGAATTTCGCGAGCTTCCTTAGCGCTTAAAAGAAACCCTTAAAAGAAAATATATACTAACCTGTTACCTATTTATATCCCTTGGATAACATTAGAAACAGTTATTTTACAAAATCAAGCGATCTCTTCATTACCTAAGTATATTCATTGAGTTTCGATTCGAACTTCTTTATCATCGGACCGTAACACTTGAAATAAAAGTACTTAACTATATTCAAAACAGTAAAAAGCATAATCATCAATCAGGACATACCCTACCTAGTATGTAACTAACAACAAAGTACCTTAAATTAGTAGTAGGTACCTACTCGTAAAGAAACGAATTCATTGGTGTATACCGCACAGTAAAATTGCGAATTTCCTCACATCAGAATCGTATGTAATTTACGGCTATTTCCTCCAGGCTGTGCGGCCTGAGTAAGTGCAGGGACGCAGCAAATAAGATAGAAATGTATGGAAATGAGGGTGTATGGGCAACAAGACGCATAAGTATTGCGCATTACTTATGCCCCGTCGCTTTTGCAGCTGCCTGTATATATACCGTATTCAATTTATACACCCTTTATTTTAGCTATGACGCAATACCATCGAATAGATTTTTTTTTCAATGCAGCATTTCGGTATTCAAACGAGGACTAGTTCCAAATTTAAATCTAAACTCAATAAACTGCGTTCAATATTGCCTGTGTTATTAACCTGCCAGTATGTAACTATAAAAATATTTTCTATTTGAATTTAGATAGAGTTACCACGTACACATATGGTACACACGGCTACACGTCAAGCTATACAAAACCAGTTGTCTTGGCCTCACTTTGTATGATATTTTCTCACAATGAACGGTCAGCCAATACTGGTTTTGCATAGCTTAATGTGTAGCCGTGTGTACATACTTATTCTATGAGTTAACCAGAGACATAGACGTGTTATGGCTTAAGCCTGCCACTGACTGAGGCTTTAACAGTGTCATCGATTTAAAAATAAAATGCTGCAAAGTGAAAACACGGCTACCTAGTTTTAGTGCAAGTATAAAAGTAAATCGGTACTTGCATGTGTGATGTGAATCCTAGATTCCTAGCTACCTAAGCTAAGATTTATATAAATAGCTCCCTGCAACTAAGTACTAGCCTCTCTAAAACCCTACTTGTAGCGCACTCTTGTCTAACATTCCAGACTGTTCGCTCTTGAAGTGGCCGCTATAACTAAAGTTGAATGCCCCTCGAACTTTAATTGATTTTATAAGCCTACTTAGGAACTAAATAAGAAGCCGTAGAAGACGTTTTGTTTCAAACACTTGTAACGTAAACTTTAGTTGAGCAAATAATTTAGGCAGTTTAAGCGGACTTAATGACAAAGTCTTGTTAGTTGCCGTGTTCAGAAACCTTAGATATTATGAGTTTGAAATTTGAAATGACATATAATGCTGAGACGGATGACGGATGGAGTATATAGTTATACTAAAGACTGAATTTTACAATTATGTTGTGTCTCATCTCTCTTGTCAAGTCAAGGAATTTATTAGTTTGTACTATCCTATGTCAAGTCATGGAATTAGAATGTACTATCCTATGTCAAGTCATGGAATTAGAATGTACTATCCTATGTCAAGTCATGGAATTAGAATGTACTATCCTATGTCAATCATGGAATTAGTATGTAGCTTCTTTCTTATATCCATGGTATATTCTATGTCAAGTCATTCGATGGGCTATTTCGACCGCAAGCTACTTAATTTTTGTATTGATTAGCCTTTCAGTAACCGGTTTTTAGGTAACATTAATGCAGCCGTACAGCTACGCCTTTAAAAATGAAATTTTTAAAAAAACGTTAAAGAAAAGCCGACGGGTCTTGTTGTAAAAGTCCGTAGATCAATCTAATCGAAAGCCCTTTACTTCTATCCGAGTCTTTTTTGTTTTAGTGATCTTGTAGCTTTTACGCAATTAATCTGAAGCTGAATTGCTAATGTAGGTATACTTACTGCAGCGCTTTTGTGTAATACAGCGCTGAATGCGATTTTAATTGTGTAAAGTGCAGCGTAATGCATTTGAGATAATTAAATAACTTGCGATCTTAGGTTTTACTTTCTTTTGAGCTGCCAGCAACCCTGGCCGGAAAACGGTAGGGTTTTTTCAGTTCAGAATAATGTTAGATTGTTAAGATTTTTTTTTATTTTTTATTTATTCAGTCATTTTAATCGTGGAATGATAGAATACTTAGCAGTAATATGGATTAATTGCATTAATACAAAGGTTTTTGTATGCAATGTACCAAACCGATACTAAAATAAAATGTTAAAACTGTTATACGATATTAATCTCTATTAATCTGTTTCGTGAACCGTAATAGGTGTCGAGGTGTTTTTTTTAAATATATTTCTGTATAAAAATGCCTAATTTTTTGTCTTTTTTTGGCAAAAACAAGGGTAATTCAATCATCCGCATCGTAAACGTCAGAATTATTCATAATTTAGTGTCAATTCATAAGCAATTGCGAGAATGGACGTCTTGAGTGGCCCGATGACTACGCAATTTTTTATTTTTTTTTAAATTAGTAATCTCTCTTCATTTATGTTCTTCTTCTTAATATATATACCTACGCTATAGGTGCAGATCTTAGTTATTACTTACATTTGTTTATTTAGTCATGTATTTTAACGTTTTGTTAGTAATAATATTGCTTTTCCATCTTACTAATAGAGAGGTGATTCACTTTTGATTCTATTTCGAGTCTAACGACTGAAGAAAGTCATAAATGTATTTTTATGGCATCCGTAAGCCCGGTATATTGTCCAGGATGAAGAAAATTTCATTACAAGCTTAAATGTTATTTAGAACTAAGAAAACCATCAATTGATGAATTTTAGTCCTTTCTTAATACCTTTCTTTATTTTTTGGTGCATTTCAATCAATATTGACACGGCATTGCATAATAATTATTATTTATCGATCTAAAATCGCTATTTTCTATAATCGCAAACCCAAAAATCTCGGTCGTTTATAAAAAGATCAGTCGTATAAACAATTACACATTTTTTCGCATGCACGAGGTTCCCGTATACGCTACCTACTTTATTTATGCTAAAGATTACCAACTGAAGAAAACGAAAATACAAAGTTTTCTATACTTATCTAAGTCCCAATAATGTTACGCAACCTATTAAGTAAATCATCGAACGAAAAACGCTTACAAAACGCCAACGAAAACAACTTTTACGGCATCTGCAAGTGTATGAACGGGCTCCTTTCAGCCAGATACTATTCTACACCCGCCTTGAAAACATTACCGAACACATTCAATCGATTTTCGACTTAGTGTCCCCGGCACGATGCCGCCGCTTCACATTCAATAAAATCCATACAAATCTTCCATTCAAGCCTTTATCTTACCTGTCCGGCATGCAGCACGTCCAAAAATATGGTAAATACACTTATAAAAAGCACGGCGCGCGTCATTTTTGCGGCCGCGTTGCGTTCCTATACCGGACTGGCGAGAGCTGACGTTTGTGCCAGACGCCAGAAACCTGCGTACTAGTGGTGGTACGGCACTGTAGCCGTACCTAGCGTCGTATAGATCGACCCTCCCGCGAGGGACAAGGACGGCGGATGCGATACCACGGGTGGGACAAAGATGCGAGAGGGAGGATAACGCACGCGCAATGCTGTAAACGCTGCGTACAATGAGGACTCTATCGAAGGGAATCGCGAATGCCGTCTTCGTCTGGCTTTGTCTGGATTTCCCGATGATGATGCGTCATTTTTTCAACGGTTCCGATTGGGTACTTATGTCTATTCTAATGCAGTTCAAAATTGTCTGATAGGTATAAGATTCAAGCTCACATTAGCGAGACCCCATCCCAGCATAGCCCTTTAGATAGCCATAGGTCATATAAGTTGCACTCGATAATGATATGCGTAAGTTCAAAGTACGGTAATAAAATGTACCCTTTTAATACCTGCGCTGAGTCATCAAATACCAGCTTGGGGTGACAGAGCTTTCACCCCGCTGTTCTATATAGCTTTTAGAATTAGGTGTTGAAAATCGATTATATGTATGATTCAGCTGTTTGTTAGTATTTGAAAACAAAGACGATCAATACTGAATGGATATATTTTACTGCTTTGATATTATTTTATAAAATTTAAGCGTGGGTTTAGAAATTATACGTTAACACATATCTCGTAAAAAATATAATTCTGGCTACTAGCGCTCAGCGGATTGTGCAAATAAATATAGAGCTTTTCGACAAGGGTTCGTGGAATATCAAATTTTATTTTATTTAGAAATGGATAGACTTACTTTAGGCTTATTCTTTTTACAAGTCCCTAAAGTTAGCTACAAAAAATAGATTGTAGATTACTTATCGATTACTTATAAAGTGTAGATTACTTATCTTACCTGGAAAAACTGGCCGATTACTTACGATAACTTTCTCCTTGTTTTAAAGTCTGTAAAAAAGTAAAGAAAATGTGAAAATGCGGAAAAAGAGTTTTCTCAAAATCGTAGCAGCTCTACAACCGTGTAATCTTTAGATCCTGCAACTCATTTATTAAAGGTTCCCATGAGCATATATTCTTGGTCCATTCAAAGTTGATGAAATCTCTGAAGACGGACATTAAACATTCACCACCCGTGGGTCCGTCGCCGTCGCCGTCGCGTCGGTCAGTCCGTCATATACACTTGGAGAATAGGTTACCATAGATCACGGGTGTTTGAAGACATTGTTTCTGAAGATTTTTGGTGCTGTAATGTAACATATTTTGGTAATATACCCATTCTCAGAAGTGCTGATCCATGCCTATCCATACCACTATATTTAGAAAAATACAGGGTGGCAGGGATTGAATTAAAACTGCATAAAAATCGTTCGTCGGTTATTAAAAAAAAATAGTGGTTCCATACATTTTGACCGCGTAAGTATTGCACTTTTCTATGAAAAAGCTGATTTTTTTTTTATAACCCACGGAACATTTCTTCGCTAGGGGGCTTCTCAATCATGTGCTGAATTCATGGTTACAGTTTTCGCGTCGATGTACCTGCCACCCAGTATATCAAGTTCATGATTTCTAGCTGACATAGATGCAGCTAAAAATACCAGTATTTACATCGGAGAAATCGGAACGGGAAAATGCATGGTAGGTACCTTGATTACTGATGGAAATACAGACATTGTAGTAAGAATGGGAACGAAGACAATTTTTGTTTTAAGTTTAAAAAATATTTGTTTTCAAATAGTGCAAACAATATTATAAAAAGTGTAAAAGCTTAACAATTTGGTAAGTTATATACATTTTAAAATTGAGTACTTCTAGACAAAGACAGCACTATCACAGAAGTGACGTCACGACTATGTCTTCATACTAGCGCCATACATTGTCCGTACCGCGCGACAAGGACGGGAAAATTCCCTTCAAAAACTTTTAAAGCGTGTAGTATACTATGGTGTAGCTTCTCTATATTTCTATCTCATTTTACAATGCTTTCTTTGAAATTACATTATTTGTTCGAACATTTCTAACATTAGTCATCATCCGTATTGCAAAGGTGAACGGAGTCAACAGAAAGGACTTCAAAAAAACCCAATTTCGAAAACACCTAATAGGTACTAACATAACGATACCTTAATGGCAATCTTCTTTCACTCTAAAACCTTAAAATATATTACAAGTAAAGCTAAAAGTTAAAACAAAATACATTTTCCTCTTACCTACATTATTTTTAGGTCACGTAAAATAAATAACGTGCAAACATAGGTACGTAACAGGGGTCACAAAAGCTCCTCTTTCCTGGTGCCCCTACAGTGGCGTGCTCGTAAGTCCCCCTGTGTATCTCACCTCTCACCCTTGTCAGCGGCACTCGTATCAATTTCACTACGTATCGCACTGTCTATGGCACATGTGTCAAAACTATTCCATATAATTTGTTTAGGAAACGGTTACCGGACAAACAAACAAGGTCGATTTTCTGGAAAGGTAAGGAATAATAATATTTTAGGAGGAATTCCTGAAATATTTCCTATTTCCTTTGAAGCAAAAATTGATGAAAACTGGAGTTTTCATTTTTTCCAAGTCCCAGTTATGCCTCAAAGCGCTTTATTAATTTCGCTTTAAATATCAAAGTTGCTTGGTTGGTAAAATTCGTCGGTAAATTCTGGTGGTGCTTATAAGCTGCATGTTCTGTATTGATAGATAGGCTATCAGGTGCGGTTCGTTTATGCACTTCGGTGGCAAAGCCGTCCTCCGCATGATTGAGTAGCTCGTAACGCTTATTGAGCTGATATTGCATTGAAACTGCATGCCGTGTTAATTGTAATTCAGGTGTGCTGTGAAATTTTACGTGGAAGTATGAACGAGTAAATTGGAAGTGGACTACCGCGGGGTAATTACGTAACACACTGGCAGTAGCTATGGCTTTCATTTTGACAGTTCAACAACATTCATTGCGTTATTTATGTCGTTGAGCAGACAAATAATATGAAGCAATGGATTAGCAATATTCTTCAAAATCATTCAGATTGTGGTTGATCGTGTGTTATGGAATTAGGTTGCAGATATTGGTATTTAGGGATCAATGAATCATCGTCATCATTAGTGTCCGAGCAGCAACCTTTTTCTGCCATAACAATATAGCTACTAACCGTTTGGTACTACTGAAAATCATATTAATTTATCTAATCTTTCCCAATAGCAGCCTGGAGTTTGGATTTGTACCTGTATGGAAATAGCCTCACCCCCTGTTAGATGGAACTTCAACATAATAGGCGAAATGTGGGTGTACTATAGGTACAGACCGCCAGCACATCAAGCTACTACAATCTGTCAAATTTATTTAATAGATTTTCAACTTTATTGCTATGGTTGAATGGGATATTTTGACAGTTTCGGGTAGCTTGACCTGCTGGCGTCTGTACAATTCCGCCTAACCCTTCGGGAAATACAGGCGCGATGTTATGTTACTCTTTTATCATATTTTCATTACATAACATAGACCGAAATTACTAGTATTACTTAAATGCAGACCTACATCTAATTGATAGACATAGACATAATGAAGTTACCTCTGTAGAGTTGAATGAACGTGAAAGCTTTAACTTTTTTCTTCTTATAGCTTCGTCGTCCATCGTAGGATATTCACAATCGAGCTATTTTAGTTTAGAATATAATCGATTCTCAACTCAAAACTGAATAAGGAAGTTGGTTAATAATTTAAATTACTTTGCCTTCATCAACAGGGTAACGGACGATGATATCCAATTTCAAGAGCGTAAGGCCCTTTGTACACACACGTTTTTCTTGCCGTGAAAAACTACGGTTTTTTTAATTTTTTTTAAATTTATTTATTTCAACAAAAGAGTACACAGATGGGAATACACAGTTCTTCTGCCAAACTGCAGGACAGTTTATCGGCAGTGTTCTCGTGGACACAGCTCTTTTTCTTAACACTATAACACAGACATACGCATCACACCACGCCTAACTGCACACATACGAGTACTCAAGCTGCCCAGTGTTTATTTACTTAAAAATACACTTAGTTACGTAAGTATACTGTTCTACAGCTCGACTACCCGTACATGTACACTGGTGTCTACACATCGGCTCATATGGCTCGCTTGCCCACGCGCGGCGAAAGCACAAGCTCCTAGCGTCCCGACCACCGCCGCAGGTTTATTCGCCATGTGCAGGCACGGTCGTCAGTGTTGTATGGATCACTATGGAAGCTTGTACACGGACAAGTTCAATGAAACCCTACCGTGTACAAAGGGCTTTAATGTTTTCATTAGGATACTGAGAAATACTCTTCAGTATTTCTGAAATTAAACCTTGATTGACCAGGTGTAGTTTACTCTTTGAAGTACATTACAGGAATCTTACCAAACGGTATTTTGGGATCGTTCCTTGGGGAAAAGTAAAACTGCTTCAAACTTAGCTTCACTTGAAGGATATGATAGTGCATCTACCCAAATCTACATTTACATTGGGGGTGTTCAATAAACTCTTCCGGCGTCATACATAAACAGATGACCTCGCGTATCACCACTAACAAATGACTGATTTTTTTTTTTCTATAAAACATATTCTACTATTTCATTTCCATGCCAAAATAATTTACCAAACAATTGACGTCAGTTCAGTATTACCAAACAAAATGACCAAATGAACCCAAACTAGTGGTTATATGGCACGAACGCATATTTTTATTAATTCGCCGCCAGCAATAAGGCTGTGACGTCGGTGTTTTGGCAACGCCGACCGACGTCCGGGGTATGATTGGTCCAATATTGATCACACGAGACCCGGTTTTACCGACAAAATGCTCTTACGTAATTTTTCATCGGTCGTTTTGACCCTTTATATGTATAAATGTATAACTAGTGTAACTGTTTTACTTTGTACTAATTGGTCTAAAACGCCTGGACACGTTTTTAGACCTGACCCGGATACATTTTGTAAAAGTAGGGCTCACACTCATCAACTTTATTAAGCTTGAGCTTTGAACCAGGGTAGTTGGAATAAAAAGAGTACATGTTTGAGATACGAGGGTTGGATACATTTACGTGTACATTAAAAAATTATGTTTATTTAAATTACGATTTGCTAGCAGTTGCCCATGTATTCGTCTGCGATCCAGGATGAAAAGTACCTTATGTCCTTGTACAAGTCATGGTCTACTCATGTGCCAAATTTCATCCGAATCCGTTCTACCGTTTTAGCGTGAAAGCGTATCAAACAAACTCACTTTCCCATTTATAATATTAGTTAGGTCTAGCGACCCGCCCCTGCTTCGCACGGGTTTCACGGCTTGACAAAACATGGAAATTTCTTTATTATATGTTTTTGATATTAATGTTTTATACACATAAACCACCCGGAATGAATTCTCTAAATGATGGTGAAAACCGCATTAAAATCCGTGGCGAAATTTAGAAGAAATCCGCAGTCACACAGACAGACCCGAAAAAGCGACTTTAATTTATGATATGTATACCTAGATAACGATTTTAATTATTACTTAGAATCTACATAAAAATGACAAGCAAAGCCTTAAAAAAAAAAGCACAAATAGCATTTTTATATTGGCATGGATTCGTGACGTAATCAAGCAGAATGGAATGGAAATAGCTGCAGTAAAGAGAGCAAGCCCCTTTAAAGAACTATTGGATTGAACTGATTCCAACTTTTTTATCACTTTATTGTACAGAAGACCGTTAAGATTTTACAACGGTGCAGATAACGAATATATTCTAGATTCCTAGTACTTTCTAACATTTACCTCGTAATAAATCCTTGAAGCGTGAACGTTTAATAGAGAGTTAACAAAACTATGAAAACTGCTGGCGATGTTGTTCGACGCTCACCCTTAAATGGGAAGCTTACGAAGTTATAATTAAAATTGACTTGTGTCAACTTGCGTTATCCAAGCCTGTGACTAGGGTTGCTTCAACTAAAGCTGTTTCATGTGGCTCTTTCGACCTTGTGTTTCCTCTTTCAGCTCTGTAACTCCGCTTTTTAGTTTTTGTTTGATCTAGTATAGCACCAATTTAAAGTACCTATTTCAAACTGTCCATAACGCCTGCGCTATGGACAGTTTGAAAGACTTTGTATCTATTGTTCTCCAAACACACAAGCAAAATGAATGGAACCAACATTTTCAGTTACAGTATGTTTATCTCACGAAGCGACACGCGCTTTACTTGTGTTTGCCAGGTGTACAAACACGCTGTGAATTTGTGTGTAAGCGCAGGAGCTCTCGGTACCGTACGAGGCAATTGCAATGGCGAAGTCGGAAGTGTGTGTGTGTATGTGCGTGTGTGTGTAATGTGTTGTCGCTACTCGTCTAAACGAACACATTCAAAGCGTGTTTCTGAGTTACCACAAGTAAAGCGCGTGTCGCTTCGTGAGATAGAAATACTGTATCCGAATTCAAGGAATGCATTTCACGGCGTGATTATTGTATTGTCTCTTTTCTCTATCAAACTTACTTATTTCACCTACAATTCCAGGATTAGGTACACCACAATATGTTGAATCAATGATTGTGACTCCCATTTGCAATGCCAATAGCCGTTCTACACCTTCAGAAAAGCGAAAAAACTAACAGAAGACCGTCATCTGTTTTCCTTTTTACAGCATTTGAATCATTCAGTGGCTCCACTCTCAATAAATCAATGTAAGTAGGCACTATTGTTCAGGGATACGGAATAGAGTTACCATTCTATGAATGGAAGCCATTATTAGGGTTATAAAAACGTTGTTACCCTTGGCTACCAAGTAAAGATCGTTATTCTACTTAATAAATCTCGTGATTTGGAATCGTAAATCATGGTAGGAAAGAAACTATTGATTGTGTAGTTTACTGTGGAAACGGTTTTCGTAAATTTTTATCTTGGACTGACTAGTGGGGACTGTTTCCCTGTAATGGATAAGTCTAGATAAGAGGTTGCAAAAGATTGCATAATGATGGGAAAACTGGTTTGTAATTGAAAGTTTTAAGTTTACTTTTTAGTCATAATTGACTAATCATCACGCTAAACACGCTTTTTAAACGACTTCAAAAACACGAGGACGTTCTCAATTCGGTTGTTTTTTTTTAAATGTTTGTTACCTTCAGAACTCCGTTGTTTATAAGCCGATTTGCAAAATTCTTTGTTTTATTTGAAAGGATATACTTTCAGATTGGCCCCATATAAATTTCATAAAAATCGGTTCAGTAGTTTGGTTTTTAAACCAAAATTACTGGTAAACGAAATTGAGTCGTTTGCTTTTCTGTGACTTTTCAGTGGCTTAGTGGAATTGTCAATATTTTAAATAAGCGAAACTGCATGAAAATCGGTCCCAAATTAAAGTAAAATCCTACTACTTAATATTATAAACGTGAAAGTGTGTATGGATGGATGGATGTTTGGTACTCTTTCACGCAACTACTGAACGGATTTGGATGAAATTTGGCACACAGATGGTTTATAACCAGGATTAACTTTTTATCCCGATATTCCTACGGGATCGAAACTTATGCGGGTGAAACCACGGGGCGCTATGATATTTCTTGAAGTAGTTTCATTTATTTTTCTTTTTATATATTGGCACCTTGCTTTTTTCATTTATATTAATGTAATTTATCATGCTATTTCTTTAGTGTGATCATAATAAATGTTTTATCTGTCTAAGTATCTGTCTCGTTCCGGGTCCGAAATAAAGCCTTACAGCACTAACAAAAATTTATTTGCCATACAAATCCGAGGCTAGCTTTTAAAACATTCAGAACCGTAGCACCGAAATCCTTTGCCCATAAACCAACATTAAACGAGGCATCCCCTATCCAAAAGTGAGGAGGCACACATCAGGGCATCTCAAAAGGAAGATAGTAGATACCAAATCGAATTTTGAAGCGAACCACGGCGGGCCATTAAAGCATCTGCACATAGAAATGCTGGGCGCTTGGTTCGTCGGAATATTCTAGACATTTGCATATGGCGGCCGGTGACGTCACGGCATGTCGCGTGCAGCCAGACGCGCCGGTATTCATACGGGTCTTAGTATAAAGCTGCGGACGCAAAGGGAGATAAATGTGCACGGATTTGTCCGGACCCGGCCAGTTCGACTTCAGTAAGTAATAGTGTGTTTAAAAGGAATCGTTGTTGTTGCTATAGAGGAAATATCCGATGGACTTTAAGAAACGAAGAATAACTCTACCTATCATCAGTAAATAGTAATAGTAAGTAAATCATAAAAAGGTACACAGATACAGAGTGACATTTAATTTAAGCGTGCGAATAGGCTGGTACATAATAAATGATCAATGACCCCCATGCTAGGCAAAACCTGTCTTACAGGACAACCATCCGTCCATTCCGGATATTATAATAATTACGTACAAATTAGTAATGTGCACTTTTGTAAAAAATAAACTAGAGTAATACAATTAATTTTGAAAATAAAAAACGGGGGGAAGATGGAAAGAGAAAAGAGAGTAACTACATAAGTGGTGTGTGTGAGTGTGTGAGTGTAGCTGTGTATGTGTGAATGTAGATGTCTGAGTAAGTGTAGGTGTGTCTGTGTGAGTGGGTGCCTGATTTGTTCTGTTTAAGTTATGGTTTGAGTAATTCTTCTGTGTCGCCATAGTTTAGGGTTAGCAAATATTCTTTTATTTTTTGTTAGCATTGGAATTTGTTCAAAGAATGAATGCTTAATGTGTTGTGCAGTTTATTGTAACAACGTGCTTAAATAACGGTTATGCCGCCGTGCAAAGGTGGTATTTGTACAAACTTTGGGACAAACGGGTTTGGCTCTTCTTTTGAGCGTAGGGCTTTTACATTTACTGGGAGGGGTAATTTTATGAGCACGTGTGATCGCATAAACATTTGACGGATTGTTAGTACCTTACAGTCCGAATAAACTTGTTGGGTTGGGTACCTAAATGGCTCTTTCAGCTGGTATGAGGATTGTTTTGGCTGCACCGCACTTATGTGACACGGATGTCGCCAACATAAACGTTTAGGTTACCCTTACTTACTGTTTTATCTATGCCTCCAAAGTTATGCTAAGATTGTTTTGAACAGTTTAACACTAAACTCAACGTCAAAAAGTGATTAAAACATTTACTTCATTATGTCCAATCAGCGCTAATGATCCCTCAGTAAACCTTCTTCGGCACAATATATCAATCAAATAAAAGTCATACTCAATGCCAAATGCCCTCCAAGACCCTCATAACCATTCTTTATCCTATAACGGGCTATCTCTTATCCAGCGTCCATGTACGGCTATCCTACACAATAATGAGCTCAGTTAGTGAGTCCACGGCTTAAGGCCCTGTCTAACGACGCAAGCTGTTGCGTTATTTTACCAGTCTCCTTCCCGAGACGGTCCAGTGATTAATAATGGCGTCCGAGCTTTATATTATCTACCACTTAAGCTATAGTTTCGTAAGAAAGCGAGGAACGGTCGCACAATAACGGCTGTCCAAGTACCTACTCTTGTGTCTACTCTTGAGAACCTGTAATTGGCTCTGTGTCGCTTATACAATATTGTTATTAATTTGGTATAGCTGTTGGTTCTCCTACTTTTAAATAAATAAATAAATATCAACCCGCACTGGGCCCGCGTGGTGGATTACGGCCCACTCCCTCTTACCGCCAGGAGGCCTGTGTCCTAGCAGTGGGAACATTATAGGCGGATTGTGTATTATGTACTGGTGAAAATGACAGATCTTTATGACCGCTATAATTTGACCGAACCGCTCTACTATGAAACCGTAGCCTGTAAGACGTTTACTTAAGTCTGCTACATACCTTCGTGGTAATCAATAGACTTAGCTGACGTCAATCCGCATGCCTGAAATATTTAAATATTCACACGACGTGCCAATGAGTCAGAATAAGTTTTCTAGAACTTGTCCCATTTATGTAATAAATTGGAACGTGGTAGGTACCTACTTCAAATCTCGTTGCTCTCTTCCTTGTAGTCTTGAAGTGACGCCAAATTCGGCTGTAGTAGGTAATGGGACGCGACAGAATTACGTGAATTACAGTCTTCCTGCCATCTTACGTCATTTCTGTAAGTTGGCCGTTGTCGTCATAAATTTTCTGCTTCATGGGTCTAAGGTAAGCTAACGCCATCTAGTAGAAAAGATTGAAACCGTCGAAGGCACTGACTGAAACTCGTAGCTGATATTTGCAGAGCCTAGCCTTAATAATTCCATGAGCCTAGCCTAGGCCATAAGTCTTAATTAGTGTAACCATAGATTACTAATAATGTGAACTATCTAGTTTCTACTATTGCCAAACAATACTTACCTTAATTAATTTAAACACGATAAATGGATTAGAGGCATTGGCTAACTATAGGTGCATGCTCTGAGTCACAAGTTTTCGTTTAGCTAGGTACAGTTTTGTAAATTCCAGATATTAGCGCGTTCAAATAAAAACAACTCTCCAGCTTTATTATTTGTTTAAAGAAGATAGATATCATAATAAAAAAGAGAAATAACTTGATCCTATGCCCAAGGCACTACAATGCATGACTTATTTTTAGACTTCTAATACGTAAGTAAGTACCTAATTACCTACATCGAAATGTTTCAAAGTAGGTATATATACCTAAAGCGGCTATCGACAATGACGCAGTTTGCAGGTCAAGTCGTATCGATCGAATACTATTTACCTAAATGCCACTCGTAACTTTCGAACAAAACTTACTACATTGCTATGCTTGCTTGAAGTAGGTACCAAGATACTGTTTTCTTTGCGGCTTTGTTTCGGGATAGCCCGATGGCTTCCGCACTCAAATGGAAACCTTTTCGTAAGGTCATCATCATCACATGGCGAGGTCGCTTGGAGAGCGGTTCGTGTCCGAAGCTTGTAGGGCTATCCCGAAATAAATCTATATACTTATAATAATCTATATCTATACTTATAATAAATCTTCTATACTTATAATAAATCTTCTATACTTATAATAAATCTTCTATACTATATACCCCACAACACACACACACCCTCACACTCACCCCCACACACACACGCACACACCCCCACACACGCACACCCACACACGCACACCCACACACACACACTCATTTCATAGTTATTAACTTTTATACTAATAATTTTCTTTCTTTTTAATTATTAGTCTGGAACAAATGTACCATATTTTTGACCTGGGCGTTGATAGCTGCGCCACAGTTTTAACTTTTGTAGCTATCTTCGTTTTCTTTTGTAAATTTGTGTCCTGAAACTTGTTCCAAATAAACGTTTATTATTATTTATTATTATTATTATTATACTTATAATAAATCTTCTATACTTATAATAAATCTGTAGAAGTGAAAATTCTGTACATTAAAAATATCAAAAAAATAAATGGCAGGGGGTGTTACTAGACCGACACCGAACCCAAAAATGTGATTAAAAAAATTTTTGTCTGTCTGTCTGTCGGTCTGTCTGTCTGTCTGTCTGTTTGTTCAGGCATCACGCAAAAACTACCGGTTCGATTACGATGAAACTTGGTATAATTATTCTTTAATATCCTGGGCACCACACTGGGTACTTTTCATGCCGGAAAAGTATCTTCTAAATATAATATAAAACTCAAAGGTGACTTACTGACTGACTGACATAGTGATCTATCAACGCACAGCCCAAACCACTGGAGGGATCGGGCTGAAATTTGGCATGCAGGTAGATGTTATGACGTAGGCATCCGCTAAGAAAGGATTTTGATAAATTCGGATAGAATTTATAAACCAAGGGGATAAAATAGGGGATGAAAGTTTGTATGAAAAATCTTATTCCTTGAGTTAATAAACTTGAAACTTAGCACGAATACTTATCTAAATAAATTATGAAGATTGTCAGTTTTTTTTTTTCTTCTAAACTACCCCCTAATAAGGGATTGGGGGGTTTCAAAGTTTGTATGGAAGAATTTTAGCGCGCAGTCCGGTTGACTTGAAACTCAGTATTTATACCTTATTGAAAGTAAAGAATAATGTGTATCAGGGTTTTTTGAAAATCTACCCCTGACGGGCTGAAATGGGGTAGTCAATTTTTCAGGGGAGGATTTTACTGCATGGCTTGATTAACTCGAAAATTAGTATAAATAATCTTTGAGTCAAGTTATGAATACATCCCAAACGATTATTTTTTAATTCCACCCCTGTGGGGGTGAAAAGCGGGGATACAGTTTATATGAAAAATCTTATTCATTTAGTTAATAAACTTGAAATTTGCCTAAGTAAGTAATAAAGTTTATCATTATAAGTTTTCAAAACTACCCCTCAAAGGGGGATATAGGGGTGTTAAGTATATGTCGAACAAATTGAATGCGCGGTCTGAGTAACTCGAAACTCAGTATTGATACTTTTGACAGAAAATAATTCATAATAAATATTTGTATAAAGTTGTCGAAAATTTACCACTGACGGGACAAAAACGGGTAATTCGGTTTTTAAGAGGAGGATTTGAACTTGAAACTGTAGGTAGGTTAAATTTTCACGCCTAAACCACTGAACTTCTGATTTGGCATAGATATAGATGGCATCCTGGGGAAGCACATACTTTTTATCCTGTTAGCACGTTCCCGTGGGATAATTTCTGACATCCACGCGGGCGAAGCCGCGGGCAGAAGCTAGTACGTACATAAGATTAATGCATACCAACTTATTACTGTCACAATAAAAAAAAAACAAAGGTAAAGAGCCTCTTCTCATACATCAAAGGCATGAGTATTGATCACCAGGGATTGCTCAAGGCGGGTTGGCGAGTTCAGACTTCATCATTCTGCTGCAATTATCCCAATTTATTCGTGGTCGGCGCAACATGTCTTTTTCTTCCACACTTCTCTATTAGTCGCCATCTCGGCAGTCACAACTATTATCATCATTTCAGAATTAGGTACTACTTATATTAATTAGAAGTCCAGGGGGCCACATTAAGCAATCCCTCTAAAAGCTATTCATTTCCTGAATTCCCAGCAGATCATTAGCAATTCCTCTAATTTTCGTAAAATTTCATTTCATATTTGGTGTAAACATTGCCGCATGAAAAAAATTAAAACCGTAATTTTATCGGTAAACTTTTCATTACCCTACAGTTTTTATTAATCAAATTGTTTTTTATTTTTTATTTCTACAGTTTAAATGTTATTTCATTGCGATATGAATTGCACACAAATCATATTATGAATTGTCAGTTTGTGAACATTTTACGATTTTTAAATGATTCATATTGTTATCCTATTATGATTCTGCCAAAGTGGCCTTTTTAGGCCCCCAATTTTTTAACGATCTATGTTTTTCTTAACCGAAACCGATCTATGTTTTTCTTTAGTGATTTTGAAGATAAACTTAGCAAGTAGGTAAAATGAATGCGTATCACGAAAATTATAATATCAAACTCCTGCCTCTACAACAACTAGTAGCGATGCAACATTCACCGTAAACCACTAAAATAATATGAGATTCCAAACTGATTCATAGTGTGTGTCTGCACACTTCCCCTTCCGTGACTAATCGTGGCCGGTCGAGCTATCAGAATCACGATACCAAGCCATACATCATATTTACCCTCAGAACCCCATAGTGTTTAAATGTAAACATATATCATCACTTCATATCCCTATGGCCATGGGACCGCTCGACCGGTCAAATTAGAAATTAACGGATTGATTTCGAGCAACACGATAGTTTTAACGAATTAGGTATAACCTAGTGGGTGGGTAAACAATTTTAATTAAACAAAATATTTATATTAACAAAACCTGCAAACACCCGGCAGGTGCGGTCCGCCGGTCCCCCGATCCTGGAGGGCCCCCAAAACTCAAGAAATACTTTTTAATCAAATCTCAAACAAGGCTAAAATATGTTCAGTAAGTCAAAGGCAGTTTGAATTGGGGGCCCCTAATATAAACGTAGGGCTATAATTGCGAGGTCGCTTCACTCGCTCTTGCAACCTGCATCCTTTTTTTTCTCAGACTTCTATGCGTGAGTCGACAAAATAACTCCTATACGCAGAACATATCTCCTATACATATAAAAATATTTAGTCTAAGAAAAACCTTACCTGTCCGGAATGAGTTGCAAACATTTTTGAGCTCGCTACGCTCGCTATTCAAACTTTCCTGTTTTTTTTGACAAAGTAATTCCTTTTTCTGTTCTTTTCTACGCAGCGTTGTGTACCCCCATCTATAAGTAATTAAGTACTATAATATTTATATGCAAAAGAAAGGGGCGGCGTATACCCAGCAGTGATTCCGATGAAGTTCATTTTATTCACAGATATTAAAATATGCTTAGTTCCCGCACCATGCGGGACGGACGGAGTACGATTTTTTCCTCGGAACAAGAACGTAATAAGTGCTGAAAGGGTTTTACATTGTAAATCCACAAATATTCCTCTTGTAGCTAATAATTTAGCAGTTAATGCGTTAATACAATTAAGTATCAGAGTATCCTAAAACTTGTTAGCTTATGAAAATATATATAGAAAATGCGAGGACATTAAAGGTAAGAAACTTTGTGTTGTTTAGCTATCGATAAACTTTATTATTTTACGCTTCTGTTCCACAAAAAGTTGGACATATCATTAAATTCATAAAAAAAATACTCTTTGTCTTCGGCCCTCTCTTAATCCATCGTCCACTCTCCAGTTAGGTAAATACATGATACTCCGAACCTCAAAGACTGGACTCGACGACTTGTATTTATCTTCCAAACAAAACATAACCGCATTATTTTACGCAGCTTGTGTTAAAGCTCGAGGCACAAGGGCACTTCCGATATATCAAAAGAGCCATTAATTGCGTCCCCTGTTTCTGCGACATTTGGCTAATGTCAGGGCCAGCCACCCCTGCAGTTGGGGTAGCTAGTACGTAGGTAAGCACTGACTGCCACCGGAGACACGACGATAATAAAATGTCAAATATTTGAGGTGAATTAAAGCAGCTATTTTGTTTAGGTTTTAGGGTTATAAGTTCGAAAAGATTACAACGGTGTGTACCTACTTGTGCCTTCCACATGGAGGAATTTTTGATGTGAAAAATGAAAAACCGACTGGTGTGCCGCGACGGCAAATGCATGGCGCTCACTGTTGCATGCAGTCATGACTCCTCTACGCCGTCATTTGTTTTTTATCTTGCTATCAATTTCGATGTTTTACATCATTCTGCCGGGCATCCCGTGACTACCAACTTTTTTGTTGATTATCTCAATATTTACGGATCATTCTCACTAGTTCCACCAGCAATTGTTCCATGGAACTAGTGCGACTTTTTTTTTCTCATGGTTGTTTGGTAATTTGTGTTTACCTAGTTGGTGATTGGCTTTAACTGCCCCGTTGGTCTCGTGGTCGCAAGCGCGACTGCTGTGCATGGGGTCCTGGGTACGATTCCCAGGTCAGGTAAACTGTTATTGGGCTTTTCGATTAATAATTTCTCAGTTGCAGCCCGGAGTTTGGCAGTTGGTGGTGAAAGCACGTAAAGCCGTTGGTCCTACGCCTGATCTCTCCCCGGTCGTGTCGGATTGCCATCCCATCGGACTATGAGAGTAAAGGAACAGTGTGTTTACGCACACACTTGTGCACTATAATATCTCCTGCGAACCTGGCTAATCTCCGTTGAGATTGGCCATACCCCCCACCGAGATCGGTGGGGGGGATGATTATGGTGATTGGCGATATCTTCTTACACAAAACAAATTGTTGCAAGTTAGGATTCTGTGATACTCGGCAGGTAGATTATAAGCTGATATATTAGGTTGGGGAAAGTCTTTTCGCATTTATAGTATGTATGAACTTGTAATAAAATCTCTTTGGCTATACTATTTGTATCTGGCTGGTTTTGGTATCATTGAAAGTTTAATTTTTTTTTAATTCTTTTTTATCCTTTTGTTACTTTTTTATTCAATTTGTTTTATTTTTAACTGTGTTTAGTTTAGTTTATGACCCTGTACGAGTCGCAATAAATACCGTACTTTTTCTTTCTTTCTTTCTAAATTTTAAAGAACAATTCCAAATTCAAATTAGGAAAATGTGTGATTTTCATTTGTTTTTCGTACTGTCAAGATGAGTGAATCTAACGTAGAAATTCGATACATTTTAAAATTTTACTACAAAAAATGTAACGCAAACCCGCGAAAAAAATTTGCGATGTTTATGGACCTAGTGCAATGTCTGTGAGAGTAGCACAAATTTGGTTTAAGCGTTTTCAATCCGGAAATTTTGATGTCAAAGATGCACGTCGCTCTGGTCGCCCTATTATGGATAAAATGGATGCCATTTTTTAAAAAGTGGAGCAAGATCGGCATATCAGTAGTTACGACGTAGCTGAAGAACTGGGAATTGACCACAAAATAGTTTTGGCGCATTTGAAAAAAACTGGGTACACAAAAAAGCTCGATATTTGGGTACCTCACGAGCTCACTGAAAGAAACCTAATGAACCGTGTACTCGTTTGTGATTCTTTATTACGACGTAATGAAACCGAACCATTTTTGAAAAAGCTGAAAAGTGGATCACGTACGACAAGAACGTGCGAAAAAGGTCGTGGTCTAAGGCTGATCAGGCTTCACAGACTGTGGCGAAACCCGGGTTAACTCGCAACAAGGTAATGCTGTGTGTGTGGTGGGATTGGAAGGGCATTATTCATTATGAGCTGTTATCACCAAGCAGGACCATCGATTCTGAACTCTACTGCGAATAACTGATGAGATTAAAGCAAGAAGTTGAGAGAAAGCGGCCGGAATTAATCAACAGAAGGGGTGTGGTTTTTCATCATGATAGCGCTAGACCTCACACATCTTTCGCCACTCAGCCAAAATTAAGAGAGTTTGGCTGGGAGGTGATAATTCATCCGCCGTATAGTCCTGACCTTGCACCTTCAGATTTCCACCTGTTTCGGTCTCTTCAGAATTCTTTAGGCAGTGTCAGGTTAACATCACGAGAGGACTGCCAAAATCACTTGTCGCGGTATTTTGATCAGAAGTCCCAAAATTTCTATAGCAATGGGATCATGTCCCTACCTACAAGATGGCAAAAAGTTATCGAACAAAATGGTACCTACATACTTTAGTTAAATGTAAATAAACTATATTAAAAAATGTTTTGAGTTTTCTTAAAAAATGCGAGGAAACTTTTTCCCCAACCTATTATATTTTGGCGCGTGTCCAAAATCGGAACTAACGCCACCATCTTGTTTTTTCAATAAATTTCAGTCCCTAAATCGTCTCCGGACACAAGTGGGAAGATGTAAGTCCAACCTGGTAAAGTGGGGCTACCTTGACGAAATGGCAGTAGGGTGTGATTGTGGAGCTATGTCGCAAACCATGCTCCACCTCCTATCCTGCCCTCTGTGTCCCAAAACATGCAGTCAGTGACCTCAGAGCTGCCACCGACGACGCCGTGGAAGTGGCAAAATTTTGGGCCAACAAGATATAAATTAATAAAAAAATAATAATAATAAAAATTAATAAAAAAAAAATCTATAATTTTTTTTAATTTTTTTTTATTATATATATTTTTTTTATTAACTAATTTATTCCGGTAATGATAGTGATGTTGAGTAAATAAATAAATAATAATAATAAATAAATAATAAACATTCAGTCATGCCGGCGACAGGAAGAAAAAGAATACATTTCACAAAACAACTGCACAATAATGTTTACGCCCCCCTGTCAACCTTATTCGAGTGCAAAAAGATCCACGTAGCAGTATACCTTGAGATCGGTATCTAAAAAAATCAGTATTTTGCCCAGTTATTAAACAAAGTTTATTCACATAAAAACAATGAAAAATAATTGTCACAGTAACATTTTTGCTTAAAACAATTATAAATAATTTATCAATAACGACTTTTCTTACATAATTTGGCTACTAAACAAAAAACATTACCTATATTAAAAAACCTTAACAAAAATACAATATTTATTTGGAATAAAAATGACTATACACTGATTTGAATAGAGCATAGTTTCCTGTTATCAAAGCTAGAAATCGTCTGCGTACACCGCACAAGGACTCTTTACTATAGATCAACCTTTACATAATGGAGCATCTTTCTTTAACAAAAATGTCTTTTTTGTTACTAATTTTTTTTTTAATCCTTTTATTGTGAACTTGTGTTAATTATATTGTTATCATAGACAGCATCTATAAGTTTATTAACAAATTGAACCACGTTGTATTTACTTGGGTTAGGATATAGGAACTCCATATTTTTATTTACATTGTTATTTTTATACTGCAGTTTTATCAAGAGCCTTCGAAACTGAATACTTTTCATCCTAGGCCTGACGAATTTGCAACACACGTTTTTAAGAAAAAGTTGCGTATGAGCAGTATTCTCATAAGTATTATGGATGCAGTTAAAACACACAATTCTTTAATAAGAACGCACAACTTACAGGAACTCAAAGCAAATATCCGTAGCCAATCAATTGGATTTTTTAATGAGAAAGCCAGAATTAGACGGTTATAATTATACACATATTATTTCATCCGTATGAAAATGAAGGAGAGAAATACATGTCCCAATGGTTAAAACTTCATCGGCCTTCCCAGATGTATTTTTAGTTTTTTTTTTACTTTTACATTTCCACGCCTGTCTAGGAACCAAAAAAATCCTACGTTTCGCATACAAAAATATACATAAAACTATATTCCATGAAATAATTACCTGACTAGCTATCAAAACTATCAGTACAAAAATATTACATATTTTACTACTTTTGTAAATAATTTTCTAAAAACATAACCCTCTTTCGCAGTCGTATAATTAATAGTTCATCTCTTTAGTAATGTATTCCGCAAACTCTGTTGGCGGGCACAGCTTTGTCTGAAACAAGAAAAATACATTATTTGTCGATGAGTAATCATTATGTTTGTTTTTACAATAAAATTTTATTAATAACATTTGTTACGGTCGCGAATCATATTCTGATGAACATGAAACCTGATACTTACCTGCAAATTGCAAAAAAACCGTAAGAATATTTTAATTCTGCAGGCTACCTGGCGCTTTCTCCAATTAGTCTCAAATTAAAACAAAATTCAACTCACCGATCATTTTCGGGTATGGCAAGTTCAGATTATCCATAATACTGACAAACTCCTTCAAAGGTTTGGTCAACCTCGGGTTGTATTTCTTCTCCTCCCACACCGTGGTCGCTGTCTGACCCCTGTAGTCGTGCGCCGGGTACAGTTTGTAGTGATCGGGGAGCGTGAAGATACGCTGATGTACGGAGTTGTATAAGGTTTGAGGAGAACCTTCTTGGAAGTCAGTTCGACCACAGCCTCGGATTAGGAGGGTGTCGCCCGTGAATGCTAGGCCCTGGAACAGAAAGTTTGACATTTTAAAACTAAATGTACATAATAAACATCTTAAATTCATTCATTGACAGACAACGCACAGCCTAATTGGCTGAGTATAGAAGCATGAAGTTTTTCACAAGAATCCATTATTTTATTTATTACTAGCTTCTGCCTGCGACTTCGTTCGCGTAGAGGTCGTAAGACACCACAATATACAAAAAATACCATGCCCAATGCTACTCGCTAATGTAGCTACGTATAGGTGAAATAATTTTTAAAATCGGTTTAGTATTTTTTGAGTTTATCCATTACTAACAAACATACAAAAAATCAAATCATTTTAATTCAATTTAAATGCGTCATTTGTGTTCAAGTAGGATTAACTGATAACACGCTTGGTTTGTATGGAAAGTGCTGATAATGACGTCTCTAACAGTGGCCGGACAGCACATCTTCGTTTATCTGATGCATACTCGTATGCGTATCTATCATAGCGCCAACATAGTACAAACTATTTGAACTGACCTGTTCGTGACAAATGTCAGAAAAGCATCCCTTGGCATACCACGAACGAACCATTTGTGTCCACACCAGCACACCACATCGCCATCTATCAGATGTGTGTCTATTATAAGCACTAATCCATTCCTAACATAGTACAGACACCAGCACATCAAGCTACTACAATCTGTCAAATTTCTTTAATAGATTTTCAACTTTATCGCTATAGCATTAAGGTTCGAGGTTGATTGGGAAAATTTGACAGTTTCGGGTAGCGTGACCTGCTGGCGTCTGTACAAACTATATGATCTGCTATGGCAGATGTAAGTTAAGAACCCTGGAGTGACCGTGGCCAAAAGTTTGTGTCCACCGAAGCATACCACACCGACGTCTATCAGATGCGTATCTATCATAGCACTTACCTAACATAGTGCAAACTATATGAACTGACCTGTTCGTGACAGATGTAAGTAAAGCATCCGTTAGTGTGTCCCGGAGTGGCCGTGGCCAACAGTTTGTGTCCACCGAAGCACACCACATCTCCATCTACCAGGTGCATATCTGCATCAGCACCGGAATCCTTGCCTATCACACTCTTGGTTTCGGGCAGCATAGCCTTCAGCTTGCCTGTGCCTGTTATGTGGTCTGCATGCATGTGGGTGTTCACTGGAAACGACAAAAAGTACATGGTAAATCTATCAATTACAGTATTATAATGTGAATTACGGTGAGTTTTCAGGAAGGTCTCTCCGAAAATTTTGAAGAAAGATGCAGAAAATAAATACTAACTAAACCAAGTCGCATAGGGCACGCACGGATTTACGGCCAACTCTCAGAATGTTATATACTGATTATACTAAGTAAGTTGTCGCATCATACCGTTAATTGAGGAGAGATTGTGGCGAATTTCGGTCACGAAAACCATTTTTTTCGTATTTTCCGAGTGAAATTAGGACAGTTATGGGCAATATTCACTCGCATAACAGCGAGTTCATGTTTTGACTTCCTTATAGTAAGACCGGTCGGTTGTTTTGCATATTCCTCAAACAATTTTTTAAGGAAAGACCATGGTAATCATATAGCATCTGAATAATAGAATTCTGGCAAACAGAACAAGGAAACGTTACCATCAGAAAATTAATTACAGAACTAATTATAAACCTTTCTTTGTTACCAGGAAAACGAGCAAAGGTAACCAGTTCAGTTCATCACTACCAGTGAACGGTATTATGAACAGTCACTAATCGGATCAACATGCACGATCTCGCACCGAAACAAGATATTACTACACATAAAATGATTTCGCATAGTCATGTTTCGTCATATTATAATGACCAAATTATGTCGCTCTACCCATAATTGGTAGTCAGGTCGCTTACGTAGTGACGACCAGCACGCGTAGCATACGCTTGCTGGTCGTCACTACGTAAGCGACCACCTCATAGAAACGGGTTTTGTCGACGGAAGAATAGACAAAATGTCAGATTGTAGACAGATTTCCAAAGAAATCTCTAGAAATATGTCTGTCTATTCTAGTTTTATTTATTCAATCTGTCATTTTGTCTATTCTTCCGTGTTTCTATGGTGGTCATGCTACGGGTGCAGGGGCCAAGTCTAAGGTCTCTCAAAAATCTCACAAAATGTCATGTCAAAAATTCACATCATTACTAGACTTGCTGCCCAGCTATAGGTACCTCCCCAAAAAAAATGTTTCCAGCAGTTAACTGCAAGTCTTAATTTACTTGTAAATTCGAAGGTATAATAAAACTAACTCACTGGCATAAATCAGCTTGAAGCCCAACTCCTTAAGAAGCGCAGCATCTCTCTCGACATGCTCAAGCACGGGGTCGATGAGCACAGCGTCACGCGTACGGTTGTCGCCCAGCAAGTACGTGTATGTACTGCTTACTGTGTCGAACAACTGGAATAGAAGGACATGGGAGACATAAAGAACAGTGTCGTTTGAGAAAAGGTCATGTAGTTGTAAAATATAAGCCAGTCAGCAAAGTCTTCTTAGCGTGTCGATGGCAATCTTAATAGAGTCGGCCTAAAATTTGGCTATCAGTGCCAAATCATCTGCCTAGCCTTTTCCGAACTATGTTGGGGTCGGCTTCCAGTCTAACCGGATGCAGCTGAATACCAGTATTTAAGCTATCAGTGCCAAAATGATAGCCAAATTCAGTAGCGTCCATCACTTCAGAATTCGAACGCAAAATGCTATCTTAATGGGATTGATAAGAATGCTTGAAAGTGGATTGGTGATAGTAGTGATTAAAGCGGGGATTATCACTTAAAACTGTACATTTGTTCAACAAGGGGCATTTGATATGATACCACTTTATCTACGATTATCCCACACACACTTGACAATTATTATAATTGTATTGTATTCGTATTTATAGGGAACGCTTTGTTCTTTTACTGGTAACGACTAAAGAACTTGACTTATTCAGTATTTATATAAGTGCTTATAGTTGTAACTACATAACTGCCCAGACTGGACAACACCTTCTTATATTTCAACTTAATAATAATAAATGGAGATTCGCAAGAGCAAACGTGCTCGGGCGAAGGAAGTATTCCAGTAAGTGCTCGTAGGGATCTTAACTATCTTCCGGGCTTTGGGATTGTTGCGAAAACCGTGGAATACCTCTCCACTCCTCAAGCACCTCAGGACATATTGCTCCCTTGTTGTTACGTCACTATGTGTTAGCGACAGTTTCCGGGGGCCCATTATTGAGCGTGCAAGTGACCCCCTGCCATTTAATCTGTGTATTTTATATAAAACATTGGTCAAGCAGGAGCCATAGTCCTAATCAACCAGTTCATTTTAGCCACCCAAACCCATAATCCAATATTTGTTTCGATATCTTGCAATAGTCCTACACCAACTGGGGGTTGTCCTTGGGTGCACTTGCATAGTGCGTACAGGGATAATCGTCGGTTGGTGGCTCATTTCGTTAAAAGTGTCTAACGGGCCTCTGTGAGTTGGCTTTGGCCCCTCGTACGCCTTTCAAAGGTCCGGGACCGGATTTGAACCCACCACCTCATGCATGAGAGTCGAGGTCCCTCACGACTAGATTGAAATTGACTTGGATTAAAAGAAAATCGTTTGTTATTGGTTTCACTACGATGTAATCTGAGAGTGTTACTAAATGTATAACCAAGGCTTTCACAGACTCAATAAAAACACAAATCGTACATATATTACATTGGATGTTATGTTAGCATTGTGCAGCTAATTACCTATAGGAATGTCATTCACTAATCATGAAATGCATGCATGCATGTATGAGTAGAGATTTATAGATTAATAACTATGACATTTATTGTTTAAACAGTAAGGTTCAATTCACTGTTTGAAGGACACTTACTAGTGCAAGTGATCTTGTTTCCATCTTTCTCAAACAATTAGCACTAATTGTTTTTAATAAAAATGAGTACAAAATCATTATTATAAGCTTAGTAGTTTATAATATCAGTTGTTTGATAAACATTCGTGTGGATATCACACCGAAGAAGAAATCCATATATATTGTTCTCGTTAACATAACCATAACATTACGACTATACCTAATTCTAGAAAAGGAAGGCAGAGTGTATAGTACATGTGTACTACAGTCACTTTTCGCTATACAGCGTGTATCAGAAAGGTGTGGTCATATTTAAGGGTGAGGTACAGACCATCAAACTGAATAACTTCCTCCATGAGACCAACATCGTAATCACGAAAAAATTATGAGCTGTCATACACCCCTGTAGGGAACAACTGATTATTTTTTATATGGGTGAGCCTATTGCCATTTCTTCTCATTATTCCTCTATAAATCCAGTATTAATTATGTTAAGTCATAAGTAAATGATATTGATTTGTACATTAGTGGTCGATGGGTTTATAATAATAATTATTTTTTTCACTTCAAGACACAAACATCAGTGTAGCCCTGGCTCTTGTACAGACGCCAGCAGGTCCAGCTACCCGAAAAATTACCCGTCAAATTTTCCAAATCAACCTTGAACCTTAATTCTTTAGCGATAAAGTTGAAAATCGATTAAATAAATTTGACAGATTGTAGTAGCTTGATATGCTAGCGTCGGTACTAGGAGTTCCTGTATCACAAGAGCCAAAACACTATGTAAAGTGTAAGTGACACTTTACATAGTGTTAATTTCACAGTTGAATGAATTTTCAAATTAGCTTTGTTATCGCATTTTCCTTACGTACGTTACATACATACCTACTCTCCATTTCATCATAGTAGTGTACAGTCGTAAAAACTACTTTAGTGAAACATTACCATTTACCAACCTGAAACCTACTTCAAAGAAAACTGTCGCTGAAAACAATGCATTTCCCGTTCAACGAATGTTACAGAGATATCAGATAATTATATCGATTAGATAAACTGATAACACAAGTAAGATTTATTATTGCAACACAAGAAAGTTTATACTAAACAATGGGTATCCGTTAGACATGAAAAGTTTAACTAAATACGGATACCTATTGAAGAAATATGAAACGTTTGTTTTTATTTAACTGTCGATGGCTGCCGGTAGTACTTTTATTCATAATAAATAACATATTATTACATCATCCCTGCTCTTCGGGTAAATGAGGGATGTTTACTTATCAATTTATTTTCTTCATTATACATTATTCATTACTTTATTAAAGATTGGTCCTAGGCGGCCCGGCACCCTAATTGCATAACACACGATCAATCGGAATCGGTTTCATTTTGACAGTTCAACAACATTCATTGCGATAATTACGTGTTGAGCAGACTAATTTTTCGAACTTATGAAGCAATGGATTAGCAATTTGCTTCAAAATGATTCAGATTCCGATTGATCGTGTATTACGCAATTAGGGTGCTGGACAGAGAGAGGTGGAAAGATAGTACTTAGGAGTTTGCCCAGTGGGACAGTGGCGCCGATTCCCTTGTTCACAAACTAAACTAAATTTAAGTTCAGTGCATCTTTTTCTTTCTATTTCGTTAAGAAAAGGACAGAAGATAAATATTTATAGTTTAGTCCGATAGGGAAGGTGTAACTTTATCCTTCGTGGCACTTTAACTTTTACTCTTACTTTTAAAACATCATACCCAATAAATGCTTTTTTAGAATTATGTCAAGCTTCTCGCAAATGAACGAAACCTCCTTAATGTGCTTTTAAATGCAACTATTTATTTACTTTTCATTATTACTATTAGCTATAAACACAAGTTTAATCATTTATTTTCAAACATAATGTACTTTAGTATACAAGTTAACACAACTGTAATCATTCATTATGTAGTATGTAGAAACTTTATAATTCAATTTAATAAACAAACACTTGAAAAACAATACACACCTGTCTAAAAAAGAAGTTAGACCCCTTATCCATGGCTGTAGACATCATCCGCACATTAACACAACTCTTGGACCAACACACCGCTCCGGCAACGCGCCAACCACCGAATGACAGCTGTTGCAGCATCCTGAAGCAAATAACAGACCACTATAGTTGGCGTATTTGTACAAACATTGGTGTTATTTCATCAATACAAAATGAACTTTATTACATTAGATATCTGGGTATAATTTTGATCAAGTTAGCCGAATATTTGGGCCAAGTGAAGTGCCAACAATATCATTACACAATCATCATTAGTTCTTGCGCCTCAACGGTGTCGTTAGTTGCCATTATTTTATCTTGTATACATAGGTGATCGCTCATTTCTATATATTAGATAAGCATTTCTATATATTAATTATTCAAGATGACTCACTATTGGGCAATAAAGTAGGTTACTAGGCATTTATTTCGAGTTTTTTTTTTTATTGTTACTACGGGGTTTTTTACACACAAATAAGTGAAGGGCACGGTCGTGACCTATTGGGGGCATAAGGACAACTGTGCGAAGCCGGAAACAGGTGTTCTATTAAACGAAGTGATTAAAAACAATCGTTAAATAAACTCTATTTAAATGGAAATTGAGAAAGTTTTTAATTGGTTACATAACGTATTCGGTGAATGAGCATATTTTTATAGTAATATGCGCTTTCTTATAGTTACGTACCCAAACGAACGAGAAAACTGGAGTATATTACGCCGCGCCTTCTGTATGTCTGTTAGTCTGTCCGTCTATCTGTCACAGGGTCTCTTTTTAACTGTAATTGTTAGCCAGTTGGAATCTTCACAGAATACAGTTTGCTATGGCCACATGACAAATAGTAAAAAGAAGATAAATTGCAATGGTTTTTTATGCACTCGTATCGGCAAGGAGCTACAAGAATACCTCATGTCGTGGGCATAGGACAAGATTCACAGATTGCAAATTGACGTTACTTTACAAATTAAGCGTTTCATACGAATATGAACATTATACTTTTAAAATAAAGTCCATTATCATATGAAGCGCTTGTTCACATTGGCTTCCAATACGAATATGAACATTATCAGCATAAGAATAAGTATTCGTATGAAACGCTTACTTTTCTCAACATAGGTAAGTGTAAGTGTGCTCAGTAGCTCAGTATCTCAAGTAGATTCTAAACCCTTAGAACCAATGTTATATTTTTTTTTATTAAGTCCTTTGCCCACCAGTGGTACAGTGCTTGCTATAAAAAAAATAAAAAATAATGTGTTGTATATTTTTTTTTACATTTTCTATGTTTAAGTATTTGTATGCCAAGCCATGGCAAAACATGTAAGATCATAACTATATGTATTAATATAAGACCCTAATGTATGTATGTACCATGTTTTAAAGGAAATAAATATATTCTATTCTGTGAATAACCCATAGCCCATTGAACACTATGATGGTTGGAGTGAATGCCCTAACGGAATCAAAGGAACAGGAAGGACTATCTATCTATAATTCTATACTAATACGAGTAATAGAGCTGAAGAGTTTGTTTGTTTTTTTAATGCGCCAAACTCTGGAACTGCCAGTCGGAGTTGAAAAATTCTTACTATTTGTTAGCCCAATTCATGAGGAAGGCTACAGTATATTTAACATCACGCTAGCGCCCTTAGGAAAATAATAGCGAAAGCGAAATAATCGCGCTGACGGGCGATGCGATGCGACGGGGTGGTTTGGGGGAGCAAAAAATTTCACGCGGACGAAGTCGCGGACAGAAGTTTTATAGGTATAGTAACTGGGAATGCCATCTTTAGAAACAGAGCATTTTGGAAAAAATATATCTAAATAAAGTCGCGGACAGAAGCTTTATAGGTATAGTAACTGGGAATGCCATCTTTAGAAACAGAGCATTTTGGAAAAAATATATCTAAATACTGCTGACTGTTTCTAATATTTAAGATGCGTACCTACTTATTTACATGTTGCTTTACTTGTGTTGTAAACAAACATGACATGATGTGTATTATATCGAAGGCGGCAATAATGTGATAAATTAACAATACTGTACTGTCATTCTGCTGGAAGATAGATAAGCGATTAAATACCTTCTACTCACACACATACGTTATTTTATACATTTTTACTGAACACCTATAAACCAGAAGAGGGAAAATGAAAAAAAAAATCATAAGAATTTACCTTAAATATTAAATAAGAATCACAATAATTATTCCACACCCAGGACAATGTTCAGGGAAAGTAAAAGAAGCACTGACTTCCCATGTATCATTCTCAGTCATTTATTAGATCATTCAAGGAAAATTAATTAAGCATAAACATGAGAGTAAACAGCTAGTCATCAGGTTATAGACATTTTGGTTGCTTGTAAATACCAAAGACGAAACAGGCAAACCATGAAGTAGTCATTATGAAAAACATAATAATTAATAGGTTCATATTAGACCTCAGAGATGAATGGAAAAAGAACTTTAAGTTTGTTTCTGCTTTCTGCCTATCTTAGAGTAGTCGGATAGGAAACGCCGACCTCATCTAGCTTATTTTTTTTTATTAATACATATGACGTGTGTGTTTCCAATATCCAATTTACAAAATAAACAATTTCATTTCAGAAGACATGTTGCACCACCACAAAAAATGGGATAATGGCTGGTGGAAGAGGATGATGATCATAAGTTTATAATAACAAAAGCTTAAACTCAGAATAGTAGAAACTAATAGCACAGCAAAAAATAATAACCATACACAAAAGTAAGTACCTTATTTTCAAATCGAGTCTAAAAACGAATATATTACAAACTTTTATTACCAGTTGCCACAACCTCAGTAAACAGTATCTCTACTGCAGTAACGGGTTGATAATAGTATTAATTATTATTTCTTTTTTATGACATAGCAGTGCAGTATTTATTAACATGTTAATGGAAACAATAAAGACGCCACTCCACAGCAGTCCACGGCTGAGCTACGCCCATGTAAGTACAGACGCCAGCACATCAAGCTACTACTACTGTCAAATTTCTTTAATAGATTTTCAACTTTATCGCTAAAGCATTAAGGTTCAAGGTTGATTGGGAAAATTTGACAGTTTCGGGTAGCTTGACCTGCTGGCTGGCTGGGAAAAATTTAGGGTACTTAGTCCAAATGTCCATCACTAACGAGACCTATGTCACTGAATATGTAAAATAACTTTTACCAAAACCTTTTTTTTTTTTACTCAGCTATAACATTTTACTGACAGTTTTTATTTTATGGGTGTCTTAATAAAAATTGCTCCTTATTTAATAACCTATTGAGTTACATTGGTCCCGTTAGAGGTGGACATTTAGACCACTTTTTCCCATTGTCTGTTAGGCGGGACCACTGTGATGGCCACGATAAGCGCGGATGCGTAGCTAGCAAACAAATGAACCACGCAGCTAACGTGGCATCTAGTGATCAGTGGACGCTACTGAAGGTGCCAAGCTCGTAGCCAAATTCTGTGCTGATCTATATAGATTTCCATCGACACACAAATACTATGACTATATTGGCGCTATAACGCGAACCACACTTCGCACTCTTTGTTGTGCAGCGAGACGTCGAGCGAAGTGTAGTTCGCGCTATCGCGACAATGTAGCTGTAGCATAAAAAGAAGTGGATGAACGGCTTAATAAAGGAGCACACGCCAATTTGTAAACTTCACTATTGTGTTGAATAAACAACTGCAAGTGAATCAAACTGTTTACAATCAGTGAGAAATCCTATTCCTACTATAATATTATAAACGTGAAAGTTTGTATAGATGGATGGATGTTTGTTACTCTTTCATGCAAAAACTACTGAACGGATTTGGATGAAATTTGGCACACAGATGGTTGATAACCAGGACTAACATATAGACTTTTTATCCCAATATTCCCACGGGATCGAAACTTATGCGGGTGAAACCGCGGGGCGCAGCTAGTATAGACTAATAAAATTAATATGTTATTATGAATGAACTGTTAGCTAGTAACTTTATACATCTCAATGTACACACGGCTACACATCAAGCTATACATTTCCAGCTCGCATTGTTTAGGTTTTTCGTACAATCAGAAGTCAGCTTACACTGGTTATGTATAGCTTGATGTGTATCCGGGCGTACTACGCAAAAATATATTTTATTTATTTATGTAGATAGCATTATAATTTATTTTTTATGTTTTTTCTTCTTAAACTTTGTTAGTACTCAATACCTATTTGCTTTGTGAGTTAAGCACCTGCCTTCTAAGTTCTCTCTATTAAGAGGCAATATGTCCCACAGTTCCTTTATGTGTATTGTATATACCCCTTGGTAAGACTGGTTGTCAGACTTTCGGGCTTCTGACGACCCATAACGAATGTCAAAGATACACGAACATACTTTCAAAGACACAGAGGCATCTTGGTATGTAAAGATGGGCCGTATGTAAAGATGGGCAGTATGCAAAATATGCGCATTGACGTGGAGTTGCGGAGTACCAGCCGGTATTACCTATGTAAAGATGGTCACCCATCCACGGACCAGCCGTGGCAAGCGCAGCTTAACCTGATTGATCGAACCGTGCGACTGTTATTACTTAGCCACAAGCCCCTCGCCAACATCACCCAAAAACCAGCCAAGCTTAAGTGGGACTGTGCCAGTCACATTTGCTGTATGTAGAAAAAGTCATGGGCCAAATCTACCACCATTTGGGTCCCAGAAAACGTCCAGCAACATCCAACTCAAGCAGACCCGAGAGAAGATGCGAGGGACGAGTTTGACGCCTACAGGAAGGATTGGTTCCACAATATATCAAGACAGAGAGGAGTGGAAAGGAGAAAGGGATGCCATACAGTGCAACATCATAGGCTAAAAATAAAATGAATGGATTTGTATCTTGACTTGGCTCGCGAGGTTGTCGACATATGGCATGTGGACATTGGGTTAATAGCCAAGAGCCTCGACCAACACCTAAGGAGGCTTTCGTTGGGCGGCTGGATCAAGGGCTTGATTCAGAAAGTGGTACTTCTGGATACAGCTCGCATTGTGGGGAGGTTCCACTCTCTGGAGCTCTGACCGCCGGTAGCTTGGACCCTGTTTCCGATACCAGTAGGCTACTATTTTTTATATTTTTTAATGTTTTTTTTATCTTTTTGGTTATAAAAATATTTAAAAATGTAATTTATAAGTATTTAAATGAAATAAAGGAGACAATAAATGAATGGTATTGATCAAAAGAAGCGATAATCAAAAAACTGGTGCAATGAAGAAATTACCACTAAATATTGAAGACAACACCTAGCTGAACAACAAATGACAAAAATGGTTTCTCATAAATCAAGTACTATACGAAACACCTTTCAAACACTTATAAACTGTCCAAACAAATGTGACTTAAAGGAAAACATAATAATAAATTACACAATAGACACACACTTACCTGACTATAGTAAATTGCAAAATAAATACAATTTATGACTGAACTTTGTAATATATTGAGCAGTTTATTTGATTTTCAATACATGACATCACTGATAGGTTTATTCCCATTGCTCCTTCAGTGAGATAAGTAAAATAAACTCTGATACATATTGGAAGTGTTTAAATAAAGTACCACTTTCTAGAAATATGCTTGCAACAATAAACTATCTAATGGACCGTTTAAATAACGTTTAAAAGATATCTAGCTGTAATCGCCACACTTAGTAAATAAGTTGGTTGCAGTATGATTCAATAGCTCCAAAAGAAGCAATTTTCCTTTTAATCCATCATCATCTGAGCAAGTGAGTCACTTTTTACAACACCCATGGTAGCCTCGTCTTTGCCAGAATCGTTAATTGATAGTAGAATTTTAACTGTATGTTTGTTTTAATATTTAATTTATAACAGAACTAAAAAAATATAATAAAAAAAGAACTGCTTTAGGAAAGAAGTTGTTTTCAAAAACTAGATCAAAACATTACTTACTTGAAAGCGAATAGGGATCACCACTTCAAAAATGCCTGCTCAATATAAAGAAATCTTATCCTTGGCAACTACTTATCAATACAAAATATAGAATTATCATTATCACAACGTAAATTCAAAATAAATGATAAAACAGCAAGATTTGAGCTGTGTGAAGAACAATAATATTTTTGAACTTGACAGCTCGTAGACAGACAGATGTCTACGTGACAGCTGAAACAAGTGACATGACATAAGTGACACACCTGCACAAGTTGTGCTACAGAACATGTTTTCACCATTGAGATAGGAAATAACATGGAGATGCCGCGTTATTCTATACATACATTTGCTTATACAAATATGAGTGAAATATGATTCAGAATTTGAAATATCGTTATGTCTCATTCTTTCTAGTAAGATAATCTCATTTGATAAAAGAGACAACTATATTTTAAGTTGTTGCTAATTGTGGCAACATTTTGTCTTGACGTAGTGACAGTTGTAGGTAAGTGCCGTAGCAGCCATCTTAGGTGACGAGTTTCGTGGTAGTTTTGCTGTCAAATGGTTGTTTGTTTTTTGTATTATTGAGATTTGCGAGAAAATTACGAGGATTTTACCTTTTAAAACTGCATGTAAATGTTGGAAAACAGAAGTTCAACATGCCTGTGTGTTGTATTGTGAAGTGTGGTGCAAGAAAGAATGAAAATCAACCTCAATTGTAGTTGCACAGGTTAGTAGCCGGTTTTCATGCATTAATACATAAAATAATACACAATCGATGATACAATTGTAACGCGATCATGAATTTATGGCTAAAGTATTGATATTTGGGTTCATTTCCATATAACAGGCCTTTTTATTATATTTGTTAATTCATTCGTTTGTTTACAAACAGATGTCATAATGGAATAGTGTTGTACCGTTGCCGACTTACCGTAATAGTTTCCGAAACTAGTTCCTCCGCTGGAACGATATCAGTATATTCTGCGATGTTAACATAAATAATCTTGCGTCTTATTCGGTCCGAGTGACCTAGCTAGGTCCGGCCTGTGGTTCACACTTCACAGCACCAAAATCCATCGTGATCCAAACGTGATAACTAGTAAAACTCGTATATAGTATCGTTACTCGTTATAGTAACAACGAGATAACAGTTGTTCCTTGATTGACACAACCCTAGCAATGGCAGCCATTTTATGCGACAATATGAGTTGTAGGTATGCACCCTTTTTTTGTAGGTATTTCCAGTCCATACTTTTCTATGTCAATGGTTTTCACACAGGCTGGAACACGGGCACCAAAAGTGAAGGCACGAAAGTTACTATTTTATTTTAGTTACTAAATTTTTATTACGGTTAACGGTTTCATTAAAAACCTGTGTTAATTAAATATAAAACAGTAATGCTTATTTTTTTTTCAGTGAAATATAATAATATATTTGAAAATTACAATTAACTTCTTTATATCAACTTAACTGTATGTACGAGTACTGGCCGCTAGAGATATTTTTTGACATTATTTTATGTTTTTCTAAGTGAAGACATTTTATTCCTATGGTTGTTGAGAAGAAAATGCAGTAAAATGTAAAAATAAACAACGTTGTTTATTATCTTTAGAATTTATATTTCCAATGACGAGATTTGTATAAAAAATTAAAGGTAAGTTAACATTAACTAAGTATCCAAAAATTATTGCACATATGTTCATATCATGAGAAATGATCTTAGATCATAAGAAATTAATGCTCTTCATTTACAAACATCTGTATCTTACGCAAAGTTATATGAATTTTAACGCACTTGGTCTGGTATAAGCCGTCCAGCGAACTTATCAATGTCAATTTTATATTTTAATAATTTAAACTTACTTTTTACATAGCAGTTGGAATAGGTAATATTCATATTATCATCCATTTAAATTAAAATCAATATTTAATATCGTCATGTTGTGCTTCAAATAAGTGAATAAAGTGTGTACTCGCCTTTAGATACACACATTCAGAAACGTGTACTTGTGTTTTGCGTCTCAGTTGGTTGATTTGTTGTATTTCCTTCTCGGCTTTTTCCTTGAATTCAATAGCTCTATCTTTGTCACTCAGTGCCGCAAATGTAAACGTCATTGACCTCTTTCATCCCCACTCTTGGCAGTCAATATTTCGCTCGTGTATGTACACAACCCGATAGTAGTGTGCGTTGAAACAGGCATTGCGTCTGTGCAATGTATTGATGTAAACATTCTCTTGTCATTTTATTTCAGTGCGTTTGGAGGACCGTATGGAAATCTCTTCAAGGCGCATCTGAAAAACATGTAACCAGCTGATTTCGTTCGTTTTAAAATTATAGTGATCCCTCGATGTGTGTATTTTTGTTAAGGCATTTTTTGAAAACTAAGCGTCAAGAAAAGTGCGACAAAAGTCTTTGTTTATAGAAGTGGGGAAAAAAGGTCAGTTTTCAATATTTTTACTTGTAATATAAAATATAGAATAATTAAGTTATAAGCATCTTAGTTAGTTAGTTATAAGTTGAAGTTAAAATCAATCTCAAAGTTCATAAAATCTTATCCTAATTGTGCTGTTTTTTAGTGAAAACAAAATTCAAGTTTCGAACTCGAGCCTTCATTTTCTTCTATAAAATAAAGTAAGAACCCAGACTAGTATTTACGAACGTAAACGTAACGTAAAGAACTCAAATCATCTTTGTAAAAAGTTGCAAAAAAGAATCCTATGAGGCTGTGTACAAACAACGTCCTTGTTCTATCTAGGTAACTGTGTAGAAGGTGATAAAATACGCAATCGAATTTATCGACTGAATGGGCTGTTTACCTTTAGGGTTGTTCCGCATGAACGAATTCGAAAAAACAAAATATCGATACCGTAACTTAACCTTCCCCTACCAAAAAAGTAAATGCATTCTCCCGCTCTTTTTATCTATAGATCTATTAATTACAACAACGTAATTATCTAGACTACATCATAGTTCATGCTTCTAATTAGCATGATGTAATCTTTTTTCTGTGCACCGACCGACATGGCCAGCATGGGTGTTATCGATTTCGACCGTGACCTATATAATTCTATTTGCGCGCGTATCTCTACTTCCTCATTACAAAAACGTGTCCAAATTGTTGTACCAATCCTTGGGTTAGTGCTTCTGTTATTGAGCAATTGATAATGGAAGCGATTCCGTAACAAGTGTCTTCATTACTATTGCTAAGGCATTTCTTTGTTGCTCCATATGGGAAATCATGTTACCATATTGTACCTTACGTACGTAAAAACTAAAACGTAAACATTGAATTGAACGCTATCTAGACTGGAACTAGAAGTTAGAGCGGTTACTTTATGGTGGCAACTGGTCCAGAGGCTGCTGTCTCGACATTCATAGCGATGGCTTTACGATCGAATTCGGTCGCAAAGTCCGGGATTGACAGGTGTAATGTATGGAGTGACAGGACTTTGCGACCGAATTCGATCGTAAAGCGATCTCTATGAATTTCGAGACTACGGCCCCTGGACCTAGGTATTTAATTTTGTAGCTGATCCGATTTTTTTTTCAAAGAACCTTTGTGTTGTTCGAACATTTTATCAACTTCCTATGAATATTTTTTTACAAGACTAGCTGAAAAAATTAATGAAACATTAGGTCTAATGAATTGTTAATATCTGTAGTTTAAATCTTGGCTCTACAATATTTGTAGCTGATACAAATAAATACGGTACCTACTTATTTAAAAAAAGGCTTTTATCTTATTCTTCGTCTAAAAATATCGAGTCAATAGCTATGAACAATTCATCTACTTACTATGAACTATTAAGAATAATTTTTACAAGATTAGCTGAAAGGATGAATGAAACAATACCTATACTTAGTATATTTTTTTAATCTTGGTTCTATCAAAATCTTACGACAAAAGCGTTAAATTCCCGCGCATTGCAACATCGCGTTCAGAAATAGTGAGCCGTCCTTGTGATCGTCGTGAGAATTAACTAAAACTCATTCTACAGATGTTTTATTAGAATATTTATTATTATACGTGTAGAATCTATTAACTTGTTTAAATTACTATGGATATCCAAGGGGTCCGCGACTCCTCTCAAATAAAAAAAAAACTCAAATTAATTAAATAGTCTCAAATTAGTGTCTGAACATAGTTTTTCGACTATCATTACAGTATGGTACGTTCAAAACTTTGTTTTCAAGTTGAAGATGAAGTAGGTGGTTTTATCTTATTTAAACCGACAAAAGATAAGTTTAATAAGGTAAATTCAACGCAAAACTTCGTAGGTACTGTGTGGGTTTACCCAACGATTACTGAAAGATGACACAGCCATCATTACAGCTCGTTAACAGATAACCAGCAAAACAAACAGGAATTGCACATACCATACGAAAATGAAGCGTCATTATCCGTAAACTTTGAAGGTGTCTATACTTCTGTAAACAAGGCAATGCAAACGAGTGCTGGTTCTAATCAGTAATGTCTGGCGCACGTGTTATGCGTCCCACGTATTTCAATGTTTATCTCCGACGACCTTCAAGATCCGCATAACAACATTAACATCACAATTCTAAGTTCCCATCGCAGTAAGCATGCTAACTTTGTTGAATATTGTTGTTTTGAAACCAAAATTCCCTTTTTAAACTGAACTTGGAAACGATTAAAAGAAAGGCCCAAGGATAGACCCCCGAGGGACAACGGATTTTACTGAGCAATCAATATTCGCATTTAAAATTAAATTAGTAATTGTTAGTCAACAGAAATATTTTGACTTGGTGTGTGCGGCTTAATACTTTATAATGACCGATTAATTATGAAATCCTTCAGTGTTTGTCATTGAAACGTTGAAACGAAATTATCAATATTATTATGTACCTACCTAATTATGATTAATGTGATTATCATTAGGTGTAATACAATTAAATGAACGCATAAATGAAGCGCAATAAATTGAATTGTAAAAACAAAACATTGACTATGACGAAAGCTAATAAACGTGGTAAAGGAAAAAACGTGATTATTTCCAGTCACCTTTATTTACAAATTATTCTATGATTTGAACATTACACACTGCGCAAAAAGAACTGCGCAGTATAATCTCGCGCTGTTAGAGATTCACAATTATTTTTTTGTTAACCTTTGTCAATGTCAGCAAAGGACACGTGAACGATCTCATTTTTTCATCAAATATTGGCCACACACGTTCCGGCCAGTGTTATTTTGTATTTTTTTTCCAAAGCAATTATCTATTGTATTTCGCACTTGTTCATGAATCGTTTACACAGTAACCGTTTTAGTTCGCATTTTTTGCGATTTTGTTTTCATGCTGGTTAAACTTCTTTCAATCAACTTAGCTTATCGGCAGTACTTACTCGAAGTTACGTCTACCGAGCTAGATGACTCGCTCATCATACATAGTCCTTGATAACTTCCAGCTCATTTCTATATTCCAGCTCATGCATATTTTCTCTGATTGAGAAATCCCCATTCTAATATTTCTTCATGCATGGCTGTATCTAAATCACGAATGAATCTCTTGTTCGGTCAGACTTTCAAAACCAATATATTTTCGATCCAGACATTTTAAGCAACAGATAGACATTAGACAAAGTGGTTTAGCCAAAGTGTGGGTAGTCGAGACGTTAGGTTCACCGCCCTTACCGTCGCGACGCCTGGCCCGAAGGGGTGGCCACCCTGTGGATGAATTCTCATTTATGCCACAAAGGAAACCTCAGCGTCTACGTTCTTTTGTTTGCTTCTGAGCAATCTTATGCGAAAACAAATGCACATGAGATGAGATGTTGTTTACCTTGAGCAAAGATAGAAAAATGGATAATATTTTACGCTGGCAGTGTTTAGAATAATACAAACTGAGGCAGCAAAGTTTGAATAGACAAGACTTGACTTACTTTTAGATCTAAAGACAAAAAACAATATGCATACTTACACAATTTGTGCTGATGCTATAGTTTGAGTAGTTTTCGGCGAGATTTATTAGCAAACAACTCGTTTAATTAAAACAAAACTGCTTACTTTATAGAGAACTCTATAGAGGGGTACAATATTTTGTAGAAATTGTAAAATTTCTATCGAAATTGACTTTCCCCTAACTGCTGCAGAACTACTTCAACCTGGCTGACACGCAAAGCCTATCAAGAGTTAACATATTAAACATTGATTCATTCTGCTCGTGGAAGACACGAAATGCCACTTGGAAGTCTAGTACGACACGACATAGATACAACTTGTTCTAGTACTAGAATAAATAATTATCTGTACTCTCATAGTGTTGCAACATGCACTATTAATTTTATTAGCCTCATTGTTTCAACTCGCACAGGATGTATAGCGCTTTGTCTTGCACTATCTCAATAGACATCAAGAACCTGTCATAGATATTATAGAATATGTACTTGTGTATGTGCATAAAGAGTAATCACAATTAGAACTTTATCCATTAGATGTAGGCAATAAAAAAGAACAAAAGCGTTAAATATGTTGTGCAAAAATACGGTTACAAGTGTTCCGGCCTTGGTAGACTCTCGCTTTCGGAACAACCTTACTGTAACAGAATTATGAACTAAACATAAATGATTAGCGCGTAGTACCTATAGATTACTGTTTAAGGAAGGAATAGGATAGAAATTCATTATACTATTTCAAATAATTTGTATCGTAAAATACCATTTCTTACCAGGGATCCCATTGCTGCAATAGAACAGAATACTGTAGACAAAAACCTCAAAATAATAAAAGATCTTGCAAATTAAAAGAATATCCAAATGTGAAGATGAAAAGTACAAAAGGCTAATGCATTGAGTTACTTAGTTATTATTTCAAATTATGTAAACAATAACTAGAGCGGAATTGGTTAACCTTATTACGATGGCCAGTGTAGTGGTGCAAGTTGTCCAAACTTCGGTAGAAGTTGTACTAATTCACAAAGGGGAAATGTTATTCTATGAACACGACACGAAACGCGTTTATAATGTATGCCATGACACGATCAGTTCCGGAATTTGGAAGGGATATTGGATTTGAAACAAGTTAAGGTAGCTAACGAGGTTGATAACATTTTTATTGCGTTCTTCGGATTTTTTACTCACTGACGTTTCGTCGGCTTATAGACGTACTACGTATATTAAATACGATGCGGGTTGGTACATTCAGAAAGTACGTCGGATGCAGGAACTAAAAATCAAAACTAATATATTCAGTTAGCTTGGAGTTATTTATGAGTACAGTTTCACGTTATAAATTTTCTACAAGCCAAGGCTTCCGTCGTGCTACGCCGTGTTTTTTTTAAATATAGTCTGTCAGTCAATGAAAAAGGTTAGGCTACACGTAATGTACGTTTAATTTACTATCGCATTACATATCCGCGATGCTCATGATGCTTTGCACAATCAATGGCCGCCAGTTAGCCAATATAGTCGCTCGCAACAGCATTATACGCGCATTGGAAATGTAGAACGGGATTTAAGTCATACGTAATGCGTGGTTATAGCAATTTACGGCTGTCTGATGTCATGTTTTATTGATATTCCACGACGCTATTTGATACGGCATGTAAGAAAACATAAACACAGGACAATAAAATAAATCATGATTTAAAAGATTCATGTATCCCGAAGTCGGCTTAGATGCATTATTGCGAAGGATAGAAGAAAAATGTCTTCTCCTAAACTAAAATTGCAAGCAACGTTAGAAATCCCTTTGGAAAATATAGCCGGGTCGTGGTAGAAACGTTTCACGCCATTGTCTGGTAAGCCAGCTGAATTCTATTAGCCTTGACTTTATCGTTCATATTACGTTCCGCCAACTGTTCCATAGTCGACAAGCATCTTAAGAATATTATAATCGAGCTGTGCTTGAATGTAAACTTAATCATTACAACACAATGTCCAATCGTGTGTCCCTTTAGTTCGGTAAGGTCATTTTTGTTGTCTTGTGAGTCTTATTGGCGTTCTACCTGTGTAGAAAATGAACATCGGTGTGTTTAACTATAAAGCCAAAATAAGTTGCTTTTACAAACGTTAAAAAGCGTGGCGTAATAATTCTTCGTCGAATCAGAATCCCCGTTTACTAAGTAAACGTGTCGTTGTCGTTTCAAGTCAGCTCTATTGTGATTGTGAGACAAGGTACTAATTAAGTTTAATGCACATTTGAACTCGACCTTGGCTGCAGTCACGAGTCACGAAGTCTCGGAACAGCCCGTGGCCCGACTACTTAAATTAAGCAACATCCCTTCTAATATTGTTCTTAGAGCTTTAGTTTCAAGCAATAGTGGAGTGGTGTGAAGAATTTCAATTAAATTCAAGCTGGAGTAAAACAAAGCTAGATAAAGTTGGGGATCGATAGGAAGTTAAAACAGTTAAAGCATGCCCTAACTTTGGAATGAGATACTGAAATGTTGTCTGTATTACTCTGTATAGAGAGGAGACGAGTCACACAGAATATTTTCAAAGAAGAAATTAATAGGCTTGACAAGACATGCAAGATAGTAAATGTAGATTTATGCAAATCAAATCCTCTAGGAGATACTATCGCTGAAGTGTCAAGTACTACTCCTGCTAGTTTTGCAATAGCAACACCGATGAGGTAGCGGAACTACAACGCAATATTGCGTTGTAGTTCCGCTACTTCTTCACTGTAATTTTGTACTATATTCGGAGTTTTGCCACAAGATTACTAAAACACAGTAAACGATATCAGTATTGCCCTCAGTAAACCTTCGTTTTAATGCATGAATGGATAAGAAGTATTAAAGCGAGTCGTAAAGTGTAATTATTATTGAATCGCCTTATACACACATCACGAACGGGGCCAAAAATACTTTTTACTTACGGTCTGGTATCACGAATCAAGACTGATCAATAAAACTGTTGTTAAAGAAACTTTTCTACAATTCTTAACGTTAGGAGCATTCTTAACGAATTTCAGTTGACACTTTACAAACCAAATACTATTCACATACATGTTTATCAATCAATGATATCTGGATAACGTAATTAAAATATCCATTATATGTAGATAATGCTCCTAAACATATCTCATTTTGTTGGCCATGGAAAATCTGGGTTACTAAAATACATGTTGGAATGCTAATTCATCTGAGAGACTCCCATCAGTGTAATTCCTTAAAATAATATTTAGGTTCTGAGCAACTCATACCAGTCCTTGAGCAAATATTCCGGTCTGTTGGTTTATTGCTTTACGTACTGTGTATTTATTTAGCCGGTTGCGCATGAGTTCAAGCGAGAAGGAAATGCCGCTCATTATTATTGACCAATTAATTAATTTCAAATTGAGCCTTCGATGGCGCTTTGATTGTGTAAGTGATAGCGACACTTTAATATTCATCATGTTCTCCGTTTGTTGTCAATCAACGACACAATACTGTAACATTAGAAGCTAATTGCTTTTTTTATGGGCTGCCTTTTCGATATCACGTTACTTATTATTTGACCCATTGGCAATGAACTGACAATTATGGTCGAGGTTCTAAATTATCGTACAATTTAATCGAAATAGTAAATGTAATTTGATGCCGATAGCATTAAGCGCAGTACAAATTAAGCAGGTAGGTTTAATAAAATAATGTTAATAAAAAAAAATTGTCTTTGTTATAGATATCAACAAGCAAGAATCATAGGAGTCTAACAACATGCCGTCGCTCCTAGAAGCTCTAGAGCGGAAATATGGCGCGAAGGGCGAAGTGAACCCTCCGATAGATGACATGCCAGTTGCTATATTTGTGCCGAAGCGCTCCCCTCGACTGAGTGTGCCCACGCTACTGGTGCTCAATGACTGCGACATCGACTGCGCAGGAGACGCCTGCGCGCTTGCCGATAAGTGTGCCGATGTAGTCGAACTCGATATAGCCAATAATAAACTTGCCGAGTGGGAAGAAGTAAGTTACTGTTAAGTTCATCATAGATTATGGATAATAACCTCCTTGTCAACTGTTACAGCAAACAAGCCTCTGCAATAAGCACACCATTCCCACAGTTACGACAAACTATACCAATTATTGGTTATAGAAGGCAGTTATTTCCGCGGTGTTACGTTCACTCCTTAATTTTATTATGTACGACTGACATAGAGTTTTGCTTCTAGGTGTTTGCAATACTGGAACAGACGCCGCGAGTAAGGTTTCTAAATTTGAGCTTCAACCGTCTCTCGACCCAGATCCAGGCAGCACTATCTCTTCAGCCACGATGGGACAATCTGAGCCACCTCATTCTGAATTCCACGTACGTCCGTTGGCCGAGCGTCCACGCTTTACTCAAAGCTCTACCAGCTCTGGAGGAGTTGCATTTGAGCCTTAACGAGTACTCCTATGTGGACTTAACAGGGAAAGAGGTTGATGAGAAAGCTCAGTGTGAATCGTGTTCACGACTCAACGTTGATGTCACAGAACCCGTGCACGACCAGCTGAAGAAACTACATTTCTCCGGGAACCATGTCGTAAGTTGGAAAGAGATCTCCAAACTAGGCTACGCCTTCCCCAACTTGGAAACCCTGCTGGTTAACGACTGTCCCATAACCACTCTAGAGCCGGACCCGTGTGAGAAATGTATCGATGAGCACGGAAATAAGAAAAGCCACGATGCCTTCCCGTAAGTGAATACAATCATTTGTTATCTATCATTATGACACAATTAGGTCATTGTATGTATTGCCATTGACCTATTGATCTTCAGAATTTGAATACTGTTTGTTTTGTGCGGCGTCACATGAGCGATGTCATTGCTATTCCAGACACCTCCGCTTCCTAAACCTGAACAATACGGGCTTAGCGACGTGGGACGAGGTGGATCGACTAGCACAGTTTCCTGCTCTCAGGAGTCTGCGAGTACAGGTGAGTTCAACACAACACCTGTTAAACCTATTGTGTATTCACGGCACATAGGCCGTAATGTTTGCAAATACTGACCTCGCGAATGCAGGATTATGCACATGGCCGGAACTGTATTGTAACTATACGGTATTCTAAGCACACTTTGAAGCTAGTATTTGTAAATAGGCGTGACTTTGTGTAGACATACAATATTGATTGATGGGTAATTTAAAGAGGACATTTAAATGATTGAGACAGCTGTTGTTTAGTAAAGAAACCGCTTCAGATTTATTTTAATTGAAATCCCTAAGCTGCAACTGCACTTGGCAATGCATATTCTGTCAGAACGCCAACACGTTTAGCGCCGCCAACTTGTAATCCGAACGTGTCCGCGATAAGCGATCTATATTTGACGTTGAACAGTAACGTATGAAGTGTTCAGGAGTGTTGTAGTTTTAAATTATCCGTGTAACGTCCCTCGGGAACACGGGGCAGCCGTAATGCGGGTGAAGGTCTTCCAGATATAGTGGCGGCCTACTTGACGCCCGGTCGTGCAACGTTAGCTAATATCACCGATCACTACCAGGCACGCATAATTTCGACACGTCTCCGCTCGCAGGTATGAACGGGAGCTCACAGATTTTATAGGAACGTTAGCCTTGCATTTGTCTGGTGCTTAAGAAGTTTTATGTTTTATTCAAACGGATTTTGTGTCGTAAAACTGATCGGTGTTACGATTGGCTTCGTCGCGTTCTCAATGAAGTAGCTTTACAGAAATGGGCTTGCTTGTGGAAAATTTCCGCGTTTGCATCAGCCTCAACGGACACAAAGGTCGAGCTACTTTCGATTTCCATTTCGCGTCGGTCGTAATATCAAAAATACGCAATGAGGACATAAGAATATCTGTCAAGTTCAAGGTTGTGCAAGTCGATCGTCGAAAACTAGCCGTCCAAATGATTATCTTTTTGTATACACATCCGTGTCATTTGTTACGCAAATCGTTTATCATAGTTAAAACTTCTTTGATAAAGTATTGTGAGTCGTATGATCGCAGTTATAGGGTTAATTTTACCATGAAAACTAGTAGAGTAACCATGTTTTGTGACCGTCACGCTACAAAGAATGTGAAAGTGTGTCTGTTTGTTTTAATGCGCGCTTTATGCGTTTATGAGCGATGTCATCATAATGGTCAAAGTAAATTTTATATGTGTTCGTAGTTAAGAAATATGGACACCTTGACTTATTTCATACACGAAATATAGAACCATACGTAACGTCTTACTTATTCAGTAGCCACAATTCCCACGAAGATTCGATTCTTATGTGGATCCGAAAGTTACATTGGGTCGAGTTCTAATAATTAAATGTCTCCTTTACCAGCAAATACACTAATACTAATACTAGACATATGATTTGAACAGTCTACGATCATTGTTGGTTCGACTGTGATGTTTTAGTATCGTATAACAGGGTTTAGGAGACAGAAACTCTTGTATTTCCTCAAAATTGTGTATTGCCCTCGCAGGACAGGATTAATTTAATTTGGAGATTATAACGAGAATGCTTAGTACAAACTTGGAGCTATTATATGTGTTTACAGACGATCTCTTGGGATTGTGCTACATAAAGAATTTCGTAGGCGATGAACCAACAAACTAACAAAACATTTCTACTGTTAGAATGTTTAACACAAAATATGACTGCGTGGGTTCAAGTGGGTCCAACGAAAACAGAAAGCCTCGGCTAATTTAAAAAAAAAATGAAGAATATAATACTTCCACATTGAAAGAGATCTGGGAAAAAAGAATAGGTAGGTACTTGCAGAAGATGCAAGAATAAGTTGCAAGCAAAAAACTCAAAGACATTAGGTCCATGAATAATAAACTGGAAACAAAAAAGGATCGTACTTATGGCAATAAAAACAAAAACTGCAAAGGTAAAGGGTTGGCGATGATTCATTCGAAAAATGAATCGAACTCTACGGTCAGGTCGTTCACATTACCAGCTGAGCTGGCGTCCTTGTGTCACTTGGTATTTATACTTGTACTTACGTCTGCATGTTCGTTAATAATATTTGTAATGTCCAATTTAATTATTTGATCAAATGAATGTAGCATTTCGTCTACAAAGTTCATTATCGTTTTGTATACTTTATATCGCGTCATTAGTCTAATGACGGATTGCGTCTGGTCTTTTAGTAGACCTTCAGTTCGCAAGTTCAGAGAACGGACAATAGTGTCATCACATTAGTGTTACAATATTTCATCTCCCAACGAGTGTCGATCGATAGTCGCTCTCGCTCTTATAAACTGAAATCTTATACCCTCAACATTGCGTTCTGCTAAAACATAATATTTTCAGAGCTTGCGAGCCCTGAAACTCAGCTAAAAGCCTATGCCATTTTCATCCCATTCCCAACTTTGTTTATCCTCTTGAAATTACACCCAGGCAGCAGAACTTACTGGTTTTCTCTCTATTTTACCGTTTTCGTTCGTGTTTGTGCCCCACATTTTCAGTCTGTTCAGCTGCGATAAGCTCGAGCCATGCACATTCAATCCTGATATCAGTAATACAGAGTGCGAGCTTTAATAGCTTGCAACCTACCTGTTGCGAAAAATATCGCGCTGTAGGATTTTATTACCCACTTTATTTCGTAATAGCGCAACTCTCACTTCAAAGAAATCGCTTTTTGGAAAAATAATCTTCTTCCATATCAGATAAATATTAAGGTTATCTATCGCAGCAAATACAAAACTCGACGAAACAAATACAAAACCTTCAAATTATGACGTCATTTGTAACAAATGCAGTTTTCAGGATACAGTACCGACAGCATTACTTTAAAGATCATCTAGATTAGGAAATAAGCTATTCAAACATTCTGCATGCAACCTCCATTAAATATAGTAATTTTGTAACGTCTGGAAATTCGCCTCGGCTTTGGCATAGCAACTTCGGCAGCAGATCATCTTGAATATTGTATCTCATAATTTCAATAATGCACTCTCACAATACATGTGAACTGAAAGCGAGGCAATTTGATGTTGTGCAAATGTCTACCAGTCTCCCTGTCAAACGAAGAGGTCTGTTCAATGGCTTGCAAAATGGAATTCTTGTCCGTCTGTTCCTGGTGCATTTTTCCTTGATGTTGCTTTTATTGAAATATGCGCTTTAACATATTGGAAAATGACTTGCCACGTGTGAGGACAATAAGCTGTAGTCAATGATTCACATTGGGGCGTTAAACGGTCAAATCACTGTTTGATTTTTGCCCACGCCCTCTGCGCACTGTCACTGCTCTTTTATGCACTTTGTTGATTGAGTTATTTCCTTTCATCAGTGTTAATGCTTATCATAAGTATCAAAATGAATTTAACAGTGTTGTTGTTTGATCTAATTTATTTAGCACATTAATGTTTCCTTTCAATATAATTAAAAGTTCTTCATTTTAATTTGTAAGTTGTGTAATCTTCTTCGTAATAAGTCTCTTTGACTTGACGGAATCAATAGATGAAAATATTTAAATGTCGCTTCTATCTAATGTTTTGGTGATTACATTGAACAAATTCCTTCCATTATCTCCAAAATGCAGATGTAACACTTCGATAAATCATGGGGTAACTGTAGTAGGCGCAGTTGAATACAAAATTTATAGATTTGGTCGTGGAGTGTCGTCCGGGTCGACACGGGGTGACCCAGAAACACGTGCAATGCTTTACACCGAGTCCAGTGATTTTGTACCATACCGTAGTAAGCTAGAAATCATATATTTACCTAGTTTACGAGTTTTCTTATAAGTATTATTTTTGTGCACCGCCGCGCTTTACAAGGTTTTATTGAGTAAGCAATTTTGTTTGTGAGGTTAGAAATTTTCTTTTAAATCTTTATTAAACATTCCAAATTCCAATGTGTGAGTTTAATTTAAACTTAGATGTATTTTAACTATCTGACGGTGCATTTGTACGTACGTACCTTTATCGTCTGTCTGGCTGGCATGATTAATTCTGGCTTTTGTTGGAGACTTGTGAGTCCTCCTACACAAAAGATGGTTTGCATTTGAATTCTACATTCAGTCAGCGATTGGTCGATTCAAGTGCGTACCTACCTCGTCTCGTGTCAATAAATGCTTGAAGTTCCTCTTTGACTGATGGTTATACATACTGTGCTAGTTATTATGTCTCTCCCAAGCTATTCATCACAGTCAAATTAAATCTTGTTTTCTTATTGCTCTCTAAGTAATGATGCTATTACTTTTACGGCCGTAATTAAAATTTAATATCTTGGTGAAAGACGTCGCCATAGAGTCGTGACCTATGAATTCATTACTCCCCGCTACCTACTCGATGTTTTAGGTCAACTGTCCCCTCGATCCGTACCTAACATTAATATTGTAACTCCTTTGTGTATCATACGTTTAATAGACAAATGGGTGTAGGTACCTACGTGTGGATTATTGTTCCCAAAAGGCCAGGGGAGGGTTACTTCAAGGTAAAAGAAAAGGTCCCAAACCTTGTTCTCGATGTTTCAAGAGCTAAAAGATTTTTTATCCGAGAGAGTGGACCAAATTAGAAAGATAACAAGCAAAACTTATATCAACGAAAGTATTTTCAAAAGAAATGGGAAAATAACGAGAAGGAGCATTGAAACTAAAAAAACAACATTTTCAACAACTAGTAAACTAGTTCACATAATTGCTTGTTATCGATAAAAACAAGTCTATCCACAGACAATTACTCAAGTGTTTATATTAACATTGTAAAGGGCACTTAGGCAGTTTCCTTCGCACGCAATGCAGTAGTTTCCCTTTAGTAACAGCTAATTCGATTTTTATGCCGCAGCACTGTAACTTAGATATTTGATTATAGTGCCGCAATCATAATTAGTATAATTAATTACCTATCTTGTATTAGGTATGTGGTATGATGAAGTGGTCTACTAACCTATTTCTTCTATGTTAACCACGTCGAATCTCAACTGACTTGCTAAAAGATTGTGTGACATTTTATCTATATACATATAATTAAGTCTAGAACGCAATCATGACTGACCAAAATTTAGATCACGTCTAGTCTGGTGTCCCCAAACACAGAGGTGTGAGGGACAGAGGGATGTACAATTGTACATATGTATGGTTTAGAAGAGCCCTAACTTTCGAGTATTTTCCTCTTTCAGTCCTGTACCCTATATAACCCTACTTATATAACCTTATAATATTATCTATAATATTACCGTGCCTGTACTGAATTATAGTAAATTAGATACTAAAGTTAAATCTTTCTGATATTTTATTCAAAACGGTTTGCATTAATGCCTCCGTTATGGCAACACTAGATTATCGTTTTAATGCTTTGCTCCTAGTGGGCAGGATATTACTTAACTACATATAGGTACCTAATGTTGAAACTAGAATATGTAGATTAGAAAAAAATTCCATTTGCCTCTGCAAAATTCGTACGAAACTCCGTTTGAATTTTTATAGCTGAAGTTCTTGAATGTAGGGTAATGCGGTCCCAGACGGGATACCAAGTATTTCGCAATGAACGTGCGACGAGTGACGTCAGAAGATATGAGGTTCCTTTTGCCCTTGCGTTGGTTAAAATATAGCTTTAATAAATAATACATCGGTATGTCGTTGTCAACTGGGAAGGGGAGACCGACAGTTAAGGAAAGACAAGTCGAGACTTTCCAAAATACCTTTCCCTTTTATAGTGCTACTTACCTTCATATTACAATTTCTGGTTCCTATGTCTTTTTGTTCTATTTGTAAAGTAACTTGCCATTGTTGCCAAGCCTTTATTTCGATCCTAGCAAGCTTTTCGCTTTTATTTGGGACAGCTACCATCTGACAAAATATTTTGCTATGTCGTCGGGGAGAAATCTTGTTTCTTGAGCTCACCCACAACATCCAAAGCAATAAAGAAGGTCATGTTGTTTAGAAAAAGGACTACGTGTGTGTACGATATGTGTACGGACCTGTAATGTAATGCTTTTTCTCTTTATTCTTACAATCTACACATGACACATTCTACGTTTTTCTATCGTCACACTCGGATTATGTTCTAACAACGATAAGTAGGTATGTCAGTACGAAATATTTCCTACTTCTTTGTTCTATTACGTACAGTAAGCAGTACGTAGGTACACGCTAGACCGCGATATCTCACAGTAAGGCTACTTATTATTTATTATACCATGACTAAGCCACTGTTTACCTCTAGTATATCGTGACCCTCCGACAGTCATTGTTTTTAATTTATATGGGAATTAAACATGTTCGTAGGTATTCCTCTATTATAGGTATTCTCGCGTATTGTTTTCATAAGTATCGAAATGAGGATAGATACGGAAGTTATTCATATGAGTATTATGTATGCGTTGTTTCTTATGTAAGAGCAGGTTTTATCGTATTTGTGCTTATTCTTAATGGGTCTATGAAATCGTTTGGGTAATAATCACGCGCCAGGCTAATGATAACTGCTGTTTTTTTTTTATTTTAAATTCATGGAATGCAACTAGTGTTTGCCTAATTAAAATATATGAAACGTTACTACAGCGTTGTATAAACATCACCTACAGCATAAAATGCTTTCAATTGATTAGGTATATAGCTAGATTTGATATCATTAACCGTGTGCATTAGGGTTGCATCTGTTGACACTACACAATGAAATCGATACTGTAAATTCAATGATTCAGAACGGGGCTGTTACCGATCGGAACGGAACTTAAATTATAACCGTTAATTTAATTTTGAAACGGTCGTGTTAGACCGCTCCCGCGTGGGTGGGTAGTCACAGTCACATGTTAGTCAGCCAATTTGACGGGAGGGGACATTCTGAAACGTTCAAAACGTTAGTTTAATGCTCATAATCCAATAAATTAATATGCTGTTTCTGGCCAAACAGAGGTCACCTCTTTTTATCAGGAATAGCGCTGTACAATTTACTTTATGTAGCTGCCCCTGAGGTCCTTGAGCCTCTAAGTTCAACATGTAGTAATAACAGCCACCATGTAGCTCATGGTGTCTCTATCTGCACCCTAATTGCGTAACACAATTTCAATTACAATCTGACTCGTTTGAAGAATATAGTAGTCATTCCATTGCTTTATATGTTCGAAAAATTGTCTGCTCAACAACATAAATAACGCAATATGTTGTTAAACTGAAAAAATTAAAGCCATTGCTATTATTAGTGTGTTATGCAATTACCTTGCAGGTCCAGGTCCTTGGGCCTCTACGATCTAAGACCGAGATTAATTTCATAAGTTGATATAAGTAACAACTACCATGTACTACTTATCTGTTCTATGTGAATCATCTCAAAACGGGTTATACATAGATACAGAGATTATTTACTTAAAAAATACAAACAAACGTGTTGATCTACGCAGTTTAAAACATAAGGCTTATTTACATAATACTTATAAATAAACCAATAGTAGACAATACTAAATTATTAGCTATTTACATGTTCAATGTCTGAGCTACCTACCTACCTCATACCTACTGCTTTTTGTATCAAAAAATGTAACCTCAAGCTAAAAAGGGTATAAGCATGCGGCAATAGTAAATTCCGTAGGGACCGTATATGCAAAGGTGATTCCGCCTTCCGTTTTTAGGCAAAACAGGGCTGCGAGGTTGAACGCACGCTCAAAGATCTCTCATGTAGGGGAGAACAAAGGACTGCTAAAATATTAGAAACTAAACTCAAACACCTTACCTGTTAGATCTGATTTTGTTTGCAATCTGAATATGAACTTTGCTTATGAGCTGTTAGTTATTTTCGCCTTTATTATTAGCTGTATAATGACTAATTTCGAAATGTTTGAGGTTATGTATAGTTTGCGCATATTAGGTATAGGTTTGTTAGAGCGCCACTTTCCTATGCAGCCTCCATTTTCTAGTGTTAAGTATGTATGAGAGACGTGGGTGAAATATTTACGAATTCACGGATATCTATGTACGTATTTGACTGGATACGTAAAGTCCGCGAGCCTACAAGGTTACAATATTGTAACTGTGATCGTCAGAAAACTTAGTGATTGATATAGAGTTCTTGTATGAATTAATCAGTAGACATTTTCTTCTGTAGATGGGACATAAAAGCGATAAAAATACTTAAGAAGCTTCACTCATAAAGAATACCATAAACAAGCCTTGAGAAAACATAGGTTCTTGTCGGGACAGTCGGACTAGGAACTAACGTCTTCGCATCGATTCGTGCGCCCTACAAGGAAACCTGATCCTCGCGGAACCTTGAGATGAACAAAAAGCAATTCAATTTAAATCTACGACTTTTTGTTTTGTTTCATTCGATGATCCTTTAAGTTTAGTAGCTTACGAATCGTGGCCTCGGGATTGTTTTTATTGGGAGTAGGTATTGCTTGTAGATAATATTCTCAAATTAATTGGTATTGCTATTTGTATACCTATCTACTTAGGTTGGTAAGTATCTAATTAGTATTCTATCGACGTAGATACTTATGATAACCTACGAAACAGTCACATAGTGCTGTGCAGTAGGTATGTATAGATATATGTACTTACTACCACACACAATAAACAAAAAGTATTTTTAAATAAAATAGTTGAACTGATTGTGGGCTATTTACATAAATATTAAAATAAGCCATAATAACAATAATTGCCTGTGTTTTTACTATTCTTTTATACTTATTTATTCATTTATTTTGACCAACCAAAACTAAACAGTATATTTTATACCTACGAACCATAATAATGAAAAGTACCTACGCACCAAAATATAAAAAATGTCCGGGTCATACCTACTGAACATCTAATTTGACACTATTATCACCGGCCTCGGTGGCGCAGTAGGCAGCGCGTAAGTCTCATAATCTTAAGGTCGTGAGTTCGATCCTCACCCGGGGCAGATCTTTTTGTTATTTTTATATTGTAAAATATTAAAGTTTGCTACATTATTTTATTATATTAGCTTGTTGTAGCGTTATATCCGGCATTTAATATAAAATTATTGTACATTTCAGTATCATTTTCCTTGTATTTTTATCTAGGATCAAGGTAAGTACATAAATCGGCTGTTTTTTTATTAACTTCAGCAGCTATCATATTATCTTGATAAATATCACTAAAAACACGGTTGTTTTCATATTTATTAATCTCAACGTTTAGCAAGCGACGTGTCGGTAATTTTTTGTCATACGACGTTTGTTTTCCGGGTCCTACTGCTTCGTTGCTTGTTCGTATAATGGTCGTAAGCGCGAATGCTGAGCTATGGTTCGATTCCCAGGTCGGGGAAAGTCTGGAAGTGCCATACTGTTTTTTTAATGAGGATTTTTTCACTAGCAGCCCTGTTTGGATTTATACCCGGTTAATAGATATCAATATGCTCCTTTTAGGGATTAAAAATTATAACTAACGCGAAATGTGGGTTACCTGCTGTACCTTTAGCCACTACTTATAACTTATATATATAGGTATACCTTGTCCTTTGGAGCCTCGAAGGATACAAGCGTAATATTATGATGGTTTATATAAAGTCCCATTGAGCTAACATGAGTAGAAATTGAAACAAAATCAATAAAACCCAGCTACGACTTTGACTTTTATTCGTCTGGAGTCTGGAGGTCTCAGACAAGGTCGTTTTGGGCTAAACAAAAAGTATTATTATTTAAATAATCAATTTAACTGACTCTTCTCTGCGCATTTTGCAGGGCTGGCCGCTATGGGAGCGAAACGAGTCAACAGAGCACGAACGACGGCTGTTGCTGGTAGCGCGGCTGCCTCACGTGAGAACCCTGAACGGTGGCGGAGCGGTGCCTATTGAAGAGAGGGATGCAGCTGAAAGAGCCTTCATACGGTACTATATGGAGAAACCGGAGTCTGACCGGCCTGATAGGTGAGAAATGTTTTAATACCTACTTACTGCTACAAGGATATTTTGGCGCTCGAATGATATTGGTAAACGCTTGTATGTACACACGACTACACATCAAGCTATGCAAAACCAGTATTGGCTGACCGTTCATTGTGTGAAAATATCATACAAAGTGAGGCCAAGACAAACTGGTTTTGTATAGCTTGACGTGTAGCCGTGTGTACAATTGTTTTGTGAAATGTCACTTGACATGAATGTATTCAATACACAAAATGACGGAGTTAGTTACAATTTTGGCCACACGTCAAAATAACCTTTTAGCGCTTTATCTCAGATAGAAAAGAGATGAATTAAATAACAAAGAGAGCATAGATTGTGTGAATAATGATATGCTAGATATGGGGTAAATACTGAGATAATAGAGATCTTCGCAAGAAGGCATGCTGTTACGACCACAAATAGATACCTAAGTTGGAATTAGGGTAGTTGGCTGATGGTGGATACGATGAGGATGATTACTGCAGTTCTCTCAAAATATTTTCCTGATTAATGTGTATAAACTATTCGCTTCAAAAAACGCGTTTACTTATTAGCTTTCTTTATCAGTATATATTTTAGTTAACCTAAAGGAAATATTTCACTAATTTTTGCCACAGATACAAAATTTGAAACCGCAGAAATAAAACTCTGACGTGTTCTGGAAAGCCCGATTACTTACTTACGCACAAGTTAATCAAATAATGCAACAATGTATTGTCCTTCTAAATTGCAACGTTTGCTACGAAGGTCTGATCAATAAGGAGCAATGTAGGTGAGGTCTCTGTGCCAACACAACGACCTAAATGACTAAATTCGCATGCTAATGAGACCATGTAGGTGTGCATAATCATAAAATCTCACTCAATTTGTACCTTGTTTCACTATAACGACGGTTTAGGCACCTTTGGCAGGTGAATATCACGTTTACAATGTTTTGAAACCAGATATGGTGTGCCTACAAATAATCATGGCTTTTCTTAAATAGGTACCTAAGTGAATACTTACTGCAGGCAGGTTTTAGCTGCACTTGATGACGTAAGGCATCAGATTGCATCGGGATACTGCATTGTTTTAGTCTGTCTATTATGTGCTTGTGCGGTGTTGACCACCTACCGGCTCAAAAGTGGGGAGAGCCGGGTCGAAAGTGTTAGGGATCTTGGTAGGTAGGTATAACTTTTTCTCCTGTATGAGCAAATAGGTATAATAGATAAGTTGCCGTAAATTACTTCTCTAAGTTATTGGATTTGTAAATTAAAATTTGGATGGATATCGTGCCAGATACCCAGTCATAAGGTGACTACCGGTGATTTAATATTTGGCAAATTTATTTTCCAGATACTGGGAGTTGGTGGGCGTCCACGGAAAACTCGACCCTCTAGTGTCAGTGGACCTGAGACCCGAAAAGCGCGTGCAGATCACTTTCACGTGTGGAGATAACAGCGAAGTGCGCACCGTCGATGTTTACAGGCTAGTTTTACTTTTTTTAAACTCTGTAGAGAACGTTGAAAAGTTGATATTGTTCCAATGCGAGACAGAAATGGAGCTATACAGGACAAAAAGCACGAATCCCTCTTTTGCAAAGGAACAAAGATGGCGCCTGATATGGTTCGCTTCTACAGCCCGACTCAAACTTTATGGGGGCTCGGAACATTCGGAACATTACGAGAGTTGCTGCGCAGTAACAAATTGACCTGTCAGCCGAGGTGAGGGATGACGTACTGTGCAGCGAGTAGCTCACTTCATAGCCGCCATAAAGATTGAATCGGGCTGTACCTTCATAAGTCCCTAGCTGTTAAACTAACCTATTTTAATCATATGAAGCTTGTTGATAATTTTCGTTTAAAGTAGGTATTTATATTATTTCTAGAACTGTATCTGACCTGAAGTCGAGGCTAGAAAGGATGGCTGGCTTCCCCGCGTCCAAAATGAGACTCTTCTACGTTGACCAAGAGCTTCGGGACTCCCAGGTAAATACAATAAACTTTAAAAGTCACCAATGGTTTCTTTTTTAAATCCCATTTACAAAAAAATATTTGCATGACAAAGGGAATGGATGTATTGCGATGATCACTAGCATTTAAGAAATCACTAAGCTACTTTTAACCCCCTACAAAATTAATTCAGAGTTCTGAATTAACTGCGCCACCGAGCATGTTGTTTGTTTTACCTCACTTTTTGATTTTGACTGCTACACTAACATTGTAAATACGCTTTTTTCTTACGATTAACAGTTTACATTATTTCTTAAGCCTTTTCAGGGTCCAGAGGAGATGAAGTACCCTACTAAGCAGCTATACTCGTACAACATCAGATCAGGCGACGAGATCATCATCGACTCGAAGCTGAAGCATTCGATCTCCGTCAACTCGACCGCGTGAGACTAAAACTCACTTCATGTCGGCTGCATTTCAAACACATACCTACAACACTGCTACAAAAATCTTTTGGCGCTCGAATAACGTTGACAGGGTGGCGCTGTTCATAAACATAGTGTAACTGTTTTGGGAAATGTAATGAAAAAATTAAATGGCGGCATTAGTTCCGATTTTGGCCACGCGCCAAAAGATCCTTGTACACATATTCCTCTCTCGAGGAACCAAGACTGAGAAAAGGCCAGTCTTACTTGGAAAATGTATTCAATAGAAGTTACAATATTTTTTCTAGCATTAGAAAATATGCCAGTACAATATTTCAAAGAGGTGCAACTGACATGCAATAATAGTGATATTTTCGCCTAAAAATGCCATTTCATATGTATTTTCAAGCTACTGTTCGTCTTACTAACATATACGTACTATACTATATGTACATGGTATGAGTTTTATGTTTTGTAAGTAATTGTTTCTGTTTGTCCATGTGGATTATTTTAGGAGTAATATTGCAAAGTATTATAATAGTAGGGAATGTCAGCGGTTGTCACAAAGCATTTAGTTTTAAGTATGAAACTAGTTTTATTTACAGAATTATATTTTTAAATAGATTACCAACTGAAATTCTGAGAACTTTGAATCATGTTTTATATTTTATTACTTACAAAATTATCGAGTAAATTATTATACATGCTATTTTTACAAGTCAAGATATGGTACCTACTTTTTTTTATTTGCAATAAGCAACTGTGATAGTAAATTTTAGATTACAAAATCTGAGATTAAACTACTTATTTGTGTGACATTATTTTTGCATACTATCTGCACTGTTTCTTACACAGCATCTATCTTTCAACTCTTAACTAGGTGTTGTAAAAGTGCTTATTAACATTAAGAGATACTAACTGCCATTTCGAATTATGAAGTATACCTAAAGTGTCTTTTAGGTATAATCCTAAAATTAATAGTAATTATGTGAAAAGAAGACGTCAACATCGATTATTTTTGGTTTTATAGTCTTTGGGTACCTACTGGTAGTGCCAAAGAAAGAAGTAAATTCACTTTAGAAATGTTTTCTATTCTGCAGCTGCCAAATTTTGAATAGGTGATGCATGAGCTATTTTTAGCACTGGCCCTCAGTTTGAAAATCGTGATAATTTCGTTTGACGCAAAATTACAATGTAGTGACATATTTTTATTTTCCCTTTTATAGATGTAGAAAATAGTATCAATGAGAAAAATAAATGGATTAATTGTATGAAAATCTTAGTTTTATTCATTAATATCACAGCATTTTTATATTACTTACATATTTCAATTCAATCTGATATAAACAACCTTTTACCATAAACAGCTATCATAGCATTTTGTACCTGTTCACATATACTATCATAAACTTTCAACCAGTCACTGCTTCCAATTTCTTTGGTCATTCTTCTTAGAAAATTCATTAAAACAAACAGTTTTTCTGTATTCTTATTCACTACCATTTCTTGTAAATATGCCACAATCATATCAATATCACAATGCAGAGGGGTCTGTCCACTTTCTAGCCATGCCCTTAACAGCTCCCTTACTTGGTCCCAAGGAAGACCCAACAACCCTTTGGGCTTTTCTATTTTTGGAGGTACTTCTATATGAACTTCTTCTTTAATCATTGGGTCCTTATATGGCAAATCTCTTGTTACATTATCTACCTGAAGAAATTGATTTATTGATTTTGTAGAAGAGGGCTGTAGATTTTTTTTTGGAGGCCTGCCTCTTCTTTTTACTGGTGAAGATTTCAAAGCTATGATGGGAGATTTCTTTCTTTGTGTAACTTTCGATTTGCTAGTACAACTGGGTTTCTTCTCAGGTATTTCTAATACTTTGGATTCACTCTTAATAGTGAGTATTTCTGATTTTACTTGAGTCTTGTCAGTGGCAAGCCTTGACTCCTTTTTATTAACAGTTTTGTTGGTTGATAAAAACTTATTTATTGCTCCTTTTGAAGGTTTACCATTGATTGGTTCTAATTTTGTTATCTGAATGCCAATGCCTCTCATTTCTTTAGGATCTATATTTTGCTTCTTACATATTGAAATGACTTCTTTTGTTATAACTTCAATATCATTTGTAGCATTATTCAATGAACTTGATTTATTGATGACATTGCAGAAACCATGCCCCATGAATTTTGCCGTTTCTACAGGAGCCTCTTCATTCCTAACCATCAGTTTCAAAGTTATACATTTCCCTAAAACTTTAAATTGCTGCATTCTTGAGTGAACCTCAGCTGATAATTGTTTTAAAAACTCTAAACATTGATTATTATTTTCAAATCTGATTCCATAGTTCACTTCAGCTGAAACTGATTTCCTTATAGTATAAAAATTTAGAGGGTTTGGATCACGACCACGACATTGATCAAATAGTTGAGCCCCACTCTTATTTCCTAACTGACTTTTTAAGGTAGCTAATGTCAAACTTTGCAGTGATCCACAGGTGGCATGACCTAATGATTCTAATTTTTGGGCAGTCTGTCTGCCTACACCAGGTAAATCTCTTAGTTTTATTTCAAAGATAAAATCTTCAATGAGGTCTTCAGTGAGGAAGAACTGCCCATCTGGTTTAGCCCGCTTTGTGGCCAATCTGGCTTGTAATCGGTTGCCACCAAATCCAGTAGAACATGGACAGCCAGTTTTACTTTTAATCTCCTCTCTCAGCATGGTTGCAAAACTTTGAACACTGATATTCATATCTGCCAATAGTTCAGTACAATCTACATACATCTCATCACATGATACAGCCTCAATATCTAAAGTATATTGGGCTATAGTATTGTATAAAGTGTATGCAACTTCTTTGTAGCCCTCAAAGTCATAGGATATTGTTTGTAAATCTGGACATAATCTCAAAGCTGCACCCATGAACATACCGTTTCCTACACCTTTGGCTCGAGCTTCATATGAACAAGAGGCTATTTCACTCATAGAACCATATTTGTCATCCTCATCAGCAATGTTATCAACTCTACTCTCAAATACAATTTCATCTTCCGGTTTACCAGTTGCCTTTCCTAGTTTCTTGGCTTGCTTCTGTTTGTACAGGTCAAATTCTATATTCCTATCAACACCAGGTCTCTTCGGCCTACCCTGTCCTCCTCTAGAGTGAGTAACAGCTATGGATTTACCTCTGAGATCAGGTCTATTTCGTAAACCAACTGACACAAAAAAACAATCCATGTCAATGTGCATGATTACTTTATTTTTCTCAAATTTCAACTGAGATAATTGATTGAAGTCTTTCATGGTTAAAATAGATCTTTTTAGCTCTGCTCGAGCAGGAAATAAGAAGTTGCTATTTTCCCGTAAATCATTTACATGCTGTTTGAAGCATGCCCCTAACTGTGAAATGTGATGTAGCCTTGAATTATTGTAAAATTCTGCTATGAAGTTAGGATCTGCAGCAGTTTTAGTTACAGAACCCAAATTTTGTTTTGATGGTTTGTTTTCCAACTTAACTAAATTATTATCATTTGTTATTTCTGATACATTGACATTAGAAGTAGATGCTCCTGCATCATTTGAAAGTGGATTATTTTCTGTTCTGTTTTCATACTCTGTTTCTGTTATAATCTGTTGTGTGTATGTATCATTCTCATTATTAGAAAACTTGATTTCAGTGTCTGAAGAATCAATATTTTTAATAACCTTCTTAAAGTTAAGCTGTTTTTGAGTTCTTGTGTTTTTATAAAGCAAGTAGTCTCTGTAGTCTAGCAAGCGATTAGATGCTATGCTATCAGTAATCCATTCAGGTTTTACAACTTTTACAAGAGACATATTTTTAACTTTAGTATCAGGTAAATTAGAGGCTATTATAAAATCGCTGCCTCTTTGGTAAGTGTGGTAGATTCCTCCATGCTTGGTCATAAGAACTTTTAATTCATCGGCGGAAGGTATCGTAAATCCATTGACAAAAATACTCACCCCGTTGAAAATATCGGATAAGGTTTCTTCTTTTCCCGCTTTTACACAAAATTGCTCTTCTAATTTCGCAATCTTGGCTTGCATATATCCACCCCAGGCTTCGAAGCCATTGTCAGGAAATTTTTCGTCTCGGCGCCTCATTTTAAGATAATCTTTACAAAACACAAAATTACTTAATTTAGATAGGTACATTCCATTTTTTTACCCTCCAATGTTCAGATAAGGTTGTGGTTCAGTTTCAGATAAAAGTACTCTGTGAGTTTCAGTGAATGGTTGTGTTCTGTCGTCCTGTGCAGTTGTTATGATACTTGATAACATTATTATTACACCATAATATAAATAATAGTATAAACAACACTCTTTGCTTGATAGTGCAAGAATGACAGATGATATGATATGAATGATGACACTTGACAGTGATAACTACACAGATATTTTTCTATAGCAACACCGCCATAGGTATAGTGATGTGACTTTAGTAATAAAAAAACCAGTAATAATAAATGTCATCATGTTTGGTGGAGAAAATATTGTATTTTTAACAATTTACATAAACATAATAATATGGTTTTCGTTCTATAACAATCCGAACCTGTTTACGAATTGCCATAATACCCATGATGTGCGAAAAAAATCTCTTTTCAAGCATTTAATTTGTTATGTTCACTCTGCATGCATGCACCATCCGAGTTCATAGGAATGAACCGTGATGAAACCTTTTCAAAGGGTTCACGCTTCATTTTCCATCGTTATTTCATATAACTCTTGGGTTTACTTGTGATGAACTGAAAATATTTGAACATTAAATAATTTGCTTAGTATTTTCTTATCTATCTATGGCCATTCATTAATGACAAATACAAATAGGTACTCAGTAAATTAAATAACAGAACAGTTTACTCCGGGCTGTCAACCAGGTCGTACAACAGTTGTTGTACGGATTACTTATTTTGCCGCGAAAATGTTGCGGTTCTTTATTATTTTTAACGCACTCTGCGTATTTTTTGCGGCCAGTTTGAGCATTGTTAATCCCGGACCGGCATTCCCGCCGACGAAAGGGGAAGTGTGGCCAAAACCTCAACAGCAAACAAAAGAACAGACTTTTTTTAAACTATCACCCTCTCTTTTTAAATTTACGGTAAGTGAAAAAATAAACCTTTAATCCTACCTAAAATTGCACGGCTAGACTAAATCTATCCAGTATACATCTAAGATGGTACTGCTCCTGACACCGTTTTATTTTGTTGAAAGTATCGATTTTTTTATCGCCCCTTGGTTGAAGTTCATTGGACTTGTTTCCAACACAAATGATTTAATATTATGTATACCTAATAAATTAGAACTTTTGACCCGCAAAATAATGGTCAAATGTTAAAGTTATTTATTTCTAAAGACGATTAATGTTATGATAAACCAAACAGTCTTCGATAAAAAAAAACTTGTTAGGGGTTCCGCAGACTCATTACCTACTATAATGTTGTTAAACACAAATTCGTGCAATAACTATAAACACGTAGTATTCACGTTTCTGTAGCACCTTGTCTGTTAAAAAAATATCTCATTACAAACTATTTTCATTACTTAGCAGGTAATCAAAATCTACCTGCCTGTATGTAGGTAGATTTTGATTCTTGACTGATCAATAAATTATTAGAGGTATCTGCAGGTTTGATGATGATTTTTCTTTAATTTAAGATGCAATGTTTATAGAGAGATTATCTTTTTGACCCTTGCGCTTAATGCCATAAAAAAGGCTTTTACGCATTTAGGTTTTCCGCTTGCCAACTCGGGCAAACAACGTTTCAAAAATGCTCTAATTAAGATTTGGTTACTTAGGCACGTAGGTACTAAAACAATATACAATAGAATAGACTATATTTTTTTAAATTATTCCTTTGAGTTTATGTATTTGCGTTCATAAATTAATATTTAGGGTACCTACAGCCCATTCCAACTTTCCAAACTGTTGGTATAGTTACCATAAGGCTATAGTTACAACTACCCCTAACTTACCCCTTTAGGTCATTCATTAGATACAATTTATTCATATTATGCTCTCATCAAAAAGGTCACGATGCATTTTGTACCTTTTTCTTTTTATAAATACCTACATGACATCCGCTAGGCGCATCTGTCAATTAGCGTCACAGAGTACATTTTTATATAAGATTAGCGTCTGTGCGTCTCAGTGCGTCTGTGCATAGGCGTGGAGAACAAAGATCAAAGAGTATAAAACTATATATATACAAATCATAAAATCGTCCTGCTAATCGCAAACGCGTTGTCAACGCGGGACCGACAAGTAGGCAACGTATTCCTACCATACCAACCTGTGTTGGTGTTGCGAGTCGTTAAGTCTGTATGCCTTTAGATAAGTCCTGGTGGTACAAAGAACTGGGTGACAAACTCTGTTGCGAATATGCGAATATATAATATCAGTAGTAAGTAGGTATAAAATCGTTTTCTTGTATACAGACGGCAGCTGGTCAAGCTACCCGAAACTGTCAATTTTTCCCAATCAATCTTGAACCTTAATGCTTAAATCTATTAAAGAAATTGGACAGATTGTAATAGCTTGATGTGCTGGCGTCTTGGCTTACAATAGTAGGTGTTTAGATTAGGTCAACATTAATTACCAATAAGGAAAATATTTTGCCTACCACAATAAATACATTTTCAGTATAGGATATATGCCATTTAAAAACCGTTAATTAAGTCCCTATAATTCAACAGGAAAAAGGAAAAACATGTGACTTAGTAAAAAATGCCATAGATCGGTATACTGCCGTGCTAAGGAACACCCACCATATAGCACGGAAACATTCGAAGAAGGTGAGGATGCATGTGGAGACTCGGTCTGAGGATACCAGCCCTGACTTCAAGGGTACGCTGGAGGAACTGAACATAGACCTGAGTAGACCATGCGAGACCTACCCACACCTGGATATGGATGAGAAATGTAGGTGTTATAATAATTTCCATTGCTTTGCAACAGATTTCTTCGGTAAATCAGGGACCTTTAACGAAATCGGCCAATCACCAAATTCATTCACCAAATCGAGGATAAAGTTGTGTAAACTAAGGATGTAGCTAGGTATCGTACATATTATTTTTACATACACTCGCGACTTCCTATGGGGGTAGACAGAAACTACAGAACGGTACCTGCTACGATCCTTAAATACTCCTATGTACATAAACGACCTGAACTTTCTGAAGAACATCACCAATAAGGTCACTGTACAGCTATGTCCTCTAAGGGCATTTCCACTCGAATCTGCCGCCTCACCTTGCCTCTCACGTTTTGTTAGTTGCCTTTCATTTAACCTCTCAAACCACCTAAGCATACTCTTTTAAATTTTTGTCACTACATCTTCATTTAAACCGCACCGTTGCATTATCACATCATTCTTCAGTGTATGATTCATTTTCACACCACACATGCTTCGCAAGGAACGCATTTCCACAGCATTTACTATACTTTCATGCTTCTTTTGCCATACCCAACATACACTTCCATACATATACGCATAGGCGTACCATTTTGAACAGACAATCCAGCCTTTTTGAACAACTAGTTGGACACATCTGTATATACAGCACCATCCACTTTATTTCCCGCATTTACTCTTTTCACATCACACACCGATACAACCTCTTCTCTTTCAAACACCATGACCTCAGTTTTATTCACATTTACATTCGTCCTTTTCGTCTTATATGCTTCATCCATCACAGTCACCACGTCTTGCCACTGACGATGCAAGTAGAACTTGATCATCTGCGTAGAAAAGGCTTTTGACAAGCAACTCATTAATTGTCAATCCGCACTAACCCTCTTTCAAATCTGACAGACAACTATCCATGCACCTCCCTGGCTTCAAAATAAAATATAGGTGTAAAACTATTCAGAACTAGAAAAAAATCCGAAATCGCCTAATAAAAAAATCTAGACAAGTTAATATATACGGGGCGAGATCCTCAAATTTTCGCATTCTGAAATCTCTCAATTCTAAAGCTTTTGTGCATTAGTCAACAAAGTACCGAACTCCTATGTCCGAAAATCTATTTTATTCACTATCAAGCTTGCTTCGCTCGCTCTTGCATCAGACTCCTTCTTAATTCATAAGCTTCTTTGTAAAAATCGACACAGTTAGATTTCTTTTTGCATGCATGGACAAAATAAAACCTATCCCATTCGAAGCGAGATGCAAAACTGAGCGAGCTCGCTTCGTGGAGCTGAAAATAAACTTGCCGGTGCCCAGTAACTATTCATGTACAAGTTGAACAGGCATGGTGCCGCTACAAAATCCCGCCACTGTATTAATACAATCCCCCATTAAAAGCAGCAGCGAGTTTAGTTCGAAAATCAATCTTCTATATAAAAAATACATATTACAGCCCAATGCCATCAAACCGAACCTATCTATATTCCAAAACATATTATTGATAAAGCTCCCATCTAAAACAAATAATATTATTTTCCAGACAGCCTTAACGTTTCTGCAGTTTCGACACTCAGCAGTGATTCGATATGGGGCATTCTGAGGGGCATGGAGACTTTCGCGCAATTGTTCTATTTTTCTAATGGATATGAAGTAAGACATTATTGTTCTTAGGTATATTTTTTTTTAACAAAGAAGCTGGTAATGTCGAACTGCATTTTCTGGTTACAGGATGTGCTCATCAACACGACGCAAATCGTGGACTTCCCAAGATACACGTATCGTGGACTCCTTATTGACACATCGCGACATTACATCACCGTGGCGAACATTCTCAAAACATTGGACGCCATGGAAATGAACAAGATGAACGTTCTGCACTGGCACATAGTGGACGACCAGAGCTTCCCTTATCAAAGCGAGAAATTCCCGCAGTTAAGGTACTTATTTAAAAAAAAATACTGGTATAAAAGTAGCACTTCTTAGAACTGCAGAAAAATTTGGTACTTGAACTAATTTGAATCAACAATAGCTTAACTTTTAAGTGTGGACTGCCGAGCGCGAGTGATCGTGATTTTTTATCCCTGTCTGTGTCTAACAGTTTACAGTCAGTAGTAGGTAGACACCTAATGCAACTATCCACTTCTTCTTAGCGGGTTCTGCATGTGGGTATTAATAATCACAAAACTTTCCAGTGAACAAGGCGCATACGATCCTTCCATGATCTACACAAAGACGAACATTAACCAGATTGTTACGTATGCGAGAGACAGAGGAATCAGAGTTCTTCCAGAATTCGATGTTCCGGGTAAGTATGATCAGGAAATCAGAATAAAGACGTTACACATAACATATACAATAGATATTGTCAACGTTAAAGATATCCGGATGAAAATTCGACGATTAATTTTTTTAAATCGCGAAACTCGCACTTAGAAACCGTGGTCAGTGTGGTCCTCCTATGTGAAAAGAAGCATTTGCCCTGCAGTGGCCACAGTGGGATAGTTAGGTACAGACAAGTCGGTTTTATTGCATGTGTCCCGCTTACCTTACAGTTCCTAATGCCTATACCAAGTACAACATCGTCCCTTCTAGTAAAATCAAATAATAACAGCATCTTATCAGTAAACTCTTGACATAGTGTATAATGTCCTCTCAAGTTGACCTTAGATAAATAATACATTAACCGATAGAAGGAGAGTTTCGACTGATGTGATTGCCACTTATTTGCCGAGCCTCGGTTTTATCGTAAAATATGTGTCAAGATGCGAATTTGCACGATGAAATCAATTCAGATCCAAGAAGTAGGTACATATTCGAGGGGGTAGCTAAATATGCAGTAACTATAAATAATGATGTTTTTATTTGTACAAGTAATCAAGTACTACACTTTACTATGGGTTAACTGCCTACTATCCTGCTAGGTATTATAAAATAATCGTATATCGTAGGAAAAAATAAAATAATACATTGTCTTATCATAGGACACACAAGATCATGGGGCGTCGCATACCCAGGGATCCTGACAAAATGCTATCAGTTCGGCCAAATTATAGGCTTAGGACCAATGGACCCGACAAACAATGTTACGTACAAACTGATCGGCGACTTGTTCCGTGAAGTTCAGGAGCTGTTCCCTGATAAATATTTCCATCTCGGAGGTGACGAAGTCGCTAAGGACTGCTGGTGAGTTTCTATTGATTAAATATATTACTTTCTTCTTGTATGAAGGTCTTAAATTACGTAGTGGTAGATATTGAACATTTGCGTCGTACGCAGGTTGTATAACAACTTTCGATCGAGGGTGCCATCGAAAAACTAAAAAACATAAACTAATTGTTTTCCCGATGCTGCGAATCGTTCGTTACTATAATTATGGCCTTATGTCACTATTAAAACTGAATAAATCTAATACCGTATATCACCGTTTCCAGGGCATCAAACCCTGAGATTCTAGAATTCATGAGTCAGCACAATATGAGTGGGACCAGCGAACTGCACGCGTACTTCATGACAAATGTCCTTCCACTGTTGGGACAGAAATCCAAGCCTATAGTCTGGCAGGTATGTTACCCCACACGCATTTTTTACTGTCTCCTTCCATCTTCCAAACCCCTTGACCGAATCCCAATGATTTTGGAGTTGACATAGCATCCTTTTCTCCCATATATCTCTATTAGCAGACTTCTCAATATTTCACTTCCTATTTAGCCATTCATCTGACATCACACATAATCCATCCGTTTTTTATTTGGTCTGCCACTTTTTTACGACCCCACAATCCACATAAAATTTTTCTCCTTCCATAAAAACTTCCAAAAAATCAAATTCTCCGAAATGTTTCAGGAAGTTTTCGATGAAGGTGTAAAACTGCCCAGCGACGCAATCGTGCAAGTTTGGAAAACCGTCGGAGCTGAGGATATGATTCGCGTAAGTTATTAAGTATCTATTCAGGGTAAAATTACTCATAATAGAAGGCGACATTTCTCTTAACAGGAGTTAAAATGAAACAAAAAAATTGGGAACCACGAACGACAGCTGCTCGCCATTCTTTTACTTTTACAGTCTACGCACACAAACGAACGCAACAACGCAACGAACATTGTAATAATAACAAATACTTCTGCAACAGGACACCAACATTCATATCTAAACATGCCATCACCACACGTTTTTTGTAGGCTAAGTCGTATTGGTTGCCCAGGTCTTTTTTTTTTTTTTGAGGATGGGAAATCATCAAATGACTCCTCCCGCTCTGGCTGCTGGTTACAGAGTAATTGACTCCGCTCCCTGGTACTTAGACAAACTCCAAACTGGTGAAGACTGGAGTCATTTCTACAGGATCGATCCCCGGCATTTGTTAGATGATAATTTCAACTTAGACGATGCTTTGGGCGGTGAAGCTTGCATGTGGGGTGAAATAGTCGATGAGACAAACGTTATTTCCCAGTCATTTGTTCTACGATGGTCTCTTTGCAATGACCGACACGTTTTCTTAACGTGACGATGTCATTTTTGTTATTATGTAGCGGGACATCTAATGCATATCAGATCAAAGTATTTAGCTATAAAAGCACATAAAATGAGCACGCGTAAGACAATCGGCGGGCAGGCCTTTCTGGCACCACTGTCATACCGTCAGTTAGGAAACGCCGACCTCATCTAGTTTTAAAATATGATGGATGTGTAAAACGTGTGACGTGTTTGTTCAAACCTACTTGCAAAATAAATTAATCATTTATCATTGCTTCAGTCAATTGTTAAAAAATTGATTGATTTTAGGATATGGCCTCGTGCTAGTGCTATAGCTGAAGTACTATGGAGCACCAGGGACCCTAAGTTCTGGTTTACTTATCGCACCGAAATCACCAATCGTCTTGAAGACCTTAGACCATACATGCCGCATGAACAAACGCGGCATCCGGGCGCAACCTCCTTCTGGAGCAGGATTTAGCATCGGAGGAGTCTAAAGGTCATGGCACATTATACCGGCACCGCAACAGCACCGCTCCAAACCAGCAATTAACTTGTCATTCAATTTAGAGCATTAAATCGTGTGTAGTATAATATATTTCATAATGTCAATATGAAAAAGCCAACGGCGGGCAGTCAGCGCGCTTACCGCTACCACACAACTCGACTCGCAGCCCGCGTGCTGCAAGCGAGCGGACCTTGTGCGCACAGCGCGCCGACGGCATGCTTATTACGCGCCGACTCCGAGTCGGCAGCGAAACGTCAACCGTACGTAAACGACACAACGTAAACCGAGACATTATGAAAACGTGCAAGTCCTAGGCGTGTTCAATCATAAATGCCATATAACAATATTGAGTTCGCGGAGACAGCAAGCTTGCACCTCGCGGCCACCGCGCGGACTGTGAGCTTACACGTCGCGGCCGGCGCGCGGACTGCGAGCTTGCACCTTGCGGACAACGCGTAGTTAGCGCGCTGGCAGCTAGCCGTAGTCTAAATTCGAGGCGACGCCGTGCTGCAGCTGCGCAGTTGCGGTGCCGGTATAATGTGCCATGACCTTTATTTGACATGCAATTTTGATTTTACATTGATTTGTTACTTTCATGACTTTATTAATTAAGTTTAGTATTAAAATATGTGACGGTTAGAACTGTGTTTCTATGAATTCGTTTCCATAACTCTGGCTTATTATTTCCAGTTTTGGTTAGAGGACCTTTTCCGGCTTTGGTCTCCTCTACACTGCTCTCGACAGACTAGTCTTTGGGTTCTTGAATTTGTCAATCACTTCTGTCTACCTAGCTATCGACATAATTATTTCAACAGGAACTTCTGCGATTCTGCGATTATGGGCAAGCGTTCTGCGATTGTTAACGTCGACATCGGCGTGCACTTGTCTCAAAACGTGCCAATGTTGACATATTATGTGGGCGCATTAAGGTTGGAAATAGATGGTGAAATTCTACTAGTGTGTTTGTCGTTTCCTTTCTTCCTATTGGTTTTCTTCAAGTACAAATAACATAACATACTTCAAAATAACATGGAAATGAGACTTGTTAATACCTATTTAAAAACCTGTTCTTAATATGGTTTTCATTTCATTTTGTGTATTCTTCAATGTTACAAAAACCCCATTTTGTTACTACTTACAAATAATTATAATTTCGATGTTCACAGGTTTTGGAGGGCAACCACAAAGTTATCTACTCTGCGTCATGGTATTTGGACTATCTAGCTACCGGCGGCGACTGGGACAAGTTCTACACGGTGGATCCCCGTCAGATGATACCGAGACATTACAAAGAGTTGAACCTGAACAACATTCTGGGAGGCGAGGCTTGCATGTGGGGAGAGTCAGTCGATGATAGGAATTTGATAAGCAGGTACGTAAATTCTAATTCCATGACACGAACGGTCTTAAAATTGTAAAGGTAGGTATAACAAAAGTGATTTGGGTTGTGGTTTCCAGAAATCGCAACCCAAATCAATATTGTTATCGGATTGTTATATTGTATTGCCAGATATCAGTTACTGATATCCGGCTACGTATTTCGGAAAGACTTTGAAATGGCTAATCTCTTCTTAATTAATGTATGACATTTCAATTGGTTACAGGGTATGGCCTCGTGCTAGCGCAGTGGCTGAAAAACTCTGGAGTGCCGAACAACCTCGTTTTTATTTCTACAGACATGTTTCGAACCAAGTCAACCGTCGTCTGGAAGAGCACGCGTGTCGAATGAACCGTCGCGGCGTACACGCACAACCTCCCAATGGGCCCGGATTTTGTGTCGGAGGAATCTAAATAATATATTATTTGTTACTTAATGTGTACAGCAATTTAAGATTAGTTTACTTTCTTAGGAATTTAAATTTTAAAATATTTCTTAATGTAATCTGCGTTTTATTTTATAACTTTGTTTAATCTGAGATCGATTATATTTTACTGCACCGCCCGACCTGGCGGCGGTGACAGTCCGTGAAAAGAAAATCGTAAGTGTATGGAATAATATTGAAAAGTATTTGTGCTAACCCTCTGCTAGCCTGGACGTGCAAAATGGAGCTCCAAGTTAACTGGACTCCAGTCGATAGACCTCGGAGAAATTGTATGTTTAAGTAGTAGTTCAAGTCCACTAGTTCCTATCCACCATTAACGCATCATCTGCCTAGCCTTTTACCTACTACGTTGGGGTCGACTTTCAGTCTAACCGGATGCAGCTGAATACCAGTATTTTACTGGACCTGGTGAAGGCTGCAGGAATCCGCTGGATGCGAGAAGTACAGAACCGGTCGAAGTGGTGGTGCTTGGGGGAGGCCTATGTCCACGAGCCCCTGCTGTTTTAAAACATAAAACTGGGAGACTGGGACTAATCATGTGCCGTGATCCAAAGAAAACCGGTAAAGTAACGACAGACAGATACGACTCACAGACATTTTTAAATTAACATTTCTCACCACCTTGATTAGACGGCGTTTGATTTACATTGACAGGGGGGCGTCCTTAGTAAGCATTTTTTTGAGGTATTGCATTTAAAAAAACAAGATGGCGTTAGTTATTATTTTGGCCATGTGCCAAAAGATCATCGTACAACTATAACAAATATTGTGGTTGGTTTGGTTTCAACTAATTTTTTACATCAAGCAGAATTAGTGCGTCACAAACTACATGGTCGATTTAAGATTTTATTAAAATAACGCGAAGGTCTTAACATGGTAACCCTAATTTATACGTCAAATTTTCAAAACAAAACGTTTTCTTTCAAAGATTTTCAATTCCACTTTGACCTCGTTATTTTTGGTATTTGTCGAGTTGATGTTGAATTTTGTTTGCATTGAAAATGTCCATGATCGAAGAAGAAGTCGTAGTTGCACCGTGGGTTGGTCCAACAAGTTGCAAAAATACATTATCAGTGATAGTTCTCTCATCCACTGTTGATATCATTGAAAAAATATCAGAAGCCCTCATAGAAGTTCACAACAAAGGGAATTTCCGCTGGAAACTAATTGTATTACGATCGTTTCATCTGGAAGAAGTCGTTAAACAGTCTGATCTGACCGGGAAGATCGGTATCGACTTCGTTATTTTAGCTATCGACACGAGTAGAATATTTTGTTTGGAATGGGCGAAGAAAGTGTTAGCGCAAGTTCATTCGGATTTAAAACTTCGTCGTGTGGTGCTTGTGAATGCTGGTGGACTACCTGTGAACGCTATGGCGATCAGTGCTAGTGATCTGATAAACTTCCAAAATGAAATGAAGCTAGACATTATAACTGCCAATGTATTTGATGCAGACAATGCTACATTCTTGGCTCGCAGGTTACTCAAGTACGTTCAAGTGTCTGTTGGTGTTATGACTGGAATCCCCAATCTAAATGTATGAATCCATTAAATTATAATGTTGTTTTAAAAAGGTTATGACGTAGCCTTAGCAACCAATTATAAAATTCCAAGTCTCAAATCGCATTTGGTTCATGATTGTGTATATAGGTTGTATTGAAAACAAAACATTGCATTGGCCCGTCAGGATAGGTTAACGATCTTTTACACATTACTATGTAAATAAAAAATAAATTTCTCCAATTCATTACATAATTGAGTGAATAGGATGAGATGGGTATACAGTGATTAGGTAGTTACTAATAACTACGAGTGAAACCAATGGTGGCACAGAGGTAATGGCCCGACTTACAAGATGTAGGTTGTGGGTTTGAACCCAGGCAGCTGCTTTACTTTGAGTGAATAATTTTATCACCGCTGCTCTCAAAACGGTGAAGGAAAACATTTTAAGAAGACCGGCCGGATTTCCTAGATCCCAAAATTCAAAAATGTGACATCTACCAACCTACACTGCCTGTGGTGAACTACAGCTCACTCCCTCTAGAAGAGAGGAGGCCTGTGTCCCAACAGTGGAAACATTATAGGCTGATTATACTACTCGTTTGAGTTGCAGAGGGCCCATGCTCACCCGAAATGATGTAAAAGTATTAATAGTTGCAATCAAGGTAAGATTTGAGGACCTAACTAAATACACAAACCCACTGCACAATACTGTGTCAGCACTAAGGTCCTTCTATGACTATTCTTATTGTTTCATTATATAAATTGTAAATAACATAACCCTAGATTTAAGTACCAACTATTTTAAACAATCTTCAAATATGTGACATGTACACGGCTACACATCAAGCTATGCAAAACCAGTATTGGCTAACCGTTCATTGTGAGAAAATATCATACAAAGTGAGGCCAAGACAAACTGGTTTTGTAGAGCTTGACGTGTAGCTGTGTGTACACAGCTGAATTTGGGACTGCATCTTGCAGTGAGAACAAGGCTGATTTTGTTGTCTTGTCTTAGTGATAAACTGATTATCTAAGAATAAAACTATTTATCAGGTACCTTATTCTCTATGACATAATGAATGAAACCTCGTAAAATGAACGCGATATTGGTGGGAATAGCTAGAGAATAGGCTATTTTCCTAAAAAAATCTAATTAGTCCATCAGTTAGATTATCAAAAAATAGTGAACCCTTATTTTTTTTTGTCAATTATATTAAAAAAAACTTTTTTACAAAAAAATAACCACAGACTTCCAAAAAAAACCACTACAAAGGGAAAAATAACTTTAATTTCGAAAGTCAGTGTCGCTGGTTCCGAATTTTCGTTTTTTAACACTGACTTCCGAAATTAAAGTATTTTTCCCTTTGTAGTGCACTTGCTTGCTACACTTTTGCAAGCAAATGACGTCACGGCCCCCCACTTCCAAATTTTGACGCGCTTTATCTTTCATTTTTTGTTTATTGACAAAAGAAAAAATACGTGTCCATTATTTTTCGATAATCTAACTGACGGACTAAATTTTTTTTTTTCCCAGGCAAATACCCTATTCATGTGGTTCAGAAGTAAGGAATTGTTAAGTGGTCATGTTGGCCCAGTAGGACTTTGTCTACACATCAGTGTAGCATTCTAGGTGCATGGAAAGGATTATTTAAGTGAGGTTACCCTATTGTAGTGTGCATTTTCAGTAAAGCTTTATTTTATCCAGTGAGGCTAAGAACTCACGGAGCGATTTTCGCCCGCGTCCGCTGCGGTTGCGGGCCCGCAGCTTCTGTAGAATGCAAATATTTATATAAAAAATTAAAGCACATTTCACGACGCGTTTTACGCCCGCGGTGTACGCGGTTGTATGCGGCTCCCGCTGTACCGGCGGGCAACTAGTAGAATCGCGCGGGCCGCGGTTACCCGCAGCCTCGGCGGGTGGCGCCCGCGCGCTTTGCGATCGGTTGGCGGGCGACCGCGGGGGCCGGCGGGCGGCGCGGCGGGAGGATGTCGCCGTCTTGCAATCTTGCGATCATCGCCCGCCACGTTTGCGGGCGATGATCGCAACCGCGGCGGCCGCGTAACCGCGCGAATAACCGGTCTCGTGAGTTTTGAAATAAAACCGCAGACCGCGGCGGTTGCGGGCGAAAATCGCTCCGTGAGTTCTTAGCCTGAACTGACTGATTATGTGCTCATTACTGAGAGCACACCTGAGTTTCGCCTTCTGTCTGTGTCAATGTAAGATATTGAATGAATAAAACATATTTCACACATTTTGAATCATTTATTATACTTTGATTGTACTACAAAATAATAGGAAGTTCTCTACAGTTATAATTATATTATATATTACATAAATAATAAAACAATTACAGCAGTCCTCACTTGTGTAGCAACCTCACAATATTCATGTAGCAACACTATTGCTAGGTAGTTGTATAAAAACAAAAATAAACTATCGGGCTGTGCGGTGATAATGGATATATAACATGACCTTACAACTAACTGAAATACTGCTCATTTATTAACATAACTGTTTTATAATTATAAATAACATATTAAGCCTAGAAAAATCTGTAAAATAATCCAAAATTATAATAAAACAATGAGAATTTCTCATAAAAAAAAGTCAAGCTCACAAATTCAAAATGCACTACAATTTCCATGTTACACTAATGTATTCTAAAATATATCGCTATAGATTGTTGCATCTAACATTAAAGTCACCTTGGTGACTTGTTTAAATAAAACGTATACAAAAATTTAATATTAGGCAATATCACAACTAAACCGCCTGTTTGATGGCAGGCAAATAAATACAGTCACATAAACATCACTTAAATAATCCCACAGTGATGTGCAAGGATCGGTAAATAAAATTATTGCAAATAAAAAGACAGTTATACTGCACTATGATTTCAGTGTGAGTACACAATTTTGGATAAAAGAATTGCTAAGGCCCAAATTAAAAATTCAAATATTAAGAGTTCTGATCTAACTACACACTAATATTAAATAATATTTTGTGAGTTATTTGAAAACTTATAAACAGTTCTAATTGTAATATGGAATATTTTCATACACTCATGAGCCATGACGTATTTAGAAACAAATACATTTATTTGAGGCCGAATATGGGACTAATAACTATGATAAAACCTGCTCACAAATCATTTTCTAGTCTTCATTCTAGTACAATTTGTATCAACTTAAATTACACTTAATAATCATTAAGGGAATAAAATATATTTTAAACAGATTGGGTTTAAAAATTTAAATTGCCACCATAGCAAAATATGTGATACCTTCACGAAAATAACATCTCTCTAATCATAAAATTGAACATCAATGTTACTAATGGTTTATGTGCCGAGTTCATAATCATGTATTCCAGTTTCTAATTCAACAATCAAAAATATTGATTAAATATACATAAACCAATGAATAACATTAATTTTAGTTTAGATTGGTGTTGTAGTAACTATACATAGAGTAATATATTATCACTATATTGTTACATAGTGGGTGCTTGTCACAGATTTGAGAACAAATGAAGTGCATTTTACGAATCCGTAATTCATTCCGTTTCCAAACAGCATCCTAATTGCGTAACACACTATCATCATAATCTCAATCTTTTTGCAGGATATTGCTAATCCATTACTGCATATGTTCAAAAAAATTGAGTGCTCAGCTATGTAAATAATGCAATGAATGTTGTTGAACTGTCAAAATGAAAGCAATTGCTACTTTGAGCGTGTTACGCAATCACCCCACTGGATAATGATTTTGACATTGTCAAATTCATAATGTTGTGTCAGTTATAGATAGGAATGTGTTTAGCACTCCATTTACTCACTATTCCTATTAGGTGTGGTCATACAGTTCCGTGCGCATGTCGCGGTCACTACTATGTTAGACACACAGAAGTTATCTAACTACATACCAACATATAACTTATCACTAATTTCCTGTACTGAGAGATATAGTTAAAATTTATCAAGCTGACACCTGAAGCATCCTATGATAGCATCCATACAAAAACATTCTGTATTTCATTACACTAACTTGGATAGTTATATGTATATAAATTATGTGTAATAATTAACTCTTCCACACAGTCTAAGCGCATTCTGGAATGTTTCGATTGGCTATTTACTGCTGCGCCAATTTAGACGCAAAGGCAGAATACGTGCTTGCAGCCTGTGTGAGCTAGCTGTTCTTTCAGTTGCTTAATGAAATGAAGTTGTTGTCATGTTTTTATATTTGGAATGAATAGATTAATGGATGATCAATGAACAAGTATCAAGAACGCATTTCCGGTAGCTTTCTTAGGATGCTTCGTTTGTTCGATAGTTCCTACGTCATCCTCACACATAGTGTCAGAAAGTAGAATGTTAACTCCCGCAAGCACAAGTGTCACATTTCAAGTTTGAGTACAACTATCTTTACGAAGCTTAAAATATGACCAAACTTGTGCGCCTTATCATTTTTACTAAACTACGCCTCAGGCTTCCGCTGTTGTTGAGTTTAACGAAACAAAGTGGAGTTTCATTGATATGTGGACACCGCTGGTCCTCGTTAGGAAATCATATGGAGAGTATACTGCTAAGGTCTAAAAGGGTCTGAACTACAAATAAAATACTGAGATTCTTGATATGTAGCATTAAGAGCGCAAGCCTCAAGGCGAAAAGCTACATATATGGAGCTAACACTCCAAAATATCACTGTATTTTGGCCAGATGATCACCTGGAGTGCAGAACGCTAAGGACTCGGCTGGAGGGCGGAATCCCTGTACTCGGCTACTGCTACTGTTCCAGCGACCGGCCAGTCCGCGGCGTCCTCACCCCACTCCATATAGCAGTGTAGCACCTATTATCGTTCACTGTACACTTCGGTCCACTTTGCACCTCTCTCACTACCTGTCGGTAAACAAGGTAAATGTCAACTGAATGCAAAGAACAAGATAATTATGTCGATGATCATTGACAATTGGAAACAAAATATGGTGAGATATAGTGCATGTTTGCTTAGGGCAGGTTCTCGAAGTAGGTGGGAGTGGTCGAGGAGTAGAATACGTACGGGTGTACTAGTCGGAGTCGAGGTTGACGACGTCCTGCGCGGGCGCGGGCGGCAGGCGCGGCGCGAGCGGCGGGCGGCCGCGCGGCCGGGCGGCGCCGCCCATCATGATCTCGCAGTAGGTGGGAGTGGTCGAGGAGTAGAATACGTACGGGTGTACTAGTCGGAGTCGAGGTTGACGACGTCCTGCGCGGGCGCGGGCGGCAGGCGCGGCGCGAGCGGCGGGCGGCCGCGCGGCCGGGCGGCGCCGCCCATCATGATCTCGCAGTAGGTGGGAGTGGTCGAGGAGTAGAATACGTACGGGTGTACTAGTCGGAGTCGAGGTTGACGACGTCCTGCGCGGGCGCGGGCGGCAGGCGCGGCGCGAGCGGCGGGCGGCCGCGCGGCCGGGCGGCGCCGCCCATCATGATCTCGCAGTAGGTGGGAGTGGTCGAGGAGTAGAATACGTACGGGTGTACTAGTCGGAGTCGAGGTTGACGACGTCCTGCGCGGGCGCGGGCGGCAGGCGCGGCGCGAGCGGCGGGCGGCCGCGCGGCCGGGCGGCGCCGCCCATCATGATCTCGCAGTAGGTGGGAGTGGTCGAGGAGTAGAATACGTACGGGTGTACTAGTCGGAGTCGAGGTTGACGACGTCCTGCGCGGGCGCGGGCGGCAGGCGCGGCGCGAGCGGCGGGCGGCCGCGCGGCCGGGCGGCGCCGCCCATCATGATCTCGCAGTAGGTGGGAGTGGTCGAGGAGTAGAATACGTACGGGTGTACTAGTCGGAGTCGAGGTTGACGACGTCCTGCGCGGGCGCGGGCGGCAGGCGCGGCGCGAGCGGCGGGCGGCCGCGCGGCCGGGCGGCGCCGCCCATCATGATCTCGCAGTAGGTGGGAGTGGTCGAGGAGTAGAATACGTACGGGTGTACTAGTCGGAGTCGAGGTTGACGACGTCCTGCGCGGGCGCGGGCGGCAGGCGCGGCGCGAGCGGCGGGCGGCCGCGCGGCCGGGCGGCGCCGCCCATCATGATCTCGCAGTAGGTGGGAGTGGTCGAGGAGTAGAATACGTACGGGTGTACTAGTCGGAGTCGAGGTTGACGACGTCCTGCGCGGGCGCGGGCGGCAGGCGCGGCGCGAGCGGCGGGCGGCCGCGCGGCCGGGCGGCGCCGCCCATCATGATCTCGCAGTAGGTGGGAGTGGTCGAGGAGTAGAATACGTACGGGTGTACTAGTCGGAGTCGAGGTTGACGACGTCCTGCGCGGGCGCGGGCGGCAGGCGCGGCGCGAGCGGCGGGCGGCCGCGCGGCCGGGCGGCGCCGCCCATCATGATCTCGCAGTAGGTGGGAGTGGTCGAGGAGTAGAATACGTACGGGTGTACTAGTCGGAGTCGAGGTTGACGACGTCCTGCGCGGGCGCGGGCGGCAGGCGCGGCGCGAGCGGCGGGCGGCCGCGCGGCCGGGCGGCGCCGCCCATCATGATCTCGCAGTAGGTGGGAGTGGTCGAGGAGTAGAATACGTACGGGTGTACTAGTCGGAGTCGAGGTTGACGACGTCCTGCGCGGGCGCGGGCGGCAGGCGCGGCGCGAGCGGCGGGCGGCCGCGCGGCCGGGCGGCGCCGCCCATCATGATCTCGCAGTAGGTGGGAGTGGTCGAGGAGTAGAATACGTACGGGTGTACTAGTCGGAGTCGAGGTTGACGACGTCCTGCGCGGGCGCGGGCGGCAGGCGCGGCGCGAGCGGCGGGCGGCCGCGCGGCCGGGCGGCGCCGCCCATCATGATCTCGCAGTAGGTGGGAGTGGTCGAGGAGTAGAATACGTACGGGTGTACTAGTCGGAGTCGAGGTTGACGACGTCCTGCGCGGGCGCGGGCGGCAGGCGCGGCGCGAGCGGCGGGCGGCCGCGCGGCCGGGCGGCGCCGCCCATCATGATCTCGCGCGCGCGCTGCTGCTGCAGGGCCATGGCCACGGGGTCGCGGCTGCCGAGTCCTCCCGCGTAGAACTTCGCACCCATTTGCTGTTGTTAGTTACGTAAAGTTCAGATGACAAGCGCTTGACGCGCTTTTTGCTTATGTGCGGTTACAGCCAGTGTGCCGTTAGAGACGCCATCTTGTAATTTGTAAACACGCATTAGCAAAACGCGCGTCAAGCGCTTGTCATCTGATTGTTAACATTGATTATAAAACAGAACAAAAAGCAAACTGAAATCAGAAAATTATTCTAGGATGGACCGTCCTGTACCATTGTAAAGGTGACACACAACACATTCGACAAAAGAGTGTTCGAACGTGTCTATCAACCACAATAATGTAGCACAGAACAGAAAAATAGGTACCGAGGTTCGAAATAAAATCATGCATTAGCTCACTTTTATTTTACAACATTCCGGGGCCATCTCCACGAGCGAGAGAATCGCGACGGATCCGCGCTTCTATCGTAGGGTCGTCTCCACGAACGAGCGATTATTCTGCCAGCGTATCGTCGCGACTCGTAACGGAATCGCCGTGTTTCCGCGACGAGGCCTTGTGCAATAGTTTTGTTGAAAGAGTTCAGTTAGGTGCCAGATGAGAGCGTATTTCGCTCTCATCTGGCACCTAACTGAACTCTTTCGGTAGTAGTGACACCTTTCGATAGTAGTGACATCTGGCACCTAACTGAACTCTTTCGGTTTCACTTAGTAGTGTCTCAGTCAATAAATTCATTATTTATTATGGATGTAGTGTTCTGAGGTGCTTGTGCAAGTACGCTAGTGAATATGCAATTATTGTTATTAAGAAAGGAAAAAAAGCGCCGTTGGTGGACACATCCTGTTACTACGTCGTGAAAGTCATAGACATTTCCATGTAAATTATGAAGAATATCGAAATCATGCAGATTGGTTTGAAGATGAATATTTAATGCCAATTCCTGTTTTCGATGAACTATTAAGTTTACTTTTTCAAGAAACTTATCAAAGCAAGATACTAATATGAGGAAAAGTATCGGGCCATGTGAAAGATTAGCAGTAACACTCCAGTAAGTTTTATGTAGTTTTATTTTAGTTAAACGCTTACATCAATTAATATAAAACGTAAAGTTTACATTCCATCAAAGTGTTGTAACATTTGAGCAATATCGTCATCGCTTGTTGGTGTGGATGTACGAGAATATGATTCTTCCAATGTATGTGATGGTGGTATGTATTTTTTAATTACAGCCATAATCTCTGTTCTGGCATCAATTAAATAATCTTCTGTTATTGGAACGAAGTTCCTTATCGCGCGTTGCGAAAGCGGGCTAGACGGAAAAAATTAAGACCAAAAGTTAGAACGACACTTTTTGCTATAGTTGTAAGCCGTGCGGCGTGCGCGTGTTTCTCTGTCTGTCTCTCTCTCTCTCTCTCTTATAGAAAGCAAGCCAGTTATACTTCGTTCCATCCGGGTGTCCCTTGACACCTCTCAAGTTTTTTTGTCCATAAGTGGTAGCATAGAACGGAAAATGCCTCATTTCCACGCTCGTCGTTATATCGTTGTCGTTGAACATTATTTCTTTGTATGTCTATACTCTCGCGCATAACATTCGATATCTCTTTATTCGATTCCAGAAACATTTGGACTAATGTTTTCTTTTTAGTAGACCATGGTATTAACCGAACTGTCGTCATCCTCAAAAACATCTTGACTGTCCTCATTGAGCATGTTTGACGATGTTGAAGCGTGTTCTGTATGTTTTTTTTTTTTTAAGTAATCATAATAGATATACTTTCGTCGTTTTGAGGCAGCTTAACCGGATTTTGAACATTGCTGCAACTTTAACTCGTTACAAAATTGATCCCTTAAAGATTTCTATTTACTTAGAATAGCACTGAAGCACTTTTACAACGGACAAGACAAGACACAAGTGAACCAAATTGATTATGGTATTTGTTTTTCGTAACAATAATAGGTACAGATTACACACACTTACACCGTTACACACACAAACAGTCACTCACATATACCTTTAGTACCTATATTAAATGTATGCATTGTACGTATATGTATATTATGTAACATATATATAATATGTATATTATATATATTAATAAAAAAACAACAAAGATTAATAAAAACCGAACCAAGAATCGTTCTTTAACCGAGTTCAGAACCGAAAAGTATATTTTTTAAATTATAATGTAAATTTTCAGATATATCGCTACTGGAACAAGTTATAAACGCCTTCAGAATAAGTACAAAATTTCGATAAAAACGTTAGCTAAAGTAATAAAAGAAACATGTGGAATTTTATGGAAAGTGCATGGAAAGAGCACCTACAGAAATGGCAGCCCCAATCAAAGAATCATGGAAAATAATCTCAGAGGGATTTAAAAACAATGCAAATTTCCCACATTGCTTGGGAGCGCTAGACGGCAAACACATTCGAATTCAGTGCCCCCGAAATTCCGGCTCTCTATACTATAATTATAAAAAGTTCAACTCAATCGTTTTATTGGCTTTGGTGGATTCAAATTCTTTATTTACTGTTATTGATGTAGGTTCTTATGGCCGTGAAAATGATTCTACTATTTTTCAATCTTCAATTCTTGGTCAAAAGCTGCATGAAGAAGCACTTGATTTGCCGGAAGAAGAAGAACTGGTATTTGACGGACCCAAAATGCCATATGTGATTGTAGCCGATGAGGCTTTCGATATTCATCGAAATTTAATGCGACCGTATCAAGGTCGATGTCTTCCTACGGATAAAAAAATTTTCAACTACAGACTGTCTCGTGTGAGACATTACGTGGATTGTGTCTTTGGACAACTCACATCAATATTTCATAATACAATAAATCTTCAACCGGACACTGCAATTCTTATAATAAAAGCAGCTTGTGTTTTGCACAACTTCATAAAGCGTCGAACATTAAATGCCAATGATGGGGAAATTGAACATAATGCTATTGATAGCAACAATGACGACATATCCAATCTTCAAAATATGACACCTGTACTTCAAAGGACAAGGAAATCGGGGTTGCATATACGAAACTTATTTAAAGATTATTTTAACATAGTGGGCGCGGTTCCTAGGCAAAATGACTACATCGTTTAAATAAAATTATCTTAACTAAAATTACCTAAATAAATCATATTGAACGCTTACCTTTTTCTTTTTTTTCTTTAGAGGTTAGGTCATCCCATTCCGTGAACATAGCACTTCCCACATCATACCAATACTTTGCTTTAATTTCTCTGTTCCGATACTCGGGCAACTGAACATCGTAAAGGGCAGGTCTCTCTCTCACTTCAAGAATAAACTTTTCAATGTTAAACATTGTACTTATATTGTTTAAAAAGCTTGTCGATACTTAACGTCCTTGCTTGGCGAGAGGCCACGCTGAAATGACGCTGCGTCTGACAGCGCGGCCGCCGCAGTAGCGACGTACCGCGGCGATACGACGACGTACGCGCGCACATTGCCACTCGTCGCATCGCCGCGTGGAGACGCGTTCATAGAGAGTGTATAGAAATACGTAGCACGACGATATTATCGCCGTGATTCTCTTGCTCGTGGAGACAGCCCCTAAGCCTACATTTTGAACGCTTCAATTCTTCTAAAAGTAATGATTTAACTTCTATTAAAAATGATAAGTAATTTATTTTCAATTTTACTGAAGGGCAACTGTTTTTTTTATTATTGCGAAATGGGCCGGCTCTTGACCTAAATCTCGCCTGGTGGAAAACGATGGATGAGGTCTACAATGGAACAAGCGAGCCCAGAAGATGCCTGTTCAGTTTTGCTTTGAATGCTGCCAAATGACATGCTTAACACAGGCTTGTCCCTGCGTATCGCACGTCCCTGTCGGCCGCTGCACTCACATTCTGCTGCATGAGCTGCTGCAGCCGCATCTGGTTCTGCTGCTGCTGCTGGCGCTGCCACGGCGGCTCGTACTGCAGCCCCGACGTGCCGCCCATGCCGCCGCCTGCTGCCGCGGCTGGAACATATTACTTGTTAGTACAAGTCTATGGGTGATGTAAACCTCACTTGCTAATTATTCTAGGACGAATGGGATCATCTGTTGGGGTAGAGGCTTGCAGTCTAACCGGATGCGGCTGAATAGTATTTTTCATAGAGCGAATGCTACTAATACTAATTATATTACAAGACGTATTAAAGGTTAGTTTAACAATAAAACTCACCTTGATTCATAGCAGGGTTCATCATACCGTGATTCATCATCCCCGGTTGAGTGTACTTGTATATTTCACTCATTTTCTGCATCAGCTATAACATAAAAACAATTCGACGTCATCAGAGGTTCTGCAATAACAATAATGTTATGCGTCACTACAAAATTATGAAAATGACATGCTTTAAACATAAAATAATAATGTCTAACGGCGTCAGGACTAGGCGTATACATCTAATAAACAAGGGATATAAAATATATCGTCATAAAACTTACGCCAAAATCATATCCACCGAACATCTAAACAGATAAATGTTAAAATGTGAATAAGTGGATAATATTGGTTATATTACTTATTCATACACTTACAAATAAATCAGTCAGTGTGTATTTTAAAATAAATACGCCAATCGACAATGTTGAAATTAACGGAAAATAAAATGAAAACCAAAATCATCTTTGCTTTTTGACAAATTAAGGTATGAGTATGATAATGATATTATTGTATATAATTGATTCAGTACTTCCCCAGTAATCACGTTTTATATTCACTACAATCCTTTTTAGTTAGTTAATTCTGGACGTTTATGTATGTACTGGGTGTACAAAAAAAAATCAACGAGGAATGCTTCCAATTCATGCCTGAATGAATCCATTGCTGTCCCCATGTTTATTTCCAATTTTATATTTTATTCATTTCATTAAAAAAAAACTGGGTAATGTTGCGAATGAAACGGGAATATAAATGTCGGAAATTGCAAGTTCGCTAGATGGGCCAATGTAGGCAATGTAGCCCTTGTCGGAGTTAATGAGAAACGTGTATATCTCTGTGGTAAGCTCACCCCTGGGTTAGAGTTGTATATGAGCGGCAACATGTCCCGGATCTGGTTGTCGTTGATGTTGGGCATGTCCTTGCGCAGCATGGCGGCCAGCGCCGCGTACGCGAGCTGCTGCTGTTGCTGCGCTAACAGTCCCGGCACTGGGGAACACAACGTGATGATACAAAACTCTAGCAGCGCTGAGAATCATCATCTCCCTAGCCTTTTCCCAACTATGTTGGGGTCGGCTTCTAGTCTAACCGGATGCAGCTGAATACCAGTATTTTAAATGGAGCGACTGCCTATCTGACCTCCACAACCCAGTGACTGGGTAATACGATACCCCTTGGTAAGACTGGTTGTCAGACTTTCGGGCTACTGACGACCCATAACGACTGTCAAAGATCCACGAATGACAGCCGGGACCAACGGCTTAACGTGCTTTCCGAGGCACGGAGGGTCTTGATTTGTGAAAATGGTCACCCATCCACCGACCAACCGCGGCAAGCGTAGCTTAACCTGATCGATCGACCCGTGCGGCTGTTAGTATTAAGCCCCCTAATACAGCTAACGAAAAGTGGACACTGTCATATTAGCAACAAAAAGATATTAAAACCCTTATAATTTTATCAATATTATAAATGTGGAAGTTTTGGGCTATGGCTTGGGTTACTATAATATTATAGGATACTTTTTATCGGGATGCATAGTTATCCCCAGAATGCAAGTCAAGTTGCAGGTCAGCTAATATAACGGCTAACAACAGAAAAGTTTCCGGTAGTCTGTGATTGAGGCCACCTTGTCTTGCTATCCAGATGGTCTAGCGTCGGCCATAGATTACCGGCACAGTAATTTCGTAACACACACTAGCATTACCGTTCTACAACATTCATTGCGTTATTTACGTTGTTGTGCAGACAAATTTTTCGAAAATATGAAGCAGTGGATTAGCAGTATCCTTCAAAATCATTCAATTGTGATTGAAAGTGTGTTATGCAAATTAGGTGCGGGTTTATAGAAACCATTATGTTCGATGTAAAATCTCACCCATTCCATTATGCATAGGCCAGGCGGACGGGAAGGGTGCGGGCGGCGGCTTGTTCTTCTCGTTCTCGAAGTCCTCCCACGCCGCCTTGCGTTCTTCCTCGCTTAGAGTCTCCTCTTCTTTGTTCTCGAGTAGAGAATCATGTTCGTGGTATTTGTAGATCTGTGGGAGATAAAGTAAAATTCAAGTATTCACCCTCCATACGAAAGGAGCTCTTCTTTTGAATCTTTCTACTGTGAAGTGATAACCTCCGATCTACATTATAAAAGTCACTCATTTCAGATGCCTAGTGGTCACTAGACGAGGTCACAAGAGTCGTCAGAGAGGCCATGGAATACAAGCTGAGAGCCGGAAACATGCTATGCTCTGAGATTTAATCAAAGCTCAAATGCCATGCCATGCCATGCCCGTACCAATTACTGGCTGAGGGCCCGTTCTTTACCACAACCGCACCACATTGCAACGACAAAATGTTGGCAAGCAGTGTCGCTGCAGCTTCTTGTAGTTGCGTTGTGGTAACTAAAAAATGAAATCAAATGGTCGACACAACGTTGTGCTTGCGATGTGGCGCTAGTGCGCGGTCTCGCTGGTGGTTGCGACGTGGCCTTGGTATTGCCCACACGGCTGATTTTGACGGCCAAATGTGGTCCGTGTTAATTTTCAAACAAAGTAGCGCCTGTCCACCGTGTTGTTGTTGAGATAGACAACCTTTGTATGGCAGCAGTCATTGAATGCAAACAAATCCGTTATTACGGGAATCTTTTTTTTTTGCCAATAACAACTGGGACATGCTGCTATGAAATATAAAGAGGGAAATCTCGCTGCAGAAAGCACTGCACCATCAAATCCTCATAGTCCAGGGAGTGAAAGCAGAAGAATCATCATCTACCTAGCCTTTTCCCAACCATGTTGGGGTCGGCTTCCAGTCTAACCGGATGCTTCTAGGGAGTGATAGCAGAAGAATATAAGACAGGAATCTTTAGAGAACCTTATAAAAAAAACATGCCAGCTCTATTAAATACCTGTGCCTCATGTTCCCTCAGCATCTCAGCGAACAGCCTGTCCTTGGGCAGCGTAGGCAGAGGCCGCGGCTCCTCGGGCCGCGCCTCGAACTTGTACAGCTCGGCCAGGTCGTTCTCTGCGTAGTGTCTGTCTATCTGTTGTTCGTCGATCACACGTTTGGAGATAGCTTGCTTTGTTACTTGACGCTCGTAGATTTTTTCTTCCATTGTGCCCTGTAGGTTCAAAATAACGTTTATTTCAAATTCTTGTGACATTTTGTAGATTGAAATGCTGCTGTAAAGAAAACAAATTGGTAATTATGTCATTTATATTTTACAGATCAATTTTAGATCAGTGGTAACGGATGTGACTTAAGAGTTGTAGGTCGTAGGTTCGAACCCAGACAGGCGCTTTACTTTGTGTAAATTATTCCATCAGCACTGCTCTCAAATTGGTGAAGGAAAACATCGTGAGGAAACCGGCATGTCCTAGAACCAAAAATTCAAAGACATGTGACATCTACCAAGCCGCACTGGGCCCTCGTGGTGGATTACGGCCCACTCTCTCTCACTGAGAGGAGGCCTGTGTCCCAGCAGTGGGAACGTTCTAGGCTGATTATGTATATATTTTACAGCTTGTTGTGCAAAAAAAAAGACGGTATCTGGTCCCGAAAGTTAGTGTTTTGATCTGAACACATTACTTCCAAGAATAATCACTTTATCCAGAATTTCTAACCACTTTAGTCCATGCTAAATAGGAAAGTTGGCTTACCATTGCCAAAAACCGGTACACATAGCAAGGTTTTTTCTGCCCAAAGCGGTAGACTCTGAATATGCTCTGCACGTCGTGTGAAGGGTTCCACGACACGTCGAAAATCACCACACGGTTGGCGGCGACCAGGTTGATGCCCAGACCGCCCGCGCGCGTTGATATTAGGAATAACCTGCGGCAAACACGTATTATATATTAAATCACTTAAAGGAGAAAGGACAAGAGCAGACAGAAGATGAAAAAATAGTCTAGAAAATAGTAGTACTTATGGTATTTGGTGTTTTTTTTTTTAAAGATTTTAGCTAGTTTTCTTGAAATACTAGTGTAATCGAGAGTAGGGAAGTCTGTATAAGCTGGCCTACTAACCATCACATAATTCTCCATAACCCCATGAAAAGAATAATGAGTTTATGTTTATAATACAACTATCACACATCAGTTTTGTTGGTATGTGACTCCAGTTAGCACTAATATCTGTGTTAAATATGATTGTTATACTAACCTCGCTCTCGGGTTGTCTTCTCTGTTGAAGTTCTTGCACCAGATGGATCTGTTCTCACATGATGTGGAGCCGTCCAGCCGGAAGTAATCCACGCCCGGTGACCATGAACCTTTCCATCACATTTACAAATTAATCATTAGCCTATTATGGATTAAGAACAAAAAAAGTTGTGGTAAATTAATAAAAAGTTTATTGGCAAATGTCATCACTACTTGTTTTTTTTTTTAAGTGAGATTTAAGACTTAATAAACGGGGCGTAATTAGCTATAAATTTTAACACTCGCGAAAAGACTACGGTGTACCCGTTTTTTGTGCCTCACTATAGGAAATGAAATTGTTTATTCTGTAAAATAGGATATCGGAATCACTTTTAGATGTCATATTATAAAATAAAAAATAAGCTAGACGAGGTCGGCGTTTCCTATCTGACTACTCTGAGAAGAAAGGCCGAAACAAACTCACGAGGTCACAGTCTCTTTTAAAGCCCAGACATAATCTTGGTCAGATCATGTGAATTTCTTTGGTATTGTGGGTGCGTTTATAAATACAAATCTTACATGCACAAGCAGCCACAGCTACAGGTTTAAGTTTAGCTATAGCTGCATTAAAAAGGAGCGTCACAAAAAAAAAAAAAAGTAAAGGTCCTCTTTCTTTCACCATTTAAAGCATAGTAAACAAATTCATGTGACGCTAATGTCCTTACCGACATGTCTCCCCAGTTTGTCGTCGATGCGTGCCTCTTGCGTGGCCTCGTCAACTTTACCCAGGAAGTGTTCTATCAGATCCAGTGAGTACAGCGACTGTGAGAACACCAACCTAAAGAGAAGGAAACAAATTATTACTTCACGATACAAATCATTTATTATTAGAGGCTTCGATAAACTGGTCAGTGGCAATAGCTCAATATTAGGAAATGTGTATGTAATTATTTTTTACTCAATAAACGACAATATTATACACCCATGAATATTATTAAAAGTCACATTCAACTACTGCTTGCCTCCACAAGTGAAGGCACGTTTAGAGCATGAAGACGAGAGCCTCTAAATAAACCTCTGTTCCCAAATCGTCATGATGAAATAGACATCAAAATAAAGCTCACAGTTTATCCCCGATAGCCTCGCACTGCCGCAGTATGTCGAACAGCAACACCAGCTTGTGCGAGTTGCGCATGTCGTCCAGTTCCTCCTCCTCCACCAACTTGATCCACCACTCTGTCGGGTTCTCGTTGCGTACTTCCACTACCTCGGCGACGTCGGCGTCATCATCGTCGGCATCCACTGGTGAACAAAATGAAAAGATGTAGAAGCTGAACAGGGGATGCACGATTTTACGACATTCTTTTGACAAGCTTCGCATACGGCGCAGCGCGTAAAAAGAAGGAAGGGCATAATAAACATAACATAATGCATAGTGCATAATGAAATGAATGCAAAAGAATTTCAAGCAAATTACATTCACTCAAAAGTAACTTCGTCTAGCAGTCATAACATTCTATCGAAAAAAATATAACCACATTTTCTCCAGTACTATTTTAAGGCTGCTATTACTGTATGCTATGGGGGGTGGACTATTTATTTCCCCAAAAATAATATCACAAAAGCTCATGACTTCTTGCACTCTGTGATTCCAATAGTTAGTGGGTGCATAAGATAACTATTTTGTCAAAACCATCCTTTTGTCAACTGCAATCATTTATCTGCCAAGCATTGTTATTAAGGCAGTTACCCAAGTCAGTTAAGTAGTAGTTGAAGCTCATCAGCATCCTAGAGGTTTTCCTTGGATGTAAACTACTTAAAGCTGCAGTAAATATGAAATTTACAAGATGCCTGTAAAAGAATTAAGGACTAAAGTCTACGAAAATAATAGAAAAGCATACTAAAAGCTGGTTAGACATTACCGTTACCTGGGTTGGCCCTGGTCCCCCGCCGGGTGCCAACCTTAGACTCCTTATCCTTGCCCTTGTTCTTCTTAGCTTTGTTCTTCTTCTTGGCCTTCTTCCGGCTGTCATCGCTCACATCTGACAGGTCGTCTGAGGACTCTTCTGTTGAAGTTTCCTGTGTAAACAATGGTTTTGTTAACGTGTTTATTACTGGACAATAAGAGGTTGGGTATTCAAGTGCTCAGGGTGTGATGCAGTAGCAACCGTTAAAGAAAAAAAGAACTCCCAAAAACGTTACTGGGGAAATACTTGGACACGGTAACGGTAAATATGGAAATTAGATTAGGATTCTTCAACTTACATCTGGAGTAGAATCATCATCTATAAAATCTACTAGCGATCCCTCCGAGTCTTCTTCTTCTCTCTCCCTCTGAAACAAACAACTCCAAATATACCTTTGCTCAACAGTCTGAAGATTAAGAAATGCAAAAAAAATTATAGCATTTTGTGTACCTTTTTCTGTTGCATAATTTCGTATCTCTCCGAGTTATATTTGAGTACGAGCGGGTGCGTCCATATTCTCTGCAGCGACTGGAAGTCAGGGAACAGGAATCCTGAAGACTTGCCCGGTAGTGGTCTGCAAAGATAAAATAATTTTATATCAAAATGTTGAGGAGCGGAGCGGGCAGCAATAATTTATTAGTGTGTTTATAATTTTAATACAGATTCTCTATTAAAGTTACGGTAACAACAATAACAATAAAAACGAAGAGCTTGTAAAATTAGGATGAATATCCATAAGGGTTCACATTGATCATGAGGGTGGTCCACATTGGAAGAAGATGGATAAAGAATGTGGGTGAACAATGGACATGATATAAAAGACAGAAGAACGAGCATCGGCTGCGATTAGCTGAGTTGCCAATCCTCATAAGCAGTTGGTTCGAACTAAACGCACGTGTCACACACGCCCAATTACCAAAGCAATAGTAGGCTCTCAAAAAGACGTACCTTCTCGAGTAGTTATCCAAATAGTGCTGGTACAGCTTCACTTGGACATCTGACAGGGTGATAAATAACACGTATTCGTGCTTCGGAGGTAGGAAGGGCGCCAGCACCCCGTAGTCTCTCCTCTGAAAACAACAAAATTATTTTAAAATCATTATTAGTAAAACCGTGTGCAGCGGGGTAATTCCGTAACATACTATCAGTAGTTGCGGCATTAATTTTGACAGTTCAACAACATTCAATGCTTTATTTACTTTGTTAAGCAGGATTTTTTTTTATTTTTCGAACATAATATGAAGCAATGGTTTAGGAATATCCTTCAAATAATTCAGATTCTGATTGATAGTGTTTTACGCAATTAGGGTGCAGTACCCGGTCGTTAATATGACAGATCGAGTGTAGAAAGAGACGGTCTATAAAGTCGAACTATTAACGGCCGCGTGTTGTACTTTTTGATTGAAATAGTTTCATCACATAGAGGTTTTGTATGCTGCCTGTATACAAAACTCACTAAACACACAACTCAAAACACATGGGACACCACCATATTTGTGGTTTAAATCCCGACTTCGGCGGTTAATAGGCTAGATATTCATACCTGAACAGCACCATCCAACATTTTATGCAGTACATGGGATCGTCTCTTCATGACCTTGATGTCACCTTCTGTAGAGTCTGTGTACTGTCCGTTGGTGATCGGGTTCACGAAACGATTCAAATACTCGTTGTACTTCCCCAGTAGGTTCGGCTTCACGAATTGTACCATGCAGTAGTCTGGTAAAAAATATAAAAACAATAAAATTATTGGATCTGAAGACATTAAAATTGTTTGTTAATGATGTTATCTGATCTGGATCACAAAGCAAAGATGGTGGAACAAGCTTGACACCTAACGAAAGAATTAGAAGTGTGTGGAAAATGATGAGGGAGGCCTTTGACCTAGAGTGGGACAAAATACGCTAGATACTTTATAGATACAGATGATGGTAACTTGGGCTAGCTTGAATCCCGCTCAGAATGTGTAACTAAAGTAGGTTATTGCTGTAAAGGCACCTACCGCTGACAGGCATTTTACTTTATGTAAATTATTTCATCAGAACTGCTCTCAAAACGACGAAAGAAAACATCGTGAGGAAACCGGCATGTCGTAGAACCAAAAGTTCGCAAACATGGGCCCGCGTGGTGGATTACGGCCCACTTCCTTTCACCGAAAGGAGGCCTTATTATTATTTATTATTGTTTCGTTTGGAGTCGCATAAACACTGGAGACACGTCGTTCTTCGATATACCTAGAATATTAAAAATACAACATACATTCTTTCAAGTTGTTCTGTAGCGGTGTGCCAGTGAGTACGATACGGCGTAGTGTCTTCACTCTGTTCATGGACTGCGATAGACTGGTCTTCTCGTTCTTCAACAGATGTCCCTCGTCACACACCACCAAGTCTGGTCCTGAATTGAAATGTATTTTTTTTTAATAATGTTGCTTTATGTTGACTTGTATATTTTTCAAAATTAATGCCAATCACTAGTACACACGGCTACACGTCAAGTTATACAAATCCAGTTTGTCTTGGCCTCACTTTGTGTGATATTTTCTCACAATGAACGGTCAGCTAATACTGGTTTTGCATAGCTTGATGTGTAGCCGTGTGTACATCCAGATTCGAACTTTATGGCGGCTCGGAACATGAGGCAAGTCGCTGCGCAGTAACAAATTGACCTGTCAGCCGGGGAGAGGGGTGAAATACTGTGCAGCGAGTAGCGCACTTCAGAGCCTCCATAAATTTTGAAGCGGGTTGAATCACTAGAACACTGGGAAGAAAACGCACCAGAGACCAACACGACAAACTTTGGACGGAGCTAGGCGAATGTAGGCAGGCCAAGGAAGCACTTCCCACAATTAATGGCCGCCTCACGAAACAGGTTCTCCGTCTAAATAAACTAAATAAACTAAAGCTGCGTACAGTTACTGCGGCTTTAACTGGCCATAGGTCATTTAACAAACACCTCTATGTCATAGGAGTAACAGACAGTCCGCTGTGCAGGGCCTGCATGGAGGATGACGAGACAGCGGCGCATGTGCTGCTAAACTGGCCGGTGGTCGCCACGTACAGGGCGGTGTACTTCGGTAACCCAGGTACCCTACGTGAGACGGTCAGTAACATCAAGGCGTTGCTGGCCTTCCTTGAGGAGCTGGGGTGGATCGAATGATCGATGTTCCCACCCGTACGCAAAATACGCGCATTGTCGTGGAGTTGCGGACACCAGCCCGCTATAACTATTACCTATCACTAGAACACTCTTCTCGTCAGGCAATTGGAAGAAGTGATGGTAAGTATGGTAACCACTGACAAGGATTTAACACAATATGGTTTAAGAAAAACTTGACAATATTTTCTACCAGTACGTTCTACTGCAGATCCTAGCGCCTTCTCATGAGGAATCCATACGATAATTAAATGTAGATGAAAGCGTCAAACTTTGCAAGGTGTCTGATAGTAAACAGATGAGTGACAGGATATGGTGCAGTCCCATACATTTGGACCCGTTACAAGCAATGGATTGGTAGAGCCTGAAAATTAGCACTAGCTGCATCACCCTCTGACCTGGATCCACGAGAATTCCTGGAAGTTTTTGTTGTTGTCGGCGGAGACGTTGCAGAACATCTCGCACGCACACGCCGCCTTCATCGAAACACTGCTGCAGCCATTGGCTAAAAGACACTGCATCATCCACTGACCTGGATCCACGAGACTCTCTTGGAAGCTCCGGAGCATCTTCTTCTTGAACTTCTTGTTGTTTTCAGAAGAGAGATTGCGGAACATCTCATAGCCGAGGACGCACACGCCGCCGCCGTCCAACCACTGCTGCAGCTGGAACGCGCGCTCAGAGTTCTGCTTGTACCTGGGTTGAGGAGTTGTATGGGTTAATTAAATTATATTTCGATAATAAAAACTTTTTAATAAAAAATTAAACCACCGAAAAAACTGAAAAGCAAAAAATAATAAACCTTTTTTATTTTTTAATCTTAATAACTAAGTTCTTAAACTAATAAGTATACATAAGTAATTTTGAGTCGGCGCCAAACTATCAATAAAAAAAAGATCACTAAATTGCCTTAAATTTAAACGGCGCCGAATTGGTTACTTACACAGGCAGAATTTTTTGGTTACACAGACGTCAATTTTTAAAAGCAAAACTAGTCTCGCCGGCCGACTTGCGATTATCGTACAGCCGACCACACGTCTACGCTACATTTACAGAGTCATCTTTTTCGTCTCCTTTCCATGTGGGAGGGGGAGAGGGTCGTAATTCACCACGATAGTCCGGCGCGATTTAGTGGATGATTGAATCTTACAGGCTACACTCTCTCTCTCTCTCACTCACATATACTCACACACATACTCATACCCACTCATGCACACATTTGATCGAATGTAATCTAACCCTAAAAATTAATTTATGTAAATAGTTTTAGCATAGAATAACACAACTTGCTATGGAAGAGCGGACTCTCCTAACACAGGGACCTGCCTAAAAGGAGGATCCAATCACAATATTTTGTTATACCTAAACTTGTTTTTACCAATAAACTATTTTTATTATTTTATAACTTTTTTTATTACATTCATAAACAATGTATTAAACTCATTTACTGACAGATAACCCAGTCTAAACCGCTGGGTCTAGAAGTATGGTTTGCATAGATATACAGGGTTATTTGTAAAGCACCAACAACCTCTTAAGAGGTCATTGTACTCATCATTATGAACAACTTTTACTATAAGACCAAACCTGAAATCGCGAAAAAAAAATTAGCTGCTCCCTACATTTTGACGAGTTATGCGAACATAAATGTAGGGAACAACTGATCTTTTTTTCGCGATTTCAGTTTTGGTCCCACAGTAAAAGTTGTTCATAATGATGAGTACAATGACCTCTTAAGAGGTTGCTGGTGTTTTACAAATAACCCTGTATAATTTTCCTTATATAAAAAAGTGAGCGCTAAGGAGGGACTTTTGATATTCCATATCCTAAAGGGTTTATACAAGGAGATGAAAGTTTGTATGGAAGTTCGTCATTTTTACCGATGAGATATCGGGCACATCGGGCATATGGCTTGTAAACGATAATTTCTTACCTCGACAGCTCGTACACGTCAACTTCAAACTCGGAGTGGGCGTGTTTGAGCCACATCTTGAACTCGTTGACCCAGTTGAGTACGGTGGACAGCGGACATACGACCAGCACACGGTTCACGCCCGTGAGAGTCCCGTGGATCAGCAGCGTGTGTGTTAGCGATATTACCTGCAAATATTTGGATGTTTAGTTGATGGAGAGTTGAGAGAGAGATACAGGTTTATTCCTAGTTGAGAGAGAGATACAGGTTTATTCGTAGTTGAGAGAGATATACAGGTTTATTCCTAGTTCAGTTCAGGTAGACTCTAATTATTAGTATATCTCATATTTCTAATACATTATTTCAATACACAGTAGTATATTAGAGTCCACTACCATAAACTGCGTAGTATTTTTTTTTCCCGTTTAAAAATTTTGCTCCGTTTAGCCACGGAACTTACGTTTACAGCATTTTAAATGGACGCCTAACTAGAGAACATCAATAAAATCAATCATTGAAATATATTTGATTCATGATTGTCATTGATTTATGTACTGTATCCTAGAGAGTAAGCACACACAGTAATGACTAATTACACTCAGTAATGACTCTTATTTTTACGAGTCGCACCTTACCTTAGTTCTCTTTCTCATATCTATGTGTTGACTTTTCAATCGTCTGTAACTTTTATCTGAAGAGTCTGTCTAAAAATCGGCCCTAATAGTAAAACTAATTACATTTATGTTGTAATGTCACTACCCTTCCCAAAAAGATGGATTATATGTAAAGGATAACTTACTTGTAAAGTTTTTCCGAGACCCATGCAATGCGCGAGGATGCAGCCGGATCCCTTTTCTTTCTTGATGCGCTTCACGCTCTCAAAGCAAGCGTCCCACATAAACTTTATGCCGTTTGCCTAAAAACAAACTTTATTATATAGGTTGGAAATATGAGATAGGATGTAATAGATGGGATTGTGCTTCGTCTTTTTTACGACCAGAATCGAGTTCTCATGCACCATGAAACTAGTAAAATCTCATCGGGAATCCAACATGAAGAGTGTCGTGAACAATAATAAGTAACGAAATTATATTCTAGACTAGTCAAGAAGAATGTCGACATTTTAAGATGAATATCGTCATTTTTACGAGAATATCGACAATTTTAAAAGAATATCGTTTTTTTTATAAGTTGAAAAATAAAATAATGGCCCTTATGTACGAACTGATAAATAAGGCTTACCTGATGGGGTTTCAGCTTCTTTACAAGTCCTCTGTCGACCTCGATCAGCGGCTCTTTAGTTTCAGGATCGAAGTCCAATATCACCTTCTCCAAAACAACCTCGTCTGGTTTACCAGACTCGTCAAATTCCAAGTTATTGTACTGTAAAAGTAAATTAATTTTGATGTTAACTCGGCCGAACACATCATCATTAGCTTTGTAACAGTCTCTTTCGAATCAAGAACTGTACGAGATTTTATTCAATCTTCGAGCGGGATACCGGCGCCGATTACACAGTGGGTAAACCGGGAAAATTATTCCAATATGTGTGGAAGGTTTCCTTAGGCCCTTAGAACCGTTAGAACACACACGTTTTTCTTGCCGTGAAAAGCTACGGTTTATTCGCCGTGTGTAGGCACAGTCCTGTGTTGTATGGATCACTATGGAAGCTTGTTGACAGACACGTTTTTTCTAAGGTGCGGTTTATACGCAGTACCGTAAAGAAACTGTGCCGTATACAAAGAGCCTTAGACAGAACGTGTGTAAAGTAAGTAAAGGCGACGTCAAGAAAGATGTATTAAATATCATACTGAGTTTTACAACTAATTATAATATAATTAGGGTATGATAGGCGTTATAAATACTAACCAATTTCTGTCTCTCTAAAATACGCGCGACCCTTTCTTTTTCTTCGCGCGCCGCTTTTTTGGTGGCCTCCTCCAGCTGATTTTTACCCATGACCTGGAATCAAACATATCATTAACATCCATTACATTCAACACATATCTCTAAGTGTAAATATTGATAAAAATATACTGAATATTTACCTTACGTATATTCTTCCTGCCATGTTTATTTCTGCCCTCATTTTCAGTGTCAGACCCAGAGGCATCACTGTCCCTCACTGATTTTATACGTCGACGTTTCTTTGTGCTACAAAGAAATTAACACCAGTTAAAATTATCCTAAGAAACGGTGCAAAAAAGGTGATCATTAGAATGTTTTTAGATGACAACTACCATACCAGAAGCATAGAAGACGTACAGATGAGACAAAGCTAAAATTTCACGTGTCTGTAATTATTACTAATGACCCATGCTCTTCTAAATGGTTCAAAAGAACTCTACTACTAAATTATTTTGAACATTTTTCTATGGAAGCGTGCATGTTTGCTCCATCGCCATTTAGATTTTTCTGGAAAGTTGCGGTGCCCAATGTAACTAGCATATTTGTCCCCTATTGTATAGTACATAGACACAGAGAATGGATTGAGCTTTCCGTATTCAGTTGTGCATTGAATACAGACCGAAAAGTACGAGAGAGACAAAGCGAATGTGCGGCCAGTAGTTGTCACTTTCTAGAATTCTTATTGGTCCACGTCACTGGTGGTCAGGAGTGTATCGTCCTGCGCTGCATATAACATCAGCAGTGTGATTCTGTAACTATCTCACCGTGAAAACTTAGGTGAAGTGAGCGTGGAGTGAGCTGTCATTCCAAGTAATGCTAGGGACTGACAGCTCACGCTAAGCTCACTTCACCTAATTTTTCACAGTGAGATTTTTACAGAATCGATCGGCTGTAAGCCTAAAAAAAGACAAGTATTGACTGCACAGTCGCTTTGTCTCTTTCTAGAGTGGTCACTTTTGTGAGGCTAACACTCTCCATCTCTATTTCCATGATATAGTAGGTACCCCAAATATCTCGACAGGCCAGTTTTATCGTTCGGCGCCAATTTGAAGAAAAATCAAAATGGATCGTGGTGTTTACGCCCCAGCCCAGTGCGGATTGGAGTTTTCACTCTAGGAAATGCCAGTTTCGTCACGTTCTAATCTATATAATTACAATTAGATACTATAACATACCCTCCTTCATTACTGGATCCTCCCGACGCGTCACTCTCAGAGACTTTCTTCTTTCGTTTGGCGCGTTTTAATGACTCACTTTCGTCTTCCGAATCCTCAAAGTCACTAACTCGCACATCTTCGTCAAGTTGCTTACGACGCGACGTTCCACCTTCGGAGTCAGATGATATCGCGTTCGCCTTGCGTTGACGTTTTAATTTTACACTGTGAAAAGGCATAGATTATTGTAATGTTCAATGCGTTTTTGCCTGAACTAGGTTGAACCTGCGCTTCAGGCTAGAAAGCATAAACAATAAATACTTAACGTAACATATGATTGTAACATAATATATAATTTGCAGACTTTAATTTTCAGTTTACCAGTATTTTTAATCGACTTCAAAAAAAAGGAAGAGGTTCTCAATTCGACTGTATTTTTTTAATGTTTGTCAACCTCGGAACTCCTTTATTTATAAGCCGATTTGCAAAATCCTTTTTTTATTTGCAAGGATATACTTTCAGATTGGTCCCATAGAAATTTCATCAAAAATGATTCAGTAGTTTGGTTTTTAAACCAAAATTACTGGAAAAAATTACAACTTAAAAGTGAAAATTACAATTCTTTTGCAAAAAAAAAAACAACCGACTTCCAAAAAGACACTACAAAGTGAAAAATAACTTTAATTTCGGAAGTCGGTGACAAACAACGAAAATGCGAACCCAACGACACCGACTTCCGAAATTAAAGTTATTTTTCACTTTGTAGTCTTTTTTGGAAGTCGGTTGTTTTTTTTTTTTTTTTGTAAGTAGTTTTTTTTCTGCTTATCGCTCGTAATAGTAACTATTCTAACACATTGGTACCCCGTACCGGCCGTCTAAATAGTCAGCAAATAGTTTCGGCTGCATTCCTCTTATTCCAATAGTCTCTAATTTGTTTAGATGGACAGAGTTCTTCTGAAATATGTATAATCAGTCAGACTGTGTACCGCGTTGGCTGGCGATAGTTTGCTCTAAAACCAAATTGCGCAGGGGATAAGCTGTTATTTTCTAGGTAGTTAGGTATAATTTTCTCTAGTTTTTTTTTATATTGAGGGGAGTAATGATATTGGCCTATAAAGATTAACGGAGTTGTTACTTTCAGATTTAATGATGGGGATAACAACTGCTTTTTTTTGAGAACTAGGGAATATGTCTTCGGAAAGAAAGATTAAAAATATATGCGTTAAGCAAAGTACCATAATAATACTTAAACATATCACTGGAACTTCAAAATCGATTCGGCCTGCTAGAAACCACAACCATTCTCACCGAAGAAGTGTGTCTCTAGTCATCACCCTGTGTGGGCACCGGGTGATGACGGAATAACGACAGAACTTCTTAAAGCGAACGGGGACACCTGAGAGGGCACGAGTCTCTTCAACTCCGTCATCAGAGATGAGGTGGTTCTGTTCTTCATAAAAGGTGACAAATCCTTGCTGAAGAACTATAGACTCATCTCGCTTCTGATCCACGTATAGAAGCTGTTCTCGAGGGCCGTCACGAACCGTCTTACCAAAAGACTTGACGAATTTCAGGCACCAGAATAAGCCGGAGTTACCGACATAGTGAACTGATATTGATATCATGCAAATCTCAAGTAATACTTTTCTTTAGTTGTAATGTTAACTCTTATCTCGTTCGCCAAAATGGTATATAAAAGAGTGATATAAAAGAGTTTCTATACTTACTTTTCTTCTTCTTCTGAATCTTCGACGGTATGAGCTTCCTGTAAAAAAATATTAGAGAATGAAGTATAAACAATCTAAATCACTAAATTTTCCATACAAACGATTGCATTGTCTACTAACAAAACTGCAGTTTTAAATAAGACTGGACTTGTTTTTTCCAAATTGCTAAGTAACTGTGTCTTAAACAAAGTTCTATATGAACCATACCTCAGTTTCGCTCTGTTCATCTTTATGTGACACTGAGGAGTCAGTTTCTCCAAGTAAGTCATCTTTAGCTAAATGTCCAATGCTGTCTCCATTAAGTCCTGCTAGCGTTACTGGAGGCAAATCTAAAATATAAAGTGCTTATTTAGTTACCACGTACTATTAACATAACATACATACATTTTCGTCTGTATACTGCCGGTTCCCCACATTTTTCCTGAAAGCTCTGGCGACACTGATGCTAACTCCGACAGCGTGCCTCAATAGTCAATAGTTTTAATGATAAGGAAGTCACGCGACTACTTGGGCCAGTATGAATACCTCCCTACAAGTAGACACAATCGGGACCAGCAATCCCGCGTAGGATACGGAATAATTAGTTCCGTATCCTACGCGGCCTGTTTGGCTAGAGCTATAGGTTTAAGTCCCATTCGCGATTTGGGGTTTATTAGTTATTTATACTATTAAAACTATAATAAACGGTACCTTCTTCTTCCAAATTGTCATCTTCGGATACGTCAGAGCTGCTCACGGGCCGCAGCAAGTCTTCACCTATGTTGGGTGTGGGCTTTGATCTGCTACTCTTCCTGGCAGAACTTCGACTGCCACTGTTGTTCGAAGGAGTGTCGCGCCGTCGATGCGGTTTGTTTAAATTGTTTAAGTTTGCCAGTCTACGAACATCGTACCTTGTTAGATATTTGCAGGAGAGTAGATTTAGTCACCCTAATTATTATTAATTAGCCATAGGTATTAATACAAACCATCTATATTAATAGGTATGACAAGATGATAATATTTTCTTTTTCATAAAAATTTTGCAAGTCAATGCTGTTCCTTTTAATTTATGCCTCTTCTTTAAATGTCGATTTAACTCAAATTTTGTCAGACTAGTGTGTAGCCATTTAATGTAAAAAATAATTAGGGGCGCCACACGCACATCTAGCGAACACTCGCTGAATAGAATAATTCAGAAAGTTTCACGTATTTACCTAACTCAAATCTACTCATAAAGTATCTACTTGTATATTTTTCATCTCAACATAAGTCTCATTAACGATTCAAGCCTGAAATACTAGCTGTGCTTTTCGCTCCACTCACATCAACATACACAATTACAAACCCATTCTTATTGTCTAGTAGGCCGTAGGTAGGTATTCTGAACACCTCACAAATTGAATTTCCCTAGATTTGTGATTATGGAAATAACTATACGTACCTATAAGTATATGGGATGAAAATATTTATATCCAACTTTGCTAATAAAGAATCAGAAGTCATTTATTCAAACTAGGCTGACATCAGAACTTTTTGGACGTCAAAATTGCATAAGACAGTCCCGTCTTATGCAATCGTCCAAAACCTCCTTGCACCACTTCCTAGTGCTTTAGCTAGTAAGAAGACGTGGTGCAACAGACTCCCGGCAGTTTAAACCACCACCACCACGAGTTTAATAAATTCAATATATCTTGCTTGAGCAAATGCAGCTATGACAATCACGTATTTTCTGTTTTTACAAAAATGTTGTTAAGGGGTAACGCTAAGATAGCCCGCGAAATTTAAGCACGGACTTCCCTGGCGCTTTCCCCTTAATACTTGTGTCCAAGTATTGAGGGGGAAGCGCCAGGGTACTCAACTCGAATTTTGATAATTATTTGCTCTACGACTCAATTTAAGACACTTTTAGCCATTCTTCTATTGTTATGACTTTTTTGTCTTCATAAGTTATGTAAATAACACTAACACAAATTGATTAGTGATAGCAGACATTTAGTTATATATACAATAGCAATATTGTTAGGATGAGAGGGCCTCCTTATTATTTATGGCATTATAGGGTGTCAGTTTTAAAAGGCCGGACTCACACTTTTATATTATAAGAATACTTACCGGACGTAAGTATTTTTATCAGTTGAAAATGGCCATTACACACTACAATAGATTTAAAACAGATGTTTAGATATATACAATAGCAATTTTGGTAGGATGATACTGATATTATTACTTATTCCTGATTATTTATGACATTAGGGTGTCAGTTTTATTTATTTATTATTGACAAAATCCACAGCTCTTTGAAATTTTATCTTAAAAGGCTGGACCCAAGGCTGGATATCAAGACTCGCAGTTTTAAATGATAAAAATACTCACTATAGGCAGACTTTTTCGTTGGTGACAGTCCTATGGTCCTAGCGGCTGAAGGGATACGAGGATAAATACAAAATATGATGCGCACCCTAACGCAAAGGTATTGCGTTGTCAAAGATGAGTCTGCTGATTTCTCTATGAAATATTTCGTGATTCAATTGCGCTGAACGATATTAAATATAGATATGACATTTTTTAGAATTTTAAAAATGTTATTTGTTCAAAACGATCTGTGCCCACGACTCTGCCAGTGTATAAAGATAAGAGTGATAGGTATAAAGATTTTTTTTTTAAATAGCAAAAATGTTAGAAACTATATTTTGCGGGTTGCTGGTAGCCCACCATAATATCTCATCCTGCTTCAATTAGGAATTCTGTTTTCTTCTTTCATAATAAGCATTATGAAAGAAGAAAACAGAATTCCTAATTGATTGCTCATCTGAACATAAAGGTTGGTTATCTTTATGTTCAGATGAGCATGGTTTTTTTTTTAATATTCACATTTTTACATTGTAATTTTTCATCTTTGTTTATTAACAACAAGGGCGCTTTGAGATGGGCAGCCGTTTCCGAGATCACGGGTACCACTTGTGACGACGGCCCGCCACTGCCCGCACACTTGTAACCACCTCCCCGGCAATCATCGCCTGAACCATGGGACTGTCACCAACGAAAAAGTCGGCCTATAGTAGCTATCTAGGACGAAATTTTATTATCAGTCACAATCACAACAATCATTGAAGTTCCTTCTCCCTATTTAATTTTTTAGACAATATTTACCCATCAATTTCTTTGTCACTTGCATCTTGATTGTCAGAATTCTGGCCGCTGCTCCCACTGGGTTTTGCTTTAGAGCGTACCATCTGTAATTATTTTCATCATATTTATTCAATCTTCATGTTCTGTAAACTACAATTTAGTTCGAATACAAAGTAAAGGTATAAAGTATTAAATTTGTATGCAATTATTAGTTTTGCGTTGTCTATTTACTTATTTAGTAGTTTATACCTCTATTTTGCATTTAGTGCGTAAAATAATGAAAACTACCTTGCGTTGCTTGTCTCATTTTTGTGCTAAATTAAAACTCCATATGTTTCAATTGGCATTTAATTGCTAACTACCAATGCACATCAATAACACAGAACAATAAGTATTATCCTTAAACAGATACTTGGTACACAAGTAGACATGAACATGAAAGACTTAAAACTACAAAAACGCAATTTATCTTACATAGTTTTTTACACTTATAATATTAGATAATGGCAATAATAAGTGTACATACTGTTATGACTTATGTACAATGTTGATAAAACTTATATTTTGAGTGTACTTAAGACTTATGTCCTAACCTTGCTAACACTGGAATTTGACTGCTCATCCATGGTTCCGTCAATCTGGTCAATAGTTCTGCAATCCTTATCTTCAATGTCTGAGTGTGCCTTGCTGCTTTTGTCTTGAGAGATAGATTCCCGTGAACTAAGATCCTTACTGTTTCCGTCATTCAATGAAGAAGAGCTTGAAATACGTGTTTTTCGTCTAGTATGTTTATGAGTGCGCTTTTGAAAATCCTTATTTGGTTCTTGAGATTTTTCTTCCTCATTTTCTGAACTAGATGAATAATTTAAAAGACTTTTCTTAGCTTCCCTACTTTTGATAGCATGTTTTCTTTCAAGCTTGCTTATTTTCTTTTTGATTACTGGTGATTTTGCCTCACTATCAGATGAATCATTTAACAAGGATGATTTAATTTTTTGAGGATCTTCAGTTGATTCACATTGATCAGTTCTGTCAGACTGATTTTGTGGCATGCTTTTTTCTTTATCACTATTAATAGGTTTATCAACATTATCATTTTGATTCTTATCTGAATCATTGAGCAATGCACTTTTAACTTGTTTGCCTTTTTCTTTATCATAATTATTAGGTTTATCAAGAGTGTCACTATGATTCTTATCTGAATCTGAATCATTGAGCAATGCACTTTTAACTTGTTTGCCTTTTTCTTTATCATAATTATTAGGTTTATCAAGAGTATCACTATGATTCTTATCTGAATCTGAATCATTAAGCAATGCACTTTTAACTTGTTTGCCTTTTTCTTTATCATAATTATTAGTTTTATCAAGAGTATCACTATGATTCTTATCTGAATCTGAATCATTGAGCAATGCATTTTTAATTTTAGCAGCAACTCCTTTTTCTAATTCTTTTTCACTTTCATTAGCAGCAGAATCTGTGGTTTTATTTGTTACTTCCTTATCAGGTCCATTATCGTCAGATTCATTTAGGAGAGCATCTTTTATTGCTGCAGTATCTGTTAACTTGTCCTGGTTTATTTGGTTACTATTACCAGTATTTTTTGAAGTCAGTTCCATATCATCAGAATCGGAATCATTAAGAAGTGTATTTTTTACTTTGTTGGCTTCAGAGGTTAAGGCATTATCAATATCCTCTGACCCAGACTCGTTAAGTAAGGCATTTTTAACTTCATCAATATTCTTTTCTAAATTGTCATTTTCTTTATCCTTAGCCTTTGTTACCTCACAAATAGTTTTGGATCCATGAATTATTCTTTGGAGATTGTGAGTAAGCATAAAGCTTATAGTTAATTGGGGTAATTTATTTACATTTACAGTAAATGGTTTAGGTTTAAATTGCTTAACTTCATTCCTTTTTAGTGCCCTAAATTCATCATCACTTTTGTTTTCCTTTTGTGCATTATTACAATTTGTACTATTTTTCCTAACTCTTCCTTTTTTCATTACGTGATTATTTTTTGTCATTTGTTTACCTTTGGATGATGCACTTGTTTTGGTATATAGTATATCAGGTTTAAGTAATTTCGTAATATTGACACATCTTATTACAGGCTTAGAATCATTTTCACTATTATTTGCTTCTGTTGAATTATGATCTGAATCATCCTTAGACTTTGGATTATCACAGGTGTCATCTAATTTTCTTTTTTTAGTCTTTGGTTCAAGTTCATTAGTATTCTTTTTGTTTACTTCATTTTCTTTACCAGAAGAGGATTGATTTTTATTTTGTGTGGTGTTTTGATGTTTGTTTTTTATAGATTCATCACTTTCTGAGCTATCATCAGCAATCCTTATCTTACTGAACTTCTTTCTGATACCGGTTGCTTCTTTGAGTCCTCTTTTAGTTTCCATACTATTTGTTTTATCTTCAACTACCTTTGCTTCATTTGCAAAACATTCAATAAGTTCGGATACTGCTAAATCTTCCTTAGAACGAATAGTTTCTTGATCTACATTTGAATTATTCTGTTCATTGGCACCTTGTTCACATGTGGAATTATCATCTTGTGTCTCCAATGAATCAGTAGGAATAGCATCATTAATTACATCTGCAGGATTAGAATTTATTGTCACATCTAAAGATTGCCTCCTAACAGTTTTAGTATTGTTAGAATCCATACTTTTTTTTCTGGAGTCATCATTTTCACTAGATTTTCCAGATTCACTTGCATCAGATTCAACAAGTTTTGAAAACTCTGTTTGTTTTTTTTTAGTCTTTCCAGTGTTCCGATTTGTATCAGAACTGCAAGAGGAGTCCTTTCTTTTTGAACTTCGTCCTATTTCCTCTTCAGTCTGTTTTTCGGATAGTTTTCTCCTTAGCCGCTTTAGTTTACAATCGTAAAAAACAGGATATTTTTCTTGCATGGAAGTAGGCATCTCTTTGGCAAGGACTTTAACACCCGTGAAATGGTCGATTGAAATTTTCTTCGATATTCGCAATTTGAACGACTCATAGTTGAAATAATAAAAGTTTTTATTGCTATCTTGGCTTTTCCTTTCGATCGTTTTCCCGCCATTATCTGTGTGCGCTTGAGCCGCGTCAACTATAGCTAGTACTTTCCGAACGCCGGTTTCTACATTCTCAAGTGATTTTTTTGACAATTCACAAATGAGAAGCACCTTTTTCGCAGCTTTATGAACAGCGTGCGCATTTCTTAATTTATTCTTATGTATTCTCTTCTCTTTCAAGTTCTCAGATCGAGATCGCAAATTTGCTCCAAGTTTAGACAAATATTCCATTGCTTCACATAATACATCACAAACGGGCACCTCGGCAGCCATTTCACGTATCCGCCTTAGTTAGATATCGCACATATTATAACTTCTACCAGTAACACAAATGTACTAACTTGATGATTTTAACAACAAACTTGGGACTTGGTAGTTTGTTCGTTAATAATGCAGTTCGATGTGAATTATTAAGATTTTTTAGAAAACAATTCGCGTTTTTCGAAAACTAAATAAAAAACCATAGACTAAAAAACGTTCCATTTCCGTACTTTTTTTCTTTGATTAGTGCAAATTGTCAGTTCACCTCTATTTTCAAATATTTTAATAAGATATACCCAAATTTTGAACTAGTAAAATGTTTTGTTAGACTTTCATCTTGAGGTCACTAAACTTACACCACCTACTATCTTGGATAGGGGAGATATTCTATCGATTGCAAAATACTCGTACTTGAAATGGAACGTAGTGGTTCCTCATGACCTATTCAACTCGGTCGGGTAATAGTTACTATACATAAATATAACATACAAAATAGCGGCAAATAGGTATATATATGAACTATAACTTATGCAGCGCTGTATGAATAATTATTCTTAATCAGGTAACATTCATTTATCTATTTTAAAACAGAATGGCACTAATTGAATCCCTATTTTTCTATCGTCACTAAGGTGAAACCTAAGCTTTACAAAAAAAAAATAGAGGTACCAATTTTTTGTACTCACCTTTCATGTAAATGGCTGAACTTGTGTTTTACGGACACCTACAAAGCAATTATACTTAACTATGATTGAAAAACATTATAACATGTTGTATTATAGATTACACAGTAAAATTATACACATATTCCGCTTCCAGACCGAAAAATCGGCAATATAGGCAAGGTAGGTAAACTATCCAAAACAGTCGTGAAAAAGAACCATAGACACTAGAGGAGACGCAATGTACCACGGAAGTAAAGAATGCCTGTGTAACGATCCATCCATCATCAGTTTTTTCGGTTGATGAATAAATAATACTGCTTATTTAGGGGAAACTGATTTGTACCATGGTGATAGTTAGACATACTTATATTGTTACTCTTACAGTTTAAAAATAAACAAGTATTTTGAAATACTAACCAAATAATAAGATAGCTATGGAATTGTAATCGATACTTGTAACATCATTAAATAATCGACTTCGTGACTAAACCTAGTACCATTCTATTGAAAATACTTAAGTAACATTTGCACTTGTTCTCTGGGTTCTCTGTATAAACAAATTATGGCTTCCTCGTATTCGGATAGTAAATAAAATGTTTAGTACAAATGAGAATTTGATTGAGCTGGATCGAGCCTATGCAATATTAAATAGAAGCTTCCTTTACGCAATTTTGTTTTGGATCTAGTGAAACAAGGTGCGTAGATGGCGCCATTAGCACAATAAACCTAAACACAATGTTTGGCATGGTGTGTGCTTTTGAAAAATAAATAAACTACACTGAAGGTACTGAAGGTCTTTCCAAAGATTCCAAAGATATTTGGTTCAGATAAGGTCTGGATTCCGCAAGTTTTGGCAAAACGGTTCGTGATGACTATAAACAGCTTATACACGTTATGACTAGACATACCTACTAGTGACTTTAGTCGCTGGGAATTCATAACCACACATAGATTTTGACTTCGCTAGCGAGAGGGACAGATCAATTGTCACTGCGTATGGGTACAACATACCTAACATTGGAAGTGACAGAATAGCCCGTAAAACGACGTCCAAGAAAAATTTCATAAGCCTCTCTACAAGGTCTTCTCGAAACACCCCCATGTATATTCAGCGAAGTTTTGGCAATAGGAAAGAACTCTAAACAAGAAAACCCCATCGTCTTTGACTCGTTGGACTTCTACTTTGGAAAGCTGCAGGTCCTTTGAGTTTTTAAATGACTTTGGGGTCTTTGCCACCCTTCGTTAATCCTTTTTTTTCTGAAGCATTATCCTTCATGTTGCTAATCCATTGTTTCATATGTTCGAAAATATTGTCTGCTCAACAACGTAAATAAGGCGATGAATGTTGTTGAACTGTCAAACTGAAAGCCATTACTACTGATAGTGTGTTACGCAATTACGCCGCAGAATGTACGGTTTTATTAAAAAAAAAAAACATCTAGCTCCTAAACTATATTTTATAAATAATCGTTGAATAGACATGAGGCATGGAGGTGTTTTGGGAAGCCCTTGGAGAGAGGTTTCTTTGGACGTAGTTTTACTCTCACATGTATGTATGTACAAAACAAATGCCACAAGTTCCCTTAAAGGGTTTTTTCAATTCCATCATCTAAGAAAGTTTCTGGTTGTACAGATTCGGTTAGGAGATTAGGTATTCAGTTTTGCTGAAACGCATTTTTTTTTAAGCAGTGGTCGCGCTTTGGCAACTACCCTGACTTACGAATTGTAGGTTGTAGATTCGAACCCAGTCACCTTGTATAAATGATTTCATTTCCACTCCTCTTAAAACTCCACCCCGACCCTTGCTCGAGCCAGCCCGCGCCGCTGAGCCTGTAGTTTTAAAACCGTCCCTAAATAACTCAGATCCAGCCTGTCCCTTTGTTACCCTCTCCAAGCGACGCCCTAAGCCGAGGTCTGTATCCCACAAGGGGTGCCCTTAGCGTGTAGTCGCTTAGTTTTATAGCCCTGGCCTTAATTTATTGAGGCATTCACAGGCAAGCCCGGTTAAGCAGACGACAACCTCATAGGTTGAACTGGGACATATATCGAAAAAAAAAAATCTTCTTAAAATGGTGAAGGCTCGAATTTGCTATATTCTGTCCACTAGGTGGCTAACCTATTGTTGATTTTTTTTTGACAGATTTGCTGATCAGCCGAATGAGATTTTTTTTTGTCAAAACTGGTACTCCTAGGTGCAGTACGGTACCTACGGTATCATAATGTCTGTAATAAATAAGTCATAAATAAGATAATTCATTAACATTAGGCAGTTTATATATTTATTTTATTACTGTAGGAAAGTTATCTTTTTATTTTTTTATTTTATAAACTAGCGCTTGATTGCGATCCCGCCTGATGGAAAGCAGAGATGCAGGGTGTTTGTTGGGTTGGGTCTATTTAATTCATTGGAACGCACGTTTAACATTAAAAGTAGCGGGTCGTCGCGATCGTGGCGTACAGACTCGCGATCCTTCGTCATGCCTTCGTCCACTGTCAGTTAGCGCGGGAGCGTCGAGCGCGGGCGAGGGTATATCGTTGCCTCCCCGTTGCCGCGCATAACGGCACGTTCACACACGTCCGATAAAGGCCGTGTTACATTACTCATTTTAAAGTTAACTTTTACGTATTCTGGAATATGCTAAAGCAGCTGTCAAAAAACGGTTAACCTAGTGGACAGAGTATAGTAACCCCTAATCGACATAACTTCGTTGACTTAACATAATGAAGAATATACTAAAAAAATATCAAATTAAAAAAAAAAACACAATTAAATTGAATTCTAATATTTTTTAGAAAACAAAATATTAATTACTATGATAATACTTTTAAAAAACACGTATCTAAGATAATAATGATTTTATTTAACCGTTTGCAAAGTTGTGTGATTTGTAAAAGATAAAATGCTCAACCCCAATGGCTCATCACTAGCAATTCTAGTATCAACGGTAGATTATGTATTATCTGTGATTCAATCCGCTTTGAGTCCTTGACGGTGACTTCTGTGATCTGTCAATTCTGCTGTCAGCTAAAATAATTGTCAGACAATATTGCAATTTTTTAGTGGTGTCAGGTTGTGTAATATAAAATAAAAAAATAATGAATGCTCTAAGGAGGAATACGTTAAGAGCTTTAACTAGATATTACAGCGAAGGTGCCGGGGGTGCTCAGAGTACGCCTCCACCACCTGCGCAGGCCAGTCAGACAATCCCCGACGTTCCTGGACTGAGCAGCAATGTAATCCAGCCAGCGGTTCAACCCGTGGGTCCAGGCGTTGACCCAAAAAAGACCGGAGCCTACAAAGTCCCTGAATACTTTCAATACGATAATATGAGTTTCTTCGAAGCTGAAATTGAAATGGCGAGCTTTAGATGCCCTCAACCATCCGCTCTCAAAAAGTAATGTTTGCTGAATATTGTATCTTGTTATAGTTCATTTAATAAATTATTAGAGAAGGTTGGCCATTGTTTTATTTCTCTATTATGTTTTAGAATTTGTGTTAACATCGTCATCATCTACAGCCCACCTTCACCCACTGCGTGGCACAGGCCTATCTTTTCTTGTGCCAATCGCTACGCTCCTGTGCCAGCCTATGCGTGTTGACAGATGGATTTAGATTGATCAAGCTCTCGTGCAGGTTCAGATGACCCAAAAGCCCTAATGCTTTTTATGGCTGGTATATAAATTCTCCAACTCAGCTGTCTGCAATACCCATCCATAACACTGTCTGATTGACTCAGTCAATCAGGCAAACCTGCCACTGCCAAGGCAATATGTGATATTGTTTACAAGGACAAGTTTCCACACTAATGGTCATGATTAGTTCATTTAAAATATTAAATGCACTTCCTTTATCTCATTATTGTTGATTTTTTTTTTATTGACATTGGGCCCACTCTTGACCTCAATCCAGCCCAGAGGCAGGGATGAGATCTACAGTGGAACGAGCTAGCCCAGAAGATGTCTTATAATTAGCTACAGACATTAGGTAGATTCATGTTTATAAACAATACAATAATAATTTACTTTGTGAACCACACAAAAAGGGAAATTATCTTCATAGGAACTTCCTGCCCGTCTGTAAAATAGGGTTGGTGCAGATCTTTTATTTCAGACTTGATAAATAATGCACATTTCTACCTGGCAATGTTCCAATACCAACTAATAGCTCTACCTATTATAATAATTGAGTACCTACGTAACATTATAATTTCTCTTTATGAACAATAAGGGCTGATTCACACCGGAACGGCAGCGCGCCGGCAATAATTGACATTAATTGATAGAGAAGACTAAAGGCTCCTACACACAGTGCCGCCGTACACCCGGCGGTATTCAAAGCCGCCGGCTTTGCAACACAAAGGAGCCGCCGGCATGGCATGGCGTCAGTTCTATTATAAAGTGCTCTGTGGTCAGTTCGTTCCTGGCATTCGAGCCAACCGGAATGATGCTTGGCGGATTTGCGCGGCTTGTATTTCCGGCGGCATAAACCCGGCAGCATTGTGTGTAGTAACTAGTAGCCTTTATAATCATTAGTCATTAACACAACTCAGTAATCCTACTGAATGACTATTTCATGAAATCTTGACATTTTAGGATTATGCTAACTTAACAAGTTGTATTACTGATTCCAATTCTGTAAATACATATTTGTTACTGCCGCGAATCATATTTTAATCAACGTACAACTTAGTACTGACCAGCAAATTGCAAAAATAGCAAGAAAATTTGAATTTTGCAGGCTACCTTGGAGCATCCACCTAAATTCTTTTATCAAGAACACTCTACTGCTATACAATGCAATAATAAGATAAAATAACAAGAACATGAAATTTTGTAGTTGTTTTATTTCAATCAATAGATTCCCATACATGCTATAAACCTACAACTAAATAACGTAAAATGCAATAATATTACATTTTGAACTGGCTGACTTTATACATAATATTATTTTTAATGCTTGTGGTACCTACATAGACAAATGCACTAAACAAAAACTGAAGCAACACCACCTATAAGTACAGCAGCATCAACATCTGTAAGAGTGGTAGCAGGCTCCAGGCTTTCAGCATACACACTCTGAGCCTCATGTTACTTCTTCTTCGTAAGCTTCTCAGACAAGTCATCAAAGGTGGGATCCTGGAGGTTGATCATCAAGCTATTACCAGGAAGGAATACACGGTTTTGAGATTGAGCAATCATCCTAGAGATGCTTTGAGCAGCACGGATCTTACGCAGCTTCAAGTAACCAGGGTTCATTCCCATAGCTTTTCCCAACATTTCAGCGGCTTCAGCTTCACCCTCAGCCTGTACAATTTTCTGCTGGCGCTCCTGCTTGGCTCTTTCAACAACAAAAGCAGCACGCTGAGCTTCCTGTTGGGCCACCTGCTTAGCCTCAACAGCAGCAGTGTATTCCTTACCAAAACTTAATTCAGTCAGAGAGACATCATCCAAAATAATATTGAAATCAGCTGCACGCTCCACCAGCTCTCTTCTGATCAAAAGTGAGACCTGTTGACGCTGAGTAATCAATTGAGATGCGTTGAATTTTGCAACTACGGATTTCAGTACTTCGTTGCAAATTGATGGCAATACTTTTTCATCATAATCAGTGCCAAGCTGTCTGTACATCGTGGGGAGTGACATCGCATCGGGGCGGGAAAGTACTCTCAAAGAAATGTTAACCATTTGTAAATCCTTAGATCCAGTGGGTGAAGAAATCTTGCGAGGTCTTGACCTGATGTCGTAAATGATGGGGTACTGGAACCAAGGTATACGGAAGTGCAAACCTTCACTCATGACGTGTTGCTGTATGCCTCCTATTCTGTTGAACATGATGGCACGGTGACCACCTTCGACGGTGAATAAGGATTGCGATACCCCATAAGCTGCCGCACCTAAAGCAGCCACCACTTTCAGACCGATGTTGAGGCCAGGAGGTCCACCCTTGGCGAATTTGCCCGCCATATCGTTAAGCTTACTTTGAGCCATGTATAATACGTTCCAACAAGTATAATATTATTCAATTTCAATACTTTTCCGACAAAAAATTCTAACCTAAAACGGCAGGCCGAAATCGAACAATTTTATTGTGCAATGGCCATCATGACCATAGACAAAAAGAAACAACAGATTTAAAAAGTATTTTTGGTTTTCTATAAACCGGCAACTTGTATTGAGCATAACTGAACTTTTAGGCGATTATTATCGTACATCCCTAGACCATCAACAATAATTTTTATTTTATTAACACGAAAATGACGTTTAATTTTTATATTATATCTGTACTAAAGAAATTCAGCTGAAAGCAAAATGTCTGTTTTCGTAAATTTCGTCAAAAATATGAACCTTATTTATTTGTAATGCAAAGCGTCTTTGTTCTTTTGTAGTTCAGTTCCATTAATAAAAGTTAAAACTTTGTTTATATATTGATAAAATAAAATATCGTGATCGCGTGAACTATGGATTCGTGTATTGGAGTTGAACAGGATTTGGACAAAGCTTTAACAAAATTTAACTCTTTAAATGGCCACACAAATAGAGTTCTACAAGATATAATAGATCAAGTTGAAGACCTGCGAAAAGAAACTGCAAAACGTAAGTGATTTGTTGTCCTCCCTCTACGTGCCCTCTTTGTTCCCTGGGTGTCCTGTTTACGTATACTTTATGACCATGACAAGACGAATTTCATTTATTTACTTATGCCGATTTCATAGCTTTACCCTATTAAAATGTAGAAAACTATAGTAATAAGAATGATAAATAACTTATATTGTTACATGCCAGTTTACAGTGTTTCTTAAAACATTTACTGAGTTTACCTTTCACCTCTCAACAAGTCAAGTATTAAAAGCTTTAGTAAGAAAAGTAATGAAACAACATTCCTCTGTAGATATCAGCCCTTACTCTTTCTCCAGTTCTTATCTAAGCTCGGCAGTAAACATTATGTTTATAAAAACAGGTCTGTGAGTAACTTATATTGTTGATAACATTGGCACACATGCTAATATTTTTTTTTTTTGAAAATGGTGGATTTTGACCTCTAAAGACAGGTAATAAATTAATGAAACTTACTTTTTTTTATTACTTTCAGAGGCTGAGAACACACCATTATCGCCAGCACAAGCTATGGTGGTGAGTGACTTAGCAACACTAGTCAAACAGACTGTGTTCCAAATGTCAACAGGTAAATATTGCAGCACTTTACTGTAATTTGAAAGTTAAGCTAACAAAGTATTACATTCTGTGCTTATCAGACCATTTAGGTTGGTATTCAATGAGATAGTAGCATTAATGTTTTAGGGGCTGATTTTTCCATCATCAGATAATTTTTTTTGAGGAATGAAATTGATGTTTGACAGTTTTTGTATGAAGTAACTGTCAAAATTTAAAAATGATTCCTCAAATAAAGTTATCGGATGATTGAAAAATTCACATCAAAACTATTTTGTATAGAAAATATGCATGAAGGGATGGTTTATTATAGGAAATAAATTGGCACAGTAAAAAACACAATATGCAGATTTTTTATAAGAAAAAAAAAACTTAAATGTACAGACGCCAGCACATCAAGCTACTACAATCTGTCAAATTTCTTTAATATATTTTCAACTTTATCGCTAAAGCATTAAGGTTCAATGTTGATTGGGAAAATTTGACTGTTTCGGGTAGCTTGACCTGCTGGTGTCTGTACTTAAAAATAATATAACTTAATCCCAAGTAAGAGCTAATTTGTCTTCTAATTTCACAGAACACCGGGAACTTCATGCAACAGTGTCCCGAGTAGGCAAGTCTATTGACAGGCACTTTATTGCTGACTATGCATCTGTGGCACCTAAAGCTGAATCCTTCTGTAATGATGCCAACAGGCCTATCATGGAGCAGGCCATAGCTCAACATTTGTATAGACAGGTAAGAAACTAGTAAGTTAGTCCCAATTTTCTGGGTAGTAAACAGAATTAGAAGAAGCAAAAATGGAGAAAAGCTAGTAGAGTTCCTTCTTGAACAAAACTTAACACTTCTAAACTCCATGTTCCGTAAAAAACCCAAGAATAAATGGACATGGATGTCTCCAGACGGAAAGGTTAGAAACGAAATCGACTACATAATAACCAACAAAGCTATGGTTTTTAGTGATACGGAAATAATACAGAAACTAAATTTCAACACAAACCATCGTATGGTACGCAGCTGTCTTAATAAAAGTAGTCCAAAAGCTTCCAGACACCATATGAACAATATGCGAACAATTCACATACAAAGGGACACAGACAACACGATAGAAGACCTGATGAAAGCCGTTAATTCAGATATGGACCTAAATGAAAAATATAAAAAAATAGAGAATAAGCTTAAAGCACAGACAGGAAAACAAACAAACAAGAGTAAAGAAAACTTTTTGAGTGAAAGAACGTTAAAACTAATTGAAGATAGAAAGAACTTGTTATCAAAAAAGGATAAAAAGGAGAACCAAAAAGAAATATCTAACCTTAGCAAACAGATTCGTGAAAATATGAGGAAAGACAGAAAAATCAGAAGAAACAAAATATTAGAGAATCACATTAATAAAACGGGAGGTACGAAAAAAGCGCTTAAGGAACTTCGTGAAAAGGGGAAAGAATGGATACCAAAGTTAAGAGATAAAGAAAAAGAACTGCCAGCTACTACTCGGAGTTCAATCCAAAATATAGCAACAAATTATTATCGGTTAGTATATTCAAATCAATCAAGCTTTAACACACACAATAGTGGACTCAAACAGAAGCATGTGACTGAAGATAATGAAGACATACCGGAAATATTAGTATCGGAAGTAGAAAAAGCTATAAAAAGCCAAAAAACGGAAAAAGCTCCCGGCCCCGACAGAATCACAAACGAACTTATGAGAGGGGCAGTTACAGAACTAAGCCCACTACTAAGAAAAATCTTTAACGAGATTCTACATACCGGTAGCATCCCTAGCCAATGGGCAGAATCCCATATAATACTCCTTCACAAGAAAGGTCCAAAAGACGATATCGGAAATTACAGACCCATATCTCTGATCTCAAATGTATATAAAGTTTTCGCCAAAATCATTTTGGACAGAATCTCAGCTAAACTCGACGAAAATCAGCCTGTGGAACAAGCGGGATTCAGGAAAGATTTCAGTACAATAGACCATATTCACACTATCAAACAGCTTATGGAAAAATATAATGAATATAAAAAAACTATTTACATTGCCTTTATAGACTACGCCAAGGCTTTCGACAGCCTCAGACATGAAGTCGTATGGCAAAGCCTAAAAGAGCAGGGCATCCAGAAAACCTACATCAACATCATCAAAAATATTTATAGTGAAAGTAAAGGTAGGATAAGACTGGAATCTACAGGAGATGCTTTTCCAATAAAAAGAGGTGTCAGGCAAGGTGACCCACTTTCGCCAAAGCTGTTTACAGCAGTGCTAGAACAAATGTTCACAAAGTTAGATTGGGAGCATCTAGGTCTAAACATAAATGGATCACGATTAAATCATCTTAGATTTGCGGATGACCTGGTCCTATTGGAAGAAGATCCAAAACTACTGGAGTCCATGATACAAACCCTAACAGATAAAAGCAGAGAACTAGGCCTAGAGATGAACTCCAGCAAGACTAAGATGATGACTAATTCAATTCCCGTAGACATAACAGTTAATGGACAGAAACTGGAATATGTAAAGGAATATGTGTATCTTGGCCAGATAATATCACCTAACGACCAGATGTCGAAAGAAATAGAGAAAAGAATTGCAACAGGATGGAAAACCTACTGGGCTTTGAAAGAAATTACAAAAAGCAAGGAAATAGGCATAAAAATCAAAAAGAAGACCTTTGATACCTGTATTCTACCCTGCATTACATATGGCTGCGAAACCTGGGCTTTGACAAAACACCATAGGGAAAAACTTGCAAGATGTCAGAGAAGTATGGAAAGAAGCATGTTAGGTTTAAAACTAAAAGACAAAGTAAGAAGTACAGACATCAGGCACAAAACGAAATTGACTGATATCCTGGCTCGTATTGATCAACTCAAATGGAGGTGGACTGGACATATGCTCAGATGTAAAAAGGAGAAATGGAGCAAACAGGTGACAATCTGGTACCCGAGAGATGGCATTAGGAGTAGAGGTCGTAAAAAGAGAGGATGGGAGGATGACCTGAAAATGACTTTAGGTCCCCTCTGGACAAGAGTAGCGGCAGACAGAAAGCAGTGGAAGGAGTTGGAGGAGGCCTTTGCCATAAGGCACACCGAACTGAGGGACCTTTTGTAGTTTAAATGTAGTTTTTTAGTTTTAATTACCTTTCATGTAAATGTTCGGAAATAAAGGCTTTATTATTATTATTATTATTAAACAGAATTAGGGCTGATTGTTCAATCATGTGATAACTTTATTCAAGGACTAATTTTGAAATTTTGGCAGTTATTTCACACAAAAACTGTCAACCGTCAATTTTATTCCTCTAATTAAAGTTATCTGGCGATGGAAAAATCTGCCCATAATCAGAATTTATTTATTTGTCAGAATGTAGTTTAACATAGTATGATGTTAATCTACAGCGTGGCGCTTTAATGGCGACATTAATTTAACACACGTATATGGTTTTGCGTTGTAGTTTTATGAATATATTTTAATTTAATTAATATTTATTTATTTATTAACAATTTTATAAAATAGCATCTTAGAGCAACCTGACTTAAAGAACTGTAGCGCAGGGGTCATTTGCCGGGGTCACGGATCATAACATCGCATCAATGTAATTAAAACAATTAACGAGCAAAGAGAAGGCGAATTGAAGGAAAGAGAGAGAGCCCTATGTCGGCGTGCGGCGCAGGTGGAAGTTTTCAAGTTACGATTTTTTTTATCTACTATATAAAAATAAGTCGGGTTTTCCTTCCTGACGCTATAACTCCAGAACGCACGAACCGATTTCCACGGTTTTGCATTCGTTGGAAAGGTCTCGGGCTCCGTGAGGTTTATAGCAGGTAGGAGTAGTGTAGGAGTAGGTTAGGAGTAGGGTAGGAGTAGGGTAGGAGTAGGTTAGGAGTAGGGTAGGAGTAGGTTAGGAGTAGGTTAGAATTAGGGTAGTAGTAGGGTAGGAGTAGTGTAGGAGTAGGGTAGGAGTAGGGAAGGAGTAGTGTAGGAGTAGGGTAGGAGTAGGGTAGAAGTAGGGTAGGAGTAGTGTAGGAGTAGGGTAGGAGTAGGTTAGAATTAGGGTAGGAGTAGGGTAGGAGTAGTGTAGGAGCAGGGTAGGAGTAGGGTAGGGGGTAGGACACCACGCGAACGAAGTAGCGCCGGGCAGCTAGAAATAATTTATATGGCAAAACAATGTTTGCCGGGTCAGCTAGTGTTGTTATAATTTTTATGATTACTGGCCACTAGCCCTACCCGTGTGTTAAATTAATGTCGCCATTGTAGCGCCACGTTGTATACTAATAATAAAGCTGAAGAGTTTGTTTGTTTACACACTAATCTCTGAAACTACCAGTCATATTTGAAAAATTCTTTTCACAATTCACGAGGAAAGCCATAATTATGCTATAACATCACGCCACGACCCTTAGGAGTCGAGCAAAAAGAAAAAAGTCTGAAATAACGCTATTAAACGATAACGAAGCAATAGCGCGGGTAGGCGATGCGACACGATGCCGGTCCCACCGCGGCGGCAGAGGGAACTTATAAAAGTGTGGCTGTTATTTAGTATACTGTGTATCTTACGACATCCACGCGAACGAGGGTCGCGAGCACAGGCTAGTAGTTATAACTTCTGTACATTCTACCATAACCAAATTATGGTATACAAATATTAAACAGATGTCATTCATAAAATATAGTCAGAATTTTAATTCGATTCCAGATTTGACATTAGCTACTGTCATTTTGTGAACTAATGATACCACATATAATAGTGTAGTGATGTGCCATCACTGTGCCAGAAAGAAACAGAAAGAAAGAAAGAAAGAAAAGACAGAAAGTGACAGCAATAGCGATAGCGATGACGGCGACAATATATAAAATAAATTATTACCATAATACATCTATCTGTTTTATTTGTCATGATCACATTTTTTTATTTATTTCACACACAATTATAAAAGAAAAGTCTCAGATCGTTAATTAATCGTCAAAACTAAATTATCGGTTCAGAAATATTCAATTTCCTGATATACTTAGTTTACGAGAGTAAAATTATAAACGAGAAGAATCGATCCGGAAATATTAGGGATGGGCCGAAATTCGGTTCACATTCGGATCAACCGAAATTCGGCAGCTTGAACCGAACTTCGGCATTCGGCCGAAATTCGGTTCAGATGCCGAACATTCGGCACAAGAAAAATAATACCTACCTGCACTATTTTGACTGAAATTCAAAAGAATTAGAATAGCATTACTGTAAAATAAAATTGTCTTTTACTCAGTCATTGTCATTTATTTTAGATATGAAGATTGTAAATGTAAACCTTAAATTAAATTACAGTTTTTCTTATTAGTTTAAAAAAAACAGTTTAAACAAAGTTTTCTCATCGACTCACTCATATTTAAAATTTACTAGCGGCAGGTTATGGTGCAAAAGCACCAAAGACTGCCTTATCTGGCAGAAGTTTGTTACGTTTTTTTTCGTATACATTTCACCTCCGAAAAAAGTCGCTCAGAATATACAGAGCTTCCAGGAGACGATCAATATATTCGAGCCAAGTAACTCATGTTAGAGAACTTGTCATTATTCTTAGACCACCAGCCATATGGACATAGGTCTTTGAGTAGCAGAACTTCATTGAGATATCTGTCTAGCTCTGACGCAATCGGACTTTTGGTTTCTTCTATATCTAGTGGTAACTTTACTGCTGCTAGTTCCTCATAGCAGCTCCAGAACGTTCTGTGTATGTTTTCGTTATTGGATGATGATGTGGATCTCTATGCTACCTGAACAACTTCTTCATCACTGCTTGAACCAATATCCTCGCTCCTTCTTACAAATTCTGCCAGGAAAGTTCGTCTGATCATACTTATGATCAGACGAACTTTCCTGGCAGAATTTGTACAACACAAAAACAAAACAAAATGATTTTTTACACCAGGTAACGTACTTACGTTACCTGGTATAAAAAAAATCATTTTTTAGCGCGGATCTATCAATGTCGCTAGACTATAGCACTTGTCATCTTCAATCCCCCGAAAACGTCTATCCAGTCCTTCTTTTAGTGACAAATGCATTGTGTTCACATTAGAACAAGCCACTTGAACTTCTTCTTTGGTCAAATACCTCGAAAGAATCGTAAAGTTGGGAATTACTTCTGATATGTAGGAGTAGGAAGAGCTCATCTTTTTTGTGATTTCTTCAAAAGGTTGAAGTAAGACAAGACATTCTTTAAGAAGATCCCATTGTCTCTCTGTCAAATTTTGAAAATTTATTGTGTTACTGTTGTTGTGTTATCTAATGCGTAAACAAGTCACGACGTGTCGCTCTCGAGAAAGCGCTTGAAATTGAACCGAAGTTCGGCCGAAATTCGGCCGAACTTTTAATTTTAACCGAATGTTCGGCCGAAGTTCGGATTCGGTTCAAACCACATTCGGCCCATCTCTAGGAAATATTCCATTTCCATATCGAATAATTTCGCAACGTCACTATTTAGTACTTGTCATAACGTTGCAACACTGAAATTGTCAAATCTGGAATCGAATTAAAATTCCGAGTATAGTAAAAAAATGTAATTTGTAAGAAATGGGATATTATTTATACATTCACTCATTAATCCTCTGTCTGATTTCTCTTATACATACTTAGTATAAAAACATGATACAAAATAAAATGCAATGTTAGGGCAACAAAAGAAATATTATGTATAGGCTTACTATAATTCTTCCCAAATTATAAATAAATACAATAGTATCCTTTTCATGAGACTGTCTGCAAACCGGTGGAACAGGGAGTGGTCTCTGGTTTTCCTTATTTTGTTATATATTTTTGTTGCCTAGACTGTTTATAATTAGCTACTTAAATGATTATGTGTCATCAGTTCACCACTCACCATTATTATTATTATTTAATATTTCACCATGCTGAGTATTCGGTATTACACGGCAGATTTCAATAGACACTAGGCAAAGAAACAGTTTTTTTTTTACTATTTATCAATTATAATGAATAATAATGGGAATTCACTGGAATTGGCAATTCAGGGCCAGTTGATTTGGAGACGCTTGGGGGTTTCTATGCCTATTCTATCTATATGCCAAAGCATTATTATACTTCGTAATCCACAGGGCCTAGAAGACGTAGGGGACGCATTTGTATCAGAAGCAAAGATTACGGGCGTAGAACGTACATGTACGTTTGCGTTGCTGCAACGTTGCGCAGCGGCGTTGGCCGAAGGAGAGCCGAGTGCGGCCCTGCACTGGGCCGAACGTCGTGCGCATGAGTTGCATAACTCGCCCCTTCCTTTCACCTTGCATAGGATGCAGGCCCTTAAGGTATGTTTCACAAATCCACTATAATCAGACCTGTGAAGTTTCGCTATTAATTAGAAAAGGACCCTTATTTGATTTAAAATTGCATACACTGTATAATTTGAGTATTTGATGATGGATATGTTTGACATGCCTTCTATTTAAAAAAAAATCTTCTATCATTAATATTTGTATTTCAGTGTGTTATATTTGTATGCCACTTGCTGTGGCAGGACACTGGACACAGTGATACCTTTACAACGCCTTGTAGCCATCATCTCTTGCCCTTATCGTAATTTATTTGGGCTCGGCGCAAAACAAATCTCGGTTCTTTCAATACTGGCACTGAAATGGTAACGATACACCTGCTTTGCCCCTGTAAACACCCACACCTCCCCCCCAGCTGGCACGTGAGCAGGGCGTGGGCGCGGCCATCGAGTACGCTCGGCGCCAGTTCCCGCCGCACGCGCGGCGCCACGAGCGCGCGCTGCAGGCGGCCGTGTGCGCGCTGGCGTGGTGCACGCCGGGCGCCGGGCCCGCGCCCGCGCTCTACCAGCATCTGCTGGACCCGAAGGCACTGGGTCAGTTGTAACACGACTATTACATAGCACTGCAGATCATAGCTCACCTTTCATCTTGCACCACATTGGCCCTGTCCTCTGTACACGTGAGGATCTAATGTCTGCATCAGCGAATAGTGTTGGAGTTTCTCAGTACTGTGCCGAACAAAAAGTTTAACTTTCTTTTGAAACAATATTGGCCATCGACACGCTAAGAAGATAGCACTGGCTCAGGAAAATGAGTTTTTTTTTGCAAATATTTGTAAAAGTTTTAACAATTTTGATCATTTTAATATTACTCCGTATCTAATTCTGCACAAAGAAGTCCTACACAATATTCCATTGCCTTAACAAACCAACATCGTTTCCGCAGGTGCTGAAGCAGCAGAGCTATTTATTAAAGAGGCGTGTGCATTACTCCGCTTGGCCCCATTATCCCCTCTCGCTGGTGGAGTGTTAGCAGGAGCTCGTGTGTTACCTGCACTACACGATATCAGGGCTAAGATGACGCACCCGCACGTCATAGCTGCCTGGTCTGATGATGAGCTGCCCTTCGAGGTAAGATATCAGTTTCATCAATATAGGATTATCTAGTTTTCAAGTTAAGTAGTTCGAATTATCTAGATAATGAATACACCAATATAACGCATCCTATATTAAGGTCTAGCAGAAATGACCATAAGTCAAAATAAAAAGCTATACAGCAGGTTTACACACGAGTCTGTGTGTCTGTCCCTTTCGTTTATAACAATTCAGGCATCATTTTCCTGTCACTTGAACTTGCTGTTTAGATATAGGATTCATGGCTTTTAGGGACGTAAATATTCCATTAAGTATTTGTAGAGCACCTATGTATACTGCGAAAATCTTCCGATCAATAATGTTATGAACTAGGTGGACCTAGGGGAGGACGGCGGCGGCTACCACTCGGTGTTCGCGTGCCCCATCCTGCGCCAACAGGCTTCGGAACAGAACCCGCCCATGAGACTCCTCTGTGGACATGTCATCTCCAGAGACGCGCTTAATAAACTCGCCATGGGTGCCAAGTGAGTATACTAGCAAAAACTATATCCCAAAGCATTTATTTCGATCTGATGCAACGCAGACTTGGGCGGCCCGCACCGCGTTGTAAAAGTCCTCCTTCATCACTTTCTATGAAGCAACGGACACTACAGGCGGGCAGCACTGCACTTTTATGTATGAAAACGCGTTGCGCTGTGGATGTGCTTGGCATTACAGACACTTTTAAACTGTCAAGGAGTCTGTCAGTTAGTCGGAAAGTTGTAGCAGTTAGATGGCTACTGGTGCCGATTCCCTTGTTCACAAACTAAATTTAAGTTCAGTGCATCTTTTTCTTTCTATTTCACTAAGAAAAGGACAGAAGATAAATATTAGTTTAGTCCTATCAAATTAAGATACTCTATAGACAAGTTTAGACGTGATTAAAAAATTGGCTACTAAAAATATGTCAATTTACGTCAGACGCTGACTAATTTGTCAGGACTAAACTAATATTTATCTTGTCCTTAATTTGATGAAATAGAAAGAAAAAGATGCACTGAACTTAAATTTAATTTAGTTCGTGGAGAAGGGAATCGGCGCCACTCTATAAGTAAAAGGAGTACTAGGAGCAGTGTAAGGAGCTAACACATTGGCTGCTATGCAACCAATCCAAATATTCTTACGCCAATCTCTGTGCCTTATTAGCTACTGATAGCACTTAATCGGGTTATGGTAATCGAAATACCGCCGGTATATCTTACAGTTACAATATGAGACTGCTATTCAGTGAAGTCTGTTCCAAATGTATCTGCAGGCCAATTCTCGTAATTTAAATCGTTCAAAATCTAGACGCAGTGTCATCTCGGCGACAAACAAAATGTCAAAAACTTGTCAAAATGTAGGGAAATTTGAGGTATTTTGACAGATTGAGACTGACATCAGCGGGGTTATTCTCGTAATTTTAAGAACGTTCACAGTCTGAGGGGTAATTCTCGTAATTTTAAGAACGTTCACAGTCTCATCTCAGTCTCAATCTGTCAAAAATACGACTAATTTCCATACATTTTGACATTTGTTTGTCGCCGAGATGAGACTGCGACTAGATTTCGAACGTTTTAAATTACGAGAATACGGGCTCTGACTGTGAACGTTCTTAAAATTACGAGAATTGCCCCTCTGATGAAAATGTAAACACGAACCCAATGCCAATTTTATAGTGACACTTACAAATTAAATGCTCCGATTTGATTATTTCAATACTCAAACCCTAAATTCTAATTTAAATCACCAAAAAGGTGTTTATTTAATAATGTTATTTAAACAATAATTCTTGGAAAAAGTGACGAGATATCACGTCAAGAAACCTTTTAAATACAGATGAAAGTGTTAACAATTTCCTTTAGTAAGTAATTGATGAGCGTAAGAAATGAACCTCACAATTTCCTTTAGAAAGTAATAGATGAGCGTAAGAAATGAACCTCAACAGGGGTTGTTTACACTTCTATCAGATACTTTTGGAACAGTCTATAGTACGGCATTCGCGTGACTCGTTGCAATAATATTACCCATAATGGCTGTAAAGTGTATAAGCATTAAAGTATCAAGCTACTTTTGGAACGAAGTTCCTTATCGCGCGTTGCGAAAGGGGGCTAGACGGAAAAAATTAAGACCAAAAGTTGGAACGAAACTTTTTGCTATAGTTGTAAGCCGTGCGGCGTGCGCATGTTTCTCTGTCTGTCTCTCTCTCTCTTATAGAAAGCAAGCCAGTTATACTTCGTTCCATCCGGGTGTCCCTTGACACCTCAAGTTTTTTTTTTTTTGTTAGCCTACATGGTTTCCCACTGCTGGACAAGGACTTCTCCTTGTTTCGTCCAAACCTCCCTGTCTTGGGCGATCTCTGGCCATCTTGGCCCTGCAAACGTTACCAGATCGTCACACCACCTTCACCGTGGTCTACCTCGACGGCGATGTCCTCCCTCAGGCGTCCAGTGAGTGACGATCTTTGCCCATCACTCCGGGTGCATTCGCTACTTATGTGATAAATTATATTTTTAGAGTTGAATGTCATGATGATTGATGAGAGTGTCTAGTTAATTTTGTAGATACCTAAAATTAAAGTGTGTCATCCAGTTCATTACTTGCCAACAAAAGGTATTGATTTCGAGCTGCACTATTTATAAACATTTGTGTGTTATGTGAAAAGGTACTTAGGGATTTTTGGACGAGAAATCGATGTTACCTTACTCAGCGCGATGATATAAAGCAACTAGCTGTGCCCGCGGCTTCGTTCGCTAGCATGTCGGAAATTTTTTTTTTGCGCGGTACCCTAATTATTTTTTAAAATAAAATTAGCCAAGTTACTCCTTATAATAACAGGTATCTGACGGTGAAAGTCCCGTCAAAATCTGTCTAGCAGTTTCGCAGAACATCCGGAACAAACAGACAGACATTAAAAAAAAATGTTTTTTTGATAAACATTATACATACTTTCATTTGCATCTAATAAAGAGCTGTTATTTTTACATTAGAAACAGACACTTCAATTTTATTTATTTGTATACATTTGTCGTTTATTTAAGCCTGCTAAAACAAGTTTTCTTTTCCATTTTCAGATTGAAATGTCCCTACTGCCCGATGGAACAGTCGCCGGCCGAAGCTCGACAGATTTACTTCTCGTGAATAGTTATATAGCACTAGAGACCGTTGTTATTTACTTGAAATAATCTCCACAGGTAGCAAAAGGGAACGAACTTACCACGGTTAAGCTGTGTTGAAACTGTACGAGTATTCTCGATTCGAAGAAAACATTTTGTATTTGAAGACCCGATTAGCCAGTCAGGGCCCCAATTCTGTATGATAATTATTATTCCCCGCGTACTTACCACGTACGGTTGTCATGCGTGGAATTTTGACAGTTCAAACAAAGCCAACTTCGCGTTCATTTCGTGCGGTTTCATTCATTGTGTCAGAGAGAATACGTTATTAGCAGATGTCGTGATTAGATTAGGAATTAACGTGTTTTCGAAGTAAGGAATCATTAAGTCGTCATACTGAATTAGGGCCCAGATGGTTCTCACTCGTATGGTGTCAACGTAGCTTTAGAATTTGATGTTATTACATTATGTCCAGATTGTATAGAATGTGTGAACGTGTCCAAAAATATTACTAAACAATCGTTATCACTAGCTGACGCAGTGTCTAGGCATGTAAAAATAATCAAAATATTTAGATATAACATTGAGGGACTGAAAAATAACATTTGATAAATATTTTGTTCCTTTTAATGTACGTTTTATTACATGACAGAAGTTTTAGGCTTTAAATTTTTTTTATGATTTGACCAGAGACAAAAAAAAAATACAAAATTAAATGTTGCAACATGCAAAAATTACCAAACATGGCAGCATAAAAAATAGTCGTGGTGAACAATGTCTTTGATTCAAATATTTTTTAGATGATGTATGTGTGCTTATGAAGAATTCATTTTATTGAAGTTATACAGCATCCGAATTAGCGTTGAAGACTTGTGGAAGTCAAAGTGTGAAGTGGAGGTCAAATCACCTTTTTGAGCACTCTGTTAGTTTAATTTTAAAAATGCTCTACATACAAAGAAAATATAACAGCCCTTTAGCAGTTATTCAGTGCATCTGATTTTCTAACAGTAGTTATGAAAAGTTGAACATCTGAAGCCTGGGGGCCTACTACGAAGTGCAAAGTGCGAATGTTCGGATCGGACCGACACATGGCCGAACCGAATATTATTGAAAAATGCAAAAATAGTTCGGATCGGCTCAGTTGGGTCGGGATCATAGTCAATATTCGAAAGAGTGTAGGAGTGTAGGATCGGAACCGTCCGAACCAAATAGTAACTTCGTAGCAGGAAACGGCCGAACATTCGGCCGATACTACTTCGGAGTAGACCCCCTGGTCTGGTAAGTTAAAATTGGTTTCAAATCGAAGTAGTCAAAGGAGCATTTTCCTATGTTATGGCGGTGAGCCTGATATGGCGAATGTTGGAAATACTATTCTAATAGATGTTTAATAAGGTAGACAACATTATATTGTAATTTTAAGACAAATATTATTATTGTATGTTAACATACTGACTGGTTGTAGAGCCATGCTTTTGTTCTTTTTTTGTAATAAAATGAATTCAGTATTCAATTCTTATTGTTTTATTTTGAAGTGTACAAAACTAGTTGTCAGTCTGATCTTGTTGCATTTACTCATTTTAATATATACTTATTCTGTACATTGAAAATATCAAAAAAATAAATGGCAGTGTTACTAGACCGACACCGAACCCAAAAATGTGATTAAATTTTTTTTTGTCTGTGTCTGTTTGTTCAGGCATCACGCAAAAACTACCGGTTCGATTACGATGAAACTTGGTATAATTATTCTTTAACTAACTTCTGCCCGCGGCTTCGCCCGCGTGGATGTCGGAAATTTACCCACGGGAACGTGCTAACAGGATAAAATGTATGTGCTTCCCCAGAATGCCATCTATGTCGCGGGCCCTTTGTGGCTAATTACAATAGAAAACCAATTGTATCTCATTAGTGGTGATTAAGAGGGTACCTATATGATATCTTTACCTAAGTACCTAACTAATTTAAAAAAAAAACTCAATAACAGAAAATTAAATACCTACCTACCTAAATAAACCTATTTCTGATGATAACTAATCTAAACTCAATAAATAAGCAAAATCCCTAAAAACTAATATCTATACGAATGAAATATACCTACCTAACAGTATTATAAAATAACCTACGGTTACTACGTACACTATCAAATATACTACCTATACTTTAAAATTAAAATCTATACCTACGACTTATATAAAAATAAACCTAAATAACTCTAAAAACTAAAAGGAATAAAAATGAACTCCACTGCGGGTGACCCAACCTACGACAAACTTAGTATTTGCGGTTAGTACAGTACAGCCAGTGGTAATCGGGTATAGGGATCGAACCGCAAAATTAAGTTTGTTTTTTATTGTATATACTTTTCCGGGATAAAAAGTACCCAGTGTGGTGCCCAGGATATTAAAGAATAATTATACCAAGTTTAATCGAAATCGAACCGGTAGTTTTTGCGTGATGCCTGAACAAACAGACAGACAGATAGACAAAAATTTTTTAAATCACATTTTTGGGTTCGGTGTCGGTCAAGTAAAACCCCCTGCCATTTATTTTTTGGATATTTTCAATGTACAGAATTTTCACTTCTACAGATTTATTATAAGTATAGATATTCTGGGCACCACACTGGGTACTTTTTATCCCGGAAAAGTATATAGGTACAATAATAAACAAACTTAATTTTGCGATTCGATCCCTAGACCCGATTACTGTACCAACCGCAAATAATAAGTTTGTCGTAGTGTTGTTTATATGTAGTGCTGAAGGTTGAATTTGGCTTGCACCGTTCGCAGCACACGCGTGGCGCGCGGCCGCCACGTGTGTGCTGCGAATAAGGACGGAGTCTGAGCGCGCGCATTACATTTTTTGAACTTTGATTTGATCGGACGTGTCGAGTGGCGAGCGTCCGTTCTTATTAACTGCTACTTGCAATTCTAAACCGTGCTTTTTAGTGCGGCCTTTTTATTCCTTTTAGTTTTTAGAGTTAGTTTTATAAGTCGTAGGTATAGATTTTAATTTTAAAGTATAGGTAGTATATTTGATAGTGTACGTAGTGACCGTAGGTTATTTTATAATACTGTTAGGTAGGATTAGTCATTCGTATAGATATTAGTTTTTAGGTATTTTGCTTATTTATTGAGTTTAGATTAGTTATCATCAGAAATAGGTTTATTTAGGTAGGTAGGTATTTAATTTTCTGTTGTTTTTTTTTTTAAATTAGGTAGGTACTTAGGTAAAGATATCATATAGGTACTCTCTTAATCTCCACTAATGAGATACAATTGGTTTTCTATTGTAATTAGCCACAAAGGGCCCGCGAGATAGATGGCATCCTGGGGAAGCACGTACATTTTATCCTGTTAGCACGTTCCCGTGAAATAATTTCAGACATCCACGCGGGCGAAGCCGCGGGCAGAAGCTAGTATTAAATAGATACATGCGCAGCTAGCGAGAAATTAGTTGTCAAAATCTATGTGGACGTGAGAAGTTATTCCGTTTATCCACTAAGGTGGATACGAGAAAACGCCGTCAATGTCGGAGAATCCATCTAGGCCTAGTTGGGTAAACGAAATTTATGGGACATGTGTTTCCGTGTATCCACCTTGGGGTGGATAAACGCACGTAAGATTTTCAAATCCCTAGCGAGTCGCCTGTGACTGTAGTCGCTGCGTGATGCACGGACAGGAGATTCTTAACGTCTAGGGTATGTCCACCGAAGCCGTGCGGAGATGCGATGGTACTGGCTAGCCCGGAGCAGAGATGTGTACTGGCTAGAGCGGGGCGGCTATGTCGTGCGACGTGGGGAAAGTAGCGGTGCCGCATACATCTCTCGTGTCCGTTGCGCGCCGTCGCCAACTTGCAACGCACAGCTCTGTTTTGTTCGAGCTAAGCAAACATGAGGCATCTCTCCTCTGCTCAACTCTATTCCACTTAAGCGGAGACGAGATATGTAAATAACGAAATCCTATTGGTTGTTATTTTATTTATTTATTTGGGACAAACAAACAGTAACACATTATATCTGCGCAAACAACATAAACAAACATATTATATAAATGTGAAACTCACACCGTTATCCACAGCATATACAATTGTTGCCAACACATCACTTCTCTCGTCTCTTCTACGTTTTGTTGGGAGTCCGGGCGTTAAGACTCAATTCAGAAGAGAAATAAGAGGACTTGACTCCTATTCTTTCGAGTCGGCACCAGCAATACTAGAATAGCCGGTCAACAAAGTTGGCAGTGGGGCAGAGCACCCAGGGTACGCCGGTCATTAGACTCACCACTGGTAGAGTCTACACTATATTCTTCCTTTTAATATCTCGTAGATTTTTGATCGCTCGAGCTATGGCATTGGGAGGGGGTCTTATTATCAAATAAAAAAAAAACGATACATTCTCGGTACATAATTTATTTAATGGATATGTACAGACAAAAGATTTTAGGACAAATAAAAATTTGGCAATAACTCTCAACAATAGCAATAATATTAATTAATAAAGAGTGGTGTCGTTCAAAAGCCGGCAAAATATCAACAACAACAATAATTTAATTTTATACTTAAATATAGTTCGGACATACCAACGTAGGGCTAGATTTAGCGAATTGTGACGTCACCGCTGTAATAACACGCATCATTGTCGATACACACACCTATAACATCTAACCAACAAGATATTTACCACAATCAGTTTCCGCATTCACAAGCGAACCTTTACAGAGATGACGTCACAACGTAGTCCGTAAAACGATAATTCCAAACAAATACCACTTAATTCAAATAAAGACATACATTTTGTTTAAAAATTCCGTTTTACAAACAAATAATAACAGCATCATTTATTAACCTAAGAATAAATTAATCGATAAAAAAAATATTTTTGACCATAGAACATGAGCCGTAACAATTTTAATATCATATCGATATAACTCTTTAAAAGGAATTTTATGATCGTTAACAACTGAACTGATTTAATTTACTCTTCTATCATTCAATAGGTTTTTAAATACGTTTTCGATATTATCATAAAAGCTTGTTGGTCTGAGACCATAACAGGTGAATAATATATTGCTTGAAAGTTGCTTAAGATCATAAAATTTAGTTTAAACACAGCACTTAATAAATAAATCGCGTTTTATCACACATAATTATATACGTAGCATCTACCAGCAAAGTACTACTATTAGGTACTAATTATTGCTGTAAAATTTCATCTACATACCACCGAAAGAAAGGCTAGTGTGTACAGTCAGACAAAAAAGTTCCCGCAAAGGAAATACGCTTTCAATAAACACTACATTTGAATGCAATGTTCGTATTATAAAGACGTGTTTAACACAGTCTCTGGCTGTTACTTTTTTACCTCAAAGGCAAGTTCAGTATCAAATACTGTACTAGTACTCTTGAGAGGTCGACAAAATGTAATATCACGCAAACTTTTTTCTCCAACGGTACTTATCTAAGAGAAAACAATATGAGTAAGATGGAAGACGCTCCTAAATACAGCAAAAATGTATGTATTTTAATTATTTAGCAATTAAATTATATTACTATAATATCACTTATGACCTAATCTATCTATGCGTTACATAGTATTTTTTATTAATATAAATACATTTATATTACTGGTATTTGAATTTGCTTGATATAATATGGTAATAATGTTATCATCTTCATAAACATTTGGCACACATAGACCATTCATTTGCCTACAAAACATACGAGGAAGTCAACAAATCATAAGGATTAGAGAAAATATATCTAAGCATTTCGCCATTGGTTTAGAAGCACTATGAAAGTTAAGTCATAATTTAATCTGACATATTTTACTATACGACGCCTACAAGTCCACGAGTGACACTTTTTATATTATTTAAGTATAAAAAGGAGTCACACATGTTTCTTATAACGTGCAATTTAAAAAAAAACACCAAAATGTATTAGCAGGTTCGAAAATTGTATTGTAGTTAAAATTTGAAATATCTATTTGGCATTTATTCAAAACATTCTAACGTTACACCACCATGTATCGTAACTGTCACGATGGAACAAGCCGCAGCAGGTTCGGGGGGAAACGGAAAAATATATATCAATTTCACTAATAAATAATATTGCTTCATCACAAATCAGTCATTGCATCAGTCTAGTACTTCCTACGCGTAAACACGACGAAACACCAATGAAATTGTACTAATCAAGCCATTCAAATAAAAAATACAGTTGCTTATGATAACAATTAAGGGGACTGCGCTAAAGTAGACCGCGAAATTCAAATTTATTTTGGTACGTTTTTTGCAATTTGCAGTTCAGTGTCAGGCTGTATGTTGATTAAAAAATAATTCGCGACCGTGACAAATATGGCTTTATAGAATTACAATTTTCAGATTCAACAATACAACTCCTTGAGTTAGAGCTGGCCTCAAATGTCATGATTTCATGAAACAGTTATTCAATAGGGTAATATGAACTTGAGAGTATTATTTAATTGATAATTATATGATTATAACTCTATAAATAAATGTTTGTTACGGCTTCGAATCATATTTAGATCAACATACAACCTGATTCTGAACTGGCCAATTGCAAAAAACGTGAGAAAATTTGAATTTCGTGGGGTACCGTGATGCTTTCGCCTTAAGACATTCCGACACCACAGTTTACTTGTGTCTTTCTGTCTTATACATACTCTTACATTTAAAATATATTCTTAGTACAATTTAAGTGAAGAGACAAGGTTCGTAAACTGTGGCGAAGGAGATCATTGGACAGTATACCAAAAACCCAACTAATATTACGAGACATTTAAACAAACGTTAAACTAAACTGAAGTTTATATCACAATTAACTCTATTTGGTGTATTCTTTCAAGGCTTTGCTGTGAGCGCCAGATAAATACACATTTTGAAATGGTTTTAGTAAGAAAATAATATTTACTAACGGGACTTATGAACATAGAATTGTATTTTTTTTTATTCTAAGTCTGTCACAGCCTACTTATCACTAGTTATTTTGGTGTTATTTAAAGTAGTTTGTAAACATCCATGAATACGTCCCTGCTGTCATCAACTACAACCTGCAAGAGTTCACTTCAGCTATACGCCGACCGCTTAACTGAGATGTTGCCTGAGGTAGCTGCGCGGTGCGGGAGGGGTGATAGTAGTTTCACCCCTCCCGCAACGACTTAGTTAAGCGGTCGGCTTATAACAACCCCGGGCTGTTACCGCTCTCGCCATCGACGCCTCAGTAACGCTTGCTTACGTCATCCGAGCGAAGTCTCAACTTAACTCTTGCGGGTTGCAAGTATAAATATTTAACAGAATATGTATGAAGGTGTTTCAATGGTATTTATCCCAGCACTCGTCCTCTCTAACGACACTCCGTACTCCAGTTATAATTCTCTAACGATAGAATAGAAGCATTTTAGTAGGCACTTGAGAGAAAACGGCCTCGTACCAAGTATATATTACTTAACCAATAGTTTATACAATAGCAATTCAGCCACACCAATATAAGAGGCATTGATATAATTTTGGCTATGTAAAATAGCAACACTCATCCGCCATCCATAACGTTTTTATGACATTTTGTTTTTTATAGTTTTGAAAATAGAGTTCTAAAATAGCGAACACGATTATATCAGGTTACTGGGTTATTTTATTATTAATATTAATTTCTATCACGGACATAAAACAAGAATTAAAAGGACTTGGGTTGACTTTTGGATGCAGGTTCAACGTTTTCTGTACTTATTAGAGATACTTTTAGGGTAATGATTGATATAGTCTCTAGAGAGGAAGCAGCTACTCAATATATCGAAAATTAACAATTATATCTTATAATGACGAATAAAAATTCTCTATATCTGAGGCGATTGCCATTACATGCTAAGTCTTAACTGCGAGACAATGAGAACTCTGTGTACTGGCTAGTAAATATACCGGTAAAATTATTTGAGTACATTTTTCATCTAATCACGCACAGATACGAAATTATAAGTCCTTATCAATATGATAAATAAGATTTTTTTGTTAACACTGTAGGCGATTGTATGAAATAGTTCCCTTGGTTTATGAACACAAAATACGGCTTGCTTATGGCTAATGCAAGTATTTGCTACAATAATGTAAATATATACATGTACTATCACTTTTGGAAGTAACACAATTTAAATAGATAAAATACATTTTGATAGCCCTGTATACAATATTTGTATGTTCAGATCACAAGGTATATTAAATAGATTTATACATTTAATATTGCTCAGTTTAGAATCAGTAATTTTATCTCTATACTTACCGGTGAAATATATCCTGACATATTGAAGATGCAGGTAAAACAGTATGACATAATAGTAAATCAGTATGACATAATAGTAATTATAACTTAAAACCTATCATGCGCCACACTTCCGTCTAATTATGCACAATAGCAACTCTATCAAACGTACACTCGTACATTACTCTGGCAACATTCGGCATAAAATCAAATTGATCGACGGAAATACGGGAACACTATATTACTTTAAATTATGTATAGAATAATTAATTCTTACAATATATTACGATTGATTGACTATTAATAAATGGGGAAAAAAACCTAAATGCATATAGGGAGTAACTATTCAACTATTTTCCATTCTTTTAAATAAAATATTTCATACTAAACAGTATCAGTAGTATCACATCTATCACTATAAGTATCTACTATTATGTAAAGTGTAATTATTCTAGAACATAGTTCGCGTAACGCCTGTCTTTACGATAAATGTGATGTTTTACACTTGGAAAATATATTGAATGGGAAAATAGGTCCTAACTTACTATAGTTAGTTCGCGTTAAGAATGCAGTGTATTAATTTTTTTTAAAATTAAAACAGGTAACACTAATGACAGGACACAACCGTTGCGTTCGAAGCAATGCCTTCAACCTGTCATTGTGAACTTGACTTTGTAATTTGAAAAGATTTGATTGGTTAGGGGGCGGGGCTAGGCCGACGGATAATCATGACTCCACTGCATTCTTAACGCGAACGTACTATAGACAGCAAGTGAGCCATTTACCTAAGCACGATAACTATTTCATATTGAATATAATTTAAATATAGTAAAGATATCTGTGTATCTCACTGAGATTTGCTTATATGGATTGTCTTTATTGGACTAGAGAATGGTAAACTTTATGTCTATTTTATAAATTGCGACAACAGAATCAGAAATTGTCAAAAATGTTTCATAACAAATTTTTCGTTCTTCGAACTCATATGTCAATATACAATCACTGAACGTTTTGGGGGCCTTGCCCTGAAATTTAATTTATACTTTATTGATTCAATAACTTCAAGTCAAGTCAAGTCATAATTTTAGAATTATTATTGAACGTATTTTAATAATGCCCTCGTGAAATCAGTGTTTCAAAACTGCATAACGAAAAGTATTCTATAGTCTTGAAAAAGAACAAATAATAATTGCAAGCGCTGTACTTTGTCGCAAAATAATTTTACCATTTAGATATTGTATACTATGTTACAAGATTGGTATTCGTCTGAAACTAGAGGGGGTAACATCGGTAACGTGGCTGTTCATCTCACAAATCGACGAACGCAAAAGGTAAAGGATATTCAAAGTGTGCTGCCAGTATATTATATACATATTTTGGGCCTACAAAAATTCAAGAGCCGTAATCTAAAATAGTAATTTTAGATTTCGTGACGCTGATAGCGAGCAAATATAGTTTTTGCTCGCACTTTGTGTACCCAATACTGAATCGAAGAGTACATTATGTCTTGTTACAATCAGATAAAATCGAGATATCAGACTTTAAAAAGAGCGTACAATCAGAGACAGCGGTTTTCCGCGCACTGTACCAGTGACATAAGAAGTACAATTAAGCGCAGCAGTTTAATACAATGCGGACAATGTAGAACAGCGGTGTACTGGCGACGTGTAGAGAATAAGCTGAAGTATGTAGTACCTGGACAGGTCAACAGAGGGCGCTTGACAGGTGTTCGTACAGTCACTATCGACGGGCTTACAATGACGAACAGCGTTGTTTCGCAGCGTCGTGAAGAGTCCTAACCAAAAACATCGTTCGTGCGAATACGTGATCGTCGCGTTCATAATATGCGACCACGCGTTAGGGTTCGCCGAACAAATTGAAAGCGACGATCGCGTTGATCAGCAACCTAACAATAGGCTTAGTAGCCGCGGAGTTTAAGAGAGCGCTAGGAGTCACTTGGGCGCGGTCTTACTATCTGGAAGCGGGCTCGGAGCGCACGCGGACGAGCTTGAGTAGCGCCTCGGCCATATAGACAGGTATCGGTACTGTCCGGTACAGCGGGCGTAAAATGACAAACAGCGTCGTGAATAGAATAAGCTGAAGTACGTAACAGTCAGGTCTTTAGTACCTGCGGAGTCTAAGAGAGGGCGCTAGGAGAGGTAAGGGCCCGTTCTCACTAGCTGGGCGCGGGCTCGGAGCGCACGCCGGCCAAGTTGAGCAGCGCCTCGGCCGTGCGCCTCTCCTCGCCGCCGCTGTACGAGTGCTCGTCGCGCGCGCAGCGGGAGATCACCAGGTGCGCCGCCGGCGGCAGCTACGGGGGGAAATACAAGTTTAATTTATGTTAACGTCCAAAACAATTCAAAGGATCAAAAAAGCCTAAAGGATAACGCCTTACTTCGTCTCTTTATGGAGGACAGCTAGACTGAAACCTCATCATCAGCCTTTAGTTGGACAATAGGCAGAAGCCTATTGTCCAACGCAAGTGGAGAACCACTTGCACGCCACTGAGCTCGGTCTTCAGCTACACACATCAGAAGGCCAATTCTCGTAATTTAAAACGATCAAAATCTAGTCGCAGTCTCATCTCGGCGACAAACAAATGTCAAAAACTTGTCAAAATGTAGAGAAATTAGAAGTATTTTTTGACAGATTGAGACTGAGATCAGACTGTGAACAGTCTTAAAATTACGAGAATTGCCCCTCTGATACTAGCTACCCGCCGAAGATCGTCGCTCAACCTAGCCTGCATGCAGGCGACCTCCCTGTGTTTGCAGATTCGCGGTCACCACTCAAGAGCATGTTGGCCCGAACATCTATAGCGACATTGTGTTTAGTTTATCTCTCCCATGGTATGGGAAGAATTGCCAAACTTAAGTCGCAGTGAGGAGAGCTCATTGCTCGCAGGACGAATGGCCCATGAAGCCGAAGTTCTGGAATGGTAACTGACTGCTGACAAGCGCAGTGTGGGTAGGCTTAAGTCCCCACAAGGTAGACTAAGGAACTTGTGGAGGGCTCAGGAATCTGCTGTATAGGAGACCAAAACTGGTTGTTGTGGCGATGCTTGAGGGCATCTTTTGAGTATTAATTGTATGTTGTTGTTGTCTTTTGTTTTGTTGTTAATCTACCTGATCTAACACCGCAGGTCCATATTTCATGGCCAGCACGGTAGCTGCCGCGAGGTACTCATCAGCGCCAGGCTCAGGGTCTGCCAGACGACGCGCTAATAGGGACACCCTCGCGCCATTCTCTGGAACTGGCTCGGTGTTCTCCAGCGCATCTCCTGGGGCGGGTATGGGTTGTCGACCGAAGGCCTGTGGAGATGTTTTCTGATTAGAACTTCCTAGTGTTGTCCGCTTGTTAAGTTATTGAACGTGGATACTTACTGTGGTGATATTATTTGGTGGTTATTTTAAATTAATTTGATTTTAATGCTATATACCCTTTTTCAAGTTACGAAGTAAAATTAATTCTTATTTAGTTCATGTTATATTAAATTGTTGTGCCATGTGGACTTGTAATTACTAAGTCCTTGTAAAAGCATGTGATAAAGAATTTAATTGAAAGGTTCTAGTTAAATATCAATACTTTATGCATGCAATCTAATCCCATAACTTGCGAAATGTGTATGTGCCCTTTGAGAAAATAGGTGTGATGTTTTGTCAAAATAATTTGTGATTCCGTTATGTAGCACATGCTAGCAAAAATTTTACAGCTTCGGAGATCCATGCAAGACATACTACGTGGGTATAAGATATACCCAAGATCTGTCTATATAATTATAGTGCCAACCAACCTGTAGTAATGAGGCGCGATGCTGCGGGTCTACCGTCCATAATGAACCTTTACCTAGACCTGGTGCAGCTGCCACCTGAAATATATATGATTCCAGTTACATTCAGTTAATTTTCAGTGTAATATGAAAATGGAATCATCAACACGAAGGAGAAGTGTGATAAATATTACATTCTAATTCGTACGGAAATTGTTCTTATATCTGAAAGGAAGCTTATTTTAGTCCTAACATAATTAGAAAATATTGTTTTTTTTTTGTAAAGACCCAGGACAGAAAATATCATTTTAATAGTTTGAGGGCAAGAACTTTTTTTTATGTCAGTTTATTTATAATCTTATCGCTTTAAACAATACTCACCTTATGGAAGCACTTATTCAACGACAAATTATGTCGTACACTGTTCTTCCACCCTTGCGGTGCATGTCGGAAGTAGGGGAAGTGACGTACGATCCACGCATAAATCTCTTTGACGGGTAGCGCTCTCGCGGGCGCAGCTTCGATAGCCATAAAGATGAGGCAGGAGAAGGAGTAAGGAGGTTTTGTATGCGTATTCGCTGGAGGGGAAGGAGGGGCCTTGCAAGGGGTGCGGGGAGGAGAGGGGACTCGGGCCACTGGGGGTGGTGTTTTTGTTTCTCTCTGTGGGCGAAAAGAAAAAATGCATTTAGTATGTTATGACGTCACCAATTATTTATTTATTTGTCCTCATGCACATCACACGTTTACATGGATTCAAGGTCGGTTTTCGTCGGGTCGGTTGTTGTTATGATGGCGGGCCACAGACAATAATGAGGAATATGCTCTTAGCTTCTAGATACTATCGGGGTTATTAATAAATCCGATAGTATATTATTTTAAGTTGAGAGACATTTAAACGTACACAAGTAATGATAATTCATTACTTGCTTAAAGTTACAGCAACGTTTATAAATAAACCCCTGATTCGACACCAGTATAAGTTACAACTAATAAACAACCAAATTAAATGTCTTGAATATTCCATCGCAATACTAGTTCCTCCTTAGGCTAAGAACTCACGGAGCGATTTTCGCCCGCGTCCGCTGCGGTTGCGGGCCCGCAGCTTCTGTAGAATGCAAATATTTATATAAAAAATTAAAGCACATTTCACGACGCGTTTTACGCCCGCGGTGTACGCGGTTGTATGCGGCTCCCGCTGTACCGGCGGGCAACTAGTAGAATCGCGCGGGCCGCGGTTACCCGCAGCCTCGGCGGGTGGCGCCCGCGCGCTTTGCGATCGGTTGGCGGGCGACCGCGGGGGCCGGCGGGCGGCGCGGCGGGAGGATGTCGCCGTCTTGCAATCTTGCGATCATCGCCCGCCACGTTTGCGGGCGATGATCGCAACCGCGGCGGCCCTGTAACCGCGCGAATAACCGGTCTCGTGAGTTTTGAAATAAAACCGCAGATCCACGACCGCGGCGGTTGCGGGCGAAAATCGCTCCGTGAGTTCTTAGCCTTAGAGGATTCCACTGGAAATTAATTTCTTTAGGTTGAAGGGACCTTTCAGCACTATTCTATACGAGCTATTTGCACTTAAGTATTGGGTAGTTCCATAGATGCATATAAGTTTTCTCACAAGGGAGCGAAACAGAGTACTTTGGCAACATTCCAAAAAAAAGTGAAAATGAAATCGGCACTAGCGATAAAGATTTTTAGGTTGTCCCATTTTCATTTAACTATGTTTTAAAATCATTTTATGCTTTCGGTAACAGGCTAATTTGAAATTGAAACATAATATCTTTTCATCTGAATATCGTTATCGGTTCGGGAGATACAGTTCTTATATCAGTTGATATGAAGGTATAAATCAGTCATTAAACTGACTAAACTCTTTTATTATTTTTATTACCTACTCCAACTTGATAGCGTTCAGAAGAGAAAATAACTTATGAATGCTGCTGAACTTACTTTTATAAACATGAATGAATGGATTGCACCGATCCCAGCGTGGTTTGACCAGACTCGATTAATCGAATGAACCCCAAGATTCGCACTAGCTCCTGTAGCCTCATGTTCATGGTGCTACAGCGACCATTGCATATCAAGAAGTAGACCCGGCGCGGTTTTTGTAAGGAAGACGTGCCCGTAGAAAAGGGTAGGATTTAAGAGCCTACCGGATATGCATCCTAGAGTAAGCATTGGATTAGTGGAGAGATGAGTGATATTTGTCTATGGATGGGTATCTTTTAAAGACTACGCGGCCAGGTGCTTCAGGTCGAGCTTCACCCGTGAATCTTTTGGCGAGGTTCTACTGCTTTCTCGGTGCTTTTGAGTTGAACTTACTTTTATAAACAGATGCAATATTATTGTGAAGCTAGCGACTACTGGCGAGAGCACAATTTCGCAGTAAAATAGACAACATAACATCACGCCTGCAATACCCGAAGGGTTAGGCAGAGGTATACACACGGCTACACATCAAGCTATGCAAAACTAGTATTAGCTGACCGTTCATTGTGAGAAAATACCATACAAAGTGAGGCCAAGACAAACTGGTTTTGTATAGCTTGACGTGTAGCCGTGTGTACCTCTAGTATACCCACACCTCGCCAGTTATGTTAAGTCCCACGAATCCAGGGAGCAATCCTATTATCATCAACCGGACCCAAATCCAGACTCCAGGAGTCCGGGTTTGCAGTAAAACGCAGTTCTAAAGCGCGTATCTATGGGTTATTAACGATCTTCACGTGAAGATCGATGTATTTACATGCCATTTGAGTGAATTCGCCAAAATATACTGATGTTCTTTTTATGTTATAGTGTAGATTAGAGTAGGCTATATTTTGTGTTTTTATTTTATTTTTATATAGGGAAATTAGTAAAGTAGTTATTATTTGTAAATGAATTATAAGTAAGTAATACTAGTATTTTACGTTTTTCATAGTTTTAAATTGTGTACGTTAATTTTAAGAGCACGCTATCGCATTAGGATTACCTGTAATGATAGTCTAGAGGCATGAGGAACAGGGTGTAAAGTTCACTCATCCTCCATAGAAAAGGGAGGATCCTCCGACCAGACGGGTGTTTGTGTCTGGCGGGCTATTGCCCAACGATTGATGTTGGGAAATTGTATCTATGCTAATTGCGCGGTAAACTCTGCTTGCGAGATGCAGGATTTGCGTGACGTCAGTATGACGCGTTGTTCACATGTGGCGTTGTAGATACCGCTACATCACTCCCCTCCGGAGACTGGAGGTCGATAGTGGGCTGAGTCTTGTATCTTGCGACGCTTGCCAGGCCAGCTGAGGTTCCAGTGAGTCGGAACCGGTTGTCGCATAGTTCACGGTGAGTCGGAACTGTCTGCGGAGATGTCCCCAGTGAGTCGGGGTGGCGCTGCGTTACTCCAGTGCGTCGGATGTCGTACAGCGCCGGGTTGAGGCTGGCTGCTGCGTCGACCAGGAGAGGGTGCTCTGCTTGTTGACCGGCCGAAGGTGCAGTGTGCTGTGCCAAGGTTGCTGATGAGGCTGAGGGTGATGACCAGGTATGCGCGGACGCTGCATGCTGGTGGTCAGGATACCCGTTGAAGCCGTGGATGCTGGCTGGCTGGGTGACTCGCCGCTGAAGCTTGCGGGAGTGATGATGATGACGTCACGCTGAAGTGTTTGCACGAAGGCTGCGCTGACGTTCATACTCGGGGTCACCAGTTTAGAGGCATGAGGAACAGGGTGTAAAGTTCACTCATCCTCCATTGAAAAGGGAGGATCCTCCAACCAGACGGGTGTTGTGTCTGGCGGGCTATTGCCCAACGATTGATGTTGGGAAATTGTATCTATGCTAATTGCGCGGTAAACTCTGCTTGCGAGATGCAGGATTTGCGTGACGTCAGTATGACGCGTTGTTCGCATGTGGCGTTGTAGATACCGCTACAATAGTAATTGGAGATTTTTAATAAAAATAAAATAAATAAATAAAAAATGTTTTCCTGCTTTAGCAAAACTATCCTTTTGATATAAATCCTTGGTCTCCTTTCCAAAATTTGCTTAATAAACATTTATTATCATTTCCTTGGTTGCCAAGAACAAGAACAAAAAAACCTCAACGAAAATCGTAGATGGACAAAGAAGATAATATGTTCTAAAGCGCGTATCTAGTCTACGTATGTATACATAGTCATCATACGACTAAGCACTTCCCATTCAGAATTCGGAAGGACAAACAAAATTAAGTTCATAACGACGAGATAGGAAAAATATAGGTCGGTAACAAACGAGCGCTTCCTCCACACGATTGTAGGTGGCCGTCCAACATGCACTTGTGTAAATAAAACAATGCGATTGTAAACAACGCTGGTAACAAAAGAAAATACTATTGATCTCAGCTCTGCTGTACTGTACATGTGTTTTTTTATAACCTGATCAGTTTTGCAATTTATGCTCTCATAAATCTGAAAGTCATGGTTGTAAATTAAAATGGCAGAGAAAGGAATGCAAACTAGCTGAGTAGAAAATAGTTATTAAATTTAGTTTGCTAGTTTGTTACTCAATCACGAAAAACCGCTGGATGACTATAAAGGATACTTTTCATTCCGTTAGTACGTTTCCGTAATCTTCTCTTTATTATGGACACTATAAATAAAACAGATATAAATGTAGAAATTTTACAAGGGGTGACACAATGGGCAGTCTTATCGCTAAAAGCGATCTTTTAAAGACAACTTTTGGATGGATTTAGGAGAGGAGAGTAATACTAATAATAATTTCCGACCTTCATGTGGGCGAAGTCGCTCGCAAAAGCAAAATATGTTTATTTTCGAAGCCTTCCTCATCTCATCTCCCAGAAAGGCAGTGAGAAAATATATCACTAAATAAGTAACATAAAAACATTAATAGGTCATTCATTTATTCTCGAAGCCTGCCTATTACGTTTACATCTCATTATATCTGCTCTCAGAAGGGCAGTGGGCAATTAGCGAGGTTATTATGCACTCCTACTATAAAACTGTTATAAGTATGAGTCAGCTTAGCATTGTATCAATGAATGATGAATAAACGAATGAAATAAATTGATTTCCTGCACGCTGTAAGTAACTACCGATTGAGTACAACAGAGGATAACTGAACAGTACCTATCTAACCTTAAAATGCCATTACTGATTTCAGACGTGATTTCAAGTAGTCTATCATGAGAAAAGTCAGAAGTATGAGCAGTATAGAAGAAACAGACATGTTGCGCCGACCCAAAATAAATTGGGATCAGGGCAGGAGTACGATGATGATGTCCTGGAGAAAGGTTTTATGTTTGCTAGGAAAATTATTTAATCCATACTAATATTATAAATGGTGGAGTCATTTATGTATAATATTAGTATAGATACTAATCTTATACATAAATGCGGAAGTAACTCTGTGTCTGTCAGGCTTATTACCTTTACACACATTAACAGCTTAACGGATTTCAATGAAATTTGGCACACATATAAATAAGACTATGATCTGAGTTAGGACATAATTATGATAGTTTGGTCCCGGAAGTACGTTCCCATGGAATACTGTTCGACCTCCACGCGGGCGAAGCCACGGATAAAAGCTAATAAGCTCTTCTTCGTTTATTCAACAAGTAAAATTCCCTTTAAAATATCTAGTGAAAGAGGAATTCCCAGCCGCGGATAATTGAAAATTATGATGAAGTTCCCGGGACCAGGTTTCCTTGTAAATTAGAATATGCATTGAAATTCCACAAAACGTTGCTTGGAGCGTCACCGCTTTGGACGAAGTGAATCTGTATTACTGGCACGTTTTGCGCATGACCCTATATAAATCATCCTACATCTGTGTAGAGACTTGCTGAAGTAGCATCTATCTAGGTTTATTAATACTGAATTTTCTGAGACTAGGACTTCAATATTTCACCATATTTTGTTCCGCTGCAAGTGAAGGGCTCTATTTGTCAATTCTAACGACTGTTTGCGGTTGTGGTCCTAAAAGTTAGGAGATTAGCACCCTAATTGCCGGTTGATATTATTATTATATTATGGTTAGATTGTCAAAATGGTTGGGATTTTCGTTCAGGCGCAGAAACACTTTCGGAAGGTTTTTTTTTTCAATTATTTGCATAGAAAGTGGGTTACTTACTAATGAGAACAGTAGGCGATAGTAGCTTATCAAAACTTGCGTACTATCGTAATCTTTGCGCATTACGTTGTAGTTACACGTGGCGTGGCGCTTACAGAGAAACCGCTACGTACCAGTGACGTCTCCTCTACGCCAAACCCGTGTACACAATGGCCTGTACTGGTGCCTTTTATAGCCACTGATATTACTTCATTGAGTAGAAGTGGTATTTACAAATGTAATGGATGTTTGTGCTGTTAACATGGGCTTTATGATTGAAAGATTTTACGTTTACAATTTCCAAAAGACATATTCAATGAATATTACAATATTTATATTCACAAAATCAAGGTACTACAAATGAATTAAAAAAAAAAAAAAAAACCAGCCACTAGGTTAACCGTTTTTTGACAGATTGAACTAATGAGCAATTACTTTTTTTTTTTTTGTTAAAACTGATACACGTACGATATTATAATGTCTGTAAGAAGTCATAAATAAGATAATTCAATAAGATTAGGCAGTTTATATATATTTATTTTATTACGCATTTTAAAGTTAACTTTTACGTAATCTGGAATAGTTAAGTTTTATGGCAACTGTCAAAAAACGGTTAACGTAGTGTACAGAGTATAAGATAGTACAGCCATTCACGAAAAAAAAAACCTTAGGTATGTTAAAGCTTCAAAAAACCCTCACAGAAAAATCATTACTTATACATTATGGTAGGTATTTGCCATTTAACCATTAGACTCTATTGGACCTTTGAAGCGACACTGCCAAGACATTATTAATAGTGAGTAAATATATTGTGTCACAAATAGTAATGATATCATATTGAACGATACAAAAGACTACGTATCTACGTTCAATCTGTTTATGTCACACTGAAGGCGTTATTAATTAGTGAGTAATGAATAAACCTGAACTTAAGTTCACATTTAATCTTAATACGTATGTATGTACCTACTACGGGTATGTCTTTGAGGTCACATATGACAAGGCAGTCAGTAACTACAGGTTACACTTAGGTCACATGATTATATGGTATTGAGGTACTTAGTACTTACTTTCCCGTAGCAGTCAGTCACTTACGTGGAAAATATTCTGATAACAAACCTTGTAGGTTTTTGATGCAATAATGCTTCTGGCAACAAGTTTACATTATAAGCAGCCATGGTTTGTAAGAGATCCCGAGTTGGAGAATGGTTACTCGGGAGCTGTGACTCATGCATGGGCTGGCGCGTTTCGGTTTTATTTGTCTATTTGATTTTTGAGATTATTTAACTTAATTATTATTTATTTAAATGTCTGGGAGGGCAATGAACAACAAATTGCGTAGTATTTGCATAGTGGTTTAAGTTTATCAGTCAGCATTGCATAATTTATACATACAAAAAATTCGACCTCAAAAACTAATAAGTTCGTGTTTGCCACGTTATTTATCATCTGTAGGTGTGTCCTGCGCAATCCATATGTTAAAGTGTGTGTTGTACCACGTAGGAATACATGTCGCTTACAGGTGATAATATTCTGCGGTTCTCATACTTACAATACAATATCTACGATAACATTTACGGGTAGCACCAATGACGTACGATAAGTTGACAGAATACTTGCAACATTGAAAAGGCAACGATGATATGATTATCCTAAGGTCTACTTTGCACATTTATTATCAGAGATAAAATGTTTGGGAACGTATTACTCAAACGTAAACTATAAGAAAACTGTAAAAGGAAAACTATTTATTATATCAGGAGGATTGTATCCTAATGTATCCCTATTCCCTAATAACTCAAGCACAGTTCCATTACACGATCTTGTTTCCTTGGGTTTTATTTAGCACCTACAGATTATTACAGCACCCTAATTGCGTAACACAAGATCAATCGGAATCTGAATCATTTTGAAGCAAATTCCTAATCCATTGCTTCATAAGTTCGAAAAAATTGTCTGCTCAACACGTAAATAACGCAATGAATGTTGTTGTACTGTCAAAATGAAACCGATCCCGATTGACCGTGTGTTACGCAATTAGGGTGTAGGTTGATTATAATCTAAGTATAGATTGTGTTAATGAACTCACCTTCACAATAATTTGGTTATCAACCATTTTCGTGTCCTCCATATCCACACCACTTTTTGTTAGATTTATACCTGGAACAGAACAAGTTTTTGTTCAGTTTTAATATCACGTCACAAGAATAACCTTTGCAATTTAAAAATTAATCAAGATTTTAATGCAAAAAAGCGACTGAACATTGCATGTTGTTTCATATTAGTGATAACAACCTTCTATGTTTTTCAATGGTTCATTTACAATCCGAAACGGCACTTTATATTGTTACTAAGGCTATGGAATGTTTAAAAGTATTGTTGTTTTATTATTTTTTTCCATTTAATGGCTGCAAACTACTGGCGGCCATTATTATCAGCAGTAACTGCATTTAATTATGAGTGAAGTTTGATCATTGAAATGTGAATGCAACTGAGGCAGTACAATTAATCAGTCCACTGTTGCATTGACTCAAAAATCTCTGCCGATCTATTCTGTAAAAATCTCACCGTGAAGTCTAAGGTGCAGTGAGTTTGGAGTGAGCTGTCATTATACCTCCTGGTCTATTCTGTAAAAATCTCAACGTGAAAACTTAGGTGAAGTCAGCTCTTAATAGTGTCAATCCCAAGCATCAGCCGAGCTATTCTGTAACAATCTCAACGTGAAAATTTAGGTGAAAGGAGCTGTCAATAGTGTCAATCTTTAGCATCAGGTGGAATGATAGCTCACTTTACCTAAGTTTTCACGGTGAGATTTTTACAGAATCGATTGGTTGATGCTTGGGATTGACAGCATACTTCACGTAAGTTTTCACGGTGTCATTTTTACAGAAGAGACTGAGGGTATAGAAGCGTTCACTACAATAGTGTTACTGCAAAATCAAGTTGACATCTTCTCGATCGTAAATAAAAATCTCCCGGCTTTATTCTGGCTGGGCAACAGGCCTAAATATTTCGCAGTACAAAATTCAGTTCACAGACAACTCGTATCTCAAGTAGTCGCTAAGTATGCGTAGTGCCTCTACTTAGATGTAAAGCGTCACGTTGCGTCACGCCAACGCCCAACAAGGGCTAGCTAGCCGTTACGTCATAAGCTTAATCACTAAACTATTTTCTAATAATATGCGATCTTCGGTCTAGTGAAGCCGTAGTCTTAAAGAGCGTTCCCACTGTGTCGTGACGCCCGACAATCTTCATGTTCATAGTGTCTCGTGATTTGTGTGTTTAAAACATCGTTCGCATCTAGCATGGGCGTTTCTGTAACGTATAAGCTGCGCTAAGGCCGCGACTGCGCGACATCAATCAACGCCAGATGCGAAGGCACACTAAATAGAAGTGTTTATATTACCAAGGCACCATTACCTGTCTTCCGCTGTAAAATGCGTTTGTAATTTACCTTCATTATCTTCTGTCATCACGCGGCAGTGGGAACAATAGTTGTCGACAACAAAATCGTCAAGACACAGTGGAAAAGCTTCCTAAGGTAGGACATTCACGATCGACGTAAAACCATTAGTAACTCATTGCAATGTAACTCTTATCTTGGTAAGGTAAGGTATAAATAAGAATGATTGCCGAGAATTTTATGAAGCTCACGGTAATCATTATAATTCATACTTTATAACAATGTGGTAAGAGTTCAAATTAGATCGTGAATGCGCCGCATAAGTGTATCTAATCTACCTCTAAGTAAATTCCTGTCTTGCAGCCAGCTCAAACTGGTGAGGTCATCGTCGTGGTCAGCAGGGGGTAGGTTGCCGGCGTTGCCTCCGCAAGCCACCCTGATGAGAACATCACATTCGTATACTATGCGAGACCATGGAAAAGATTACTTACTTTAATTAAAGGAGTTTGGGCCGAGCTTGAATGTATTAGAAAAAAAAAAAGTTTTTAACAAAGAATGATAATTCTTAGGTTATAAGTTATAAGTCGCTAGACGAGTAAAAATAATAGATGAAAAAAGGTTATGTGCTCCAAAGTGATAAAATACTTGATGTAACAATGACATCATTATGTTTTTTCGACAACAATGCAGGAGAAAGATCTGCGAGTCTTTCCACTTTAAATCGAGCATTTAATATTGATATAGCACGTTGATATCCGCCTACAAATGTTCCTAAAATACCTCAAGTTTAAAGATCGATTTCCAAAAATACCTAGTGTCTCTAGTTATTTCTCTGCATTTATGTATAGAAGATGTAACTGAATACTCGGATGTGAATAATTATATGCAATTTGTTTCTACTACTTATACTGTTGGCACGTGTAACAACGCTTTATAAGTGGCTAGGTCCCGTATACCTATACTGCCGTATACTAGCTATGCCCTCAACTTCATTCGCGTGCATGTAGGAAAAAAATGGCATTTCATGGGTTTCAATTTTTTGCGCGGAACCCTAATTCTTTTTCTAAAATAAAAGTACCTGCCAGTGAAAGTCTCATTAAAATCGGTCCAGCCGTTTCGGAGATTAGCCGGAACAAACAGACAGACAAACAATTTAAAAATGTATTTTTTTTTTTGTTAGTACCGTTTATACTTCATATAGGTATGCATTTAGTAAAAAGTTATTATTTTCACATTAAAAACGGACACTTTAGTTTTATATATTTATATAGATGTCTATAGTTTTATACCCTACATCTCTTTAGTCTATGACTCTATGGTATACCTGTTACCTAGAATAGACGGCTACATGAAGTCTACCCTATCACTTCCCGTTCCCATGTCCGAGAGGAATTAAGGATATGACGACTTTACTATGCGAGGGGAGGTCTAATAGCAAATCGCTTGCTATGGTAGCAGTACCAACAGTTCCAATTTACCTCATTCATTACACAAAATATTTTAATGATTTTATCTTCATACACATAACTATGTCGCGGCGTCAGAAATTTTGCAATATGGCCTGCTTGCATGAGACGTAAGTCCAAAAGCACACGATGTCATAATCAACACTTTTAACTTTATCAATCTCTACGACAATTTTCCCTTTTTATCGTGCACCGTTTGTCTTACCCACTAACCTAGGAAAATGATAACAATATGTTGTCAACATTTTATCAGTTCTTTTTTTTTACACTGACTTACTCTTGATTGATGACATGAAACGTCTTGATACTTTAAGAGTTTAGATAGTAACAATCTATTTTGAATTTCTGGCCTGATTTAAAGGCCTTGTGGTTGGTTAACAATGTTTCCTGGTGTAAAGTGATGATTAGATATTGCATTATCAATACCATTTCTCAAGAACTTGCACGATAAAGATGTTAAAAATTAAAAAGGCTCTACAAAATCAGATATCCATATACGGATAATCTATGCACGTTCGTCAAACCTAGTTAAAGTTTGTGACCCACTTCAGGGGTCACAAATTCACAATAGACAATGCTGATCAAAATTGACTGGTAATAAAACTTGTGAGTGTTTTAATTACAACAAAACACGTGCTGCTTCGCGCGTGATGACTGAGGCACATGTCACCAAACATTTAGATTTTGTTTTCTAATAAATTATTCATAATGAAGAGAACTTTATGTTTATTATTATTCTGTGGCCTATCGCGGTTTTTTACTGATATTCGCAAAACTTGATATTCATACATGTGTCGTTCAACCTCCGAACCGACTAAATAGCGCGTAATTTTTCACAAAATGGTGTTTGCACTTTCAGATCAAAGTACTTCATAAAGGAAATTCATTTCCACACAAACAAAGGTGCTAGATAACAAAGAAAAGTGATAAATTTCTTTGAAATGACTAATATTAGTTTGTTTACTAACAATATAATATTCATACTACGTTGCAGGGGGGAACTACCAATTTGGTTGGCAGATGGCTTGTCCCTTGCGTGACGCAAGTTTCCTTTATGCAAATACCTCGTCATCCGTTCAAGACGGCGAGGTGTCACCGATTTAAATGTACTTCCGTACACACCGGATGAGTTACCGTAACACATTTAGAAAAGGGAAATATTTTCTTTTCTTAACGGCTAATTCAACGGGAAGTAAATACTTTTCGGATATAATATGAAGCCCTTATTTTCAAAGAATGGATAATATCGACAGCAGTCTCAAAAAGCCATTAGGTATTAACGTCACATTGCTGATTCTCCTTCACAGATCCGTTGCTAAGTCATCTTTTCAAAGATAAAGAGGCAATCTGAAGGCCCTTTTAACTATAAACGTTAACATAGATCTGTCACATCTGATCATTTATAGATTACTTGACTTTATCAACAGTTGGACAGGCGCCGTCATTATTTCCTTGTCTACTTTATATGAGGTCAATATACAGTCAATAAGAGTGTTTGATCTAGGCAGTGCGTCTTGAAAATCTGAATATGAACTATTGACAAATGAAACGACTTCTCCATAAAAGAGGAGCGGACTTTCAGTGTGAATGTTGAAAACTATAAGAGGAAAATAATAAAAGGTCGTAGCCGTCGCAATTTCAACAGTTTATTCAGAAATAATTTCGGATCTCGCTTCTATTCAGGAAATGAGGGTGCTATTCGTACATTGCTTGAGCAGTGTTTACGGGTCTATTTTCGTTTTTGGTATTTAACTGGAGATGCTGTCGAAATTGCTTTTCTAATCCTAAATTCTACTTTTCGTAAAAATCTTTTAAGAACCAAGGCTGATGTTTATTCACCCGCTCCCATACTCGGAAACAATCTTTACTAACCATTGTTCAAATGCTGATCTATTTAACAGGACCCTGTCAGTCCTGGACAGGATGTCCTAGTTCAGGGGTCGAGATTACAATAATGTAACGTTACTGAAGTTTTGGAAATAAATTACTATTCTATTACTGTTTGGAATCCTACGGGAAGAATGCCCAAAAGATAATGCAAGTGTACAAGTTGTAAAACTTACGCAGGCTGTGGCTGTTCCATATCGGACTCATCAGAGGCATCCTCAATGTCGTCAAAGTTGTCAATGATCCTGCCCGACACCTCAAGGCGTCGTAGCGAGCGGCCGCTGGAGGCTACGTGTCTCGCAATCTGGCGAATCAGCCGGCGCGGAAGCGGCAGAGATGCGCGTGCGCCTCGCGCTGGGGACCCACCCCTTTCTCCGCGCATTGGCGCCATCTGGTGGTAAGAAATAACGTGTCAGTGCATACAAAAATAGTGAATAAATCGCCTTAGAACAAATGCATGTTCTATGGCCATATAGTGAATGATTTGTTCCATAAGCATAAAGCTAACTCCTAATTTTTTAGAGAAGAATAATTTACAATCCTGTAGGTGCCTACTGGCTTTTATACCAGCTAAATAAACCTTGAGTGTACCAATGCGTAAACTACATGATAATTTATTAGTACAGACAGAATGCTAATCGGATTCTACTTGATAATCTGTACTTTCAAAGTGAAATAAAACAAATTCTGAATTTTCATGAATACAGCTACGTAACGAGGCTTGTACCATGTAGTGTAATGAAAGACGAGTCTGGATGACAACTTTCCTAATAACACCTAACTCTATCATTCTATTTAACTCATCTTGTAACTTATCGCGAACTCCTAATGGTACCTTACGGTTTGCACAAATCACCGGCATCACAGTTTTGTCTACAACAATGTGATATTCACCTGGCAAACAGCCTAACCCATTAAACAAATCTTGATAATCTGTAAGATTTATACTATGAATTCTTTTAACTAATTTTTACGCAAAATACGCGCATTGTCGTGGAGTTGCGGATACCAGCCCGCTGTACCTATTATTACGTAACGAGGCTTTAAAATTCAAAGGAATCATGTGACGAATGCAAGTACCAAACTGGTATTGCGTAAAGGGCACCAAAGTTGAACGGTTAACAAAACAAAGATCCGAAGATGACGTAAAAGTGACGTTTTTAAGTAAAAGTTTTGTCTCTCGATAATGAAGACAGTTTTACAATCCATAGTACAGTAGTATAACCTACTGGGTCAAGTCCGCGCTGATTTGATGTTACCAGCAGCTAGTTACTTCAAAGTGAAAATGCCTTAGTGTACTGTAAATCTAAATTCAACGCAATAAGTCGTAAAGTAATCGAAGTGATCCGAAGTCCGAACCTTCGGAAGCGATGTTGCAACCGCTCGAATTATTTATGTCTCTTCTTTTAGTCATTAGGCTCGAAATTAATTCAGCATCTAAGTAAGTGATTTACGATGCTCTCTTTTTGCTATTCTAGTCCTGTGTTAATAGGTAAAGATAAATGTTTTGATTCAAGAGTATTAACTAAGTAAGTACCTACTAAAATGTTAGACCTTGCAATTTAAGCGCGTTAGAATGCGGCAGGCTCAGCGATGTTGCAGAGAAAGCTAAGTGGGAAACAAAATCCTGGCAACGAACTACGTTCAAGGAAATTTCTAGGTTGAATCTTCTAATACCGATCCAAGTTCTAAGAATGCACCTACCTATAGCACGTGCTATAGAATTTAACATAGAGTTGAAAGATTTAGCAAAGCAACGTTACATTCCTTATTCAGCCAACTGATATCTTTGCTTTATTTTTGTTTCCCCACTTCGAAATATTAGCGCATGGTTTCAAACAACTGCGAACTGCGAAATTAGCATCTACAAAATAATATCGCGACCTGCGTTGATCTATACATAGTAGGTAGGTAGTATTTTCAGTGTCATTTTGAACATTATTGTGTCACATTACCGAATTTACGTAATACAAATGTAGAGTAGGAACGCGAAAAAGAAACTACAAGTATTTTTATCTTTAATTTATCGCGTCAAGTAGCTACACAATCACATAATATCGCGTGACCTTGGCATAGTAACAAACAGCTAAATGTAATGGCGTGGTTTCGTCGTGTCGTGGCGTCCCCGTGTCATCGGCGAATTGAACTCGGACCGAGACGCGGACTGACACACAAGAGCGATTATCTAACGAGAGATTTATTTACAATGCCCTATTACGGACCTGCACAAGGTATGACCTGCATTAGCTTAGTCGATTATCGCTCAAAACCAACCTGCCCATAATGCCCATAACATTAATTGATTATCGCTAAATCAGAAGTTATGATCGCATTCTATTGTAATGGAGCTTATATTAGAAACGTTATCTTTAATGTACGACAAGGATTGCAACAATCTTGTTGATGAGGATGGATCCGCACGTGCACGAAGCTTCAGAGTCCGCACAGTTTGTACACATTAAACAGGAAAGATCTGTGTTTTGCACGGAAAAGGCGCCCGTATATTTTATTACAGAAAAACCAATTTCGCAATGAGGTATTACTCGGATGGACAACAGTTTTAAGGAAAAAAAATTAAGGTACTTAATAACAATAGTGATTATAAGAATAGCAAATAAGTAGGTCAAATGACAAAATGTTTTTTGTTCAAGTGTCAAGATTTTAGTGAGCAGTATACATTTAAAGTTGGACCATAGGACTTAAAAGACACAACAGGAAATATCTATGGGCTTCCGATTTTTTTCTACAGAACTTTCTTAACTACATAAAAATGTTTTTCATAAATAATGTAATCAATAATTCAGAATTCAGTTCATTAACTTAATGTTAAGGAGTTTTAAACAAACATTGAGTATCAGCACTTCACACAGCTGAGTCCATCCAATCAGGAAATAATGACATCACTCTCAATGTTGTTATTTATTTGTTTTGATACTGATATCAGAAACACACCTTGGTATAACTGTGCAGAAGAATGGGAGTGTAGATAATGATACTTCTTTACATTTTATTGTTGTTTATTTATTAAATAAAATTATATATTTTGTTTTCCATGCGTACTGTATCTTTGTTGATGTTGAGCTGAGACTAAAAAAGATTGATAAAATAATTTCCTGTTATTTAATTATTTATTAATGTATGTAAAGACAGTCGTCAGATCCAAATATTTTTATTTTACCATTCAACATTCTTGCCTAGTGAGACAGTGAGGCACCTTAGGTAGGTGCTAGGTGAGGGAGGTAACGAAATAGAATTTCCTCATTTTATTTCCTGTAATCAAATAACCCAGTGTAGATGTTTGACACTATATTGTAATGATTGTGTAAAACTTAGATAACAGCTATGTCTCCAGGGAATGCTATCTTAACTTTATTACACTTATCATTTGGGAGAAGATTATGTAGCCTTGAAACAGCTTATAATACGTAAATCACATACACTAAATAACATTTCGGCAACAGTCTAGACATAGATGGGATTGAAGACACTTCATCATGTTTCTAATAATAATTTAAAGGTCTTTGCCCTTTCTATGAACTAGAACATGGTGGTACAATGACATCATAAAAGATGATTAGCTTTTGAATAAAAGTGTGAGCTTAAAAAAATAGTAAACTTATGAATGATGGTGCTCGTAACTCTATCTCCAATTTTGTTAAGATACTATTTAAAGGTAAATTTAAAAGCTAAAAATGTAGCTACATGCTCATTAAAAACTAGAACACTGTCTCTGGGTGACACTTAAAATTAGAAATCCTACAGGAAGTGCGAACTGAAATCTAGGTCACACAAAGGTCTAGACTCTATTTATAGCCAGTAGTAGCAGGCTCTAGATATTATGCACCACTGGGTTAGTGACAAACTCTACTTGATTGAAAACAATAGTGAGCTAAGCACCAAGGTCACCACTCAATTAAATTAAATAATAGAGGATAAATCTAATGGTATACTTACTCAGAAACTTCAAAAATTACACCAGTCAATCTAGCACCCCTACAATGTGCCTAGGCATTTATGTTATGGCTAATAGACACCCTAGCAACGTAAGCAGCGAAATTACGGACGCGATGCAATTTAGGTGTGATGTAACAGCTAGTTACCATGTGTTATTGTATTCATTGGGTCAGCAGTGGCATCAACAACGTGTTGCTAGGAAACTGGTGTCCGGCCAGCGCGGCGACCGCGTGCGCGATTGCGTCGTGCCCGAGCGTCCTACGTCGTGCTTCCGACGTGGAGGCGCCGCGTGCAGCTTTGTATGCACGTGCCGACGCGCACCTCCAAGGGCTCTTACATAATCGCAGGGACTGCCGCGGATACGACGCCGAGGACAACACAAACGTTGACTAACACCCGTTCCATATTTAGAAGGAGCGCCACCAATGCGTCCCGACGTTGTTCATGCGTCTAGTCACATTTTTAGAACCGCATGTAAACGATACTTTTATCCCCCCACGCTGTACACCTCATGTGCGCATCTCTGTACCCTAGTATTACGTTATTCAGGGTGCAAAATCCAGAATGCGTAATATATTGAGCTCAAAAACAGATGTAATCATGATACTATACTTGATGATAGCTTGGTTTTGCGGAGAAAATTGTAAATGATCATCGATTTCAATGCAATGCACTTACCTTGAGGTTGTATCGTTTGTTAGACGCACTAATTATAAATTAATAACAATAAATAAACAGCATTCCGCGACCTCCGTACTTGTGATCAACACTCAACAAACACCTTCCTCAACACCCAATCAAACCATAAACTAAAGAGCAACCTACATAAATAAACATATGATTTGTAAATGTCTTTGGTTGATTTTCCGTTTCCGAAAACGCTAGTGAGGACTTTCGTGAAAATGAAAAACGTTACTTAGGCGATTATGGTTCCTTTCAAAATTAGTTAGTATGTCATACTCAAGAGAAAATAATTAGCAAAACTAATTTTAATATTGAATTCATTTATTTTTTTATTCATTCGTGTCTAAAATGAAGAATCTATTGATATTATAAAATGTGATTGAAGAAAATACGAAAGATTTACCGTGATAATTACAATATTTCTGTAACGTGGCTGAATAATCTGGCAACAATGCCATTAACCAAAAAGAAGAAAACACGTTAAACTTGACGTGGACTAAAGTAGCTGGCTCACTGTAGTGAAATAAAATTTATAAGAATTTAATTATTCCACACTGTTATAAGCGTAGTGATACTATAAAATAATTATTCTAGATGGTAGCTTTTTAAATGAAAATGATTTTAAACATTGTAAGTGCATACTTTCTTTTAAATCGCTCGTTTGCTGCGTCAACCTATTTTTCGGAATCGCTGATGTGTTTTTCGTAGTTTCGAGATTTATCTTATTGTTTCATTTTTACTTTACAGAAAATGTTTGGGGTGTTGAGTGTGTTACTGTTACCACTACTTTTAAGTCAACAAACGGAGGCCGCAGCGGTAATATCCATTGATTTGGGTTCAGAATGGATGAAGGTCGGCATCGTGTCTCCTGGAGTTCCGATGGAGATAGTATTAAATAAGGAGTCTAAGAGGAAGACGCCCGCTGTCGTGGCATTCAGAGATGATGTAAGGACCTTTGGGGAAGACGCAGTTACTGTTGGCGTCAGATTCCCGAAAAATACTTACAAATTCCTGCTGGATCTGCTTGGAAAGCCTTTTGATCACCCAATGGTGCAAGCTTACAGGTCAGTGACATGCTCACATACAGTCTTACATAGAAAGTAACAATCTACTTTCCTGTTCTTTTTTTTTGTCTTAGAACTTGAGTTTTCATTTTTATTTCTTTTCACATACCTATTTGAATAGTTTCGTTGGTCGGTGGATGGGTGACCATCTTTACATACCGAGACCCCTCCGTGCCTCGGAAAGCATGTTAAGCTGTTGGTCCCGGCTGTGATTCGTGGATCTTTGACAGTCATTACAGGTAGTCAGAAGCCCGAAAGTCTGACAACCAGTCTTACAAAGTGGTATTGTATTACCCAGTAACTGGGTTGTGGAGATCAGATAGGCAGTTGCTTCATGTAAAATACTGGTATTCAGCTGCATCCGGTTAGACTGGAAGCCGACCCCGACATAGTTGGGAAAAGGCTAGGCAGATGATGATGTATAGTTTCGTTGTACATGTCACTTTTTATGTTTGAAATCATGAAATTTCTTCAGTTAGCATGAAGTTTAATTATGGCATGTTGCATCGTTTTAAGGGATACTTGTATACAGTTTTCTATTGGAAACTTTATTGCTGTCTTAGATTAGAATAAAACTGATAATTTATTTTAAAAAAATTTTGAGATTGTTGCATTTCAAGAAGTTATGTTTGTCACTAACATGCATACAATGTTCCTTGGGCGCAATATCATCCTTCTTATCAAATAAGTATGATATCTTATACAAATTAATCAGGTAGAGAGATATAATTATTATCCATGTGGTTTTGCAGTGGGATTATCTAAAAAAGAAAACAAATAGCTATAGGGACAAATTATTCTCTAATTTAAATGCTATATTTGTACCTATAAGCTGGTCTAGAAATGTTTTAGAACAAGGAAAAAATATTGGTAATTATTTCAATTATTATGAATAGCTTAATGCAGATAATTATGTAGGTAGGTACTTACATTCATCTAAAAAAGAACCACATTTTTTCTGTCTCTTTTCGCTTACTATCTGTCACTATTCATTAGGACATTAAGTAATTTCTATGGCGTGTTAGACGCTTTACCTGGTATGCGTCCTATGACACAGCCTCTTACTTAAAAAGCATAATGCTAAGATTGTCCAATAAAATCTTGTGGAATTTTTGAAGTATCTTCATCTTCAAAACTTGAAGTATCTTCAGATCATGGTGTAAGCTTTTTTTGGAACAAACCATGGAGCGTTTTTGATTGTTCTCAGAAAGTGCTGTATGATCTCTATGTTAGAGTGTGATGCTGTTCCCCATAGCTGGCTGCCATAGGTCCTAAAATACATAACAAAACATCACACATCTTTTCTCCGAAGGGTTAGGTGCACCTATAGGCGTAGTACACTCACATTTGGTGGGTAATTTTTAAGTCCCTTGTAAAAGGGGGGGGGGGGAGCCTAGTGCCATCACCCGGGCACTAATCCAGACTAGGCTGCTACTAAAAAAATATTACCTAAAATAAATATTATTAACAATATCAATCACATTTTCAGAGCCCGCTACCCGTACTATGAGATTGTGGCAACAGACAGGGGCACACCTCTGTTCATACATGATGACAAGACTAAGTTTACACCTGAGGAGCTGGTTGCTCAACTCTTGGCCAAGGCTAAAGATTTTGCTGAAATTAGTCATGGTAAGATTGATTTATGAAACTGATATGAGACTTATGGATTTCATTTTACTCAGGATTATTCAACTATGTATTAAGAAAGAATCTGAAATATTATTTTACTAAGTGGATGTTTCGAGAGTTTAATGAAAGTACTTTGAATAATTCACTGTTTGAACTAGTGTAGTTATCACAATGATACTAATTTAATTCAAGTCAACACATCTCTGGGATTATTTTTAGGCGTTAACAATGGCTGTCTACCTTACTATGAATATATCAGAGAAAGTTAAAATTCCAGATCAACCAAAAAAAGTTTTTTTTTAAATCAGAAAACTTATTCTTTGTTATACATAAACTGTAATACAGTTTTTTTTTATCTCACAAAGCGACCCGCACTTTGCTTGTGGTAATCAAGTGTACAAACACGCTGTGGATGTGTGCGTGTAGACGAGTGGCGTCAGTACAACACACAGGCGCGCACACACTTCCCACTTCACCATAACCAGACGGTACTGAGAGCTCCTGCGCTGTGAATGTGTGTGTAAGACATACATTCACAGCGTGCACTTGGTGACCACAAGTACAGCGCGCTTTGCTTGGTGAGATAAAAATACTGTAGCTACATACTTACACTGCATTTGTAGATTTTACTAAGAGATCGTAAGTTTATCAATAAAAATCTGAGTATTGACTTACTGTACCCTAACTAAACAAATGAATTATTATACTATTTCTTCATTCTCCAGGTCAACCAATCACAGAATGCGTGATCACAGTCCCCGGTTACTTCAACCAGGCTGAACGTCGCGCGCTCAAGGATGCCGCCGCGCTCGCCGGTTTGAATGTGCTGCAACTGATTAATGATTATACTGCTATTGCCATCAACTATGGTATCTTCAGGAGGAAGGTGAGATTATTTACCAATCTGTGTTAAATAAAAGACTCCGCAACTATACTTATTATATCTGCACATTGATGACAGGCTGGTAGGTTAGGCTTAGGGCAAAATTACGAATGTGAACATTATCCAAATACACTATGCCAATAAAGTTCATATTCGTACCTTTCGCTCAACACTTTTAGAAAGATCTTTTAAAAGAGAGCATCACTGGTCAACATAAACACTCTACAAAAACAAACTTATCTTAACCTCAGTGTGCCTTAACAGCCTTTGCTAGGATTGAAATCGTCACGCTGTCACCACCAAGCAAGGGTTAGCCGTTATTAGATGTATATGTTACCCTGCAAATCTCTCAGTTTCTTGCATTGCTAAACTCTTTTACAATCTAGAGGTTCCTCTTTATTTCCTCAGTAATAACACCTATTTTCCTTTCATAGGAAATCAACGAGACGGCCTGGCACGCGTTGTTCTTCGATATGGGTGCTGCGTCAACCAAGGCGGCGTTGGTCGAGTACAAGACTGTCAAGATTAAGGAGAAGGGTTACGTTGAGACTGTACCTCAGTTGCAAGTATTGGGAGTTGGGTTTGACAGGTAAATAGAATATATTAAAATGAAAGAATAGTGCAAAGTGTTTGCGTAGACATAGGTGCACTTCCTCTTTCCTCATTCTCATAGTGAGAGAGAGAGAGAGAGAGATCAGGCGCAGGACCAACGTCTATATTTCGTGCGCCGAAGGCTAGTCTCGTTTTAGATTGGATGGACAACTATTATTATTATTGAAAGAGTAGAAAAGGTTCTTTAAGTATGGGTAAGATTCAGGGTAGCCCAGGGTAAGGTTAATGTAATGTGTTTGATGTGACCTTCTTTTGGAGAATTTATGCTCTTATATATTTTTTTAAACATTATAAACATTACTTTGACAATTAATATAACAAAAAAATACCACAAAGTAACGAGCAAGAGACAACTCTTGCTCGTTACTTTGTGGTATATTTTCCGCTACAACTTGTGTGTTAATTTTTCCTTTGGCCTTTCTCTATATTTCATATCCATGTATAAACTCAGTTGACGGTCGGAAATGGGTCTCTCCCAAGCCAAAACATCTGCGTATCTTTTCCTAAATAGATTCGGATACGCTTTCAAACTTGCTAACATGTCCAACTCTATTATGTTCACAGAAGATCGTAGAAGGGAATCTGTAAGGTTATTACATAATTGAATATTACATACATACATAACCTGCCTTTTGCCCATAGGGGTAGGCAAAAATTACAGAACACCACTTGCTACCATCGATCTTTAATTACTTAGATACTCCTTTTATTTTTCTCTTTATTTACGTTCATACAAGCACGCCGGTTGCGAGAACTACACATCTGACCTGGGCATCATTAGCCTATTATGTTCCCACTGCTGGGACACAGGCCTCCTCTCTATAAGAGGGAGTGGGCCGTAATCCACCACGCGGGCCCAGTGCGGGTTGGTGGATGTCACATGTCATCGAATGTTCAGTTCAAGGACATACCGATTTCCTCACGATGTTTTTCTTCAGTGGTGAAGACATAGATTACAGAAAGTAAAGCGCCTGGTTGGGTTCGAAACCACGACCTATAACTCGTACTGCTCTCCTGACTTTATTGATTGGTTATTAATATTTATTTTTTGTTTATAGAACTTTAGGTGGCCATGAAATGACCCTTCGTCTTCGCGAGCACCTCATCAAGGCTTGGGAAGCACAAGGCGGCGGTGACGTCAGAGTCTCACCACGCTCTATGGAGAAACTGCTCTTAGAAGCAGAGAGGCTGAAGATTATTCTTTCGGCGAATACAGAGTTCTACGCGCAGATCGAAGGCTTGCTTGATGATAAGGACTTCAAACAGCTGGTGAGTTCCCCTATTTAACCAAGGTTTCTAAAAAAGGATTCTATTCGATAAATTTTATCGAAAATATTGTCGAGTGAGTAGACAAAATAGGAGGGACAGGAGAGTAGGATGCACTTTATTTTCAGAAGTGACCACCAAAGGTTCGTTTTCCGCCAGTTTCGGCCAAAAAATCGGGTTTCGGCCGCAGTTTCGGTTTCGGCAAAAAAGTGGCAGACCGAAACTGGCATAAGGCGTTCGTGAGCTGTCGGTTTTTTGATAGAATACGAACAACTGACCAATAGACAGGCAGCGTAGACTTTCTGGAAGATTGATACAAGCTTTGAGGGCAACAGCAAGTACAAGCTAGCGACTGTGCGTCACAATAGCAGAATCACAAGTTGCAGATACACCTTCCGTTTGGGTACTGTTTAAAAATGCGTTTTCTAACGATGCGGAATTGTTTAGCTGAGAGATAAACCCTTTTCGCTAGATATATCTACCTTCCGAAAAGCGATTATGTCGTTGATTGCTAATGCTAAAATTATGTGGTGTTGCGAGTTGAATCGACAGCCGAAAAATTACTAAATCGGTAATCATAAAAGCGCAAAGTATTTTTCGTCATTATTTTGGACTGTTTTTCATACAAAATCTGGCAAAAGTATCTATTTTGTTCTTTGGATTAAAGAAATCTGATAATTGCAAAATTAGCCCTTAGTAAAATTATAACAAATCTACAAAAATGACGGGTCTCAGAAAATAATGTCATTTATTTAACTAACTTAACTGTATGAGTTTCGGTTTCGGCCGAAACTAGAAGAGGAACCGAAGGTTCGGTACGCTTTCGGCTGACAATCGTGTTTCGGTCGGTCACTAATTTTCAGGCACTCTTAGTTTATATTTTGTGGAAAATATAGGTACCTAGCGATGCAGATTTCAATTGTTGGTACTATTTCAGATTATCTGATATACACTTCCGGACTCCTAAATCGACGAGCCAACCTGCACTTTTTGTAAAGAAGTCTATAACTTTTTAAATTGTTGTGAATTCACAAACGGAACAATGACGACACCAAAATGACGGGCCAGTCTAATGGCAATTCAGTACCAAAACTGCATGAAATATTTTCTCTAACTCATCATTATTTTGATGTTCTATTAAGCCTATATACCTCATGGCTCGATTTAGGAGTCCGGGAGTGCATACAGGGTTATTGATAAAACATTAAAAACCTATCAGGACAATATTACTAATATCATAAACAACAACTTTTGTTTTATGACTTTTATTAATTCATCAGACTTCATACAAAAATAAAAATATTTTATTTAAAAAAAAAATTAAATATTCGATTTTATGTTACGACTTACGATTGTTACGAACTCTACGCGAAGCAAAAGAAAGCGCTAGTTAGGTGAACAAACTGCCGATGCCGTGTCTAGTATAAAATTCAGTGGAGGGGAGCGGGGTTTAGATAGAACAATGAAATCTTGAAGGTTTGTTTTTGGTAAATGTATTATATTTTTTAAACAGTCATAGAACAAAAGTTGTTGTTTATGATGTAAGTAATCCAGTCCTGCAAGATTGTTAGGGTTTTAGCAATAACCCTGTATATTGTGCAACTCGTTAATTTTACTGAATACGGCCCGAAATTTGTGTTTGGGTATGTAAAACCTTTGCCTAGTCCAAGCAGCATAGTATGTCGAATCTTGAATATTTATTTACAACATATACGTGCCCTTCAGCTTTGACATCTGAAGTCGGACGTTCCCGATCGTACTCCGACTTAACCCAAAACGTCTTAGCTGTCGATTACAATATTCATGTTTAGATTATAAAATTAATAATTCAAATAGTGTCTAAACCGTTAGTTGCTGTACTTGTCATGTGTCAGCAGCAGTATGCGGACAAATCCTGTCCCACATCGCGTTGCGTCAGGTTGAGAATACTTTAATAAATTAATAATAATTGATACAAGTTGAATATTTGATCACCTGTTTTCATTGTGTGGATTTTGTTGGTCAGTTTGTTTTATTATTATACTATCTAATGAGTTGCAATGCCATTTTTTTGTTGGGAATCCGGCGCGCTCACAACACCTTACCAAAATTACATCACAATCGGTCGAGCCGTTTTCGAGTTTTTGCGAGACTAATGCACGAAAATTGATTTTTATACAAATCAAACTCAAACTATTTATTTCAAATAAACCAATTACAGGCACTTTTGAATTGTCAAGGTCGGTCAGTCAAAAAGATGAAGCTAGTTGATATCCAAAATCACACTGCATAAAATAGCTCATGCCGTCGTAAAATACACTAGGCCCATAAACGGCACTTTAGTATCGCAATCCATACTACCCATCATGACATGATCAGTCATAATATAATAAATAATCATAATTGTTTATTTGCTAAGAAAGCAGGTACAGAAAATAAAGGTGTTTACAAAACTTTGTGGTCCCTGTATAAAACTTAAATTAGGCGTGCAAACATTAAAAATATTTATTTAATAAAAAAGTATGTCAGTAAAATTAAAATTGTCAAATAAAAAAAGATGATAAAATTTAAACCAACCATTATAACAGTATGGAAACACAACGTTAAATGTTAAATCTAAGGTCGTTAAATAAATAAAATAAATAAAGTCACATAAAATCATCCACAAAAACATGCATGCGAATTGCGATAAAATTCCACATACTTTACTTAATATGTATGTAATATGCATTATGTAAGCATAATGTTAAATTGACAAATACAAAAAGCCTAATATTTAAATATTTTCATTCAGCTATGCAGTTGCTTGTTTTTGGATCAAACTTAACTTGCATACTGATTCAGATTTTGCCCAAAAGCTTATTAACTTACAATAGTGAATAATAAGTAATGTAATCTGGGAATGTCTGTATTTCCAGTGAATTTAAATTAAAAAATCCAATTGTGTGGCTCTCATACTTAATTATTTTTACATAACTTGGTTTTTTGCACTGAAGATAATGTTGAAGTAGGTATAAATTTAATGAATCAAAGTTATACGAGCGATAGTCACGGATTATTGACTTCGATGCTAGTTGTGACTGGCGTATCTAAATAGAGCACGATTATATGACAATTTATTGCACGCTCGACGATACCAAAATTCAACCTTGAATAAAGCTTGATGTACACGGTGCGATTTAATTGTCAAGTAGCAAGTCAGCTGTTGCTTCATGAAAATGTCCGAGAATCAGCACTTTTTGAACGCCAGTAGTTAAAAAGGCAGCTCCCTAACCTAACCTATACGAATTCCAAGTGTTTGAGCTGGGAAGAAGTGCGACAACAAACTCGCCAGCAATTTCTGAATGTTCACTACATTAGGACTGGTTCACATAAAACGTAATACTCGCTTTCAGTCAGCTATCAAATATGTGCTATTGTTACATAATTGTTCACACGTTTTCAACTTTACGTTGCCTGCCAGCTGATAATACATTTAGTGTGAACTGTCCCTTGTGTTGTTTCAATCTGACTTCCAATAATCTGCAATCAAGTGCATCTCCACACAATCAGTTCACATTGTCGCTCAAAACAATGGAAGGCAAATAAACAAACATTCAATTGTTTTGTCAGTCCTACAATCATCTTCATCTTTGTTTCAATTTTCAGGTTACCCGGGCTGAATTCGAGGAGTTATGTGCAGACTTATGGCCTAGAGTATCAGGGGTGGTGCAACGTGCTATCGCAGCGGCGGGAGGTGCGGGAACAGGTGCAAGGCTTGTGTTAGCCGGTGGAGGGTCACGTGTGCCGGCCGCTATGCTGGCGCTGAAGAATGCGGTGGGACATGACCCTGCCAGGTCTATCAATGCTGATGAGGCTGCGACAATGGGCGCTGTTTACAGGTAATACTATGAAACTATCGGTTAAGAATGAACCTTTTTATAATTTGTAATATCTACGCTTTAATCACTGAATTTTACCAAAGTTTATAAAAAACCACAACTTAACATCTCATTTGATAAACCATATGAATGGTGGAGAAACAATGAGGCCAAAGTCCAGCGACAGTTTTCCTATCAGACGAGGTTCGGAGCTATAATGCCAGCTAACTAACTAAAGCCATTACAAGGAGAAAACATTTGAAAATTACGCCCAACGAATTCATCTTTACCAATAATCTACTAACCAAAAATTTTGAATTTCTTGATGAGAAGTATTTTTTGATAATCCATCATCTGCCCTTTTCCCAACTATTTTTAAGGTCGGTCTAACCGTCTTCCAGTACAACCGGAAGCAGCTACTTAGAATTCCAGTATTATACGTGGAGCAACTGCCTATTTGGTCTCCACAACTTCCACGAACAAATCAACTAAATATTCAATATTATTCACAGGGCGGCATCTCTTGCAACCGGTTACAAGGTGGCTCCACTGAACGTACGCGATGCTGTACTGTTCCCCATACAAGTTACATTCACTAGACACGTCGACGGCAACGATAAACTGGTGAGTTTAATAAAACAACATATTATAATCACCCTCAATTTAATTTATTGTCTTGTGGTGATAGACGAAAGGTTGTATTTAAGCTGTCTTATGGTTGATTCTTGTATCAATAATTTGAGAGGGTGCAATTGAATATTGAATTAATGTAGGTTTTGAGTTTCTTTAAGGACCAGCAGTGTGATTCTGTAACCATCTCACTGTGAAAACTTAGTGAAGTGAGCGTGGAGTGAGCTTTCATTCCTACGAAGTAGTGGTAGCATACCTTTTTTCGTATTCTAGATTATTAGGAAATAGATAACTTATAGTTTAAGTATATTTTATTGAGCACTGGTTTTATAAAACTCTACGTTTGTTTCAGATCAAGAGGACATTATTCGGCCCCATGAATCCTTACCCACAAAAGAAGGTAATCACTTTCAATAAACACACTGATGACTTCGACTTCCATGTCAACTATGCAGAGTTAGACCACATTCCTTCTAACGAGCTTCAATACGTTGGTACCTTGAACCTTAGCCAAGTTGAACTTAATGGTGTCGGCGCCGCCCTCGCTAAACATACCGGTGAAAACGTTGAACACAAAGGAATCAAAGCTCATTTCAATATGGATGACTCTGGCCTTCTGAACTTGGTCAACGTCGAATTTGTAGCTGAAAAAACTGTCGACGAAGATGAAGACCAAGATAGCACATTATCCAAAATAGGAAGCACTATCAGCAAACTCTTCGGATCAGATTCCGAAACTCTTGAAAAGGTTGAAGAGAAATCTGAGGAGAAATTCCAAGAAGAAGAGGCTAAGAATGATACAAAGAAAGCTAACCAAACAGAGGGCGAGAAACAGAATGCTACTGAACCGGAAACTAAGCCCAAACCCAAAATCGTTATCCTGAAGGAGCCAATTAAAACAGAGGAAACACTACTAAATCTTCAACCACTTTCACCAGAACAGTACAAGACCTCCAAAGCTCTAATTGCCGAGTTGAACATGATTGATAAGAAACGGATCGAAAGAGAGACTGCCCTCAACAACCTTGAAGCGTTTGTAGTAGACGCACAAATGAAAGTAGATATGGACGAGTACGCTCAATGCGGAAATCAAGAACAGATTGAAGAAATTAAGAAACTGTGCAGTGAAACATCTGAATGGTTGTACGAAGATGGCTATGAGGCGGCTACGGAATTGTACGAGGCCAAATTAGCTGCCCTGAAGGATAAGACTAGCCCCATCTTCTACAAGCACTGGGAACATAGAGAGAGGCCCGATGCGGTCGCAGCTCTCCGTAGCATGTTGAACAGCTCTCGGGAATTCCTCAAAATGGCGAAGAACTTCACTAAAGACGCTAACCCAGACAAAGACGTGTTCACAGACGTAGAAATTAACTTATTAGAGAAGAAGATTGAAGACACTACCACCTGGCTCAGCACCTCTATCAAGGAGCAGAAGGCTCTTAAGAAGAACGAGGACATCAAACTGACGGTCGACAGCATTCGAGAGAAGATGGCGAATTTGGACAGAGAGATGAAGTACCTGTTGAATAAGATGAAGATATGGCGGCCTAAGAAGCCAGCGAAGAAGGAGACTGAAAATAAAACTGAAGAGACAGTTATTGAACCTGAGGCTGGAGAGAAAGAGGCGAAAGTAGAAGAAGCACAAGAGGAGCCAGCAACAGAGAAAGCGAATGAAGCTGAGGCTACAGAACCGCCGCTGCAGATCTCAGACGGCGAAGATGAACATTCCGAGTTATAATCACCGCGAGGAGTAACTTAATGTATTAGTTTAATTTATTTAAATGACTGCGTGGCTTGTTTGTTTTTTGTATGTGGTACTGCGGAATGTTGACTTTGTTCATTTATTGGAATATCTTTACATTTAGGTTACACCTATCAATCCATCCATTTTTTTGCATTTTTTTACATTAGGTTTTTGGGGTTGACTAGATTTTAATCTTGTTACAAGATATTCACTAATTATTGAACAATGTTTTTTCCATTGTGGAAACCCCCTTTTTGGTCAGGCTAAGCTGGCCTTTCCTGATACACGTCTTGTATGTATAATTTGTTCATTCTTCTTTGATAGAGGACAACATTTTGGAACGATCTCACACTCATCCAAGCTAATGATTCTTATAATAACCAATCGAATTATTTCCATATTTATTTTAAATTTATACTAGGTAATTTTATTACAATGAAATTCTCTCCTACAATTTTTATATTTTTATTTATTTATGCATTGAAATTATTATTCTCCTCGTTGCCGAAAACGAACAAGCCACTCAAATGGAACTTACAAATAAATCTCAAATCAAAAGGTGGCCGCCTTCCACAATGAAAGAATTGAAACAAAATATATTTATTTAGTTATCTTCGTTGTTGAATGGAATTTCTTTTACAAAGTGCGGCTTCTCTCTAGCAGTGGCCCCAGTAGTAGCGGACGCGAGAGTAATATGTATATTTATGTGTACCTAAACTTTATGTGATATATTAAAGGCTATAAGTTTGTGTGAGTATTATACTGTTTTTCTATTACAGACACAGTGTAAGCACAAATTGTAACGAACGCAATGTTCTATTAGCGCCGTCAATGAAATTAGTTATAATCTAAGCGATTTGTGTGTAAATCTATGTACCTATTTAATCATTCAACAGGATTGTGTGCAATAGAATATGTATGTACTCTTTCCTCTTAGAATTCTCAGGTATCTATGCCTTTATTACAATTACAATGTTTACTGAGTAGTATAAATGAACGGTGGTGCGGACTTATCCAGTGAGCTTAATGCTGATAAACTTATGATTAACATCACAGCAATTTAAATAAGAATCACTTTGAGTGCACCTTTATTTTCTGAAACCGATGTGTCAAAGAAAGGGACCTAAGTAGTTATACGTAAAAACAAGAGGCTTGTAATTACACCATTGTTTTTAATTTGTAAACGCATTCAAATAGCAATATAGATGCGTCCGCGCCGTCGCGTGTGTCTGCGAAACACGGAGTATTGAGTGCTTATGTTCGATGAATAAATACTATCTGCGTCGGCGGAAACACCGTTGTCAGTTGAAATAATATACTATTGCTACTACTGACCTAACTTGTGAGGTTCTATCGGGAAATTCGTCCAACGCGATCATTTGCAAACTTGAGTTTATTGAACTCAAATTGGGTTGACAGGGTAAAGAACGATTAATAACTCGTGGGTGGAGCGAAAATAAGCGATTATTAGTTATGTTTGTTCGATTAGGTGCAAAGATGGAACCTTTATGTGGTGTCGTACACTGTCGATAAATGTGTCGCCCGACCTTTCATGCTTAACAGCATTCCATGTCTTCACTATTCCGTGTTCCGAATCCCTGGGTGTGTCCGTATTAGTGAAACAGTGTGCGGATTTAGGTCATACAATTGTAACATTTTAAGTGAGATTCGTTCAATACCCAGTCGCAAATGGAAATAAATTATACATGAATGAACATTGTCGTTTTATTTTACTTGGACACAGCTGCTGCTCTTTTTTGCAAGTTTTTTGCATTTAGGGAAGCAATCTAGTTTTAATAAAGCGTTATTTGGCAATTTTGGGCGCATGCATTTTGTTTGCGATACATTGTTATTTTTTAATAATGGCAATGGGAAGTCAATACCGTGTCACTAAAGCTTTGGTTTTTTAAAATTTATTTTTAATGCTTTGGTTTACTAAGGAAGCGGTGAACGGTCACACTCTCGGCTGTCCAAACACAGACCGATTTTTGCCACCTTAGTGTCAAATTATGGTGAAAATTAAATTCTTTCATGACGGCCTTTATAATATGACAAAACCGCCTTCGTCGGAAACCAAAGCTTGTGTGTTGTGACACGACACGACATGCGTGTTGTTATGGACATAACCACATCTACCTACATAGTTACAACACGGGTCATGCTAAGTCAGTTACCAAAAAAAAAAAAAAATATCCTCTGCTAGGATTTTGGTACATAAGTAGAGCTCTTCCTATGAACTCCTTTCGCACAAGATCGGTCATTGGCATCCCATGTGATTAGAGACAAATTTTCAATTTGACCGTTTTCATCAAGTGATTTATCAATTTGTGAACCATAAAATAAAGTTCTTATAGGTATTTACTATCTAGCGTTTGTCTGCGATACTTTTAGTCTAACGAGCGCACCCATAAACCAAGTATTTACTGTGGGGAAACTAGTAGCAAGACAATTTCACGGTTTGCGCTTCCACAGAAGGCTTTCTTTACACACCTCTGACTAAAGTAAATATTGAACGCAAAATACACTTGAGAAAACTAAGTGTTCTCACAGCTTGTTCTGCTGGTCGATAGTTCTTGATTTTTTTGTATTATGTTTACTTTGCAATAGGCATTCCCCCAGTTATGGAACTGGGGGCGAAATAAGGTTGTACTATACCCTTCGGGGCCAAACAGTCGTGATGTTTGGTTGAGTTGCAAAATGTCACGACTATTGCCTCGTTGGTCTAGTGGTCGCAAGTGCTGCTGCTGAATACGAGGTCCTGGGTTCGAGTCCCGGGTCGGGCAAAATTATACTTTTTGGGTTTATCCATCTGGAATATTTCAGTTATGTAGCCCGGAGTCTGGATTTGTGCACGGTTGATGGCACTAAGCTCACCCCCTATTACATGATACTTAAACATACTGGCGAAATGTTGGTGTAATACAAGTACAGTCACGAGCAAAAGTATGTATACACTCGGCTTTATTCAAAAGCGATTTACTCCTTTATTTTTTAATGAAATTTTATGTTATTACGAACATAGCATTTTCGAACCCATAGGTTTATGTAATGTGTCGTATTTCGACGTTGCATTCGTTATTTCACGAAAAAATCGCAAATTGAAAGTTGCCAAGTGTTGACATATTGGTGCTCGTGACTGTACACCTCTGCCTGGGAATACTGGCGTAATGTTATGTTATGTTAAAATGTCACAATAATGTTTGTGACTTTGTGACATACCTATAGTACTTTGTAATTTTCAGCAATGCTATTGTGTAGCAGTGTTTCAGAAAAAAACTTTTTTCAAAGCACGTTTTACCCGACTATTAAAACCAAAGGAGGGTTATGATTTTATTTTTGTCCCATTTAGAGACTTTCGTAAGTTACGATTTCCATATTTTTTTAATTTAAGTACATATTTCTTTCGACTTGCTTTTGTTACCTGCAGTCTTAATACTTTTCAGAGTTCTACGCTTAGACCAATATTTTTTATTGGTTTTGCGTTGTTGAAGATCGTGAAAGTTTAAAAAATTTATGTGAGGTAAGCCTTTTTCTTAGAAGTTATTTGCTATAATATATTTTGCTTCATACTTTACAGTAGTCATATTTTTCAGGGATCTACGAGTACGGTGTCGAATATCTTGAAAAGTATAAGTACAGACGCCAGCACATCAAGCTACTATAATCTGTCAAATTTCTATAATAGACTTTCAACTTAAATCTTAATCGCTAAAGCATTAGGGTTCAAGGTAGATTGGGAAAATTTTACAGTTTCGGGTAGCTTGACCTGCTGGCGTCTGTACCTAGGTACCTACCAATATTTTTTTAAATAAATATTATTGTAATAAATAATAGTTATTGTTTGTGCAGACAATGCATACAAATCTATCTCCAGTTGTCTCCAGAATATCTTTTCTGTATCTTAATCTGGCTTTTGGATCGATACTATTTATCAAATCTTCAAGTCACACAAGATTCCTTGTCGAGCCATGACATCTCCTATTTGATGGAATCTCAAACAAATTTTAAATCATACAATATCTTGACAGCCACCTAAAGCCCCATTACCAGTAACTTGTTTCAAAAGAGCTTTTGTTTTTTTTAAGTCCCGAAGGAAGAAGTCGGCGCCCGCGCCGTGCACTGGCGCCTTTCTTCGAGTGAGCGAGACGGCTGTATGTAATTATATACCACGTTGAAGAGAGACAAAGCAATAGCATTCCGCGTCATAGACAGACAAGCCAAATGAATCCAGTTTGCTTGTTATACGCCGGTCGTTCGGGTGTGTGCTGCTTTAGTGTTTTTTTTGACAGTGATGTAAACAATTAAACTTGAATTTTTCTGTGAATCAACGCACTCTCATAACACGAGTGTCGATAAGAACATGTGTTGAAGTCAGTTTTGCAGAAGCACGAGTGGATTTTGGTGGGATTTTTGTTTGTAAAGGTAAGAATAACTAAGAATGCAGCCGATTCCCTCTCGCGTCCCTCGTCCCTCTTGGAGGAATGCAATGCACCTCGCTGTGCCCCGGCGCACCTTGCGAGTCTATCGAATTTTCTGTCCAATCGATACAATAACTAACTCAATATTCGGCGTGTCTGGTTCTTACCTGAACGTATATTTCGAGATTTAATGTTAAAAACGAGCGAGGGACACAGATGTCATTGTATTGTTTTCGTAAACAAACATTTTATTCATGTATTCCGAGACATGTGCGCCAGTTTCCGTAATTAACAACCCAGAAAAAAATGATTAGGTGCGAGCGAACACATTTGAAATTACAAGTTATAGTAAACTGTAAAGGGTAGGTTGGGGGTATTTTGAACCACAAGACGTTAATGTTGATTTATATTCTAGATATTAAGGATTCGTGAATATTTTAAAAGTGGTTAGTCGTAGCTATGTAAATTATATAACTGCCTAGTTTAATCTGGATGTATTATGCAAAAGGTTGGAGGTCAAGTCACCGCCAAAATAGTGCACGCTTATCGTTTATTACTTCCTGTAAATTTAGAAGTAATTGTTATCATTTGTTTGTGTTTTTCATTCATACAAATAAACCGTACGAGATACGACGATGTACTGAAGTTAAAACTAAGTACAAACTCGTGTCGGATTCACGTTCAGAACAAATGTGCACGGTGTAGGGTTTAAAAGTTATTAGCTACATAAGAGTTTTACTATATTTTTAATCGAACTAGCCATTCGTTGGTGATACTGTAGTCTATTGATGATATGATATTTTCCCGTGACTTTTTCGTTACAACTAATTTTTTCACTTTTTACATTGATTTTTGACATTGGTCTCTTACCGGAGGGTACTGTATCCAATTAATATTTGACAAGGTTTCCGGTCTTACTAGTAACATACGCGAAATGGTTTCCCCTTCAGGGGCCGGCTATAAGGCTATAGCAGTAATAGATATCGCCTTAGTCCGAATTAATGTACGGCTGAAGCTAGATTACTATGTCAGTTCCAGATGCCCCAAGGAGTCAATTGCGAATACTAATCCGATTATTGATAGCGAATATCGAATTGATTCAACTGTTAACAATTTGGTTGTGTGTGACTTGAAGTTGGAAAAAAAGTGTTTGTATACCCACCGACCCAAAATGATTCAGACACCTGCCAAAACTGACAGACAGCTGTCGGAAGACTGCCGGTCGTCTATTTGATTGAAACTGACAAAATTTTCGGGTTTTGGAATTATGAACAGTATTTAGAGAACTCCTACGATAACATTGATTGATGTTCGATACGATACTTTTATCTCTTCATCATCGGTCCTGCTCTTATCCCAATTTATTTGTGGTCGGCTAAGCATGTCTTCTTCTTCTTCTATTCCTACATCTCTATTTGCCATCATAGCAATGGAAACTTTCTAGCCATATCACCTGTCGCACAATCCATCCATCCTTTCTTTGGTCTTCCTTTTACACTCCACAAACATAATCAAGACTTTCCTTTTATGTGTATTGGCATAGAGTACTTAACAGAGAGTATTCAATTCTATGTGGAAGAGGGGACTGGATTATTTGGTGTTTTTCTTTTTTTTTTGTATTTTTTTATGTGGCGAGATCATAATATTATTAGCCACATTGTTGGTATACCTCCCTGGAATTCTATATTTTTTGAGTAACGGAATTCGCCTTAAAATTAAGAAATTATTAACTAGAGTTCCCTTTTTTGTCTTACTGAAATTGATTTTCTATCCTGCTTATCGTTTTTCTTTTGTCTTTAATTACGATTTCCTAAATTCATCTTCTGGTCTTTCCTTGATATCCGGACCCTGTAACACTTCGATATCGATAGAATCTGTGATTAATTTAATTGCGTTCAATTCATTCCCGGTTCCAGTCATCCCTTCAATTAGATACTATCTATTTAATAGTCCCGAGCGGCTTAAGTCTTGTTCGAGATGAGAATACGGCTTTAATTTCCGGATATCACGTACAGTGTCATTATTAACATCTCCAAGTTCCCTTAGAAATTGGGAGGTTGTATAGAACAAGTATTTTAAGCTGAAGAGCTTTCGTTACGAAATCAGTGTTAAAATCGTAGGTGGACGGTCAACTTCGATGCGCATTATCGAGCCATCTTGAGCCCGTTCATTAAAATTTTCTCGTATAATCACCTTTTGATGGACGGGTTTCTCAGCGGGTAGGTATGATTAATAATACAGAAGTTTGCGTTATAAATTGTGACACCGAGAGATGGTAGATGTAAATTCCAGCATTCCTTCCTACTGAAAGTAACTTCTATATTAATTATGTCGTTGCTCTTATCTAGATTGTTGTCTAGCTCTGAAAGGGCTTCTGCTATGATTCTGCCTGTTACGTTGACTATTAAGGGGTTTATTTATAAACGATTAAAGTTTAGTGACGTTCAAACGTCAAAAATGTATGATTAAACAGTCTCTAATCAGAGGGGCAATTCTCGTAATTTTAAGAACGTTCACAGTCTGATCTCAGTCTCAATCTGTCAAAAAATAGTTCTGATTTCCCTACATTTTGACAAGTTTTTGACATTTGTTTGTCGCCGAGATGAGACTGCGACTAGATTTTGAACGTTTTAAATTACGAGAATTGGCCTTCAGGGCAACGTTTATAAATTCATAATCATTAAAATTTAAAAAAATTAGTCGGGTCGTCTCCCTATTTGCCCAATGTAGTAACATAGGTAGGTTACTGCATACATACATAGTCTTCTCTTTGAATACAGAAATTCGTCGCAGTAGTTTTTCAACATACGACCTAATTAGCCTGATACGACTGTAGTTCTCAAAAAGCAAAATATTTCAGACATACATTTTTGGTTTCTCAATGTTAAACAAAAATACTATCTGGCTGTTTGCCAATTTATTTTGATAACCTAGATATGTACAGAGTGCATACTTTGCTTTATTTGTAATAATTTTGGCGACAAAAGAATATACGTTTTGTACGGCCAATTACAACTCCGGTGCTTTCACCAGAATATCATGCTGAATTTTATTTGAAATGATACTTTAAAAGCTTTTCATCCAAACAACAATAGGAAAAGGATTAAAATAAAACGAGTTAGATTATATTTTCATGTTGTATGTTGTTTACGGCATTTCACAAAATGTTTCGTCATTCCTTGTGTGTATTCATTATGGCTTGCATATTAATTGGTGGAGCTGTATTATGGTGTAGTTTATTTTGGGGTTTGTTTGTCCATTGCTTCTTCGATCAACTAACTGCTACTTAAGTAACGTTAGAAAATAAAAAAAACTTGTACTAGCCGTGGTTTAGAAACGCTTCAGATGATTGGAGTATATTTTCACCTTGTTCTCTCGATCGTGCTAATCGCTTATCTTCAGTACTAACAGTTATTAATGCTCCATCATTAAAAGCCAGACTAATTATCAAGTTTGCCTGGAGACCCATAAATCGTGATTATTTGCAACCTTGGCCCTGTACTGGAGTACGGACTAAGAAAAAGATCATTCCAATAGGATCGTTCACGTCGCGGTCGTTCTGATTGGTACCGTCAACATAAAAACAGATATTGGACAGATATACTAAATGCTCAGTGATGTAAGGGTTATTTTTATCGTTTTGATTGGTCGCTTGATCCCAATATTGTGGAGCCATAACCAGCAATAAAGTAGGTAGGTACGTTGATATTATTACGAACATTCATGATAAGGAAATGCGTACGTGATTTCTGAGACATAGCGTCTTTCATAAATAGATCTTCGACTGACATCTGTAAAAATTTGCATATCACACTTTTTTAAAGTAGGTAGACAAAGATTAATTATAATAACATCTTATTTATCTTTTTATATTGTGTTAAGATAATGGAAAGAAAGAGAAGACAAGTGTCATTTACATAAAAGTATATCCGGTATTCGCATAGAAAGAGCTGTATTACGTGCCACGTGCGAAATACATCATCATGTTTGAGCGGTTGTCAAAAATTGTGTACACACATAGTTAGGACCCTGTACCTGCTGGTCTTATTCAAGGCTGGTATACCTATACATCTATACATAATTCTGTGTCACTGTTGCTCAGCACGCCACACTGGAAGTCTCACATTCCTCCGCTCGGCTGATCCCCACAACACGTCAGATTCCATGTTCACGATTTTAATTGGTGTCTAATATTTAGCCATGTCACAGCTGGTATTTTAGGAATAAATTACTAGTTATAATATATCCCACGAGCGGTTCCCTTCACTATTATCATTAAGGCATAAATCAACTTTGAGAACGCCTACTTACGACGCCAGGGGCACGATTCAATATAACAGTGTAGTTAAAAGGTTAATAAGAATGCACTAACTGACGGCCTGTGTGTCTTGACGCTCCATTTCGCTGCTATACTCCACAAACATTAGCCGCGAGATAAACGGGTTACTTGAAACCAGTGTATAACGACAGGGACGCCATAGAACGAAGGGATTTCACATTTTATTCATGTGATTCAACTGCCTCCGAACGAGAACATTCGTCTTGTGTTGGCAGAGCAACATCCGCTGTATTTTTGTATCAATAAAATATTATGTTTTACGGCTCAGATTAGGTCCATAACTGAATTCATAAATAGTAATGTAACGTGGTCTTTTTCAATGAGAAAATTGTGGCGTACCTTTAGTTCTTCCCATTTCAGCCATTCGTATGAAATCAAAGTATTTTTTTTCTGTTCGAACACAGGAAAAGAGTAATTAGTCTCCTTAAAAGGGAAGTAGATATCAGCGTCTCTTTAGCATCAAGGAAGCCTTTGACCATTCACCAGTGTTTGGTTCACTTTTGTAAATAGAAAATAAAATATACTCTCTTTCATCTTTTGCGAGGATGCTTTTTTACTTATTTTTATTGGAAAATGGGTATGCTTTTGACATTTGGTTTCATAGATGTCGACGATAGATGCGGTTAAAAGCTGAACACGTTCGTTTTTTCGATCGTTATTGGTTTTTACCAAAGCGTCGAGTTTCTAAAAATGTATTCCGCGCTGAAGTATGTTTTAAATTCCTATAATTCTTTAAAATAAGATCGCTTCGTCGTATGATCTTATTTCGCGGACTGACAAAACTGCCCAACTTCCCAACTGTTATTAGAAACAATTAAAAACATTTTATAAGCTCAAAATACCTTTACAACAAAAAAGTTTACCTGCAGGTATTTAAAATTACTTTTATCAACATTGGTTTGCCGTCGCCAATCACACGCGGTACAAAAACTGGTCTTTCAACGCGCAAGCCTTAATGTTCAAGTTGAAGGATGCAATCCCTAGTTTTTATGATGAGTGATCTAATTTATTCGAACATGGACAGGACATATTTAGACACGTCATGGCTGTAAATAACTTGATACCTTGCAGCTATTAGTAACAAGTTAGGCAGGTTCATTGAAGGTAGTACATTTTCGGTACTTGGACTTTAGAGGTGTGGTTGACTTCTTCTTCTTAGAAAGAAAGAAAAATAGGTTTCTAATAATAAGGAAAAATAAAAACAAAATATATAGTATAAGCACGAGCATTTAAGCAGAAATAGTCGATGGCAATTTAAATGGATTCGGCCCAGCACCCTAATTGCGTAACACACTTTTAATCAATCTGAATCATTTGAAGGATACTGCTAATCCATTGCTTCATAAGTTCGAAAAATTTGTCTGCTCAATAACGTTAATAACGCAATGAATGTTGTTGAACTGTCAAAATGAAAGCCATTACTACTGTAAGAGTGCTACACAATTACCCCACAGAATTCGGCTACGTGTTTGGCGTTATCAGTAGCGTCCATTAATGTTCCTGTAATGTGCTGACGACACGATATTAAGTGTCCCATCGTTTGTGGAACAGCACCTGGCTAAAATATCATCGAGACAAATAATTAAATTTTGATTAGTTATAGATGCACACAAATGAGTGAATAAGTTAGTAGTTTCAGCAAATGATAAATAAGTTACTATTTCAAATGCAATTTGGGCTTGTAGTGACATTAGTAAGTAAGGTCTAGTCAAAATCGAATTACATCATCATTATTATAATAGTGTAGATATAATAGTGTTGTCAGTCAATATTGTATTCAGTTTTTATATGTCAAACATAAAAACGGAATACAATATTGACTGACAACACCAATCATTGTAAACACATTTTGGAAGAAAAATAGTTCAGCCATATTCAGTAACTTTTTATTAAAAAGGACCACTGGTCCTTGTCGTTCTTTTTCCTAGGACCAAGTTCCTACATTTGCACCAAATTCCGGCGCTACATCCTACAACCCTCATTCCCCTACAAATTACCCCGATCTCGTTAATGAACCACGTGCAGTCGCTTAAGCACGTGCCGCACTTAAAACAATGGTTAGTGCAAAAACGGCTTTTATCAAACTAATCGACATCTATTTCCTACTTCATGGTGGTCTTGGAGCGTGGATGAAGTAGGTGCTTGACCTCACGCGCGATTTAATAACTATGTATAAAGGAGCTTTTTGTTGATGTTTGAATTGAAATAAATTAGTAGGTATGTTACTTTGTTTTGGTATTTTACTTAATGACTGCTTTAGGTCTAGTAGTCGCAAGCGGGATGGCTGAGTGTGAGGGTCTGCGTTTGGTCTCCAGCCGATTTCATCATCGTCATTCTCCTGCCTTATGCCAATTTATTTGGGGTCGGCGCAACATGTCTTTTTCTTCCACACTTCTCTATTAGTCGTCATCTCGGTAGTCACTCCCTTTCTCCGATGTATTCTGTAAAAAACTTAGTTTGAAAACTTAAGTGAGATGAGCTTGAAGTAAGCTGTCATTCCACCTGAACAAAGGAACAAAGGATTGACAATTCAGTTCAAGCTCAGTTCACCTAAGTTACAGAATAAAACAGAACACAGTACACAGCAGTATACAGTTATTTTTACAGAATATTTCCATTAAGAATTTGCTGTCTTGATTTGCATCCAGCTTACAGCAATAGGCTGGCCGTGGACCTCAAAATGTGGGTTGTAATTGTGAAGACACCTCTGCATACCCCTTGGGTAATATAGGCGTATTATGTTACCTATATCGTAGATTGGTAAGCAAATAAATATTCGAAAAAGGTAATTTTCTAAGAGAAATCCATATATTCCATTTCGCTTCTTCGTCAGCCCCGTGCTCAATTGCTCACAGTTTAAAACAATCAATCATTTAAGATTAAACCGGTCTTTTGATAGACATAGGTCTCTCTGAATAAGTGATAGATAGAGCATCTTGTTTGTCGATTTTAATAGGATCCTTTGAAAGGAATTCGGAACTTTGTAGGCCGTTGTTTTGATAAGTCCGTAAAGACTGGTGTTGTGTTACCCAATGTAGAATTGTAGGGGCATTCTACTAAAAAATAATTGATGATGAATTTTGTCGACTATTCGCTCAAGAAAAAAATCACGACTATTTTAGTCTTTACGTCTACATACACAATGTATTTAATGCCTTTGGAATAAAACGCTAGAGTATAATGAACTTTTTTGTACGATGTAACGCTAAGCATAAATATTAATATTGAAACTCATTTCGATCTTTATCTTTAGCAACCATTACAATGTTAATTACACGTATGTTATTAGCGTTATCATGTTATTATCAGTTGAATTACAGATGCTTTTGACCTTCCGAAGTCGTTTGCTTATATGATTTCCAAAAATAGGCATTCTCAATTTACCGCACAAGCTAAAATTACTGTCGTAAGTGACAGTTCAGCAGTGCGATTCTGTAACCATCTCACCGTGAAAACTTAGGCGAAGTGGGCGTGCAGTGAGCTGTCATTCCAACTAATGTTAGGGATTGACACTATTGACAGCACACTCTAAGCTCACTTCACCTAACTTTTCACGGTGAGATTTTTACAGAATCGATCGGCTGTTCTCGTTTGTATAACTTTATTGGTTTTATCTAACCACGCAATATACAGGGTGGCAGGGATATCGACACACAACCTGTTACCATGGATTCAGTACTTACATGATTCTGAACCCTCGTGCGTTGAAATTTTACGTCAATTTTCAAAACAAAATTAGCTCTGCTATACATCGATCTTCGCAGGATAGCTGGTAGTAGAATGGCGTGAAATAGGAGAGGCCTATGTGCAGCAGTGGACTGCTATAGGCTGATGATGATGATGATGATACATTTGACCGCGTATGCATTGCAGTTTTCTATGAAACATTTTTTTTTATAACTGACAAAGAATCGCTAGGCGCATGGTTTCAGTTTGCGCGTCATTCCTTGCCATCCTGTATATCTTAAAAAGGCTCTTAAGGACTCGACTAAAAACACATCAGTCGCGAGTACGAAAATAAAATACGAAGGAAAATATAAGCACCTGTCATAAAAAGACTATGTAAATCTTTGTAATTCTTCTCTCAACGTTCCGCCAACGTTCTTTTTTTAAGATCAATATCAGTACATTGTTGCCTGCAAAACGACTGCGCGCCTATTCCGAAAACATTCGCTTGATAATTTTACATCCAAGTGGCGATTACGTCAACTGTATAGACTTATTATTCAAAATAGGCTCGGTATACATAAAATTACAGGACGAATACATAAAGGGAAAGAAATGGACGTAAAAATACAGCGCGAAGTATCTGTGAATGAGAATATCTGTGTTCATAATAATAAGGGCGTCTCTTTTGTTACTGTAGGGCCTCCTACTAAGGGCTGTAGGTACTTCAGGTGGAAAATAGTCTTTTTGTCTGAGTAACTCCGTAGCGAATTCATTTCTCTAATGGAAAGAAGATTTTTTCATGAAAAGCACGAACACTATCAAAAATAGAATATCAGAAACGAAAAATCTACAAAATTCCTTTGCATTGCAGCAGAAATTGATAAATGGCTGACATGGAACTGAATAAACATAAGACAAAGCCAAGAAAAAGATCACCTCATTCTTGCATTCTAGCGCAGTAATTGCTCACAGTTGCTTTGTGTAAATCAGAGTGGATGCCAAAGCTTGCTCTGAGCCCAGCTTGTTAAAACAATTGTGCCAGTGAAAGGTAGTGTACCACGCAGCCGGCAGGCTTTCTTCCCATTATTAAGGTTATTTTTATCGGGGCCCGACATCTAGGCCCTTCACAACAACAAGATAAACAATGGGCTGTGAAAAGTGATATGATCTGAGCTGAGAGTAGGAAGCTGTAACCTGAGGCAAAGGGACATTATACCTGCTACGTAGAAAGTAACTTGATAACCTAGGTTATAAGAAGGAGATGATTTCGCTGACGACCAACGAATAGAAAAGGAAATGAGTCCCTAATCGAGCTTCCAGTAAAAGTTAATTCATCAAGATATCTATCCATCGAAAAAAGTCAGAAATCTAAAAGTTGCGTTGCCGAAAAACCGACGAAAAAGAATCATGTGTAATATATATATTTTACTGTCAAGCTAAATTATATTTTAGCAACGACTTGATGGTGTTGAGTAGGGATTTGTTTTCAACATTAATTAGTTCATGTTGCTCTAATAATTTCGGGAAAATAACTAGTTACTAACCCAACATCTACATACAACATCATTTACATACGCTTTGCTTGAATGCTCTGTAATATTCTGGTAAATTAAGATTAGTTTGTCGAGGGTTCGACTAATTTTACAAATCATAGTTTACTTTGCACCATCGTCGACTGTATCATCGTTTCACATCAGGTGAGGTGAGGTAGTGGTCAAGACAGGAGCCAATAACTACAAAAACAAAACAAACCGCCTATATTCCCCTAAGGAGACGGCAGAAGTGTATAGTATACCCTAGTTAACCGGGTTATAATATGAGTCCCATTTAATGATGGGGCCAGATGGTCATTAACCGTGCACAAATCAAGACTAGTTGTAAAACCCAACACCACTTTGCACGGCCTGGGGACCGATATCAAATCCAGGTCTTCGCGCTCATCAGTCATGCTTGCGATCACTAGGACTAACGAGGCAATAGCCTTCCTAGAACTATATAGCCTGTATCTGAAAGGTGTGGTAATATTTAAGGATCACCATCAAACTGAATAACTTTCTCCATTAGATTACCTACAAGAAGCAAAAATCATTTCTACGAAGCCAGCCAGTTAATTCTGAACTATTATTGTTTCATAAGCGTCTACCAATTATTTGTTAGCTATGCTTTTATTAGTCTTGTTAGTTAGTTAATTAGACAATCTTGTTATATCAACTAATTTGAGAAACGCGTGTTGTTTCAAAATTTGATCACGTTCATGAAGGAGATATTAATAACGTTTCGTAGTTCAATACAATATTATTGGATTAATATAAAGACTACAGATACGTGTTTGCGTGGTGGTGACTGTGAAGGTTATAGTTAGCTTTAATTGATTCATCCTCTCAAGTCTGTACAAAACTTAACTTGGTCCAACTTGATGTAAAAAAAAAAACGAATAAAATAGAACCAATGTTCTGAATCATCAAGTATATATCCTTTACTTGATGATTCAAAACCGGTATCTAGAAAGTGTTTGCAATTTGCATACTACTAGCATTCATAATGTGAGAAATACTATTATGTCATCCGTAACCTCTAAATTTCTTCAATAGCAACAAAATTTTCCCTCCAATATTTAAAATCTTCTAAAATTATTGTCTATGTCTTACAAATCAATATAGACAGTGTCCAAAAGCGTTTGTTTTGAAATTGGATCGCATGTCATCGATTTCCGCGCCCCCCTCTCGGGACCACACACCGTATAGTTCCGGGTACTTGCCCAGTTCGTATTACCCACAACGCATATAGGGCTGGCAAGATTTTGGTCCTAACTTTTTGGGTGGAAAGACCGGCTTTTGTCACTTTTTGTACAGTCTTCAGTAGAAAACATTTTCAAGTTTCAGGAGTGTTCTGTATACCTAAGACCCATTTCTAAATGTACCATCATGATTGAATCTACTTCATGAAGCTTAAATTACAACAATAAGATTGAGCAAAGTTCAGATGTTCGAGAAGATATAGGTAAAACTTCTTTAAAAGATGTCCAAACGAGGCAACCCTACAACGAATTGTACACAATAATATGGTGATCGATGCAGTTAGAGACCTACGAGTTTAGAAATGGGCAAGTGACAAAATGAGGAAGTGTTCCGTTTTAACCGATCCGATGTTTGAAATGCCCTCCAGGATATTAGACGAACTGTGTACACTAACCGTAAAGTTTCTCTATGGAGTTTCTGTTTTAGATAGAAACATTTTCGATTTAGTTGAATGGCTGTTCTCTAGAGACTTCGGTATCCGAGCCTTCTCCCGACACATGTTTTAGGTAATAATGTAGGAGCAATAAATACTGATATTTAAATGATTGTGTATTTTGCAGCTTCAGGTCCAAAGCGCTCGAATACGCGAATTCACATTAGCATCGAGAGTGCCCTGCTGCATGTGGTTTCAATAATTCAAACAGCTTAAATTACCCATACAAAGGTGCAGAGACGTGGCTTAGTCTCAAGCTCAACGAAAAGAGCTAAGATAAATAGAAGGTATTATACATGACATACCAGAGCGGAGGTGTAAAACCGGCAGCAAATTCTTAGAAAATTCCCCTTTGTTGCAGTCTCTGTAGGTACCTCTCGTCGCACGATATAGAAAGTGCAAATAAAAGGAGTTCTTGATGTATATTAAATCTCGTGGAAAGATAAAAATGAGTCTTTAATATAGTATAAACAATTTAATTATCATTTGATAAGCTGACAATGTGCTTGTTCAGTTCAGTTCAGAGTGACGTATGTTGGTTGAGTTACTCGGGTTTGTTCTTCGATAATGTATTGACCCGGTTCATTAACTACTACTGTTTTATCGTTTGTATCATTTCTATGGTATGTCCTCATTATTGGGTCGGGCCGGTTGGGCATTACTGGGTCTCTATCAGAGATGTGTACAAAGAATTCGTTGCGGGGCATTACTGGGGCACGGAATCTCACGAGGCTGCCACAACAAATGGCACAAGGGGGTAATGCACTCTTCACTGTTGGTCACCTTTTGTAACATACAACAAAAAAATAGGAAGGTAGTCAGCAAATCTTTTTGCTTTAGTTTTAGGTAGGAAAATGACTGGTTGCGGCAGATGTGAAAATACCTTATTGTATTAAAAGAGACCATGATCTCTGAGTTTGTTTCGGCATTTCTTCTCGAGGATCAGTCAGCTAGGAAATGCCGACACCATCAATTTTTTTAAATATTAACCAACAAAATATTGATTTGTAAAAGTGTCTTAAAATATCTATTTCCATAAATAAACATTTAATTTAATTAGTCATTGAAATTTTGAACTATCCGTTATCACTGTATGACATCTAAAGTTAGTGACGTGCATTCAGAAAGTAGCAAAGATTTGAGATTGCTTGTGAGTAATGAAATACACAGGCAGGTGCTTTCCATTCAATTACAGCTCCCAGTATTTTCTATTTATCGGAACTATCCATCTTGTCTGAATTGTCAATGTGTTCAGCTACTGTAGCCTTGCGCTTAACAATAAGTACCGGAAATTGCGTCCCTAGTGACTGCGGCGTCGACAGGTGGATGTATTAAGTAGAGATTCGTATCGAACTGCACGACTCGCTTCTGCAATCCATTATTATTTATAGTTCTTTTTACAGTAGGTAATTGTTTATTGGCTTCAAGTGTTGCCGGTTCTTTCTTCATCCGCTCGTTAGGGTGATTATTGCGATCGGAATCTGATCCAAGCGTCGGATTAGTTTTATGTTCATTGTGTATTTAGACATCCGCTCAAATAGCGTACAGAAAAGCTTATTTAAACAAGATCGATTTTAACATTGTGGTAATTGGAAAGTAATCTCTGTAAAAGGTATATACACTAACATTTAAAATATTTTTTTTTACGTTAGTGTCCATGTTCTCACTACAGGGCATTGCAGGCGATAAAGTGACATTCTATCAGCGATGACGATGACGGAAAAGTTGCAAAATTGTAGTATAAGCGGCCGAAAACCTGATTTCAATCCTGATGAAACATGTTGTAGAAAAACGAAACGCTTTGAAAGCGATTGCCACTTGTTTAGAGACCCTCACGTAAGCTAAGAAAGTTACCTTGCTTGACATTGAAACCATTGACATTACTAAACATGGTACAGTACAGCAAACATCTAGTTTCTGGGGTTACACAGTTCAAGCGATACTTACTATAAGTATCTACATGTAAAACAAGAAAGTTTCGTTATTTTAACCGATCGTGTTCTCAATTTCTCATTAGCAGGGAGGGCATCGCGAGTTCCTTTAAACAATCGGACCTTTAGGAATTCATGGAAAAACGATACAAAGATAACAACGTAAAATAAAGTCGAGTTTAAACTCTTCTCGGATAGGAAAGAAATGGTTACCTCTTACAAGTCAAGGTTTGCTGTTAATGCGTTCGGAGTTCCACAAGGAAGTGTCCTGGGACCACTCCTTTTCCTTATTTATATTAATGATATTATTAAGATAACGAACCATAAATGTACATTGTTTGCTGATGACATATCCGTAGTTGTGCCTTACGACGGCTTGAATAATTTGGAAATTGTAAAAACCATTGACGGTATAACTGAATGGTTAGAACAGAACAACCTCAGTGTTAATATCAACAAAACAAAAATTCTACAGTTTAGAAATTATAATACTGTCACACGGGAGTTAAAAATATCATATAAAGGTTTCGAAGTTGATGAGGTATGTGATACAAAATTCCTGGGCATAATCCTCGATATGCACTGTAATTGGAAGGCTCAGGTAAAGAACGTCTGCACTAGAGTAAATCGATTTGTGTTTGCTCTAAAAAAGATTAGGAAGCTAGCTAGTGAGAAGACTGCTCTAATGGCATATCATGGCTACGTAGGTTCAGTACTTAGATACGGAATACTAGTCTGGGGTAACTCAACACATATTAATAAGGTCTTTATATCGCAGAAAAAATGTGTAAGAGCAATATGTGGTGCTGGGCCGATCGATACATGTAAACCTCTTTTTAAGAAACTTAATGTACTAACTGTAACTTCCCTTTACATCTTTGAAATTGCTACTTTTGTTAAGAAACATGCAGATCTATTTATGAAAGCAAAGGAGAATAAAAGATTTTTATCGAGAGACCCCACTAAGTTACAAACACCGGCCACGTCCACCGCATTATATAAAAAAAACTGTGGATACACAACAATCCAAATTTTTAATAAAATACCAAAATCTATTCGTGAATTGCCCCTTATGCGTTTAAGACATATATTAAAGAAATGGCTTATTGAAAAATGTTTTTATGATATTAACGAATTCATGACATGTAAATAATAATACTTTTATTTTTTATCTGTTTTTTTTTTGGAGGTTATGGATCTATTTTTGTATTTAAGAAATGACTTATGGTTTTTATAACATTGCTAAATTAATTAATGACATGTGAATAATAATAATGACATTTTAAATTGTATCAATTGTAAATGAATCAATTCTGCATACCGATTATACGGTGAGACATGCTGAACTTCTACAATGTATAATGTAACGTAACACCCTGTAACCATGTTTCTGGCAAAATAAATTATTCTATTCTATTCTATTCTTTTAAAGTCTTACTGCAGACTGCAGCAGGATTAATGTCAGGAGACGGACGGATAGGCGGCATTCTTTTTGCAATCGCCAGATCGTTTTGCCAAATGTAATTATTACGGTTGATGTACCCTTACTGCGGCTTTATAGCAGTTGATGGTTCTTATATTCAACAGTGACTTTTTACATGCGAAATCCAATCCGGTGTAGGTGTACTGGTCATTGTGGCAATGCTTGAAGGAGGTCGGTCTCTAGTAATGAGCATTTTTCGGCTATATAAAAAGAAATAAAACATTTATTTCAGGCTATATACTCGTACCTTACAAGTTAACATATACCGGGTCAAATTAAATTAGCTAGAGAAATTCGCAGACGTGATGGGTGTCGATACCTAAACATGACAAAGCAAAAAATAAATTGATATATTTTTTTTGTGGAGTCATCGACCGCTGTTAGTGAATTTGCTTAAAATATTAGTTTAAAAATTTTTACTTATTTTTTGTGTAAATTTCACAGACGTGTTGCATAGATATCTAAAAACGATAAAACACATTTTCTCAACAGATTTACTTCAAGAAACAACACTACCAGGTCGCTGACCTCTAAGAAAAAAACAGGAAATCTTTTTTATTTTATATCCTTAGATTCCGTCTGCAGAGTTTCGCTAGCTCATTTAATTGGACCCTGTGTAAAGTATAAAACAAAACTTGTGTTAATTATAGCTGAAAACTATGGTAGTAGCACTTCATCCTTGTGCTGTCCTGTGGTAGGTACTTGTCCGCGGAAGCGACGGAACACCACGTCCTGCGGCCAAAAGTATTCTTTGATGACGACGGGCAGATAATAATTCGGTACGCGCACCACGAACGCCTTGAAGTTGACGTTGCGGTGCGACTCCAGTAACTGCATCCTCGGCATGTCCCTCGTCTTCTGGCGCACATACTCCACGATGTGTTCCCTCTAAGAGGTGTAGTGGCTAAGACCTCCTCATCTAAGCTATTTGCATACATATGGCCCATGTTCAGTCGCTGGCAGTCTTCTAAACAGGCATATTCCCTTTATTCCGGTGATCCAGAATTTTCCGTTTCACTCAGCAAGTGTTAATTTTCAGAGTGTTGGCGATAAAGCTTAATTTTCTAGACTAGTGCTTTCAGGGCAATTTTGTACGTCGTTCGCTGATACCGCTCCTGAAATGCCGCATTATATTTGTTAGTAGTTTTCACGCAACATTCGCGAACACTTTATGCATATTGTATGTTTGGAATGACTAAAGGTTTAAGCAGTCTTATAATGGTTGCCAAAGTTCTGCTGACGGGAAAACTGTGTCAAAAGTTAGCGAGAATCTCGCAATTACTTTTAATTTCTTGGTAGTTTACCTAAACTGGTACTTATTTTGTAAATTACTTTTCTTTCTATTATATGGTTCATTGCCTTTCTTCGTATGTGTATATTCCATGATAAAAATAGTAAAATAGTCTATGTCCTCCTTCAGGTCATGGAATATCTATGTGCCGAATTTCATCCAAATCCATTCAGCCGTTTTAAGTTAAAGTGTAACAAACAAACATACAAAAAATCAAATCTGTTCTCTTTGTAGAATGGAATAGAATAACTCTTTATTATATACACCATATAAATTACAGAAATAAATATAGTTTTACAAAGACTGACACAATGGGCGGTCTTATCGCTAAGAGCGATCTTTTTTAAGACAACCTTTGGATGGATTAGAAAGGGGAAGGAGAGACAAATAATATTAGTTTAGATATACAATCACCAAGTCTTACAAATCTAGCTTAATTACTCCCGACTTTCTCCCGTGCCCTCACATACATAAAGCCTGACTCCAACAGAAGCAATATCACAAAATGATACCATCACCACCCACATTAATACGGCTTAAAACTTGCGATAATAAAGGATAAAAGCCGCGGCGATATAACAAAGTGTCTCGTTAACGTAACATAGTAGAATGTACGCAGTACTTACTACTCCTGGTGTCAGAAACTACACGTAATAAACATCTACCGCAAACATTATGAGCGGTTCATATCGCGAGTTTAATTTGTATTTAGGAGAGCGTTTACATTGGTAGAAAGTGGTTGAATTATAAAATAGTTTTAGGCTTAAACTGTCTAGATTTAGAGGCCAGCTAGTGTATAGAAGTACTGGCTGCTTTCACTGTCTATCTTACATCAATTAGAATTTTAAATTGGGTAAGTACGATAGAGCTTTGCCCATACTAGTCTCCTTACTATTTACCTAAGCCCCCGAACGCAAGGTACTGCAGCCGGTCGATTCTGTAAAAATCTCACCGTGAAAAGTTAGGTGAAGTGATCTTAGAGTGAGCTGTCCATAGTGTCAATCCCTAGCATTATTTGGAATGACAGCTCACTCCACGCTCACTTCACCTGAGTTTTCACGGTGAGATGGTTACAGAATCGTACTGCAGGTAATCGGCCAATACGTTTAGGTCAATCAGTCATCAGTATGAAGCTTTTATTAAAGCCTTAAAGTCTTTGTTCCTTCGCCTGGATCTCTCTCCGGTCGTGTCGGATTGCCGTCCCATCGGACATATGAGAATGTGGGAAGTAAGAGTGAATGCGCTCTCACGCCGAAGGCTAGACTCCACTGAGATAAGTCGCCATAGCCGAAATACGGTCTGGAGAACTATTTTTATAAAGCTTTTATTGGAATGCGTGAATTTACTGATTTAAAATCGAGTTTAAATACGTATTGTAAGCAATTGCCCACTAACAGTTTCAAGTGCGCGTTGGCCCTGTAAAAGTAAACGCGCCCTAAAGGCTGAAACACACCAACTTGCCATTAAGGCGATAAACGTTCGAATCTATCGTAACGATTTTGGAATACTTAAATAAATTACTACGCGTAGAGCCTGCTTTCTGAGAACATTGTAATTTGATGGCGTTAACACGAGAAGATGCTATTAGAATGCTCAATTTTTTCGTCTTTAACTTTTTCTCACACTCTGTATCCAATCTTTCTGTATTTATGAGCAACTAGCGCCTTTCCGCTGCTTCGCACGGTTTTCACAACTTGACAGACCTCGTATTTATTATTATATGTCCGTTTAAAATGAATGCATCTTTCGGAATAAATTCTCCAAATGATGGTGAAAACAGCCACGGTGATGCTACACACACCCCTTGAGATGTAGAACCAGATCGAGTATCGCATTAAAATTCGTTGCGTAGTTTAGAAGACTAACGCGGTCACATAAACAGACACGAAAAGCGACTTCTATCATTAATAAATGTATACATTTACACTTGAGAACTCGTACATCGCTTCGTCGATTAGCCTACTGTATCTTAACTGTAAAGTGTGCTGTCTCCTTAACCATTGTCCTAAAATATGATGAAAAGCTCATGATCCCAAAGAAATAAAAGCAATAATTTTATGGTCGCACGTAGCGTGTGGGTATGCGGGTCCATACAATACTTTACGAGGCATTTATTGAAAACAATGATGTCTGTCTACTATTCTTTTAACACCCGTGTGATGTGTGTGACGGGAATAAAAGGTTCAGTTTTATAACGATTTTAAAGGTCCTCTCAGGTTCACTGGCGTATGCCAGACCTTTAAAAAGTATGCAAGCAGTAAGTTTGATAGCTGTAATAAACGGGGCTCCGATTAAAAAATACTAAAGTGAATGTAAGGCTTGAATGCAACCAAATAAAGATTAAACCTTCTTGTTTTAGTTTATTGTGAACGTTTTATGGTTTGCGGCCCTTTTCCTCAATAATAAATGCAGCTGGCTTCAAGTATTTTGACGTGCGAAGGTAGAATTAAAACAAGGGTATTTGTTTACCAGGAAAATGGAAATTTGTGTCAATTTTGGAGGGTAAAGAGGCCATAGGCGCCGTAAAGAAAGCCAGCTGGCGTGATTCTCAAATTCCCGCTGTGTGAATAAAACTGAGATTATATTACAAAGTTTATCCATCACTTAAAAGTTAACTGGTAACGTCCCGATAAAAGGAAGTTATTGTTCGATAAAGACGAGGAAGATTTACTTTGACAGATGATTATAATCATATAATAAGGGAGAGGTTTATGCTGATCGGTATCAAAGTCCAGAATGTATGAGCTTATCATGAGTAACTCGTGACAAGGGTAAAGGTTGTTGTACAGTCGCGAGCACCAATATTTCAACACTTGGTAACTTTCAATTGCGATTTTTTCGTGAAATAACGAATGCAACATTGATATACGACACATTACATAAACGTATGGGTTCGACAATGCTATGTTCGTAACAACATAAAATTTCATTAAAAAATAAAGGAGTAAATCGCTTTTGAATAAGGCCGAGTGTATACATACTTTTGCTCGTGACTGTACGTGTACACTGTCTACTTATAGTGTAAAGAAGGTTCTAAATTCACATTATTAATTTATCTGTCATTGCTTCATTTTTAGTTCTTTTTACATATTGTTGTGTAGTACTTTTATTTTAGGTGCATCCTCTTCACTTATAATGATATAATTAATGTATAGGTATAAAATATTGTTATTATTGTGTGTTGTTTGTTTGTTGTTGTTTGTTGTTATGTCTACCTGTGGACAGCGTTGCGGGTTATATTATCACTAAAATTGTTTTTGTTAAATTAGTTGTAAGTTCTTGTAGAGTAACTGTTTGCTGTTCCTTTAAATAAAAAATAAAATAAACATTTAATAATATGTATAATAATAATAAATCGTTTATTGACTAAATAGTGTTTTTACATTTCCTTATAACTAAGTACAAATAAAGTACTCTTAAGATTATTTTTACAGGGGAAACATTTTATATTTTAACTTGTGGACTCCACACTAGGTCGACCCTGTCTCGTGGAGTCCTTGAGAGTTTTTAACAATTTGAAATATCATGGTCGATACAGTATTGTAAAATTTGTTACATATTGCTTTAAGAAAAAAATAACAAAATCAAATTAATTATTGTAAACCAAAATCAAAAATATAAACTTGAAAATAAAATTAATATAATCATAAAAACAGTTGTTTGAAATAGGGTGTGTCGTAAATGTAGGTATTTATTGAAATTTGGAAGGATGCGTCCAAGAGAATGATAAAGTAAGAATGTATGAGCAAGAATGTATCAGTATTAAAACAATAACGGTGGAGTTTCTTGCCCATTGTTACCCATAAGAAACTACCTTTAAGAAGGGGCGACAAGAGAAGGAAAGAAGAGAAGGAGAAGGAGAAGAGGGGCTTTTACCTTTAAAAGTGCTTTTTATGTGCCTTTTTGAAATAAATGTTTTGACTTTGACTTTAAAGAAGTTTGACAATGGGCTAGCATCTGGCAGCCATTCATGAAATCTGCTGGACCATCGCATAAAGATCATAACATCTTTTTTTGTTTCGGCATTTCTTCTCAGCGGTCAGTCAGCTAAGAAATACAGGCGCCATCTAGTTTAACAAAAATGACCAACAAAATATATACGTGTAAAAGATCTATTTACGGAAATAAACATTTCATTTAATTTTATCGTGGAGTATAAAGATCATAACATCATCGAGTAGAAAGCCTTTTTTTTTTTTTTTTTTTGAGGATGGGAAATCATCAAATGACTCCTCCCGCTCTGGGTGGAGCAGGAGGGAGTGTCAGACTCTTACTGACTAAAACCCACCCGTGTTCCTTCCTTAGCCCTTTATGTTCCAGGGCAGCGGTAAACCCTTTCGGATGTTCCCGCTACCCGAGTAGAAAGCCTTAGCCAATCTTTAAACACACTGCCAGATTATATTTGTAGCAATATCTTTAAAAAGTTTCCAAGTTCTGAGAGAAACCATTGTGTTTGATCGTGATAGGTTGCCTGGTCTTAGTTTCCTTCGGCCATTCGTTCCTTTTACTTTCCCTTGCAATTTATGTTAAATGTCTTTATTGGTTATCTGATTTTGTTCGGTAGGTCGAAACTTTCTGAGTTGTATGTTTAATTTGTTAGGTTGATTACTTATCATACTACCTCGTTGGTCTAATGGTAGTGCTACTGCTGAGCATGCATGAGGTCTTGGGTTCAATTTCCGGGTCGGGCAGTGTGATTGGATTTTTCCATCTGGAATTCTGGAATTTCAGTAGCTGCCCGGAGTCTGGATTTGTTCCAGGTTGATAGCAATAGGCTCGCCCCCTATTAAATACGACTAAAAGTAAGTGGCGAAATGTGGGGGTACCTATTATAGGTGTATCCTTCGGGTAAGACAGGAGTGATGTTAAGTTATAATTACTTATATGTATTATAATCCATCGCTCGCTGTTAAAACAAATGATGGAAGATAAATCAGTAGCACAAGATACTTGAAATCAGCTTTACTTTAGGTACTACAACATTGTATCATTTAATTGCTTCATACAACTAAAACACAACGGGCCTCTTTCCTGTTTTCGTACCCACAACGAATAGAAAACGTTACATCCTTAATCTAAGCCGTACAATGACGTCAGATAAAGGTATGTAGTGACAAAGTGACGAAGGACCGGCAGCCGTCAATTAGATGGCCATAAATCCGCATTTCAATAATCCTAATGCGACGCGCATGTCTGTCGAGGAAGCACTAAACCATGTCCAAAATGATTTGAATTTAGCGAGGAAACGTCACCGGTGTACGCGTCAGTGTTGCCATATTACCTACGTGACAGTTTATGGATCTATATTCAAACGTTCGAACTGACAGAAAAAATGGCCAGTCCTAAATTGTTGGACAATCAATGAATGATGTAAGACATGCTTGCTTTCCTTAGTGGGTTAGTGTCTGCATTCATGGATCTGTAATGATATGCGGTGCGAATGGGCTGATGAATGCCTTAGTGTGTTTACTATTTAGTACATTTACAAATGTGTATAGCTGCAGTGAGAGAAGCTTCAGAACTGTTTTTTATTTAACCACAGAATAGATGATTGTACAGACGCCAGCAGGTCAAGCTACCCGAAACTGTCAAATTTTCCCAATCAACCTTGAACCTTAATGCTTTAAAGATAAAGTTGAAAATCTATTAAAGAAATTTGACAGATTGTAGTAGCTTGATGTGCGGCGTCTGTACCTACTGTTTAGCTTCTAGAATCCTTAGGTTTATTAGCTTAGAATAACATTACTTACCTATATTAAATCGATAAAACAAAAGTAAATACTGACTGAATATTTTTATGAATTTAAGAGGCAGTTGCCATTCTTTTTTATGAACTTACCATATATAAGTTTTCCAAGTGAAGAAGAAGTGAACGATACTCACTGCAATACTTTAGGAAATTCGCCCCAAGAAAATTTACAACTTAATTATATATTTCAAAGGTACATAGTAGACAACACCGACATTGCGTAGACACTGTCCTCGGCAGGACATGCGCGGCATAGTAATGCAAACACTTCTACAGACTGTAATGATATGTTAAATCAACGATTAGGCCCGTTGTACACGGCACGGGTCCTTTACGGTACGACGCGCTAGCCGCACCGTAGAATAATCGTGTGAGCTTGTATGCCACCACGCATACGGCGAAGACGTCTTTCAACAAGCTTCCATAGTGATCCGTACAACACTGACGACCGTGGCTACACACGGCGAATCAACCGTAGTTTCTCACGGCAGAACGGGAATTTTTTACGCTAAGAAAAACGTGTGTGTACAACGGGCCTTAGAATGATATATGTTAACTCTTGTCAACCATTTATGTGTCACACTATCAATCGTGGCTCGTTTGTTTTGATTGAGAGCCCCTGTCATTTACTTCGATGTCTTGTTTAGGCTTGCATTTAGCATTTCTAATTGTTGATTTAATAAACGATGAGTGTCGTACGTTAACTGTCGAATTGATTGAGGAATTATTACATCATTAAATATTTGGCCACATCAATGATTGTTATTGATGTGACTTTAATTCGTAGACAAAGGTATAAAAGTTTTTATAATTTTGTCTATGAATGTTAATCTATACTTATAATAAGAATGTAAAAAAGTTGTGTCTGTACATTGAATATATTTTAAAAATAATAATTGAGGGGGGTTAAGAAACAGTAATAGAACACGAATCTAATAAAAAACGTCTGTCTGTTTGTCTGTTTGTCTGTTTATCTGTTTGTCTGTTTGTACACGCTAATCTCCGGAACTACTGGTCGGATTTGAATGAAACTTTTTTTATTATCTAGCTATTAAACCTGGGCAACATATAGGCTATAATTTATTTTGGAAACTGGAACACCTGATGCAGAACCGCAACAGACCAGCTAAACTATAAGAGTTACATAAATGGCGCCTTAGAAAAAAATGTTGTGTCTGATGAGCATTTTCTGCTGAGAGAATAAAATTGAAGATCAGGAACACCTGATGTGGAAATCTTAGAGCACAGCTAAACTATAATATATATAGGTTTGACGTCTTAGCAAAAGTTATTCAGTCTGATGAGCATTTTCTGCTGCGAGAATAAAACTCGAAGATCGGAACATCTGATGTGGAACTCTAAGAGCACAGCTAAACCATAACATATATAGGAATGACATCTTTGCAAAAGTTGTTCAGTCTGATGAGTATTTTCTGCTGGGAGAATAAAATTCGAAGATTGAAACATCTGATGTGGAACTCGGAGAGCACAGCTAAACTATGGCATATACAGACATGACATTTTAACAAAATTTGTTTGGTCTGATGAGCATTTTCCGCCGAGATAATAAAAATCAAGGATCAGGAACATTTGATGTGGAAATCACTTTATACTAATACTAGCTTTTGCCCGCGACTTCGTTCGCGTGGAATAGTGACTTCCGGCAGATTTTATTTACATTTTTCCGATGAATTTTCAGTACTGAATTGATGCCGACTCTTGACCAATAGATGGCGCTGTATGTCCGGAATAAATTTTATTTTTTATTTTATTTTTTGTAATAAAAACTATCCTATGTCCATTCTCAAGTTCCAAACTATGTCTGTACCAAATTTCACACAAATCGGTTCAGTAGTTTAGGCGTGAAGCAAAGACAGACAGACAGAGTTACTTTCGCATTTATAATATTAGTTTGGATATTAACATAAGACACGGTCTACCCGGTAACGCAGGGGAGCAGTCACTTAGATCTTGATTGCAAAGTTATTAAAGTACATTAATAACCATAACCATGCCACGAAAGAGGTCAAATCTTTCGCAATGCTCGAAAGGAGCTAAAAGATTGAAGATCATTAGATCCCAAGAATCGAATGAAGAACGCAAGACTTGATGCTCTTCGACAACATATGGCTGTATCTCGCCCGGCGGAAACTTCTTCGGATCGTGAAGCACGACTTAGCGCTGATCGTGAGCGTCATGCATCGTCTCGCGTTTCTGACACTTACACACAAAGAGAATCACGCCTGCGTTCTCAGCGTATTTACGCATCTACATCTAGGTCTCTAGAGACCAGTGAGGATCGTGATGCGCGACTGACCGCTGAACGTGATCGTCATGCATTGTCTCGCGAGTCGGAAACGTTAACGGAAAGAGAATCACGCTTGAGTTCTTAGCGTATTCTCACGTCGACTTCTAGGTCTTTAGAGACCAGTGACGAACGTGAAGTGCGACTGGCCGCTGATCGTGATCGCCATGCATTGTCTCTCGAATCAGAAACGTTCACAAAAAAACATCACGCTTGAGTTCTCAGCGCATTCGCACGTTGACTTTTAGATCTCTGGAGACCAGTGAAGAACGTGATGCACGACTTACGGCTGATCGTGGTCGTCATGCATTGTCTCGCGAGTCGGAAACATTCACGGAAAGCGAATCACGCTTGAGTTCCCAGCGTAACCGCACATCCACCTATAGGTATCTAGAAACCAGTGAAGAACGTGATGCGCGACTTACGGCTGATCGTGATCGTCATGCATTGTCTCGCGAGTGAAGACAGACACTGAAAGTTGGTGGTGTTGATTTGAGAACCGGCTGTTTTTCTCATGGCCAACTTTATGTTGCTTTCTCAAGGGTTAGCAACGCTTCCGGGCTTTATATTCTGGCACCCGACGGAAAAACCAACTATATAGTTTATATAGATTTTTTTTAGAATAGTAATGTTAACTAATTGATATTAATTTCGCTTCATAATTTCGGAATGAAAATAATTCTACCTTTTAATTTTAATGGAGTTATAACCTACCCAGTCTACAACACTTAATCTAAGTTATACCAAACTTAATCGAAATCCTTCATCGGTTTTGACTGATTTATTGGCTGACATACCAACGCACAGTTCAAACTCTTGCCAAAATTCCTATCGGAACGAGAAAGGGACTGGATCCGCGCACGAAGTCGCGGGCAGAAGCTAGTATAGAATAGTAGATTATTAACTATAGGCACGGACAGACATGTTCATTACTAGCACGAAAGCATACTATTATTGAGCAATTGATACTTAGTAGCACGTGTGTCGAAGCATTGCTAGTAATGACTATGAGCAATGAGCATGCTTATTTCGAGCATGCTCAAAAATCAACCGTCGTAAGATTTTTGACCATGCTACCGGTGCGGGTGGAAAGGGGAGAGCTCCGAGCGCGTCTGCACACGTTTATTTAGGAGTATGCTTTGAACCTGTATGCTTATTTCTAGCAAATGTGAACAACTGCCAAGCATGCTAATTATAAGCATACTTACAAGCATGCTTTTTATAAGCATGTGTGTCAGTACCTTAAGGGGATAAAGCAGTGTCTAATATCACGGGCTCCATATTGAATTCCGAGAGTAACGAAGGATTCTAGTGCTTTCGAGCGCAGCGCGAGTGCTCAGAGTTAACTTCTGACTTACTCGTAAGACTAGAATCTTCAGTGACTAGAAACCTTACCCGGTTACAGGGTATTTGCCACACTTTCTGGGAACTTCAAGCGAAGCCAACTTAAAAAGGGTTCCCAGTAAGCTTAAATACCAGAAAAGTAGTGAAGACTAGAAGTGTCTTGACGTATTTTATATGTGGGTAGTGTGGGTACCTATGTCATTTATGAGAGCCTTAATTTTAGCCCTTTTTGAATGAATGATTTTATTTTGAACTCTGACTCTGACGTAAAATGGGATAACCATAAAGGTTCTTTCTAATACAACAGCATTCGAATTATTTTAACCAAGTTTTTGGTTTAGAATCACCAGTATAAGATAAGCAATGATGGCCCAGTGGTAACGGCCCCGACGAGTTTTATAGGTCGTATAGGGTTGTATAGGTCGTGGGTTCGAATCCAGACAGGCGCTTTACTTTGAGTAAATAATTTCATCGTCACTACTCTCGCGTTTCGAGAGCAGTGACGATGAAATGACGATTATGTGAAGGAAAACATCGTGAGGAAACCGGCATGTCCTAGAACCAAAAATTCGAAGACATGTCATATCTACCAACCCGCAGTCCCGCACTGAGCCCGCGTGGTAGATTATAACCCACTCTCTCTCGAAGAGAGGAGGCCTATCTCCCAGCAGTGGGAACATTATTGGCTGACATTATGCTGTGCATGCATACAATATATCCAATGTTGTCATCTAAAAGGTTGTACGAGTAATACAGTCAGCATTACAAGTTTAGGTGTGGTCTAATCGAAGCCCGGCGCAGGCGCCCTCCACTGGCATTCTCAGGCTATTCATAGTCAGGTACAAGTTTAGAGACTATGCTGTACATAAATCATTGTCTTAGTGGGTACTTATATACAGTGAATTTGTAACTATGCAGCTGCGACGGTTACCAAGCAAAAGGTACCTACTTTAGCCATAGTTCTAGCTTATGTTTCATCATGCACGAATGAAAATAACTCCCCGTTTTTAATTTGCACCCTACTCGGAAAGCTTTACTCAGAATACTTTTTTTTCGACTTTTTTCAGAATAAATTCTCTGTAGAAGCTTTTCTCAGTAGCAAAAAGCCAGAAATGCAACTTTCAAATTAGATTGGGTCTTCGATTAAATACGTAAACTACATTAGGTAATTCTGTATTTACATCGTTGTAGAACCTTTCGTATGTACATAAATTAAATTGCATTGAAATATGAGGTACTTAAATAATTTATATTCCATAAAATTTAAAGTAAATATTTTTAATTGAAATAGTTCAACAACGTAAATTGAACAGTTTTTCAGAAAATTAATCAGAATTTTATTTGTGTACTTTAAAAGTGATTGCATACGAAAAATTCAATCATGTTAATTCCATATTTTATCAGGATAATGATGCTCCATATTTCATACTTAACTAGGTACATAAATTATTAGGTATTATCGATACATTGCTTTCCTAGACACGCACATAGGCTTTTAGACAGTCGCAAAATATCAATTAGATCGTAAAAATTACAATGGATAGGAAAACTCGCTGCCCTGCATTGAAGAAGCCCTCGTCTCATAAAACAAAAAGCGGCCAACCGACAATATTATCCGTTTCCGGTTCCGACCCACCACAATATTATCAATTATTAAAATCCAGCAAAAAAATGCCGAATAAACACGTTTCTTATACGGGGACCTCCGCCATAGCGGCCATAGTAGTTCACAATCTGTGAAAATTTTAAGCGTTTACCTATTACAGTTCAATAGATACAGCCCTGTGACAGACGGACAGACAGCGGAGCCGTAGTAATAGGGTGCCGTTGGGACCCTTTTTTTTTTTTTTTTTTTGAGGATGGGAAATCATCAAATGACTCCTCCCGCTCTGGGTGGAGCAGAAGGGAGTGTCAGACTTTTACTGACTAAAACCCACCCGTGTTCCTTCCTTAGCCCTTTATGTTCCAGGGCAGCGGTAAACCCTTTCGGATGGTCCCGCTACCCTGGCAGGCTTCGGCCCTGTGGGGCCCCGTCACTTGCTGACATCTCTTTGAGGCGCGCGTGGAACACGAACACGCCGTCCGGCACGGGCCTAGTCCTGATCGGACGGAGAGCTACCCATTACTCTCCGCCCGCAGGCCCGCGCCTACGGTGGCCGGGAGTCGTCACGCGGCTCCCGACGCCCGGAGCGTCTCCCGCGGCGGCTGAGGCGTGAGGTGCGCAAGGCGCGTTCCCTCGCCCACCCCGCCACCTCCTTCGCTAGCATGACTGCTTCGCAGAAGGAGGTGACTGCCTCCCACTCCCTCTCACCCCGGACCATGGCTTGAACCAGGGCCGGGCGCGAGAGGTCGCCGCCGCTGCCAATCGCCTGTACGAGGACACGGCGGTGCTCTGCCCAAGCAGGGCAGACCTCCACCGTATGCTCCACCGTGTCCTCTGGGCGATCCTGACAGTGGTGACACCCGGGCGTCTCCTCCCGCCTGATGATGTGCAGGAACCTCCCGAAACAACCGTGTCCGGAGAGGACCTGCGTCAGGCGGTAGGTGAGAGCGCCGTGACGTCTCTCTAGCCACTCCTCAAAGAGGGGTCTTACCGCCGCTATCGTGGCGTGCCCTGCGCTGGGTTGCGATAGTCGCTCCTTCCATGCCGCCATGAGATCGCGCCGGAGGTTCGTCCGCTCCGCCGCGGTTTGCCGCGGATGCGGAGTTTCCCCCCGGCGTAGTGCCTCCGCGCGCCAATCATATAGGCGCGCGAGGACTATCGCCTCCAGATCCCATGGTGGCAGTCCGGCAAGGAGGCTTGCTGCCTCGCCTGAGATCGTGCGGTAGCCCCGGATCAGCCTTACGGCTACCACCTTTTGGGGCGCGTTCAGATAGTGTGCGGCTCGAAGCCGCAGTGAACGCGCCCATACCGGGGCCCCGTTGGGACCCTTTGGGTACCTACAGAACCCCAAAAACCAATAAACACGCCACAAATCATTCCTGTTTTAAAATCGGTTAGCAACTTAAATCGCTAAAACATTTACCATCGCTATCCTTTAAGATCTGCTCATACGGCTACTAAACAAGTAAAAACAAACAAAAAACTCAACAGCCAACATCGATAAGATTGCCCACACCTGTTTGGTTGCCAGTGACATTCGTACTGCAATCCTGAATGATGGTCAGGGTATAAAAAGTGAACGGTTGTATAATGCAGTTTGACAGCATAGCGAGGCGCCTCGCAGGAAAGACATACAGTCATACAAATTGACCGTGACTACCGAGGAGGTTTTATTCTTCTTTACAGGATGAAAAATGAGTTTAAGACCTTATATGGCAATAGTTAAAGTCGACCCCAACATAGTTGGGAATATCTTTTGTTTGACGGAAATAGTTTCGTTTATTTTTAACTATAGTTCTTACTTTTTTAAACATTTTCCATAGAATTTTGGCTTTAAATACCTACCCTAAAAGAAATGAAGATGCACCTGCAACCTCAATAAAACAGTCTTATAAAAATCAAACAGTTTTATAGTATGGATCAAAGAATGAAAAACGTTATAAATTCAGTTACCTCACTGATAGAAAAATAACCCTTTTACCCAGTTTTCTCGCAGTTCTTCAAAGACTTTTAACAGCTGAGACTTTTCCAGTCGTTCCCAGTAAACGGAAAATGATTTTATGAAGAAAAAAGAGAGCAACAAATTGGAATACAATTTCTTCGTGGATGTTTTGTTTGTTCCATTTATTCGGTATATTATGATTACACCGAAACGTATAACAGAATTCCTAATATAGTACTATGATTACAAATTACAATGGATGATCTAACAATACCTAGGCTTAAACTACCACGAAATGGGTTAGAGTTCTAGGTACTGAAAACGGATGCTGCAATTTGTAATACCGTATTTGTAGTAAACTAGAAATTGTGGTATGTATTCCGCGAAAAATATATTGTATTTTCGATAAGCTTGAAATATGATGCTTGATTTGAATAATCCGCCATTTTGTATTTCAATTTGGCAGTTGGCTACTTGAAACGATTACGGCGTAATTACGTGAATTGCATGACTGTTGATGATGTGTTCGGCACGAAGTTATTGTGGCCACAGGGAGTTACAGATTAATATTATTTTAATAAGCTGCTTTTCGCACCCCAGTTGGCCCAATACACACAGAAATTAATGAATGAGAAATCTGTGAAAAGTGGCTTATTAAACATTTACCTATATTTTGTCTGTATTGCCTATTTGGGAAACGAATTGGTTCGCTTCAACTGACTTATTTTGTTGTTTTGCAGAAAAATGTTTCTGCTCATTCTATCGACAAAGTTAGGTAGGTGTTCCGTTTTCTTTTTTTTTGTATTGGTGTCGTTATTGGCCAATTACTGGTCACGTTTAGGTATATCGCAAAAAAGGGGTTTTCATGATCTTTCGGAGTTAAGCCAATTCCCGTAATTAAAAACGTTCAAAATCTAGTCGCAATCTTATCTCAGCGACAATCAATGTCAAAAACTTGCCAAAATGTAGGGGAATTAGAGGTATTTTTGATAGATCAGACTGTGAACGTTCTTAAAATTACGAGAATTGCCCCTGTTATGGGCAGTGGCCCTATATTAAAACAATGGGTGGCTTTGTCTTTTCGGCATTTAAAAGTAGCAAACTTAAAGCTAAACTGCAGCAGCGGACGTTCACACAATAAAATGAAGATTAAAATAAGTCTCTCATGAAAGTTACGCCATTCATTTCTGAAATCCAAATTCCGTGAAATTAGGGTTAAGAATTTGGGATTCCACTAACTTCCGCCTAAAAACTGAACGAGGAAGCACTTTTTACGTGCGGACAAAAACAATAATACTGTCCACCATGTTCACCCACATTTTACGAGTGATCCCTTTTCTAGGAATCGTTAGTCACACATGTATGAGCCAATTCTTGTTATTTAGTATCCGATACAACTGGTAGCACCTCTAGCGTGCTCAGAATGTGTAATGAAATTCAGAATGTGAATGAATGGCTCTCAGGCTAAACTGTTTGATAGTCTGTCGTATTATGATACTCCATATTACATATATTTTATTAGTGTTATAGGGATATTACATTCAAATTGTGCATCAACATTGGTTCCGCTTTGACTGTTACGAGTGCTACGCCATCGCTATTATTGTCTTTTGTTGCATTAGGCCATTGTTCACTTTGCATGCACAAGTGTGGTCACACCCTTAGTTAGGTACATATTGAAATATGAACGAAGTATTCGACGGTCTGTCTGATGTCTAAACAACGTACAACTTTAATATTACTGCATACAATCAAACGATGTACATGAAGTTAAATTCAAATAAACCCAGTATATTTATTCGATAGTTTCGAACTGACTGCTATAACATACGCCGAACTTTCCAGGATGAGAAAATTTAGCCAAGCACTACCATTACCCCATTCAGGCTACTTTACATAAAAGCATTTGGCAAAGGTAATACCTATGAGTGCCATAGAGATATTGCTCTCAATTGGCGCAAGAAAAAAAAACATTTGGTACTTTCTTCCTTTTAGTTGCTTGCAAATTAACTTTAGAAAAAACAAAGTTCTTTTGCCACTAACAAGCTTGGGGTAATTCTACGAAAAAGAAAGTCAGGACTAGACAGAACCGTGTTAGTGTGCGGCGAAACTGTGATTACATTGATAAAATAACGTTCGCGGCCATCGATCACTAATAAAGAACCGCGGCTCGATAACCGGAGCTATAACGTTAGAGTTAACATCTATTAACGTTATTAGCTGGCCATTAGCCAGCAATATCAAGTGGTTATCGATCGGCGATTTCTTCACTAGCTATTACTAGATGATTACGATATACTACCGCCATTACCTCCGACTTAATGTCAATTTTGTGATAAATAGTCTACAAAACATCGCGGCGGGCAGTCTATAAATTAATAATTACCATAGATTAGTGTCCCAGTGTTTTATTCATAAATGTTATAACTGCTGTTTTATGATCGTGTCTGTGTGTTGATATGCAAATATTCAAAGATATTGACGTTTGATCTCGCGATGTTGCGATTAATTAACAACACAGTGTTGTACCTAAACGAACGATCGATCAAGAATGTATTGGAGTTATGCAATAAAAGACACATTGTTGTGGTTATTTTTTGTTTGTATAATATTAACGGTCTGTAACGGTTAGCGCGTTATTAACGTATTTTGGTTTATTGGCACGCGTCGGTTTCCGATTTCAACAACGTTCTAATTTTAAAATTGTGTTTTGCTTTTTCACGTGGGTTATGACAGAAATACATAGGCTGAGTGGAGAAGTGCTTTCGCTTTTGAAATGCGTTTAGAACTTTGCAATTTAAAATAATACTCCTTGCTGCCCAATAAAATTGTTGGCTCGTTAGAACATTTTCATTTTAATTACAAATTGAAAGCGGCGTTTATGTTTGGAGCGTTTGAAAACAATTTAACTTGACTGTCCGACCGACTGTAGGATAGATAATGTTCAATTTAGTTCAGAGAGATAAAAGCAGGAATTCTACGTTAAGAGCTCTATCTAGCTCCCTAAAGAGATTAACGTAATGATAAAAATACATATTTTCTTTTATATCGAGTAGTGGGTGGTACTTTTAGGTTAGGTATGTCATATTTGGGTTAGTAGGTAGGTAGAAGTAAATACTCGTGAAACTATGTTCTGTGCGTGAAACAGACATAAGATATGACGGGCGTGTGTTGTTTTCACGCCCTTTTAATTTATAGCGCATAAAAGTTTTATCTTACGTATATATTTAATTTATTATCACGCTGACTTTGATGTCGTTGGTCTTTCCATTTTAAGCATGCAACATTAAAAAGAGTGTCATATGAGATTTGCATTAAAAATAAAAAGAACACACACATGAAGTGTGCATATATTGTGTTTTTTTTTTAACTGTTGTATTAGTATACGAACATAATGGTCATTGTCTGTACGATGTAATATGTTGGCTCGCAGGTTTGCACGGTGTACAAAACAAGTGAAGATTACACTGTTCATGGCGTATTGTCAATCCTTTTACACGTGCAGCCTGTGGGTCAGCTACTTGCAGAGGGCATACAGTGACCTGAGAGTGCAGTACAGCAATGCGTTCAGGATGCTGATTGGGTTACCGCGGTTTTGCAGCGCCTCCGGCATGTTTGCTGAGGCTAACGTAGATAGCTTTGCAACAATTATGCGCAAGCGTTGCACCTCCATCCTAACTCCTAACACGCATGCGTGCTAGTTCCAACAGCATCTTGCGCGTATTGGCAGATCGATGGTCGATGGGACTCTCCGATGCTTGAGCGCTGGATACGACTGCATGCAGTCAAGTAAACAGGTTTAGGCTAACCAGATTAGGTTTCTTAATCAGGAATGCAGATTCGGAAACCTGAATGCTCTTCTTTCATACAAAATGTTCAAACACGCGCACACGTACTTATTTTTTCCGAACGGAAAAAAACCTAAGTAATATCCGTTTCGAAATTTTCTCCATGCGTTCGGGTTGTTAGAACGGAAAAAAACCGAATGTCTGCGCTAATCTCACGGAATTCCGAATCTGAATTCCTAGGAAACCGTGTGCGGCCAGCCTTACTGGTGTCGGATTGTCCGAAAACTTGTTTATTATTTTTTAAACGTTTAATTTTAATTCTTTTTTGTTCTGTATACTAACTTTGTTTATAAGTATTTTTGTGCTACTAACAATAATATGGATGTGTGTGTCCGAAATAAATGATTATTATTATAATTTATTCTAACATTTGAACATTTATTTTTTTGTTGGAAGTCCGCCTGCTCAGGCTTTTATAAAAGGTCTGATCATCTGATGTAACCAAGTTGCACAGTTTCAAATGCGCGTGGATTTGTATATATAATTGAGAAAATAATAAACAGTTACACAAAAGTTTGAGCTTGAGCTACAGAGTGAGTAAATGCATAACCCTCGATATTTTCCACGTATTATAAAAACAAATTATAAAATTAATGCGATGTGCGCTTACAATTTAATACCTAGGCAGAATAAAATTACATAAAGTGTTAATGATAAAATTAAAAAGGCATGCAAGTTAAAAGAAAAACAAGAAATTATAAAATACAGTCTAAGAGTTCAATATATTACGGAGCAATATCCAAAATGCTTCCGGAACAAGGCCTTTAAATTTACCATTTTGAAAAGCGAAGATGTCAATATGTTGCACAGCGGCTTGGATTTTATTTTGTTGATTCGTTAATCATACCGATAATGAAATCAATCATGGAACTTGCAGTCTCTAATTAAGATAACGAGGTAGTCCTAATTCGTTGTCTATGAACTAACAACGTGAGACTGTGAGTGACTAATCTGAATGTTTGGGATATTTAGCACTTAGGTATATGGGAGCTTATGTTCGAGGTCTAGTTAGAATAAATAAACTAATAAACATACGAACGAAGCAAGCTAATCTATATATATATAAAAGAAAGTCGTGTTATTACTATTTATAACTCAAGAACGGCCGAACCGATTTGGCTGAAAATTGGTGGGGAGGTAGCTTAGAACCAGGAGACGGACATAGGATAATTTTTTTAAATTTAATACTTTTTACTTATAGGAGTAGGGTAGGAGTAGTGTAGGAGTAGGTTAGGAGTAGGGTAAGAGTAGGGTAGGAGTAGGGTAGGAGTAGTGTAGGAGTGGGTAGAAGTAGGGTAGGAGTAGGGTAGGAGTAGGGTAGGGGTAGGGTAGGGGGTAGGACACCACGCGAACGAAGTAGCACCGGGCAGCTAGAAATAATTTATATGGCAAAACAACGTTTGCCGGGTCAGCTAGTAATATATAAAGCTTGAAAAACAATAGCAATATCAAAATTCGAATTACAAACTTATTCCTTGATTTTTCAAAAAAACCTGGCTGGCCAAGTCCCTATCCGCCTTAAAAAACAATCCTCTCTTGACTTTTTTTGTTAAATCTTTTCTTTTTTTTATTTCAGATTGCCAATATGGCGGCACCGTTGCAGCTACAGTTGCTTCTGGCGATGTTCGTACCAGCGATAGCACGTGAGTATATTTTATTTGAAACACAAAACATCTAGATTTTTTTATTATTTGAAGTTTATTACTAATATTATAAAGAGGTTAAATATTTCTTCGGAACTATTTATTCGACTTTAAAAATTATTTCTCAAATAAAACTCTACGGCTATTGCTGAATGACATAGAATATGTTAAATATGCGGACGAAGTTGCGGGCGGAAGCTAGTGTATTAAAGACGTCGGAAATAAGTTCCCTAAATGATGTTGAAATTCCTAAATTTTACAGGAATTAAGCCTGGAATAGTTAGAAATAAATTTACATCCAAATACAAAAAAAAAAAAAAATACAAAAGATCACACAACACACACATAGGTATACAGACAGCTCTGCTGCTGGGCAGTTTGTTGCGCCACTTCTTTTTCCCAGTTATTTAGGAAGTGGTGAAGGGCGGGCGTTTTTGGGGGACTGTCTTTTGTAATTTTGACGTTCAAAAAGTGCTGATTCTCAGCCTATTTTGAATAAATTACTTTTGGTTTGATTTCTTTATTATCGTACAAAACTAACGCTCAAGTTCTAAACAAATTACTGGACCGCATAAATTCACGCCAACTATTTCAACTTCAACCAAGTCAAAGGAAATCTTAAAGTTAATTCCTTTTGATTATCATTGCGTGCTTAGAAAGGCCTGGTATGGCGTGAAAAGGAAGATGAATGGTGGTGTACGAGGTGTAAAACGATAAGATTTTTTTTGTCTATTTTGTTATTGTAACAGGCAGGACAAGCTCCCGGATACCGCAGGTAGCTACGCACACAGCGACACAGGCTTATGGCGGCGAAAGGACAAAAAGACCCAGAGATTACCGGGTTCTGTCGATATTTTGTATTATTTTTATTTCTCAGTTCCCGGTACTTTCCAGTAGTAGTTAAATAGGCGATGACATTTACGAAAAATATTTTCATCGAGTGATTATGAAAAAAACAATCGCAGTCTGTCTGATAGTAATTTAGAAAAATACAAGCGTTCCTTTTTTTGATTATTTCTGTTTAATAAATTCGTTTTATTATTTCATAGTAGAGCAGGTAAATAATGTAAATGTCACCTGTTGTTTTTACTTGTTTATTCACGTTTTAAAATACGTATGTAAAAAACACGACTTGCTATTTGCTCATATTTAATTTTGTTCACATGTAAACCAAATATGGTTGAACAGTGAATAGGTAACTTTGTGTGTATTATGATCTGTTTATGTAAAACATAGAACTTTACATAATAATCCAGACAGCTTATATTTTCCGAAAAAGTCCGTCAAGTTTCAAAGGGATCCCAAAAAAAGTTCGTAGTTTGTTTGTGTGCGTGTGTGCCGAACAAATTTTACGCTTACTAGTCATTATATTGTCCAAGTATTTGTGTGAAGTCATTAGTACCACCTACTCGTTTAGGATTTTTTATATTTTTTCCTTCTATTTCCGTTCATTCCCGACAACGGCCAGAACTAGTTTTGATTCGAAACGGCTCGTTCAGAAATTGGATTTGGTCACTCGCAGTTGATTAGACGTCCAACACTCGAGTGTTTGACGTTTTGCGTCAAGTTTAGAAATTGTTGACGTTTGTTTCTGAGAATACATTGCTGTTTCCTTGGTTGTGTTTATACTGAATGCCTATACATTGTTTTGTTTTGACTAGGGGTTTAATAATAACAGTAGGATCTAGCACTGACCGGTTGAGCAACTAGGATAAATTCAATTTGTTTCATAAAATATCCAAAATTCGGATCAGTGATTTCATGACCTGCGGGGTAACAGCTTTCATATTTACGTGCGTTATTCACGTTGTTGAGCCGACAAATTTTTCAAACATATGAAGCAATGGATTACTTAGCAATATCCTTCAAAATTATTCCGACTGTGATTTAAAATGTGGAACGCAAATAGATCCCTATCTATTTGCGTTCCACATTTTAAATCACAGTCGGAATAATTTCAACAAATGTTTCTTAGTGATCAATTGTTGACCTACTACTGAATACTGGCATACTGGAATACTGGCTGAGGTCCCACAGCCATACTTTTTATCGAAAACGAAACAATAAACCTATCGATAGTCAGGGCCAGGAAAAACCCCAACAAGCAGAAGATATAATTGAACGCTTAACACTTTAAAATGTCAGTGCATTTGTCACTTATTTTTATTGAAATGAATGTCGGAGTACCGACGATACGAGAGCTTATTCCGCTTGCATGATAATTATTATATTAAAAACGCAATATCATAAAACATTCCTGTCAATGACGACCGCACGATATGAAATGCAATGTGCATTAATAACATTATTCACTTATTATTTGCGAAAGTGATTCGAACGATTCTGAATCATTCATTTGGTTGAAAATGCTTCATTAAAAACCCTCTCAATTGAGTAGTCAAGTTTAGAATCGAGTTTTTAGATAAGATTATTGATGATTAGGCAGGTCAGATGATAAGGCAAGAGGCAGACCTAAGAAAAGAAAAATGTACTTCTTTTGTGAAAGATAGAAAGAGAATTCCGAGATGATTATGATATGGTTAATAGATATGGAAGAATGAGCAGCGTTGCGCAGCTCCCAAATTAAATAGGACACGGATACTGCCCGTGTCCTATTTAATCTGGGAGCTGCGCAACGCTGATGATTTTAGTAAAAAATAATATAAGCATAATTCAAATGATAAATGAATTTATTCCTGTAAGTAGGTTTGTACAAACACTTTTACACGTCAATCAAATTTTAAAAACTAAATGAGGCTGAATCAAACTCAGAGGTTTCTTTTAAAGTCCGTTGGTCAGATCATGTGAAGACCACAGGTACCTAGATTAATGTCTGAAGGATAAATGAAATGGTGTTTTGAGGAAAGAACCACAAAGATTGAGTGGACCTGTCCAGTTAGTGTACGAATTTGTCAGTAATCGTGCAGCTCAACTCAGCCATGTAACATTGACATTTTCACAAAATGCAGTAACTTAATTATTCAACGAAACCTTGAGGTCTCGTAACGTACTTACAAAGGTAAATGGGCATATGCAAATGCCGTTGTGTTCGTTCCTGAAAAGATCTCCGCGGTTACCATAGTAACAACTGTAACAAATGAATGACAACCTCAGAGACCATCATATTTCGTAGTGATGGTGCTACAAACCGGTCTACCATCGGAATGCATGTAAACGTCACTATGTAGTTCCGTCTCCCTATGGCGTTTGATGCATACCTACCATTTGTCAATGAATTGGACTTGTGGAGTTTTGAAATGCGTTGCATAGGAATTTGCTTGTATGTAGGACGTATGAAAATAACTATGGAAAGACGTACGAAGCGGCTTTATGACCAAAAGTACGTAAGTTAAGTGTATGTTTGGTATAAATTAACATAAATAGGATCTAGGATGTAGGTAAGGACGCCAACCCTATTATATAATATAGTATCCTGCTATATTAGAGGCCTAAATATTATATATCTCAGTAATGCTAATCTAGTGGCACTTATTACCTTATTTCAATTTTGTTAACATGCGGATAATGTAGTGGGCTGCAATATTGTTAACACTACTTATGAGCCTATATTATTGTTATTTGTAACATTTTATATTGTAGCTATTTATTGTCCAAAAAAAAATACATATATAGTAGACAAAACTCTATATGAAAATATTAATTTTGCATACTATATTTTTTTACGGCCAGTATTAATTTCATATTATTATCTCATTATGAATTCGGGTATTTTGTAACCTTAATTTAGAGTGTAATAATAGTTATGAGTCATTTAAACAAAAAAAACCTGTTAGTAAAGTTCAAAGAAACAAAATATATGCATTATTTTTTTAAACATACCATATCTTTTTGTGTTTTTGCCACCTATTAAATTTTTACAGGCAATGGCTTCGAAAATACTATATTTGATATAAACATAGTTGGCATCCCTGGCCTCGATGTATGTATGTAGTTGTAGGTATCATAGAGACGAGAAACACAGTTTAGTCATACAGATAAAAATCTCCACCTCAGTCTTTTAATTTTATTCAGTTTATATTCTTGAGCTATAAATCACTTTATTTTTGCTAACGAAGTAATAATTATGCAAGATTATAATCAATTAAAAATAATATCGCTTGTAGCAGGAATTAAATCATCTTTTATAGCGTAGGTAGAGGCCGACTGATATAATCATTCCTATTATAAAACACATAAAATCAAGCTAGCAGTAGATTTACAGGTCTGAAACACGATAGCTCGCGCCGAGCTTTAAAAAAGTTCTAAGTGCTGGTGAAAAACCTTTTCTAGATCTATATAAAAGTTTGTCTCACATACGTACCGATACCGTGTCAAAGGTGTTATTAAGGTTTCATTAGGATAGGTGCTTTTCACTCACTTTTGTAATAAATGAAGTTGCTCGCGCTAAGAGCATTAAACGGTTGAATCATCATTCATCATTTCAGCTGAAAGACGTCCACTGCTGGATGTAGGCCTCCCCCAAGCACCTTCAGTTCGACCGGTTCGTTGCTTGAATCCTACTATCGTACTTCCTACTAAAATTATAAACGTGAAAGTTTGGATGGATGGATTGATGTTTGTTACTCTTTCACGCAAAAACTACTGAACGGATTTGGATGGAAATTGGCACACAGATAGTTTTTAACCAGGATTAACATATAGGATACTTTTATCCCGATATTTCTACGGGATCGAAACTTATGCGGGTGAAACCGCGGGGCGTAGCTTGTAAATACATATTTATTGAATAAAAAGCTCACAAAAGGTAACATTTAGTAAGTAAGTATACATTAAGCCAACAGGAGTAAGATGTTCCCATTCAATTATAGTGCCTAAAAATAAATTAAAACTAAAACTTTATTACAGGTGCAAGTATGTAATGATGATTCGGAATTACAATGTAAGGTAGCGAGAACGACTCGCACGATCTAAGTTAATTCAAACCTGTGTTTCAGGCCATTACTTTACATTTCAATTAAAATGGGACAGTAAAATTTAAAATTAAATTGATATAAAAATAGGAGAAAAAGAATACATAACATAGATAATCAGCATATATAATTTTTCCACTGCTGGCATACAGGCCCCCTCTCGGTGAGAGGGAGAGAAAAAGCATATTGGTATATACATTAATACATAAATTATAACTAAGCCTATGGGAATATATTATCAACATGCCAAAATTTCTAGAAGTTTTTCTGTCTGTGTAATTGAGTATCGCTAAATATTCTGATAATATTTTACTACAATTTTTGTAACTTACAAAATAATTAATTAATTAAAATTAATTAATTTAATTTTTTTAATTTATTTTTTTTATTTTAATTTTTGTATTTTTGAAGCTAAGTAACTTGTTGAGCCTATTATACAGAAAAGTTCCTAAAAACACATAAAATCGATTAGCAAACGCATACTGTCTATGAAATAACTGTAACCAACACAAAGTCACCTTTACAAATCGTACATACAGTATTTTTATTCACTCGGCAACGAGATGAAATTTTAAAAATTCTCCATAAAGTTACGGTCAATGACTGACGGGACTGAAATCACATAAATTGGTGCCCGACAACAAAGAAAAATAAAATGTAACATCTCAATTACTGAATGCATTTCAATATGAACTTATTCGTGCATAACATAAAGTCGTTATTTGTATGCGTGGTTTATTATTATGAGCTTATTCCACTGGAGTCGGATGCGTCATCCGAGATCGAAATGTGTGGGTAACAAGGTATCAAGGACGGCAAGATTTCTTTTTTTATTGTTATTGCCGGTCTTTTGGTATGCAAATAAAAAAAAGATTCTAATTGTGTTCCTTTTGATCTTGAGAATTACTGATTACTTGTGTATTGATTATGGAGATTTGTTAAATGATGTAAAAATGTTCGTTTCATTTTCGAAATTCTATTTCCAACGTTCTTTATTAAATAGATATCTTTATGGAACCCGTTTTGTATTTACATTCATAGAGGGATATCAGTGGATCTTGCGACTGTAGTTTCATTTCCAACTTGTTATTTAGAACTTATTCCAAATTTAACGCAATAGACTAATTTGATGTTATGACAGAAATACATGTTACCTTTGAAACTGTCGAAGCTGCATTCGAAGTTGGTAACGTTGTAGGTAATGGTTTTGGGTTCTCTTCATTATCTTTATTTGGGGTAACGTGTTCTATGTAAAGTAAGGGAAATTAATTTTCAATCAAATCGAGTTCCAACGTATTTGTTACCTGTATATTCCAATCACAACTGTTATTCTTTGACAGTGGTTTCGATTCCCTTGTTCACAAACGAAACTAAATTTAAGTTCAGTGCATCCTTTTCTTTCTATTTCATTAAGAAAAGGACAGAACATAAATATTAGTTTAGTCCTGTCAAAAGATACTCCATCGACAAGTTAAGACGTGATCAAAAACATGGCCACTAAAAATACGTTAATATTTACGTCAGGCGCTGATAAATTTGACAGGACTAAACTAATGTTTATCTCCTGTCCTTTTTTTAATGAAATAGAAAGAAAAAGATGTACTGAACTTAAATTTAGTTTAATTTGTTAACAAAGGAATCGGCGCCTGTATGAAATGGCTATTACACAGCAAATTGTCGTAGGGTGTCCATGAAACTTCCTGAATGTTCATTGTAGGTATCTTCGTGCTTTTGTCACGCTCCATCTTCCGTCTCGGTGTTCGCTTTGACCGGTTTTCGATATCCTCTACATAAATTCCATTTGCTCCATGCATCCTTCAAGACGTAGATGCAGTATCGCTCGCAGTATTATTATTTTATAAAGTGGACTATCTCCTTTCTTCTAAAATGTTTGAGAACAAAGTATAGTTATTTTTAAAATCTGCTTGTAGCAAAGCTCTTTGTTAACGAATAAAAGGATACAAATATTTCTGTCGGCATGCTGAACGGGGAACGAAAGCGTCGTGAGGAAACCGGCATATCCTAGAACCAAAAATTCGAAGACATACTGTGACATCTACCAACCCGCACTGGGCCCGCGTGGTGGATTATAGCCGATTCCCTTTTGAAGAGCGCTTGGGAGCATTATAGGGTGACTATGCCATGCTGAAGTGCTGTTTCGATTGGAACGGTTTTTTTTCGGCAGCGCATCTATTCCGCGAACCACTTGTATCTGGTGGTAATACCACTTTCCACCAGGTGGCTCAGCCTATTCGCCAAAAAATTACATAGAATCTTTCTCCAATTTTCCGAATATAATTTTACAATTTATACTTTCTTCCAGAACTCGAGATGAGGTTCACAAAATACCCTGAGTCGGTGATAGCCCCCCTCGGAGACAGAGTGACTTTCGAGTGTGAAGTCAACGTGCCAGGAGAACGGTTCGTGTGGCGATGGAAACCAGACAGGGATGGCGATAACTGGACAGAGGTGGAAGAGGGAGAAGGCAGGAAGATCATACCTGGACTACCAGGAAGAAGCACTAAAATGGAGATAGAAGTTAAGATGAATATGGAAACTACTTGGTATCAGGTACATAATTTATTGTAAATAACATTAGACATATAACAGTTTAAGAACTGACTATAATCGTTTCACTGACATTTAAATCGTTCGCCCCATTCCTGTCGTCAAAGGGCTATTTTAGGAAATATAATTTAGGAATATTGTTGGAAAAGAGGGGATTGCGATGTCCATTCATAGGTGTAGTCATCTGCAAATAATATCAACGTGAGATTGTCCATGTCCACTGTAGAAAAAAGCGTTTTCTCATTGAAAGACCATTGATCACCTTGAACATAAATGATTCTTGACGATGTGCCTATTGCTTTATATTAACAAACCCAGTACACCTGTCATTGAAAGGTAATCAGAATTCAATAATTAATTACCCGGAACTCTAATCTCTAGATCCTCGAGAGACCCGGAAATCTCTCCAAACCTGTTCACATTAAAAGGCAATACATCAAACAAGATTTCCAATCATCCCCATGTGGTGGTCGGTTACGGATGACTACGCCACACCCCCGTGGGTGTCGTGAGAGGTGACTAAGGGATAAACCACGGGCAATTGTGAATAGTGGCTGTGGTACACCTGCTATTAGACCACCTGGTAGATTATATAGCAATTAGTTCCATGATTTTGGCAATTTACGAGTAATTACAGGATTCGGATTAGAATCTCAAGTAGGAAGCTGTGAATCAATAAATAGAATCAGATGTATCTTTTCCTTTATTTTTCTAGCAACACACTAAGAGTAGGAATGGCTTTAATTTTGACAGTTCAACAACATTAATTGCGTTGCAACAAAGTTGCTGACAAGACAAATTTTTCGAACAAATGAAGGAATGGTTTAGCAATATCCTTTAAAATTATTCAGATTGTGATTACGCAATTAAGGTGCTGCTCTTTATTAAGTACCTCTTATCAGTAGCTAGGCACCCACTATAGTTTAATGAAATGAGGTTTCGTCAGGAGGGCCGCCTGAGCTTACAAATTTTTCGAATATATGAAGCAATGGATTAGTATAATAGCCTTCAAAAAGATTCAGATTCTTCAAAGAGATTCAGGCAATGTTACGGTGTTAGGGTGCTTAGGGTATCATGATCATCATATAGAGTTAGATGTGCAACTAGCTTCTACTTTCTGACTATCTGACCGTCTCGGCGTCGTCGCCTTGACAGTTAAAAAGTGCCTGTAAAGGGTTTATTTGAAACAAATGTTTTGAGTTTGAATACGTACATCAATTAACAAATAGCAGTCAGATTTGAAATGTTCTACTTCCAATTACCTACGTATATCCGAACTAAAAAGTGAATCAACACTTTTTGATTGAAACCGTTTCGTACAACATCGACAGACAAACATTTCAACTCAAACATTCAGCAGTTATTGATTCGATATTGTTTGACTGCCTTAAGTGCCTTTAGTTCGGTGGTGTAGTGGACTAAGCGGAACTATTGAGTATTAGGTTTTGAGTTTGATATCCAGTCCGAGTAGTGTTGTTACGTTTGTCCATATGAGTTTATTTCGGTGTTTCTTCTTAGAGTAGTCGGCTAGAAAACTCATCTAGAAAAAAAAAAAAAACTTGAGAGGTGTCAAGGGACACCCGGATGGAAAGAAGTATATATAACTGGCTTGCTTTCTATAAGAGAGAGAGAGAGAGAGAGACAGAGAAACACGCGCATTAACATCATTTATAATGGACTAGCTGCGCTCTGAGGTTTAACCCGCATAAGTTTCTATCCCGGGGGAATATAGGGATAAAACAACAAATATGTATTTACAGAATTATAATCATTAGAATCAGTAATACAACTTGTTAAGTTAGCATAATCCTAAAATGTCAAGATTTCATGAAATAGTCATTCAGTAGGATTACTTGATCTTAGAGAGTTGTGTTGTTGACTTTAATGATTATAATTCTGTAAATACATATTTGTTACGGCCGAGAATCATATTTTAATCAACGTACAACTTAGTACTGACCAGCAAATTGCAAACGTAAGAAAATTTGAATTTCGCGGGCTACCTTGGAGCATCCACCTTAAGATAACCGGAGAAACGGGGCTATATAGGTACACCTATGTCTACCCATTTGATGACAAAACAGACTTAAGATATCATGTTGACGTTTACTTGTTCCAGTGCGTGGTATGGTACGGTGCTATCAGTCTGACGTCAGTGCCTGCCCGTCTGACGGTGGCAAGGCTGGTCAACTCGCCCAGTCAGATCACGGCAGAGGAACGGGTCATCATCGCTCCCCTGCAGAATACTGTGATCCTACATTGTAAGGAGCCGACTTCAGAACCGCCAGCTGTGCTGACGTGGTGGAAAGAAGGATCAAAGGTAAGGTTTTGAACAAATACTATACATATAAATTGTGTTACTTTGCCTAAAATTGTTTGCTTGAGTTGGCTGTATAGTTTTTTTTATAGAATACTAAAACTTTGCTATAGCTCATTGCTATAAATTCATGACATACAACTGATACAACCTATAGACTGACATGACAATAGATACTTAGCTAGATTTATTCCAAAAAGCTTATGAAGATTAATCGTGTGATTACTGCATTCGTTTTGTGAATTTGTAATTATTTAAATCTACGTGACCAAAATATCTGGATAGACTTTTGAGTCTAGATAACACTATCTATACTCATATAGTACCTGATGTGTTTAGACTCCAGAGGTCCAATTCTCGTAATTCTAAGAACATTACAGTCTGAAGGCTAATTCCCGTAATTAAAAACATTCAAAATGAAGTCGCAATGTGGTCTCAGCGACAATCAATGTCAAAAACATCTCAAATCAGACTGTGAACGTTCTTAAAATTACTAGAATTGAACCTCAGAGCTCAGTCTCAATCTGTCAAAAATATCTCTAATTTCGCTACATTTTTGACAGGGTTTTGACATTGATTGTCACTGAGACCACATTGCGACTAGATTTTGTATGTTTTTAATTACGGGAATCGGCCTTCAGAATTAATTGTAAAGTTTGTACTAAATCATTTTGTTCCGGACTAAAACTCCTGCTGACATAATACAACTTTATATTTGATATGAAAACAAAAACTTACATTTCAAAAGAAACTACTAGCAAACTCTTATGCTGGTTTGTGAATAGTTGCTAAACAAAGTTTAAGCTTAGCCTGTTGTTATCTCACAGAATCAAAGCATGTTTCAGTATAATTGTGGTCACTTTGAACGGTGAACCGATATACGAATATTTATAACGAAGTTCGTTTCGTATCCACTTTTAGAGGGTTTGTTGGAAGCGAACTAAGTCAATGTTTGGGGAACTACACTCATTCACTACTTTTACCAATGAAACTTTATGTATTGTTCTTTTCTGATGAAAAGTTACCCGAATAGAGGACAGTTTGTATTCGCTATAAAATATTCGCTAGATTGTTGCTGCTTTTTAGATAAGCTGTCTTTAAAAGCATGCCAAATTGATAGAATCGATTGTGGCATTAGATTTGATAAACATATCGACGATGTGTTGTTGGAAAACACTTCAACGTATACAAACATGAACACATTGAACGCGTCAAATATTATCTTTTGATTATTTTATAAGAACTTTGTTATTTCCCGTTTGAGGGAAGTTGCATAAGCTTCTACTTTTGGGTTTCTTTGTATTAAAATACGATCAGCTGACAAAATATAACATAGGCTGATGCTAATGTTGGCAAACACGGCTGGTAATCTGGCCTCCTCTTTGTGAGAGGGAGCGGGCTCGTGCATGTTAGAGTTGGTATAGGCAGTACATATTACTATCTTCTTTATATGTAGTTAATTACAAAGCGTGATGATAGTACTTACTCCATCATCTCCTACGAGGCAATTCCTTTAATTTTTGTAAAAAATTAAGTACTCGCATTCGGTCCACGTTGATTTTTTGATACTAGCATTATTTCTTCCAGGGCAAGAGAAAGCAACTGGAAACCCCACATGGCGTGCTAGTCATACACAACGCGACGTCGGAGGACAGTGGTACATACAGCTGCAGAGCCACCAATGAGCTCAGCGGAGATGCGCTAGAAATAGCACAGAAGACACATTTGAAGATCCAGCGGGAAGGAAGTAGGGAAGTCAGGTTAGCACGATATACTGTTTAAGTTTATGCCGGTAATCATACACATTTTCTATTGATTGGCTCACCTTTGACTATTGTCTCACAAGGGCCCTAATTCACTATGATCACTCAATGATTCCTTGCTTCGCAACCACGTCAATTCTTTAGCTAATCACGACAACCTCGCGTTCATTTCGCGCGGTTCCGTTCATTGTGTCATAGAGAATACGACCCCTGAAATGAAGATGTGGTCGACGCTGGTGCACACCTGCCTAGAAGTACCTGCACATATTTGCAAAATTCAAGGGTATAGACTTAGAGAGTTCAACTTAGCTGTTTGCAAAATACACAACACACAATATACTTAGGCATGAACGCTCCTATGGCTAGGCTAACGTCCACTTGTAATAATTTTTGCAATATTTATGACTAGCTTCTGCCCGCGGCTTCGCCCGCGTGGATGTCGGAAATTATCCCACGGGAACGTGCTAACAGGATAAAATGTATGTGCTTCCCCAGAATGCCATCTATCTCGCGGGCCCTTTGTGGCTAATTACAATAGAAAACCAATTGTGTCTCATTAGTGGTGATTAAGAGGGTACCTATATGATATCTTTACCTAAGTACCTACCTAATTAAAAAAAAAAAAACTCAATAACAGAAAATTAAATACCTACCTAAATAAACCTATTTCTGATGATAACTAATCTAAACTCAATAAATAAGCAAAATCCCTAAAAACTAATATCTATACGAATGACTAATCCTACCTAACAGTATTATAAAATAACCTACGGTCACTACGTACACTATCAAATACTTTAAAATTAAAATCTATACCTACGACTTATATAAAAATAAACCTAAATAACTCTAAAAACTAAAAGGAATAAAAATGAACTCCACTGCGGGTGACGTTACCACAAACTTATTATTTGCGGTTGGTACAGTAATCGGGTCTAGAGATCGAACCGCAAAATTAAGTTTGTTTTCTATTGTATATACTTTTCCGGGATAAAAAGTACCCAGTGTGGTGCCCAGGATATTAAAGAATAATTATACCAAGTTTCATCGTAATCGAACCGGTAGTTTTTGCGTGATGCCTGAACAAACAGACAGACAGACAGACAGACCGACAGACAGACAGACAGACAAAAATTTTTTTAATCACATTTTTGGGTTCGGTGTCGGTCTAGTAACACCCCCTGCCATTTATTTTTTTGATATTTTCAATGTACAGAATATTCACTTCTACAGATTTATTATAAGTATAGATAGATTTGGATATCTTCCACGACCATCCCGCGCGTTTTAGATCTAAGATTGTAAATGAGGGGAAGACTGCAGACGACAAAACAAAATAATATATTAGTCAATGTTTAAGTCGATGAGGGTGTTCTCTCTACTGCCGTGATTTTAGCTAGAGTTTTTGTTCTTTTGTTACTTTTGTTTTCTTTTATTGTTTTTTTTTCTTTTTGTAGCGTGGATGCCGTGTTTTTTAATTTTTTTTCTTGTCTTTCGTTGTGAATGCTGTGCACGTCTGTAATTGACGTAAACACTAGTTCATGTCTCTGTTCTCTGTTATTTGTAAATGTTTGTGTTTGTGTTGTTGATGTGCCTTAATAATAAATAAAATAAAATGAACGTGTTTCCAAATCGTTTTGTGCGTATAGTTGGAATGGATCGGCATTCTTACAAAAAATCTGTTATGTTTTGTAGAACGTCGTGTCGTCTCTGTCATTCATACCTGTATGGTTGTCTCTTTCTAAAACCCAAACTGCTGTATTAACGTGCGGGTACTTGTACTGTACTGTGTTTCAAGCGGCTGCGACCACAAGTCCTTTAGTAGGATTCAAGTGGTACTGAAAACCAACTAAACCACAAAATGTCGAGACTAGTCCGATCGCATGTACAGATAGTTGGGGTTCCGAAACTTTGTCTACCGTGTAGTGTGAATTTGGGTTTTGGATGTTCGTGAAGTATTGTTATTAGTACCCACATGTTACGATTGTTAAAATGCTTAATGATACATTTTGTTAGAAAAAAAAAATCGTATAGAAGCGGAACTTCTACTCCGAACGCGTAGCTAATACCCTACTGTTTCGGAGTTTTTGTGCTTAGGCCTAGTTTCATAATTCTGAACTTCTTGTTTTCTATTCTATTTTCATGTTCACTAAAATCTCACCTGCTTAACCCTTCGAGGAATACAGCCGTGATGTTAAGTTATGTTAGAATATCATTGGTTTCACACTAGAGATGCACCGAAAAGTGGTTTCCCGGAATAACCGAATAATATTCGGTTAAGTTCTTACCAAACCGAATATACTGCCGGATAATTTGGTTCCTCGTTCCATAGTTTAGCTTTTGCCAGATAGAGCTGAATGCTTGGTCTTCTTGCATCATAATCTACCGCTGCTTGATTATAAGTAAATATTAAATTTTAAAATTACAAATATTCTTGATTTATCTATCTTTAAATTTATTAATGCCATAGTTGAGAAAACAACATAGTTCATTAATTATGCATAAGTAAACCTTTCCTATTACAATATAATTGTAATTTGCTAGTGGGATTATTGCAATTAAAAATTACTGTTCTTTTAAGATAGGTACTTGATTTTATGTAACTACATATTAATGCTAGGTTGTATTTGAATACCTGTGTTTAATTATATCTTTGTTTGAGTAGGTACCTTACAATAAACTATTTCTAATAAATATGATTGTTAGAATATGGGATTCCTTTAATTTATTTTGCCCTAAATGCTGATTTACATTGATCAATTAAACCGAATACATTCGGCATTTCAACCGAATGATTCGGCCGAATACGAATACCTCCAATTCTGCCGAATACGCCGAATACCGAATATAAAACGAATATTCGGCGCATCTCTAGTTCACACCACTTCTTTTTAGGGTTCCGTAGTCAACAAGGAACCCTTATAGTTTCGTCATGTCCGTCCGTCTGTCCGCCCGCAGCAAAGCTCAGAGACTCTTAGTACTAGAAAGCTATTATTTGGCATGGATATACATATTAATCAAGCCGCCAAAGAGGTAAAATAAAATCATAAAAAAAATTAGGGTACCTACCTCATGTACATGTAAAGTGGGGATGTTTTTTTTTTGTTTTCCGACACGTACTTGGCCGGTTTTTAATAATACTCGAAAATACTAATTCGTTTGTCATTTTCAGATTCCTCGAATCACAAGACTACGTAGGAGTTATAGACGACGAAGACGTACTGACTATGCCTGTCAAACCTAACGGGGTCCTCCGTCTGTGGTGTGGAGCAGTCAGCACGCCTCCTCCGAAGATATCCTGGAGCTTGGAAGGAGAAGGAGAGTTGAAGTCGTATGCTAACGAGCATATGCTGATGGTGTCGCCTTTTACACCTGATAATGAGGTTTGTTATTACTTGCTGTGCATTCTCAAAGATAATTGTTATTTATTTCTGTAAATTGGTTTAAAAAAATAGTACATTACGATACGTGTGACTTAAGTAATCCATTATTTTATTGCACGGCGTGAAATTATCGTCCGGGTGTAGGCTTAAGTTACACGTACCGTATTTTTTTTCTTTTATAGTTCATATGACCTAAGCCCGCACTTTAGTCACGCTTTTACATGTAAAAATGGGCTAGTTAAGTTTTTTTGTATTTGTATTTGAATTAAGTCACGAGTTTAGGTCACACAGTGCTATACTTAAACAATTTAACACGTCAAAATTACATATGTTTTGAAACTACTTAGATAAGTTCGGTGTTACCTATCCGGCTACTTTGAGAAGAAAGACCGAAACAAACACAGAGGTCTCTTTTAAAGTCCAGGCATAATGTTGGTCAGTTCATATGAGGACCATGCAGATTAGTGTCTGAGATGGTCTTTTGATGACAGTTTCGTAGACTGTGTTAGCATCTCTCTCCGTTTGTGTCGGATTGCCGTCCCATCGGACTATCAGAGTGAGTGAAGAGGGAGTGCACACGTGTCTGCAGAGTCTGCACACACTTGTGCACTATATTATCTACCGCTCCAAAGGCTAGTCTTAGTTGAGATTGGCCGCCACGGCCGAAATACGTTCTGGAGGACTATTAGTATTCTGCACCCTAATTGCGTAACACACAATTAATCGGAATCGGTTTAATTTTGACAGTCCAACAACATTCATTGCGTTATTTACGTGTTGAGCAGACAAATGTTTCGAACTTATGAAGCAATGGAGTAGCAATTTGCTTCAAAATGATTCAGATTACTATTGGTTGTGTGTTACGCAATTAGGGTGCTGGTGAGATTGTAAGAAAATGGAATGGGTGCATTATCTGGTTCAGTGATCGCAAATGCAATCTAGGTGACGTTAGATAAACTAATTGAGCAAAGGTTGTACCATTCCATTGATGCAATGATAACTAGAGCACGTTAAGTGTCGGCTGGGCTAGCAGTTATTCCATACTGCCATTAATTAAACTGAAGATTATGGAACTGAATGTACCAGCTTAGGTACTAACTCTTAACTCCGCAAAATCTTTCTTTCAAATTATTTTATGAACTGTAAGGTCCAGTTCATAAAATAACTTGAAAGAAAGTGCGTAAATACAGCCTTTTTTAAACATAATACAGCTTCTAAGATTGCTTTTAAATTAAATGTTTTTCAAATATTATAAAATGTAAAAGCGTTTTATTTATGTTGTTTAATATTTTTTATTGAGCATCGTATTGTGTTTTGAGTCTTTGAGGGAGAAAAGAGCTTTGAAAACGATTTTCAGTAGTGCCATCTTCTTGTAATATAAATAAAAATCGTTTGTCATAAAGGCATGTTTTTGTTTGATGTTGTGAATGGATGACCTGAGGCCTCACTTGTTTTGGTCATTTTAGATTGAAGATTGTATTCGGTGTCTTAAAATATTTATTTTGGTACCTGCTCACGGTAACGTAGGTATTGCGAGTGACGTAAAACTTACTTAGGAATTATTTAAAGTAGGTTACAACTACATATACTGTGTGTCACTCATGAATGAGTCTACTCTATGTAGGTCCAGTGAAATAACCATAATATAATGTAGGTACAATACTAATGTAGGGTTAGGCTATTTGAGATGCAATTCATTCAAATGCAAATATTACGTATATATTCAGGCCGTGAACGAGATATCTTGGGCTCGTTCTCACTATGGTATGTCTCAGAAACATTTTCTGGGGCATTCAAAATTCATATTCATTTATTTTTGTGAACACAGGGTTAAAAAACAAAAGAGATCTGTTATGTTGGTCGCATTGAGGTCGGACGCACGATTGGTATTTTTACATTGCTAGTCTCCATCTGCATATAAGTTATGAGTTGTTATATTGTGAAACCAAAACAATAAATACCTATACGTAAAGTGAAGTGAGCAGTTTTATTACAATTCAAAAGTCCTGACGAGTGTTAGGTTTTGTTATTTTATTAAAACGATCGCACGCAATTTGATGTAATCTAGTTTTTAAAATTTAATTTCCTTTTGTATTTGATTACATATATAGTGTTTGGTCCAACCTATGTTCCGCCGGCAGGCATACAAAATAGTGATGCTATGATCGATCCTGTAACACCTATAATAAACATCATAAAATGTATATTATCTACACATGTTTTTGCAAATAAATTAATCTGAATCTGAATCGAAATAGTGATTCTTTATACTTGATGCTACACGGTGCTTGATACTACATATGGTAGATTTCTGACGAACCATGAAACTACTGCCGCTACTGGTACCTGGAACAAAATCATGCAAGCATAATCAGCTTATAATGTTCCCACTGCTGGGACACAGGCCTCCTCTCTTCGAGAGGGAGTGGGCTGTAATCTACCTCGCGGTTCCTGTGCGGGTTGGTAGATGGTCAGCTGCAAATAGTTTCAAACATTGTTCTGTTTATTTTAATTTGATAATAACGCTCGAAAAATAATTTTCTAGTTTCTCTTACCTATATTTCGAATTTTTGGTTCTAGGACATGCCAGGGGGTCTACTCCGAAGTAGTATCGGCCGAATGTTCGGCCGTTTCCTGCTACGAAGTTACTATTTGGTTCGGTCGGTTCCGATCCTACACTCCTACACTCTTTCGAATATTGACTATGGTCCCGACACAACTGAGCCGATCCGAACTTTTTTCGCATTTTTCAATAATATTCGGTTCGGCCATGTGTCGGTCCGATCCGAGCATTCGCACTTTGCACTTCGGAGTAGGCCCCCGGTTTCCTCATAATGTTTTCCTTCACCGTCTTGAGAGTAGTGGTGTTGAAATTATTTCCACAAAGTAAAGTGCCTGGCTGACTAGTAAGTCGGGGCCACTGCTCTCCCTCAAAAAAATCGTGCAACTGTATCGCGAATTTGCGACTTATGCCTTTATCCGTATAAACGCATAAATCGCAAATTCGCGAGGGCTAGTCCGTACTAGACCTAATTTTCTATCCTCTGAGTTATGTAGGATAATCAAATTACACATTCTTGTTGCAGGGCGTATACTCCTGCGCAGCCAACGGCATCCGTCGCTCGTGGAAGGTCATAGCGTTACAACCTCCTCACTGGGACGGCAACGTGTCCGTATCGACTCCCAACGAAGGCGGGAAGGCGCACGTGACTTGTGGGAACTCCTACGGAGAACCAGCTCCCCGTGTGTACTGGGTGCTTAATGCTGACGTGCTGAAGAACGAAAAAGGAGTTAAGGCTAATAGTGAGTAGTTCCAAATGTTTATAGAGAATAAGGCAAACTGGGCAAGGTAATATTCGCACAAAAAAAGTAATTCGTTTTTGCAAATCGAATGGCCACAACGATTTTTTTGCAGAAATTGGTTTGGATGAGAAATTGCTTTCTAATTTTTTTTTTATCTGTTAATAAATCTATCTTCGACTTGATAGAAAATAGAGATAGAGATGTACGTGACTATATTGGATTACTTGTCCTCATTTAACACATGTCTGAAAAACGGACACAATTTTTTCAGTGTAAAATAAAATGTAGTTACATATTTCTGCTAACCTTTACATGAATCTCATGAATCAATTACTTTTTGTCGCCCCTGTCGGTTAGTTTATTCGTTCGTGACGGACATAAATATTCGAACCTGTTGCACTTCTGTTACAAATAAAATCCAAATGTAAACCATTTACACGCCTTTGCGAGATTGATTCTATCTCTCCATGATGTTTTTGTTTGAATTTCATCCTAACACGTTCCAAACATCCATGGTCACCACAGCATAATCAAATATTCCTGTCCAGATTTGAGTCTATGAATAGAAATTATGAAGGGTACAGGAGGAATTATTAAAACAAACAAACGCCTAACAGCGCCGCAGAAGACCCAGGTATAGATGGTGGGACGAACTTGACGCTTATTGGTAGAGGGATTGGGCCATATTGGCTCAGGATCGAGTTGAGTGGAAAAAGGAAAGGGAGGCCACTGTAGTAGGATTATATAGGGTATTTTTTTTTTTAATTGTACAGGCCAAATAAAAGTCTACCGGCCCAGTTCGGATTAGGGCTTTTCAGGCTTCAGGTTCAGTGTCTGGATTTAGCGTCCAAACGGACGGCCCAGAGCCTAGAAAGGCTATGCTCTTTATCCAACGATTCTTAAATAACTCCTTATTCATCAGACACGGACCTGTACATCGAGCACGTGGAGAAGCGCCACGCGGGCATCGTGCAGTGCTTCGCGTGCAACTTGCTCGGCTGCGCGTACGGTGCCGGCATGCTCACTGTGGTGCCGCTGCAGATATCCGACCAAGTAAGAAACAAGCTCTTGCCAGAATGCCTGAAAGGTATGGCTGTGGAGAAACAAGCAAACAAACGAACTTGATCACCACACTGGGGAGATAAAATAGTTCGCAGTTTAGCACCGCTGCTGACGGCTTAGCATGGTTTTAAGGATATGGTCATAATTGTAGGAAGCATCTCGACCAGTGCCGCTTTTCCCGCTTCTCCGCCGTCCCTCCTCGAGGTGATTGCAGGAAAGAAAGGATTCTTATACCCAGCAGTGTTTGATTCCGGACTGAAATAATATGTGGATCGTTCGGCAGTTTTCGTCGAGAGATGCCAAGGTGTCATACTTTTAGCGCTAAAAGCATGATACCTTGGCATTTCTGGGTGAGATTTAAGCTAGTTGTTTCGAATACTTACCAACTAATTAATTATAAACTAATGTTTCATTGCACAGGATTACCCGGTTCAAGTTCCAAAGACAGGGTACTCCATTCAACCCCCCAAAAGGCACAGCAGGAAGAACCCTAGAAAACATAAAGGTATGATGAGAAAGAGAAATCAATAAGGTTACGTTCCAAAGAAGCCCAAAAGGATCCGCTTTTAAATGGTAAAGTTTTTTTTACAGCTGTGATGATTCCTCCATCGAGACCAAACGTCACAAGACTGAATGACGAAAGCGTCATGGTGTCATGGTCACACGACAACCAAGGATTAACTATACGGTTTTTCAAGGTAAGCAATTTTTTCTGATAAGTATTTTAGCACGAACAAAAGGTTTTATGTTATGGTATGTTTAAATTGATCAAAAAACCTACCTGTAGATGCCTATTTTATAAATTGAGTGCTTTGATTGACTAAGGTAATAACAAAGCTATCGTTTACAACAATGAAAAATATATCATATTACGAGTGATAGCGGCTTTAGAGGCAGACTAAGGGGCTCGTGGCTGAGTAATAACAGCCGCACGGTTGATCAGGTTAAGTTAACCATCTTTACATACCAAGATCCCATCGTGATATGATAATTTATGTACAATAATCGCGACTAGATAGTTTTGACATGAAATAAACTGAACTTATTCCGGTCCCACGTTGGGCGCCCAAACCATTTCCAGTGTTGATAATCCTGATCAAATTGAAACCCCGAAATTCTAATTTCAATTGAGGTTAATTTTATAACCTTAATTTTAGACGATAATTTTTAAATTGCAATTAAATAACGTTAATGTTATTCAAACAATATTTTTTGGAAAAAATGGTGGAATATACAGTTGAAACTTTTAAGGTACAGTATAGTAGTATAAACAGTTACAGTCCGGCCGTCAAGATAATGCCTTCCTGACACCTGTCAGTGCCACAATCTTAGTCTATACTAATATTATAAAGAGGAAAACTTTGTTTGTTTGTTTGTAATGAATCTAGGCTCAAAAACTGATTAAAAAAATTCTTTAACCATTCGAAAGCTATACATTATCCACGAGTAACATAGGCTAAAGAAATTTACGCGGACAAAGTCGCGGACAGAAGCTAGTAGCTAATAAAGATCAAATTCGCAAAACAGGTATTCGTTTGTATGAAACTGACAGGTGTCTAGAACGAATTCTCTCGACGGCCGCACTGTAGTGAGTGATTGCGTAAGAATTTTACTTGAACAGGGTTTGTTTACACTTCCATTAGATACTTTTGAAACAGTCATTAAGGTATTTTGTATTTCTATAGCATTTGCAAAACGTGTGGGACGTTACACGGTGACTCCAACATTTAGCTAGATTTTCGGCCCAACCGTAACTTAATTTCCTAAGAAAAAACATTATTCGTTGTGTTGTAACGAGTTCTCGGCATGGTTTCTCGAGTTTCATGTGCTAGTTATTTTCAGTCTCATTATATGTGACTCATGAGAAAAGAACAGCTTTTCAACCTAGAGAGCACATTGCATAAACAAGATATACAACCCGATTCATAATTATTTTCTTGGAAACTCGTATTTTCTTATATAAAATGCTCAAAGGGGACCGAAGTAATGGTTTAAGTCTTTGCTTTTGGTCCGTCGCCCGTGGCTTGCAGACGGAAATACGGACAAAAGTTAGCATTTTATACGAGCTGCAAGTTTTTGTGGGCTAGCCCATCTAGCGAGAGTACTCATTGGAATTAACGATGGCAAATTGGCATTCGTTTTAATTCTGTTCTTCGAGAAACTAAGGATTTAATAAAAGCACTTTGTGAGGATAGCCAAGCTTCATTTCAATCTGTGTTATTTTTTTACGAGGAGTCTTGACTAGGGGAGAATCATAGTGCTTCTCGTGGTTTATAGCATTAACAATTTGCTGTTAGTAGCAAAATACTTAAAAGTTTATGTTTGTTATTAAGAGAATGGTTCATGTAACAGTCAAGGAATGAAAATGTTGAGCACCTTAAGGTTGATTATTACTTGTACTTTATTATTTTTTCATCGGCGTATTGTGAATAATTTGAATGAAAACGGCAGTGCGAAAGGGTGACTGGCGCCCACTACGTGGAAAAGGAATGTGTTAGGAAATTGCTTAATGTTTTGGCTTCTTGACCGTACCACATCTACTTAAAAAAAATCTTAAATTCACAGACAGTCAACGCACAGCTTAAACCGCTGGGTCTAGAAGCATGACATTTTGCACTAGAGTTCCATTTATAATAAAAGTAAGAACTAAGGAAGGATTTTAAAAAATTCATCCCCTAAAGGGATGGAGGAGGGTTTAATAGGGGATGAAAGTTTTTATGAAAGTTCGTCATTTTTACTGTTGGAGAATCCCATCGGACGCACAGCTTGTAAAATGTAAAGATATAAAGATAGAATGTTTTACCGTTTTTTTTAAAGGTACAATACAGAGAAGTGAGCAACTCGAGTAATGTTCAGTGGAACACCGCAAACCAGGACATCCCAGCATACATACATTCCTACCAGATCGATGGACTGACTCCCGGGAAATATTACAAGTAAGTACCGACCATCGTCGACGGTGCAGCCCTGCATACTAAACTGCGGTATCTACGTAGGATTGAGAAAACGTAGATTACTGGTGGTAGATATTACAATAGATGGAGTCTTCTCCTTAACCGTTTTAAGTATTGAACTTGAAAATGCTCATCTATGTACAATTTTCGGTGGAGTGTGATATATGAATAATAATTTATTAGCAAGAATAATATTTTTTAGCACGCCACCTCAAAAAGGTGCTTTCGACAATTTATACAGAAATAGGAGTTGCTTTGTTGACTTAAACAGAAAAGCTGAAGTATTAAGAGACACTGATATGCCAAAGCGAGCGAAGTGAGCTCTAAAAATTTTAGCATCCTGCCTCGTAGAGTCTAGGTTAGATTTCTTTGGCCTATATAATATTGCATTGGATCTACCGGTGGTCGTGGTATAGTGACTTGTTTTTTTTTGTACGTCCGTGCGCAGGGCGTGTAGCATTTCCTATATAGATATAGAAGTAGGATATCATTGGTTGTTAATATCTAACACATTCAACCCAGGTTCCGCATAGCAGCAGTATACTCCAACCAGGACAACAAGCTCGGCAAGAGCAGCGCGCGCTTCCACCTGCAGCGCGGCGGGTTCAAGGCGCCGCGCGCGCCCGCCCTGGCGCGCGCGCAGCCCGTGTCGCCCACCGCCATACAGCTGGGGTGGACGGTCAGTCATTTATTTGCATTAAACGTCACGAAAGAAACAAACACAAAAAAAAATAAGTTGGGGGAAATAAACAAAATTATAAATCTTTTATTTAAATTAAACCGAGAATCAGCAGTTTTTCTACGTCTACAGTTACATAAAAGAGGCCCCGAAATGCCCGCCTGTCCGTCCAACAACTAGTGTTTCATCTGAGAAGAAGTGGTGCAACAAACTGTCCAGTAAATGTCTGTATATACTGTTACTATAATAACAAGCTTTTTAGGAAGGATATACGAAGGTTTTCAGGAGATATCAACATAATCATTCAGCCGAATGACGTTCACTGCTGGAGATAAGCGTCCCTCAACCTTCGCCACTACAACTGATAGAAAGAAAGAAAATACATTTATTTGCGGCAAACATGACGCATAAAAAAGAACATAAACACACAAAAAAAAGCCATCTCTCTATCTTGTGCTTCTCGCGTGCACATTATTTTTGGCTCTATCCCCATCCGTTAATGTTCCCCTCTCACTTCCACATAAGTTTGGCAATGTTTCGGACAGGACATAATATGACAGACATAAATTCGTTTATTGTACGACATAAAAATAGGCCGTGGTTCTAACTCAAACTATTTCTATATTCTTCTGTATTTTTGGCTTTTAACCCCTCATATGCCGAACGTAGATCCACGCGAGACACAATGGCTTTTTAATTGTGTCTGTAATTACGGCATTCATTAGGTTAATCTTTAATCTCATCTATTTCTTCAGTGGACAAGCGGCGGAGAAGTAGAAGCTGAAGGTTTCTACGTGTACTACCGCGCTGTTTCCTCAGCTGGTGCCTATGAGAAAGTGACGACTTCGGGAGAACCGCGGGAATTACTGCTCACACACCTGTTGCCTGACACCAGCTATGATATCAAGCTGCAGGCGTATACTGCGCAGGCGGCTTCTGAATTTAGTGCTATTAAGGTTAATAAGAAAGAAAGATGAATATTTTATTTGGCACACGAACAGGAAATACAAACAGTAAAAAAATCGATCAAAATATGTAATTTTTATTTGGACATGAACTTTAGTACAATTCTAGGAGTAAGCAGTCTTGAGACCCGAAAAATGTGGTATTATCGTCGCTTTGTCAAAATATGTGGGGCTTGAGATAAATAAATAATCTTAGTTTGATGAAAAAACAAGATTCTAAGACTCTAAAAATAGTACAAAGAAAACAGTGGCGTAACTATACCGTTCTAGGCCCGTGGCAAATTCATCGGATGGGCCCCCAATATAAAGAAACTGAACCAACAATAATAATATTTTTTAAATTTTATAATACCTACTTATTTATACACTTTTACTCGTAAGAGTACAATATTAAATCAATACGATAAGTAGGTCTGTAGGTACCTACATACAAACTTTATAATTATACTTAGGTACTTGATTATCTAATTCTTCTACTTGATTATCAAAATTAGGTACTTTTAATTTAAAGTGAATTACTTTAAATTAAAAGTACCTAATTTAAAGTACAGTCAGCATCTAATTGATACATAGAGTAGTCAAAATGATTTGAAAAACAAAAAAAAATGATCCGAATCATCATAAATCAAAAATCCCAATCATCCTGTGACCTGTCAAATTAAGATACTCCATAGACTGTTTAGACGTGATTAAAAACATGGCCCAAAAATACGTCAATGGCGCCGATTCCTTTGTTCACAAACTAAAGTAAATTTAAGTTCCGTGCATCTTTTTCTTTCTATTTCATTATGAAAAGGACAGAAGATAAATATTCGTTAGGTCTGTCAAATTAAGATACTCCATAGATAAATTAGTAATTTGTCTATGGAGTATCTTAATTTGACAGAACTAATTTGAAATTAGACGTGATTAAAAACATGGCTACTAAAAATACGTCAATTTACAACGTCAGGCGCTGACTAATTTGACAGGACTAAACTAATATTTATCTTCTGTCCATTTCCTAATGAAATAGAAAGAAAAAGATGCACTGAATGACTGAACTTAAATTTAGTTTAGTTTGTGAACAAGGGAATCAGCGCCATTGTCAACCTATTTTCCCAATTGACTTATGAAATATATCCTCACTTGCAACAAACACCCAATTCTTACAACAATAAACTGCTAACTGCTTGCGTAATAATAATAGAATAGTGGAGTCTTTCTTATATACAAACTTGAATCCGGGATTCCCTGTGAGCGTCAAATGCTTTGAGTTTTTTACTTGTGTATGCAACTGAGTAGGCAACAAAATTAAATCAAAGACAAAACATTTTTTTTACTAAACATGTGTGATAAATTATAAATGTTAGGAGTTGGGATTCCCCTCTGACCGGGGGCCCCTTCCGGCTGGGGGCCCGTGGCATTTTGCCGACTTGCCACCCTGTAGTTACGCCACTGAAAGAAAATAATGTGACGCCTATATTCCAGGCGTTATCCTTGTACTATTTTTAGAGCCTCCCCCCCTTGTTCACCGCCCCCTACCTCTTAATTCATAAATGTTAAAATTAATTAGTCGGTGACTGTTCAACCGTACATTTTATAAATAGACCCTTAGAATCTTATTTATTCTTTCATCAAATTAATATTAATTGAAAAAAGGGTTGGACAGAAGTACTACATTTCGCCATAAGTCCGACCTTATTGCCATCAACCGGACATACGCTCAGACGCTATGACTGGGAAATAAAAAAGAACAACATTCACTTTCATTCATTCATTTCACTTTAAAAATATATACAACATTTTTGATCAGGGTAACTGATTTTGGAATAAACCTAGTCGATGTTTGTGTTTCGTCCACATACGAGTACGTCATGCAGGTTGAAGTCCGATTTTCATAACTAACACAGGAAATATTGTGCAAAAATATAATTATAGTTTGCATGAACGTTAACGTTGCTAAAGAACGAAATATTTTTGGATAACATTTACAGATCACTGTAGTAACGCCTGATTCCATAACACAGTACAGTTCACAAGCACAGTTGGTAAAATGTCACTTTTGCTGCACAGACGGCAAAAACCCTCCGGGCCGCGGGCGGCCCCGGCAGCGCGCACGCGGCGCCGGGCGCGCCCCCCGCGCCCCCCGCGCCCCCGCGCGCCCCCGCCGCGCTGGTCACGGCGGGGGGCGCGCTGGGCGCCGCGGCGCTGCTGGTGCTGCTGGCCACGGCGCTGCTGCTGTGTCGCCGGGCCAGGCGGCCTACGACTGATAGTGAGTATTCGTTTGTTACGAACGAATATTGAGGGTGTCTGTATGTCCCTGAGGCGGCGACCAGCCCGCCGGTTGAACGCGTCCCAAAGGGTCATGGCCGACCAGCTGGTCCGAGGATACCGCACGGTCTCCGCTGAGGCGGCGAGCCTCCTTGCCGGATTTCCGCCATGGGATCTGGAGGCCAAAATACTCGCCACATATGGGAGTGGCGAGAGGAGGCAAAACGTCGGGGCGTAACTCAGCTGCCGCGAGAAATCACGGTACAGCGGACAGAGCTCCGGCGGGATCTCATAGCGGCATGGAGAGTGCGATTATCGCAACCCAGTACTGGGCACGCCACAATAGCGGCGATAAGTTCCCTCTTTGAGGAGTGGCTAGAGAGGCGCCACGGCGCCCTCACGCCCCTAGTCGCCGCAGGAGACGCCCTGGACGGGAGTCAACAGCCGACTCCCGGCCACCGTAGGCGCGGGCTTGAGTGGCCCATTGCTCGCCGCCCGGTAAGGACCAGGCCCGGGTCGACGGCGCGTTGTGTTCCACGCGCACCTCAAAGAGATGTCAGCACGAACTGACGGGGTCCGCTAGGGGCGATGCCTGCCAGGGTCGCGGGTTGTTCGAAAGAGATACCGTGGCCCCTGGCACAGGCAACTGAAGGAACACGGGTGGGTTTTAGTCCAGTAAAAGTGACACGCCCTTCCGCTCATCCCAGAGGGTCATTTGATGATTTCCCGCCCAAAAAAAAAGGGTGGCTGGATGTAGTTTTTGCATAATTAAACTTAAATATTTTTGCTTATAATTTTACTAAGGGCGAATTTCACCAATAAAACTGAACGCGATCAGCACATCTAAACCGCGTTCGAGTGCTGTTATTATTGTTGTGGAATATTGACACTGACACTATATCTTTTTGAATTCATCCAGTGATTTTTATGTGACACTATAGTGTAATTTTTGTGAGATGTTTAGCTGCAAATGTAAAAAGAAAAAAAAAAGTATATAATTAGGCGGTTCCACATTCACACTGACCGAAACGCGTGGTGGCATTTGCCGCGCGAAAAGTAGGTACCTAGCTTTGATACTCAATACCTCAATTTTAATTTTCATACACGAGGCCACCACACTAAAGCTAATTTGTTTGCTTTATTGGTAGTTAAAACAACATGAAACTACACATACGCACTACACTACAGGGTATCTATCGCAACCAGCTGACAGCGTGCCAAGATCCCTAGCGCAATATAGTGCGTCTCTAGCCTACTCAGTGTCGTGTCTGGTCTGTGTGAAACGGCCTAATTAGAATTATAAATGCATCAAAATTTAATTAAACGTCAGAACATCTCAAGATCATCCGACCACGAAATGTCAAGAGCGGTTAACTTAACAATAGAATCACATAATAACAACATTGATAGCATAATACCAACTTCAAAGCAGGGCTGTCAAAACACATTGAATGATTTATTACAGAGGAGAAAGGATCCGTGCCGGAGAGTGGAGGGGCCAACGGGTACATCCCTGCCAACGCTAAAGTGCCAATCACTATTACGGCCAACCCTATGCATTCTGAGGTAAGACAGCCAATTGAGAGGAATTACTCTAAAGGAATATCTCAATAAATTACCATTCCTCGAGAATACTAACTTACCTTGGGACTGAAGTTTTTTGCCTTAACTACTTTTTGTAAGAATAACAAAGAAGGGGGTTTATGCCTATAATAAATCTTATAAGTCATTATAGGCTAAGTTTTAGTTTATTAGTGTATAGTGTGCTTGTTATTGAGAAATTGCATAATATTTGATTTTATAAGAAGTTATATATTTAACTTTCAGTAAAATAAAAAATATTTTTTATTTCCTTAGGGAGGCGACGCAGGGGTAGAAATGTCATTTTTACACAATAACAACACCGGGAACAATGACGATACGCTACCACATTCAAGGAAGAATGGCCCAGCACCGCGACAGTACGTGTGAATAGAGACTCAATTACTTAAAACATAAGGTTCGCAATCTAAACAAGTGTTGCCCTGGTATAACTGCTACCATTTTGGTAGAATACGAAATTTTTGAAGGAGAAATGTGATATCATTTTATCGCCATATCGAAGTGTACGGACTTATGACAGTACAAAATTTATATTTATAATATTTACTTAGTGTAGGTATTTGTGATTATTTAGTATCAAATGTTAGGGCACTGAGGATTCCGAAATTCCCATGTTAAGATTTTAAACAAGTTTGCTACGACTGTGGGTTGAAGTATTTTGTTCGAATAGCTGAAATTGCTACGAAAACGGTTAGATTTAGTTATAAGACAAGATTTACGACAACTTTATTTATTAACGTGTTGAGAAGAACTGCGTAGATCTGAAGCTAGTAGTAAGTATGTATTATTGTAACTTGGCAACGCTTAGCGTTATGCGCTTTAGCCTGTTGCTTAGATAAGAATCTCCCCAGTGTTGCCAGAAAATGCGAAATTTAAATGGTAGAAAAGGCAATGTACTTAAGATTTGTTATGAATTTTGTTACAAACAAAATTGTATATCGACTACTTTCAGTAATTTTCTGTTTCATTATATTTTAATTCTTGTACATTTTTGTTTATTATTATATTTTTATTTCTAAGGTTGTGACGGACGGACAGGCATTTATACAATTATGACCATATTTGTTTTATTTAAATTTATACGTAACATCACAGTAATGGAAGATGAAAGTTTTTGAAGACAGATAATATAGAGTTTTTTATTGAAGAGACTTATTTGAATAAGATAAAAGAAGTACTTACTTAAATTCTCATTGAACTTCTAGAAACTCAATCAAGATTTCTGTAACTTTCTTCAAAAGCCTTCAAACTGACACCTTGTAGTTATAACTACGCACTATATTATGATAAATAGCAAGTATTATAACTTTATAACGAATATACTTTTAGAACGTGTACTGCCTTTGGAAATATTTCAACGAAGTTATCTGTTTGATGTGAAACAAGAAAATTAAAACTGACATATCAATGCCAATGATGTTAATAATGTGCTGCATTTATTTACTGCTTTCTCTTTGAGGTAACCGAGTACAGAGCAAAATTGCACTCGTTGAAGTTTTCAGAAAATAAAAGTCTAGCGTCATTATTTGTTTCACATTTAAACGAAAAACAATGCATTCGCTCATTATGTCTCGCAAATAAGACTGAAAATGTTTTTTTAGAGTTTACTCAACTTTTTGGGTGAACCGCGATATTAGTATCGTAGAATGTAAAGTAAAAATAAAAATACGTAAAAATAAGACACAAATTGAAATATGAAATTGTTTCAAAAGGACTCGAGGCTTAGCAGAAATAAAAATTAATGAGTACAGTCACCGCTGCGTTTAAAAACAAAATGTAAATTAAGTTTTGGTAATTTGAATTTAAATGGGCGGGTAATTTTCATTTCTGTTAAGAGCTGTGTTTACTGAACCTCGTTGATCAGATGTGAAATGTGGACGCGACTGAATTTTTACGTTCTTTTTTAAAGTAGTGGGGGACGTCAGCTATTCTTTAGGTCCAGTTTTTAAGAGGATTTCTTACTGTTACAGTCCTGATAGAAAAACATTTCGAGCAGCAAGAAAATAATTGAAAAAATATGTAATTTAAAGTCCATATTGTTAATGGAATCAATGGAAACTTCTTTGCTATGGTTTTCATTAAAAAAAAGTCGAACTTTCAAAGTGTCAAAAATTCGGCGGAAGTTCAAAACTCGATAATTAATGACTTGTTACGGCCTTCAATGAAAAGATTGTGCTGGTAGACGATAGGCGAGTTCCTATCCCTATTTAAAGCAAATTTTTCATCGTTTTTTAAATTAAACTTAAATATTTTCAAGTGGTCTCAAGCAACGCTGATGCCTCTTAACCCTCTCGTAAAGCTACGTAGAAGTATAATATTTAAATTAAAAAAGCTTAAGGCGCAGAAGTTCATAAATCTCACTGGCTTAATAAAAAATACAATTTATCAACATTAATTTGGACGAGGTTTGTGGGATTAAGCGCCATCTTAAGTGTAACGAGAACGACTAATTGATTTATTATTGTACCTTTTACTACAATATACATACTTGTAAAAATATTAACAATGCAATCCATTAAAATAATTAAAATTATTTTGTTTGATTTATTTTGTCATCGTGAGTACTCGTATACAGAATGGCGATGAGGTTTCCATCGGTTATGACGTTTTAATGAAACCACGTATCCTACATGACGTTTTTTGGACATACATAATTAAAAAAAAATAACAATTAACTTTAAAGTCGCAGTAACTTTTTTTGTTTCAATGTAAATGCATAGATATATCACCTCTCTTAAACGATACCAAATACGTTTAGGTATGTTAATTACAACTTTGTGTTTCCTAAGATCGAACTGACCCCCCAAATAAAAAATATATATTGTTTGGTCTTTGACTAGCAATCTCAAATTAACATTATGCCAAAATTCAGATTATATAGGTCTCGAGAAAAATGTATGTTATAGATGGACAAAAAGTGATGTTGTAAGTAGGTAAAGGTTCTATTTGTTTTCGGAACCCTAAGTGCTCATTTACGGAGACGCGGGGCGACGCGCGTCGCGTTGTGCGGCGCGGCCCGCACTAAATTCAAACATATGGCGTTGTATGAGTGCGTTTACGGAGAAGAATTTTAGACGCGTTTGCTTGAAATAGAGCGTTTTTTGCGGCCGAGCCCGCGGCTGGCACCACCGCGTCTCACGCGGCGTTTATCGCGGCGGCGCACGCAGCGGCAATTCTCGATGAAGCGATGCCCGCGGCGGAATCTTCTGCCAGTTATATTGAAAATTGCAGAACGCAATTAATTAATAATTAATTAACCATGGCACTGATTTAAAGAGGCAGTTGTAAATAGCGGTTTTGGTAAGTTAAAAATTACCTATAAATGGCAATTTTAATAACTAGTTCAGCTGTTAAAACTAAGCAGTAGAGTAAACAAAAATGAGTAATAAAAAATAATGAAATGGATTAGTGAATATATAATTTAGCAGGAAAATAATTAAATGGGCGGTAAAAATTATGGAACGAGCGGTTACGTGTGGGCATATATTTAAAATGTTTGGTTTTGTATTCAAAAATATGTTTCTGGCACTCGCCGGTCGCTACCGCGGCACCGCTCGCTTCGCTCGCTCGGCTCGTGCGTTGTGTGGTCACAGTTCTAACCTAACCTAACCTAGCTGTTTCCGATAAAATAACCGACTAATTGATTTTTTATTACTGTCATGTTTTACTGTCGCAACAATTAATCAACCGCCATTAAATTAAATAACTGCTCAATATGTTTCTCAACTGATCGTAATAACATCTCGAATATTTAAATAATTGCTCAAAAAAATAGTTCCCATTAATTATTAGTAATTACTAATTAATTTAATTTGCGCTCCCATCTTCCGCTAACCTAAAACTGGTCGGTTTCATTGAGTATCCCGCGTGCGCCGCAGTGTTGCCCGCCGCGTGCTTTGCTACACGCTTGAGGATTCGCCGCGGGCACAGCGGCGGGCAACGCCACGCTTCCCGCCCCGCGTCTCTATGAACAACGTCTTATATTGCCATACGTTTGTGTTTACGCGTGCGATGATAAGTGCCGCTTGACGCGCCGCCGCCGCTCCGTAAACAGAAAATCGTATGACGCGCCGCGAGACACCACGCCGTCGCACGCGACGCGCGACGCCCCGCGTCTCCGTAAATGAGTCCTAACAACCATGTTATGAAAAACACAAAGACGCAAAATAAAAAGCTATTTAATTATTACATTAGGACATGAAAATTCATCACAATAAATCTAACTTTCACCTAACAACTATAGTTAGTTAAAACTTTTAATTCCCTATATAATTTATTACCTCAGAAAATTCGTGAAAAGTAAGAAAAATTACTTTTTATATTCAAATACTGTACCTACATGCGATAAAGATTTTCCATTAAAAAGGTATTATTCCCCGAAAAATTCTCCCTTCTCCCACGTCATGTTTTTTAAAACACCGTTGATTTATGTTAAACGTATTCATGGCAATTAGCCCTGGAAGCTAATTTCCATTAGCCAGACTCTTGTTGTTCGGTAAAATTGTTCCTCGCCACAGACTGGCATAAACAGTATGCCGAGTAGGCTGTTGATACGTTTTTGTACGAAAGTGGCTTGTGGTACGTACCCATAGTGTTTGAATGAGTGGCAACAATCTTCTGAATCTTATGTACCTACATGTTGCAGTCCAACATATACCAGCGGGGTTGTTGCGTAACAAACTAACAGTAGCAATGGCTTTCACAGTTCAACAACATTCATTGCGTCATTTACGTTGCTGACAAGACAAATTTTTCGAACAAATGAAGGAATGGATTAGCAATATCCTTTAAAATAATTCAAATTGTGATTAATTGTGTATTACGCAATTAAGGTGCTGCTCTTTATTAAGTACCTCTTATCAGTAGCTAGGCACCCACTATAGTTTAATGAAATGAGGTTTCGTCAGGAGGGCCGCCTGAGCTTGTATCCCTACCTATTCATTTCGTAATACATAGGCACAGACGCCAGCAGGTCAAGCTACCCAAAACTGTCAAATTTTCCCAGTCAACCTTGAACCTAATGCTTTAGAGATAAAGTTGAAAATCTATTAAAGAAATTTGACAGATTGTAGTAGCTTGATGTGCTGGCGTCTGTACACTAATTTGAGTTCTGTTAACTAAGCAAATATTAATATTCGTAATACACAAACGTAACATTAATCTGGTTACTTTTCCGAAATAAATGTCGAGAAAACGAAGATGAAATTATGTTTTTCTTTCAAGTTGTACTTTGGTCGGTGATGAATTGATGATATTTTTGCGTTCAATAAAATACCAGAAACATTAGCTACATATAGATGCTATTCAATTTCCCGGCTCATTGCTCGTCTATACGTTATAAAAGTAATTATTTTTCCCAATACCATGATTAGTTCCTATTGGGCTACTGGAGAATTTTTCCTCCTGTGGCGCGGTGGTATACTTTAGTGCGCGTTACGGTCAATTAGTCGCAAGTCGCAACACGTAGCACCCACTTCGGTAATTAAAGCGAGAGAACAGAACACCAATACAAGGGAAATAATTAATTTTGCAAAGAAAATAATTGCTTTGTTAGCGGCCTGCTTCTGTTTCGTATTTAAAAAAAAAGAAACGGACGCTTGAATGGAGTTAATTAACACACGCGAGCGTACGCCTCTGTACGCCAACTTCTCCGAATTTTATATAAATATACTTAGGGAAGCAGAATTTATTGCTGTTCGAAAATTGCCATCATTATGTGAATATAGAGGTTTAACTAAAATGAATTGCTTCGAAGTGTCGCATTTTGAACGCAAAATACATACATAAAACAAAATGAATGGGCGACATTTAAATGTATAGTTGAATTACCCCTGCTTAGTCCACGTGGGAGTTTATCTGTTAACGTGCTGATTTTATCTTAGACGATTAATTGATAGCGTGTGAAGATACGCCTTATACGCTTACGACTGATAAATAACAGATACTTACTTCATTTTCAGTCATGGATTAAATGGTAGAGCGTAGTCATTGACATATCCTACTAATATTATAAACGTGAAAGTTTGTATGGATGGATATTTGTTACTCTTTTACGCAAAAACTACTTTTTTTAATTGTTTTTTTTCTGAACGGATTTGGATGAAATTTGGCACGCAGATGGTTTATAACCAGGATTAACATATAGAATACTTTTTATCCCAATATTCCCACGGGATCGGAACTTATGCGGGTGAAACCATGGGGTGCAGCTAGTATTTAATAATTATTCCAGCACTCTTAATAAAATCTTGTAATAATCTTCATTTTTAATGATTAAAGCAGTCTTTTCTATTCGTAATTCGTTTCAAGTAACCCCGTGGCTATTGTCTTACAGCCTTACAATTGAAATAAGGTAAGGTTAAATGTTAAGTTAATACTTCTGTAGATTATTTGTCTTTTAATAAATCAAGCGTATAATGATTGTTAAATGGTGTCGGAAATAATGAAACTTTCGCATACTTTATCCCACTACTAAAGTCACAAATATTCTGGTTTCCGAGATCAATATTGACCACAACACGTCTGTTTAGTGTGCATACACACGAGCGACAGGCGTCGACGACAGAGGCAACAGCAACCGTCGACGCGTCGGCGGATGTCGCCGACACGCGTCCCTCGTGTATTTGAGTACGGTGCTCAAATACACGAGCGGTATTGTCGACGCCAGCCGCCGACACGTCGTCGGGATATCCCTAGGGATATAACTATATCACGGCTTTAACCATCTTACTGTGACATAATATGCACACTTAGATAACCCCACAGAAAAAAAAAACTTGAGAGGTGTCAAGGGACACCCGGATGGAACGAAGTATAACTGGCTTGCTTTCTATAAGAAAGACAGACAAAGAAACACGCGCACGCCGCACGGCTTACAACTATAGCAAAAAGTGTCGTTCCAACTTTTGGTCTTAATTTTTTCCGTCTAGCCCCCTTTCGCAACGCGCGATAAGGAACTTCGTTCCAAAAACAAGGACCAGTCACGAAATCCTCAATGATTAAAATGGCATTGTTTTAAATGAATTACATCTTGTTTACCGAGATGAGACGTCAGGGGCTCTTGACAGCCCTTTACCGAAGTATAGCTTGATGGCGAACAATATTACAAAATCCGTGTTTTTAAGAAGGCTCTTGTTGAACAAGAATAATTACAGTCATGTTATTATATTAACTAGCGACGTGCCCCTGTTTCGCACGGCTTTTCCGACTAGATAAAACATTTGAGATTTCTTTATTATTTGTTAGTTAATTAGACATAAACATTTCAGAAGAGATTTTCCAAATGATAGCCAAAATCTAAAGTCATTGATTCAAACTAGGCGGAAAATCAGCACTTTTCGAACGTCAAAATTACACAAGGCTATTCCTCAAAAACGCCCGCCCTTCAGCACTACCCAGCATCAGTGAAAACCACATCTTGTGTAGTTTAGAGGAACACGGTCACACAGACAAACAGAAACGAAAAACGACTACGTTTAATAATATGTGTAGATTAAATCTCGCGAATTTTAACAACGCTTGTGGGAAATGTAAATCAACATAAGTAGACATTAGTTTCAATTTAATTGATAAAGTTTGAAGATAATGGCGGAACTAAGGTATTTGTAAGATCATATCGGGCCTAATATTATCGTGTTCGAGAACAGTGATTGCGTATTACCAGAGATTAGCTAATAATATGTGTAATGTAGGAGTCCCTAATGAGTCGTTAAGGGTTAAGTTATAGGGTTTTCTTGGTTAAAATAATAATGAATATAGATTGATCTCAAGGTTTCTTACTTACTCACAATACTACCCTATGTCGATGTCATGAAATTAGTACAGGCTTCGACACCACAATTACATGGAGGATATTCGACTGTCAGTAGCTTATTTAATTCCTTTCAGAGTCAAATTCAGGAAAATCCAAGGCTACGTACACACTGACAGGCTGCTTGTTTAGCGCCTAGAGCCTACATCTAGCGAAGGCGCCAAGCACTCACTGCAGCCGATTGCGAAAATTCTAGAATGTTCGTTTTACTTCACTTCGCTACTGGCAAGGTAACTCGCTAGGCTCTAGGCACTAAGCAAGCCACTAGTAAGTGCGTGCGTAGCTTAAAAAAAAACAATTTTCTGAGGCTTGGCTAAATTAATTATTTACAACAAGATTATAGGCTAACAAAGAACCGGCCGTACAGTCAAAATATGGTCGGCAAGTCATCAAGCAATTTGCTAATTTGTCTGAACACTATTATTTACGCGCGAGGAAAGTTTCTCGTCATAAATTAAGTGCGGACCAAGTTGTTGGTCGTAAATCTAAGTGCTCCGCCCCCCGGCGTGCTTGTCTCTTGTGACAAACCCGCACCCACCAGTTTTCGATGACTAAAGTGACTATGGATTAGGGGTTTTCTGCACCTACTTAATAAATAAATAATACCAGCCCACAGTAATGTCTGTCCTTCCCCTTTTTAATCCATCCAAAGGTTGTCTTTAAAAGATCGCTCTTAGCGATAAGACCGCCCATTGTGTCACCCGTAGTAAAATTTCTACATTCATATTCGTGATTTATATGGTGTACATAATAAAGAGTATTCTATTCTGTTACACACTGCCTCGTTACCCTAGATAGTATCTTGGGTTCGATTCCCAGGTCTGGCAAAATGTTATTGGCTTTTTCATCAGGAATTTCTCTATAGTAGCACAGAACCTGGATTTGTGTCTGATTGATGGCAACATGCTCGTTCACTATTATATGGGACTTAAACTATATTACTATATGTACAGTCACGAGCACCAATATGTCAACACTTGGCAACTTTCAATTGCGATTTTTTCGCGAAATAACGAATGAACGTTGAAAACCGACACATCACATAAACCTATGGGTTCGAAAATGCTATGTTCGTAACAACAAAACATTTCATTCAAAAATAAAGGAGTAAATCGCTTTTGAATAAAGCCGAGTGAATATATACTTTTGCTCGTGACTGTACACCTCTGCCTCACCGTTCAGGGATTACAGGTATGATGATATGTTTTGATACCAGCCTATTATTGCCCCACAGCAGGACAAAGACCTCTTCGCAAACAGTGAAGGCACCATTGATCACCACGCGTGTCCAACACGGTTCAGGCTCTGTACTTAGTCTGAGGTAATTTCCTAGTAGATATTTTTAAAGTGTCAATAGTGTTACGCGTGTGTGTGTGTGCAAATTTCTGTAGCCAGAATATGCACCACCATGCAAGAGATTTGCCGAGTTTTGTTGTGTGACAGTTATTACCGTGTTGTTTGGCGGCCTAAATGGGTTTGGAAAGGTATTAGTATTATCATTACAGAATATCCCATTTTTGAAGGCAAGTATGATATCTCAGTCCGGGGGAGAAGGTCCGAGATATCCAAAAATCCAAAAGAAAAACAAGAGATTTATTCGATAGTCTGATTACACAAGGATATTAAATAAACAATGTGGGTTTCATCTTCTTGACCCTGGGGCAGTATCCTTAATACATTTACAAGAACATTTTAGTCAAGATTTCCTAAACGAAATTGTGATGCCAATATGTTATCCTATTTAACCATGAAGCTAAAACAAAGAGGAGATGCTCTAATTCGATTTCCTTAGGAAACAACGCGTGACGCTTTACCGGGTGAGGGGGGTATTAGATCCCGCCCACTTCTATTTTCCATCTACCGGTCAATAGCAAAACTATTTGCTCGTTTGTAGTTTGCACTTTGTAGTTACGTAACTATCTCGCACTAGATGTCACTAAGTGCAAGATGCAACAGGGTTGTACTCAGGATTTTCGTACCAGGGGGTTGTTCATAGTTGACGATAGATGGCGAATAATGCTGTAAAGTGAGAACGTTTGATAAATGATAAATGATTTTATTTTGTAAGTAGGTTTGTACAAACACTTTTACACGTCAATCATATTTTAAAACTAGATGAGGGTTTACAAAGTTGTGCACAGTACGAACGCCAACAATACACTGAATTAGGCCACGCCCACATGGTGACGTCAGGAACCGGTTAAGAATCACAGAGCACAGTTGCTTAGGCCGTCTCCTCGTTCTTTTAGCTTCATGTATTTAACCCATCGAATAATCTCTATATGTTTTAATAATAAAACTGAAGAGTTTGTTTGTTTGAACGCATTAATCTCTGGAACTACCGATCGGATTTGAAAAAATGTTTTTGCATTTGATAGCCCAATTCTTGAGAAAGGCTATATATACGCAATTTAACATCACGCTAGGATCAATAGGAGCCGGGCAAAAAGAAAAACAGTCAGAAAGAACGCTAAGCTAAAACGAACTAATTATATAAAAATGTGGTTGTTATTTTAGTATAGGCATTGTGTATCTTACGACTTCCACGCGAATGAAGTCGCGGGCAGAAGTTTGTTTAGAATAATACTTATCAAAAACAAGGTTCCTGTTTTATCCCCGAACATCAGAAGACATGCTCGCCCGCGGCTGTTACCCGAGCGGTGGCGAACTAAACAAAACAGCCCTGTTATAAAGTCAAGAACTCGGCGAATACCGTTTCTTATGCTTACGCAACTATTCAGTTATTTATGGAACTGTTCATAAATGTAGCATTTTGTATCATTCGCTTAGAACTCGCACGGCAAGGCTGTGGTGCTATTTCCTAAGTTTTTATTTGCTGAGGAATTTCATTAGCGCTCGAGTGGAGAGAAAATTACAAACGTGGATATAATTAATAATAAGCTATATATCTTGATGTGACTGCCACGTTGGTTTAGTCTACTGCTGAATTGAGGCTGGGTTCGATTCCTGGGTCGGGCAGTGTTATTGACAACGGGCGTAATGTTATGTTATTTTGATGTAAATATGTATTTGTATTACACTGACTTTCTACTTCTCAATATTTTTGGAAAACTTACGAAAACAAAGCCGTTCCTGCAAGCAAGACAAAATGCTGACAAGCAGTTTGAAACAGAGAAAATATGGCCACCTAAAACTGTTAAGTGTCCCTTGACCTAAGGGACTTGTTCGAGAGTTTAACCACTAAGCTTTGAAATTATGTTCTAGAATTTTCTTAAGGTATTTGTTAACATGGACCGACTTGTTTAGAACATTTGAAATAAACAAGATTTAATTATAAAGTTTGCTTTTTCAGCGTGCGTCTAAGGGGGATGGATTTCCACACAAAAAGCAAACTTCATATTGAATCTGTTTATTTTTGATTTAACAGTTTTCAACGAGCTCCGTATGGTATTCCGAAATACCGCTCACCGAAAGGACGGTTTTCCGATAACACTCTACTCCGACGGTTAGTTGAACGAAAAAATGATTGGCCGATGAAACGTTTCACCGATAATATTATTCATCGACGGTTGGTAGTCCGAATGAATCCTTCGCCGATGTAACGGTTCACCGAAAACACTCTTCAACGACGATTGGTTAAACGAACGAATCTTTCGCCGATAGCACTCGTTGTAGGGGAATTCTTTTGCCAAATGGATAGTTTTTCTTTCAGCTTGACAACACCCTTAGGTCTTGTAGAAGTCATGTTAAAAATACAGGTAATAATAAAATAATACATGGAAGAGTGGCAATAGAAAAAAAAACAAAGTTTTTATTTAACAATAAGAAAATTAATCAAAAAGGCAAATTTATATTGTTTTTTACAATAAACAATATGATTATGATTATTATGATTTCTCTATTAGAACTGCGACAATAGAAAAAAATTAAATAAACTGTGCGAACAAAGCAAAAAACAAATAAAAGTAACACAACGTGATAAATTTTTGAAGTTATAGTAAATTGTGAGTTATTATTATTATTTGTACTTATAATTGTTATAATTCTTTAATGATATAAAAAAAACATAGGTATTTATTTCTTGTTTTTCAGGTATAGAATATGGGCCAATCCACCTAAGAAAGATTCAATATTCATTTCACTCTTTTGTGATAAGTGTGTTTGTATCCTAGCATCATATTCAACCTGTGCATTACGTCTACGCTTTGGCATGGGTTCCGAGGAGTTGATTCGTTCAATGACACATTCTGTATGCTTCTGCTCTTTAGCAAATTCAATAATTGTTTTATAAATGTTCCATTTTTTTCTATGGAGAAGGGTGTTCCATCGTTCATGCCACGATTCTAATGCATTTTGTGTCCTTGGAACAGAAAGTGTGCGATCGTAAACTGACCACATAGCTGGTGGAAATAATGCCTGATTTCTTTTTATTATCAAACCCGTGTCAGTTCTTTGCTGCGTGTGATGTGATCCAACATAATATTTCTTAAACCAGTGGGCAATTTCAGCTGCTTCTGTCGGCAATATTTTATTTTGGATGATTTCGAAGGCTTCGGATATCTCAGCGGGCTCAAGAAAAGCGAGGGCAAATAAGTGTCTGATTTTGTGCGCAAATGTGAAATCTTCAGCATATCGCCTTGCGAGACCCTCTGACTGGACATGACGCCAAATACTTTGGGTGAAATGGAATAAGCATAGCCTGTGGGCGCAGTCTGGAAACTGTCGTTTGACTGCATTGATCACTGCTACTTCAAAATCAGTTAATATATTAGCTGGTGACAAATGGGTATTTAATGTATTGATCGCATATCTTTTCAAAATCTCCAAAAATATGAAATAACAGCTTTCAGTCTTATGTGACAGTAGTGCGTATACCATAGGTAGAAATTTATTTGTACCACCTCCAGTTCCCACTAAAACATGAATAGAAAAAACTTGACAGAACGGAGTTGGGCAACTCGAAAATGTCCCGTCCATGATCCAGCATTGTGCATTATTCATACGCTTAACATTAGCTTTAGTACCAAAAATGACAACACTTTCATTGTTACATGTATATTGACCAAGCAAAAATTGCTTTCCATTACTTTTAGCGAGATATTGTGGTACATGAAATTCGTTGATTGTTTGCGGTATCTTAGGAAGTCCTTTATTTCTAACACGCTGCACAATCATTCGGCAAGCCGATTTATTCGGCAATTGAGGCGCACTTATGGTAGCTACGTCTTTTAAACAACGATTTACAATTTGTGACGGACTGTCCATAGATTCCTTCGCATTAGTTCTCAATTTGTTTTTAAAATTCATATCAATAATTTTTTCAGGCTCTGGTAAATGTGCATGATCACAATTTTGACTAACAAATGTATGTTCATAACAATTAAATAAAGTTATTACACTTACACCACAACCACTTGTTTGTTTTTTTGTACACCGCCAATAATACTTGTTATCATATTTTTTATTTAAGTGATAAGAATATCCATTCACTACTAGCACATGTCCTCCGCGTTTAGATTTAACTAAATTGCACTTATTCATTTTTAATTAAACAAAACACGAGCGAGAAACATTTCATGTAACGAGGTCTGTCGTCACAAATTTCGCAACTACCCACAAAAAATAAATAAACACTACCATAGATATTTGTTGTTTTGTTACATGTAACTATTGCAAGTTTATTCAATACTCGTACCATTGTTAATGAGTGCATTATGCGTCATTTAGGGACTTATCTTTAATACGGAAGCTCCCGGTATTTATTTATTCATCTATGCTGATAAAATTAAAAATGGGACTCGAGTATTGTTTAGCAGCATTGCACATTATTATAAAATATAATAGCTAGCGTAAACTGAATGCTATCGGCGAAAGATTCGTTCGTTTAACCAATCGTCGTTGAAGAGTGTTTTCGGTGAACCGTTACATCGGCGAAGGTATCATTCGGACTACCAACCGTCGATGAATAATATTATCGGTGAAACGTTTCATCGGCCAATCATTTTTTCGTTCAACTAACCGTCGGAGTAGAGTGTTATCGGAAAACCGTCCTTTCGGTGAGCGGTATTTCGGAATACCATACGGAGCTCGTTTTCAACGCGGTAAACGAGACACAATAGAAGCTTTATTGGTATGACTGCTATAGGCGTATAGCGCCTTTCAAAGTAAGGGCTTAGCTCTTGTTGAGCTAAGGGGTTGCTTTTGAACCCGGATTTTCACGAAGGTATAAAACATGCTGTTTTCGTTTATATCTAAAACAAGTTGTAGAGACAAAACTTGTCAAAGATGTCAAAAAGGTGAACAAAATATTGAACCATACATATCTGAAAATCAAAACTTGTCATCATCTGCCTAGCCTTTTCCCAACTATCTCAGCTCCCAGCTCGACGGCACGGTTGGCGCAGTGGTTAAGCGATTGACTGCTGCGCTGCGTGTCGCGGGTTCGATTCCCGCACGGAACAAATATTTGTATGACCTACATGTATTTGTTCCGAGTCTGGGTGTTTTTCTATCTATAATATGTAAATATTTACAAAAAAAAATGTATATAAATAGTTTATCAGCCATCTTGTTACCATAACACAAGCATTAGGTTGCTTAGCTTGGGACTAGATGGCGCTGTGTGAAATGTCCAGGGATATTATTATTATAACTATGTTGGGGTCGGCTTCCAGTCTAACCGGATGCAGCCGAATACCGTACCGTAGTATTTTACATGGAGCGACTATCTGACCTCCACAACCCAGTTAAGTACTGTGTAATGCGATACCCCTTGGTAAGACTGGTTGTCAAACTTTCGGGCTTCTGACTACCCGTAACGAATGAAAATCAAAACATGTATTATACATATACAGAGTTGATATGACAGAGGGGCATTAAATTACACTACGTATACTATACGTGTTTAGTATTAATTCGATACGACATAAAAATAAAAAGCGCAAAAATGAGAAAAAAAATTTCAAACAAACTAAATGGCTTACAGATCAGAATAAAACGCACCCACCCTTTGTAAATAAATTTGACTGACCTTTGATACCTAGGTAACGAAGTGGCAACGTCTTTGTAAGGTGCATGACCTATGCTTAGACATAATCAGCGGTTAGGAAAGATACATCGTGTTCAAACGGCGCAAAAACTTAAAAAATCATTTGCGACTAAACTACTGCTCCTATTTAATTGATTTTTGGTACAGAGCTTGAAAATGGTACCTAGAATAGGCAGTTTAAAGGAAAGCCCCTCTGTCGTATCAACTTTGTATGTTTGACAAGTATTTAAAAAACAATTGTCGAAAACAAGTATCATAATAGGTATGGTGTAAACGGTGTTATTCAAATCTACATACTATACTCGGTGTACCATGAGAGACCATGCTCTATAAAGCCGAATTCAGTCGTATTCTCTTTAAAAACTCGAAGTGCCGAGTACCTACAATCATGCTTTTCTCATCCATTCAGTTCAGGTTGTTTCCCGAATTTAAGAGCTATGAATGTCACCCTTATATCTACATATGGCAGCTATAAAAAAAGCGAGGTGTTATAAAAAGTAATGGACTGTTAAAACCATCTGTTACTCCTATTTTTCGCTGAAAATTGCATCGAGCTGACACAATGACATGAGATTGAAGTTATTGGGGAATTCGATTGCATATTGACGATTGATCAATTAATATAATTGTTGAGGACAGCTGAATTGACGCCCTGATAATTAATTGCGTGATTTTAATCATGTAAACTTTACGGGATGTAGGCAGATGTTTAATAATAAAATAGGGTTAAAAAACTGTAACCCGACTATGGAAAAATAAAAGTGAGTTATAAAGTACGAAACAAGAATAGAATATTCTTTATTATGTACACCATAAATATTACAGAATATAAATATAGAAATTTTACAAGGCGTGACACAAGAAAATATTTCAGACAAAAATCAAGTAATAGGTGCAGAACTGGTTAAGGTAAAGCCGTGGTCCTGTCGTGGCCTTCCTTTTGGCATTTATGGAAAAATGTGCCATTACATCACGGATATCTATGCTCTATATTATCATATTTATATAACTACAAGTTTTTGTACCTCATTTACCTACTGCAAATAAATGACTATCTTTCTTATTCATAAAAAGTTATCGAACATCTAAATGCTTGCTAAAGTCTGGTTGTGAAAAATTGTTATTCATAAGCGCATTTTAGCACTAAAACGTTCTTTAACCCTGACTTGAAAATAAATTCAAAGACTCCATACCACCACCACCGACACCACACACCCACGAACTATTTTAAGAAAATATTAATTTAAAAAAAAGCTTCACAAGATTCGTTTAGCAATGCTGCAATATAAAATAAACAATCTTTTAATCAAACCACAGTCTTCATTCAATTTAGGTATTGTTTCAATTTATTTAATTTACAAAGGAAACGAATATTAAATATTATGTAAATGTAAACCACCCTTTCGCAACTGGTATCCGGTGGAAACTTCACAGACGGAATTTTATTGAATAACATTATTTTGTGTTAATTTTGAGATAGGAAAAACGGAAAGATTTCACTGTTTATAGGCTGATTGGTAAATAGTGAGCGATACTCAAATGATTGTACCTACTCATCATAACAAACAACTTTCCCAAACAAACGATTTTTTAATCTACCCAGCGCAATGCAGAGAATAATGTATGGTAAAAGTGGAATAGTTTTGTTTGTAAAAAGGAATTACAGCTGATGGTGTATTATTATAGGTACCTACTCAAAAATCTATTGGGATGACTACCGTACGGACCACGCGTGGGGTTCTATTGGGGTGATCGGCGTCATAGCTTGGTAAATGAAAAAAAATTGCTTCTTTGGGAAAGTTGTTTGTTATGATGAGTACAATCATGTGTATCGGTCACTAATTACCAGTCACCCTATACATTTTACTAGCTGAGCCGACCGAACTATCCACTAGTAAATTAACCCAGTTAATACTATCGCAAGCTAAAAAATATGCTTAGCCTCGAAAAAACTGAGTCTCACAAACTGTCCGCCTTCGCTACTCCGTGACATTGACACTGCGCCTGAGTAAGCATCGCCCCGTGCATGCTCAAAACACGCTACACGTCGCCGACCTTGCTGAGTCTGGTGTCCACGATGAGCATTATTGCCGCGACCGCGCATTCCACTGCTATGCCATACGCTGACATTTTTGTGTGTACGCCCAACAGCTGTCCTTTGCGCGTGTCCATTCCCTACAGCGTGCCGCCTATAACTATTTCCACGATCCCTATTGCCCGTAGAAAAGCCACCCCTTGCAGGCCGCCAGCGCTGGTACGTCATGACTTGCGCCGACGAAGCACAATCTTCGTCTTCTGCCACCCTGATAGAGTTTGTGGAGGCGTATCCATTAAAAAATAAATCCGCAAATGAGGTAAATGATAATGATAAATGATAAATGATTTTATTTTTGTAAGTAGGTTTGTACAAACACTTTTACACGTCAATCATATTTTAAAACTAGATGAGGTCGGCGTTTCCTATCTGACTAGTCTGAGAAGAAAGGCCGAAACAAACTCAGACGTCACAGTCTCTTTTAAAGTCCAGACATAATCTTGGTCAGATCATGTGAAGACCATGTAGATTTATGTCTGAGATGGTTTTTTTGAAGAAAGAACCAAACAGTTTGAGAGGGCCTGTCCAGTCAGTGCACGCATTTGTCAGAAATCGTGCAGCTCAACTCTAAAACTTAGGGAGCTCAACGATCCGACGAACAATACCAAAGAAAGGACATTTGGGTAGGCCACATTAATTACTCAAACTGCCAGACCACGACAAAAACTAAGAGAACAGAGAGAAAAATAATATAAATACAATGACCCACATAGTCTTCACATTCACAATAATTAAAATAATAGAATACTTTACAAAGTAAGCAAATGTCATAGTATATATCAAATTCATCAATGTCAAAGTGTATATAAAAAAAAAAAGTCAACAAAACAAAAATAAAAAATAAACACATTCAATATGTAAAAATTGGAAGCAGCTTAATCCCAAGCCTTTTTGTCCTCGATATAAGCCTTAACGGTATAAAATGCTTTCTGGCACAACTTACGTTTAATGAATGATTTGAATTTATTAAGGCTTAGATCTTGAACGGGGCTTGGAACTTTATTGTAAAAGCGTATACATTGGCATCTGAACGAGCCACCTATTTTCTTGAGCCTTGTTGTAGGTAGAACAAATTTGTGTTTGTTCCTAGTATTTATATCATGGATATCACTGTATTTTTTAAACAATTTTATATTTTTATGGGCATATAAAAGATTTTCATAAATATACTGAGAAGGCACAGTCATAACATTAATTTCTTTAAATTTGTCTCTGAGCGAGTGTCTCGGACTTAATTTATAAATTGATCGAACAGCTCGCTTTTGCAAAACAAAGATAGTCTGAATATCAGCGGCATTTCCCCACAATAGAATACCGTACGACATTACACTATGAAAATAGCTAAAGTACACTAAACGGGCTGTCTCTATATCAGTTAAATTACGAATTTTTCTAACAGCGTATGCTGCGGAACTTAGCTTTTTTGACAATTTGTCTATATGTGGACCCCACTGAAGCTTAGCATCCAAAGTTATGCCTAAGAATACTGTGCTGTCTTCAGGATTCAATTCTTCGCCCTTTACCAACACATTAGTTTTCACTTGTCTAACGTGAGGCAACGTAAACTTAATGCATTTGGTTTTTTTCTCGTTTAGAAGTAAATTATTAACATTGAACCAGTGGACTACTTTAGAGATCGCGCTATTTACATCGTCAGTAACCTGCTGCTGACGTTTAAGTTTAAACAAAAGTGAAGTGTCATCTGCAAACAACACTATATCATGATTATCCTTTATGAGGTACGGCAAGTCATTAATATAAATAAGAAACAAGAAAGGACCAAGAATTGAGCCCTGTGGGACTCCCATTGTTACTAAAGATCCGGGAGATCTTTTTCCGTTAACATCAACGCTCTGAATCCTCTTACTCAAGTATGAAGTAAGAAGATCCAGAGCAGCGTTCCGGATTCCGTAGTGGCGGAGTTTCCTGATTAAAGTTTCGTGAAGAACGCAATCGAATGCCTTGGACAAATCACAAAAGATGCCCAAGGCATCGCATTTGTCTTCCCATGCATTATAAATATGTCCTATAAGTTCAACACCGGCATCAGTAGTTGAACGACCCCTTGTAAAACCGAACTGTTTGCTATGTAATAATTTGTGTTTATTAAAAAATCTTTGCATTTGTTCTAAAATTAATTTCTCAAAAATTTTACTAAAGGTAGGTAGTACAGAAATAGGTCTATAATTTGTAGGGTCTGATGTACTACCTGATTTAAACAAAGGTATGATTTTACTATTTTTCATAAGGTCAGGAAACTCCCCACTGTCAATACAACTATTAAAGATAAGAGCTAGAGTAGGTGCTACAATGTCAATAATAGACTTAGCAACTTCTACAGAATTACCCCACAGATCTGCAGTCTTTTTTACATTTAAAGTGTGAAAGGTTTTAATTATATCTCTACAGGTAACATGTTCAAAATGAAATTCCGAATCGCAACCATTAACATTTTCCATAAGCAAAGACTCAGCAACAGAAGGTGATGAGTTTAGGGATTTAGTAGTTGAAACGGGAATATCTGAAAAGAAATTTTCAAATGCCTCGGCGACTTGTGAGTCTGATTTTATTATGTTGTCATTAATAGACAGGCTGTAGTCAGTATTTCGGTTACTAGATCTTCCCGCTTCACTATTAATAATAGACCAGGTCGTTTTAATTACATTATTGCTGTTTTTAATCTTTGAACCCAAATAACGTGACTTGGCCATATAACAAACTTTTTTAAATAATTTTGAATAATTTCTTACATACAAATTAAATTCATCAGTGTTTACGTAAGTCCTTTCATTGTACAGTTCATAAAGCCGCTTTCTACTTTTATGAATACCAATGGTAGCCCAATCACTGAAACATGTGTTACTATTAACCGAGATAGTCTTGGGAATAAAGGTTGAATTAAATTGTTTACAGTATATATTAAAAAAATTATCATATAGATGATTAGGATCCGCATGAGTGGACAAAACTGGTAATTTATCAGTGAGTTTACTTTTGAAAACCTTCAAGCGACATGCAGTTTTGGGGTTAACAGTGATATCTTTTTTAACCACTATTTTGTTTTGATTTGGAATAGTAATCCTTTGCCCGCAATGATCAGAATCTAGTAAATTTATAATTTCTTTGTGGCTTGGTATTATATCTGTATAAATATTATCTAGGCATGTGGCACTAGTAGGGGTTATTCTTGTGGGCTCCAAAAATAGGTTTACAAGATTGTAGGACTGAAACAGACTTATAATTTTACTACGAGAACCTGAGTTTTCTAATAAATTGACATTAAAATCACCGCAAATGATAACGGACTTGTTTGAGTTACAAATCCTGTCTAACACTTCATCCATTACCTTTTCAAAACAGTCATACAATCCTGATGGGGGTCTGTACACACTTAATACAACAAAATGCTCCAATTCTATACAGGCAATTTCAACTATACGCTCAACAGATAGGCTCACAATATCGTTACGATCTTTAAATTTGAGCTGGTTACTTACTAAAATTAATGAGCCACCATGTATAGCATTTAATCTGCTGAACGAACTACCAACCTGGTGATTATTAAAATTGAACAAGAACTGGTGGCTTTTCAGCCAATGTTCTGTTATACAAAGAATATCAATACTATTAAAATTCATAAATAATTCTACTTCTAAATCTTTGTTCATAAAACCTTGAATATTTTGATGCACCAGGTTGATACTATTTACTGATTTTAAAGCCTTTTTTGAGTTGCTTTTGCAATTCTGTACAATACAGCTAGAGGTATCCTCTATTGTCTTACTTTCTAATTTAAATTATTAGCAATGTCATTAATTGTTACCAAATTAGTGGCAGAATTATTTATAATGTCATTGCATTGCTCAAAAGAAGCAAGTTGTTTAGCCAAATTTTTGGCTGTAATTGAAAAAAAATATGATAGCGACACAGCTATCTGTCTTTTATAATAGTTAGGCAGATAGTACATAACAATGTTATATCTATCTTTTGTCAAATAGAAATTTTTACTAACATAATTGTTAAAATCAATCAAATGGAACAAGTTATTATTATAAGTCAAGTTATGCATTGTCATATTTAGTTCAAATCTTAAGCTATTTTCTTCCTGTGGCAAACTGTTACTATAAGGGAATGTAAACAACACAACTTTTCTTAAACTAAGGTTGCATAATGTTTTATGATACTGGAGCAGTTCTCCTTTGTTCACATTTCCCCTATTACCCACAAAAATTAATAAAGTTGTATCCTGGGTAAAGTTACATTTAATAATTTTTTTCATAATGTGAGACAAAGAACAACCAGGCATACAGTAATTTATTATTGAGTGTCCCGGATATTCATCTGCCAACAAGTGACCTAAGTCCTTACCAATCTCATCACAAAATAAAACAATGTCATTATTTAAAGTTTGTTTACAAGGTTTATTGGAACTATTAGTAGAAGGAATGATCAAATCAACACAGGGTTGCAGTAAGGAGGTATTGCATGTTGACAATGAATGGTCCGGCGTAAGCACATTGGATGGTGTTAGACAATGCTCACAGTTGTTTTTTTGTGAGTTTACCAGCTCATTCATTGCCAACACATATTCCCTCATTAGGTCTTCAGAGGTATTATATTTGTTGGTCATTGAACAAAGTTTCTCCTGTAGATGGTCAAGTTCAGATTGCAAGGTTTCTGTGTCAATGTTGTACTTCCTAGTACTTTGCTCCAAATTAAAAGAATACATATCTAGTTGTTTAAGCAAATTCAACCTTTCTCTATTCAATTTAACATTTTTTATAAAAAACCTTTGTCTCTTTATCATTTTTTGTGTTTTAACAATGTATTTATTGATTTTAATGTATTTTTTAAGTTTATTTTTACTGGTTACTACCCTCACTGAATTACATGATTGTGATTTATCATCACCGGTTAAATCAATAGTGGGGTTTATGGCAGAAACCATTGACGGGGCAATAGACACCAGCTCATTGAACAGACTTTGATTCAGCGAGGCGGTGATGTTAAGATTTGATGGTAGCAAAAGCTTTGGCAGAAAATTTTTGAGATGTGGAATACCGCGGACAATTGCTAAGGATAGGGGTTCTGAGTTCATTTCAAAAGTAATGGTGGAGCTATGTAATATCTTGAGCATCAATAAGATCTTATCAACATCATATCATGAAAGTAGGTATAGGATCTTTGCAAAACGTTCACAAAACTTTAGGTGCGTATTTAAGGATACAGACGAATAATAATCCATCATCGTGAAGTTCCTGGATTCCATATTGGTGTTTTTCTTATAACACAACTGTGACCAAATATACACCTTATGAACTAGTTTTCGGTAAAATTTGTAGGTTACCAAGTAATCTACAAGGTGAAAGTGTTGAACCTTTGTATAATTCTGATGATTATCCTTTAGAATTTAAGTACAGCCGGTCGATTCTGTAAAAATCTCACCGTGAAAACTCAAGTGAAGTGAGCTTGATGTGAGTTGTCAGTAGTGTCAATCCCTAGCATTATTTGGAATGACAGCTCACTCCACGCTCACTTAACCTAAGTTTTCACGGTGAGATGGTTACAGAATCGCACTGCAGATTGCAAAGACCTCAAAATGATGCGAAAGAAAATTTGATAGCAAATAAGTTAGCAAGGAAACATTGTTATGATAAGAATCTTAATTCTATAGCTTATAAAGAAGGTGACTGGGTATTGATAAAAAACGAAACAGGCAATAAATTGGAATGCATTTATAATAAAAAAAATATATTGAATTATTTACTAACCATCGATAATGCACAGACAGAAAACCTACTTATTGTCTGCAAATAAAACTACTAAAATGCTATTTTACTTTTATTTACCTAAGTTTTTAATTTAGTTTTTACGATATATTTATTGTTAATTTATTTCATTAAGTATTTATGCACTTTCTAGCCTGAAGCACAGGTTCAACCTAGTTCAGGCAAATTAGCATCTGTGCGCTATTTTTAAGTGTTAAGGTATTAAATGTATTCCCTTTTTATAAATAAACGATTATTATTATTATAATGGGCCGTTTGAAGTTGTAAAGGACGAGTCACTAAATGTCATTGTTAAATATAAAAATAAGATAGATGTAATACATAAAAATAGAACAAAATTATATTGTGAGAGTTAGAATAAAAGTTTAAAATGTATAAAAAAAAAACATTGTAATTTAGGTTTTTTTTACTTTAAGAGGGGTGATGTGATGTGAAGTCACGTACATCAGCACATCACGTATAGCACATAAATATGCTGTGTTCGTAGTCTTAGTATTTGCATATTGTCACATACGAGCTATGTATATATACGTTACCAATTAAAGGAACAAGGGCAGTCAGTTGTCAGTTGACTCTTGGAGAACTACACATCATGTTGTTTACTTAACCCCTCCTTCCCCCCTACATCGCATGGCGACCCTGCCAGTCGGGTGGACAGCGTTATAGTTGCCGGTGGGGGCAAGTCAAAATCGCAGTTTAGTCGGTTTCACACGTCACGTGGGGTCACAGGCCATGGGGAGCACGACATCCAAGGAAGAGGTCATTGTCGCTCAGACGGCGGCGGGTGGTCCAAATGTCGCAGCGGTTACGCAGGAGCAGCTAACAGCTATCAACACGGTGCTGTTGTTCATTGCTGTGTGTTTGGCGGTTGTTATCGTTGGCGTAGCAGTCCGGATGTATAGAAGCTGTCACCAGAATTGGATCGAAGAGAAGATCAATCAGCGGGAGGTTCAGAAAGCTGTGCAGATGGCCTGACCGGGAGCGGACGGAGCGAAGAGGGAAGTAAGTGATTTCAATGTGAACTTAAGTGTTGTGGCGAGTGCTGGCACTGCTGGCAGTCATCGGTAAATTTAGAGACAATGGTTTTAAATGGAAGTAGAATTAACGTCACTGTCTATACAACTTAAATTGTTAAGGGAATCTATTGTTAAATTAGGTCCTAGTAGGCGGAAAGGTAAAAATTTTGATGGGAAAATAAGCAAGGCGGAAGCCTTAAACGGTAAATTTAAGTGAATAGTTTCAAGGTCGACCAAATTTTCGGAAGAGTTAACGCAGTTGGTAGGTAAGATAGAAAATTTGTACGTAGAAACTATAAAGTTTGAGGACGGGAACCGAATCGAACAAGAGATGGCGGCGGAAAGGTTTTCTTTGAGAACGGCGGTTAGCTTGCTCCCGAAAATGAGTGGGGATGAGCAAGTAACCCAAGATTTGATTGATGCCATAGGTTTATATAGTTCAATGCTAGAGGGGGCTGATAGTGCTCTTTTAATTAAATTCGTACTAAAAGTAAAGCACAAATTTAATTAAAAGAGCACTATCAGCCCCCTCTAGCATTGAACTATAGGGGATACTAGAGGGGGCTGATAGTGCTCTTTTAATTAAATTGCTTTACTTTTAGTAGGAATTTAATTAAAAGAGCACTATCAGCCCCCTCTAGCATTGAACTATATAAACCTATGGCATCAATCAAATCTTGGGTTACTTGCTCATCCCCACTCATTTTCGGGAGCAAGCTAACCGCCGTTCTCAAAGAAAACCTTTCCGCCGCCATCTCTTGTTCGATTCTGTTCCCGTCCTCAAACTTTATAGTTTCTACATACAAATTTTCTGTCTTACCTACCAACTGCGTTAACTCTTCCGAAAATTTGCTCGACCTTGAAACTATTCACTTAAATTTACCGTATAAGGCTTTCGCCTTGCTTATTTTCCCATCAAAATTTTTGCCTTTCCGCCTACTAGAACCTAATTTAACAATAGATTCCCTTAACAATTTAAGTTGTATAAACAGTGACGTTAACCCTACTTCCATTTAAAACTATTGTCTCTAAATTTACCGATGACTGCAAGCACTCGCCATAACACTTAAGTTCACATTGAAATCACTTACTTCCCTCGTCGCTCCGTCCGCTCCCGGTCAGGCCATCTGCGCAGCTTTCTGAACCTCCCGCTGATTGATCTTCTCTTCGATCCAATTCTGGTGACAGCTTCTATACATCCGGACTGCCACGCCAACGATAACAACCGCCAAACACACAGCAATGAACAACAGCACCGTGTTGATAGCTGTTAGCTGCTCCTGCGTAACCGCTGCGACATTTGGACCACCCGCCGCCGTCTGAGCGACAATGACCTCTTCCTTGGATGTCGTGCTCCACATGGTCTGTGACTCGATGTGACGTGTGAAACCGACTAAACCGCGATTTTGACTTGCCCCCACCGGCAACTATAACGCTGTCCACCCGACTGGCAGGGTCGCCATGCGATGTAGGGGGGAAGGAGGGGTTAAGTAAACAACATGATTTGTAGTTCTCCAAGAGTCAACTGACAACTGACTGCCCTTGTTCCTTTAATTGGTAACGTATACATAGCTCGTATGTGACAATATGCTAATACTAAGACTACGAACACGGCATATCTATCTTAACTTAAACTATGTGCTATACGTGATGTGCTGATGTACGTGACTTCACACCACAACGGAGCGACTGCCTATCTGATCTTCACAACCCAGTTGCTGGCAAGCCTAGTTGTCACATTTTCGGGCTTCTGACTACCTCACCCGTAACGGCTGTCAAAGAATTACAAATGACAGCCGAGACCGATTGAACTTTCCGAGGTATGGAGGGGTCTTGGTATGTTATGGATGGTCACCCATCCACGGACCAACCTCGGAAAGCGTTGCTTAAACTTGAAGATCGACCCGTGCGACTGTTATTATTTAGCCACGAGCTCCTTCTGGATGTAGTTCACTAAAACAAAATTATGGTCTGCAATATCCATAATTCTTGCAATAATGACGATGTTAAGGTTGAGCTCTATAATTCTTTCAATAAAACTTAAATTTAGGAAAATACTTTCCGAGATATACGGTAAAAGTTTTGAGAGGAAAATTAAACAGGCACCCCTTAAACTGTACGATCCTGTCTAACTAAAGACTGCTCTCTTGATAGCTTTTTGAAACTCCCCTATTCAGGGGCTAATTTATTATATTTTTAATTTAAATAAAAATGTGGTTAGGCTTTTGCGTAGCAAGAAGCGACATCACATTTTTTTGTATGGGCGGCTGGCTTAACGAATTTATGAGCGTAATTGGAATGATTTTCATTTAAATTTAGAGCTTGGTTGTCACGGCTGAATGTAAATAAAAATAAAACTGAATTTTAAGCGAAACTAGATTTGGGTTGAGATTAGTATGGAATGTGACAGTTTTTAATCAAAATATATATTTTTCAGCATTGCACATAGTTCTGAAATACGAGCCTGTTTTATACGACTAAAATAATTTATTTATTTATTTATTTATTTATTTATTTATTTATTTACTCTAAACATACAAATATCCTTACAGGCTAGACCCAATGCGATATTGTAGCACACTTACAATTAACATAATTACACAGTTCAAGGTATTTGTTTTTTAGCATAGCAAATTCTATACATAGCTGTTCTTGTAAATTCACCCAAAGCGCAACAGAATATATCTATGTCCTCAGCGATGAGGTTGAGAGTGCGGAGCGCACTCGTGAGCGGCGCCTCGCGCAGCAAGTTAGTTCGCGCGCGCGGTTCCACCAGCAACCGCGGCTGACGACGTCGACCCACATACCCGTCAGGCACGGCTAGCTCCACCCTTCGCAATACATCCGCATTGTGTATCTTCCCTCTAATTACCTTAAAGATATAAGTCACTAGTGTGAGTTGCCTCCTGACCCTTAGTTCATTATATCCGACCATTCCCAAGACAAATAGAGTTGGATACATCAATGGATAAAATGGATATACCCCGTATTCCCTCATATATTTGTACCTAATAAATTTATTTTGTACTCGCTCCAACATGAGACTATATTTAGTTTCATGTGGAGCCCAGATAACTGCATTACATTCTAGTTGGCTTCTTACTAAAGCATTATATAATGCCGTTATAGCCTTAATTATTTCATATCAGTTTATAATTTATAATCTCTCCGCAAGTATACTTATCCTGACGTTTGAAGCCCAACTGGCGGGAACAGGGCTGTCATTTTCGCGCCAATTACGGAGCCATCATGTTTGCAGAAATAATCCGCCCATCGTCACAGCAACCCTCGTAGGGTACGAGCGTTGCTGTGACGTCAATAATCCGTGGTATGTCTGCGACGCGGGAAACTGCAGCTGTTGTAGTTCGGTGTTATGGAAAGATCCTTTGGCAATACAAATTCCAGATGGATGGGCCAGTGACATACTTCGAAGCAGATTAGTTATAGGTACTTAGATTTTAGGAGACAACTGCGGCAGTTTAAAAAATAGAAACAAAATTGATTACCAGACAGCGTTTAAAGACTTGAATATATTAGGGATATATGTATTAGGACAAGATGCATTGAAATAGTATCCCAGAGAGGCGATACTTTTAACTATACGTAGGTACGGCCAGCATTTCCTGGGCAGGCAGCCCCCACAACCATCTTTTAAGGCTGATTTTTCAAACGCTAGATAATTTTATCCGAGGAATAATTTTAAATTTTTGACAGTTTTTCCAGGGGCCCGTGGCTAAATAATAACAGCCGCACAGGTCGATCGGTCAGGTTAAGCTACGCTTGCCGCGGTTGGTCTGTGGATGGGTGACCATCTTTACATACCGAGACCCCTCCGTGCCTCGGAAAGCACGTTAAGCCGTTGGTCCCGGCTGTCATTCGTGGATCTTTGACAGTCGTTACGGGTAGTCAGAAGCCCGAAAGTCTGACAACCAGTCTTACCAAGGGGTATCGTATTACCCAGTAACTAGGTTGTGGAGGTCAGATAGGCAGTCGCTCCATGTAAAATACTGGTATTCAGCTGCATCCGGTTAGACTGGAAGCCGACCCCAACATAGTTGGGAAAAGGCTAGTTTAAAAAAAATACAGTTCTTCCATATAAAATCTGTCAGACGTCAATTTTATTCCACGAATAAACATTCAAAATCAGCCCTGGGGCCGGTTTTTAGATCCGTAGTTAAACTCAACCATTTGTTAAACATAGTAACTAATGGTTAAATTGCAAAATGTGTTTTTTGATCAATTTTTAGTTCCGTTAGATTCCCGCACGGAACAAATATTTGTATGACCTACATGTATTTGTCCGAGTCTGGGTGTTTTTCTATCTATAATACAAAAAAAAAAATGTATATAAGTAGTTTATCAGCCATCTTGTTACCATAACACAAGCATTAGGTTGCTTAGCTTGGGACTAGATGGCGCTGTGTGAAATGTCCAGGTATATTATTATTATTATATCTACCAGATCGTGACGATGTGAAAGAAGAAGGGCAGAAGTAAGTAGGAGGACACAGCTGCCAACTCCCTTAAGGTATGTGATAATTTATGACTAGATTTTACGATACCGACGAGTACGTCAGGGGGAGGCACCGTGCGGCACGGTCCATTGCCATGAACCACACAGAAGCAGAAAATGATAAGGTAAAACATTTATCCCTTTGCACACAGGTAGTTGTTCTGTGCACAGTGGACCAACTCAATACCTGCGGGACTGTTGCTTTTAGCAGTCTGTGTACAAAGCTGTTTGGCATTCGGTCAGTAGGTATTTGCTAAATGAAATACTGAGTGTCCACAGTCCCGGCAGTCCGGCTTATTCACGTTTGCATGTAAACTGAACATCAAACGACGTACTAGTTAGAAAGCTTAAGTAATCACAAAGAAATTCGATAAAACTGTATTTTCACTTTGATATTATACGAGTATATGAACCGAAGTGTTGCAGTTGCGGCTCTTTTAAAAATTTCTTTGCATGCAACGTAAGCCAATATTTTAATTGAAAGTTTAGAATATGTTCGTGACGTGTTTACTTAATTTTTAGAGTTCCGTACCTCAAAAGGAAAAACGGAACCCTTATAAGTTCACTTCGTTGTCCGTCTGTCTGCCTGTCTGTCAAGACCCTTTCTCTCAGGAACGCGTGGAGTTATCAAGTTGAAATTATTATCAAATGCAATCCCTTGAAGCAGTGAAAAAATCAAATTTCTAAGTCAACGTAATCAAAAGATACGGGCGTTTATGTTCCGTTTATGTTCCGTTTATGCCGCATATTTTGACACTCGCAAGGGAATTAAAACCTATAGGGTACTTACCGTTGACCTAGAATCATGAAATTTGGTAAGATGCAATGTCATGTAGTTATGGAATAAATCCAAAAACCGTAAATTTGTAGTTAGATACCTACAAAGCACGCAACCCTCGGTGTGCGAGTCCGACTCGCACTTCACCGGTTTTTTTACTAAACCACTGCTTTTATAAATACAGTTTTAGTCTTTTATGGTCAACGATTCTAGGATATTTCCCCAAGGATAAAGTGTTATTAAGGTGGTTAGGTTATTGTGAAAAGTTTCCGTGGTTGGCGGTTTAGAACCAGCTGTTGTGCTGCGCAGTAATTGTGTTCGGTTTGATGATTAGCTTACGCCTTATCACATACAAGTCATTGGACCGAATAGGTCCTACTGCAAGCGAACTGTGCTAGATATTGTTGACAATAGTCAGACATATATCTAATATATGTACATTCAGCTAGTCCTTACGATTACATAATCGGTTGCAATTGGTACCTACCTATACAGGGTCAAATTAAATTAGCTCGCGAAACTCAACAGACGTGGTGGGTATCGATATATAAACACGATGACATCTAGCAATAGACAAGAGTGTCAACATTTTTTATGACTGAGTACGAGTTTTTGACTGTGTATCTTGTCTTTTTTTATTATTATTATTTTTTAGATGTAATTGTGCGTTTTGTTTGTGCAGAATAAAATATTTTTCTTTCTTTCTTTTCTTTATAAAACAAGAACGAAATTTATTTGATTTTTTTTTGTGTCAACGACCGCACATTGTGTAGTTACTTGAAATATCAGTTAAAATAAGTTTTTTTTTGTGTAAACGTCACAGACGTAATGGTTATCGATATCTTACCACAATTAAACACTGCCAGCGGTAGTTGAGCCCAAAAAATATGACCATCAAATAATTTTTCAATCCTACTAATATTATAAACTTGAAAGTTTGCATGGATGAATGGATGGATGGATGGATGGATGTTTGTTACTCTTTCACGCCAAAACTACTATCTAAAATCCAATCCGTTCGGATTGGATTTTTCGGATTTGGATGAAATTTGGTACACAGATAGTTTATAACCAGGATTAACACAAGATACTTTTTATCCCAATATACCCACGGGATCGAAACTTATGCGGATGAACCCGCGGGGTGCAGCTAGTAATCAATACTCATCGCTTCTGTGGAGTTTCGGTAGTTAATTTAATTTGACCCTATATAACTCAGTCTGACACAAAAAGGTAATACCGGACATGATTATCTTAAAAAAATAAATTTCCGTTTTATTAACCTCGCCAGGATTATACTACTCTTTTATAATCCACCATTTAATTGTAAGAAAATCGAATGGAAATCGGCAAGGTATTTTGCAGTAAACCGAGCAGATAGCTCAGAGAAGCACTTTTAGATTTTAAGAGTTTCCTTCAATAAGTCGGTGGGTATATTCTCGTCTTTATTGGTCATATACTTTAACCGCGTAAGTATTTTACCTGAGCGACTACCGGTTGTAAAGATGTTAGTCATTGAAATATATTAAAGAACGTATCTGTCACGAGCAAAAGTATGTATACACTCGGCTTTATTCAAAAGCGATTTACTCCTTTATTTTTTAATGAAATTTTGTCATTACGATCATAGCATTTTCGAACCCATAGGTTTATGTAATGTGTCGTATTTCAACGTTGCATTCGTTATTTCACGAAAAAGTCGCTGTTGAAAGTTGTCAAGTGTTGACATATTGGTGCTCGTGACTGTACATAAACATGGCATCAATGTTGCCTATGATTCGTTGATGGGAAATAACAAGTTAAAAAAAACAGTATTTTTTTTGCAGTTATGCAGTTCTTATGTCTAAATACAAAACCATGGACATTGTTGGTAGCCTATTTCTAATGCTGGAAAGCTTTTATTTTTCTTAATTTTTACAAGACATTCTTTTATTTGGTAATTGCTTTTCGCAGGTCCACCTACGAGGTTGTCGTCTGCGTCTGCTTAACGGGTGTACTATTCGATGTGTACTATTACTACTATACTATTGTGTGTGTGTGATTCGGGCTTGCCTGTGGGTGGCATTGCCTCAATAAATTAAGGCCTTCAGCTAGGGCTCTTAGCTGGCTTCGTTTGTGTGTGTCTCGAGTTACCTACTCGCATTTTCATGCATTTTTCAATTACTTCCTGACAACCGATTAGGCTGAAACTTGGCATTCTTATATAACTACGGTGACAACGCACAAATATGATACCATGGAGCCAGTTTGATGATGGAGTCGGAAGATGACCATAGGAACTCCTCAACAAAACACGATAGCACCATCGTGTTTGGACTCATTGAGTATGTATTGACGCGTGCTATTACACTAGGTGGGGTTCCTGAACCCCACTTAGTGTAATAATGTCTGATAATGGAACCGGGAGGTGGCCATAAGAACTTCTCAACAAAACAAGATAGCACCATCATATTTAGACTCATTGGTTATTGTATTGACAAGTGCTATTACACTAGGTAGGGCTCAGGGTCTGATTATTGAGCCGGAAGGTGGCCATAGTAACTCCTCAACTTCACGAGATAGCCATGAAATTTTAATACTAAAAAGTGCAAAATAAAATATACTAAAACGCGTGAATGTCCTTCTTACCCTTAAAGATAAGCCTCAAGCTTTTAAGAAAATATTAGAGTTCTATGTTTACGTAAGATTTATTTAGTACATTTTAGGGCTGATTTATCAATAGTCAGAAAACGTTTATCTGAGGAATAGATATTGCGGTTTGACAGGTTTTGTGTAGAAAATGTGTCAAACTGACAGATTTATTCTTTAGATAAAAGTTATGTGACTATTGAAAAAAAAGCCCTTAGTTCATTAAAAGCTTGTTTTTAAAAAGATTTTTACCTATATTTTATTTATGAAATATTCAGCAAAGTAAATCACTTGTTCACACAACATAATATAAAGGAATACTAGTCCTTAAATAATTAGTATCAGTACAAATAAAGCACAGTTCCATGTTCTTTTAATTAAACATCTCGGCGTCGGCACAGATTACCTAATATTGTGTACTCGTAAACCTTGGCGTGAGTTAGGAGTACATACATGTAAGATTCTCCGCTAACAATATGTCACCCTCCTGCTATGCGGTAAGATTATCATCTTCCTTATGATTTTTCCTGAAAAGAACGTTACCTTCGTACAATATAATTATGTGCTGGCAATATATTTTCGGAAGCAAATGCGTGACATATTCTGATAGCAGAAAACCCGCTGTTGTTAAAATGAATATGAAATGGTTTAAAAGATATTCATCAGCATCATATTGTATCGCCAAATTGGTGCCAAATATTGTGGTTCCAAGTATTCATGGTTTCTACTTTACAATTGTCAAAGACACGAAAACAACTAATAAAATTCACATGAAAAATGAGAGCATTCTCCTGCTGCATTACTTTTGCGCTACCTGGATTAATCATAGTACTTTATTTTATTTTTGGAACGAAGTTCCTTATCGCGCGTTGCGAAAGGGCTAGACGGAAAAAATTAAGACCAAAAGTTGGAACGACACAGTTTGCTATAGTTGTAAGCCGTGCGGCGTGCGCGTGTTTCTCTGTCTGTCTCTCTCTCTCTCGTTGAACTTCGTTCCATCCGGGTGTCCCTTGACACCTCTCAAGTTTTATTTTATCCTACATTGTGTACTGCTGGGCTAAGGCCCCTTTTTCCTTCCAAACCTCCCTGTCTTGTGCGACCTCTGGCCATGTTGGCCCTGCAAACGTTACCAGATCGTCACACCACCTTCGACGTGGTCTACCTCGACGGCGATGCCCTCCCTCAGGCATCCAGTAAGATGGTCAAAGATCACAGTACAAATTAAAAAAAAAACCATTCATCCCAGTAGGAACAACAGACGCATACCATTATAAACATTTCATTTAAACAATAATAATTATTAAACAAACCAAGAACGCTGCTGACTGCTCTCTTGAATAATTCGGACATTGACGTATTCATCCCAGCTTCCCCTAAATTGCCTTAATTAAGTGCATTCCTTCTAGCGTGGGTTTCACCTAATTCTGTTTGCTCTAAGAATAGAGAGGCACGAAAGGACACTCCATACAACGAGCAAATAACCTTCGTATGCACACATATGTATTATGGCGATCTCAAATGCCGCATACAGACTGATGAAACGTAACATTTTCAATACGTCGCATGTTACACTGCATCAGTTAGGACGCGTCGCGCGCACGAACTGCTTCATTTACTACGAACCAGCACCCACCTTGATTGCGTAACACTCTATCAATCATAATATGAATAATGTTGAAGGATATTGCTAATCCATTGGTTCATATTCTCGAAAAAAGTTTCTGCTCAACAACGTAAATACTGCAATGAGTGTTGTTGAAGTGCCAAAATGAAAGGCATTCCTACTGTTAGGGCCGTATTACAGAACCTTACTCAGGACTCAAGCATTGCTTAAAACTAGTTTCAACAAATCTAATGGCTTTAAACGAGTTTTAAGTAATGCTTGAGTTTTGAGTGAGGTTCTGTAATACGGCCCTTAGTGTCTTACGCAATTACCCCGCTGCCGCTGCTCCGCGCATCTGTTTTCATCAGTTTACCACGAACACGCGAAGCGCTATGGACTACGAAGATCAAATTCTCGCTCCAACAATTGTTAGTGCTTAATTGTTAGAAATATATCAACTAATGAAAAAACTCCGAAGACCCCGATGTTGGTGGCGTACAGATTTGTATAAACGGAGAGCAGGTGCAGAACTGTTTACAGACTTCAGCACATAAGTTTACAATACAACAAGTTTACAAGGATGACGCCAACAGAAAATTCGCTCAAGATGATTTAATATTAGTAAAATTTACTGGATTTCTGACCTAAAGATGTATTCCTAATCTTGCTTAAGATTTTTGTTATAAAAGTTAACATTTTGAGGAATAAATGCAGCGCATTTTCTTCACTCGACGTTGTCAGCTTGTCCCTCCATGTTCTCCACGTTAGAGCGGGGGCACACGATGATTTGCGGCGGTGGTGCGGCGCCGGAGCAGTGTCGCTGCGTCGTCTTACATAGAAATATCTGTGGCATGTCACACGATGCGCTCCGGCGCCGCACCGGACTTGCAACCACCGAGACGAGGCGGGGAGGAGTGAATGCGTTACGACATAATAAAAGCAAACAAGTAGGCCAACTCAAGCCCCGAGCGAGCGATAATAGCCTAAACTCGTAGGGCTGTCACTTATACTGTATTCAATCGTCAAAAATGCATAGTCAATCTCTATACAAAACAATGTTCCCCTGTAGGGTAAGCATCAGGGACCTTTAATACAAAGGCTTTTTTAATTACGGCTATTTTAATATTTTCTACACACGGCTACACATCAAGCTATGCAAAACCAGTATTAGCTGACCGTTCATTGTGCGAAAATATCATACAAAGTGAGGCCAAGACAAGAGGTTTTGTATAGCTTGACGTGTAGCCATGTGTAAGTACATAGACCAGAAGCCGACTACATTTTTTTCATTGCCTACGTCATGTTACCTGTTTAGTTATTTGAAAAATTACGATCGAAATATGACTAATAAAAACGTGGTTTTACTGAACCATGTATTTATTCAAATAAAATGAAATGATTATGAAGTCTTTGTAGTTAAAGGACGTAGGTAGGTACACGTACAAATTATTTATTACGAGCAGCAGGGCAGCGGCGAAGCGTGCGCGGGCGCGGGCGATATTACCGGCGTCACAGCCACGACTGGCGCACCTTTAGCAGCGATAAATTTTGTCACTGTGTGCGTGCGACGACGCATACGTACGAGCGCGCTCACATACAAACCGTACGCGGTGCGAATGTATGAAGATGTCGTACTTCTTTGCTTTTACTATGGTTACGACGTCGGAGTCGGACGATCCATTTTTATTAACAGACTGTCCCGCTTGCAGGGGCGCAACGTTGCGGTGCCGCACCGCTCGTATGCCCGCTGATACGGTGAAATCTTTGCGGTGCGGCGCCGCAACGCATCGTGTGCATCCGCTCTTACTGTCTCGCGGTCTCGCGCACGCACACTGCACGCCCCTCTGTGTTCGTCCAAATACCGACAAGTCTCGGATCACTTTAAGCTAATTTGTAGCTCATAGCGTGCCCGTGAAATGCACAGCTCGCGCGCGCAAGGCGTCTAGATTAAGAGAATTTGTAACCTTGCTTGATACATTGCAGCAATGTGGATGGCAAATTCTTTCATTGCGTGTTACATTTCACCAGTACAGACTGGTATTCGTTATGCCGCGCAATGATGCAGCATTATGAATACCAGCTGTGAGTGCGCTAGCACTCGCTGTACGCGAGTCGTGTCTATGTGAGCACTATGTACTTTCTATAAAGCTACCATTTACTGGGTACGTCTTTCATTGACTTGAATGTGCCCTGGCGGCTGTGAGTATAATATGTCATGCTCACTCAAATGTCTCGCTGGTGGTGGCGTGTGTGTTGGATCATTAAGTTCCCTTCAAATTGGTTGAGCTGAATGGTGCTGATCCATACGTCATGTTCGTGAACGGGCGCCGTCAGTAGGGACTGGTCATCTCTTAGCTGCCACGGCTTATTTTAATTTTTAATTTCTGAATTGTTTTTGTTTTCCATAACGGACGCTTTTAACGTGCACGTATTTCTACATCGTCCTCACATGCATGGTTAATTTCAACGCGAATGATGTAATCAAATATTTTGTAACAATTTTATGATTTAAAAGAGTGTCCATGGAGTTTCTTGTCCGTTCTTCTCCATAGGTACCTACGCTTTGGAATGGGCAACTAGCTTCATCTTTCTGACTGACCGACCCTTTGACAATTCAAAAGTGCCTGTAATTGGTTTAGTTGAATTAAATGATTTGAGTTTGTGTGCGTGCGCTTATTGCATGGAGTTCACCTTCTGTACCTCTCTATGTATTTTGTGCCCCGGTTGACTCGTAAAGTCAATATGTGCGAGGAAAATCGCCCAAAATGGACAACCCGTCAAAAAAGGGACGCGAAAGGCGAAATTAAGAAAATTTATAGCCACTTAACGAGCGATTAAGATAAAAATTAAGGTGTTCGTTTTTAATTTCTTTTCAACAACAGGTATTAATGTTTCAAAAGTTTCACGTTTCCAGGTGTTTAATTGTTTTACTTGAGAATGGGAAACTTTTTTATGCGTTAGTCTTAGAAACTTTTTCTTCTTCTTCTTGTCGTTCGCACGACAGTACTTGAAATCTTGCTGGTCTAAAACTGCGCCACTTCCACGGCGTCGTCGGTAGCAGTGCAGAGGTCGCTTGCACAACATGTGGTTTTGGAATACAGAGATCAAGATAAAAGGTGCAGAAGGGTTTGCGACACAGGTCCACATCGACACCGAGCTGCCGAAACTTTTTAACCGAAGGAAAATGATTACCACAGGTGGCGCAAGATGGCAATGTCTTATTTGTCCGTCATTTCATCACCCTTAGCTTTTAAACCAAACCATACTTCAATAAACTACACAGACATAGATATAATTAGTGAAGTGCTTCCCCTGACGTTCCGGAGGACATACTTAAACATAACACAACATCACGCCTATAATCCCCGAAGGGTTAGGCAGACGTGTACGTACCTACTGAAAACCCACATATCGGGCGAGCCTCGAGCAGTCGATTGCTCAGCCACTGAGCCAACCGTGTCGTCTATTGCCACCATCCGGGGACAAATCCAGACTCCGGACACACGACAGAAAACTCCAAGACATTGAGCAGACGGCACGGTTGGCGCAGGCGCTGCGTGTCGCGGGTTCGATTCCCGCACGGAACAAATATTTGTATGACCTACATGTATTTGTTCCGAGTCTGGGTGTTTTTCTATCTATAATATGTATGTATTTACAAAAAAAAAATGTATATAAGTAGTTTATCAGCCATCTTGTTACCATAACACAAGCATTGGGTTGCTTAGCTTGGGACTAGATGGCGCTGTGTGAAATGTCCAGGGATATTATTATTATTATATTATTATTGAAATACGACGAGTAATAGATGAACGCGAAACCGCGAAACAGATTCAAACCTCACTGTTCTATAATGTCACCAACACACAACAAGGAATACCAACAACCTCACAAAGCATATATAAATCAATAGCGGCATACTGACAACCACCCTATATAATATTGCCATGATTATTCATACTTATACTTGTTTAAACAAGATCGGGTTGTGTAAACTGACATCACTGACTGTTTATCTTACAGTCAAGATACATATATAACCATATGTTGGCACTGTGTATTCCTATGTTATGTTCTGTATTTATTTGGGTGTTACGTAATTATGGGTTCAAGTTTTGGTATTTAATCTTCATTGTTATCATCGTAATTTTGCCCAATCTCGTCCACTTTTGGACATGGGCGTCCTCACAAGCATCTCAATTACTGCAGATCTTATTTCCCCTGTAATATACCTAGGTCATCATCCTCTGCGTAGCCTTTTCTTAACTATATTGGAATTAGCTCCCGGTTTATGCAGCATTATGGCAGTTTATGGCAGGATGCAGCTAAATACCAGTTACTGAGTATTACGATACCCCTTAGTAACACTGGTTATCAGACTTTCGTGCTGTAATATACCCTGCATACATATTTAAAAAGCCCGATAAAGTCATCAATCGATAATCTGTTATCAGTTATTGTGATTGATTGACAATAATGACTTGCCTTTGAAAATAACAACAAACAATAATAGCTAACTGATGAAACGAGATTAGGCTATGGATAAAAAAATATTTTTAGTGTAAATTACTATTTGAAACATATTAGCCGCTTTGATGAATCATTAACTTTCAAAACCGTAGATATTAAACATCAAAATGATACACACCTCGACCCAGCTTAAGAACGAGAATGCAAACACTGTATAACTCAGCTGCCAAAATATTAAACTCCTAGGCTTTGTTCCAAGACATACGTTCAAGACACGTAAACATAGAGCAGTAATGTGCCATATAGGCAACAGCTGCCAGCCTTGATTAAGACATAAATATGCAGCAACGGTACAAAACATGTATGCCCCGCATGAACAAACCCCATTTCGCCATAGTTCCCGCTTATATGTCCATTTTGAATTTTATTAATATTTCGCCCTATACACGTGGGGTAGATGACTTGCGTTTACAAAATGGAGGTAGGTTGGTTTAGGTAATTTAGGAAAGCAAACTTAATAGATTGAAAGAGTGCTCGGAGTTTGAAGGTCACTTAAAAAAAAAATGTATATAAGTAGTTTATCAGCCATCTTGTTACCATAACACAAGCATTAGGTTGCTTAGCTTGGGACTAGATGGCGCTGTGTGAAATGTCCAGGGATATTATTATTATTACTTGTTATGTAAATTAGAATGCTTATAGAATGTTATAAACCAATTGGGGTAACGTTACAATATATCAATTTTAGAGAAATTATAATGAAGTTGATTACTTGAACTACAACGGCGAAGGAAAACATCGTGAGAAAACCGGCATGTCCTAGAACCAAAAATTCGAAGAAATGTGACTTCTACAAACCCGCACTTTGCCCGCGTGGTAGATTAGGTTCAGCCCACTCGCTCTCAAAGAGAGACGGGCTGTACCCCAGCAGTGGGGATATGATAGGCCGATTATTATGCGTATGCTACTTGTACTATTGAATACCTTTGTGGTCAAACGTACTCGTAAATACGCGGAAAACTGGGATTGCAATAATGTAAAAAAAAAGTTGCTTTCGGAAAATAGTGTGATTTGATTATGTTAATCAACAGTCACGGTCAGAGAAAGGTGGCATAATATTTGCACAATCACATCTTCATTCTAATAGCAGCGTTATATTATTCAGGCCTTTGAGATCAAAGCATTGAATCAATTTCCAAATTCATCGACAGTGTTCTCCCTTAGCGGCATTCATGTTTGTCAGAGCCAGTTTTGCACTGGGTGTTCTAACACAATATGTACGTACATGACTACAAGACAATTGTTTGTTAGCAGTAGCTGTATCTCTGTGCCTTGACTTTTAGGGTATGAACTTTGTAACGTAAGATCATGGCTGTATTCCCCGAAGGCATTGTGATGAATATAGTGTGAGGGCTATAAAATGGTACAATGCCGAGCGAACGTGTTTACATCAACGCTCCTATAGTATCTTTGTTTTTTTAAGGAAAAAACCTACTATAAATAATTTGCACCTCATTCTAAATTCGCTTTGAGGTCCGAATGCTACCAGAGTTAGTTTTTTGCCAGCCTGCACCACAAAGGTTGACTTTTGCAGACAACCTTTACAGTACACCCGCATTTTGCCAGTTATGGTTAAATCCTATCTAATATTACAACTATGCTTGCGACAACTTGCGATATCACAACTTTGTAAGGTGTGTTATAAGTGTGGTACTGTGGTTGTGACAAGGTCGAAGGATCTAACTAACGTATTCCAGTCAGTGGATCTTATGCTGTTGTACTAAATTGTTAATCGTGACGAGATAAATAATCTTTTCTTGTTTTAGAAATTAAGAAAATGTTATTGTTTTTTTATTTCAATGATTAACAATTCACTAAAATAATCAAACTCCAACTCAAAGTATTTCTTTCAATTATACAATTTTTAGGCACGTACAAATTATTTATCAAGCAGTTGGTTAGTCAGAAAGATGACGCTAGTTGCCCATTCCAAAGCATAGTAACTTAATATTAACAGTAGTAGTTACTTACAGCTAAGTGAATGACGTAAAAGGAGTATGTAAGGGTCGCAGCAGGTGGCGTTCTGTAGTTCTGCTTACCCCCGTAGGAAGAAGGCGCGAGTTTATGTATGTATGTAGTTGTAGCTATTTATAGTAAACATATCTAATAAGTAAGTCTCTTAACTATTAAACTAAAACAGATATCGTAGTTTCAAGTTAAAAACCACATCTAATCCAATTTATAGAAAGCACGACAATACGTGGAAAGCACCGGTGACTTGAGAACAAATAGAAACATAAGCTGTATTAACTGTTTGTCGTCTAAACAAGTTAATACTTTGAGCAAGTTAGACTTAATTGACTGAAAGGGGTTGCTTAAGAGCGTTCGTAAACGTTCCCACCACAATCTCTTTAAGTTTTTATTTCATGTTTGTTGTATGACTGGCTTTATAAGACGCATGGAATGGGTTGAAACAGAAGATGACGGTATTTAACTGTTAGAGTCGTTGGTGTCAGTACTACTGTTGAGCATGAGGTCCTGCGATCGATTCCTAGGTCGGACTAAGTGTTATCGGGTTTTCACTCAAGAATTTCTCAGTAGCAGCTCAGAGTGGCAATATACATGGAACTTAAATATAACTGGCGAAATATGGGTGTATTATGAGCACACCTCTGCCCATCCCTTTGGGCATAACAGGCGTGATGTTATGTTATGTCAGTGTGCTAAAATAAGGCTTCTAAGATCTTTCAAAAACCAGTTACAATAAATATTATGCAGAAAAGTTTAGAGCATGAAACGATAAATATTTTCTGATATAAGCTTAGGTGATCGAGGAAATATTAATAAAATCTATCACTATCCCAACGATTGTCATAATAAGAGAATGGCTTTTAATAAAAGTGAACTTATTTTAAACACTCTAATGGCTATTTTTAATATCGATTCGGTAGAAGAGATTATTGAACAGTGCTATAGTATATGCCATACATTGTTAGTAAAATAATACATATAACCATGTTAATAAAATGATGCATTAAATTACTTGACCGTCACTGGAAGCTTTATATTGAGAGAGCATATCCGTTTCCGTCGATTTTTATCATTTATAGTACTCGTTTAACCTACTCAGTGGCGCCACCTGGCGTTTGCTTGCCATTTTAGTTTCGTAAAATGAAACGAGCTACTTTTTGTTCATTGGCGTTTCGTCCTCCGTCGAAGCAACTTGTGCGCATCGGTTCACAACCGATGCCAAAAATAACACTATATATTATTTTTATTTTAAACAAATTCAATTAATATAGTTCATAGAAAAGTACGTGATCATACTTTTTAACGGTTTTTCCGTTCGGATCACTATCTTGTAAATACCTTCTTTATAAATAAGAAATAAAAATAAAAAATATAGTGCTGTTTTTAAGCGGTGAGTTATTTTTGAAGAAGAACTGTAAGTACCTACCCTACTTTGTAAAAGTAAGTGATTATTACATGGAACGGTTTTTTCTGTTCGGATCACTATTTATATTGATTAACTACCAGCTATTTTCAATATATGTGTGTGCTTAGATTTTTGTTGTGAATCAAGAAGGCTTATAATTGTTACGGTCTATCTAACGTAACTTTTATTGCAATAATGGATGACCACGTAAATGTTTCGGCTGCCGAGCCACAAGCTGTGGCCGGCCCGAGTGGATTGACTCGCAAAAGGAAATTTAGCTGCTCTAGCAGCAGCACGACAAGCAGCAGCTCTTCAAGCTCGTCTTCTCCAAAACGTGGCAAGCGGTCGCGCCGCGCACGCCGCAAGAAAAATAAGCGCGCCCAACAGTCTAACCCGACATTGGACAAGCTTATAAAGGAAGTCAGTGAGCTACGCCAACAAGTTTTTGCAAATAATATGCATAATGCTTGCCATGATGGGGTATCAGTTTGTTCTGGGGTCAGTGGGGAACTATATGACCAGCATAATATTGACGAACAGTGCCCTGATGTTGAACGTCCAAATTCAAATTTAGACTTCACTTTTGATATCGAGACAAAGCTTAAGGAACCATCAGTTCCGAAGACCCCTGATACTTTTTTAAAAATGCTACTAGAGGTCCAGCGCTTAGGTAGTACATATTGGTCCGAGGTAAGGTATTCTGATACTCAAAAGCTCTACAATCATACCCCAGGTTTCATAGACTTGGACACAAACGAAGAGATAAAAATGTATGATACCTTACGTCATTTAGCACATGCTGATAAATCATATGCAGCGATTACTTTTTGCATTCTAAAACAAAAAGAATCATTACAAGAAGCTATTCGTAATCTCCTTTTATGGGCTAAAAATACAGAAGTTAATTTTGATAATTTAAGCGGGAAGGTAGAAGAATTATTTCATAAAGGTGATTTGCATAAAATTTCTTCAGACCTGTTACAATTAGTTTGTGGCCATCGAGCCGAAAGTATAGAAATGCGTCGAGAGACAATTACTAGTCAAATTCGAGATCCATTAGTAAAAGCATCTTTGAACAGAATTCCCCCATCATCTACTTATTTGTTTAGTCCCGAGTCTTTCACGACAGCATTAGAAAAGGCAGGAGGAGTACGCAAAGCTTTTTGGCCTCCAAAAACTGATTCACATATTAGATCTAATCAATCTAACCGCCGTCCCTCGCGGGGTCAAGGCCATAAACCAGTAGCTCCATCGCGTGAAGCTCAATATTTTTGCCATGAACCAAGCATACCAATGCACACACATGGCTATGACAACTCACCCTCGCGGGGTGGACATTTTCGCACCAATTACACAAAGAAAGGTCAGGGTTTACCATCCTTTCAATCTGATCAATATACCAACAGTAGAGGTTCATTTCACAACCGAGGCTCGCGGCCCGATCGTGGAAGTAACCGAGGTCGAGGACGTTCAGTCAACCCTCCAAAAAGCTCTCGAGCAAACCAAAAACGATACAAACAATGACTCGAATCGTTTTCGAGCAGGTCAGTTAGCGCACTACCACTCGAAATGGAAGGAAATGGGGGCTCCAGAAATTATTTTAAAATTAATTCAAGGGTATCGCATACCATTAATCCACAAACCTCCTCTGATATACCCAAACATAACCAATGGTCCCTTTCAAACACGTGTCTCAAAAGAAATGTCTGTAATAATAAACAAAATGAAAGCTCAGGGCATTCTAAAACCTGTTCAACTATCACCAAGTTTCATTTCCCCTCTATTTTTGATACCAAAACCCGACGGATCAGCCCGTCCCATATTCAACCTAAAAGCGTTAAACGAATTTGTAAAAACCCAACCATTTCACCTAATAAACATGTATCGCATTCCGGACTTCCTGCAACCACAAGACTGGATGTGCAAAGTGGATCTATCACAGGCATATTTCCACTTAAAAATTTCGAAGTCACACAGACGCTTCCTTCGCCTTTTATACAACCAAGAACTGTTAGAGATGACCTGCCTTCCATTCGGTCTAAGCACCGCACCCAAAACCTTTTCAATACTAACGAATTGGGTTGCCCAAATATTACGAGAACGCTGGAACATCCGAATCATCGTCTACCTCGACGATTATTTAATAGCACATCAAAATGTACACGTTCTTCGAGATCATGTCGGGCTCACATTGGACACATTACAAAATCTTGGTTGGCAAGTAAATTTCGAGAAATCTGTTCTTTGTCCTCAAAGAACTATTACATATTTAGGAATATTGTGGAATCCCTGGGACAATTCAAAATCCCTGCCGAAAGAAAAGAGTTTATTATTAATCAAAAAAGTGAGTCAAGTTCTCGAACGAGGAATAATAACTCTAAAGGAATTGCAGAGAATAATAGGACTCCTGAACTTTGCCAGTTATGTTGTTCCTCGAGGCCGGCTCAATCACCGGCAATTAATAATGTTCATGAACTCTCTACCAAACCTTTTATCGAAATCCTACCCACTACCTCAAAATGTTCGAAAGGAACTGGAATGGTGGACTCTGAATTGTCAATCATCAACACCTTTACATTACCCTCCGCCAGTAAACTTCCTGACAACAGATGCATCAAATCAGGGTTGGGGAGCGCAATTGAACAATCTGGCGGTATCGGGCAGTTGGTCACAAGAGGAACAGGCACTGCACTGCAATCAAAAAGAAATGCTAGCCATATTCCGCGCCCTTCAAGACAACGTTCACCTGCTCTGCAACAGCTCGATCCTGATACAGTGCGACAACAGGACTGCTGTCAGTTACTTAAGGAACGAAGGAGGTACGAAATCATTACCCCTAATAGAACTAACATATCAAATCCTGAATTTACTAGACCAATTTCAAATACACTTCAGCATACACCATCTCCCAGGCAAGTACAACAATCATGCCGATCACTTGTCACGCTTTCGTCAACCTCCGGAATGGCACCTAATGCCAGCGTGTACGGAAATAGTGTTTGCAAAGTGGGGAACCCCGATAATAGATTTGTTTGCCTCTGCAACAGCTCACGTAGTTTACAATTATGTATCCCGAGATCTGAGAGACCGACAAGCACTATTTCACGATGCATTCAGTGTCCCATGGAACTATCCACTCGCATGGGTGTTCCCACCTCCGTTCTTAATCCCAAAAGTCCTAACACACCTCAATCAATCAACGGGAATATTTTTAATAGTAGTACCTCGATGGGAGAAGGTATTTTGGCGAGCAGACCTCAAAGTCCGAGCGCTAGCACCACCTCTAACTCTGAAAAACTTACAGATGCACCTGGTCGACACATCGACGAAACTTCCACCACCACAAGTGGACAAAATCATTCTCGAAGTCTGGAAATGTGGGGGTGGTCCAAAGAGATAGAAAGATGGACCGCTGAACAACAGTTATTGCTCAAAAATTCCTGGCGTAAGTCTACCTTGAAAACATATGAGGTGGCTTGGAAACGTTGGACTTCCTGGTCAGTGTCTAAAAACATTGACACGAATAATCCTACAGGTACGCAATTGGCCCAATTTTTATGTGATTTGCATCTAATTCATAAATTATCATATAATACAATTCTTTTACATAAATCTGTTGTTTCCACCTTGTGTAACGTTGAAAGATCAAGTCAATTAAGTTCACACGTTCTTGTAAAACATATTTTGAAATCAATTGCTCTGGAAAATCCTAAGTCTTCTAAACCACCAATTTGGGATGTTAGTAAATTGATTAACTTTCTAAGCAATTACACGGTAGACCTAGACAATCCCTTTCAAATATCACGCCATACTGCAATTATATTACTGCTTTGCTCAGGTAGACGCATACATGACTTAACGCTGCTTAGAGTTGATTCTGACCATTATATTAGATCAGATGATAGTGTTATATTATGGCCTCAATTTGGTTCGAAAACAGATTGCAGTAATCACAGACAGTCTGGCTGGAAACTTCTTGTAAATCCCAATAATTGTAACTTAAATCCTGTATTTTGGCTAGAAAGAATTACACAATTATTAAATGAAAAACGTAATGCTGCAAAATCATTTAATTTGTTTATTACAGTTAGAGGTGTGCCAAAGCCCGCTTCACGCACCGTCATCGCAGGCTGGGTAAAAACCCTATTCAATGAAGCTGGCATCACAGCAACTCCAGGAAGTACACGATCTGCAGTAGCCTCTAAAAGTTGGCTAGAAAATCAACCCCTTGACGAAATCCTAGCTCGAGGAAATTGGCAATCAGCTAATACATTCCAGAATTACTACAGAAGAGAAGTTATAAGAAGTGCTGATTCAAACCTAAATGTTACACAATTGTTTAATCCGATGAATTAACTCTGAAAATTAATTATAATTTGCTATTGATTTTTTTTTTTTTGTAACTAGATCACCAACATATTAATTCAACAAATATGTACCTTTCACATGTGTTATAAATATACTTTATGATGACTTAATTTGTTTAAATTAAAATTTCCTATCACATTGGCGTTGTCATAATAGTGGCGTCACCAGGCGATAACAAACAGGTCTCAATATAAAGCTTCCAGTGACGGTCAAGTAATTTAATAGAAGCGTTTTACCTGAAATAAAACGCATATTAAAATACTTACCTCACTGGAAGCTTTAAGTTTACTTCTGCCTGGTTATATTGAGCCAATGAACAAAAAGTAGCTCGTTTCATTTTACGAAACTAAAATGGCAAGCAAACGCCAGGTGGCGCCACTGAGTAGGTTAAACGAGTACTATAAATGATAAAAATCGACGGAAACGGATATGCTCTCTCAATATAAAGCTTCCAGTGAGGTAAGTATTTTAATATGCGTTTTATTTCAGGTAAAACGTTTCTATTATTCATCGCAGTTAACAAAAATAGAAGGCCAATTTGATAAAAAAAAGTTCTTACTGAAGCCAATTTTTATATGAAAGCTTTTCTATTCGTCCAATTGCTAAAATGAAACAGCAAATAGGCGAAGTAAAAAGGTTACCACTTACCATACAAAAACAAATATCATTTGATTTGCGATTCCAAATTCTCATTCTCTACTGTATAAAATTGTTTATTTTACTTTGTTAGTAATAACTGAAAATATCTACAGAGAAAATTAAAAGGAAATCTGTAGAAATTTAATAACACGAGCCATTTGAATATTCAACGAGAAGGAACGAAGGATTATTCAGGAAATGCTCGATATAATTCATTCTGTAGAAAATTGGTTTACAAATTGTTTGTGCACAGCCGCACCGGCCGAACGCATTGCTACTCTCGCGCTCGAGTTGCGAGTAATCCTACGACATTATAATAATATCGTACGTATGTATAGTTCGGAAAATCGGCATCAGAATTCGAAGGGATTTTCTGGAGTTTCGAAATCGATAATACCTTAAGAGCATTATGTTTTTTTCAAGTGTTTGCTTTTCCATTTGGATCACTTTTTCTCTGAATGTTTCGCTTGTTATCCTTATAATTTTTCATTAATATATTATATCCTTTATTACATTTTCAAACATATTATTTTCATTTTTAAATATTTTTATAAAATCATTAAAAAAATACAGAAAAAAATTATTAAGTAAATATATCATTGTATTCATGAAACCCTTATTTAAATGAAGAAGACCCGACCACCTCAACACAAGAGCTGCTCGTAAATATCAGCTCCGACAAGATGCTATGTCCAGCAGTGAGCTGCTATAGGCTGATGATGTTGATGATATCGTTATTCTTATAATTTTCCATACTTCGTGCACAATTAGAAATTCATTACCCACTTATGATGTTGACTGTACAGTCACGAGCAAAAGTATGTATACACTCGGTCTTATTCAAAAGCGATTTACTCCTTTATTTTTTAATGAAATTTTATGTTGTTACGAACATAGCATTGTCGAACCCATACCTTTATGTAATGTGTTGTATTTCAATGTTGCATTCGTTATTTCACGAAAAAATCGCAATTGAAAGTTGCCAAGTGTCGACATGTTGATGCTCGTGACTGTACATGGAATTGTATGGTTTTCCAACAATACACATAACATAACGCTTATCTTCCCCGAAGGGTGAGGCAGAGGTGCAGCTATAGCACAACCACATTTCCCCAGTTATGTTTAAGTTCCATGTAACGGGGTGCGAGTCTATTCTCATCAACCGAGCACAAATGCAGACTCTGGGACAATATACTAAGTACAGACGCCAGCACATCAAGCTACTACAATCTGTCAAATTTCTTTAATAGATTTTCAACGTTATCGTCAAAGCATTAAGGTTCAAGGTTGATTGGGAAAATTTGACAGTTTCGGGCAGCTTGATGTGCTGGCGTCTGTACTATTTTATTTATCTGAGAATAGGCTAGCTGCCTAAAAAAATCTAATTAGTCCGTCAGTTAGATTATCAAAAAATATTGAACCCGTATTTTTTCTTTTGTCAATTATATAAAAAATGATGAAGATATCGCCCGTTAAAGTTCCACGTGACGTCACGCCTTGCTACACTTTTTAGCATGGCGTAACGTCACGACCTACTCCCAAATTTTGACACGCTTTATCTTTGTCATTTTTTGTTTGATTGACAAAAGAAAAAATACGTATCCATTATTTTTCGATAATCTAACTGACGGATTAAATATAATAATATTTTTTTTACCCAGGAATCTACCCAATTGCACTAAAGGCGATAATAAAACAGTCTTAATTTCTGGACTTTTCCCCCTAATTAACATGCTTTCGATGCTTCAGGCTTTACCTTATTTAATGTGATGTTGAAATCGAAAATATGGGTGATTCATTTTGGTGAGTCTGGATTAGTGCCCAGTAGATGGCAGGATGAAAAAATATTGCATGCAGCGGAGATGAGAATGTTGAGATGGATGTGTGGAGTGACGAGAATGCATAAAGTAAGAAATGAGTATATAAGAGGAAGTTTGAAAGTGGCGCCAGTGACAGAAAAGTTGAAAGGAATTCGTTTGGCTTGGTATGGGCATGTGATGAGAAAGGACGAAACGCATGTGAATAAAACAGTGATGAATATATATGTTGATGGATGGAGAGGGAGAGGAAGGCCGAAGAAAAGATGGATAATAATAATATCCCTGGACATTTCACACAGCGCCATCTAGTCCCAAGCTAAGCAACCTAATGGTTGTGTTATGGTAACAAGATGGCTGATAAACTACTTATATACATTTTTTTTTGTAAATACATACATATTATAGATAGAAAAACACCCAGACTCGGAACAAATACATGTAGGTCATACAAATATTTGTTCCGTGCGGGAATCGAACCCGCGACACACAGCGCAGCAGTCAATCGATTAACCACTGCGCCAACCGTGCCGTCGTTGGATTGATATGAAATAGGGATGATATGAAAGAGAAGGGAGTGAATGATAGCGTGACGGCTGACAGAGGAGAATGGAAGAAGAAAACGTGTTGCGTCGACCCCAAGTAACATGGGATAAGGGCAGGAAGATGATGAGATGGCAATAGGCTCGCCCTGTGCTACATAGGACTCAAACATCATCATCTGCCTTTTCCCAACTATGTTGGGGTCGGCTTCCAGTCTAACCAGATGCAGCTGAATACCAGTATTATACATGGGTAATATGATACCCCTTGGTAAGACTGGTTGTCAGACTTTCGGGCTACTGACGACCCGTAACGACTGTCAAAGATTCCCGAATGACAGCCGGGACCAATGGCTTAACGTGCTTTCCGAGGCACGGAGGGGTCTTGGTTTATGAAAATGGTCACCCATCCACGGACCAACCGCGGCAAGAGTAGCTTAACCTGATCGATCGACCCGTGTGGCTGTTAATACTTAGCCACAAGCCCCTAGAACACCCTAGCACATCGTACACACACACCCTAGATAGGACTTAAACGTGACTGACGAAATGTGTATGTACTATATAAGCTGAAGGGCAATTCTCGTAATTTTAAGACCGTTCACAGTCTGAATCTCAGTTTCAATCTGTCAAAAAATACTTCTAATTTCCCTATATTTTGACAAGTTTTTGACATTTGTTTGTCGCTGAGATGAGACTGCGCCTAGATTTTGAACGTTTTAAATTACGAGAATTGGCCTTCTGATGTTTTGCATCCTCGTCAAATTTCAGGAGGCTGTTATGAAAAACATAAATAATCAAATAAAATTACGATCCCTGGTAAATAATGAATACATACTTGTTTTTGTAGTTATTTAAGTTTGACAGTATTTCAGAATAGAATACATTCATAGAACAGAATCGCGTTATGGTATCGTATAAGCGGCCGCGTTTTTATGTGTGAGTAAAAGTGCAGTTACAATGCGGTCTCACACAGGCCGCGTTTTAAAATGTATGTCCCACACATTTCCGAAAATTAGAAAAAAAACCTATTTATTTTATTATTGATTCGTGTCGAGAATCCGTAGCATAGTTACCGCCTTGAATTTGACGAGGACGCAAAACGACACCTTTTAGGTACTCTGCTTAACCGTTCGGGGATTAGGTGTGTGTGTTTTGTTTTGAAATGAGAGGATTGTGTTAATGTCTTCAAAAAACATATCAAAGCCCGTTTTTATTTATTTGTAACCGAACATTTTAATCTGGCCTCCTTTTCAGAGTTTTTATCCTTTTTTGCAGATTAAGTTATGTTACACAAAGTGTGTCCGCGTTAATTAAAAGTTCTGTTTTCGATTAAAATAATATTCAGGCGTCGACGACAAAGGTTCGTTAAAAATGCATGTTTTTAATCTGCCATGTGAAAATATTATTCTGTTTCTGCGCCGCATTGCCAGTCGATAGCGTGGCATTACAGTTTTTTGTCGATGCATGCCATTTTCATCTGTTTTACCTACTGTAAGATACGTTTGAATGAATGTTTACTATTATTTTAATGTGTAGCATTTTGTTTACTGCGTAGGTATTAAGTTGCGTTCTGTTCTGCTCTTCGTTTATTAACCCCTGATGGAAACAGAGGGAGCTAATTAATACGCCAAACAGACTGTGGCAGCAGTAATGAATGTATGCTGTTGGAGAAAGAATAGCTGCTGTTAACTCCTATTTTCATTAGCCGTCCCCCGGCGCGAGGACGCTTGGATTAAAATATTACCTACAGCTTATACTACACTTTAAGGGTCAAAACATATATTTTATTGCTTCTTAGAGGTTTTTGTTTGTGTTCAAGTGGTTGATCGAGTCGTCACGAAACCTGAGGGCTGGCTTTTGGCCAAATAATCTGCATTGCCATACAACGTGGCAATACCTTTTGGGCACTTTTACTGTTGACAACGATGCAGACGAATTTTTTTTGACGCCCTATGTAGTTCCCGTTCTTTTTTATATAGTTTGGCTTAAAGTAATAATACGAAAAACATAAGACGGCACGGTTGGCGCGACGGCACGGTTGGCGCAGTGGTTAAGCGATTGACTGCTGCGCTGCGTGTCGCGGGTTCGATTCCCGCACGGAACAAATATTTGTATGACCTACATGTATTTGTTCCGAGTCTGGGTGTTTTTCTATCTATAATATGTAAGTATTTACAAAAAAAAAAAAAAAATGTATAGTAGTTTATCAGCCATCTTGTTACCATAACACACGCATTAGGTTGCTTAGCTTGGGACTAGATGGCGCTGTGTGAAATGTCCAGGGATATTATTATTATTATTATAACAAATACACATTGTACATATTATTATTTTAAGACTGTTTGTTTAAAATATTCCATAAATATTATGTTGAAACTCAAAGAGAATTGAATCGTTCGGATTATAATATGCAGGTACCCTTTTTCATGCATAATGTATCGGACAAAGTACTTAAAATATCGAATTTATTAAGCTTCAAAGTAATTTAACTCCGAAACTCAATACAAAGGCTCCCAAGCCTCATTACTTATTCTTATACATGTATTCAGATTCACGATTCATTCTGAAAGTTATACTTGAACACAGCAATACAAATAAATCTTCATTGTACAATGTAAACCTGTGTTGGAACTCGAAATTCATCCGTTGGACGTTTGTATGTGTGTGTGTGGTGTAAACATACCGAAGCCTCGCCTAAGTACATGTGCATGTGAGAACAGAAGGGTAGCTTAGCACGTCAGAAACGATGAAAAGCTTAAATTATATTTAGCGTAGTGGAACGTATTTGGTGTCTCTGTCGGACACGTGGTGTTGAGACTCACTATCATGTCAAAACCTGCTGGCAGTACGTCAAGTACGTACTTACTACGTGTAGTAATTATTAAAAAGTTTTTGTTCAGAGAAATAGGAGGCATGAACTAAATACAATATTGCCCGTGTTTCGCCAGAAGTTTAGGCAGAGGGCAGATGACGGGATGAAACCGATGGGCTTCTTAAAAATCGAAAAGTAATAGAGAGACGAATTTGCTCTGATGAGGGACAGAATTAGCTAGCGATAAGAAAAGGTTAGAAACTTGTATCGTTGGAAATAAACGTCAGCTACGCAGCTACGAATATTCGTAGGTGATTCGTAGCAGCTTGCTACGAGTCTACGGCGTAGGCGCATATTTCGGTTATTAGTAAAATCCGACCCGTATAGTTTTTTAAAGGTGATGGTATTCTGTTATTTTTACATATTAATTGTCTGCACGAGTACGCAATGGAAGGTCGATGGCCTAGATAGTTAAAATGAAGTATAAAATTATCATAATCGTTTGTTAATATGCCAAACGATTAAACTGATTCCAATATTTAGTATCAAGTTTGCGTTTGGGTAGCTGCCCAAATGTAACTGGCACTGATACTATTAACCACTATGCTGTGTTTGTTTTTGAATTTATTCAGAGTTGAATATTTTATTTTTTATAGGAATAAGATATTTATATACTTTATTGTATACTATAAAAATACATAACAAAAAAATAAATCAAATACTACAAAATAGGCATAAAATACCCTGCCTTACCGCTTTCTACGATCTCTACCAGGCAATTAGGGTATTCCTGGACATAAAATTGTGCTGTCGTTGATGCAAGTAAGAAAATTATGTTCGCTGAATCACTGATTGGAGTTGAGGGACAAAAGTGCTAAGGTATATAATATATGCTGTACTTATTTTAAGCTAGTTTCTCTATAAAAATGTTGTAAGTAGATGTCAGATGGGACTAGGACCAGACAGCTATCAACGAGATATTTTTATATAGGTAAAGATCTACATAGTTTCAGAAAGTTCATTTTATTTGACTGTGCTCAGCAAAAGAAGGATTACTGTGCTAGTGATGCAAGTTTCAATTATCAAACCTATACCGTCACCTTTTACACGTTTGTCTAAATGTACTTTTTCATTGCTCGCGAGTGTATTACTCGCGAGCAATGAAAAAGTTCCAGTGACATAGCACCAAATTACCCTAAACGGGAAAGGCTAGCTTAATGACGCCGTCTGCAATATTGAAGTAAATTTAACAGCGCATCAGAATATTACCAACTAAAAAAGTAAATATTGTGCTCAAATTTTAAATTATATGTCTTAGGAGATATTAAGGTGTTTTTCGGCATTTTGTGGGTGGAACTTTTTCATTGCTCGGCAGTGTATAATAAAACTGAAGAGTGTAGTATTGTTTTTAAAACACGCTAATATTTGGAACTTCCAGTCGGATTTGACAAATTATTTTTGCATTTGCTATTGCAAGTCTTGAGGAAGGATATAGGCTATGACTGAGACTATGTTGCTACAACTCTTAGGAGCCGAGCAAAATGAAAAAAGTCAGAAGGAATGCTAATCGAAAACGAAGTACTTTATAAATAATTCGATTTCTTTTAAATTAGTGTTAATACTAACCTAATAACCTCTGTCCTGTAATAAATGTATGTACAGACGCCAGCAGGTCAAGCTACCCGAAACTGTCAAATTTTCCCAATCAATCTTGAACCTTAATACCTTAGCGATAAAGTCGAAAATCTATTAAAGAAATTTGACAGGTTGTAGTAGCTTGATGTGCTGGCGTCTGTACAGTCACGAGCACCAATACAACACTTGGCAACATTAAATTGCGATTTTTTCGTGTAATAACGAATGCAACGTTGAAATACGACACATTACATAAACCTATGGGTACGAAAATGCTATGTTCGTAACAACATAAAATTTAATCTATATACTTATAATAAATCTGTAGAAGTGAAAATTCTGTACATTGAAAATATCAAAAAAATAAATGGCAGGGGGTGTTACTAGACCGACACCGAACCCAAAAATGTGATTAAAATTTTTTTTGTCTGTCTGTCTGTTTGTTCAGGCATCACGCAAAAACTACCGGTTCAATTACGATGAAACTTGGTATAATTATTCTTTAATATCCTGGGCACCACACTGGGTACTTTTTATCCCGGAAAAATATATACAATAAAAAACAAACTTAATTTTGCGGTTCAATCCCTAGACCCGATTACTGTACCAACCGCAAATAATAAGTTTGTCGTAGTGTTGTCTAAATGTAGTGCTGAAGGTTGAATTTGGCTTGTACCGTTCGCAGCACACGCGTGGCGCGCGGCCGCCACGGATCGCTACCGTATATAAGGACGGAGTCTGAGCACTCTGAGCGCGCGCATTACATTTTTTGAACTTTGATTTGAACGGACGTGTCGAGGGGCGAGCGTTCGTTCTTATTTTAACTGCTACTTGCAATTCTAAACCGTTCTTTTCAGTGCGACCTTTTTATTTCTTATAGTTTTTAGAGTTATTTAGGTTTATTTTTATAAGTCGTAGGTATAGATTTTAATTTTAAAGTATAGGTACTATATTTGATAGTGTACGTAGTGACCGTAGGTTATTTTATAATACTGTTAGGTAGGATTAGTTATTCGTATAGATATTAGTTTTTAGGGATTTTGCTTATTTATTGAGTTTAGATTAGTTATCATCACAAATAGGTTTATTGAGGTAGGTAGGTATTTTATTTTCTGTTATAGTTTTTTTTTTTAATTAGGTAGGTACTTAGGTAAAGATATCATATAGGTACCCTCTTAATCACCACTAATGAGACACAATTGGTTTTCTATTGTAATTAGCCACAAAGGGCCCGCGAGATAGATGGCATCCTGGGGAAGCACATACATTTTATCCTGTTAGCACGTTCCCGTGGGATAATTTCCGACATCCACGCGGGCGAAGCCGCGGGCAGAAGCTAGTTCATAAATAAAGGAGTAAATCGCTTTTGAATAAAGCCGAGTGTATACATACTTTTGCTCGTGACTGTACCTAATATTTGGACGCCACACTTGGCAGAATGTGATACCACTGACTGATCTTAGGACCATATAATGTAAAATATTCTGACAAATAAATGATTATGATTATTAAAAGACGGGTGTAAGTAGTAAATTATAGCTGCTAGAATGTATAGATAGTAGGTACATCGCTATCATTGTATATGCCATCTCCTCTTCAAGTAGTAATTTCCTCTCGGCTTAAGACATAACAGCGTGTGTGTCAATCATAGTGTTGTATGCTTGACAGTTAGATGTTTCCGGCGCTTTGCGATGCACCTTGTAAGTCATGTCCATCTGACAGACGGTGGAATTACATAGAGTAGGTGTACAGCATTATGCTTATGACATGGGCATGAGAGGTGTAGTAGAAGCTCTAGTGTTATTCTGTAAAGACTACATAATCAGCCTATAATGTTCTCCAAGCTGGCCTCCTCTCTGTAGGAGGGTGTGGGATACGCGGGCCCAGTGCGTGTTGGTAGATGTAACATGTCTTCAATTTTATAGTTTTAGGACATGCCGGTTTCCTCTCGATGTTTACCTTCATCATTTTGAAAGCGCCTGACTTTTTTGAACCTACGACCTACAACTCGCAAGTCGCGGCTGTTACCACTGGGCTACCACTGATCTCAAAAGACTGCATGCCAGTCGAAAGTGAATTCACTGGTTTTTAAAAAGGCCGAACGATCAAAACCAAAAGTTCAGAGAATTGAGTATTAAAAATAGCCAGTTGTCCCATTGACTTTTCGTAACTTGAGTAAAATGAAAACTTGAATATTAACGTTGCGCATTTTTTATATTTTGGAATGCGGCCTACTCTCCCTCCGTCTTACGAGTTTTCGATCAGCCGGTCGATTCTGTAAAACTCTCACCGTGAAAACTCAAGTGAAGTGAGCTTGATGTGAGATATCAGTAGTGTCAATCCCTAGCATTATTTGGAATGACAGCTCACTCCACGCTCACTTCACCTAAGTTTTCACGGTAAGATCGTTACAGAATCGCACTGCAGGTCACGTGTCCTGACGCGAGTTTAACATTTTTTACCCATCACAACAAAAGACAAAAGTGTACAAAGCCGCTAAGGAAGTTTTCACTTCAAAAAAATTGTAAATTAAAACGTTTGATATTATTTAAACTGATGCTATATATATTGGGCGTGTAAGTCATTGCTTTTCCTTGGAAACGGAGGGAGAACAAATAAAACAGTTTATGAGAGATGATACCATTATTCTGAGAAATTTTCAATTTAATTTCGTTCGCCCTCCTGCGCTGTATTTAACTTTTTCAACTCGTTCCCAACAACTGAGTTCAATTCGTTGTCAATAGTTTGGTTTACCAACAAATTCAGATGAACAATGTACCGCAAATCAGATGTTCGGTGGTTTGCCTCAGTACACGAGCAATTAATCAGTCAGCAAGGTTTGTTTGTATGTTGTCTTGGCTTTACTCAGTGTTGTCACTAGATGAGGCTGCGTGATTAAAAGACACTAATAACGGACAAGTAACATTATCGGTCGTCCAGTCCACTTGAAACGAAATCTCATTGTAAGAGCTAGCTTGCCGTGGCAACCAGTTGAGGTACAGGAATCGCCAGATGCTGATAGCCAGACTGCGACTGACGAGAATTGCCGAACGATGTGAAGTTGATGAGAGAAAGATGCTACACTGAACTACCAATGCATAAATGTCATCGCTTGACGGCTGCTGGAGCGGCCTAAGATAAACAGATAAATAAAATGGTCATTGCAGTCGGGGGACCTCTTAGATTAAAAAGTGTTCCACAGAATGGTCCCCCGACTGCATTGACAATTTATTTATCTGTTTAGTCAGGGAATACAACTTGTTTTTTACTTTTTAGTTCGTTTTTTGGCAGGACAGTCGTGTTTTTAATTTTTTTGTCCGTTGCTCCGCAAGTCGTGTCCGACCTCCGCAGTCGCTGACGCAAGACGTGTGCCACTTTAGAGTGTACCTCGTGGACACGGGGTTAGATTAACACTTCTGATATGCCTGTCTCCTGCCCCCAGCCAGTCTCATGTATCGTGTGGTGGCTGGCGGCCGGCTCGCGCTAAGTATACGCTTGGGATTCTTGGCACCATACCACTGATGTGTTTACGTGCAGCACTCCTTTTATATTAATCGCCGTTTTGCTAATACTTACGAGCACCTGTTATTTCACAGGGAGTTCGGGAGCGGTTCAGTTGTGTTTCATTTTTCACTCGCGCGCGTGTAGTTCTATTTTATGGAAACCGCCATCATAACTGGCGCACGTATTGTGTTAACGCGATAGAAAAATAAGCAGAGTGCAGCATAAACAACAAAGTATACTGTTAAAAAAATGCTGGATCAATGTTATCTGATAAAAAAATAAAAATTAATATTTTAAGCGCGCCCGATTTACACAAGGTTTTATTAAATATTTTCATATTGACGAACCGCCGAATAAAAAACAACTTTTCGATTAAAAATTGTGCGAACATCACAAATAACTTTAGCTCTCAATTTTAAATCTAAGATCTAAAGTTTCACAAGAACTATTACAAACTCAAGAATTTCAAAGCCAAGATAAGGCTGTGAGCCACACTTTTCTAAACATTAAACTTGATCGCCGTTTAAACTAACCCAGATTAAACACGAAGAACTTTAATTAATTCGTTAAATGCGTATTCGACCCTTGATAAGGGAAGATGCGAATCGTGGAAATTTAATTAAGCTAACAATTCGAACATTAACAAATACCCATTGCATTCTCGGATTTCCGACATATTTAACGCTATTATTTATGCTAGACATTTGAAACTTTCTGGTTCTGACAAGTGCTAAGTTGGAAGCACTTACCGTTTAGTTAATTAAAAGTCAGTTAAGCACAAAAACAGTCCAAATGAAGGTAAACTGAGAACAGGCTACGGTTGGGCTAATTGTGTTCGGTGTAAAGTTGGCAACTAGTCGACTGGGCTGACGGCTTGTAACAAATTGGAGAAGAAGTTTTTTGGACGATCTTCGGAGTTTATGGAATCAACAAGTTTTGGAGTTTTGGAATTCAAATTTCATTACTATGTTGGAAAAACTAGTTGCACAACATGTTTTTGTAATGTTATACTTTGGCATCAGGTTGACACACACCTGTTAAGTAGATACCAACTACGCTCAAGGGATTACCGTTGCGTAGCCGACTCTAAAGTAAATTTTTCAACATTAAGTCTAAAGACCTAAAGTCGAAAGTTGAACTGACATAGGTCGTTAAACGATAGACACATTGTGAAACATGCAGCATTTGATGGCCATGGGTACGACCAGAAGACCAATTCTCGTAATTTAAAACGTTCAAAATCTAGTCGCAGTCTCATCTCAACGACAAACAAATGTCAAAAGCTTGTCAAAATGTAGGGAAATTAGAGGTATTTTTGACAGATTGAGACTGAGATCAGACTGTGAACGTTCTTAAAATTACAAGAATTGCCCCTCAGATGTATGAAAGTAAACGAAACAAAAGGAGTACCTATGTAAGGAAAGAAAAAAAAGGGAAGAAAATGCGTTTTTTTGCGATAAACGTGACGTAGAACACAAACACATAAAAATAATAAGTTGGGGGAGAATATGCGTCACATCTACGTAAAACGGCCATCGCTCAGCATAATGCTAATACCATATGCGAGATAGAGCCCCAGAGCTGGTTTTCAGCGACAGCCGGCGTTGTCGTGATTGTAGCAGGTGGCATTCTGTAATTTTGCCTACCCCCATGGGGAAAAAGTGTGAGTTTATGTTTGTGTATTATGATATCCTTCAAATATGATAGGCGACAAAAATAGAGCTGAATATTTAACAGTAAAACTACTTCTGTTAATGTGACGTTCAATAGGTATATTTTTCAAGAAGTCGCATTCAAATTCAGAAGTGATAGTAATTTATGATTGTAAGTGCAGACGCCAGCCGACCAGACGGGTGTTGTGTCTGTCGGGCAACTGCCCAACGACTGATGTCGCGAAGTTTGTTTGTATGCTAATTGCGCGGTAAACTCTGCTTGCGAGATGCAGGATTTGCGTGACGTCAGAATGACGCGTTGTTCGCATGTGGCGTTGTAGATACCGCTATAAAAATAAAATTCCAAAAAGTTGTTATTTAATATTTCAAGTATTTCAAGCGCCATGGGTTGTAGCAGCGGAAGGGTGGTGAGCCGCACGAAAAACGAATAAAATGTTACCGCACTCGGGTTTCATAAGTTGATTTTTGTTGAATGACGGCCTCTAGAGGAAAAATCATGTTGTGTGAAACTTTTGGCTACAGCCTGTATACGTGACGTCAAACTATATGCTTAGATAAATATGATGGCTAGTGAGTGTTCTTGTTTATGTAAGAGGGAAATTGCACTTTATGAGTGTACGGGGGCTTTAGCGGTGCATATAGCTTATATATACGTAGGTATGTATATGAGGTTGTCAAGGGTAATGCTTTTTAATGCTAAATAAGAAATTCTGCCTTGGTACTTGAGTTGAGTTTACTCAATTATTAAAATATCTACTTGCATCGTAAAGCGGTTAAATGACAACTGTAACCAAAGTGGAAGGAAAATAATACTTATTTCATGATACACCAGGTAGGTAACCCGGTCGCTGTCGTTGCAGACTATGGCTGGATATCTTTCCCCCACTTACTCACTATCTACCACCAAACGAGCATCTTCCTGCAGGGTGTAACTTTCCATGGTCTACTTGCAAGTCCCTGAACCGTCTCCGAACCCAAATGGGAAGATGTAACCTCGTAAAGTGGGGCCACCTCGACGGAACGGCAGAAGGGTGTGGATGTGGAGCTGTGTCACAAACTATGCTTTACCTCCTATCCTGCCCTTTGTGCATACAATCTGACAAGATTTAAATTTCGCAGGTTACCTCAGCGCATTCCGTTAAGCATAAAGAAACTAAACTGTAGATTACCTACCTTCTCATGTTGGAAAACATCATCTTGCTTGGTTTGTCTATTATATCAGACTCACATGAAAACCACTAACTTGTGTAACTTCATATTAGAGCCAATATAAGTCAAGTAAAGTCACATAACAGAGATAGAACACAGCACACATAAAATAAGTCATTTAGTTCCAAAATGTATAACAAAACCATCGATGTGCTGCACAGTCAAGATTAAGTGCTAACTCTTCTTCGATCGCTATCAAAGTTTCTCCCAAAAGTGTTAAATTAAAAGGCTCCATGCCCCCGAGCCTCGAAACGGGTATGATCCAAAAATTATAACTTTCGCCGGGTTACTTAATATCCCTCCGTCAGCTTATCTACCGTTCTCCGCCATTGTTTACGTACCTTCCTCCAAGTTTCAAGTTTGTCCATCCTATCAGCCTATAGGAGAAGTTCACCACAAAAGGTGTTGTCTCCGACGAAAATTAAGTATTTTATCACCGCATATTGATTAGAAAATTAAAAAAAGTCCCCCAACAGGTCGGTACTAGGGTAGTACGGAACTCGTTATCTCGAGGAGGTAAATCGGCTGGCGGTACGCGGTAGGCGACCGACGCGACGATAACAAAGTTTTTCCGTTAAACCTTGCAATTTATAACTGCCTGGTACATATTCTTACTCTCGCTAACAACTTCTATATGGAAGCGGACGATATACGAGTTTTAATAAGGAATATGTTTATTTAATACAGTGAAATTGGGGAGGTTGTTTGTTCGTTGAATATTATTTTGGTGTTTTGCTTGATAACATTCGTATGGTATTTTTATCCCAAACGCTGCGAATGTGTGCGCAAAAAGGAGTAGCGTCAGCACATAAACCACACGCTGACACACTCACACTTACGATTTCGTCATTGTCTCGGACGGTACCTACTGAGAGGACCGCGCTAACACATTCACAGCGTGTTTGTACACTTGGTGACCAACCACAAGTAAAGCGCGCGGCACTTCGTGTGATCAAAATACTATAACAGAAAAAAAGTGTAGTAATTAAGAATTACTATTCCACTGAAGGGAGACTAGCCAATTTGAATATAGATAAATAATGTCTAATTTTATCTATAGATAATCTGGCTATAAATCATTACCTAATATACATTTTAACCGATAACAATTACACGGATATTAGTTCAATACATTTTATTATTCAAATGGTTTAGGCTTTATATAAAATGGCCGATAAAATGTAATTGTTACAGCCACTATTGAGCGATTCAGAACTATTTACATAACCGGTACTGAAATGAAATAAATACTAATATTAATATAAATGGCATATATTTAATTAAACCTATATAAATAATTTCCATTTTGCGTTCCATTGAACACTCTAATACAGGGTGGCAGGGACATCGACCCGCAAACTGTAACCATGGATTCAGTAATGAGGTTAGACCCCATAGCGTCTAAATTTTTCGTCGGTTATTAAAAACAAATAATGCTGTTCCATACATTTTGACCGCGTAGTTATTGCACTTTTCTATGAAACAGAAGATTTTTTTTGATAACCGACGAAAAATTTCTACGCTATGGGGTCTAGTATCTTGTGCTGAATCCATGGTTACAGTTTGCGCGTCGATGCCTACCACCCTGTATAGTGAATGCTCTTTTTTGTAGGGACTAATAGATACTAAATAGCCAAGTAACTGCGACCAACTTGGATGTAGCGCGTTTGTCGGCCTCTGCTGGTCGCTTCGCTCACTCAGTTTGCGCACTGTACCTAACCTAAGTATTTGGCCGGGTAGCTTAGTTACTGCGACAAACTGTGAGAAACGATATTTATTAAAAAAAGTGTGCAAAATTAGAAGCCCAAAACGTTTTTACAGGTTCATTAGACTTGAATTTGAACGTTATTTAAGTATGAGAATTGGCCTTCTGAAAGTGGTTCGGAGCATTTTAAATTCCAGGAGAAACCGTGCTAAACGGGTAAACCAGGGAAAATTATTAAAAGTTAAACATTCGTGAATATACGGTTAAACAGTTCATAGAAATAGGTCGATAGCAATAATTAGCTGTACGGTCTTAGCTTAGTTCAAGAAGTTTGCTAAAACTTGTTATATCGCAAATTGCCTTAACTAACGCAGTTCGCTTCAAAATGCCGGGGAACTAGAACTTTTTAATTATTACTTTATTAATTCAATTGTTCATTTATTTATGTTTTAACGAAGTTAGGTTAGATTAAACAAATCAATTCATGTTGTTTTTTTTTATAAATATGACCAAAAGCAGGAAAATTAGGAGGGAAGAAACTAGGTATCGATGTGAACGCTGATGAACGGAAAGCTTTGGTTTGACTTATTTGACGTTTCAAACATCAATTCTTGCAATGAGCATAAAAAAAAGGAAAGTTGGAACTTTCTTTTCCAATTTCAAAACGTACAACGTCTCCGTACAAATTAGCTGTCCGGCGAGAACGGGCTTGGCATTGCGCGGGAAAAACGAAATTAAATGAATGTCAAGATGCGTTCCGGGTGAGTGGGTGAGTGGCAAAGGCACTCTTGCATTCAGGTTTTCCACATAAGTGCGGTCCGTAAATAAGGTCGGTTTGGTCAACTTCTAAATATCAACTCACTGACGAAAATAGAACAAAGGTATTATGCCATTTGTATTGTATTTACATAATTAAAAAAATAAAAGTTGGATCGCCAACGCTTCATAAAAATCCTTTTTGCAATTCGCATGTTAACAGGCTCTTTACTACGTTATGACATTTCGCGTCGTTAGTCAAAAATGTTCATCTGCATTTGTCGGCCACAATAGTTCCGTGTGTGTGATTTACAGAGTAATCAAAACATGGCGTTGTGGAAAACACTCGGTTGGTTGTCCCATAAAACAATATTGTAGTTGCTGAGCGCCGCAACAGCATTAACATTCAATGGAGTTGTCCGCAAACGTTGAAACTTTAATATATCGGACTGGATGCGTAATAAAATCAAATAGTAAACACCTGGGAGGCAGTAAAACAGAAGATTGTATGTTTCGGGAAATGAGCCGATTGAGGGAAACGAGTTGCGATCCGTAGTTAGTATAGAGAGAGCGTCATTATTTGGAACGCGGTTGTAATTGTTATTAGGTTGCGTACATGCGACTCGTAGTTAGCGGTCGACTGTTGGCGATGCGTACTATTTCATTGGTGGCATTCACAGTTAATCGGTGTAGCAATCACATATGTAGCGGCAAATACATAGTTGATCTCCAATATCGCCGAGCGAGCGATTCGTTGCGTATCGAATGAAACAAAGTGCTCGCGTTGTTCCGCTCAGCGCGTTCTCAATTAGCTGATCTAATCTATTTAATCTGAGCTCTGACGCTCGCGGTAAGCTATGTTTTGCTGCTAAATTGCATACGGGGCGTTGTCATGGCCACTTTCACGGGTCCATCCTTACCGTACTCTTGTTTGGCAACAAATGTATTTCGATTCAAGAAAAGACAATTATTTCATGTTTCTGAATTTACTTTGTCTTCCCACACACTTCCTTATGGTAATACAAAGAACAGATAAAGATATTGGTGCATGTGTGTGTGTTTTCCTTCTTAGGAAGAATCAGCATTTGAACTCACAATACTCGGTCACTGCCACGTCAAACGCTCTGGAAGTTAATATCTCAATATGTGACGACACATTAGACACGCGTAAGTGATATTAATACGGCCTTTGTCCTCTAACAAAGGCAGCATTCAATTTGTCTTATTTTCTTCCACTCCTCAACGGATTGATATAAACGCTCCGCCCTGCAAAGGTCTTTGTTTTAATTTTGTTATAAAAACGAAGAAGTTTTTATATGTCTACTCGCTGCAGGCGAAATTGAAAAACTTTTTTTTTTCTTGCGTTGCATGTTCTTTTTTTTGTTCGTTTTCAATATTGTGCAAAAAGCTTTGCTGCCAGCTTTGTCAGAGTCAATTTGAATGGGAGTAGATTTAGGTATGAGTCGACGTAAAGATTAATGAAATTCGTAAAACAAATGACGTTCGAATATCTAATGTTGTTTTTTCGAATGCACAAACGTTTTATTTTGTTGTCTCAACTCAATATATCCTTAAAATCGATTCCAGATCATGTAACGATATTGCGAAAACCAGGTTTATTAGGTTTTATCTGTTTTCACGTTTTCTGAAAATCCCCTTGTTTTCTTGGCGGATTGGTGATATCGGGTTGATTGTATTATGACTTGAAAGCTACGGATTATCCTTCAAATAATAATTCCTTGATCGTATATTGCGACGGTCGCGAGATCTTATACACACTCGTTTCTGTTATTGAGCTAGGTCACACGTTAGAGGGATTAGCAGGCCTAAGCCATTTCGTTTCTTACATTATTTTTTTATACTAAACTGATGCTTGCAGTACATAAATCATCATCATCAGCCTACAGCAGTCCACTGCTGGACATAGGTTTCTCCAATTGCACGCCATTTAGCTCGATTCTCAGCAACTCTCATTCGGCTGCTACAAGCCATCCTGCGAATATCGTTGCTTCACCTGGCCTGAGGGCGTCCTACCTTACGTTGCCGACTCAAGAACAAGCAAACGCGCTCAAGAATACGTCTACCCTAACGGGCATCGGTTTTATGGCTAATATGGTCTGCCCATTGTCACTGCAGCTTGCTTACATATTCTGTGAGCTATGTCGTCAACTTTGGTTATCTGCCTGATCACCTCATTCCGGATGCTTTCAGTACCTTAGTATTAATCTATTCATAGGTATTCTTTGAAAAAAGGTTGTTGCCGTTCATTTATTCATCTTATTACGTACCTTGGCATCAGAATTTACGATGCTGTCCATTTTGAATATTGAGAAATGAGCCAGTTATCTTTTATCGTTAAATTATTCTTCTTGATCTACTAATAACTCGCTTCGCAACACTTTTCCAGAAACAGCTTCACTAGTTCACTCGAACGAGGTAACAGGGTTGTCAAAGCACTATTACCGAAACTCTCATGGCCCGTCTAACTTGAAAGTACTTCAGGGAAGTTTTGAGGCTGTTATTGGCAACCATATCAGCGTTGCGATGGACGTCCAAACACATAGAGTTTACACTTGACACGGGTGTGACGTCATAAGCTCGGGTTGTTTGCGCCGAAATTAATTATCTATTGATCAGCGTAACGAAATTATTGAGATTTAATATAGGGCCGGGAATGTATGGTTGAATAGGCTTGTGGAACTGAAGTGTTGAATGGTGGTTTGTGAGGGAACTTTACTTACTTAATATAGACGGAGGTTAATTATTTTATTTCTTCCGCTATTCACGGTGAGGTGTAGACTTTGATTTAGATTCAAAGAAAAGGATCAAAAATAAAATAAAAGAATACGGAGTTACTAGAAGTTACTCCGTGAAACTGAAACAGCTCAGCGGTAATGTCTAAGGCCGAAGGGCCTTGAAACGAAACGTGAACGAAACTTGGGAAACGTGTGTGTACAAAGGTAGACACACACGTTTTTCTTACCGTAAAAAACTACGGTTTAGTCGCCGTGTGTAGGCACGGTCGTCAAAGTTTTAAGGATCACTATGGAAGCTTGTTGACACACGTTGTTCTACGGCGCGGTTACCGCCGTACTGCAAAGAAACCGTGCCGTGTACAAAGGGCCTAAGAGAACTATTTATTTTTTATTTTACCATATACACATATGTATATAAACAGACAAGAAAAAACAGAACAGAAAAAATAGGTACAGAGGTGATGCTTATTTCACAAGAAATCTCTTACAGCATTCCCGAGACAAAACAATAGATACAGAGATGTAGATAGCGTGTGAAATAGTAAAGGAGACAAAAAACTAATACATAAAATCAAAACAATTCACTTAAAAAACTAAACAAAAAATACGAGAAAATACTAACATACATACAAATAAACATACGTACATACTTCTAAAATAAATATCACTAGAATGATAATAATTATACTCGTATCGTACTAAAAATAATAAATATATACGAGTACACAACTATGATGAAGTGGACAGATAGAATTCTTTTACTCTTCTTTTAAAAACTGCAACAGTTTGGCAGTCCCTGATGTCAGGCGGTAGTGAATACCACAACCGAACCGCGTGCACTGTGAAGGAGTAGGAGTAGAAGTCGGTGGAGTGGGGAGGGGACTTGAGAAGGTTTTTAAGATGTGACCTGCAAGGTGCATGCATGTGAAGGACGGGCGTAGGAAAAACGCTCACGCAGATAGGATGGTGTTTTAGGATTGTGAAGGAGATTGAATAACAGACACAATATCCGCGAGTTCCTGCGAAGTCGAATGGGGAGCCACTTGAGTATCTTGCGAAAGTTGGAGACGTGATCATACTTTTTAAGGTTAAAAACAAAACGAATACAGATATTTTGGAAATGCTTTAGTTTATTTAAAAGCTCCTCGGTGGCATCCAAATAACAGGCATCGGCGTAATCAATAATGGGCTGAATAAGGGTTTGACTGTTTATTCTAGGTCATAGCATCTAAATAACAGCAACAAGAGGAAGCTTTATCTTATTATTTCGGACTATTATTATAACAGATATAATTAAAACATCTTTGAGGAACACATACCACAGGCTCATCGCATTAGCGCCCACACAGTGCTCACAGAAAGATCTAACGAAAGATACTCATAAAACGGGCTTTATCCAGACGAGATAATACATCTGTCTAATATACGTACACATTATACAGACAGGCCATCAGAGCAATTAATTAGACAGTAACTATCTAATAGGACTCAAGATAATTGGGGCTTCGGCTTTCAATTTTGATTTATTGCTAATTGGCTATGCTTAGGTGGCAATTCTGTAAGATACTAATGGACAACTTTTTCAGTTTGATCGTTCTACGAAAGCCAGAAAAGTGAGTTCCTTTTATTTGCCAATTTCACCAATGAAAGTGAACGTGACCAACACATATAAACGCGTACAAGAGCTGTCAGTGTCAATGTATAATAATAATAAAGCTGAAGAATTTGTTTGTTTGTTTGAACGCGATAATCTTTGGAAGTACTTGCCGGATTTGAAAAAATCTTTTTGCTTTTAATAGCCCAATTCACGAGGAAGGTTATTGGCTATTTAACATAACTTCACGATCAGATCTTTAGAAGCCAAGCAAAAATTAAAAAGTAGAAAGAACGCTAACCGAAAACGAAATAAAAGTGCGGGTCGATAGAATACGACGCGGGGGGCGAAATTTCACGCGGACAAAGTCGCATGCAGAAGCTAGTATTCTATAATAATGATGAAACTAACAGCTCGTGAACGCGGTTCAGATGTGCTGATCGGTGTCAGTTTCATCGGTGAAATCCGCCCTAAGTGGAAACCCGGCTTTGCTCCGCCTTATTTATTGGTTTTGGTGTTTGGAGTTCCAATGTGTTTACTTTTGTCTACTTAGTTCTTGTTAGAGACTTATTAGTCCGACCTCTGTTGAAGTTTTTTTAGGTAGGCAATACTAAAACGTGCCATATGTAGGTACATTTTGAAAACTACTGTGAGCTTTAATAATTTTTAATTTGACGGTATTATCGTGGACGTCCATGTCCACTTCACGGCATCGCGATAGACGCAACATAGGGAAGGAAAAATATGGAAATATATATTTGAAGGCGCTTTTAAATTTCCGTCATAGACGTATACGTTTTATTGACGTGGACGTCCACGATAATATCGTCACGTTAGAAATAATAAAAGCGCACAATGAATAGATATAAAACATTATTAAGCTCATAAATGATATTACAAATATCAAAATCATATAAAAATTCAAAGACATGTGACATCTACCAACACGCACTGGGCCCGCGTGGTGGATTACAGCCCACTCGCTCTCACAGAGAGGAGGCCTGTGTCCCAGCAGTGGGAACATTATAGGCTGGGTATGTATAATGTAGTATCTCAGTTGGAATGCAAAAGGAGTGAATGTTTTGTTGTGTATTTTTGTGTAATTGTATCACTAACATAGTTGTAAGTTTATTGTATTGTTACTAACGCTCTATGAGTCTCATGGTTACTCTCAATAAATAATTTATTATTATTATTATAAAGCTCCTTATACATTTACAAAAGTTGAAAAAAACTGGGTAGGTAAATATAGATGCGACACAATTTCCCGCAAACAAAAATACAGTAGGTGGTTAAAACGTTTATATTGTTAGTGTTTTTTCATGCTTTTAGTTTAATCTAGCTTTTTAGCCGTCAGACTAAATTGGTTTAATGAGCAGTAGAGAATAGTTATTTAGGTTGGCTCCATTTTCTACTTTAATTATTTAAATTGAACTAAAGTCGGTTGAAAAGGGAATATCTATGGTAAATGTTGATTGCTATAATTATGTTATAAGTGTTTTGTTTATCAGTTTCTATAAATATTATTTTGTGAATCTTAAGTACTGAATAAGGCTGCTTAGTGCTTTGAGAGGCCTGAGTTCCACCAGTGATAACATTGTCTATATATCTCTTTTTATCTACTCTCCTATTGCAGGCATGCAGGAAGAGATTTCCTTAGAAATAAGCATCACCTTTGGTACGTATTTTTCTGTTCCTTTCTTGTTTCTGTTTATATGTTTTTACATAAATGGTTAAATAAATAACTAAAATAAAAATTACATGGTGATTATATAATGCTACTATTATTATTAAATTTCAGACTACGGAAAAATTAATCTACAAAAAAAATATCTATTGGATTATTTATGTCTATCATAATTTGTGTACTGAAATACGACCTTTAAGAATTGGTTTAGTAACTGTGTAGGCAGGTTATTGCTAACTTTGTCTTGCTTAAAATAGATCGCTTTTGACTCTTTCTGTGGACGGCTAAGAGCGTAATACATTGTATTGATAGAACCATCTTAAGAAAACCAGATTTTTCATGCGAATTTCTTCTGCGTGGCATTTATAGTTTTCCTTTTAGTAGAACGAATGAATTTTAGTTTTCCGCGCTTGTAAGTTATTATGCTGATGTGATTGCTTCTACTGCTCTTTATTTTTTAAACTATAGGTAGGTGAGAGCTGTGGTGGCCCAGTGGTAACGACCGCGACTTACGAGTTGTAGTTTGTGGGTTCGAATCCAAATAGGCACTTTACTTTGTGTAAATTATTTGATTACCACTGCTCTCAAAACGGTGAAGGAAAACATCGTGACACTTACATGTCCTAGAACCAAAAATTCGAAGACACGTGACATCCGCCAACCCGCACTTGGTCCGTGGTGGATTAAAGCCCACTCCCTCTCACAGAGAGGAGGCCTGTGTCTCAGCAGTGGGAACATTATAGGCTGATTATCAGAGGTCGGCATTAGGTACAGTTATTTATAATATGTAATTTTAAAGATCAGAAAAATCCCGTGATTTATTAAATACTTACACAAAAAAGTTATTTACTTTTACACAATTTAAACCACTGCACGCGCGACGTTGCCAAATTTACATCAACGACATCGGATATCCGAAGTTGCAAAATTCCAATGCGCACACGCGTATGTTGCCACATTTGTAGTTCACATAACATAGCTTTTGAGAACAAAAGAAAACAATAGCGGAAATGTATTAGGTTTTGTCTCTTCGCCACACGGAATTGTCTATTAGACATCCCGGGAAGATCCATATTACTATCAACATTTCAATGCAAGTACAGACGCCAGCACATCAAGCTACTACAATCTGTCAAATTTCTTTAATAGATTTTCAAATTTATTGCTAAAGCATAAGGTCCAAGGTTGATTGGGAAAATTTGACAGTTTCGGGTAGCTTGACCTGCTGGCGTCTGTACATTAAATAACTCGACCTAATTCCGACCCCTGCTGATATGCTAAGTTAGATACTATAATTATAGTATAGATAGAATAGATAGAATACTCTTTATTGTACACCATACAAATTACAGAACATAAATAATATAAATACAATTTTACAAAGGGTGACACAATGGGCGGTCTTATCGCTAAGAGCGATCTTTTAAAGACAACCTTTGGATGGATTAAAATTAAGGAGAGACAAATATAGTAGGTAGTCTGTGGTGTACCATTTACATTACACAATTAATATATACATAAAATATATTTGACTCGTCTAAATAAATATATACATATAATAATAAACATGAAACAGGAGCAAAGCAAAAAATTATAAATAATAATATAATAATGATGATGTTTAAGGAGAGAGGAAGTGCTTTTGTATCATAATTTTGAAAGCGGACAAAGATTGAGCACGCCTTACCGACACGGGCAAGTCATTCCATAACCGTACTGCTTGAACAGTAAAAGATTTGTCAAAGAAACGGGTAGAATGCATCGGCATCTCTAGTCTCAGGTTTTCCGATGACCTCGTTTCTCGAGTATCTAGTTTGATAAGGTAGATAATATAATTATAGTATCTTCCTTAGCATAATTAGCCTAATTATATTACCCTCGTATTACAGATATCTAAATCTGAATTTAATGATGTAACGACGGCCAAAAATAGTACAGTAGCGACAAACATAGTAGGTATTTTTCTTAATAACATCAAAAGAATGTTTTCGTTATTTATTTTATTTTATAGTCTAGTAGTCCTGTACCATTTAGTTACCTAGCTAAAAAAAATCTTGGAACAAAACGAGCAATATTTTGATCAAACGTTATGGTAAGGACAAAATGGCTGACGCGTCTACTTGAAAATATTGTCTACGGCAATGTCAAATGGTGCGTTAAACATTCAAAATGATCGCTGACTCAGATATCCATTGAGGGGTGACACATAGTGTATGAAATATTTCTTTATACCACGCCACGATCTTTAAAAATAGAATTGTATATGAATAAAAAGATAAAGTAAGGTTCTCGAGTGTTTTAGTCGTGTTTTTTTTATTCTTTGTTTAGTAAGGGACTTTTATGACCGCAATGCGTAAGAAAGTCCCTTCGTACCCTAAATACATACTGCTAAGGATTACATTTGAGGCATGAACCTGAACAGACTCTTCACATCATGCCCATTTGGTTGAAACAGAATTTTATGGAATTTTCCCAAATCAAGTTTCACTTTATTCGTCCGTCGAGATACTCATCTCGACGGCCGAATAAGGTGGCCATTGAGAAAAATATTGCCAGCGTGATATATCGTGCGAATAGCTGGGTAAAGACCTGAGCCCTTTATGCCTTTCAGTCTTTACATAACACTGTTATAACCGTGCTGACACTACAAGACCTGTTTATTTTAGATTTACATATTATTTCTACACGACAACTTGTCTAAGCCTCAGAAAACATGTCTGAAAACTGACTTAGTCGACAATCTTACACTGTTCTGTTAGGTACTAACTAATTAGAGTACCTAACTTATCTAGGGCAAGCCAAGAACGACACAAAAACTACTTGTATTTCAGTAAGAGAGAATTTTAGGAAGAGTTTACGTAATAGATTCACATTGAATTTTACTAAGAGTTTTACCACGCAGGCATTTAAATGCTGGCCGCGCTGAAGCGATTTCCGCGAGTTACGCGAATGCGCGCGTCAATTGTTTTAATGATTGAGGAGTCACATACCCATTCGCGCTAGTTTGACCACCTACATACAAGGTAGTTGAATGAAAATGTTACAAAATATTGTAAAACATTTTAAAAGAGTAACTATGGAGTTTCTTGCTCATTCTTCTCCATTCGAAACTACCTTTAGGAAGGGGCGCCTAGAATCAATTCTATTTTCTTGTTAATTTTGACGTTCAAAAGTGCCTCTACTTGAAATAAATGATTTGACTTTGACTTTGTAACACTCGGTGCTAGCAAATTTCGTCCAGCATCCCGCGCGGAATCCGCTCCAGTTTGGCCAGAGTTTAAGTGACAGCGACGACGTTTTATTAATCTGAACTTTTTCTTAAACTCGATGGGCCATATAAACAGCCTCGTACTGTATTTATCCACATCACAAAGCGTGGCATCCCCTAAAATAAACGAGCCATTTCGCAAAAAAAGACTATTTAACTTTTATTACTGACCACAAAGTTTAAAAGTTGCCTGAAGTTGAGACACAAATTTTAAAACGAAACAAATTAATGATGGAGATTACATAATACAGCGTTGTGAGTGAAAGCCTCGTAATGGTTGGACAGCGAAAATTCTCTCTATTCAGACTTTCAGAGGCGACCCCGCCAAATAAATTGTTACGATTTTTCTTTGACGCCTCTCGAATGTTTCTTTATACTGCGGTCTGAGTTAAGAGAGTTTTGAAAGGAAAGAGCGTTTTTTGATTATGCTGTTGTTGTATGGAAAGAGTTTTAGCTGAATAGATTGGAGGACTGTGCTCGGAAGTTGAGGTTAACAGGTTGATAGAATAAAACCTTGAATATAAAATATGATGAACTAGGAAAATATAAATCGCATTTCTCACTCACTCACCTGCCTACTTTTAATAATACGTGCGTAAAAGGTAATGCGTGGTCGATTTTATACATTTGCACCAAATTGATAAAATTAATTCCTGCAAATGTTACATTTTCAGTAATTTAAATGGAGTTGTAATTTCACCGAAAATGATAACAACTTTATTTATTTTCGGTGAAATTACGACTCAACAAACAGAAAAGAAATTATTGAATAATTTATTAATTGAGTTTTGTTTATATAAACAGTTACTCACGTACATACTCACGTAATCCAATGTTTCGAAGGAGGCGATCTCACACTGCCACGCGCCACGCTCCGGTGCGCGGGACACGCGCGTGTTTTCTACGTACAGACGCCAGCAGGTCAAGCTACCCGAAACTGTAAAATTTTCCCAATCAACCTTGAACCTTAATGCTTTCGCGATAAAGTTGAAAATTTAATAAAGAAATTTGACAGACTGTGGTAGCAAATTCAATAAAAACGCATTTCCGCGCGGGGCATTGGGCTCCGTTTCCCGCGCCCCGTCACGTGGCGCGTTGTAGTTTGAGATCTGTCTTATTTATGCATATTTGTGTGGTCATACTCAAACTCAAAGCATTTATTTCAATTAAACCATTTACAGGCACTTTTGAATTGTAAAATAGTCGGTCAGTTAGTCAGAAAGTTAAAACGTAGATCTCTATGGAGAAGAACAGGCAAGAAACTCCAAGGGCACTCTTTTATATAATCAAGATACTTATTACAAAATCCTGGGTACATTATTCTTGTTGCTTCTATATGAGAATGTCAAACAAAAAAATTCAAAATATACTCGTAAGTATAAAAAAAAACCACTGGCAGTTAAGAGTAGTTGGCATAATTAAACTAATACATTTACAACGAATTCGCTGGTTGCTCGTACCATGGAGTTAGATTTATTTTCACGCTAGTTTTTTGCTTGCGTCTTTACTTGCTCGGAATGCTAAGAGAAGCAATTTTGACCTTGCGATACACCGATACAACGTCGGCAGAAATTTTATTCTAAATATAGTTATTTGACACTATACACACATTATAAATTCATCTCGTATAAAAAATGGTTTTCGTTTTACTTAAAAAAAAATTGAACTTTTTATGTAGGTACGTCGATCGGGAATTTTGTTACTAGCAAAAATAATGCCGAACGATTTTGTAAATAACACACGTACCTTTTTGGTGGGCACTTTTATATTTTGTAAGACATTTGGTGGACTTTTAAAAAAAAGGTATATATTTTATAAAAATAAGCCGAAGCCGACCCCAACATAGTTGGGAAAAGGCTAGGCAGATGATGATGATGATATTTTATAAAAATAGGGTTGGTCGAGGTATATTTATTCAAATAGAAATGGACTCGATTTATTTAAAAAAAAACAGTTCGTAACGTATACATGTGAATTGTTTAAAAATAAAAATGTAACCTTGGAATAACAGTTACTCGTTTGGTTACTTCAGTTTCATGGATTCCGTTTTTCCCTGATTAATCAATATATTTTTCCATTTGTATTTTTTTAGTTGTAAACATGATCTGTATAAAAATTGTACCGCATTTTTCATGGAAAAGGCTTATTTTTATAAGGATTTAAGAGTGTTGTCATACAGTTTTTTTTTTAATGAATTGAAAAAAAAAAAACTGTACTCTGAATCTGAATTGGCAAATGGACTGGTAATTTTTTTAGAAAAAATAACTAAATAGCCGTTTTGCGTTGAAATAAAATTACTCAATCTATCTTACAAAGTGTAAGTTAACTACGTTATCTTTCTCTTACCTTTTTTAAGACAACATAATCGAGTCGAAAATGCCTGGAGGAGCTACTGGTCCATGAAGGCGCTAATGAAGGGCAACCTTCCTATCTCAAAGAAACGAGATCTTGTCGACACGTGTATACTTCCTACCTATGGCGCTCTGACTTGCTCTTTGACCGAGGCTCAGAAGTCCGATGGAGCGTAGCATCTTAAAATCCATACTCACCGACCAAATCCGCAATATCAGAATACGCTCCAAGACAATGTTGGCGATAAGTGTGCGAGTCTGAATCGTCACTCAGTGGGTGCCTGAAGACTGGCGTCGTCACCGAAGCAGGCCTAAGAAACGCTGGCGTGACGATTTGGACTTGTTCCTAACCGATTCAACGAAGAAGGCACAGCATAAAGAAATTGAAAATTGGCCGAATATGGGACCTTGCCCAGTAGTGGGACAATTTAGGTTAAATTAAACAAAACGTAGAAAAGTAGGTATTAGGGTACATAAACGTTACTACCAAAACAAATAAGTAAAGTGCACCTAACATCCGTGAAATATGGAAGGATTGGAAAGGTCTTTGACTTCGCAAGCGGCTTATTGATAGCTTTAATCAGGCGTCGTCGAATAAATGGCTATGTCAATATGGATTTATCAACTTTATGGGCATTACGGGAAAGAAAATAGTGTTTTCGGCGTTCGAGGGAAGGTTTGTGTTTTTATAAGGCATGGAAGATAAGAATGGAAGGGTTTTTGATGGTCTGTTTAAGCTTATTTAGGGTTGCGCGTAATTTACGCTGCTCAAAGTGAGACGCGAATGTTTAAATCAAAGTTACTGAACGTTAAAGTTTCAGTAAAAATACCTTAAAAAAAACATTTGTCCGGGTTCGTAAATATACAGTGAAAATTTCGTAGGTAAGTGAAGCGTAGTAGTCTTATTTGCTTTAGTATATACGTGTATTTTTTGTGGTTATATTTATACAGCATGTCCCGGAATTAACGCATACCACCAAACATTGGAGAGTTTGTGGTATGCATTGCGTTGTTAAGAATATTATCTTATAATCATAATACATACACTGTTCTTTTTACTACTATGTATAAAACATTCTTTATTTATTAAATTAGTTATGTTGATTGTGGGAGATGTTTTTTATATTACATATCTTTGCACGCACACAGTCGCACACGTATAGGTACTTCGTCCATTTAGTTTGTTTTGAAAGTTTTAATTATTATTGGGATAAAAATTACTTTTATTAAAAATCACAGAAATCGATTTAGAAAACGATTCTGAACAAACCACTTTCATAATGTCCATTAATTCTGTTACACATTGTATATAATTAGGTATTTATACAGCGTGTAACGGAAGGGGGGTATCAACCCTGAAGGAGGTGAATGTGCTCTTGAAACTCAACAACTTTCCCCAAAGAACATATGTATACACAATTACATAATCAGCCTATAATGTTCCTACTGCTGAGACACAGGCCTTCTCCCTACGAGAGGGAGCGGGCTATAATCTACCACGCGGGCCCAGTGCGGGTTGGTAGATGTCACATGACTTCGAATTTTTGGTTTTTGGACATATCGATTTCCTCTCGATGTTTTCCTTCACCATTGTGAGAGCAGTGGTGATGAAATTATTTACACAAAGCAAAGCGCATGCCTGGGTTGAACCCACGACCTACGACTCGTAAGTCAGGATCGTTACCACTGCGCCACCACTGCTCTTCTTTCTTTTATTTATTATATTATATTTATAGTTTTGGATCTTAAATTTAGTTTATTACCTAACATTAATTAAGTATAAGTTCATTAGCTCAGGTGTACAATATTTAAATAATAACAAAATAATATCCTAAATTAACTAAAACTATTTACAAACTAAAATATAGCGTCGAAAAATTCATCCAAGTTTAAGTTTTGGATAGGTATAATGTATATCTATATATTTAAACAAATATTTACTCCTCAACTTCTCCTCAACACCGACACTATATTCAGTATTAACTCCACCAAAAATGAAAATCAATTACAAATATTGATATAAGTAACAACAACATTAACAATCACATTTTAATACATTCGTGTTAATATTTTAATTACTGACAATGTGCAGTAAACAAAAGGTTTGGTGTTAAACGAGTTCCTATTGGTTTCATTTGTGTGTTTCTTGCGCTGCTTTGTTTCAAACATTGTTTGTTGGTTGTGGGAACTCTCGATTTGATTAATAGCTGTTACTATTATTGGAGAGATTCCACGTATTACCTTATGCATTATAAAATACGTGGAATCTTATTATTGAGTCAGTAAAGGTCAACACCGGGCATGTTATTATACCAAAGATTTATATCGTGAGATTGGTCCCTACCGTACTTTAGTTGCGGGTAAAACTGTCCATACTGAGAAGAGTGAGCGAGACAATACTATTCAAATGTCATTGTCAACGAAACAAACGTGACCATCTTTGATGCAGTCGGGCGAATCTAACGATTGAAATCTATCTTTTTCCTTCTCGAGAAAAATATGGCAATTCATGATCACGAATTGCCATATTTTTTACCCTCATATAGCGATCGCTATGTAAGGGTTACACAGGGTACACACTAATTATCTACTGCTCAGTATATAAAAAGGAGGGGAAATAATCAAAGGGCATCAAAAAATTCGTCCGCATCGCTGTCAATAGGAAACGTGCCCAAAAGGCTGGCAACATTACCACGTTGTATGGCAATGCTGATTCTTTGGCCAAAAAATAGGTCACGTGCAGAGTCGACCAACCGCTTGGCGATGTCTCGAAATACTAAGTGTGCACTCGGACCCTATGCCTGCTCAGTAAAACGAATTTGTAGGAATGTCTAAGCACCCATAAAATAAAAAAAAAGTAAGTCTATCAGTTGGTCAGATAATTTGATGTTGATTCATGAAAGCTGCGACCAGGCAGAAGCGAGGAAACGTAGATTATACCGTTGTCTAATAGGTGATCCTGACGGCCATACCCGGGTCTTTGGCATAATGTGAAAAGAAAGAAAACCACGTGTCTTTATTTATATGTCGAAGATTATAAAAGTTGAACGAGTAAGGTAAGGGTAAACGCTGTGATGCGCTCGGTAGAGGGGGCGGCGCGTGGGCAGAGTCGTGTGAAGGAAAGTAACCAAAAGAGAAGTCAGTCTTGTGAAGGCCACGAATGAATGCAGACCTCCACTTCTTCTTCGCGAAACTATCGGTTTGCCCGAACTTGGAAAATAGTGCGTGAACGCTAGTAGTATTGTACTGTGTTTATTATTATGAAAGTGAAATAACTGATTTGATGTATCATCGTGTTTTATTGGAAACCTGCACAATGAACTCTGTACCACTGAATCGAGACAATGACGGCACTATCGCTCAGCCATCGCTGACGTCGTCAAATACTATCCCACAAAAACATTTCATGTTAAATGTTGCCAAGACGAGACCATGTAGCTCGCACTGTCAAAAAGTAATCAGATCTCATGTAGAGCCAAGCTTCTAACTCTACACGCCCTAACTCTACAAGGCCTAACTTCGCAAATTCTACGCCTTAGTCAAAATATGTGGCTCATCATATAATTTAATCAACAAGAATTTTAGGTTCTGGATATTATTTTAAATTTTTTTGCTTATACACGTCACGTCGGGGGCCCCTGTAGCTCAGGGGCCCCGTATCGTTGATCCGGCTGATACAGCGGTAGCTACACCCCTGTCTATAAAGTTATTTAGCACGAGATTTTACAGTTGTTCGACAACGACAGGAATAACACTTAGCCAAATTATGCGCTAAGTAGCGTTTGTAGCTCTCGTCCTTAGAGTCTGACGTAACCCTACATAATTCCCAAAGGCCTTAATTTAATTCCAGATTTACCCACGAGCAAAAAATGTATTTTTTTTTATCAAGTTCAAGGTCACAGAAGAATGTCTAAAACTCCCAAGTTAGCATAGTTTAAATGCTAATTTGACGCGGCATTATAGAACCTTCTGATTCTACTTAATCTTAGTTAGTGGGCACAACCTTCATAATTAATTAATTAAACGTCTTTTATAAAAGAGGGAACGGATTAGGATCGTGGCTTTCACGACTTATTTAAGGAGAATGATACCTTATAAACCTTTATATAAGGTATATACAGAATGAAATTAAAAACTTGTGCCAACTTGAAATAGGAGGTGCAGTAACTGTTACATAATCATTATAAATTGTCATTTCCCAAATCTAAATTCCCGAAAAAATATCATGTAATTATCATCTTAGATAGTAAAAAATGAGTTGAGTTGCCTTCAAGAATTATCGGCGTTCCGGTAAAAAATCATAATCTATCAAAACAATAAGCAATCCATTAATCGCAAAGTTCACAACATGAAGCAAATTGGCAACGCGTTGAACTAGCGGTCATTTACCTTATTTTGACCGTTCCTACCAAAAAACGGGCGCGTAGCGACGTTGCTAAATCCCTTGCCTACGTGCACGTATGTGCATCCCTTTCCTAAATGAAATACTCCTAAAATTTGATTTTTAACACGTTGAATTAGAAATAGTAGTTAAAAATATAATAATAATAATATCCCTGGACATTTCACACAGCGCCATCTAGTCCCAAGCTAAGCAACCTAATGCTTGTGTTATGGTAACAAGATGGCTGATAAACTACTACTATTCATTTTTTTTTTGTATATACATACATATTATAGATAGAAAAACACCCAGACTCGGAACAAATACATACAAAAAGTAAGTAACATAGTGTGGAAAAGGCTAGGCAGATGATGATGATGAATTAGATCTTTGAATTTGGCGCACCTTTTCACTTTCATCCTGTATATGCGCCAAGATTATCTAACTGTCCTAACTGACGCAGGTTTACAGTTAGTAACTAGGTACCTACTGTTACTGGTTCACTTAAATTAATTAAAGTAGGTGAGTGGAATAACTACTTGAAGTGAAGGGTGTGAGATATTGTATTGTAGCTACAGTAGGTAGGTACACTCACGAGCATAAATACTTTACAGTTACGCAAGATTCAAAAGTGATTTTCTGCAAAAGTATTGATAGAGATTTTATGGTGTTACAAAAATAGTATTTTTAAAACTATCCTACTATATACTATATAATATTATAAACGTGAAAGTTTGTATGGATGGATGGATGTTTGTTACTCTTTCACGAAAAAACTACTGAACGGGTTTGGATGAAATTTGGCACACAGATGGCTTATAACCAGGATTAACATATAGGATTTTTATCTTGATATTCCCACGGGATCAAAACTTATGCGGGTGAAACCGCGGGGCGCAGCTAGTACTATTATAAAAATAGGTCTGTTCTCAAAGTTGCAATCGCTCTTTCACGAGAAAATCGCTTTTGAATGTTGCGTAAGTTTAAGATGTTTATGTTCGTGACTATAACTATAGGTAGTTTTCAATGGCTCAGCTTCACTAAGCTAGTAAACGACCAATCAGTTTTAGGGTAATTCTCACTAGAATTACCCTAAAACTGATTGGTCGTTTACTATAGTAGGCTAGAGGTTTTGTTCGAAAACTTCAATGTTGCCTATTGAAAGTTAGGTAGTTATGGGTTACAAAGTGTACGTTTGGAGTAGAATATTAGTATGCATGAAATTAAATTTCAAATAAATGATTTGCATGTTGAATTTGCCGTGGTGGCCCAGTCGTATTGGCTCCGACTTGCAAGTTCGAACCCAGGTAGGCACTTATGTAATTATTTTTCATCACCACTGCTCTCAAAACGGCGAAGGAAAACATCGTGAGGAAACCGGTGTGTCCGAGAACCAAAAATTTTAAGTCATGTGACATCCACCAACCCGCACTGGGCACGTGGTGGATTATGGGCCACTCCCTCATCTGGCCAAAACTTCATATGTTCCTTTTGCCATCCGCTGCAATATGAAACCACCAAGTACTTTCTCCATAACGGCACACCCATGTACAAGTCCCTCAACACATTGCTCCTGTCCAGAATTAAGAAGAGATGACAGCGTAAAATACCTCGGCATCCATATAGACAACGGACTAAGATGGGACAAACACCTAGACACACCACCCGAACATTGCGACTTATCTCTATCTTTAAATCACTCAGGGAGTCAGCTGACCATGATGTTCTTAAAATGGTGTATTTCGCCCTGTACCAATCGGTGCTAGGGTATTGTATCAATGTGTGGGGTGGAGCCAAAAAGACAGGTCTCCTGAGGGCTGAGAGGGCACAAAGAGCAGTCCTTAAAGTTATGACAAACCACGCAGATATCCAACAGCGCAACTGTATACAGAATGTAAGGTTTTAACTGTATGACAGTTATTTGTGCTTCAATCAATTCTTAGGACACATGGCAGTTTGGCGCCCCCCGACCCCAAAAAACGTAAACATATAATTCCCAGCATTCAACACAAAACGAAGTTTGCAAGGAACCAATTTTACGTAATAAGTACGCACATTTATTTATTTATTAACTCATCACTATTATAACAAAGTCCATAAAAAACGAAATATTCTTGGTCCCTCCAGGTTTAAACTAAAACGTATAGTAATTGAATGGCTACTAAAACAGGACTACCGTGGAACGGAATCACTTTTAACCTCCATCACCTAATAAACATCCACTCTTTATCATAATCCACCTATTTTTCGCACACGCGGTAAACACTCCCACATCCAAATTTCACTACAAACATACACTCACTTCATTCACTACACTCAACACTATCACAAAACACCCGAAACACTTTCCACACACAATCATCAAACATTTGCTCTTTTTCAATACAATTTACTCTTCACCGTCTCATTCTCACATTTTTAAAGTTTAACACAAGATTTAAATGCACCCACTTGTCACAGTTCACTAGCACGTCTGCCACAATAGCATTATACAATAAGCATACCCTATAGCCGGGCACTGCTCCCTAAGATACAGGTCTAGCCTAGTTTAGGGGACAGGGTAAGCTATTGTACTTTTCTTTTTTTTTTTACTTTATGTTTTTTACTTTATTGGGACATTTAACAGTTACACATTACAAAATGTATGACAGAATGAGTTATGAACTAAATAAAAGTGTAACCCACACCAATATCCGCGAAATAATGATTAAAGAAAATAGTTAAATGCGTGCGTTAAAATTACAGAAAATTAAGTAGTAAGTACTCATAATTATGTGATTTAGGGATAATAGGTCAATAACTATTATCCCTATTATACAGATTAGAGTTCTTAATATAGCATTAGGTAGATAAGTACAATTACTTATCTACCTAATGCTATATTAAGAACTCTAATCTGTATACAGTGCAATGTACTTTAACTTTGTGTAATAAACAATTATTTTATTTTTGGGGCTACAAAGCTACAAAGCCAACTATCAACCATTATACTCAGTCCGATTAAATACATATATTATCATGTTTCTTTTAAAAATTCAGAATAAAACATGGTTGTCATGGTTATAATCCTTGATCTGAAGATCCAAGAAATAGTTGCTCGTTTTTATCTCCCAATTATTTATTAATCCTCCTCAGAGATCGTTCGGCAGTTTGGTAAGCATAGAGAGGATAATATCAAGATAAAAATAACGCCTGAAAGTGGTACTCGACCCAAAAGGAAACGACTGCACTTAAAATGAGCTCGGGTTTCAGGAATCCATTCGTGAACGGAAAACATGTAAATTTCCAAAAGTCGTGACAACTTTTCATTTTGACGAGTTGATAGCCCTTTCAAATTTTCGGGTCGATGGCCTGAAATTCGAGCATGCATAAAAAATGCTCCATTATATCTTTGCCTTGAGTTCGCGTTTTCCCGGAATATCGGGACCTTCATTTGTGTCGAGATTTGTTGAAGGTTGTGACGGCGGGTTTCCTGGCGACGGAAGCTCTAGATATATCAATTGGGATCTGTTCATTTTCTTCGTATTGTGTTTTCTTTTGTCTACTTTTTTAAATTTTCTTTCTGTTGTCTATTCATGTGAGCTTATCTTAGAAATCGTAGTAGCTTATAATTTTTTCTTGCTTATATCTCCATAATAATAATATGTTCCTTCCTTACGGGACTCGAGAAGCCACTCGCTCTTCCACTACTGCGCTTATAAATTCTAGAAGCTTCGAAATAAACTTTAACCGCAAACTCGTGAGCAAATGTATCATAATCTGAATAAACCACATCACCGTGAGTACATCGAGGCAGACGCAGACTGCGGTCAGACTCAAACTTATCTAATTCAATGAAAAGATAACTATGAAGGAGCAACTTTACTTGCGATTCTTTGGCTTTTACCGGAGTTTGCATTACGAAAGTGGTTCTGAAACTTGCTAGACTCCTGCAAACTTGACCATTACGTACTAATCCTGGTGAAGCTAATACCAACATCATATGGTTCGTTCAAACCCGTTTGTTTATGATTGGAATTCAGTATGAAAGCAGCAAACATATAAGTAGCACTAAAAGATTCTTTTGACGCGTGGCCAAAATCGGAACTAACACCGCCATCTTGCTTTTACACAAAACAGTTACACAAATGTTTACCAACAGATCCTCGTAGCAAAGTAGATCTTCCTCCTCCTTGTGTAATGTACTCCTGAATAAAAAGGTACTTTAACTCTGTATAGAGACATTAAAATAACTTTATGAAAAAAAAAATCACGTCACTAATTTCATACATAACATAAAGCACTTTAATAACGCTGCCCCATATTTACATACACTCAACATATTAATTGTAGCGACCTATAAACTAACATCTGCTATCAGATGACCTACACCAAAAGTTCGTGTCACCCCTAACTACCGGTAAATTGGATATATGACCCGGAATTTTTCGGTTTTGCAACTCATTTCCGTCTGATTTAATAAGTTGGTCCAACAAAAAGCCTTGTGTGGTGTGATGGCACCCCTATTTTCTTTCAAAACCCACTAGTTTGAGAATTTGCGTATAACTAAATAAGAAGTTTGCGCGTTGACAATTTTCTCGTGTGTGCTCGATAATATTTCTGGGGATTTTGTCGTGACGTCGAACGTCGAGGGATTTTCGGCGTACGAGTATGTTTAATATAATGTAAACGATATGCGGTTTGAATTAATCTGCTTCGTTTATTTGATAACTTGGAGTAGCGATTTAGTTTTAGAGTTTCGTTTTATGAGCGAATTTTGTACTTTGGTATTGCCTCCTCGGGCTCTGACTACAGCATCGAGCTGGTTTGGCATACTGAACACGAGGTTTTGGATCCGATGTTTTGCTTTCTCATCGGAATTTACTGATGTTTATTTGTTACGCATGACTAAGATATGTGTATAGTTGCCTTAAATCACCTGCCCCTGTAATTGCGTGACTATAATCAGATTTGTGTTACTTCTAAGATTCTAGTATTCAGCTGCATCCGGTTAGACTGGAAGCTGACTCCAACATAGTTGGGAAAAGGCTAGGCAGATGATGATGTTACTTCTAAGAATGGTCTCCGGAGGTGCACAAACGATCTTACCTTATATACAGAACAGGCGGAGTTCCCACAAAATACACGGGTATAAATATCATTACACACGTGTACTGGCCTTTTAAAGGCGCGTCAAGGATTTCTGGAATCGTGCGCAGTTACGTAAGCGGAACGCGTGGATATGGAAGGAGTGTATTGGCTTACTGTTCCGACAATTCGCGCGGAAATTCGCCCGCTTGGTCAAGAGGGAGTACACACACGTAAAAATGTGTGTAGCGTGTGTAGACACGGCGATTAAACCGTTAACGTTAACCGTTAACTACGGTTTAATCGCCGTGTCTACACATGGTTATCAGTGTTGTATGGATCACTATACAAGCTTGTTGACGGTTACGATTTGCTACAGCGCGGTTTATACACCGTAGCGTAAAGGAACCGTGCTATGTATAAAGGGCCTAAAGGTACCTAGATTGAAAAATATTAGAATGTCAAGACAACATGCTGAAATCTAAAATCAAAATTACAAATATCCATGCAGTTTCGACACAAAAGAGTTTGGAGTCTTATCGTTCTATTTATTTCCCAAACGAATATAGAAATTAAAATTAATCGCTTATACAGCTTAATACATACAAAACCAAGGTCTATGCGATAGACTTCATTACTCAGAGTTTGGCGTATTTTCTTAGATTTACTTCACTGCTAAATTGGATTTATTCCTCGAAATTCTATTCGGTACTGTTAAACCATTAGCAATATTTATGAGCTCCAAACCAAATGTATTTCTACTTTACATTTGGCGAATTTTCAAGAAATTTTCCCTTTAATAGTTCGTTGAAAAGAGCGTGAAATTCTTAGAAGCATGAAATTGTTAAAAAGTAATAATTAGCTACATACGACGCGAGAATTCTCGTATCTTCTCACTCTTTTTATAACCATTACCGTATTTAATAAATATGTTATAATATCAAAAACAGCAGGCCGATCGAAGGTTAAGCTAGGCTTGCCGCGGTCGGTTCGTGGATGGGTCGGAAAGCACATTAAAAGCAGCTGTATTGTACTGTCATTCGTCGATCTATGACAGTTGTTACGGGTAGTCAGAAGCCCAAAACTCTGACAACCAGTCTTACCAAGGGTATCGTATTACCCAGTAACTGGGTTGTGGAAGTCAGATAGGCAGTCCCTCCATGTAAAATACTGGTATTCAGCTGCATCCGGTTTGACTGAAATTCGACCCCAACATAATTATGTAGTTGGGAAAAGGCTAGGCAGTTGATGATGAACACCAAGAAAAGGAAAGTTTATACCGCGATGAATGGAAGACTACTTTACTCCGAATCCGTGTAAACTACCTTACTTTTGATGTCAGAACTGGGACTAAAAACGAAAGAAAAATACGGAAGAGTTTCGACTATTTATCTACTTATGCAAATGGTGCGAACTCGACGCAGACTGCTTTCATTGGCGTCTCTTCATGTTTGCATTGCTGCAGTGTTTTAACTGGCGACGTGTGTGCATTCATAATTGCTCTTTTTAGCAACATTTAAATTTTAATTCATTACGTAAAAGAGGGATGTGGTTCTTAAGAAACATTATGCAATGTTGCTTACTGGCTGTTGATCGTGACTTTGTCTGCGATCCAGGATGAAAAGTAGCGTATGTCCTTCATCAGGTCCTAGGCTACCTATCCGTCAAATTTCATCACGATCGGTTCCATGGTTTAGGCGTTGAAAGGTAACAGAGAGAGAGAGAGAGACAGAGTTACTTTCGCGTTTATAATTATGTATAATTTATAATTTTAGTATATGGATGGATGTTTGAATGATTAATTTCTATAGACACTCAATCGTCCAAAGAGTAGTATAAAAAGAAAGTCGCTTCGTACGTCCTTGGACACTACACCATCCAAAGCGACGGGTCGTCATATACAGGCAATTTGGTCATTACAAAAGCTATGAACTTTAAGTCAGGAATAAAGGTGTAATATAACGTATCTGTGTACCTATATTATGCTATGTCAAATGAAGTTTATTTTTAAAATGTGTGCTGGCAGACTTTCCGGAGTATTAGGCTTGAAACCAAACTGGGAGATTCCCTAAGCTTAGTGCGGCAAGCTCGTCGTAATTAGGCTGGCAGTCGTGAAATAACGTTCCACATGATCTTTATAACAATCTTACAATGTATAATGATAAAAAATTGTCACTTAACGGCTGATTTTGCAATCGACAGAATAATTTTTATTCGTGGAATAAAATTGAAGTCTGACAGTTTTCGTATGGAAGAACTGTCAAAAATTCAAAATTATTCCTCCGATAAAATTATCTGGCGTTGGAATTGGAATAACCAGCCCTTAAGGTGCCAATTTAAAAAAATCAAACTATTCACAGCTGTTTTATTTCTCTTCCGATGGATTACTTCCCAATTCGTTTCCCGATTCAAACACGGTTGTGAACTTTGAATAAAACATTTTTACTAGGAACGCAGCAAGCAGCAAGTGACATTAGTTGAGAGAAATGGCGGCTCTCGAGTGTATGTGTTGAGCAACCGGAGTTGTATTGATGGTTGGTTACGACTTCAGAATGTCAGGAAAAAAATGCGCTATTGAAAAAAAATGCCCTGTAGTGGGACAATAATAATAATAAATAATAATATGACCTGAAGGCCAATTCTCGTAATTTAAAACGTTCAAAATCTAGTCGCAGTCTCATCTCGGCGACAAACAAATGTCAAAACCTTGTCAAAATGTAGGGAAATTAGAAGTATTTTTTGACTTGAGACTGAGATCAGAAGGCCAATTCTACTAATTTAAAACGTTCAAAATCTAGTCGCAGTCTCATCTCAGCGACAAACAAATATCAAAAACTTGTCAAAATGTAGGGAAATTTGAGGTTTTTTTTGACAGATTGAGACTGAGATTAGACTGTGAACGTTCTTATAATTACGAGAATTGCCCCTCAGACTGTGAACGTTCTTAAAATTACGAGAATTGCCCCTCAGATGTATGAACGTAAACGGGGCAAAAGAAGTACCTATGTTAGTATCGAAAAAAGACGCACAAAAACAATCTTTTATACTTTTTTGTACAGCGTACAACGTTCAGCAAGATCGACATTAGTTAGTCGTTTAAGGCCTGATTTTTCCATCACCAGATAACTTTTATTCACAGTTTTACACATACGTATAAAATTGACCGTTTTTTCATTCAGAAACTGCTAAAAATTTAAAATTATTCCTCGAATAAAAATATCAGATGATGAAAAAATCAGCCCCAAAGCACGTAAATATCGAATAACCAAATTTCTATTAATGTGTTATATCGATCGGGCACAAAATCAGCATGTAACGTTGAGTCATATCGACCATTGTAAAAAGAACAGAGGATAGCACTCCTCAAGTTAATTGAGACTGAAAACATCGTTTTAAATGTTAGGAAAGACTGTTTTCCGGAACAGGGTTTGCGTCATACAGGGCTGAGAGAAGGGAGGGGCGGGTTTGTTTGATGAAAGCACTGTCCGACAAAGTTCCGCCTCTCTATACTTATTTTTTTAGCCATAGCAAGCCAGACGTTAATATTGGTGTAGTAAAAGTTATACTGCTACCCGCTTCATTGTAGGGCACATCCTTATCTGTGTGCTCTCAAATATCCTTCAAGTAATATCATAACAATATGGATTGCTAGCAAAAGCTGTCTTTAGCCGAGCGGAGAGTAATGGGTAACTCACCGTCCGATCAGGACCAGGCCCGTGCCGGACGGCGTGTATGTGTTCCACGCGCGCCTCAAAGAGATGTCAGCAAGATTGACGGGGCCCGATAGGGCCGAAGCCTGCCAGGGTAGCGGGATCGTCCGAAAGGGTTACCGCTGCCCTGGAACATAAAGGGCTAAGGAAGGAACACGGGTGGGTTTTAGTCAGTAAGAGTCTGACACTCCCTTCTGCTCCACCCAGAGCGGGAGGAGTCATTTGATGATTTCCCATCCTCAAAAAAAAAAAAAAGCCGAGCTACTGAATTGTAAAAAAAAACCATTTTCTTATACTTTTTGAATTTTTCTATGTCTCAACTAAAGCTTTAATATGAAAAAACTTCAACTAACTGAAAAATGAAAAATTTACTAAAAAAACTTAAAGATTTTCGCTGTTATGCAAAGCTGTTGTTTGTGAGTTATGCCTTTGTTGTTTCAGGCTATAAGATCTCGTTTCGTGATATTTTGCGAGCTCCGTGTCGGGTCGTAGTTTGTTTTGTGCTCTTGTTTGAACATATCGTGGAAAAAGGACTGAAACTGAACTAAAACAATCCGATGTGTCTAGATACTTATCGGGTGCTCTTTCTTCTATGAAAACTGGTGTTCGGTAGATAGGTTTGTTCTAAGTAGGTTTGTTTGAGACAAGATACGATAAAAGTTATTTAGTTTATTGTTGTACGTAAATTAGTCCTTGTGCTCCAGCGAAAATTATAAAGTTTGTAATGTTAAACATTCTCTATTGTATTTGTTTTAGATAAAAACGGATATTTTTAATATTATTATTTTAATTAAAAAAATCGATTCAATAGATTTTTATTTTGTCTTGTGGAATTGCGGTGATGAAAGATAAAGTTACCAAAAAAATATTGTTTTTTTCCGTCACTCACAAACAGCAACGCTTTTGGAAATAAATCCCCAGAAAATAAACATATAAAAAACAATACAAATCTGCCAACAGATACATTATTTACATTCTATTAAACTTTCATAATATGTTTCCTTTGTTCTCGTCACGTGTGCGACCTTTCTTTAAACATCGAACGTTACTTCTCTTACATAATGCAACGGTCATTTGTTTCATTCCGAACTATCAGAGAGGAGCTTTACTTTTATACTGAGTTTCATTATACCTAACATGTCAAGAAACTTGTAGAATAAGATAGCGTCTTCATTTTTTGAATTATATTATATTTTTATTATTTATTGAACACTTTGCCTGCTGAAATCAGACAAGAAACTAATAAAGTAAAATTCGCACGTAAACTTAAAAAATATTTATTAGATTCTATGTAGGTGATCTCACAGTTAAACTGCGTAAGCAGTTTTGTGGGGCAATGTTAAGGATTTTTTCATGTGAATAAAGCATTAATTCATTCATTCATATAATAAGCCTATAAAATATGGTTCCCACTGCTGGGACACAAGCTTTTCTCTTTGTGAGGGAGTGGGCCTACCACGCGGGCCCAGTGCGGGCTGTTAGATGTCACATGTCTTAGAATTTTTGGTTCTAGGAAATGCCGGTTTCGTGATGATGTTTTCCTTTGATAGCAGTGGTGATGAAATAATTTACACAAAGTGAAGCGCCTGTCTGGTTTCGAACCTACGACCTACAACTCGTAAGTCGCGGCCATTACCACTGGGTCACCACTGCTCTGAAGATAGCGTAGGATAATGCAAAAGCAGGGGCTTGGACACGTGGACAAGACGACTCAGTTAAACGCGGATCACTTACTACAACGCGCCCCGCGATGGGGCGCAAATAACGCGATCTCGTGCTGATTTTTTACATATAAATTATTCGGATTTTCGAATTATTTAGATCCGCCTAATGCGTAATGCAACTCGAGGCAATGTGCTAGGACTAGAACACTATCCTAGGGTAACACAGTGCATTTGATCATGTCCATGAAACCCGTTGCTTGTTCAGAATGGGTCGCGATGACCAACACTATAGCTGTGGACAGTAGCTTTATGGCCCTTTTAGCCGCAACGATAAAATTGTACGGACATATCATGTCTTCAACAAGTATGTAAATGCCAAGCAAATTGTCTCATAAAGCCTATTAGTTGGATGTTTAAAGTGGTTCGGCGCACCGCCGTTTCATTTTGGCGCGGTTCCATGTGTGGGTAGACGTAGAAAACTCACGTTATGGCCCTGCTTATAGCTCTAATGACTCGAATTTAAGCATTTCAATATTGTTAACAGTTGCTCGTTTATTTCTAGTGAAATGTTCAGGAATTTAGAGAACAGTGCAGGCACGCACATAGATGGAGAAATAATTGGTTTTGCTGGACTGAGTTCGGGATGTATAATGAGTTTTTCCCGGAACTAGGATAAGCGGAATTTAAAGTGACGGCGATTTAGGGGGGATTGGTACTGCTTGAGCTGCATGCGGTTAGTTATAAGAGTTTTTGGGTATTTGACTAAGCTAATGACTTAGCACGTTTGCGAAAAGCTTGTTGTTTATGTTCTTTCATGTCACTATACTCAGAGAAATAATAAATTACTTGTGTACAGAATCAGGAGTGACTTATGCCAGGCTGAAGTACTATGCACAAGTACGACTGCGGTCGAGTAGTAAGTAATCATTCTGTACTCGACAACTGTATCATGCCTTGCAAATACGATTACTTCACTCAGCTACAGACCTGCAGTGCGCGTTTAGACGTTTAGTTTCTTGAGTTTCTTGAACAAACGCTATACGCTTTATACATAGTGTGTTTTGTTTTGGGGCTACAATATATACTTCCTTTTCCACACAATTCTGTCTTTTGCTAGTGCCAGCCAGTCCTTTCGGTAGAAATCAAGCTCGTCCCTCCATCTTCGTCACGACCTGCCGCGATGTCGTCGTGAAATGAGAGAGGGAGGCCTTTGCCCTCCAGTAGGACAATACAGGCTAGTTAGGTAAGATAAGAATAGATACTAGCACACTTTCTCGTATAGCTCGTTGGGAACGGGTCACTCAAATTCGCAATGTTTTTTTTGTCTACTTAATGACAACAGATTTTTATGGTTTCCGGGAAACAAGTAAATGGCCTGTAACAAATGTGCTGCTAAAGAAAATAGTCTTGAAGACAAACCGAATAGGATGTTTAATGGCGTGCCTTAACGTTACATCTATGCATAATAATAATAGCCACAATCAAGTATATTCAACAATCTTATAAATCATGAATGAAGGTAAATTAAAAGGAGATCTCTTTTTTTTTAAATTAACTAAAGTATAAATTACCTAACTAATAAAACTAATCATTAAAATATTCATTATTTGACACTGATATCGCGATTGTCTTCCGTTTCCGCAAAGGCCGCCCGCAAAGCTTACGACCCTTCGATTGTGGGTCATCCTTCTCCAAGTGACACCAGCTATTTTCTTAATATTGTCCTCTCATCTAAGACGTCGCCACCGTCGTACGTATAATACAAGGCCCAAATTAAGCCAACAAAATAGTAATTTCAGCAGTAAATCTACTGAAACCTTTGAAAACAAAGAGCGTACGAGGTATTTTCATGCTAATATTCCCTTGTGCTTATATCAACGTTGTTCAGGCCATTACCTTCGTACGTCAGTGTAATATTGTTTGTGAACATTTTAGGTCAAGATTTCGCTTCTATCTTGAGATATTTATTCTCCTGTTCACACGTTTGAAGTCTGGACCAGCAGAGATTACGTGATGGCACGTCTTGCTAACTGGGTTGGTAAGATTTACTCGTGTCTAAAACGAAGAGTAAAGAATGTAGTAAGAATGTTGGGATTTGTGACTTGCGTTATATAAATGCATAAATACCTCCTATAGAAACGAAAATAGCTTCAGCATTTCCATGCTTATCACTGCGAGTCATCATCTGCCTAGCCTTTTCCCAACTATATTGAGGTCGGCTTCCAGTCTTACCGGATGCAGCTGAATACCAGTATTTTACATGGAGCCTACCGACCTCCATAACCCAGTTGCTAGGTAATACGATACCCCTTGGTAAGACAAGTTGTCAGACTTTCGGGCTACTGACGATCCGTAACGACTGTCAAAGATCCACGAATGAGAGCCGGGACGGGGCTTAACGTGCTTTCCGAGGCACGGTGGGGTCTCGGAATGTAAAGATGGTCACCCATCCACAGACCAACCGCAGCAAGCGTAGCTTAACCTGATCGATCGACCTGTGCGGCTGTTATTAATTAGCCACGTACCCGTCTATCACTGAGAGTAGGGGTGTAAAAATATTTTTTGGTATTCATTTAGGTACTGGCAATTTTGATGTCCGATCGAACAAATCAATCTATTGACATCAGCGAGAACAGAAGTTTATATAATATACTTATGTATAGATCACATAACCCTTCCAGGAAAGTCGTTTATTGGACCAGTTCTGTGAAATGAGACGTCGTTTGATTTGTTCGAATGCGGGACGGGATGAGAACACAAAAAATCAAGGACGTTTGAAGCTGATCGAAGTTTTATTCAAAGAAAATGCAATTGCATAAAAATTATACTACTGAAAGTATATTTTTTGAGTTGGTCTCTCCAACTCAAAAAAGCAGAGGTTTCTTAAATTTTATAGAAAGAAATAAAATACGTTTATTTACGGTAAACATGACGCAAAAAGAACATAAAAAATCAAACACAATAAGAAATGGTTTACATGCGTCCCACCCACGCAAAATGGCTATCGCTCAGCATTATGCTCCGACCCTATGCAAGAAAGAGCCCCAGTGCTGGTTTTCAGTGACAGCCGGCGCCGACGTAATGACGTCGTCCGGTGCAGCAAACAATTATTCATCAACAATTATTAAAACAATTATTTTTATTTTTAAAGCAAACAGTTATTAGGACCCTGTACTGGTACAGCGTACATAAAGTAAAATAATACAATTTAATTTAAATGTGATAGAAACAAACAGGAATATAAAAAAAAAGTATGCATGCTAAGAGAATATCATCCTCAATAAACGTTTTACGCTTTATGTAGTGGCAACATTTCGAAACGTCTATGCCTATGCCTATATGCAATGCACGCCACTGGTCGGAAGGCAGTTGTAGGTATATGGATGGAAAATGGTTTAATAAATTCGCTGCAGCTAGGTGCTCGATTACGAAATTGCATTCCGCGCACAGTCAGTTACATTCATTCGATATATACTCGCAGCTCCGTCGACCTGTAAACATTCTGCAGTGACGTCAAGACTTAGGTAAATAATAGAGCAGCTACATATAAACTCGCGCCTTGTTTCCAGGGGTCTAGGCAGACACTACGGAACGCCATCTGCTACGATCTTTATATACTCCTTTTGCATCATTTACGAGACGTTTATACATCGTCATACACGCACGCCGGTTGCGAGTACGACGCACCTAACCTTTCTGAAGAACATCACCAATAAGGTCTTTCTTACATCATAATTATGATAAAATAAATTTCTTTATGAACTAGCAAATTTCTTCGACGTCGGAAGGCTGTTGTAGGTGTATGAATTGAAAATGTTCTAACTAATCAATTCTCTGCAACTAGGTACTCGATTACGTAATTGCATTCTGCGCAAAGTCAGTTACATCCATTCGATAAAAACTCCGTCGACCTGTAAACATTCTGCAGTGTCGTCAAAACTTAAGTCAATATTCAAATTTTATTTATGTTTCAAATTGACGTTGTTTCAAGGTAAACAAATATCAACTTTTTTTTAATGGTATTTAAGTTGATTTCAGTGTGACTAGCAATTTTGAAAAAGTTTAAAAAATGTTTGAAGTTGTAGCGTAAACTGAACTTTATTGTGTGCGAATTAAAGTTATTTTTCCATAAACTCATATTTGTTTACATTTTTGGCGAATATGTCGCGATATTAGATTACCTACATACATACATAACCTCACACCTTCCTCCCATGGGGTAGGCAGAAACAACAAAGCCTGCTACAATCCTTACATACTCCTTTTGCTTCGTTTTATACACCAGCACCCTAATTGCGTAACACACAATCAGTCTCAATCTGTATCATTTCGAAGGATATTGCTAATCCATTGCTTTACATGTTTGAAAAATGTGTCTACTCAGGAACGTAAATGCACGTAAAAACGCAATGAATGTTGTTGAACTGTCAAAATGAAACTCATTGCTAACTGTTAGTATGTTACGCAATTACCCCCGCGGGTCATACACGAAGGTTGTGAGTACGACGCAGCTGACCTTTATGAAGCAAACGATAGTACCGGTATAGGTAGTACCGAGATAAAAATCTCAACAAAAGAGGTGTCATTAAGTGTCATCGAAGTTATAATCGCTGAGCATAATAAATGTTTTATCGAGGAAGGAACTTTGAAACACAGGGGACCCCTACCTTTTTGTTCTTAGAAGCAAAACTCTGTATTATAGCTACAAAGTTAGGGAAAATTATTTGAAGGACTTCGATTAAAAGGATTTTAAGAATATTGCCTCTTCTGGTTAAGATTTATTCTTGTGTGAAACTAAGAAGTAATTAAAAATTTTCTTTGACAGAATATCGTATCCGGATTTGATTGAATACTATCTTCCTGTAACATAACGCCATCATCATCTGCCTAGCCGCTTTACAACTATGTTGGTGTCGGCTTCCAGTCTATCCGGATTCAGCTGAATGCCAGCTTTTTACATGGAACCACGGCCTATCAGATCTGAATGCGCGAAAGTCTGACAACCAGTTTCCAAGGGGTTTCGTATAACCCGGTAACTGGGCTGTGGAGGTCAGATAGGCAGTCGCTCCATGGTACAATACTAGTGCTCAGCTGCATCGGGGTACTGGTCATCAGACCTCTACAACCAACTAAATATTACGTAACGTCATCATCATTTGCCGAGCCGGTTTCCAACTATGTTGGGGTTGGCTTCTAGTCTAACCAGATTCAACTAAATACTCGTGCAACGACTGCCTATCTAGCCCCACAAGCCAGTTACTGGGTAGTACGAATTACATAACGCATCGCCCTAAAATAAATAAAACAAGATAATCCTGAACCATGCTTACAGGAAAGAGGTCAAAGTCCCCATTTTGAATTCAAATATTAGCTTTAAAACTATTATTTAGGTACTGCTCATTCCTAAAACAACAAAATCTCTAATAGACTACAGCAAATAATCTAGAATATTCCCTACATGAAAAACTGTTATAACAAACTAACTACAAAAATAATATATATTTCTAAAACAAAAATAAAACTCAATAGATACAAATAGCAACATACATACGGTAAATGTTAATAGGGACCTCTAAACCGCAACCCCGTTAAATCTATTTGCTAAAACTTGGTGCTAAGTTGAATTTAAACGAGGTTTTTTTTAATACGCTGTTGGCTAATCCCGGGTGGCGACGGAAGCTGTTAATGTGGCAGGATTAAGAGGCGTCGAACTCTTTGCTGCTGCTACGTCGTCGGATGTACTCGGGAGGTTTTTAAGTAAGGTTATTTTTCATTCTGACTCTTGACTATTTTCGTGCTGTTTTCATAAATGAAAAACATAGTGCTTGTATAGGGCTTGGGTCGGCTGTTTTTGAGTGATTTTGTGACGTTTCGTAAAACTAGAAAGTAGAAGGTGGCTAGGATATAACAATTGAAAAAGTAATTGTGTCTCATTAGTGACAGTTGAGCTCTTAACAGGATTAATGGCAAGACGTAAATTTTGGACTTACGGGACGACAAGCGCTCTATGTGGAACTAATGTATTTTTATGTTACCATTCGATTACTTTTTAACATGGCTAATAACAACTTATTTTCATAAACTCAATGTCAAATCAAAGTGTGAACCCATAAATCAAATCATCACATCTAAAAACCCCCACAGTGCTTATGTCTAAAACCGCACCCAATTTGTACGCTCGGGAATACTCGGACGCAATCGGCTGTCATATCGAAGGACAGGCCGGTCGTGACGGAGGCACGCGACGATCCGGCACGGAACGGGTTAAGACTGACTTTATTGTACTTTTGACTTAATGCAGCTTACTTTAAACATTCTTAGGGAGGGTGGTTGGGAGCCAAGCTTCCTTGTTTTTGGAAGAGATTGTAATCGTCTACTGTTTAACTTTTAAATGTGCCTACGAAATCAGCTGTCGTTTTATTCGTGGCAGTAACTTGACTTGCTGTCGAATTTGTTTATTTTGTGGCTTGCTTTTTAGTATTTTAAAATAGGCCTTGTGGAATAAATGTTACAGTAATGAGGAACACTGCCTACCTAGTTCATTGGTTTATCATATAGGTACAGTCCGCATGTCGGCGTCGGTAACAAAAGCTGTATAAGCTAGTCTTGTATTCTATTGAAGCTCAAGACGTGACCACTGACGTGCGGTCATAGATTAAAATACTTTTTATATAGAATAAAATACTTTTTATTGTACACCATACAAATTACAGAACATAAATATATACAATTTTACAAAGGGTGACACAATGGGCGGTCTTATCGCTAAAAGCGATCTTTTAAAGACAACCTTTAATAGGCTGATTATGCTTAAATTCTAATCTAAGCCCTACCTTAATACCGATCAGGACTAGGCCCGTGCCGGACGGCGTGTTCGTGTTCCACGCGCGCCTCAAAGAGATGTCAGCAAGTGACGGGGCCCCACAGGGCCGAAGCCTGCCAGGGTAGCGGGACCATCCGAAAGGGTTTACCGCTGCCCTGGAACATAAAGGGCTAAGGAAGGAACACGGGTGGGTTTTAGTCAGTAAAAGTCTGACACTCCCTTCTGCTCCACCCAGAGCGGGAGGAGTCATTTGATGATTTCCCATCATCAAAAAAAAAAAAAAAAAAGCCCTACCTTAATATAATCAAACTCAAACTCAAAACTCAAATCATTTAATTCAACTAAACCAATTACAGGTACTTTTGAATTGTCAAAGGGTCGGTCAGTCAGAAAGATGAAGCTAGTTGCCCATTCCAAAGCGTAGGTACCTATGGAGAAGAACGGGCAAGAAACTCCATGGACACTCTTTTAAATCATAAAATTGTTACAAAATATTTGATTACATCATTCGTGTTGAAATCAACCATGTGAGAACGATGTAGAAATACGTGCACGTTAAAAGCGTCCGTTATAAAAAAAACAAAAACAATTCAGAAATTAAAATAAGCCGAGGCAGCTAAGAGATGACCAGTCCCTACTGGCGGCGCCCGTTCACGAACATGACGTATGGATCAGCACCATTCAGCTCAACCATTTTGGAGGGAACTTAATGATCCAACACACACGCCACCACCAGCGAGACATTTGAGTGAGCATGACATACTCACAGCTGCCAGGGCACATTCAAGTCAATGAAAGACGTACCCAGTAAATGGTAGCTTTATAGAAAGTACATAGTGCTCACACGTGTGCTATGCAATTATACAATTCTAAACAATTGAGTTTATACAATGCAAAGATAGTTTTTTTTTTTTTTCCGATGTTCAGCAGCTCCAACAATGTTTCCGAATGCTAATTAGTTTATGCGCCTCTGTGGAGCAGGACCAGCATTGAGCCAAGCATTTTTGTCAGCGATGTAATCCCCTAACTTATAGTATGCTCGGCTACATAGTGTGCGTTTAATACAAGATTTAAATTTCGTTTCATTCAGTTGGAGTATGTGGGGAGGAATTTTATTGTAACATTTTAAACAGTACCCCATGAAGGATGAGTCTACTTTAGCCAGTCTGAAACCTGTTTGAACTAATTGGTCCCTATTTCTAGTCCTATAGTTGTGTCTTTCACCTCTTTTATTGAAAAGATTTAAATTTTTTCTTACGTACATTATGTTTTCATAGATGTATTGACAAGGTACCGTCATGATGTTAATATCTTTAAACAGTTCCCTTAAAGAATCGCGCCTGCGGAGGCCATATATTGCTCTGATGGCTCTTTTCTGCAGAATAAAAATGGACTCGATATCTGCAGCCCGTCCCCATAGTAAAATACCGTAAGACATGATACTATGAAAGTAACTGAAATAGACTAGCCTCGCGGTATCTACATTAGTAACTTGACGGATTTTTCTTACAGCATAAGCTGCTGAACTTAGCCGTCCTGCAAGAGATGTTAAATGAGGACCCCATTGCAGCTTTGAGTCGAGCGTGATCCCCAGGAAAACAGTTTTATCGACGAATTCTAGTTTCTCTTTGTTCAATACTATGTCACAATCACTACTTTTAACATTTGGTAAAGCAAATCTTATGCATTTAGTTTTTTTCCCATTTAATACCAAATTATTAGCAGTGAACCAATTTTGTACCTGCAGTAGGGCGTTATTTACGTCGTCAAGATTTGATGCACGCCTATTTATCTTAAAAATTAAGGAAGTATCGTCAGCAAATAACACCATTTGTGGTTGGTTCTTTAATAAATGGGGTAGATCATTAATATATACTAAAAAGAGGAAAGGACCTAAAATCGAGCCTTGTGGAACACCCATTTTTACTTTTAAAGCAAGAGAATTGACACCATTTATTTGAACTTTTTGTTGTCTATCATATAAATAAGATTTTACTAATCTGAGTGCAAGTTGACCTATTCCGTAATGCTCGAGTTTAAAAAGCAAGGTTTCGTGATTGACGCAATCAAATGCCTTGGAGAGGTCACAAAAGACTCCTATGGCATCTTGGGCCTCCTCCCACGCTGTAAAGATGTGCTTTAATAAGGTTACACCGGCGTCAGTCGTACAACGTCCTTTGGTGAAACCATATTGCTGATCATGTAAGATTTTGTTGGTGTTAAAATGATTAAGCATTTGATTGAGCATCACCTTTTCGTACACCTTGCTGAATACGGGCAACAATAACACAAGGTCGTCAGCTAAGAGATTAAAAGCCTTATTATTATACACTACGCTATATTCAGGGACTCTTTCCCTAAATCGAAATTTTGTTATAACAAAAAGCGATGAAGTGTATTAAAAAATACATCACCTGAATATCGGGCCCTAAATATTGTGTAGTATAAAAGAGGTTTTAGGAAGACACGTGTACACGTAGTTAGTGTATTCAAGCCTTAATATCAGCCTTTCGTACCCGAATTCATGGAAGGCTCTCCCTCACCTCCGGTGTGTATGCGGTGTCTCTCCACAGACAATGGCTCACCTCACCTCCCATCTTGCACCGCATGCCCTGTCACCTGCACATGTGAGGATCTAGTGGCTGCGTGCGAATGCTATCCGCGTTGCTTAATTTTGGGCCAAACAAATTTAATAAAAAAAACTATATTTTTGCCATGGACACGCTAAGAAGTAGATCAGCCTTGATTTCGACACAGACGGAACAATTATGTAGCTAAGCAGAGGATCGTACCTAACTAGATAAGCTAACTCTCGCATTTTCATATCATTATGAAAACAGTAAAACTGTGGTGGAAAGTTTTACTTTATAGTTTTCGTAAAAATTTTGCTCATTTCAAGAAAATTTAGGTACATAGGCAAATATTGTTTCCTAACAAATTAACTTAAATATTTCTGCGAATAAAATATTGTTATTTGAACTCAAATAAAATCACTTGTAATATCATTTTATTCTATGGACTTTATGTAGGTTTCGGCTCGAAGGACCAAAAACAATCTCCCAATAATTCGACAAATAATATAAAAATACCAGACGGTTTGTATGTAAATCATTTGCGTAGGTTCAGACATTTTATTACTAAAAATATTATAATTATATTAAAGACGAATATACCTAGAAATGATCAAAGTCAGTCATAGTAATTATTAATAATTAATAATAAATAAGACGTGTTATCATTGTAACCCCTGAGGGTGCTTAATAATAATATTCTATTTAAATCAGACAAACGACTTAAGAGTCGTAGGTCGTCACTGCTCTCAAAACGGCGAAGGAAAACATCGTGAGGAAACCGCCATATCCTAGAACCAATTTGTCGGCACGGTTTGTAGAACCATTTTGACGGCACGGTTGGCGCAGTGGTTAAGCGATTGACTGCTGCGCTGCGTGTCGCGGGTTCGATTCCCGCACGGAACAAATATTCGTATGATCTACAAGTAGTTGTTCCGGGTCTGGCTGTTTGTGTATGTGAGTTTAAATGTTTGTAAACGCACCCACGATACAGGAGAAATTCCTAGTATGGGGCAACGTTTAAAAAAAAAAGTATTCGTAGACATGTGACATCTACCAACCCGCACTGGGCCCGCGTGGTAGGTTATAGCCCACTCCCTCTCGTAGGGAGAAGGTCTGTGTCTCAGCAGTAGGAACATTATAGGCTGATTATGCTAGACACAGCGATCCATATCACTCCAGACCACTCCAGATCGCTGTGTCTAGAAATAATGTGTAATATAATAAATAATGTGAAACCATTTTTCTTTCATCCTTTTTCTTCTTTACACTCTGAACACACACTAGACCAAAACTAGGCTTGCTTATATAGTGAATTTGAGGTCTGATATAAAAAAAAACCCTATAATTTCAAACAGAAAGTCAAATAATTTTCGTGGCTAAGAAAATTATTTGACTTTCTGTTTGAAATTATAGGGCGATTTCAGAAAGCAATATTGAACTGGCACAAAAAATCAAATCTTTTACAATCAATTTCTCTTTTTTACTTATCAATTTCTTAATCACGTTTTTGTCTAATGGACGTCTATTGTTTACTACAAGTTCTGTCCTCCTATTTTGTAAAAAATCCCCGTGTAAAGTTTGGTGAAGTGAGCTGTCATTCCACCTAATGCAGGGGATTAACACTATTGACAGCTCACTTCAAGCTCACTTCATAGGTGAAGTGAGCTGTCTGTTGAAGGATTTTGTAAATATCTCATCGTGGAATCATAAGTCTTCAGAATTTAAATATTTACAGGATCCATCGGTTGAGCCCAGGAATAGTGGACCACCGTCCAATCAAACTGCCTAGCCTTTTCCCAAAAGTTGGAGTCGGCTTCCAGTCTAACCGGATGCAGCTGAATACCAGTATTTTACATGGAGCGACTGCCTACCTGACCTCCACAATCCAGTTACTGGGGTTACCCAGACAACCTCTTACCAAGGGGGGGGTGTCAGACTTTTGGGCTTCTGACGACCCGTGACGACTGTCAAAGATCCATAAATGACAGCCGGGACCAACGGCTTAACGTGCTTTCCGAGCCACGCATCTCCGTGGCTCGGAAAGCACGTATGTAAAGACGGTCACCCATCCACGGACCAACCGCGGCAAGCGTAGCTTAACCTGATCGATCGACTCGTGCGGCTGTTATTACTTAGCCACGAGCCCCTCGTCCAATGATGATTAATGTTTTTAACCTTCTGGATTCCTTTACGTAGAAATCAGAGGCCGAGTCTATTTCGAGAGACTTCCCGTAATTACAGCCGGTTTCATTTGCCCGAAATGTTGGAAATAAAAACTTTTAGCTGTAGTAGCTCCTTGTGAAAGGACTCGAACGGGAAACTATATATCACCATACATACCTATTGCTACTAAGTCATATTGCGGTATTTACATTTCGAAGGTAAAAATAAATAAAGTCCTGCAGACTGAATTTCGGCCATGGCGACCAATAATAATAATAATAACTTTATTTCGGGTGGCATAGACCCATAGAAACCTTAACCTAGTACACATTACCAGCCTTCGGCGCGGGAGATAATATAGTGCACAAGTATGCGCGCAAACACACTGTGCACTCACTCTTCCCTCGCTCTCATTGTTCGATGGGACGGCAATTCGACACGACCGGAGAGAGATCAGGCGCAGAGCCAACGGCTTAACGTGCTTTCCGAGGCACATGGGTATTATACCTCCAACTTCCAAACTCCGGTGTTACTAAAAAAAACTTGAGAGGTGTCAAGGGACACCCAGATGGAACGAAGTATAACTGGCTTGCTTTCTATAAGAGAGAGAGAGAGAGAGACAGACAGAGAAACACGCGCACGCCGCACGGCTTACAACTATGGCAAAAAGTTTCGTTCCAACTTTTGGTCTTAATTTTTTCCGTCTAGCCCCCTTTCGCAACGCGCGATAAGGAACTTCGTTCCAAAAATCCAATGGAAAGACCCAATAACACTTTGCCTGATCCGGGAATTGAACCCAGGACCTCACGCTCAGCAGTCGCGACTGTCAAAAGTAAAAATATTCAAGATGCAAGACACATTTTCAACTTGGGCCGTAATTTTCTATGACAACATGAAGGAAACCGCGCGAAATTAACGCGAGATTGGCGAGATTCGCTAAGCGATTGACGTGGCTTTGAAATAAGGAATCGTTAAGTGGTCACAGGGCCTTTTTTTTTTAAGGATGGGAAATCGTCTTGGGTGGAGCGGAAGGGAGTGTCAGACTCTTACTGACTAAAACCCACCCGTGTTCCTTCCTTAGCCCTTTATGTTCCAGGGCAGCGGTAACCCTTTCGGACGATCCCGCTACCCTGGCAGGCTTCGGCCCTATCGGGCCCCGTCACTTATGCTGACATCTCTTTGAGGCGCGAGTGGAACATATGCGCGCCGTGGTCACAGGGCCTTAGGCCCTGATTCTTTATGTCTTTAAGGTTGGCACCGTATCGGCAAACTATTTGGCATCGAAAGTGTAACTACTTACCATCGAACAGTTTGCCAACTTATCACATAAAATCTATTTAAGAAAAATCATAATATCACAGACAGACAACGGATAGCATAACCCGCTGGGTCTAGAAGCGTGAAATTTTGCACAACCGGTCCTTAGATACCGTAGTTAAGCACTAAGGAAAGATTATTGATTCCCTAACAGGGGTTAAATATTTGTATAGGAGTTCGTCATTTTTGCCAATGGCCAACCCGATCGGGTACACGGCTTGTAAAACACTAATGGCGATTCCTATAATTTACGGATCGTTAGTGGTTCAAATGAAGGCTCTTGTATCTTTACCAACAATGGAGCAAATACCTCATAGCTTTGCATAGTAGACCCTCCCAGGTATCACAGGTAAAATTAGCTTACGAATCTACCTTTATACAGTTTGGCAATATAAAATGCTATCATTGGTAAGTGTTGTGTTCGTACTAACACATTGGCTCGTTACATCACCAGCAGCCAGGGTCAACACGTCCGCTCTCGCCAACGGCTCGCACACGACTGTTTCCCCCACTGCCCGTGCACCTGAGACAAGTATACAAACACTACAATAAGCAAAGCGATTCGTTTTTGTTTATAGGAACCGAGGATAAATCATAAAAAATCTGATGTAAAGAATATTATTCTGATGAAAAAAACATGAACACTTTCTTAGTAACAAGTAGAACTACATATTACAGTGATGCAAGTAATTACTTCGGTAATGTACCTACAACGTTTAGTCCATATTTTCGTAGAGTAGTGTAGTGTCGGAGTTTGCCGAAGTTTGCCCATATTTGAGCGAACTTGTACCTAAATGAGGCCCCGCTATACAGAAATGGCGTCGTATATACTCTCTTGTTTTAAACTAACGATATTGTACGTCTTTAAGAATATTGCCTATTTTAAATTTTGCTTGATATTTAAGATTGTTGTAAGTAAAAACAGGCGCACGGATCGATTGATCAGGTTAAGCTACGCTTGCCGCAGTTTGTTCGTGGATGGGTGACCATCTTTACATACCAAGACTCCTCCGTACCTCGGAAAGCATGTTAAGTCGTTGGTGCCGGCTCACATTTGTGGATCTTTGACAGTCGTTACGAGTCGTTCGAAGCCCGAAATTCTGACAACCAGTCTTACCAAGGGGTATCGTATTACCCAGTGACTGGGTTGTGCAGGACAGATAGGCAGTCGCTCCATGTAAAATATTGGTATTCAGCTGCACCCGATTAGACTGGAAGCCGACCCCAACATAGATGAGAAAAAGGCTAGGCAGATATGATCTAAGATTAAAGTTCTGTGCTACATTCTAGAATTAGTTTTATTATAACCGTGCATTGCAGGTCGTCTTTTACAGCTTAGTGTATTGACAAAAGCGACTCAGGGATAAGTTTTCGATTATGAGGTTACGCAACAAAATCTTGATGTCGTCTCAGAACTCCATGTGCTATAAGTGTCTGTTGTATCACCAAACCTTCATTTGGACTGATTTCTTCTACAAAATACATTCTACATTAGAAAAATAACGGTAATCACACTTTCGTTATTTTGATCTAAACGTATCGTAAACTCCGTTATTTCACGATAAATACAAAGCAATGTATTCTATTAACCATTTACATGAAAAAAGTAACTCTAAAGTGCAGTAACTTCAACAACATTACACAATAACTGTCGTTATTTTGCCGTTATTTTACTAATGCTATAATAAATGGAGCATAGAGTAAATCAATGAATCGGATACAAGCTTTTTATAATATTGTTGATAAACTCTAGCGGCAAATACTAAAGTTTACTCACATTATAATAATAATGTTGAAACGATTGCCCGCAATATTGGTGCCAACTGTCACCTGTCAAAAGTAACTGTCATGGCGCACGAAGTGTCAACATTTGGAGTTTTACCCTTGTCACACGGGCGACTTCATCAACTTTTATGTTTACCTTACAAAATGGAAATCTATGTATTTTAATAGAACTATAGATTATGTCTGTCTGTCGACATGACAAGTAATTGTATAAGTTCAACAAATATATTTTAAGCGTGGCAAAATGTTTTGTTGGATTTTTACGAAACAGCTTAGTTGGTCTTTTTGATCTTCAGTTGAATCTGTGTCGTGGAATGTAGTACATACATATAAACGTCCACGGTGTTTTTATTTGCACTCCGCATTTTCCTTTTTTTAGTCTCTCTGCCACGGCTGGACAAAGGACTCCCCCAAGTCTAAAACAAAAAAAAAATTAAAACTCTTTTCCCGCGCCACCTCAAACCAGCCCACGCGGTAAGCGTCCAGATCATCTCGCAACTGATTTCTGGGCCGACCTCAGCGACGCCGTCCATCTGACTTTTGTCCAGCGGTAATTCTGCATATACGGCACCCACCCAATCCTATTTGAGCCTGGCAGCCTCCTTGGCTACGTCTATTACACTATTTATGGTTTGGAACGCAGCGTGGTGTTCCTTTTTGCATTCTGCTTAGATTTTAAAATATCGATACATTTGAGATTTGACAATCAAAATAAATTAATTCCCTATTGAATTACTATTGTTATTTTAAATCCACCAATTTCCACAAGTAAAGTCGTCGAACATAACCTACTGTGGAAATATTATTGCGTTTTATTGACCCAGCGTGACAGACGGCTTTACTTTGTAGAGAAGGATTAAATTCCGTCGCGGTGAAATAATTTTAATGTTTCGTTTTTCTGCTTTTACGAAATGTTAGTGGCCAACCGCATAATAAACTTGCGTTTAATTTTAAATTCAATAAAGCCGACTATGGCTGTATCGAATTTCGCACATATTATTCGAACAGTACGTATGTGACATTGGCATCAGATTTATGCGCATCAATTAACGCGTAATATCCTTCATACTACTGATTTTATATTGTAAACTCGGCTCATATTACGAGTTCAACACGCTTTTTCATGTTAAATACCTTATTTTACTTTCCAAATGGATTGTATTTAAATATCGTAGGTACGTGTGTGTCCAATCCCCGACATTGTAAGGGTGAAAATATAATGTATAACATTTTTCTTTTTAAGCAGATATACACTGTGTAATCTAGGTCTTGGATTATTATATTTTATAAACCGTCGGTTAAATCCAGACTTTAAAAGCATTAAAACGATGCTAATAACCCTGACATATGTAGGTACCTAAGTAAAGGTTCGTGAAATTCATGAAAATGTATCAAACGGTTGCTATTTTTTATTCATTGTCCCGTATTTCAAGGTGACACACCTTTTTGTATTTTTGTTCTAGTTTATAAAAAAAATATATTAAAAATGTACCAGAGCTCACCGTTCGCAGACGGTCAACTTTGATACATTTTTTATAGCTTCATTTGTTGCTTTTGCTGGACGAAAAATAGGTAAAGTCGTGGAGAGTCCTGATAAATTATAGTAGAAGGTGAGAAATTAAGCATATAGGTATTATAGTCTGTTCCAAACATATCTGATTAAAATGTTAACAAATAGATCAAAAAAGGTACATGTGGACGCCAATTTGCAGTGGCAATCACAAATTGAGTGCTTTGATTTTAAAGTCAAAGTCAAATCATTTATTTCAAATAGGCACCTTAAAGGCACTTTTGAACGTCAAAATTAAAATTAAAATAAAATTGATTCTAGTCGCCCCTTCCAAAAGGTAGTTTTCGTATGGAGAAGAATGGGCAAGAAACTCCACCGTTACTCTTTTAAAATGTTTTACAATATTTTGCATACATTAATTATATAATTATATGTGAAGACGATGCACCTTAAAATAAAATTACTATACCACAATAGGTAAAAGAATTAAAATGAATTAATGAAACCATGACATATAAATGGACTATGTGATAGATGTATCTATGGGTGGTATAGTAATTTTATTTATAGGTGCATCGTCTTCACATATAATTTTCACATATATATTTTTTTATTGGTGCTCACATATTTACAAACATACAGGGTGTTATTGACAGCCCTCCGCAAACTGATAGGGTGGCTTCAGTACATCATATTAAGATGACCGGTACATGTAATTCTTTCAGGAACATTAAGGGAATCCAAAAAACCAGATTTGTTTTTTTACCTCACACGCAACGTATCGTTACCGTGGCAAAACGCACGTAGCGGACGGCAGCGCAGCGAGCTTGAGCGAGGCTGTTTTTAGCTGTTTTATTTACATAAATGGAGTGTTGCATACAATTTTACATTGAAATAAAGGAATATCAGCAGAAAAAACGACATAATTTTTTTTTTCCTGAGAAAATTTCCAGTGGGATATGATTCAGAATGAGCTGAATCAATCCTGTGTTTTTGTGGAGGGCTGTCAATAACACCCTGTATATTATAATTTATTATTTGAATACTATTATCTGCCTAGCCTTTTCCCAACTATGTTGGGGTAGTCTAACCGGAAGCAGCTGAATACCAGTTTTACATGGCGCGACTGCCTATCTGACCTCCACAACCCCGTTACTGAGTAATACGATACCCCTTGGTAAGACTAACTGTCCGAGTTTTGAGGTTCTGACTACCCGTAACGACTGTCAAAGATCTAGCCATGACAACCGGGACTTACGGCTTAACATGCTTTTCGACGCACGGAGGAGTCTCGATATGTAATGGATGGTGACCCATCCTCGTACCGACCGCGGTAAGCGTAGTTTAACATGGATTTGGATGTGAATGGAGGAAGCAAGAGAAGATACAGATTAAAGGAAAGGTGGATGAAGTGTGTGAACAAAGAGGGTGCTGGCATAAACAATCTTGAAACTATAATATTATTGATATTGACTCTAGGGACGTTACCCGCACGGTAGATCTAGGGCGAAAGTACTACTATTTTAGCCTTGTGATCACACGTCTCACGTAATATTAGTAAACACACCTTCCAATATATAAATACAAAAGGATAATAAACGTATTATATAAATCCTTATAACAGCCTTTCCTTTGGTGTTCATCCATTAACCCTACCTACTCGTAAATTGCACAGTGTGAACATTTCGAACTTAGGTAGAGGTACATTTTTAGATCTCTCTAGGGCCATCTTAAAAACTGTTCATTAAGGCATACTCTCATGGATTGAAAAACAATTTACTAGATTACCTATATTGCTCTAAGCTACATAAACAGTAAGAAGAATTTCTGTAAACGTAAAGTATTGCTACTTTTATTTTCTGAATAACGTTTTAGCTACGCGCTGGGGGCTCGTTTATAGTTAATATGGCGATGGAAAAACTTATAAGTGTTATCGGCGATGGCTTATCCTAAGTGTACGTATGATATTAAAACGATATATTTTTGGCAATATCCATGAGTATTGCTAGCTGGAGTAAATATTTTTGGTAAGGGATCGCTCACACTGCCCTAAAATCATAACGTTAGTCCTATTAGTTATTCTGTGTTATAACATAACATAGCATCGCGCCTTGTTTCTCCGATGGGTTCAGCCGTAGTCTATTTATAGTACAGACGCCAGCACATCACTACCTGAAACTGTAAAATTTTCCTAATCAACCTTGAACCTAAAGCTTTAGCGATAAAGTTGAAAATCTATTAAAGAAATTTGACAGATTGTAGTAGCTTAATGTGCTGTCGTTTATACACCCACGTTTCGCTTTGAAATCGTAGTAGCAAAACATATTTTGATATCCGAATTTTAATTCAATTTGTGTGTTTACGCTCAATATAATTTGGAGAATAATAAGCGTCATTAAAACGTGGGCGGATTTTGAAACGTTAATTTGATACTTACTATTCCCGAGATGTCTTTACTGGGTTAAAATAATCGTTACTTCTCTACGTCTTCCTACGGAGAGGAGGAACGAACATTGATTTTAATTTGCTAAGAACGCTGTAATTGAATCAAGGTTAAGTTTTTCAACTTTTTTAATTTTTAGCCGTCAATGTCCCAGTGCTGGGCAAAGGCCTCCTACTCTCCTTCTACCTCTCTCTGTCCAGAGCTGCCAAGGTCCAATCTTCATCAAAGGAGTCCAGCTCGTTCTGCCATCTTCGTCTGGGCCTTTTCAACTTTTCTAATGTAAATCGGCGAGAGTATATGCACGGTTATTCGAGGACGCGCTCTGATATGCTTCAATACACTAGACAATACCGATCGCCGTAGATGGAAAGCGCGTGGATTCCCGAAAATGCGCTTCCATCCGCTTCGACGCGCCTCTCAGGCGTTTTAGCACGTACGAATCATTATCGTTAGTGGAAATATGAAATACCATAAGGGACATTTTGTCGAAAATGAGTTATGTACATATACCGATCGACGAATTTCATGATGATTCTTTCTCGCATTTGATGAATCAATAACGTAACGTCAGCATTTCTAAACGGTGGGCGACTGTGATGACGTGCTTCGCAAAAATGCAAGGGTTGTAATAAATGTTAAGGAAAGATGAATGAGCGAGTGTGATAAGCGTTTAACTTATAACAAGTAGGTTAACGCGGCATGGGTCTGACTAACAAGGTAAACTACGCTCGTCGCGGTCGGTCCGTGGATGGGTGACCATCCATTTCATACCGAGATCCCTCCGTGCCTCGGAAAGCAAGATAAAATAAGGTTCATGTGCATTAATAAAAGTTTTGATCTGAATGATAAAAGATAATATACCTCTCTTTTCTTGTGCCAATTCCCCACGCTCCTGTGCCAGCCTCATCCAGGGGCCTACTCCGAAGTGCAAAGTGCGAATATTCGGATCGGACCGACAAATGGCCGAACCGAATATTATTAAAAAATACGAAAAAAGTTCGGATCGGCTCAGTTGGGTCGGGACCATAGTCAATATTTGAAAGAGTGTAGGAGTGTAGGATCGGAACCGACCGAACCAAATAGTAACTTCGTAGCAGGAAACGGCCGAACATTCGGCCGATACTACTTCGGAGTAGAACCCCAGGTTTTGCCCGATGGCAACAATGTCGTCGGCCTATCACGCCGCCGGATGACCGGATTGCATAGTCATAGTATGTCATAATTATGATAGAATCAATTAATTTACTTTGTTAACAGTAATGTACAATAAATACACCTTTACTTTGAAAAATTCAACTTTGTTATTCCAAAAATATTCCTTAGAGCAACAGTGTTAGTTTTCACCGAAAATTTCGTTATCGGAAGGTATCATTATTCATTATTAACTTAACGGACATGCTATTTATAAAAATATAGGCTTTATTTAATATTTACTATTTTAGCTTAAAAGACTGAACAAATCTTAGAAACTGTGTCATAGACAGTTTTTAAATAGAACTTAAAGACAAAAATTAACGACCATTTTTATAAAAAAAAAATCTAGCCCTCCTGACAACTTGAGGGCTTGGGTACATTTTCATATTTCCACTGTCGATATTTTTACGCAACAAAAGTCCCTCGGTTGACAAGATGTCGGTTTAAATTAAAAGTTTTACAACAAAGCCTTTACGGACCCTAGGTCCTAAATTTTAATGGGTGGAAATAAACGCCCACAGCTTCGTTACGTCAACAGAGTGTGTTTAATGGCTTTGTTAGCAATGCTAGTCTGTATGGTATTGACTGATATCAAATTGGGATTCAAATAAAACAAGTTGGAATAACTATCGGTATACTTGCGGAATACATATTTCAAATCATAGATAACACGTTACCTTTTAAAACTACTATTTCTTCATATGGTCAGTGGGCACAATCACGAGCACCAATATGTCAACACTTGGCAGCTTTCAAATGAGATTTTTTCGTGAAATAACGAATGCAACGCGGAAATACGACACAGTACATAAACCTATGGGTTCGAAAATGCAATGTTCGTAACTGCATGATATTTCATTCAAAAACAAAGGAGTAAATCGCTTTTGAATAAAACTGAGTGTATACATACTTTTGCTCGTGACTGTACGCAGTCAGAGAAATAATGAGTACAAAATTGTCCTACACATGCTTAGCTAGCCTTTTCATTCCCCGAATGGATTAGGATTAAAATAAAATAAGGGTTTCTTTGAGCAGTGGTGGCCCAGTGGTAACGGTCGCGATTTACGCGTTGTAAGTCGTGGGTTCGAAGCCAAGCAGCTATTTTACTTTGTGAAATGTATTTCATCACCACTGCTCTCAAAATGGCAAAGGAAAACATCGTGAGGAGACCGGCATGTCTTAGAACCAAAAATTCGAAGACATGTGACATCTACCAACCAACGTTGGGCCCGAAGGTCTGTGACCCGCCAGTGGGGAAATTACAGGCTGATTCTGCTAAAGGTTTCCGATTAAAGGCAGTCGAAAGCTATTCATTATACGTATATATTAAGTGAGGGACAGCTCTCGACGAGCCGGTCTTAAGCACTGCCCTGATCGAATACGACTAACTTCGGTCGTTCAAATATAAAGTCGTGGATTACATAAATTTGAACACATATTCAACATCATCGTGTTTGATCGCGGTTTTGTGGAAGTAAAGTTTGTGCTTAATATTGAAATGTTCGCGAACATAATCAGCTTATAATGTTTCCACTGCTGGAACTTGGGCTTTCTCTCTTCGAGAGCAAGAATGTTCATGGAATCGCGTTTAATTAAAAGAAAAAAAAAAAACTTTTCCCCACACTAGGAATTACTCCTGTATCGTGGGTGCGTTTACAAACATTTAAACTCACATACACAAACAGCCAGACCCGAAACAACCTGTAGGCACCACACAAAAATTAGTTCCGTGCGGGAATCGAACCTGCGACACGCGGCGCAGCAGTCGATCGCTTAGCCACTGTGCCAACCGTGTCGTCCTATGTGCACTGTGTTACGGCAATTTATATTCTAGTTCAATGACTGGCTCTAATGTCTATTAGCTGTCTATTGAAGTTTGTATGGAACCCTATCCCTAAAGCTGCGTGGGTCGTTTGATTGTCTGTCTTTCTTTGAAAGGGCTGTACTATATTTTTAAGCTTAGGTGGCTAGCTGAAATACCTACTGACAAAATGTTTGTTACCATGTCCTCCTGAGGGCTACCCATGTTTTTGTTCATGACTCGCAGTTTTTCTCAAAAGTATTCAAATTTTTAAGCTCGCATTCCATGTCAAACATGGAAAATGTCCTTTAAAAATATGCACTTTAAATCCGTAACCAAACAAACAGCCATAGTTTACAATAACGCAACAACCAAACACAGTATCAATAACTAACTAGCAAGTAATATAGCTAGTAAATCTCCCATATCATTCATATATCTTACTTAAGTACTAGCAACCACGCCCGCTAATCTATTAAGACTCGGAGTTGCCGCCCTTGAGACATAACCCTTGCATATTCCTCCAACAATGGATTAGCAGAAAAACGTTTATATCTCAGACCTTTGTGGTACAACTGTTTACCATGAAGGTCTCATTTTTAAGTACTTATTCTTTTTTTTAACTGAACCTTTGTGGCTTAGCTTTTGACGTTTCGGACTGAATTTGAATTTGGGATCGTATATAAATTAATTAAATTGTTCGGAGGATGAGTATTGTATAAAGTACTCTGTGGAATGACTATTTGAATATTGAAATCACAAAAAGCGACTAAAAACTTGTAGATCTTTGTGAATAGCCGTCCTTTTTAGTGTTAAACTGAAGACAGCTTTAAATGGTTTAAAAGTTAACTAGCAGTTCCCGCTGCTAGGGTCGCATGGATAAGTTTATATTATGACCTACCAAGAGAACGTACCTACGTTCTTGAACTTGAACCAATAATTCGAAATTTTGTGAGCAGTGGTGATGAAATTACATATACAAAAAAAAGGGCCTGTCTGGGTTCGAACTCGTAAGTCGTGGCCATTACCACTGGGCTACTTTTGCTCTGAGCGGACTTCTTGCACTGGGCCCACTCATTTTCAAAGAGAGGAGACCTGTGTCCCAGCAGTGGGAACATTATAGGCTTAGATATAAACACAGACCAAAATAAAGTTTGACCAGGCTCACAACTGAAATTATGAAAACCTTCGGTAAACCACTTCTGTTTAGTCCATCTGACGTTTGTAAAGCCTAGGCGTCAAAAACTTATAGGTTTAATTTTAGATGATAAATAATTATAGTTTCGAGTACTTCAACTGTTTCTAACGACCCTCAGGCCACAATACAGTTTCGAAACAAGTATAATATAACAATTCTAAGGGTCTATTGTGAAAATGTGCTTCAATATAACTGAATAAGTTTGATTATTTATATTACCTTGAGGTTAGGACTTTTAGTAAGAAACGAATAATAGCGAAAAGAAGAAAGAATTCTCAAGACGAAATACAAGTTTTGAGATCTAAATGAATTAGATTGATTAGGTACTTTTGTTAACTTGAGTTTTGGGCTTTAGAACGAAATAGAAAAAAGATTGCTTCTGCCGAAAATTGAGCTAAGTAAGCTGATTTATTTATTTATTTAGAGAGGGCGCCCACGAGCCACTTTTGTCTTCGCAACTATTTTGGCTCTCACATTAAAAGTATGAAAGTGTGGTCTTTGTCGCATCGCTACATGCGCGCATTTACATACAAACCCGTAGACTTGATGTGAGAGACAAATTAATTGCTGAGAAAAAAGTTGCTCCCTTAACGTTTTTGAGTGCTACCTACAGATGTCTTGGCATGCATTATTTTATTTAAATATTAATGTTTTATACGTACACATAAACCGGTGAAAACCGCATCAAAATCCGTCGAGTAGTTCAGAAGAACAACGCGGCCACACAGAGATACGAAAAGCGACTATGCGTCACCGTATGTTTATGAACCTCGTAAAATTGTGAAAAGCAACAAACCATTAGACATAAGTACCAAGCGAAAAGCGTCGACGGCAAAGACAACTGCAGCCGTCGACATCCGTCTACGCCCGCCGTCGACGCGTCAGCGGCTGAGCTGTCGATGTACCGCTCGTGTATTTAAGTACGGTACTCAAATACACGAGCGGCATGTTGTCGCCGGCACTCGTTGTCGGCGGCAGTTGCTTCTGCCGTTGACGCGTGTTGCTCGTTTGTATGAGCACTAAGATAGAAAAAAAGCGACTTCAATTTATAATAATATGTATAGGTAGATATAGATTATCGTCATCATAGCGTTTTCCACTGTATGTTGTGATTGGCTTTTAGGCTTGTTCACGTTTAGCTCGTGGACGCGGTGACTGGCACGATGGCAGGTGCGGTCACGACTAATTTAACATATAGGAACCTCATATATACCATCAAGCTTATGTTTTCATAAGATTGTTTGTAGTTAATTACGATGTTGTTTTCAATGGTGAATGCCGTGTATAAACCAGTACATACCAGAACTTTTAAAAGTTATTATTCTGTTTTAAGTCTTTGTAAATATGTATTGATGTTGGTGTACCAAAAAATACCGTTATAGCTATAGCCAAGAATGTAATTTTCTTTGATAATCAATATGACAATCAATTATTTTCCCTTGCTGTGACAGATAACCTCGTCCATTAGAACAAAGAAATTGATATACTTAGTCTGCCGTGCCTTTATATCTTAGAAAGTATTTTGTAGCAAAAACTTAGGAGCTTTCAAAATAAGAAGCGGTTTCCATAATATCAATACACGTGGTAAAAATGAAATTGTGATACCTCAAAGATAATGACCAAATGTTGAACCAAAAAGTCTCATGCATCAAGATCAAAATATTATAGTAATTATTTTCATAATTTTTTTTACGGCTTTACGCGTCGGGGATTTGATTTTTGAACAGGGAATTTAATTTAAAGAAAAAATGTGTTGATATTGTTTTATTCCCTTTACATGACGTTCCGTTTCAAATGATATGATTATTATATCCTTGAATTTTGAAAGTGTCATAATCACGTCTTTCAAAAAACATGTAAAAAATTATACTTTACCGATTCTACATTAATTTAAAATAACTAGAATAAAATAGAATATAATTTTTATTTAAACGATTACCTTTTTCTTAGAGCAATAATGACTGTTCGTTAATGACATGGCAAACAAAATGAAGTACCTAGTTTTCAGGTTATTTAGATTTTTTTGAAAATCTCCGAAACCCGGGTTTTGTTTACAATAAGAACTTTTGTAGGAGTTAATATGATAAGTGTAGTCTATAAAAAACAAAGTTTGACTTTGATGCAGCATGGTACGGGATTCCATACATCAATGAGCACTGTCCTTTAGATTTACTAAAACTAGCAAGTCATTTCTTATAAACAGTATCCGCTTTTATAACAAGTTGCCAAAGCCTGTTATAGAACTTAGCGATGGAAAGTTCAAAACCCTCATCAAACGCGTCCTTGTCAAAAAAGCATTAAATTAAAGATTAAAGATTACGTTTACGACAAGGTTGTTTGGCAATAATCCTTCAGCACATGTGGCTTCGCTGGTACCTCATTACCGGCTTAATTATGTAAATGTCTAATTAACTGCTCCCAAATTACGATATTTTACATACTTCTTTGACATACTTAATCTTTTTATTTTATTAATTGACTTTATACACCGTTGAAATTTGATCGTTTTAATCCTTAAAAGGGGTCACTGTACTCATCATTATGAGCAACTTTTACTACGGGACCAACGCTGAAATCGTGAACAAAAATCAGGATCAGGATTGATCCTATTTAATATTTATTTATTTAAACTTTCCGCACAAAAAGGTACAAAGGCGGACTTAATGCCTTAGGCATTCTCTACCAGTCAACCAAGGGTGATGAAGAAATTAGATGGCAGGTGCTTTGGTTGAGAGGAACAATGATAAAAAACTCGAGAGGTGTCAAGGGACACCCGGATGGAACGAAGTTCAAAGAGAGAGAGAGAGAGACAGACAGAGAAACACGCGCACGCCGCACGGCTTACAACTATATCAAAAAGTGTCGTTCCAACTTTTGGTCTTAATTTTTTCCGTCTAGCCCCCTTTCGCAACGCGCGATAAGGAACTTCGTTCCAAAAAAAACTTGAGAGGTGTCAAGGGACACCCGGATGGAACGAAGTTCCTTTTGATCAATTAAGTAGTGAAGGAATTGTAATACAATTTTTTTTTTTATAAAGATTAAACGAAAATAACTGGCTTGCTTTCTATAAGAGAGAGAGAGAGAGAGACAGACAGAGAAACACGCGCACGCCCCACGGCTAACAACTATAGCAAAAAGGGTCGTTCCAACTTTTGGTCTTAATTTTTTTCGTCTAGCCCCCTTTCGCAACGCGCGATTAGGAACTTCGTTCCAAAAACTATTAAAATTGATTAACTGATTAGCGCCTCAATAGAATCGGTGGTTCGTAATGAATTTTGCTATCTGAATTGCTGGCTATTGATTGTAATATACTGTGAGTTTTTAAGTGCCTCCTGAGCCTTTTCTTAATTTTTTTTATGATACTGATAATACAGGCAAGAAGGAAATCAGTTTTGTGGTCAGCAGGATCTGTTCTTGAACCTTTCTCAAAAATTGGAAGCACACGCGCGATTTTGAGTAGATCAAGTTCATACGCAGAGTTGATAGTAAAGACAGCTGAGGGGCAATTCTCGTAATTAAAAACGTTCAAAAGCTAGTCGCAATCTCCTTTCAGTGACAATCAATGCCAAAAACTAGTCAAAAATGAAGGAAAATTAGAGGTATTTTTGACAGATTGAGACTGAGATCAGACTGCTGTGAACGTTCTTAAAATTACGAGAATCACCCCTCTATGTTTCTGAGAATATAACACAGAACGGCATATATATAGCAAACGTATTGTGATTAGCTTCCAGTCTTGTTCACGTTTAACGCGCCGACTGGCACGGTGGCAGCCGCGGTCACATGTAATCTAATCTATAGGAACCTTTACGAAGCCCGAGTGTTCATGTACAGTCAGAGAAACAGATTGTTTAAGGAAAAGAAAAATGCGTTTATTGGCAATACAGCAAATTGAATACACCTTAAAACTATAAAAACAGTAAACAAAGAATATAATGCCAAAAGGGCCTCAGCTCAGCATAATGTCAGATGACAACACAAGGTTTAGATAAATTGACTATCAACTTAAATTAATCGTGTATTCAAATAAAACTGTCGTTCTTATAAAGAACGACAGTTTTATTAATAACAGATAGATCCTCTACTTAATTGATTTTTTTTTATGGATTATCATCCGTAAAAAAATCTATTAAGTACTCGTAGAGGGTCAATCTGTTAAACAAAACATTTCCCTAACTGTACATATATGTGAGAGAGAAATTCTTTAATGATTTTTAAGAATTGTTTAATAATATTTTTATCAACTTCCGGTATTATGAAGGTATTGTAACTGACTACTAGTTCCCCCACTATACGAGTGAATCTTGCTTTAAAAGGGGCGCACTGTCTCTCGACAGATCAGAAATTGAGAAGTTGTCCGATAGCGGACACGGCACAGCGGTGCTCTGAACTGTCAGGTATGTTTTTTTTTTTTAAGTTGTATTTCTATTTTTATGTTGTATTTTTTTACTGTGTTGTTATTTTTAAATTCTAATATGCTATTTATTGTTGTTTTGAAATATTGCTGTGTCACTTACTGAACAATATAATAACAAACCTATTTATGTCTATTATTCTACCCTACCTCCCACATATACAATTAATTAATTTGCCTAGCTTTTTCTCAAATATGTTGGGATCGGCTTCCAGTCTAGCCGGATGCAGCTGAATTTCAGTATCAAAAATCAAAATCAAAAGTCATTTATTCAAATTAGGCTGAGAATCAGCACTTTTCGAACGTCAAAATTACGAAAGACAATTATACATGACGCGACTTCCTATTTGACCTCCACAACCCAGCTACTTTGGCTGACTACCCGTAACGACTGTCAAAGATCTACTGAGGAGAATGACTGTCAAAGATCTACAGCTACAGAATGACAGCCGGAACCAACGGCTTAGCGAGCTTCCCGAGGCTCGGCGGGGTCTCGATATGTAACGGATCGTCACCCATCCACGAACCGACCGTGGCAAGTCTAACTGAACACCTCATGTATTTATGTACCTAAGTTTGACCTTTTTTTTTCTCTTGTTTTTTACATGCCGGTTTTATTTGATTCCAAACCTTTAAATTTGTCCCTAGTATTATGATGTAGATATTGCTAGATTTTTTCACTTTATTTTATGTTCTCCGAGATACATTTAATAACAACCCGAATAATAATTTTACCTTTGTATTGAGTACCTTTAAGTTTGCCCTTACTGTTATTATTATCAGTACCTATGCTAAGTATTTTTTATATGGTAATCTGTGGATAACGTCGTGAGTAGTGTATTTATTAATTCTATTATTTTAGTACTCCAATCATGTGTAATATTTAATATACTGCTGTTTGTTGTCCCTAATAAATAAAATAAAATAAACATTCTACCGGCCCGTGCGGCTGTTATTATTTAGCCTTGGGCCCCTCTCACTTGGTAAGTTAGTAAGTAGGTATAATAATGTTTTGGAATGTCTCTAATCAGATAAAGCCAACTCTAAAATTTAGTTAACATATTATTCTCAATTCTGGTTCAGAGGCGTCTACTATTAGTATATTAACTCAACGGGGATGTGTAATTAACTCGTTGTAAATGATTGATGGTGACAAATTACAATTCTGATTACCGAAATACAAATGTAACTTGATTTTAGCTACGAATTCAAATGTTACTATGATGTGAGTTCGGTAATTTCAGACTCCTTTAAATGATAACAAAGGGGAGGATTTTGCCCAGCAGTGGGACACAAAATAGGCTAACAAAAAAAAAAAACACCACGGCTATAATTCCCTAAGGGTTAGGCAGTGGTGCACTTATGGTACCTACCTAGACTGATCCCCTTGTTAGGTTTAAGTAGGTACCATGTAGGGAAGAATTAGTAAGAGACATACGAATACTCATTAAAAAGTTATGAATAGAAAGGCTTACGTAAAACATACTGCAGCGTGCTTTTATCAGGAAGTATTCTATCGATGAATGCATAAAGCTGGCTTATTGAACAAGCTTTCTAATAAAAATCGCATTCGCATCACAATGAAACAGCAATCAATAAAATCTTTTAACATACACACATAGGTAATATGTACTGTATATGCTTTATTTCTAGTAACATAAATATATATCAAAACAATAGGCTTCGGGGCCAAGATAAAGTTTCGTAAATTGCATAACAGAGAATCCTTTTTCGTTGCGCAGCCCAGTTGACGTCACACGGCTAATGTCCAAAAGAAGGGTGCGCGTCGTCTGTTTCTCACACGGCTTCTAGAATATTCTAGAAGCGGCGCCCTTATTGGACGAGCGGATTATTATTATTAACAGTAAATTTGCAATAGGTGTAATTACACTGCAGACAAAGTTAACATCAATTAGATTAGATTAAGTTGTGGACGGTGAAGAAAAACATAATGAGGAAACCATGTCTTAAAAAAAATCGAAGACATGTGACATCTACCAACCCGCGCTGGCCCCGCTTGGTAGATAACAGCCCACTCCCTCATACGTAACATTATAGGCTGAATATGCCAAGTTGTGGACGGAAATGACGTTCACTACTGATAAACGAATTAAATATCAAAACAATGAGAACAGGTCGTAGGGTTAAGGATCAACAAATTATTACGTACTTAGAACCTGTCGGTGTTCACGGTTCGTCCGCAATCTGCCCGTGCCAGTGTGACTGATCCCTGAGTGAAATAATGGTACATATAGTTGGTAGTTTTTAAGGTTAGTTTTTTTTACGTTGTTTTTTTTAACAGGCGCTTCTCGCCATCAAACTCGAAAGTTTGGCGAGTAAAATTGTAAAAACAACAACATACTATATTTTGAAAATAATAATTAAAAAAACATTAAAATTAAGAACAGACAGTATGACTTGTGGATCGAGCTACACCAATGACGTGTAGCTCAGTTAACCGCCCAAACATCATGCTGTCAATTCGTGCTACAAACACCAACTGTAAGCTGTCAAATCTTCTCCATAGCCTATGTACGATCATTGCCACTCAAACTCAAAGTATTTATCCTACTATCCTACTTCCTACTATAATAATATTATATACGTGAAAGTTTGTATGGATGGATGGAGTGATAGATGGATGTTTGTTACTCTTTAACGCAAAAACTACTTAACAGATTGGGATGAAATTTGGCACACAGCTGGTTTATAACCAGGATTAACATATAGGATATTTTATTTTTATCCCGATATACCCACGGGATCAAAATGCATGCGGGTGAAACCGCGTGGTGCAGCTAGTTTTAAATAAACCAATTACAGGCACTTTTGAATTGTCAAGGGGTCGGTTAGTCAGAAAGATGAAGCTAGTTGCCCATTCCAAAGCGTAGTGGTAGCTATGGAGAAGAATGGACAAAAAACTCCACGGACACTCTTAAAACTCGGAAATTTATAGAAATAAAATATATCTAAGCAATGGCAGGTTCTTCGATGACCAGTCCCTACTGACGGCGGCCGTTCACTTTATTTCATTAATCAACCAAGGCCAGCAAAAAAACACAAAATACTAATTTCAACACTTCAAGAAATGCAAATGTGTTCGAAAGACCGCTCCTCCTTACGCGAGCTCTATTGCTCACAAACACTAACACACCCAAATTGGACGAATAAAAAATCTGAACGTAGAAACTGGACGTGAATTGACCAGAGCAACTAACGAGGCACTTACAAAGATTTATAGAGATAGGCAGGCGCGAGCAAAAAACGCGCGGCCCCGTCTGGTTCGCGAACAAACGTAATGGAGGGTTCCCTAATACAGAGCTGAAAAACATGAGTGTTTATATCACATGCACTTTATTGTAGTATCCTCGATTCTTTTTGAGGGAGTAATGTAGGTAGATGATTTTTTTTTATGTTGCGGGTTGTTGATGCCGTAAGTTTCGAAAATTTACAGTTAGGGAAATTAATTGTTTCCCAGTTTGATATACTACATCGATTTGCCGTGTTTTTGCACAAAAAATTAGAATTAGGTATCGTCTATTTTTTTTAATTTTTTACTGTGCTATTTATATCTTACACACACACTTATCTTCTCCACAGGTTGACGACATCACGTCAACGCCGGCTGTCGCTGGAAATCAGCGATGATTTTTTCCTGTAACTTGTTCTTTTTGTGTTCTTTCTCTGCGTCGCGTTTGCCGCAAATAAACGCATTTCTTTCTTTTATGTTTTACGACTGTGAAACAATGACAGTTACAGTTGTGATTTGAATATACAACGCTAAAAGTTCGTTTCGCGCGTGGCCATAATCGGAACTAACGCCGCCATTTTGTTTTATCAACACACAATTTCTGTGACACAATTTTTTACCGACAACGCCCACCTGTCAATGTAATGTAATTCAGATGCCAAAAGATCCTTGTAGCATTGTATACAAATCACAACTATCATTGTTTGACAGTCGCATGACATGTCGCTACAGATTAATAATAAATAATAATAATACATTTATTTATTTATAGATTATTTGAGTCAATAGTCAATTTCTTAAGAAATCATTTCCCCTAACTTTACATAGGTTACGAAAGATGTTATTTGTGCAGGATAAGTCTGATGTAATATTATAAATAAATTACAAAACCTTTAGAAAGTTGACAAACTTGAAGTTGTTTACGGGTCAACCGACACGTTTTCATTAATATTTTGGTTCGTTAATAAGTTGTTTGTTTACAACTTCGTCTTTTCTGTGAGTTGTTCTAATTGAGAGTTTCAAATAAGTCAATATAAACACTAATTAAGTATCATTCTACGGTACATTGTACCTACTCGTAGAAGACAAATTATATTATAGGTATGTGCAGAAAATACAGTTTCTAAAGAAAATATATTTATATTCTTTTAATAGTTTTTTTTTGTAATCTCTAGAAGGTAATTAAAGTTGTCAACAAATAAAAGGACCGTTTTGATATTGACAGTTCTAGTAGTTAATACAGATCAAATTCGCAAAACACGTATTCGTTTATATGAAACTGACAGGTGTCAAGAACGCATTCTCAAATGTCAAAACGGGCCTTTTATTTTTTGACAACTTTAACTCATGATGTGATGTTGGAATGCTTAGAAAACATGATCTTGAATAAAAGTCTTTTGTATTTTATGTATAAATCCACTCGTATTATGTAATGCTAGCTTCTGCCGGCGACTATGTCCGTGTGAAACTTCGGCCCCCGACCCGCCGCGTCGCATTTCATATTAAGTACAGACGCCAGCACATCAAGCTACCCGAAACTGTCAAATTTTCCCAATCAACTTTGAACCTACTGCCTTAGCGATAAAGTTAAAAATCTATTAAAGAAATTTGACAGATTGTAGTAGCTTGATGTGCTGGCGTCTATAATTCGTTTTTGCTTAGCGTCTTTTCTGACTAATTTTCTTTTTGCTCAGCTCCTAGGTCTTAGCGTGATTTTAAAAATTATAAGCTTCCTCTCAAACGGTGAAGGAAAACATCGTGAGGAAACCGGCATGTCTTAGAACCAAAAATTCGAAGACATGGGTGAATATCCCCGCAGCAAATTTTACGCGTCCACGTTGAGAATCGAGTTGTTAAATGATAGGATGTTTCTTATTTTTTTTTATAGTGAACTACGTAACTTGCTTCAATTAGGGCCACATTTTTTTTTTTTATAATTGTGTATAAATAATCAGAGAAAAAAAAATATACCTTAAAATTCAAGTTAGGTGGCTTGTCCCAGCTCCATTTTTTGATATAATTGCATTCACCAAAGTAACAATTTAATTTACAATTAAAAATAAACAGTTTCGTTAGTATATGCATAAGACACATTCTCTAAAAACAATTAAACCATATTAGAAAATCTAATTTAAAAGGACAGGATACTCAATCAAAGTTTGTCCAAGCAAAAATCAAAATTTTGGTGGCACTTATTCAACATACTATAAAATGAAGCTTCGTGCGTGTGCGATCAATCCCGTTTTATTATTTCACATGTCTGAGTTGTGCTTCGGCACTTGCGCGTAACAGGTACGTGATTAATGCTGTGATTTCCCGCCAAAAAACGTAAGTATCATCTTGGGTGGCACGGGGGACAAGAATTGTTCAATTTTTGGTGGATCGATTTGCTGTTAATTTTAAAGTGTTTTAATAATAAGCTACACATTATAGATAGTCATTTGGGTTACGCATAAATCAGTGATATTAATTTAATTGTAACTTAAAACCCCTATTTTTAATGATTTTTTTTATGCCTGGTCTCAATTTTGGTGGCTCAATTTTGGTGGTTTTGGTGGCGTTTTCACGCCACCAAAATTGGAAACAAGCCACCAAGTTGTAAGTATGTACTGTATATGTATTGTTTGTACCTATATAGCCAGTTTTTACGTTGCAATGCAAGACAGTTTGAAAGTAAATAAATGTTATGTACTTGGCAGTAAGTAAACCTATTATTATAAGGGTGGCATGCTAATGACCAAGTTTCTTATTCATATATTTTTATTTGTTGCTTTTTAGAATGCCAAAACAGACCAGCGAAGAGAGGCTGCTTAAAAAGAGAATGGCAGGAAGAAGAAGAAAAGCAAGAATAAAGAGCAATCCCGAACAGGCTGAAATACTACGAAATAGAGAAATGGTGAGATATCACCAAAAAAAGCGAGAAGGTAGACTTGTTTCACAGCAACAAAAGTCACAACGTAAGGATCGAGCTTTACTTTGAAAAAATAAAATATATCAACAAGAATAATTATCAAATAAAAATTAATTAACTTAAAAAAGAAAATATGAGTAGTGATGTGTTTTCCAAGTTCGAAAAATCTGCAGCAACTGCTGAAAAAACATCAGCCTTAGATTTGAATAGTTCATCTGACTCAGAATATAACATATTTTTAATCAGAATAAAGATTTAATATTGTATTTTGTATTTTTTTTTTTTTAATTACCTTAATTTTTTGTTAATTATGCTTTATTTCTTAGTTTTGTTTGGGAAACTTTTGTAGGTAGTTGTTGACAAGTAATTTTGTTTACAATAAAAAGATTAATGTCTTTTATTTCCGTGTTGTTGTGTCATAAACTCATAATTATCATTATGAGTTTATCAGATAAATAATAATAAATATTTTTTAACAATAAAGAGTTTTATTAACCGATGAAAGCTATTGGTAATTCCAGGGTATAATTTGTGAGATTAGTTACATTGAGCTTTATTATTAAGATTGAGGTTTGTGACAGAAAAATCCAATTTTGGTGCCACTGATTTTCAATTTTGGTGGGCACTTTCGATTTTGGTGGGCGATTTTAAATTTTGGTGGACACACTAGACTTTGAACTAAAATTTCTCAAAAAGTTATTGAGATATTCTTAGACCTCTTGAAGATCCTTCTATCTTGGAATTTCTATTCTTATACCAGGTCCTTATTTTTCACGAAAATTGAAGAAAAAATTTCGCCACCAAAATTGAAAAAAAATGCACTTTGTTGATATTGACCCCATGTGACATCTACCATTCCGCGCTGGGCCCGCGTGGTAGATTATATCCCACTCTCTCTCGATGAGAGGAGGCCTGTGTCCCAGCAGTGGGATCATTATAGGCTGATTATGTAACCTTCCTCAAAAATTGAGCTACCAAAAACAAAGAGAATTTTTCAAATCCGACGGGAACTATAAGAAATAACTATAACTACCGTTCCAGAGATTAAGGGCGAATTCTACCAAACTTTTATACCTAGAATAAGTCTTATCCTGAGAATAAATTTTGATATTTTGACAGTTTTTCCATACGAGAACTGTCAGACATCAAATGTTATGCAACGGATAAAAGATATCTGACTTTGGTGAAACCAGCCCTAACTCGTTCAAATAAACTCTTCTGATTTATTATTCATCATCATCATCATTTCAGCTGAAAGACATCCACTGCTGGATATAGACCTCCCCCAAATACCTCCACTTCGACAGGTTTTGTGCTTCTCGCATCCAACGCTTTAGAAGAAGAAAGAAGAAAAAGCATTTATTTGCGGCAAACATGACGCATAAAAAAAAAACACAAAAAAAACAAGTTGGGGGTAAACATGCGTCACATTCACGCAAAACGGCCATCGCTCAGCATAATGCTAAGACCCTATACGAGACAGAGCCCCAGCGGTGGTTTTCAGCGGCAGCCGGCGCTGACGTGATGACGTTAACCAGTGCAGCATGTAATTATACATAAATAAATAAAAACAAAAATTAAAACAAGAAATAAAATAAACCATTGCAACATATGAAATATAATGATGTGGTAACATTCCGGGCAACGAATCAATCTTGCGCCGCCGGGTATAAATAATCTTTATTATAGACTAGCTTCTGCCCGCGGCTTCGCCCGCGTGGATGTCGGAAATTTATCCACGGGAACGTGCTAACAGGATAAAATGTATGTGCTTCCCCAGAATGCCATCTATGTCGCGGGCCCTTTGTGGCTAATTAAAATAGAAAACCAATTGTGTCTCATTAGTGGTGATTAAGAGGGTACCTATATGATATCTTTACCTAAGTACCTAACTAATTTAAAAAAAAAACTCAATAACAGAAAATTAAATACCTACCTACCTAAATAAACCTATTTCTGATGATAACTAATCTAAACTCAATAAATAAGCAAAATCTCTAAAAACTAATATCTATACGAATGACTAAACCTACCTAACAGTATTATAAAATAACCTACGGTCACTACGTACACTATCAAATATACTACATAAACTTTAAAATTAAAATCTATACCTACGACTCATATAAAAATAAACCTAAATAACTCTAAAAACTAAAAGGAATAAAAATGAACTCCACTGCGGGTGACCCAACCTACGACAAACTTAGTATTTGCGGTTGGTACAGTACAGACAGTGGTAATCGGGTATAGGGATCGAACCGCAAAATTAAGTTTGTTTTTTATTGTATATACTTTTCCGGGATAAAAAGTACCCAGTGTGGTGCCCAGGATATTAAAGAATAATTATACCAAGTTTCATCGTAATCGAACCGGTAGTTTTTGCGTGATGCCTGAACAAACAGACAGACAGACAGACAAAACATTTTTTAATCACATTTTTGGGTTCGGTGTCGGTCAAGTAACACCCCCTGCCATTTATTTTTTGGATATTTTCAATGTACAGAATTTTCACTTCTACAGATTTATTATAAGTATAGATAGATATTAGCTTCACATTTTGCCCATTCACAGAGACTCACCCACCCAAACCGTCAGACTACGCGGGCATGCATGCCAAATACCAAATTTCTCTACCAACAATTTGGTACGTGCGGTCAGCACAAAATGATGCGTCCATATTGAATATCGATGGGCAGACGGGAATCCATTGCACATTTTGATAGGAGTGATGTACGCATTGTATGTACCAACAATGGGGCATTATCTGTGAGAGAATATATCTTGGATCTGTGGGTCATTGAATAGTGGCCGGGAGCTACATAGATGCTGCGTAAACAAAATTAGTTCCGAAGGTTCGGTTTACATAATACGTCATATTTATCTATAAACGCCCGCACTGGGCCCGCGTGGGAGATTATGGCCCACTCCCCAGTAGGAACATTATAGGCTGATTAGTTATTTATACCAACAGCTTCTGTATACAATATATTATAAGTATATAGGTACTAAATTAGCCTGGGACTTACACAGTCGCCGATTTTATAGGTTACTCACTTACAGCATGCTATGCATAGGAAATCCGTCCGTGATCTCATCGTAGGTAAAGTCGGACTACGTTTTAAAATAAATAAATATAAATCTTTACTGCAGACCACGTAATCCATAAAAAAACACAATAAAAAAAAAGTTAACACACAAAATATGCAATAACGGCACGATATAAAAATATGATTAAAATGGCGTACACACACACAAATATAAATTCACGCCTTTCCATCTTGCACATAAAAGAAAAAAAACATTTTCGCGGCTGTTTCCGACCACTGCTTGTAGGTCTTGGTAGCATACATGCATTGCATGCATTGGTCTTTGGTCCTTGGTTGGTATATTTTTGTACTTTTGGTGGATACCACCAGACGAAACGAAATGTTAGGTATGCAAATGCGCTTCACCAGACTCGCAACTCAATGCTAACTAACGAATGCAGTGGTCTGAAAGCGTTAAGTTTTTCTTGCACCGTCATGCCATCAAACATCATCATCTGCCTAGCCTTTTCCCAACTATGTTGGGGTCAGCTTCCAGTCTAACCGGATGCAGCTGAATACCAGTATGTTACGTGGAGCGACTGCCTGTCAGACCTCCACAACACAGTTATTGGGTAATACTTTCTGACTACCAATAACGACTGTCAAAGACTTACGAATGACAGGCGGGTCCAACCGCCTAACGGGCTTTCCGAGGCACGGAGGGATCGTGGTTATTATTTAGCCACATGTCCCTCATGCCGATGATGCAAGTAATGTGCCTTCTATATTTTCTACGCTGTGACATAATTGTTAGGAAGTCTGTGTGATGTGGCGGTAGTAAGTTGACTTATGTATGTTTGTGTGTGTGTGTGTGTGTGCAGATTGTTTGTTATTTCCATATTGATGTGTTTGTCTGCTGTACAATATTTATCTCTGTGCTGTGTTTCGATTGGGATTACAATTAGGTGGGATTTGCACAATCGACCTACAGAATATACTATAATCCGCCGAATAGGCAATTTTGTTCAGGAATTGTTTACGCTGTTAACAATAAAGGCACGTATAGGATTAGATCTCGTAGATTTATTACGTCCAGTGCTCCCCTACCAAAATTGCAGTAAGGTAATAATTTTAATTAGGAGATATTCTCGAATACGTCTTTAGAGTGAAGTAATGTAGTTTATATTATCATAGGTAGGAATGCTGATGTTAGATGACAAAGAAATCTTTGTGAAAACTTTAGATAAAGACATTTTATTAATAGCTGTTTCGCACAGTTTAGTATTTTCTTCAAGCGATTTTTCTTTAGAAACGACAATATTTTCTTATAAATTGTTCCTAAAGTACGGCAATGATAAGTAACGTATTCAGATTGTTGTTTGTGCCAACTTATATTGGGAAATGAGCCTTATGTATCTGAACCTACGCAGATGTAAATAATTTGACATTATGTAAAAACAGTGTGTTTGTTCAGTATATTCTTGGAATCACGAACTCTACTGTTGCTACGCCGTAGGCAGCTACGCCATAAATTGCTACGACGTAGGTGCTATGGCGTAGCGATAGTACAATCCATCACGGTTTGCATGGCTAGGACAGCGTAGTTTCAGCTAGTGTCTCATGGCTAAATGGTTTCTATGTTCTACGCTACGTATATTCTAGAGATTGATATTAACTCTACAGGCTATACCAGAAAGGTGTGATCAAATTTGAGGTACAGACCACCAAACTGAGCAACTATCTCCATAGGATCAAAATCGTAATCGCGAAAAAATTATCAACACTTGATAATTATTTGGACCTACTCGACCCATATGTATGGGACGGCTGATAAATTTTTCGCGATTAAGATGATAGTCCATTAAAAGTTGTTCAGTTTGATGGTCTGGACCAGAACTTTTTTTCTGGTACACCATGTATAAAATTACCCCTTTATTTGCCTCTTTCGATACCAACATGAATAAGATTCCCTTTAAAAAGTTACAAAACTATTTTCATACAAGCATCACTAACATGTACCTACTTTATAAACATATCCAACAAAGTTTCAATCCGAACTAGATGAATGACAATACAACCCGAATCCTTGAGATTCGCATCAAATAAAACAATATCCGAAAACAGACGGGGTTTGGTAAGTTGGTGGGTACAGTTGGCCCAACTCGTTCTATCAACATAAATATCATGTGTTTTACAAGACAAAAAGTTGGCGGACGAAAAAATTGCAGCGAGGCGCTCGCGCCGCCATAAAGCTTTGTATGGTTTATAGGATTTTTTTATTGCTTTTCCTGCGGCCGCTGGCGGGATTTCCTCAATGAGACTGGTTTCCAAGCTGGCCGTGTTTTCGGGACTAGCTGCCGTACGAATGATCTCTTCCGCTGTTGATGGTTTTGCACTATAGAACTTTTCGTGTTAGTCGAATTTTGGTACGATTTTGTTACTTCGAAAATGTTCGTCTTCGTCTATTGTAGGTAGTCAATTAATGCTGGAGTTTAAGGCACTATAAGGCAACTAATGAACAGTGGTCGCCCAGTGATATCGGCTTCGACTTACGAGTAATAAGTCACGAATAATTTCATCATCACGGGTTTCAAAACTGGCATGTCTTTGAACCAAAAATTCGAAGACATGTGAAATCCACCAACCCGCACTGGGCTGGCGTGGTGGATTACGGCCTACTCGCTCTCATAGACATAAACAAACAAAATATAAACATAATATGTAATTTTATTTTATACTAGCTTCTGCCCGCGACTTCGTACGCGGATCCTGTTGCTTATGCCAGCGACAACGGGGTCGTCAAAATCGAAGATCTGAAACGTCTGATGTCGAATGCCCAGGGACGGGAAAACAGTGTGATGCGCGAGACGATTCGAGACATTCCAGATCTTTTATTTTTGTAAGTCAACAGGAAATGCCCATCAGACTAAACAACTTTTGCTAAGACGTCATTCTTATATAATTATGTTATAGTGTCGCTGGGCTTTGGAGTTCCACAACAGGTATTCCAGATCTTCAAATTTATTCTCACAGCAGAAAATGCTCTTCACGTGGAATATTTTTTGCTATGCCACCATTTTTATATCTTTTATACTTTAGCTGGTCTGTTGCGGTTCTGCATCAGGTGTTCCATTTTCCAAAATAAATTATAGCCTATATGTTGCCCAGACTTAATACCTATACAACAAAAAACTTTTCTTCCCGTAATTCCGCAGTGGATCCCAAGGGTACACTGAATTAACAATAATATTGCAAATAACTTTTAAAAGTGACTTGATGAACTCCAATTGAAGTCATCTGGAAAGCACTGTCGTAGGCTCGAATATTGCTTAAGAAATGGCTGGACTTGGAATGTTCGCCATTCAAAAGAATTCGTAAGATCTCCGGTAGCTCTTGCATAGAGTTTAGTCGTACCTTTCCAGACGCACAACACATTCCCTTGGTCTCTCCCTTCCACTTACGCGCGTGACAGTGTGCACACACCTCAGACATGGTGCCAATGTCTCCGTGTTTGATGTAATTAATAAATGGGTTATAGGAAAACGCGCTCCTTTCTTTATTGAACCACGGTTGCTCTTCAGGATCATAAACTATAGACTCAGTATCAGATGAGGATGAATTGCGAAGATTGCGACGTATACGGTCTAGATAAATTTGGGCCACACGCTGTTCGACTGACTGACTTGCCCGAATTTCCTGAATCCGCTCACGTTCTTGCGTAGAATGAACTGACACCTCAACACGCATGTCGTGATATCTTTGCTGAGCAAGTGCGTTGCGTTGCTCGCGCTGCTCGTCTGTCTCCAAAGACCGAGCTAGAGCATGCTGTGAGCGGTCTGCGCGTCACGTCTCATGCTCTTCAGGATTCTCAAGTGATCGAGATGTGGCAGTGCGAATACGCTGGGAGCTTAAACGCGAGTTTCTCTGCATGTAAGTCTCCGAAGCGCGAGATAGTGCGTGATGCTCGCAATCGCTTGCCTGGCGTGTATCGCGCTCCTGACTGTTCTCGAGCGACCGAGCAGTCTCAGTGCGGAAAAGCTGAAGACTTAATCTCTGCTCTCTCTGTATTCGTTTCGGAAGCGCGAGATAAAAAATAACGCTCTCGGTCACGCGCAAGTCGTATCTCACGCTCCTGACTGCTCTCAAGTGATCGAGCAGTCTCAGAGCAGATATTCTGAAGACTCAACCTCTGATCCCTCTGTGTAACCGTTTCGGATGCGCGAGACAAAGAATGACGATCCCGGTCGATAGCTAAACGCATTTCTCGTTGTTCCACACTTTCCTGAGATCGAGAAGCAGTAGTGCGGACTCATTTAAATTCTAGTCGTAATTGGCGCTGCGTGCTAGTTTCTGCGGACTAACTTAGTGCATTACGCTCACGGTTAGCACCTAGCCGTTTTTACGGTCTGCGTCGGTGTCGAGAGATCGAACTAACCTGCGCATCTTAGAAACCTTTGAGTTTCGAAACAGATTTGATCTTTTTCTAAAAGGCTTAACTAAAATTCCTTCTTATTCCGATACTAACCATATTCAAATCAATGAAAAGTATGCGAATAAGTACGTAAGAATTGCTAGTAAGTAGAAAAATAATTATTATTCGAAAAAAATTAAACACATCAATTAGACAGACAACAAAGGTAACCCCCGTTTCTATAGGATGAGAGCGGCACATCGGCACCTATAACATCACTTTTTGGGAACGAAACCACAGCGAGATCTAATTCGACGCCAACGCCATCTAGTTAGAAAACGGAAACTACATATTATTTACCCAAATTAATTAAATTATGAATAAAACTAAATTGTTGTTAATTTAACAGACACCTACATTATATTTGCATTAAAAGCAGCAAGGAACAAAACTAAGAATTACATACTTAAATCAATTACCTACAACAAATGTGCTTGGTAAGATAGAACTTTGAACGTTTCCTAGGACTATCTCTGAGAAAAAAGGCCGAAACAAACCCAGAGGTCTCAGCACGCTTTATATAGCCACAGACGCACAGGCGCGAGGCGTGTACGTACTCTGATAGAATACCTTAACCAATGTTCGCCGTGATTCTTTATATTGACATAACTTTTTTATTTATGAACCGATTGACATGAAATAAACACTAAATGTTAAGTGAAGCTTATTACAATATATTAATGAAAACCGCATCTAAATCGAATGAGCCGTTTCTGATATTAGCGTGCACAAACACACAGACAAACAGACAAAAAAAAAATTAATTACATTTTCGGGTTCGGCATCGATATAATAACAAACCCTGCTACTTTTTTTTAATATATTTCCATTGTACAGACACCACTTTTCTACAATTTTATTATATGTATAGATTTGCACGCTGAAACTAAAGGCAGAAGAACAGAACAATTTTGTACATTTTACCAACCTTCTGTATATTATTTGGGGCTGATTTTTCAATCGACAGATAATCATTTTTATTCGTGGAGTAAAATTGACGTCAGTCAGATTTTGTATGGAAGAACGGTCAAAAATTAAAAAAATTTCCTCCGATAAAATTATCTTGCGTTGGAAAAATCAGCCCATAAGTAAATAAATGAATTTGATTTGATTTTTCATTTTTGAGAGGAGGCCTCTGTCAGCAGCTGATTCCTAGCCTAGCCTAGCCTTTTCCCAACTATGTTGGGGTCGGCTTCCAGTACCGGATGCAGCTGAATACCAGTATTTTACATGGAGCGACTCCCAGCAGCTGATTAATGAAGGTATATAAGGTTACTTACACTCTTATTTTTGTGAAAAGCGAGTATGAAGTTTAAAATGAAAACGAATTATTCGTTTATTTCACTCTATTGTTGGTGCCATTCGATAGCACTATATGTTTCTCAGAATATACAGGGTGGTAGGGCATCAACGCGCCAACTGTAACCATGAATTACCATAATATTAATAAATAATTATGTATATTATGGCCTATTTCTACACCTCCGCCATGGATTCAGTACATGATTCTGAAGGCATGAATCTGCCGATCGATTCTGTAAAAATCTCACCATGAAAAGTTAGGTGAAGTGAGCTAAGAGTGCGCTGTCAATAGTATCAATCCCTAGGATTAGTTGGAATCTAGCTCACTCCACGCTCAATTCACCTAACTTTTCACGGTGAGATGGTTACAAAATCGCACGCCTTATTCTTTTTGAGCTTAGCATTTATAGCGTTTTACAACAGATCAACCCGAAAAAAAATGCTGAAAAATCAAGTTTCAAAGTTAATCCGGCTAGAAGCTTTTTGAGTTTTCTTTAGACTATAGCCTTGTTTTTTCACTATAGACTTTAAGTGTTCATAGAGACAGGATTTTATCATTCAAAAGTATTTCAAATCAATTTAGCTTAACTTCGTCCATACAAGTCGTCCAATCTATATCCCTAGGCTTAGTTATAAACAGGCTCTTTATGCCTTTCACAAAAAAGTCAGCAAAAAATATTTAAAGAAACAACATACATTTAAAAGAAAAGTTCGCAACCACAATTTTTTGTTAGCACTAAAACTATGTAGATAAAACTTGGAACAGGAAAGTTCATTTTATTTTTCTACTCTTGCAACGGCGTAAAAGGATTGTTTACATTATAGTAGGTACTTAACTGGTGAACTGTGGGTGTACTTATAATATAATAGGTGCATCCCTGATAGGCCCTTCGGGAAATACGGGCGTGATGTTATGTGTGTTATGTTATATTTATAAAACGGATCACAAAAAATGTCTTTATTTAAATCAAACAGAGGGGAGATCGTATTTTAACTTAATTGAAGATTATCTTTTTGATTGTAAGCTGTTGATTTTCACAAACAATGTCTGGCATCATTTTGCGCCCACGTATGTTTAATACGTGATACGCTGTAGTACGAAAACACATTTCTAAAACAGGACGCAGAGAAAGAACACAAACACAAAAAAGAACAAGTTGGGGGAAGATATGCGTCACATCCACGCACCGCGGCAAATCGCTCAGCATAATGCTACGACGCCATGCTAGACAGAGCCCCAGCGCTGGTTTTCAGCGACAGCCGGCGTTGACGTGGTGACGTCAACTGGTGCAGTATACGAAGAGATACAAATAACACAATAAGAAATAAAATAAATACACAATACCTAATTATAGATAGATTATTTTGTATTATTCTATATTATATTGTTGTTCCATATAAACTACTGTTGTAATTCTACACAAATCTGAACTGGTGTTCACCGGTCACATGTCAGGCAATCAGGACTTTATGCCAGTTTGGAAGTGCAACGTTAGTTAGTTGGGAGTTACGTAGCATTAATTGGAAGCTCATAGAAACGCGGCGAAACGAAATGTTCTAGTGATCCCCGTATAACGAGTTCCAGGAAATTTTACATGTATTCGGAAATTATATTACGTTCGCTGCAGCCGGGTTTATATGTTAACATATTTTTCTTTTAAATAGTTTATTGCCTGAATACTTGAATATGCTGGCAGTTTATTGAAATAGTCTGGTTTTTAGGAAAATGTAAACCAGTTTTTTCTTAGGAAGCAAGTCGTGTGTCCGCCGGGATGGTGCAAAAATTACAACCATTTATACAAACTCTACAAGTCTACAATGTTGTGTTTAAAACACTTGTTTATAAAACTATGATTTTTGGCATTTTAAATAAATAGCAGCTAGGGGGTTAATTGTAGACTTTCACTGTAATAGTAAAAAATGCTCAAGATGTTATTTCCCATATAAAAATATTACTTACTTTTTTTTACTTTAATGTTTGGGTATAAAATGTTGCGTCACTTGAATGATGTGCTTTTGCACACATGACATGGTAGACCACGATCTTGGTTAGGACATAGGATTGTTATCCCAGTAATACGTTCCCGTATGATAATTTCCGACTTCCGCGTGGACGAAGCCACGACCAAAAGATAGTTTGAATATAAAAGCCACGAAACTTTGGACAACAAGACTATTCGTTGTCACGACACAGTAGAGACAATCGCTTAGTAACATTGTCGTCACTCGATTTAACTTAACTGAGCCATTTAAGCACTGTTACAGGTGTCTACTTTGTTGTACTTACAGTTTGTTTCCTTCATTTTATAGTGAACGTTCCCTGAAACGAAACCCGAAACGAATCCTGAAATCGTGAAAAAAAAATATCAGTTGATATACTTACATGTCAAGTTATGCGAACATAAATCTACGGATCAAGTGATTTTTTTTTCACGATTTCAGGGTTGGTTCCGTTGTAAAAGTTGTTCATAATGATGAGTACAATGACCCCTTTTAAGGATTACAACGATAAAAATTTAACGGTGTATGATTTTTATTAGTATTATTACTAATATAATAAAGCTGAAGACTTTGGTCCTGGCTGGAGGCCTTAATCTATTGAGGAATCCACAGGTAAACCCTGTTAAGCAGACGACAACCTCATAGGTTGAACTGCGAGAGGGCAAATATATATAAAAAAAAGCTGAGCAGTGTGCTTGTTTGTTTGAACGTGTTAATCTCTGAAACTACCTGACGAATATGAAAAAATCTCTTTGCATTTTTGAGGAAGGTTATATGCTGTTTAACATGCGTGATGTTAAACAGCCGACCCTTAAGAGCTGAGCCTTAGCGAAAACGAAGTAAGCGCGGCAACAAAATATTTCACGTGGACACAGGCCCGGGCAGAAGCGCATAAAATAAATTAAGACGCTTTGTAGAAATCTATCCTATTGAAAATGATTACCGGAAAGTTTATAAGCCTGTTAAAAAAACTTAAGAGGTGTCAAGGGACACCCGGATAGAACGAAGTATAACTGGCTTGCTTTCTATAAGAGAGAGAGAGAGACAGACAGAGAAACACGCGCACGCCGCACGGCTTACAACTATAGCAAAAAGTGTCGTTCCAACTTTTGGTCTTAATTTTTTCCGTCTAGCCGTTTCGCAACGCGCGATAAGGAACCTCGTTCCAAATTTTTTTATAAATCTGGTCTCAGCTGAACCAATGTCTTAATTGATATACGAAGACACACGGAATGTTGTCAAGAATTTGTAGATATTTTCTTACTAAATAAATTATGCTACTATACCTACTATTTAAACTGGGTAAAATGGAAAATATAGTGGGTATGCTTGTTAAGTTATTTCCGTTTATTTTTAATATAATGCACAACTGTTTGTTTTCCCTTACAAAATAAAATTAGCTACATTAAAAGTCTGGCAAACTTGACTTCAAGGAAGCTAACGTGTGATACTACGTTCTAATCTTTAAAACGTTGGAACATCAGTAATTGCGCCGGATTTAAGCTAACGACCGCAGAGCTTCTGTCCTATCCCTAACGTAATCCATTTCTATAAAAACTTCTTTCGAAAGAAAATAATTTTCGTGAATTCAAGTCAATCGTTCAGTCGGTCGCTGAGAAAAAATTGTTTTTATATTGTCACGGATTCGGGAGTAAGGAGTATTCCGCACGCCTAGACATTCCATCGGTTCGTCCCGATGAAACTTCGACCTTATCCCGGGAACCGGATTCAACTATAGGGTCCTATATGTCCCAACTTTTTATTACTATTATCAAAGCTGACGTGCTGTGTTTATAAGAAAACTAGCCGAACTAGGTCAGCATGCAGCGCAAAAAACTAGCTCCACTTGTGTCCCAAGCTATAAGAAAAAAATCTTATCTCAGCGCCATGTTCAGGTATGTGTGCCAAGTGCAAGCTCCGATTTCCAGCTTCTCCCACATAATATGGTTTCCTCAACAAAAAATAAAACTAACAGAAATACCTACATGCACAGCACCGGTCTCACACTTTCCTATTTGAGATTTCAGCTTTAGAATTGTTTCAATATCCTAAGGCTGAAGTGAGGATAAAGATTACGGTACTGGAATCGTAGGTTCGGATTCCAATATAGAATCGCCGTTGAACCCATATCAGACACAAGCCAATCTACCTTAGTGAGGTTAATGCAGAAACTAGAAGACGCATCGGAAATCCTTAATTTCCTTTTCTCAAAAGCTTGCTCAATAATTAAATGAGAAAAATATTTTTCTACGGACCAATATTGATATGCCCTTAGAGCTCCCTTTGATTAAATCGCCGCTCGAGAGAATTTTCCGAACGTATCGAGTAACTAGACAGGCGCCAGGCCGCCGACTGAACTGGTTATTAAATCGAGTAGGACAAGGTGCTTCGATTACTGTGGCCTAGATTGATGCGCGTTGTTATTAACAAGTAAAGTTGAGGCGCTATGACACCTAACTCTCAACTGGGGTAAACTTCACTCTGACTTCGCTAATAGCGTTTTAGTGTGAACAAACAAGCCTAAGCAACAATATATTTACGCGTCCAATTTACGTTATTTACCAAACAATCCTGGGAACTTGCTCGGTAAATAATTAATGAAGATTCAATTGAAAATTCACCCTATTCCCGACATATTTGTCTGCGAAGTATCCGCGGTACGTGAGACGCGAAAGGAATCTATGATGGAATACCCCTACCGCGGGGAATGACTAATGAAATTCCCCACAAATGGTGCCATTCTCTTAATGCGTTCACTTGAGCTATGAACACACTACTGCGAATGCGGACGCCAGAAGAAAAAACAAATTGTGTAGCATTCCGCGCTCTTCTCCTTTGTGACGTCGTAAAACTGTTGTGGTCTCTTTGAAGTAATATCTTTTCCCGTCTGACGTTTCTCCGTCGTGACATAAGCAGATTCGACCGTTATTTGCCCGATGTTTAAATTTTATCCTGACACGGAAAAATGTACAATCACTAAAGTTCACGAGCAAAGAATTACGATAAAAGATCCTGTGTTGACTCTTCAGTTGGCTTTTGAATAAAGAAAATCGATCTTCCGTTCTCAAATATATAATGTTGCCACGTTTTTCTACGGAGAGTTTATTTTATGTTGATTACTTTTTACATTTCAGATAAAGTCACGAAGCAGGAATGTAGGTTAGAAGTGAAGAATTTGGCTTAAAAAATTCCGCCATCATTGTGAATGCACGCTGTTCGAAATTGTGAGTTTCGTGGATCGTTGATTATTAAGATCTGAATTAATTAGAAAGGGGACTTTATTCAAGTGGTGGTTGCTCTGAGGGCACACAAAGAACGGTTTTAATGTGCCGAGCGTACAAGATGCGGATAGTTAGGCGCGTGCAAAATAATGAGTGAAAATCTTGTTCGTGAGCCCCGATGGGTTCGAGGCCTAACATTGAAACGCTCCCTCTGGAGATCATTACACTACTGATGTAATGATGTCACTGTGGTTAACATAACCCAGTTTGAGACACGCATGGGTTTTGTACTACTGGCTGCATTATTAATCGAGGGTTCATTGAAAAACAATTCAAAACTATGCAGGGTCAAATTAAATTAGCTAGCGAAACTCCGCAGCCGTGATAGGTATCAATATCTAAACAAATGATAGAACAAAAAATTAATTAATTTGATGTTTTTTTTTTGTGGGGTCACCGACGGCGAGTAATGTAGTCACTTAAAATATATAGTTAAAGAACAGTTTTTTTGTGTATACTTCACAGTCATGATGGGTATCAATATCTAAAGTCGATAAAACAAAAGAAAACAGATTTTCTCAACTTATCCTTCGAATAGTAAAATTACCAGCGGTCGTTGATCCCAAAACAAAATATCAATACTTTTTTTATTTTATCGTGTTTAGATGTACAACTGCAGAGTTTCGCTAGCTAATTTAATTTGACCAGATAATATTATGAAACTATGCGATGATTTTTGAGACATTTAACGTTGGCGTGGATTGTCTTTTGTGGTACTTTAAATAAAATCTTATATCGCCAAGCGGTTGGTCGACTCTTCACGTGACGAGGGCAGGCCTATTTTTTGGCCTAAGAATCAGCATTGCCATACAACGTGGTAATGTTGCCAGCCTTTTGGGCACGTTTCCTATTGGCAGCGATGCGGACGAAATTTTTGATGCCCTTTGATTATTTCCCTTCCTTTTTATATACTTGTAAATCTTAGTTAACTGAATCTTAATTAGCTCATCCAAATGAAGCTAGTCTCCATGAGACCGTTATTCTCGGTCAGCCGTCATTCTGTTTCAGTCCGAACTGAACCTTAATTAATAAATTAACAAAAAGAAAATCACTTTTTTTTTAAAACCCTGTACCTAGTTAATTATTTTTCCATTTTATCATTGCAACATTTCATTCGTTGCGTTGATACGAATCAAGGGTTTGTCAGCTGGGCCTTAATCGAGTATAAATTGCTTTAATTTATTGTAGCACACACAAACACACACATTCAACAATAGTTAATAGTTAGTTACGTTAGTATCTAACATAAGGTATCTAACATGTGGCTTGCGACTAAGTAGTAACAGCCGCATGGGTCGATCGACCACGTTAAGCTACACTTGCCACGGTTGGTCCGTGGATGGGTGACCACCTTTACATACCAAGACCCCTCCGTGCCTCGGAAAGCACGTTAAGCCGTTGGTCCCGGCTGTCATTTGTGAATCTTTGACTGCCGATACGGGTCGTCCGAAGCCCGAAAGTCTGATAACCAGTCTTACTAAGGGGTATCGTGTTTCCCAGTAACTGGGTTGTGGAGGTCAGATAAGCAGTCGCTCCATGTAAAATACTGGTACTCAGCTGCATTCGGTTAGACTGGAAGCCGACCCCAACCTAGTTGGTAAAACGCTAGGCAGATGGTGACACAAACACACACACATATACTCACATCACATAAAAACTACGGTAACGGCGCTCCTCATGCTACTGTAGTTTTGAAACATAACCAGACCGTCATGATTCCGATCTCCGAAGGGATAGGTTAGACCGTTAGAATGTCATTGCATTATATTTCACCGATGGCTGTATTCGATCCCATGTGACAAAAGGATTCAATGATATTATATTTGTTATTTTGAATTGTAGAAAAAGAAAGCCTTATTGACATTCAATGAACAACGACTTGACTCGGTTCGACTTGAACTAAGAAAACTGGAAGATAAATAAATAAATAAAAACTTTATTGCATAAAAGGTGTTGCAGTAAATACAGTAAAAACAGTTGCACTTTACAAATGAACACTGGTATACAACATAAATGATTGGGGTACTGTCTTCTTAGATAGGCTACATAATATCCTGTAGTGAAGAGAAAACAGTGCCGCATCCCTCAAGAATGGAGAAATCAATTGCTTAGTGTTTAAAATTTAAAAAAATAATTATATTAGTTTTAATAACATAAAACAAACAATTATGGAATATGCCTGAAAGTATTAAAGTGTGCTGTGTGGGTGTATATGCGTGTGTGTGGGGGTGTGTCTGTGGGTGTATGTGTGTGTGTGTGTGTGTTTGTGTTCTGAGAGAACGAAATGAAACGAAGATGAATCGAAAAATGAGTGTGATGTGGTAGACGGATATTTGCATGCAGTTGGTGTGGTTTAGCATAAACATAATCAGCCTATAATGTTCCCACTGCTGGGACACAGGCCTCCTCTCTTCGAGTGGGAGTGGGCTGTAATCTACCACGGGCCCAGTGCGGATTGGTAGACGTCACACATGTCGTAAGATTTTTTCACAAAGTACAGGCGCCAGCACATCAAGCTACCACAATCTATCGAATTTCTTTAATAGATTTTCAAATTTATAACTAAAGCTTTACGGTTCAAGGTTGATTGAGTTTAACAGTTTCAGGTAGCTTGACCTGCTGGATTCTATACTTGTCCGTTGGCGTGTGTTGTCCCTACTTGAATTTCTGTTCAAAACTATCCGACCTTCATACACGGGTCATTAAGCTTTTATTTTATGTTATTGAGCACCGCACCTCGATTTTTTCATTAGTGTTTATTCGATTCTTTATTCATCATTGAATAACATAACATTACGCCTGTATTTTCCGCACCTTTAGTATACTTCGCTAGTGACTAAAGGTGTGGGAAACTCCGGGTTGCTACTGAAACATACCAGATGCACCCAATAGCACTTTGTCCGACCCGGAAATCGAAACTAGGACCTTATGCTCAGCAGTACTGCTTGCCCATACGCGCTTGTTTTTCCTCTGTAGCTAAAGAGTCAAAACAAAAGTTTAAAGAAACTGCCTCACCGAACCGCAACGCGTCCGGTTAGGGTTAACGCAGCTCCTTAGAACGTTCAAGGTATCATGTTGACACCTCTAATTTTGATGTAATTTCCTGCTTTGTATAATGGTAATAAGGGAACGAAAGGTTTTGGAGGAGGACAGCCTCCCCCAAGGTGGACTAATGAACTTGTGAAGGCCGCAAGAATCTGCTGGATGCTAGAAGCACAGAATTGGTCGAAGTGGCGATGCTTGGGGGGGGCCTATAATAACAATAATCTTTATTTCACGGACAACAATAGATCCAACAAACCTACAATTCTAGATGTTAGTAGACAATTTAACTTATAAACTATGTTAGTACTTATATTCACTAAAGACAGGGTGGTTTTTATAGGATGCCTCATAATGAGGCTTTGATCATGCCTATCAGCAATAACTGTTAAGAGGCTGTTGCTACTGCCCCGCAATCTGGCGAGAAAAGACGCATTCTTTTTGCGCACGACAGCTAAGAAGCTGTCTACTCTGGCGTGTGCAAACATTGCTGATGCACTGCAATATCGTGGCAGACGCAACAGTGCCCTGAAAGCGTTGTTATATTGTTCAGCAGTGGACGTCTTTCGGCGGAAATGATGACGATGATGGCAACAGTTTATGTTTTGATTGGTTTATCATGTACGGTCATTTAGTAATTACCCATTATTTGGGAGACCAAGGTCAGCTGAAACCTCTCTGACCTTGGTTTACAAAAGGCCTTCATTCATCTACATTTGATTCTCACTGAATGGGCACGATTTAATTTCCGTTTTCGAACAACATTTTGTTGTATCGCGTCCATTTGTTCGTGCGATTATCGTCGAGGCATTTTAATTTGTTTTCTATTTATAGACAGCGAAGAGAATGTTACGATAATTAATGTTTTATGTCAATCAGACGAGCGATTTGTGTTCGGATCGGAATCCATTTGTATTAGAGATGGTATTATTGGATCATTTTAATGTCTTTTCAGTTTTTTGGGGATAATTGAAACTGTTTTTTTATTCTTTTTTATCAATGGAGTGATGGATTCTCCGAAATCTTAACATTGTGTTGTTGGGTACTTTCGTATCGGAAAATATTATTTTCTAAAAGGTTTCCCAGTATTAAACGGCAAAGTGTTTATAAACGGCGTTATTTAAGAGGTTCAAGTTGATAATAATTTTCATATTCTGAAAGGTAAAAACCTCTGCATTCATACAGCAAAATTGTTGTGCAAACACTTACGGTACGTACGTAGGACTTGCTTGGATCAGTTCCTATACAAATATGAAATCGACCAACTTTTGCCCAATAGTTGAACAGGATATATTCTCACTTAGCAGAATTGTTTTAAAACTGCTGAATTTCAGAAGCCCAACTGTAAAATGCCAAGTATTTGACGAAGTTGTGAATACTTGCCCTTTAGGCTCTTTGTACGAGACACGTTTTTCTTTCCGTGAAAAACTATGATTTATTCGCCGTGTACGGTTAGTTAGTGTTGTATGGATCACTATGAAAGATTGTTGACAGACACGTTTTATCAACCTCATCTGCATAAACTTCCCAACTATGTTGGGATCGGCTTCCAGTCTAACCGGATGCAGCTGAATAGCAGTATTTTACATGGAGCGACTGCCTATCTGACCTCCACAATCCAGTTACTGGATAATACGCCTTGGTAAGACTGGTTGTCAGGCTTTCGGGCTAGTGACGACCCGTAGCGACTGTCAAAGATCCACGAATGACAGCCGGGACCACCGGCTTAACGAGTATTCAGAGGCACGGAGGGGTCTTGGTATGTGAAAATGGTCACCCATCCACGGACCAACGGCGGCAAGCGTAGCTTAACCTGATCGATCGACCCGTGCGGCTGTTATTACTGAGCCACAAGTCCAGACACGTTTTATCAACAATTATTCTCCGTGTGAAGGCACAGTTCGTCAGTGTTGAATGAATCACTATGGAAGCTTGTTGACAGACAAGTGCTTTCTACGGCGCGGTTTATACACCGTACCGTAAAGAAACCGTGCCGTGTACAAAGGGCCTTACGAGTCCCGGTCGGATTGACCTTTCCTTCAGAGGCTTTAGCACGAACACGCTGAGTAACGTAAATTCAATCGATTTTTGAATCGAAATTACAACTATCCTATATGGTGTTGCCCAAATGTAAGACCAAGACGAGACTTAGACCAGTATTTGTCTTGGTCTTACGTCAATACACCTGATCTTGGTATTCCGCTCTCAGTCTTGGTTTTGGTCTTGGTTTTGCAGCAAGAGTCTTGCAAGTCTTGCAATTATCTATAGCCTATTGCTATTTATTATACACGTTAGTTAAGATCTTAGAACAACGTAACAGAGTAGGTACATTTTGAGCTTAAATTGACATAGGCAAAGGCATAGTGAACCACCAAATTAATAAAATTAACTTGACAATAATTTAAAGAAATGAGACAATTTAATACCTACGCGTAATTGAGGTTTAAGATCATTTTTTTTTATTCTCATAAGAATTACACTACTACTAATTACTAACATTAGGCAGCTACCTATAATGATTTTCTGTCCGTGTTTAGTGACTATCTTAAACTCTTCACAAATAGCTAGCGGTTAAAATAATTATCACCAATGTACATACTTTTCATCTTTATCTCGACTTGATCTTCATCTCGACTTTTAATTACCATCACGAACATCTTAAAAAATGAATGAAATTTTTGATAGGTACACTATAATTTATCAGACGTGTCATTTTTTTAATATCTACCGTGGCTTGTGACGGACGAAAACTGTTTGAAGGGATTTTTTTTGCATCTAATATTTATCTATCGCATTTTCACTGTAAATTAGGTACACACTGCAATTTATCCTCATTCACACACACCAACAAAGCACTTCAAAAAAATCAGCTGTTTTAGGAAATAAAATAATTGAGATTCAAAATTTATATTTTAAGCAAGATTGCGCGTTCCGTGACTCATCGATCGCAGAAAATGCAACATGCTTACGAGTACGATACGAAACAAACGCATACAAATAATGATTGCTGACTCTCTTTCTCCAATTCAAATTTAGCCAATAATCTTCGATCAACAGTGTACAATATTGATCAAACAATAATAAAAGACTATAAACAGGCAGAGCCTACATAATACGACTAAATCGCGAAGATCAAATGTTATGTATTACGCATGACAGGAGAGTAATATTAAATTTTGGTCGGATATAAATGCGGCCAAAATAAGGAAGTGTGTGTGTGTGTTGAGATTAGCAGATTTCGTTACAGTGTGCGTAATTTTTTTCGGCAATTCGTCGTAGGTACTTACTCGTGACTGGCGCGCTTTCCTACGTACTGTCGTAGGCTATCCTATATCTATGGTCGTAAGCATAGAAATGTAAAATCTTTCCTATATCTATGGTCGTAATTGTATTCCTTAGCTACCTAAGGAATACAATTTTGTTGTATTAGGTACCTACATCATTTCTTAATTACGCGCATTAAATAAAAAAATATAAATAATAATAACGCCCAAATCTCAGTTTGACTTAATTGCGAGACGCAAGAGTCTTGCAGGCTTAGTCTTGTTCTTGCTCAAATCTTGCAGGGGTCAGTCTTGGTCTTGGTCTTACTATAATAGGTCGGTCTTGGTCTTGGGCTTGGTCTTGCGAAAATGCAAGAACAAGACCAAGACCGATTTTGAGCAACACTAATCCTATATTTTTGCGAAAACGACTATTAGATCCTATCACCCATAGATATGAATAAAGTCTTGAATCATATACCTACATAAACTTACGCCTTCTTCCAATGAGGGTAGGCAGAAACTATAGAACACCTCCTGCTACCTACTCCTAACATACTCATGTTGCTTCTTTTACGGTCATACATCTGCACTCTAATTGCGTAACACATAATCATAATCTGAATCATTTTGAAGGATATTGCTAATCCATTGCTTCAAATGTTTGAAAAATTTGTCTGCTTAAGTGAAAGTGAATACTGCAGTATTGTTGAAACTAGAGCTATTAAGGTGGATACTCCAAGGTAGCCCGCGAAATTCAAATGTTCTTAATAATAATTGTTCGTTTTTTGCAATTTGCTGGTCAGTACTAAGTTATACGTTGAATAAAATATGATTCGCGGCCGTAACAAATATGTATTTACAGAATTATAGCCTTAAAGCTAAGACAATTTTCGCAATCTGAGTTATTACAGGCCTGAATTGTTTAAATGAAAATCATTGCTACTGACACTGGTAACACACGCACGTTGGTTGCGAGTACTACGACTAAGAAAATAATTATCACGTGCGAAACTTATTTTCAAATTTAAAATCTATCGAATTTACGTAACGTTTACTTCACATTGTGTCAGGCCCACAGGGTTCCGTTTAAGGGATTATAACTCCATGTGGGTCGGCCATGTAAATAAAAAATAACAATACTTATCTCCCTTGTTTACGGGACATTTCCCTTCGAGCGCTGACCCCGGTTAATTAATGTTTCAAACATGAACACTGATGTTCGTATCGAATTTGCTTTGTTTTCGGGACTTTAAGTCATGTCTGACAGTAACAAAATGTTTTGTGTCATGCACCCTAAAATTGCGTAACATACTTTCAATTACATCCGGGCGTTTTGTAGCGTTGTGAGGGTCTGAACGGCAAATAGTCGACTGATCATTAGTAAGTTGTAAGTCTACATCACTAGAGTCATGGCACAACACTAATTTACTAAGAACACTCTGTCATTTTAACATCCGCTTGCAGGAGTGATTCCCTGATCCTCAAGATACTGGTACCCCAAATCTAGGGTGAGTTCCACATTAATTTGGTAATTATATCAGACCCTCTGTACTGAATAGCCGTTGTAAATATCTATCAACCAATGTATCGATTTGCGTGGTTGTCAATGACAGGTCACAAGGCTGTAGGTTATCCAGTGCATGGGAGACGGAAATATGTATGTACCGCTGCTGCATCTGGCATGTGTTGATACCGGCAGTTGTAGATACCGCTACAAGCTTTTAGAAACTAGTTATTATTTATTCCTTACTTTAGTCATTATTCAGTATAAAGAAATTGTTTGTCAGGATATACAATCATTTTACGTTAAATATTCCTGTGACGTCTGTTAAGGGATTATAGGGGATTATTATTTTTCTATTTTACTTTTAATGAAGAATTCATAGAAATTAACTGTAGAAACAATTTACGTTAGTACGAGTAACCGGGTTCGGTTGTCACCAGCGAAAATTATGAATATTCAATACTCGGGAGAAATTCCCAGTTTTTAATATTCATAATATCGTTAACATCTTCTTCGTCTTTGTAAAATGATGGTTATGAAGCCTATGGTGACTTCATAAGATCGAAAACAATAATGTTTTTTATTTAAATACAACCCTTTACCTTCATATAATCCTATTGAATGACTATTTACATGAAATATTAATCAATGGGATTATAAGAACTTAGAGGGTTGTATTATATATTTTCTGGTATACAATAATCTATGTTGCCCCTGTACTATTAACATTACAGGTCGAATGTATAAACATTGTAGGTAGTAGGTATTCCCAAACTTAACACATGACATTGACAAACTTCATAATATGTCTCAACCCGTTAAACTCCGAGGTCACATCAAAAGTAAGTGTCCAACCAGCCCCGAACCGGTGGGAAACAGAACAAGAACAACAACTAAGTTTTACGGTCCGAAAGATGCGTCTGTTTGCATATTCCGGGTCTACGTGTAGTGTGTACTGGCCCTTATGTTACGGTCTGAACTTCTCATAAATCTGTCCTGTTTATTTTGCCGAAATCCGTGAAAGATATACAGTGGTTTTTATATAACTGTTTTTTTTAGGGCTTCAAGAAATACCATGAAAATGATAAATGATTGTACAAGTAGGTTTGCACAAACGGGTTCGATTCCCGCACGGAACAAATATTTGTATGGCCTACAAGTAGTTGTTCCGGGTCTGGCTGTTTGTGTATGTGAGTTTAAATGTTTGTAAACGCACTCACGATACAGGAGAAATTCCTAGTGTGGGGTAAAGTTAAAAAAAAAAACACTTTTACACGTCAATCATATTTGACAGTGCATGCATTTGCCAGTAATCATGCAGCTCAACTCAAAACTTAAGGAGAAAAGTGGAGGGAACTTCGTTTTCGCAAATGTAATGGTGATTGTGTTATATATTATCACGGGTGGTGATCCTTAATTTATTAATTGAGGCCATGAGAGCCACAGTGGCCTAACTGAAAAAAATTGAACTAATTGTTAGACCACTGTGGCGCTATGTCTTTTACAGTTTAGAGCAGAGAGCCACAGTGGCCTAACTGAAAAAAATTGAACTAATTTTTAGGCCACTGTGGCGCTATGACTTTTACAGTTTAGAGCAGTTTTTTCAAATAAAGTCAGTATTGAAAAAATGACAGTTATGCTACTGTGGCTCTCATGGCCTCAATTTTGAGTCAGCCTGGCGATCCATGCTGACTACTTAAATTTTTAACATGATATTAGTTACTCGGGGCGCTACTGGTAAAAGGATAGCATAACCATAATCAGTCTGTAACGTTCCCACTGCTGGGACGCAGGCCTCCTCTCTGTAAAAGGGAGTGGGCTATATCCACCACGCGGGCCCAGTGCGGGTTGCTAAAAGACATGTGACAACATATCTTCGAATTTTTGGTTCTAAGCCGGTTTCCTCACGATATTTTCCTTCACCGTTTTGAGAGCAGTGGTGATGTAATTAAATACACAAAGTAAATTGCCTGACTCGAAGCGAACTCACGACCTACAAATCGTAAGTCTGGGCCAATACCACTGCGCCACCACTGCTCTCGACGAGTGAAAGGATACTGCTGGACATTCTCTATTGTAGCGGTATCTACAACGCCACATGCGAACAACGCGTCATACTGACGTCACGCAAATCCTGCATCTCGCAAGCAGTGTTTACCGCGCAATTAGCATAGTTACAATTTCCCAACATCAATCGTTGGGCAAATGCCCGCCAGACACAACACCCGTCTGGTCGGAGGATCCTCCCTTTTCTATGGAGGATGAGTGAACTAAACATCCTGTTCCTCATACCTCTAAACTATAAAAACCAAAAGCCGAAAATACCCACGATACGACACCCACTGTAAGACTGACGGTGGTTCTTTGCTGAGCCACAACCCTTACGACGCTATATCCGAAACTCTTCATAAACCTGTCTTGTTTATTTCGCGGAGATCCGCCACGGATACAGAATTTATTGAAGCTCCAACACTTTGGTTTAGTTCGACACTTTCAAACTAGTTCCCGTGGCGTTACTGGGAAAAAGTTTCGAGTATGCACGTAAAATTGAAAGGTGGAAGTTTGAAGAATGGTCTCAGGGAACTGCTTTAACAACTATCATATGAAGTTCAGGATATTGGTTTTAGATAGATTTAGTGATGGTACTCGTAAACTGGGGCTGGATAAGCAGCCTCTTGCTTTCAATTTGTTTCTTTCAATTCGACAAAAACATAGACAGAAGTGTAGGTAGTTCTGTTTGCTTATTTTTCGTCAAAAGTAGTGTAATAAACGACTATTTATTTAAGACGGTAAATGGGAGGGCTTTATTGCTAAATGATTGTTAATTTCACACAGGTCAAGGCGAGAGTGAATAGGCTTCTTCTGGGTAAGCTCGTTCCACCGTAGATCTCATCCCTGCCTCTGGGCTAGATTGAGGTCAAGAGTGAGCCCATTGTCAATAAAAAAAAGGTCATTGTGAAGGCCACTGTCATTTGCAACAATCAGTTCACATTTTGGTAAAGTTTAATTATAAATAATTTCTTTTTGGGGATAGGTCAGGGCGAAGGAGGTGTGACGATGTGGTAACACTAGCAGGGTCAACATGGCCAGCGATCGCACAAGACAAGCAGGTTTGGAATAAACAAGGGGAGGCCTTTACCCAGCAGTTGGACACAATGTAGACTAAAAAAAAAACAAAATATTTTATTTCCTTTTTAGTTGTACCTCCCCCACACAAATTAGTATAACACTACTTTCTATGTAAATATCAGTAACAGGAAGTTATTATAACATCATCAATATAAACCAAGTGGAAAAAATACGTAAAATTGAAGCTAACCTAAAAACTACTCAAGTAAAGTTAATATATATATGGGACCACCCCTGAGACTTACCCTATCCAATAAAAAAAGAAACTTCGTAATCGATCCAAAATTGCCGGAGATATCGCGTAACATACATACCTCACCTTCAAGGCGAGAGTGAATAGGCTTCTTCTGGGCAAGCTCGTTCCACCGTAGATCTCATCCCTGCCTCTGGGCTGAATTGAAGCCAAGAGTGAGCCCATTGTCAATAAAAAAAAAACTATCAAATTTTCCCAATCAACATTGAACCTGAAATGCTTTAGCGATAACGTTGAAAATCTAACCTTTTTTATTTTTTGTTAAGTAGATTGTCTAGGAAATCATTTGGAAATACTACCATGCCTGGGCAGCATTTGGTCCAAACCCTGTCAATGTCCTTTGTAGCTTGATGTGCGGGCGTCTGTATACTTTAATTCCGAATCTCGAATGTAACAACATTGTTGTTTTTAGTTTGGGAAATAAAAATATAAATCATGATGTATTTTGTTGTTGTCTTCTTGCTCCATACGTTCGCCAGGAGTTTTATAGAATTCTGTTTCACGATACAAATAAAACTGAAGGTATTTGTTGCTGGAAATAAAAGTTTTTGTTGTTATTGGTCCGTTTGACTTTACAAAACTATGTTCATTCCGATTGATGTTGTAGTTAGATGATTTAGGGCTGAGTTTTCAATAGTCAGATATTTTTTTTTTCATTTTGACAGATCATGTATAGAAATTATGTCAAACTGTCATATTTATTCTTCAGATATAGGTTTATTTATTTACTATTACCACTTACATTTGTTTCTACAGATGGGAACTTAATACAACAATGTAGTCACAATTTCCTCACTCGGAGACGTCACCCAAAAACCAATCAAATACCACACAAACAAAAATGAAATGTTCTTTAAATTGTCTTATTTTGACTGACAGGGTTCAAATTTGTACCTGTCGATTGTTGGTTATCTGACTATAGAAAAATCAGCCATTAGAATGTTAAGAAAACTATTGCAAATAAAATATAACCAAACTATTGCATAATCAATTTAAGTCTGTATTCGAAGTTTAAGTACAGACGCCAGCACATGAAGCTATTACAATCTGTCAAATTGCTTTAATAGATGTTCAACTTTATCGCTAAAGCATTAAGGTTCAAGGTTGATTGGGAAAATTTGACAGTTTCGGGTAGCTTTATGTGCTGGCGTCTGTACCATTGAGTTTCGCTGGTTATTAATAATAACTTTTTTTTTTACATTTATGAATAACTAGCTGCGCCCCGCGGTTTCAACCGCATACATTTCGATCCCTTGGGAATATCGGGATAAAAAGTATCCTGTGTTAAACCTGGTTATAAACTATCTGTGTACCAAATTTCATCAAAATTGGTCCAGCCGTTTGAGTGTGAAGAAGTAACAAACATACAAACACACACACTCATAAACTTTCGCCTTTATAATATTAGTGTTATTTCATTCATTTAACAGTTTTACAACGTGAGTGATTTGAGTTACGTAGTTAAGTCGTAATTTAAAATATTTATAGAGAAAAAAAAAAAAGAGTTTTTCTATCTTTTTTTGTTATGCTTTCATAGTAAAACGGCTGAACGGATATGCATGAAATTGGCACGTTATTATACCATGACCTGAATAAGGACATTTTTATCCCGATATTGCTACGGGATCGAGACTTATGTCGGTCAAACCACGGGGTGTAGCTAGCTTATAAAATAATTCTAGGGTGACCGGTCTCTTCCAGTGACCAATACCTCCCTTCGATAGCCGAGGTCGACACAAACCGGGGAATGCGTAATGAAATACCCCGGGCAGAAAGGAATGTCAAATGAGACTAAACCAAAGGGCCCACTCTGTAATATTAATGTTTATTTAACTAAATATACTTCAAGCGAGGCTGCTGTGTGCGTAATAATTAGGATTTATTACTTTATTTTAGACTTTTATGTTAATTTATGAGCTTACGTTTAAAGAATTAGCTTTTTGTGGTCTTATCTAAATAAGTCAGGGGATAATTTTTCAATTTCTTTTGTCATTAGTTATGTCATTTTGGCAGATGGGTGGGTGTTCACCAAACTCTATAGGAAAGCTGTCAAAATGACAAAATTATTTCTTTGTTTCAAGTTTCATTTCACGATTCCAAATTGGCCCTTCATAATTCCTTCCGCAGGGAAGCGTTCTAGGACCATTATTATTTTTGCTGTATATAGATGATCTACCCCGACAAATCCCATACCCTTGTGTGTTAGTTGCCGATGACAGTACGATCCTAATAGACTGCCTCAACAAAGAGCTTAATGAAGATGAAATAAATAATTCTCTAAAATTAATAATACACTGGGTCAACGATAATAACCTTATCATAAACCTTAATAAAACAAATATGCATTTCTATCAAAAAATTATTCCTTTAAATCTAAAAATTAATTCTAAAGGACAAACTATTGATAGCGTTAACGTGGCAAAATTCTTGGGTATATTGATTGACAGTCAATTAAATTGGAAACCGCAGGCTGAAGAAGTTTGCAAAAGATTAAGCACGTCTGCGTATGCTGTCTACAATCTGTCCAAGAAAGTTAACGTTGATACATTACTGGTTGCGTATCACGGTTTGGTGGTCTCTGTTCTAAGGTTTGGTGTAGTATTCTGGGGTAATTATTCCGAAAGGGAGTCTATATTTAAAGCCCTAAAACGGTGCATAAGTACCATTTTTAATCTCAAGGTTACAGATAGTTGAATTCTTTTCACTAGCTTCACTTTCTGACTAACCGACCGACTATTTAAAATGTTGACAATTCAAAAGTGCCTGAAATGGTTTAATTGAAATAAATGATTTGAGTTTGAGTTTTTTTTTCAAGAAACACAAAACACTTTAAACTTTTTCTATTAAATACGTTCTCGAAATAGCTATATTCGTTAAAACTAACAAGCATCTATTTCCTGCACTGAATGATACGAGGACGCGAACTACTGTCATGAGATTAAAATATCAGAGTATGTTGTGTACTAGTAGATATAACACTGCTTTGCTTAAAAAAAACATTATTGGTATGGCACTTATTATATTTAACAAATTGCCAAATTGTATTAAGGATCAGCCCTTAGTAAAATTCAAGAAACTCTTGTCGTCGTTGCTGACAGAGAAATGTTATTACTCTGTTACCGATTTTATAAATGATGAATTGTAAATATTTGCTTCACTTTATCTCATTTATTATGTAAATTATAATGTAAATCATTTTTGACTTAGCTGATTCATTATCTCATTTTGAATTTAAGTACCTAGATTCTAAATTAAAACCACTATATTTTTGTATGCCAACAGGCATAATGTATTGGGAATATAATTATATGAAACTAACACCATTATTGTAACACCTGCATTCTATACAAATAAACAAATTATTATTATTGGGCTTTGAAACGATGTTCAAAATGCTATCGAAAGTTTTCTTCAAATTCGGGAATTTAATTACCTGAAGGCCAATTCTCGTAATTTAAAACGTTCAAAATCTAGTCGCAGTCTCATCTCGGCGACAAACAAATGTCAACATGTAGGGAAATTAGAAGTATTTTTTGACATATTGAGACAGATCAGACTGTGAACGTTCATAAAATTACGAGAATTACCCTCTCCCTCTGATTACCCGTGTCCGATGACGCTGTATTTCCACTTCCAAAACCTCCGTTATCCAAACTTATCCAATGGATCACGGTTTAAGTAAAATTGTCCTTTACGTTAAGTTATCTGACTATTGAAAAATCTGCCCTTAATAAAGGTTAGACTTCACTAGTAAATAGTAGGTACCACTTTTACGCAATTTAATACCCAAGTAATTACTTATTTCTTTACCACGGTGGTCGCAAGCGCAACTGCTGAGCGTGAGGTCCGGGTTCGATTTCCGGGTCGGGCAAACGTTTCATTGGGTTTTTCCATTCGGAATTTCTTAGTTACAGTCCGGAGTTTGGTAGTAGACTGTGTGATACCCCATGCCTCGGAAAGTACGTTAAGCAACGGCTTAACGTACTTTCCGAGGCATGGGGTAGTTTAGGCGCAAGACCAACGGGTCTTGCGCCTAAACTCTCTCGGGTCGTGTCGTATTGCCGTCCCATCGAACAATGACAGTGAGGGAAAAAAACCATTAAGATCATGGAGGCTATGAAGGCGGTATGGTTTTGAATTCCATGGGTAGGTATGTCGGAAAAAGCATGGTTGTCGTTTGCGACGCCATGCCGTATGCAATTGGCCGCCATCGCGATCCCTATTTCCCATGATGCAATCTAAAAAATACAGTGTATCAAAGGAGGCTTCTTTGCCTATTTACGGAGTATCGAAGTTATAATTGCTAAAATAGAATTTATGTGAATTAGAAAACACACCGCACTGTACACAACGTAAAGTTGTTGCTTACTTAAAATTTTTGTTTTATTATGTTTTGTCTAAAGGTTTTAGTTTATGTGTTCGTTTTTACACATGAATACAGATACATATTTTTCTTTATTTTATTTATAGCTCACACTATGTTCAGCTAGAATATCGCTTAATTCAGTGGAAAGTTAGACTTACCCGCTATAATGTGTCACATGGTGGGGGGACCATGGTGGGACGTCATTACGTCATTCGATGAGTAGTTGCTGAAAATCAGCGCTGTTGACGATAGGTTCGTCCGAAGTCACAGCATTTTTGCTGAGCAACGACCTGTTCTTGCACAGATGCGACGCACGGCTTAATTGTTGTTTATTTTGTTACAAAAGTAGTTATACTAGTTATTTCGCCACTCTGCAATTAGTATTTTTGTTTTTGTTGTTTGATTATTTTATTGTTATTGTTTTGTGGCCATCTGCCAATATCGTCTTGTTGTATTGTTTATGTCAAATTGACAATTAATGTGATTTGTCATTGGTCCCTTTTTTTTTTTTTTTTTTGGCCTCGACATCAAGCAATAGACAAAAGCGTCAACATTTTTTTTATGCTTGACTACGAGTCTTTTAGCTATGTGTATCTTATGTTTTTTATTATTATTATTATTTTTTATTTGTAACTGCGTTTTGTTGGTGCAGAATAAAATATTTTTCTTTCTTTCTTTCTAAAAGAGAGTGCAGCTGTGTCTGTGCACAAACTTGTTCAATAAAATATCTGCCGCGCCGAAGACTTGCCTCCACAAGATTGGTAGCTATGACCAAAATTAGGTCTGGAGGACTTTATTAATGAATACCTATTTTATCTATTTCTCTACAAACAAATGATTTACAGCAACGCAATGATAAATTAATATACCAGTGTTTAGTTCTACAAAGAATAATTAATGAGCGCAATTAAATAACAAGGTAAACACTACAAAATGTATTCACAAGCATCAAAGTCGGGTGGTGGTCGATAGTACGACCGGTCCAGCTTTATCCCAATACCGTAGCTTTGCGAATAATAAATAAAACCGGGTGTAATTCTGAGTAATGGTCCGTAAATTATGTTTAATTTAAGAGCCAGTTAAAGAGACGGAATTGGGGCTTATTATGTGCGAATTGGAGCGAATATGTATGAAGTGGGATGCCTTTTTGTTTTTTGGGTGGGTAATCATCAAATAACTTCTCATCGTGTCAGACTTTTACTGACTAAAACCTACCCGTGTTCCTTCAGTTGCCTGTGCCAGGGGCCACGGCAAGTCTTGCGAACAACCCGCGACCCTGGCAGGCATCGGCCCTGGCGGACCCCATCAGTGCTGTCATCTCTTTGCGACGCGCGTTGAACGGAACGCGCCGTCAACCTGGAAATGGAATGCCTGTGTTTTAATAAGCATTTTTTCTTAAATATTTTTTTTTGTAAAAAAAAAAAAACGTTGCCCCACACTAGGAATTACTCCTGTATCGTGGGAGCGATTACAAACATTTAAAACTCACATACACAAACAGCCAGACCCGGAACAACTACCTGTAGGCAATACAAATATTTGTTCCGTGCGGGAATCGAACCCGCGGCACGCAGCGCGCACTGCGCCAACCGTGTCGTTAAAGATGTCGTTTAAGATGGTGGAGTAGATCACCGCGTTCTAGCTTTTCTACCGGTAACCGTCACTCGTCTAGAAACCTCGTTTCAGAAAACAAACATGAAGGTCCTATCGCTATGGTTTAGAAGATGGCCCACTACTCATCATCATTCTCCTGCAGTTATCCCAATTTATTTGTGGTCGGCGCAACATGTCTTCATCATCTCGGTAGTCACCCCCTTTCTAACCATATCATCATTCACACATTCCATCCATCGTTTCTCGGTCTTCTCCTACTCTTATAGCCATCGACATTCATACCTAAAACTCTCCACACGACATTTTCTTCATTCCTTCGTATCACATGCCCATACCATGACAACCGATTTCCACACAACTTTTCAGTTACCGGTGCCACTTTCAGACTTCCTCTAATGTACTCATTTCTTATTCTATCCATTCGTGTAACTCCACACATCCCTCTTAGCATTCTCATCTCAGCTGCATGCCCTACTACTACAATATTGAAAAGGAAAAGAAAGAGGTTGTTCGTAAAATAAGTATACCACAAAAGTTAGGAAATTTTTTGTTGCATGTGCGCAGAATGGTCTTTCCCTTACCGTAATGCTGACACACATGACAACAGAGCTACTGCACTGGTTTTCAGTGCCTGTATTCCTCGAAGCGTAAGGCAGAAGTGTACCTATAGTATAGTAGCCACATTTCGCCAGATATTGCCATCAACCAGGCACAGATCCCAGCTCCGGGCTTCTTATGAGAAATCACACAAATAGCTGAACTCCACTCATCCCTAAGCTATACGGAGAAATCGACGCAAACTAATTTGATTGCCTCTCTTCACGTAATCCACTTCACTAACATACCTACATAGTTGAAGGTGTAGTGGTTAACTCTATATTGGTAAATAGTAACGTGCAACCAACATTGTTAGGAATAACTTTAAATCTATATATATATCATCAATCTATACACAAAATTGGGCTCAAAAATGCAAATCACATACAATAATTACACCCACCACGCACCAGCTATGGCAAGAAAAATGTGATGTAGGAAGGTGCTATATAACAAACTACCAAATTACATCAAAAATGCAAAATCCATGTTAATATTTAAGAAACACTTAAAATTACATCTGGTTAAAGCGAGCGCACCTTAGTACATTACATACCACATCTAGTTGCGCGCGTTCCGTGTATGTTTACATTTTGGCTGTGTTAAATTATTAGCGATTACCCTACACTCTTAGAATTATTATGTTGTATCTATTTTGTATTCTGTTTTGCTAAAACTGTACGTAAATTCAATAATGTTTTTAAACTAGTTTATATTTCCCATATATAATTATATTTCCCCTTAGGTAAGTGAAATTTCTTATGGGAAATAAAGATTTAGCTCAAACCCGATATCTCTACTTACTAATTCGACGGCACGGTTGGCGGAGTGGTTAAGCGATTGACTGCTGCGCTGCGTGTCGCGGGTCCGATTCCAGCACGGAACAAATATTTGTATGGCCTACAAGTAGTTGTTCCGGGTCTGGCTGTTTGTGTATGTGAGCTTAAATGTTTGTAAAACGCACCCACGATACAAGAGAAATTCCTAGTGAGGCAACGTTTTTAAAAATAATAAAGCTAAAGAGTTTGTTTGTTTGAACGCGCTAATATCTGGAACTACCAGTCGGATTTGAAAAAAATATATTTGCGTTTGATAGCCCAATCCTTGATGAAGGTTATAGGCCAGGGCTGCCCAACCAATTTTGAAGGTGGGCCATAATTTTAATTCCGTGCCAGCAGGCAGGCCATCTAGTGAATAAAACTTGCCTACAGTTATGGTAGATACTAAATAAATAAATTAATACCCAGATATTATAATGAAACAAAAGTTTAAGTTACTAAAAAACTTCACTGAATTTGAAGAGGTTTATAGGCTAATGCATTGGTGGCCCGCGGGCCTAGGGTTGAGCAGCCTTGTTATAGGCTATTTATTAACACGCTAGGATTCTAAAGAGCCAAGCAAAAGTAAGATAGACCGCTAAGCGAAAACGAAGTACGAGTAGGTGCGGTGGGTCGGGACAAGAATCAGTTTTACGCAGACGAAGTCGCGGGCTGTAAGAAGCTAGTAAATATTATAAATGTAGAATCTCGGTGTTCAGCATTGGAATTGTTATGGAAACAATACGTAGACATGTTTTGCATAAATCACTGAGTCATCACTTTAATTTATTTGCGCACTATTGTGGTTAAAAGCCTTTATTCCGAAACTCTTCACTTTGTAGAAACGGTAAAGTTTGCTTGTTAGCAAAGAAATATTTTGTTTTAGTTTTAACAAGAGAGGGTCGTGGCTAAGTGATAATAGCCGCACGGGTGGATTGATCTGAGGGGTGATTCCCGCATTTTTAAGAACATTTTCATTCTAATCTCATTCTCAATCTGTCAAAAATACATTTTTGACAAGTTTTTGACATTTATTGTCGCTGAGATGAGATTGCAACAAAAATGTTAACGTTTTTTAAGTACGAGATTTGGCCTTCAAGTTAAGCTACGCTTGCCACGGTCAGTCCGTGGATGCGTGACCATCTTTACATACTGAAACCCTCCAACCAGTCTTACCAAGGAGTATATATTACAACAAAAATTCAGACATAGCTACTTTCGCATTTCTTATAATAATTACGAATTATTTATTATTCCACTATAGCCACCCAAACCCATAGTCCAGTATATTTTGTTTCCATGTTCTGCAATAGTCCTGCACCAACCGGAGGTTGTTCTTGAGTGCACTTGCATGGTGCATACAGGGATAATCGTCGGTAGTACCTCCTCATCACTTAAAATTGTGTAAAGGGCCTGCGAGTTGGCTTCGGCCCCTATTACGCCTTTCAAAGGTTCGGGACCCCAGGGTCCCGAGATATGTCAAAGACAACTAAATAATTAAAAATAATTTTAACGTAGGTACTGTAGAGAACTAGAAGAGCTTTTTTTTTTTGAGGATGGGAATTCATCAAATGACCCGTCCCGCTCTGGGTGGAGCGGAAGGGAGTGTCAGACTCTTACTGACTAAAACCTACCCGTGTTCCTTCCTTAGCCCTTTATGTTCCAGGGCAGCGGTAACCCTTTCGGACGATCCCGCTACCCTGGCAGGCTTCGGCCCTATCGGGCCCCGTCACTTATGCTGACATCTCTTTGAGGCGCGCGTGGTCTTTGAGGCGCACGTGGTCTTTGAGGCGCGCGTGGTCTTTGAGGCGCGCGTGGAACTAGAAGAGCTCACTAAGGTAACAGGAGGAATCAAACAACGCACGGTGCGACTCCTTTAAGATTATATTGTAAAAACGTCTTTACATATTTCTGACTAAATTACCACCCCCGGTTCTAAACCAAAATCCTAATTAAAAATATATGACACTAGTTTGAACGTTCGAATGTCACCCGTTGCTAAGTTATAGCCGGCCTGCACCATATGAGTTCGTCTTCGGCAGACAAACCTCTACAGTATTAACTACCTACTGTAGAGTAAGTGGTCAAGTTAAAAATTAACTAAATTATTTATTATTCATACGTTGTCAAATACACCCTAATTGATGTATTAATAATTTCTATATACCTAATATATGTATGATGTATTTTCATAACACGCTCAACTATTGTTCGACTTACGAATAAAGGCTCCCCGCAGACAGGTGCGACGCGACTCTGAAAACAATTGTTGAAAACTTCATGGAAATTGTTCTACTAGACTCGCGTCGCACCGTCGCGTCGCGCCTGTCAGCGGGAGCCTTAAACAGACACATATAATAGTTGTTACAGCCACACTCAGGCTATGACAAAATACTACCATAGCCACTGTAACTACATACTTTAGAAACAGCCTCAAATATCTAAGTGTACTCACTGTTGCCCAGTACATACGTATAAACAACGCTCCTTTAAACCGTGCTCATTCGATTTCGCAGCCGTTTGGCCAAACAGATAAGAGCATACAACTCTTTGCTCTCTAGAGACGCTCGTTGAGCATCTCTGCTTATGCTCTAAGAGTGGTGATACTTGCCGAATCACTGATGCGGTTGGAAGTATAGAAGAGGTTATGCTTGGAAGCGATGTTACTTTTGTATACAAAAGTTTGCTCTTGTTGTTTTTAGGGTGGCAGTGACATCGACGCGCAACCTTGGATTCAGAACATGATTTTGAAAACCCTGCGTTAGTACTTGTGGTCAGTTATTTTAAAAAAATTGCTTTTCAAAGGCAGGATATATGATTTTTTTTTTACCTGAGTGAATAATTAATATGAAAGGATTAGCTGCGCCCTGCGGTTTCATCCGGATAAGTTTCGATCCCGTGAGAATATCGGGATAAAAAGTATCCTGTATGTTAATCCTGGTAATAAAGCATTTGTGTGCCAAATTCTATCCAAATCCGTTCAGTAGTTTTTGCGTGAAAGAGTAACAAACATCCATCCATCCGTACAAACTTTCACGTTTATAATATTACTAGCTGCGCCCCGCGGTTTCACCCGCATAAGTTTCGATCCAGAGGGAATATCGGGATAAAAAGTATTCTATATGTTAATCCTGGTTATAAACCACCTGTGTGCCAAATTTCATCCAAATCCGTTCAGTGGTTTTTGCGTGAAAGAGTAACAAACATGCATCCATCCATCCATCCATTCAAACTTTCACGTTTATAATATTATATAGTAGGATTACCTAATGTAAATACATCAAAACAAAATATGGCGTGATCATACATAATGAGCCCTTCCATATTTACTTAGTTTTAAAGTCATCAGTCAAGTAATCATAATTATTATTAATTTGCATTTTAATTTTTATCTTTATACCTATCCATTTTAAGTTTTATTTCCCTTTTAAATTTTAATTTCCATTACAATGTCCATTTTTCTAATTGTTTTTGTAATCTTGATCTTGATAAAATATTTTTATTAATTATTTAAAACTATAATATTTATATCTAAGCCCACTGGTGAAATTTTTAACAATATAAAGGTAGATAATAGCTCGAATAAAACCTTCCTTCTCCCAGACGCGGTCAGAAGCGTCTTTTCAAGGACAGTCCCCCTTAATAGCCTCCCATACAAATGTACTGAAACTCAATAAAACTGATAGGTGTTCCGATAAGGAGTTTTCAAGTACTTTGACAGTTAGTAATCTCCAATCTATCGAGTTTGGATCCGTTGTCTCTTAACGTATTGCAGTTACGGCTCTTATCTCTTATCTGCCAGTCATTATGGCAGTATTGCCATCAAAAAGATTTCTTGTGCGAAGAACAGAAGGCTCTTTGTGAAGATTTGGCAAGGTAGTTTTTTTTCCATAGGTTGGCAACGTCTGCCTACCTGCCCATCTAATGGAAACTGCGGCGTAATTGCGTAACACGCTATCAGTAGCAATGTGTTTCATTTTGACAGTTCAACATCATTCATTGCGTTATTTACTTTAATGAGCAGTCACATTTTTCGAACATATGAAGCAATGGATTAGCAACATCCTTTAAAATTATTCAGATTAGTGTGATACGCAATTAAGGTGCTGGTTTCTTTACGGACAATTTACACAATTTTTTTGAGGTTATTCCTTTCAACAAACTTTCCAATTCATTGAGAGGTATCCTCCGAAAACTTAAATGACAATTTATATTAACTTTCAAACAACACGAAGCATTTCCGCGACAGTAAAACGCGTCCTAAAACTTTCTTAAAAGTATTTCTGTCGCTACAAAATACACTAAGATGACAAGAACAGCATGAGAATTAACTACGGTTTGCTAGTTCGATTCGTTTATTACTGTAAAATTGAAATGTCTTAGATGTGCCTATCAAATACCCGTCGAACTGAATTACAGTAGACCGTAGCTAATACAAAATTATAGCCTTATACATTTAAATGAAGTTCGTGTAGGACTCAATCATATTGGCTTAAAAATATTTAACTTTTTGGTCCATTGCCAAACATTAGGTGGATTTTTATAGAGCAGCTGGTTATGCGGTTATTGGCAAAACGTTAGGTCAGATTCTACATCATTGGAGCCTACAGTATATCGGTCGTTTGATTTTTTATTTTGGTTGTGGTTGTACTTGTACGAGTATGTATATTGTATACCTACATATTAGCAAATAACTTTATTGTTGCGTTTACATAATCAGCCTATAATGTTTCCACTGCTGCGACACAGGCCTACAGGCTCTGTGAGAAGCAGTGGGCTGTAATATACCACGCGGGCCCAGTGTTGGTAGATGTGAAATGTCTTATATTTTTTTATTCTAGTACATGCCGGTTTCCTCACGTTTTCCTTCACCGTTTTGAAAGCAGTGGTGATGAAATGATTTACACAAAGTAAAGCGCCTGTCTGGGTTCGAACCTATGACCAACAACTCGTAAGTCGAGGCCACCACTGGGCCACCACTTAAATGCACCTACCACCAATGTAGGCGGCAGACGAATTTTTTATGTTTTGTGAAGTTTACGCAAAAAAAAACAGATTTTTAAACCGATATTTTAAGTGACTACAATAACTGCGGTCGATGACCCCAGAACAAAAATCATCAGCTCCTGCAGAGTTTAGCTAGCCAATTTAAATAACCCTGTGTAAAGAACATCAAATAAGTTTGGTAGTTCACACATGAAGACATCTAAAAGGACTGTCTGACATTCGAAAAAAAAAAAAAAAATAAGAATATCTACAGCAAAAAACCCGAACAAAATTGTCCGTATACTTCCTCTTAAATAATATAAGCCGTATAATAACGTAGAGGTTTGCGTTTCATGTCTCCTCATAATGTTTTTACGAGACCATGGCTGGAACAAAGCGCGAGTTATAATAAGTAAGCACACAGAAAAATATATAAAAGTCATTAAATGAATATTTTTATCACCCACGAGGGAACGACGTGGAAAAATAACGCGAAACTACGTATTAATAGTAAATTTTATAAAACTTTTGCGGAGATAAGAACGCGTAATATTTTTGAGTTTAAGCTTGTGATGCAATGCATTTGTTTAACTCAACTTAGGGCTAGTTTTTCTAACCCCAGACAATTTTATCCGAGGAATAACTCTAAATTTTTGAATATTCTTCCATACAAAATCTGTCAGACGTCAATTTAATTCCACGAATAAAAATTATTTCATCACCTGCCTAGCCTTTTCCCAACTATGTTGGGGTCGGCTTCCAGTCTAACCGGATGCAGCTGAATACCAGTATTTTACATGGAGCGACTGCCTATCTGACCTCCACAACCCAGTTACCGGGTAATACGATACCCCTTGGTAAGACTGGTTGTCAGATTTTCGGGCTTCTGACTACCCGTAACGACTGTCAAAGATCCACGAATGACAGCCGGGACCAACGGCTTAACGTGCTTTCCGAGGCACGGAGGGGTCTCGGTATGTAAAGATGGTCACCCATCCACAGACCAACCGCGGCAAGCGTAGCTTAACCTGACCGATCGACCTGTACGGCTGTTATTATTTAGCCACTCTAAAATTACGAATAAAAATTATTTGTCTATTGAAAAACCAGCCCTTACTATAATAAATCATCGAGGTTTGGTAATCTATACATTACATATGTATCAAATAAATAATATTGATGTGTCTGTTTGTAATGTCAAAATAACAGCTTTTTACTAAATGCATATACTAGTATGAAAGTATATACTGTACTTATAACAAAAAAACAATTTTTAATTTTTTGTCTGTGGCTTGTTCTGGATAATCTCAGAAACGGCTGCACCGATTTTGACGGAACTTTCTCTGGCAAATAGCTGGTGTTAAAAGGAGTAACTTAGGTTAAGTTACCTACTTTTATTTTAGAAAAAGAATTTGAGTTCTGCGCAAAAAAATTAAAACCCATGAAATCCAATTTGTTATCTGATATGCACGCTAACGAAGTCTGTATAGCTGGCGAGTGATAAAAGCGATTACAAACGCCTCATTATCCAAAAAAACAACAAAATAATTAGTGTTAGCTCTAATGAGTCAAAGAGAGCCTTTCCTCCAGAAATGTGATATTCATCAAAGGGAAAACATCAATGCAATCAATACAATACCACATACAAATTATTAGGGGGAAATCTTAACAACATCTCGATTTCTTGACGTCATCAAAACGTTCGTCAGCAAAAAGATCAGCCAAATAAAAAAAGGTCACACATTCAAATAGCGACTCCATTGACATTCTCACGGAAGTGAACATTGAAATGGCTCCCGAAAATCATACAAAACAGTTGACTGTGTGCTCAAAGAAAAGGGCACCGAATCGATTCCAATTTCTTTGTAATCGATGAGCGTCGAGTTTTGGCCCAAATCATATGTAAATACAACCCTCGAGTGTTTGTTCAGTACGGCAAGTAAATACTATATTGCTTGCTTTATTTGAGGTGAGGTGAGGTTTCGGATATCAAGTTATGTTATGTTGTTATTAAAAATATTTGGAATATTCACCGTGTTAATTAAACATAAGCCAAACATGTCGTAGAGGAAACATTGTGAAGTCGACGTATTTGATGAAATATGTTGATTTAACAGTCTGGGTTGTAGACGTATTGAGTTTGCATAAATATACTTTATTGTTATGTACAAGAAACATTTGAAACAATATTATGAGAGATAATAATTATATACGTTTGAAGATAATTTATGTAGGTAGGTACCTTAGTATTCTCTTGACAATATCAGAAACATTGGACGGAGTTACTGGTCCGCAGCTATTCATTAGTCGTTCTTTATTAATTACTAGGGACCCGCCCCTGCTTTAGGGAGTTCTTACGACTTGACAAAATATCGAAAATTCTTTATTCCATTTCAGTTTGATATGAATTTAATATACACAATCCTTTCGGATTTTTTTTAGGGTTCAGTACGTCCTAATGAAACATACGGAACCCTTATAGGATCACTCTGTGGCTGTTTGTCCGTCTGTCACAGCCAATTTTGTTCCGAATCTGTCACCCAAACACGGACGTGTAGGTAACGTAAATAAATATATTTTGAATATAGGGGTAACTTTTGGAAGGCAAACTAGAAAATTAAAAACCAAAGTTTGGAAACTGTACCGTTTGAAAATTCATTGTGTAATTTAGAAGCACTATGTGGTCACACAGACAGACACGAAAAGAGACATAATTTTATACTATTTACTAGCTTCCGCCTGAGGCTTCACCCGCGTGGATGTCGGGAATCATCCCACGGGAATGTGCTAACAGGATAAAAAGTATGTCCTTCCCCAGGATGCCATCTATCTCTTTGCCAAATCAGAAGTTGAGTTGTTTAGGTGTGAAAATGTAACATACAGTTTCAAGTTCAAATCCTCCCTTTAAAAATCGAATTAGGGGCTTTTTGCCCCGTCAGGGGTCAATTTTCGACAACTTTACATACTTATTATTAATTATTTTCTGTCAAAAGTACTAATACTAATTTTCGAGTTAATTAAGCCACGCATTATACTCCTCCCCTGTAAAATTAACTACACCTATTCAACCCGTTAGGGGTAGATTTTCAAAAAACCCTGATACATGTTATTCTTTATTTTTGGTCTTAAGTATAAATATTGAGTTTCGAGTTAATCGGACCGCGCACTAAAATTCTTTCAAACAAACTTTGAAATCCCCCAATCCCCTTTTAGGGGGTAGTTTAGAAAAACATAAAATGGCAAACTTCATAATTTACTTAGATTGGTTTCAAGTTTATTAACTCGGAATAATAATTTCCATTCAAACAAAATCTCCCCATATCACCCTTTTAGGGGTGGAGTTTCAAAATACCCTTTCTTAGTGGATGCCTACTCTTCATGAAGAACACACCCTCCAAATTTCATGTCTCTAGGACCAGCGGTTTAGGCTGTGCGTTGATGTATCTGTCAGGCAGTCAGTCAGTCAGGACTTTGAATTTTATGTAGGTCTATAGAAGAAGATAGACTGTTAGCATTTTCTTAAAGAAACGTAATAACTTAGTTGATCAATGAAATAGTGCCAGTTTTTTTTTATATTACAGATCTATTACAAGCATCTGTGGCGGTGGGACAGTGCTTAACCCGCATGAAAAGTTTCAAATGTTTTCAGGGACTATCCCATCGTAACGTTACAAGTGTTGTACTACTGTAACAAATTACTATTCTGTTAATTTATTTATCTATCTATACTAACGATAAAGGTGAAGAGTTTGTTAGTTTCAATGCGCTAATCTCTGGAGCTATTTTTATTATGCACTAACTTCTGCCCGCGATTTCGTCCGCGTGAAGCAACTTTCTTATTTTTTTTTCCGTAAGAACCTTCTACAAAGTATTAGAGAACTTAAAAAAAAGATGGATGAAATCGGTAAAGTCGTTCTCAAGTTATGGCGTAACCAAGGGAAATAGGGATTCATTTTTATATATGTACTAGCTGCGCCCCGCGGTTTTTCCCGCATAAGTTTCTATCCCGTGGGAATGCCGGGATAAAAAGTATCCTATATGTTTATAGGTTAGGTGTGTAAACAATAGGGTGTATAACGTGGTTTTCAGTGGTAGGTAATTAAAGTCCAACTCACGGTTTACAGATATATTCTCCAACCACCCTCACACACACACTATATGATTAAGAAGGCACAATAGGAAGGAAGCACAAGCGTAAGCACAATAGTCAGCGAATTAGGAAGATAAGACAGAGTTCAGATGAGAAGATAGAAAGAACAATTATGAATAACAAGCAAGTTTAAGCGGTTCGCGATAGTACAAGTATGCGAGCGAAAGGCATGCGCTCCGCGCCGTAGATAAGTCTCGACTGGTTTGACATTGCGCGGTGACCGCTGCGTCCGTGTGCGCGTGCGACGTGTATATTACCGTTAGATTAGTGATGTCCAGCGAGTCGATAGTTCATCGTACTTATTATCGATTATTGTTATATCGACCGACTGGTGTTATGCATATATATACATAATTATTATAGAATAAAGACTTCTTTATTCTATGATGTAATTATATGTAATAAATAAATGTAAATAAATAACAATGTAAATATAATACTAAGTAGGTAGTTTTATGTGAGCGATTGTAAACCAGTGTTGTAAATAATATGTAAGTTTCAATTTTGTATAGTAAATTATTATGAATTAAATAAATAGGTAAATATTAGCCTACACCACTCCCCTCCAGAGACCGTCAAGGGCGATAAAAATCTGTAAATTTCACTCGCCGCCCAGAACGGGTTACGTAATTTTGTGATTCTTCGGGTGTGGGTTTTGTGTCCTGAACAGACAGTATGAAGGCTGGCTTGAGCCGGTTGATGGACACTGTCATTTCCCTATTTTTTACTATAATTTTGAATACTTTATCCCCTCTAGATACAACCTTGTGTGGACCGGAATATGCTGATGTGAGTGAACCCCGTGATGCGTCTTCTCGTAGGAAAACGTGATCACAGGTTTCTAATTCCTTAAAAATAAACACCTTGGGGTTACCATGACGGGAAGCTGGTACCGGTCGCAACTTTTCTGCAAAATTCCTGAGTCTTGCGGTAAATTCCGATATATCGGTGGTTCCGCTGATAGTAGGTTCAAAGAACTCGCCGGGCAACCTCAGTGATTCCCCATATACCAGTTCCGCCGAGGAAGCTTGTATGTCTTCCTTAAAGGCAGATCTTACGCCTAGCAAAACCCACGGTAGTGACTCAGTCCACCTATCGTTTGCATGGCATACAATTGCGGCTTTCAGTTGACGATGAAACCGTTCAACAAGCCCGTTGCATGCCGGGTGATAAGCTGTTGTCCGCTTGTGCTCGAATGCGGTAATCTTGGACAGATATTGAAACAAGGCCGATTCAAACTGTCGGCCGCGATCAGTTGTGATGTCTGTCGGGCAGCCGTACCGAGATATCCAAGCTGACAGTAAGGCTTTGGCGACCGTTTCTGCCGTGATATCTGCTATCGGTACTGCTTCTGGCCAGCGAGTAAACCTGTCCACAGCAGTTAAGCAGTACCGGTAGCCCTCTGAAAGTGGTAGTGGTCCTACTAAGTCTATATGTATCTGTTTGAATCGGGCGCGCGGTAAATTATAGGTGCCAAGTGGGGAAGCCACGTGACGAGTGACTTTTGCCTTTTGACACGAAATACATACGCGTGACCATTCCCTACAGTCTCTTCTAACCCCTGGCCAAACGTACCGCTCAGCTACTAATTTAGCCGTTGCGCTAGCGCCAGGATGGCTCAATGAGTGCAGGCTATCAAATATCTGCTTTCTAAAATGTTTCGGAACATAAGGCCTGGAAGCTGAGGTACTGACGTCGCAGTACAAAGGAATTCGACTTCCAGGGACATGGAGTTTTTTAAATTCTAAAGAAGAGCCCCCGCTCAAAAGTATCTCGAGTTCGGGGTCTTCAACTTGGGCTTGGGCTATCTTTTCAAGGCTAACTGGCTCGGAGAGTTCCTCAATGCGCGACAAGGTGTCGGCAACTACGTTATCCTTGCCGGATATGTGGCGTATATCAGTAGTGAACTGTGCAATATAGTCTAGGTGTCTATACTGCCTTGGCGAACAGTTTTTCTTCCTTTCGTGAAAGGCAAAACTGATCGGCTTGTGGTCAGTATAGACTATAAAATGCCTAGCTTCCAGCATGTGGCGGAAATATTTAATTGCCTCATAAATGGCGAGCAACTCCCTATCATAGGGAGAGTATTTTATTTGAGAAGGGCTCAATTTCCTTGAAAAGAAAGCCAAAGGTTGCCATGCGTCCCCGTTAAATTGCTGTAGGACTGCCCCCATTGCTTTGTCTGAAGCATCAGTAACTACTGCGAGCTTAGCGGTACAGTCTGGGTGGGCGAGCAGTGCAGCGTTGGTGAGACTATCTTTACATGCCTGAAACGCTGATAAAGTTTCTTCTGTCAGAGTGATTGGCTGCGTTCCCTTGATCGATCCAGTCAACAAGGCATGTAATGGAGCTTGAATCTCAGCTGCTTTGGGGATAAATCTCCTATAAAAATTGAGCATGCCCAAGAATCCTCTTAGTTGCCGCACGTTCTTTGGCTCGGGAAAATCTTTCACCGCCTGGACCTTTGACTCGACCGGCCTGGAACCGTTTTCCGATATGCGATAGCCTAAAAAGGTTACCTCTTGTACTCCAAAAATGCATTTCGAGGTGTTGACCAACATACCGTACTCCTTCAGCTTCTTGAATACCACACGTAGGTGCTGTTCGTGCTCTGAGTCACTCTTAGAAAATATTAAAAAATCGTCTAGGAAACAGTATACAAAATCAAGCCCCCTCGTCATTTCGTCGACAAACCGTTGAAATGTTTGTCCCGCATTCCTAAGACCGAACGTCATGTAAGGAAATTCAAATAGACCGAACGGGGTCGTGATGGCGGTCTTAGGAATGTCCTCCGGGCTGACAGGTATCTGATTATATGCTTTTTCAAGATCCAGAGTACTGAAAACTTTACACCCTGCTATACTCTGGGAAAAGTCATGAATATGCTTAATCGGATACCTGTCAGGCACAGTACGGGCGTTGAGCTGCCGATAATCGCCACAAGGTCGCCAGCCGTTATTTTTCTTCGGTGCCAAGTGCAAGGGTGACGACCATGGGCTCTCAGAAGGTCTAGCTGTGCCAACGGCCAGCATAGACTGAAACTCTTTCTGTGCTATCTTGAGCTTGTCCGGAGCTAAACGACGGGGAGATAAACAAACTGGAGGGCCTGGTGTCGTGCGTATGTGGTGTACTGTTTGGTGTGGTGTAGTGTGATGCTTACCAGCCGGTCGTGTGATCTCGGGAAACTCTTCTAAAATTTTATGAAACCGAGTCTCACCAGTCATGACTTTTACAGAATACACATTCTTACAGTTAGCTAAAGCAGCTACAGCTGTCACTGATGTTAAATTGTCTATTAAGCGTTTGTTACGGCAATCTACTACGAGGTTGTAAAAATTTAAAAAATCCACGCCAATTATTGGTTTCGTGACATCGGCGACTACAAAACGCCATTGAAATGTCCTACGTAAATCTAAATCTAATTGTAAATTAACAAAACCATATGTAGCAATATTTGAACCGTTAGCAGCACACAAATTATAACCAGTCCGAGCACGACGATCGTGAAGCATTGACCGTGGGAATACGCAGAGGTCGCTTCCAGTGTCGACCAGGAATTGCGTTTTCGATGAACGGTCCGTGACGAATAGGCGACCAGTTGCATTTAAAGGGCAATCGCCGGTCGTCATTATCGACCGCCCTTTAAGTTTTCCGATTTGTAGTCGCAGGGTCGAATACACCTATTGGCTCGGTCGGCGAACTTGGCATGGTACCAACAAAGCGGGAACTTCCGGTAATTGGATTGCGAGCGCTGCCTAGACTTACTTCTAGTGTCTCTGGAGGAGCGAGAGCGTGACCTGCTGTTCCGACCGGATGCCAGCTTCTGGAACTGCTTCCTGAGTTCAGCTACCTCCTTGGTCAGATCGTTGAGAACAGAACCAGGGATAGCGTCGTTAACAGCAGCGACCCTTGGAGTTGTAGCAGCCAGGTCATTTACCCGATCGGCTAAGTCGGCTAGGTCTTCTATCGGAGTTGCACCTGGTTGACCTGCGATCACCGTCTGTATGCCATGAGGAAGGCGACTAGTCCAGATGGTCTTCAAGAAGTCATCTGGTACGTCCAGGCCTGCGAGACTTTTGAGGTGGCGGAGAAACTGGGATGGTTTCCGATCCCCGAGTTCCTCATGCATCAACAATTGCTTGATCTTCTTTTCATTGGACGCGCTGAGTCTCTTAATCAATTCCATCTTCAGTTTCTCGTACTTGTTTGTTGCAGGCGGGCTGATGATAATATCTTTGACCTCCCTGGAGTACTGATTGTCCAGGTGCCCAATTACGTAATTGAATTTGGTGAGGTCATTTGTGATTCCGGCGATAGCAAATTGACCTTCAACCTGGGCGAACCATATTTCCGGCTCTTCAGCCCAGAATGGTGGCACACGTACGCCGACTTTGTAAACGTTACTCGGGTCTGTCGACATATTGTTCTCCTCACTAGTGCTGGGCGGAGATGACGTACCCGTGCTTCGTGCGTCTTTAAATGAATCCCTTTCCATGTTTTTACGGGGTCACCAATATAGGTTAGGTGTGTAAACAATAGGGTGTATAACGTGGTTTTCAGTGGTAGGTAATTAAAGTCCAACTCACGGTTTACAGATATATTCTCCAACCACCCTCACACACACACTATATGATTAAGAAGGCACAATAGGAAGGAAGCACAAGCGTAAGCACAATAGTCAGCGAATTAGGAAGATAAGACAGAGTTCAGATGAGAAGATAGAAAGAACAATTATGAATAACAAGCAAGTTTAAGCGGTTCGCGATAGTACAAGTATGCGAGCGAAAGGCATGCGCTCCGCGCCGTAGATAAGTCTCGACTGGTTTGACATTGCGCGGTGACCGCTGCGTCCGTGTGCGCGTGCGACGTGTATATTACCGTTAGATTAGTGATGTCCAGCGAGTCGATAGTTCATCGTACTTATTATCGATTATTGTTATATCGACCGACTGGTGTTATGCATATATATACATAATTATTATAGAATAAAGACTTCTTTATTCTATGATGTAATTATATGTAATAAATAAATGTAAATAAATAACAATGTAAATATAATACTAAGTAGGTAGTTTTATGTGAGCGATTGTAAACCAGTGTTGTAAATAATATGTAAGTTTCAATTTTGTATAGTAAATTATTATGAATTAAATAAATAGGTAAATATTAGCCTACATGTTAATCCTGGTTATAAACTATCTGTGTGCCAAATTTCATCCAAATCCGTTCAGTATTTTTGGCGTGAAATAGTAACAAACATCAATACAAACATTCGCGTTTATAATATTATAGTAGGATATAAATTTGATAGCCCAACTATTGATTGAATAAGAAAAAAGTCAAAAGCGAAAAGTAATTAATAGCGCAGGCTGGCGGTGTGATGTGACGGGGTGGGTCCGGGAAACAAGGAATTTCACGCGGCCAAAGTCGCAGGCAGAAGATAGCTATTATTAAAATAATCCCTACTTATGCTGAAAAACATAGGCAGCAAACAGACAGACAGTCACTATCGCATTTCAGTATAATATTTGCATAAATATCATAGCCCTTATCACACATTCACGGAGCTATATTTTTCTATTATAAGAGAAAAATATGGTTAGGTAACTGCAGTGGTGAGATATTTTGCATAAAAATAATATATGACGTAGCAACGAGACACAGAATTTTTCAAAGCTCCTGCAGAATCGTAAAATTGGGTAGTTAACTTTTCATGCGAATGAAGATACGAGGCATGATCTTGTGCTGCATAATGTGCCAGCAAATTGAGCTAGTGTTCCATTTGTGGCCATTATTTTCTGATCGATTTCTTCGACCTACTAAGAGTTTGGCTAAAACTAACAAATACCTACCCTGGTATGTTTACCGATATTCAGAATTATTCATGATGGTAATATATTTTTATCTTTTGAAAGTGTTAACAGAAAAGGAAAATAATAATGATACGCCAGTGATATGCGAGTAACTTGCAGAACAACATCTGATTGGAAGTTCTTGTTAGCTACGCCGCTAAGGCTACAGCTAGGCTACGCTACATAGCGTAGCGCAGGTTCCATTACGCTACACTAGTCTAAGTAAGATTTTGTTAGGCTACGATAGGTTGCGGTACGCTAGGCTACGCTAGTCTAAAAAAGATTTTACTAGGCTACGATTAGCTAGATTACGCCAGGCTGCGCTACGCTAGGCTAAGTAAGGTCTTGCTAGACTACGCTATGTTACGCTATTAGACTACGCAAGGCTATTATAGTAACGCCTGTGCCGAAATAAGATAAGAATATTACAAAAAAAAAAAATGAAAAGCAACGATAGTTTTCATATCTTGTAAGTACCATGACTAAGTATAACCATCAGTAAAAGTAAAAAAATACGCTTGCCCTCGTAACCTTTTACCCAGTCATGAGGGGTAACAAAGAAATAGTAGGGTCCTTTACGAAGAACGCGTAGTAGCTTCCGTGTTAAGTAATTGACGGGAAAAAGAACTGTTTTCTTCTTGGAATCACATACCTCTGAATAAATTGATGTAAGTGACCAGTTTCATTGAGTACTACTCGACTTTTAACCCTTTGTAGCACAAGGATGTTGTCATGCAAAGGAGGTCGTGTGTCGGAAACCATTTTGGCTCTTTCGCTGGAGCTTGCCACCGCTCTACGAATCTCTGGTATAAGTTATGAGAAGTTGTCAATCGATACCTATGAATATGAGCAGTGGTGGTCCAGTTGTAACAGCCGCGATTTATGAGCCGTAGGTCGTAAGTCCCCAACAGGCGCTTTACTTTATGTAAATTATTTCATCACCACTGCTCTCAAAACGGCGAAGGAAAACGTTGTGAGGAAACCGGCATGTCCTGAACCCAAAGTTCGAAGACATACGTGCACCAACCCGCAATGGGCCTGCGTGGTGGATTATGGCACACTCCCAGTCAGAGAGAGGAGGTCTGTGTCCCAACAGTTGGAACATGAAATGCAAATAAAGAAAGAAAGAAAGAAAAATGCATTTATTGGCATTACACAAAATGACACCTTAAAACTATAAAAACAGAAAACAAAGATTATAATGCCAAAAGGGCCTCAGCTCAGCATAATGTCAGATGACCACACAAGTGTACCACCTGACGCTGATTTTCAGCTGCAACCCACGAGTGCCATACGCTGGAATAACAAACACATAGGGAAGTGTGTGTCCGTTATAATAAATTGAGAGAATTCATTTAAATGCTAGAAATTATAGAAAAGCTCATGCAAAATCAAATAAAATGTCGTGACATACATGTATGTGTGTGTGTGTGTTGTATTTTAATGAATGAAAAACTAAAATAAATACCCAATATGTGCGTACGTATTACCTACACAAAAAAGAAAATGAACAGTGACCTTTTGTACAATTTAATAAGTTATGAGAAGATGTCCATCGATATAGCTATTAATATTCTGAATTAAATCCAAGAAAGTCAAATCAGTTATCTTGAGATTCCGAAGCAGGAACCAAATGCGACAGTAATCAACACAGTTTAATATTAGCCACTTGGCCCCCTATTCCACTTAAATGCAATTAATGGGAAATATATTAATTTCTGAACAATTAATTAATAGGTAAATAATTAATTAATTTACGTTTAAACGGCCATGCTGGCCCATTATGTACACGATTGACTACAGCCAGGATTTCCGATGAAACACTTGATAATATTCGACGCGTTATTAATACGAGCAATCACGGCGACTACTCGCACTGGTGGCAATTGTGTGATTAAATGTAACCAGTACCACGAATAGATATAGGAATAGAAGGCCGCTTATTGCTTTACACATATTGCTTCATGCAATAAGTGAAATGTCACATAACACTAGATTCTGCCTGCGACGAAATTTCGGCCCTCGACCCACCATGCCGAATCTCATCGCCCGCCCCCTTATTTTTTTGTTTTTTTACTTCGTTTTTTAGTTTTCCTTGGCTCCTGAGGGCCTTAGCTTGATGTTAAATGAAAAATGAAATGTTTAATAGAATGCTTGAATTGGACTATTAAATGCAATAAGATTTTTTCTAATCCTACTGGTAGTTCCAGAGATTATCGCGTTCAAACAAACAAACAAAAAAGCAAACATACTCTTCAGCTTTATTATTAGTACTAGCTGCGCCCCGCAGTTTCATCCGCGTAAGTTTTAATTCCGTGGGAATTTCGGGATAAAAGTATCCTATGTGTGTCCTATGTATCCTGGTTATAAACCAGCTGTATGCCAAATTTCATCCAAATCTGTTTAGGAGTTTTTGCGTGAAAGAGTAACAAACATCCATCCATACAAACTTTCGCGTGAAAGAGTAACAAACATCCAACCATCCATCCATCCATACAAACTTTCGCGTTTATATACGTGAAAGTTTGTATGGAAGGAAAGAAGAAAGAAAATGTATTTATTGCGACTCGCACAGGAAGATCATAAAAATAAACTAAACACAATCAAAAATAAAAAACTAAATTATTAAAAAAAAGTAACAAAACCAAATTATATAAAAAAAAGTAACAAAAAGAAAAATTAAACAGAAAGTCCTGTACGAGGCTAAAAGGCTCCTATCTCAACATGATGCCACGACCTTTTAAAAATAAATGTCGCAGCGTTGGTATTCTGATGGGGCCTGCTGTGAAATAAATAAGGATGTATGGACGGGTGGATGGATGGATAGATGGATGGATGGATGGATGTTTGTTACTCTTTCAAGCAAAAAGTACTGGACGGATTTGGATGAAAAATGGCACACAGATGGTTTATAACCAGGATAACATACTTTTTATCCCAATATTCCCACGGGATCGAAACTTATACAGGTGAAACCGCGGGGCGCAGCTAGTCGTTTATAAATATTGCTAGTGATAAATAAATAAACTATGACTCTCTGAGCATTCAGAAAAAAAATAGATTTGCGTCCAGATTGTCTCGCAATAAATAAAATGCCTTAACTACTAAAAACCACCCAATTACACCCGGAAGTTCTGAGAATCATTGCAAATGAGCTCCCTTTTTAGGGTTCCGTAGCCAAATGGCAAAAACGGAACCCTTATAATTTCGTCGTGACCATCTGTCAGCCTGTCCGACCGGATAAGCGGCTATTTCAAATAAACTATTCACAGGCTAGCACTTTTGAATATCCAAACACAGACTGTTTGAGTCAGAAAGTTGAAATTAGTTGTAGGTAAGTATGTGTCTATGTCTGCGTACGCCTATAGACCTTTCACCTTTTCTAGATTTGGACAGTGATGCAAAATCAGAGGTAAATAAATAAATATCCCTGGACATTTCACACAGCGCCATCTAGTCCCAAGCTAAGCAACCTAATGCTTGTGTTATGGTAACAAGATGGCTGATAAACTACTTATATACATTTTTTTTTGTTGTAAATACATACATATTATAGAAGTGAAGGTGGTGAAGGTGAAGTAAGACCTCTGATTTTGCATCACTGTCCAAATCACAGTAATCTTTATTCTCGTATATCGTTCCTTGTGTTCCGGTCGATCGATCAGGTTAAGCTACGCTTGCCTCGGTTGGTCTGTGGATTGTGGTGGGTGTGGATGGGTCCGGTGTGGTGTGGGTGGGTGGTAGATCTTTGACAGTTGTCACGTGTAGTCAGAAGCCCGAAAGTCTGACAAACAGTGTTACCAAGGGGTATCGTATTACCCAGTAACTGGGTTATGGAGGTGAGGTAGGCAGTCGCTCCATGTAAAATACCGGTATTCAGCTCTATCCGGTTAGACTGGAAGCCGACCCTGGGAAAAGGCAGATGATGATGATGCTTTATGCTCGTTATAATAAGGTTGTTGCTCTCAGAGGAAAAATAACTGTGATCTGACTGTATTTTGCTCGCCAGCCTTGTGTATGTATACCTGGTCTGTTTTTCGGTAGACACGGCAACAAGCAACAGCTTTATGTCGCACATAATATAATCAGACAATGGTAAGTAATATGGTTGGTTGTGGTTTGCCACCTCTGTGTTATTATTATGCTGATTGATGATCGCTTCCTACTAATACGTTATGTTAAGCTACAGCTTAATACCGAGCAAACGATACATCGTTTCCTCGGTATTGATAATAGCCTAATAGGTAATAGCATCCCTGGTGGAATATTATGTTAAGTAGTACAACCTTGTAATAAGGGCTTTGCATAAAAGAAAATAATATAATAATAATAAATAAATAATTTGTTTTGAACTCTCTTACATTCATATCAGCATAAAAATACTTATAAACTAAGTTAGTTTACAGAACAAAAAGAATAAAAATTAAAAACAATTTTTCGGACAATCCGACACCAGTCCCAGCAGTCTCGACATTCATAGCGATCGCTTTACGACAGAATTCATTCGCAAAGTCCCGGATTGACAGGTGTAATGTATGGAGGGACAGGACTTTGCGACCGAATTCGGTCGTAAAGCGATCGCTATGAATGTCGAGACTGCAGCCCCAATAAACCCGTTTACTTGACTGCATGCATGAAAATAAACAACGAATCTCAGCAACGAATTTGAATCAGAGTCTTTTACCAGCCACTGAACTGCACCATAATTTCGTACACACTATCAATAACAATCAATAAAAAAATAAAAAAATGTATATAAGTAGTTTATCAGCCATCTTGTTACCATAACACAAGCATTAGGTTGCTTAGCTTGGGACTAGATGGCGCTGTGTGAAATGTCCAGGGATATTAGTATTATTATTAATCAGAATCATTTTGAAGTATATTGCTAGTCCATTGCTTCATATGATCGGAAAATTTGTCCGCTCAACAACGTAAATAACGCAATGAATGTTGTTGATCTTCTGTCAAAATGAAAGCCATTTCTGCTGTTAATGTATTACGCAATTACCCCGCTGAGCACACGATACGTAATGAAAACTGATCTGTAACATACCTACAGTACCCCATATTTTAATCCTTGTTTCCAAATTGATTTGTTATTTCCACATAGAAATTTTAACTTTATGCCTGTTTAAATTAAGTTAATAATAATAATAACGTTTATTTATAAAAATGGTGTAGTTTTACAAAAACTTATCTTAAAAATTATAGATGACACAGTTGCTCATTTGCCTGAACTAGGTGATTGCGTTGATTTAATAATAACCATACAGGATAAATGTTGCAGTGCGCAAACTATTGGTAACCGTGAATTCAGTTCATGATTCTGAACACCCCTACTTCGAAATTTTTGATCGATTATTAAAAAAAAAAAATTTGCTCTGCCATACATTTTGACCGCGTAGGTATTGCACTTTTCTATGAAACAATTTTTTTTTGATAATCGACGAAGCGTTTCTACTCTAGGGGGTCTACAGAAGTACAGACTACAATCATGTGCTGAATTCATGGTTACAGTTAGGTCCGTATCCTGCGTTTGCAATTTATGCGTTTGTGTCTGCGATGGCCGTTTTGCGTGAATGTGACGCATGTTTACCCCCAACTTGTTTTTTTTTTTGTGTGTTTGTCCTTTTTTATGCATCATGTTTGCCGTAAATAATTGCATTTTCTTTCTTTCTTTTTGAGCACACACTTGTGTACTATAGGTACTATATCTCCCGCGATGGCTTGTCTCCACTGAGATTGGCTGCAATGGCGGAAATTCGGTCTGGAGGGGGACGGGACATACCTACATCTTGACGAAACCTCTAGTAATTTACCAAAGTTTTGTTGCTTTAAAATAGTCTAAACAATACCGTCCGAAATCATAAGAAGACTGTAAAGTTAATAATAATTGTCTTACTGATTGTGATGCTTCGAGCCTGATTTACACAGTCAGATTTAATTTCCTGTGGCATACAATAACTTGGAGCAAAAAAAATGTGGACCAACTAAACATTGTTTACACAATGCAAGTTATTTATTGCTTTATTTAGAGGGATTCGTACCCAAAGGGTGCCAACAGGACGCTATTATTAAAGTTGCGCTGTTCGTCCGTCCATCCGTCCGTGTGTCTGTCACTGGGCTATATCTTTTGAACCGTAATATGTAGAAACTTGAATTTTTTTATTATCGCTATAACAATAAGTAATAAAAATAAAATTCTATACAAGAAACGTGTTTATTTTATAATACAGGGTGTAAAAAGACATCACATAGCCGACAACTAGGCATTCTGTACATCAAACTAAGTAACATTGCAAAAAAATAATTGCTTGTAAATGACTTGTATTTTTGGCCTGTTTGCGGTAAGTATTGCGCAATGTAACGCACGCAAAACATTGTACTTATGAGTGCATGCAACGGTACAGGGGTCGTGGGGGTATTTCAAGTTATGTTATAACATTAAAAACTTGTTTTCGCAAAAAAACTTCAGTACAAGTTGGGATTTTGAGCTTCATTATCTACGTAACCAGAAGGTTGAAGGAATGGTCCAGTACGAAAAATTATTACAATGACGGAGAGTACTAAAAGAAAGTAAAGAAAGAAAATACATTGACCCTCGGTTTCTTTTTACACCTGTTACACCCTTTGTACTTGGCTGGTTTTTTATTGTATGCCACAAGCAAGAAACCTTTATCCTGTAAATCGGGTGTCATAGTGCTTTTCCGGGTTGCCACATAAGCGGTTACTATGTTAAACCGCTTAATCTGTACCTACCACATTCACTTAACAATATTTTTAATCAAAACTTATAACAAAAGCAACACCTGAAAGGACCCTGTAGAACTGTTTCGTTAAGAATTCCCGTCGTATTAAACTTGTACGTGAGTTTTTCGGAACTTATAAATTGTTCCGAAGAATTTCCGAGGTGTGTACAAAAGCTCCCATACAATTTAGGCTGCTTACGTATTCGGATTCAGTATTGTACGAATGGTGGTACTGTTTATTTTGAGAAATAATAATTCGTGGACTAAGACCAACTAAATCTCTATCACACCAATTATATCATATCCACCAATTATATCGTATCCACCATATAAATCATATCCACCAATTATATCATATCCACCAATTATATCATATCTACCAATTATATCATATCCACCAATTATATCATATCCACCAATTATATCATATCCATCAATTATATCATATCCACCAATTATATCATATCCACCAATTATATCATATCCACCAATTATATCATATCTACCAATTATATTATACTAGTTTCTCTCCGTGACTTCGTCCGCGTGAAATTTCGGCCCATCGCGTCGCATCTCATCGCTCGCCCATACTACTAGGTACTTCGTTTTCGCTTACTGTTCTTTCTGACTTTTTTTCATTTTGCTCGGATGCTAAGGGTCGTAGCGTGATGTTAGACAACCTATAACCTTCCTCAAGAATTGGGCTATCAAATACAATAAGATTTTTTTTAATCTGACTGTTACGAGTAGTTCCGGAGATTACCCCCTACATACATACAAACAAACAAACAAAGTGTACCTCTTTATAATAATTAGTATAGATCTATATAAGTACCTAATAATATTTATCAAAATCTCAATTCCCTAGCTATAGTGCTAGGGTAAATGATTTGGGATACATAACTTCTACTAGTTTTTTTTTAATATCTCCGAATTATACCAAAATGATGCGCCCTTGACCTTGACCGTTATTGTCAAATAACAAAACCAAGTCTTTAGGAACGATTTTGGAAAGTTTAATTAACACTTTGTGGGACACTAAACGCCCCTACCAGACGTAATAACAATAAAACTTCTATGGTCTCGTTCACTGTCCTTCAACCGATTAACGATATTCCTATTATCCATGTACTATATATATACTAATAATAAGGCTGAAGAGTTTGTTTGCGCGTTAATATCTGGAACTACCAGTCGGATTTGTAAAATTGTTTTTGCGTTTGTTACTTCAATTCTTGAGGAAGGCTATACTTAACATCACGCTGGAATCCTTAGGAATCGAGCAAAAACAAAAAAAAGTCCTTAGGAATCGAGCAAAAACAAAAAAAAGTCAGAAGGAATAGCGCGGGCAGGCGATGCGGTGTGACGGGGTCGGGGGGGTTAGCAAGAAATTTCACGCAGACGAAGTCGCGGGCATAAGCTAGCTATTATTGAAATCCTATGATGTCCCACTGTTGGGCAAAGCCTCTCTTTGAAAGAAAGAAAATACATTTATTTGCGGCAAACATGACGCATAAAAAAGAGCATAAACACACAAGAATCAAAACAAGACATTAAATAAACCATCGCAACACATGATTCGACACACACAAAAAAAAAAAACAAAAATCAAAACATGAAATAAAATATACTTTCCACTCCTCTCTGTCTAAAGCAGCTAATGACCAGTTCTTGTTCAACCAAATCATTGTTTTATTCACTAGCTTATCTTTCAATCCTTAAACATGCATTCGCACTACATCTAGCTTGAAACCGCATTCACACTCCGAGCTTCTACGTTAAAGCTTTGCAAGCCCGAAAATAAATAAGTACTATTATCCCCTAAGCGTGAATTCGTGGAGATTCGTTTAAAACGAACATTCCCGAGCGTAGTTTAATTTCAAGACAGTGAATCGTGTATTCGCTGATGCGGCAAATAGGCCCAGTTGGAGTGACATCCTGTTGTGAACAAAAATACGAAGTTTTTAATTGGTCAGTCAGTTTATACGTAGTTCTGTCCTTCAATAGTTTATTACGAGGTTTGCGTAGAAGCTTACTTCTGCTGAGGGAGTAGGGGAGAGGGAGGATGTGGAAAATTATTACCCTTGTCAACTTTGTCTTATGTTGCATTAAAAGAGAATGTTGTTCTAGAATTCTACATATCAACCTTGTGTAATAAAACGAAAAGATTTTTAGAGAGAGAATATTTGAGGCGTAGAACAATTCTGACAAGATTTGACGAGATCGTAAAATCTGGAGTAGGTTTTAATGAGATTGGCACAGTGGCTGATCGATTGTCTTTATGTGCTGAGATTTGTGTCTGTGGACCTGCAGTATCATTCGGAAGAATTTATTTTCGGGACTTCGTATAAAAATACAGATAGGTAATGGATTATTGGAACGAAGTTCTTTAACGCGTCTTGCTGTAGAAGTAAACTGCAGTGCGATTCTGTAACCATCTCACCGTGAAAACTTAGGTGAAGTGAGCGTGGAGTGAGCTATCATTCCACCTACGCTCACTTCACCTAACTTTTCACGGTGAGATTTTTACAGAATCGAGCGGCTGGTAGATATCGTCATGCAACGAAAACTCTCTCTCTAGCTCTACTTACTATAAATAATTATTCGATATACAATTTTGACCAACGAAACGTACAAATTGTACATTAAATGCGAACTTTAGATATAAACGTAACCGCTCGTTGACCTGATTCCGAGTCACCTGATTAATGTATTTCACTCCACAAAGGACAAACGCGAAACACGTATTTATTGAAGCACATATGCGTCGAACAATCATTACTATTGAACAGCCGATCTCCCGAACTATACAACACATATTAATAACTGAAAAAAGCTACCAAGAGCGAGTCGAAGTTGCACACGATGGGTTCCGTAGCACCGTACAATATTGTACAATTATTTCTTTACCATGTTTCTTGTATGGGGAGTTCTTCCTTTATATTTTAATTTTATTATTTGTTGTTATAGCGGCAATAGTTATAGTACACTGTGAAGTTCAAGTGTCTACCTATTACGGTTCAAAAGATACAGCCCTTTGACAGACGGACGGATGGACGGATAGATGGATGGACGGATGTACCTACGGATGGACAGATGGACGGATGGACGGACGGACGGATGGACGGACGTACAGGCAGCGGAGTCTTAGTAAACAGATCTCTTTGGCACCCTTTGGGTACGGAACGCCAAAAAGTAAATGAAAAATAGCGGAAACAGTTGGAAGCGACTATTAATTTATCAATGTCGGCCACGTTTATTCGCAGACTTCATCGCATCGCATAGCATTGGTGAAATCGGTCGCCATATTATTTCGGCCGCCATATTTCTTTGCCGGCTCATAATTAATGAGAGCTTTGATTTGCTTTGAAAGTAAATGTATTTATTGGTAAATGTACTGTATCGGCGACGTATTCTTTCTTATCGTGTTATTTATTATGATGGCGAATGCGTTTAGTTTACAAAGCGAGGGGTGTACTGTACACACATAAACGGTTAGACGCAGAGCTATACAAAAAAAAAAATACATTGTCTTTTTTATTTTTTAAATAACTTTTAAATTATTATTTTTTTGTTCGGTAAAATATGTGAACTCGTAGAACCAAAAATTCGTAAACATGTGACATCTACACCAACCCACTCCCTCTAGAAGAGCGGAGGCCTGTGTCCCAGTAGTGGGAACATTATAAGCTAATTATGTAAGGTATGTCTGATAAATACACAACAGTACAATAAACTACTTTATTTTCCGGAGGGCAAACGTGTCAAGTTATTTGCTAAACACTTGGTCAGTCTGCTGCTCACAACTACAGGTGTAGTTTGAAATTAGATAATTATGCAATTTATCAGCGTAACAAATTATACGTATCTATGTATTATCTAAAGGTTGTCTTTAAAAGATCGCTCTTAGCGATAAGACCGCCCATTGTGTCACCCTTTGTAACATTTTATAATATAATATTTATGTTCTACTAGCTGTGCCCGCGACTTCGTCCGCGTGGAATAGTGACTTTTCGGGCAGCATATTTTGAATTACATATACCGTCGTTTGGGTAGCAAAAAATTTACTTTACAGTAATGCTTCTCTGTATACGATATTTGACGTATGGCCATCGGGGATGAAAGCATACAGGCTCCTAGGATTGCTAACCCGTGACAGAGCCACATACAACTGACCGTGCGAGAAACAGCTGATACTTAGATCTACACCCACAACTTTCAGCGTCTGACATTGGGCTTTATTAATTGTCATCGCAAAACATGGGCTGACTGGAAACTGGACTCGTTTAAAACTAAATGGAAAATTGTTTGGAATGAGAGGAATCCGAGGAATGAAAACACTTTCACCTTTTCCACACCCTGTTAAAATCTCTGCTTCTATCAGATTTCGTTGTAAATTGGTCACTTTTAACCTAGTGCCATTGCAATTGCTCTTAAATTTCTAAGAAGCATTGTGGGTTCGCAGAAGTCTCAGACTCACGCGATAGCGCGTGAGCTTCGCGATCGACAGATAAACGTGCCTTTCGTTGTTCCCCGTTTTCCCTATTTCGAGTTGTCATCATTCGAGAACGATTTGAACTCAGTCGAGATTCTCGCTGAGTCGAAGTTTCTGGAGCACGAAACCTAGCCTGATGTTCCCGAGTTGCAGAAAGCCTTGCCTCACGACCTTCCTCAGATTCCTGTGATCGAACTAATCTCATCCTTTTAGCATTTCTGCTACATTGGGAGAGGTTGGATCTGCTTCGAGGCATTTTTACAATAAAATAGTACCTATACTTACTAACCTACTTAACACACAGTTATTTAGTAAACACGTACTATCGTAAACAATTAAATTATAAATACTTACAGATTATTATACAGTCTAAAATTATCACAGTTTAAGTAATAAGTGTTGAGACGTGTAAACCAAACGTACTAACTTTATAAAACAAAAGAATTGCTAGAAAAATTTATTACTAACCTGAGCTAATGAACTTATACTTAATAAAGAAAATCAAGAAAAGAAATGCCTAACCTATACCAAATACTTATAATATTTATAAACAAACCCTAAATACAAATTAAGATAAGTATACCGAAAATCAAGGAAAGAACCGCCTAACCTATACCAAATACTTACAATATTTGATTACAAAATTTTAAAGAAAATTAAGAAAAAGAACCTAACCTACAAACCCTAAACTATAAATAAATGAAATATGCAAACAGTCAGTATTCAAGTGAATCGAAATAATCGAATGCAACTATTCGTCTATACTCTTCAGGATACGTGCCTTCGCTACGAATAACTGAATCCTTATGGCAGCGGCGCGTTTTTTTTTTTATGAATGGCATCTCGTAGTTGACCTTGAGGGATCGTGACTACAACCGGACTATCCTGTGGTTGCCTTAAGAATTCTTAAAGCCTCCAGCCAGGGCTACATCTAGATTAAAACTAAGTGACTGCACGCTAAGGGCACCCCCTGTGGGGTACGAACCTCGGCTTAGGGCGTCGCTGGGAGAGGGCAGCAAGCGGACAGGCTGGATCGAATTAGTATTATTAATGCTTTGATGAGCGCGGCGTTTCCTAGGACTATCTCTGAGAAGAAAGGCCGAAACAAACTCAGAGGTCTCAGACGGGGAATTTAAAGCTACAGGCTCAGCTACGGCGGCGCGGCTCTCAGCGCGCTTTATATAGCCACGGACGCGCAGGCGCGAGGCGTGTACGTACTAATACCTTAACAAATGTTCGCCGTGATTCTTTAAATGGACACAACTTTTTTATTTATGAACCGATTGACATGAAATAAACACTAACTGTTAAGTGAAGTTTACTACAATATATTAGTCAAAACCGCATCTAAATCGAATAAGCCGTTTCTGATATTAGCGTGCACAAACACACAGACAAACAGACAAACCGACAAACAGACAAAAAAAAAATTAATTACAATTTCGGGTTCGGCATCGATATAATAACAACCCCTGCTAATTTTTTTTTATATATTTCCATTGTACAGACACCACTTTTCTACAATTTTATTATATGTACTAGCTGTGCCCGCGACTTCGTCCGCGTGGAATAGTGACTTTTCGGGCAGCATATTTTGAATTACATATACCGTCGTTTGGGTAGCTAAAAATTTACTTTACAGTACCTCATGCTTCTCTGTATACGATATTTGACGTATGGCCATCGGGGATGAAAGCATACAGGCTCCTAGGATTGCTAACCCGTGACAGAGCCACATACAACTGACCGTGCGAGAAACAGCTGATACTTAGATCTACACCCACAACTTTCAAGCGTCTGACCTTGGGCTTTATTAATTGTCATCGCAAAACATAGGCTGACTGGAAACTGGACTCGTTTAAAACTAAATGGAAAATTGTTTGGAATGAGAGGAATCCGAGGAATGAAAACACTTTCACCTTTTCCACACCCTGTTAAAATCTCTGCTTCTATCAGATTTCGTTGTAAATTGGTCACTTTTATCCTGGTGCCATTGCAAAGTTTTGGGGGGCTTAAATTTCTAAGAAGCATTATGGGTTCGCAGAAGTCTCAGACTCACGCGATAGCGCATGAACTTCGCGATCGACAGATAAACGTGCCTTTCGTTGTTCCCCGTTTTCCCTATTTCGAGTTGTCATCATTTGAGAACGATTTGAACTCAGTTGAGATTCTCGCCGAGTCGAAGTTTCTGCAGCACGAAACCTAGCCTGATGTTCCCGAGTTGCAGAGAGCCTTGCCTCACGACCTTCCTCAGATTCCTGTGATCGAACTAATTTCATCCTTTTAGCATTTCTGCTACATTGGGAGAGGTTGGATCTTCTTCGAGGCATTCTTACAATAAAATAGTACATACTACTTAACACACAGTTATTTAGTAAACACGTACTATCGTAAACAATTAATTTATAAATACTTACAGATTATTATACAGTCTAAAATTATCACAGTTTAAGTAATAAGTGTTAAGACGTGTAAACCAAACGTACTAACTTTATAAAACAAAAGAATTGCTAGAAAAATTTATTACTAACCTGAGCTAATGAACTTATACTTAATAAAGAAAATCAAGAAAAGAAATGCCTAACCTATACCAAATACTTATAATATTTATATACAAACTCTAAATACAAATTAAGATAAGTATACCGAAAATCAATTAAAGAAATGCCTAACCTTATAACAAATGCTTACAATATTTAAATAAAATAAATAAAAGTTAAGATAAGTAAAAATTAAGATAAGTAAATACCCAAAAATCAAGGAAACAACCGCCTAACCTATACCAAATACTGACAATATTTATTTACAAAATTAAGAAAAAGAACCTAACCTACAAACGCTAAAATATAAATAAATGGAATATGCAAACAGTCAGTATTCAAGTGAATCGCAATAATCGAATGCAACTATTCGTCTATACTCTCCAGGATACGTGTGTTCGATACGAATAACTGAATCCTTATGGCAGCGGCGCGTTTTTTTTTTTTTTCTTATGAATGGCATCTCGTAGTTGACCTTAAGAGGTCGTGACTACAACCGGACTATCCTGTGGTTGCCTTAAGAATTCTTAAAGCCTCCAGCCAGGGCTACATCTAGATTATAACTAAGCGACTGCACGCTAAGGGCACCCCCTTTGGGGTACGAACCTCTGCTTAGGGCGTCGCTGGGAGAGGGCAGCAAGGGGACAGGCTGGATCGAATTAGTATTATTAATGCTTTGATGAGCGCGGCGTTTCCTAGGACTATCTCTGAGAAGAAAGGCCGAATCAAACTCAGAGGTCTCAGTCGGGGAATTTAAAGCTACAGGCTCAGCTACGGCGCGGGCTGGCACTTCAGCGGGCAAGGGTCGGGGGTCAGCGGCGCGGCTCTCAGCGCGCTTTATATAGCCACGGACACGCAGGCGCGAGGCGTGTACGTACTCTGATAGAATACCTTAACAAATGTTCGCCGTGATTCTTTAAATTGACATAACTTTTTTATTTACGAACCGTTTGACATGAAATAAACACTAACTGTTAAGTGAAGCTTACTACAATATATTAGTGAAAACCGCATCTAAATCGAATACGCCGTTTCTGATATTAGCGTGCACAAACACACAGACAAACAGACAAACAGACAAAAAAAAATTAATTACAATTTCGGGTTCGGCATCGATATAATAACAAACCCTGCTACTTTTTTTTTATATATTTCCATTGTACAGACACCACTTTTCTACAATTTTATTATATGTATAGATAGATAATTTGTATGGTGTACAATAAAGAGTATTCTATTCTATTCTATGCTATGTATGTTCTATGTATTATGTGCAGTCAGGGAAAATACTTAGTAAGCAAATTAACCACCCTATGTCAATTTTATTAAATGGCTGTGAAGCCATTTCATAAGATTGACAAAGAATGACAGTTGTGATTTGAATATCGGTAAATTTAAGTTGGTAGGTTGGCTTGGTTTTTCGAGATATCGCTAAGCGGTTGGTCGACTCTTCACGTGACCAGAGGGCCTATTTCTTGGCCAAAGAATCAGCATCGCCATACAACGTGGTAATGCTACCAGCCTTTTGGGCACTGTTCCTACTGGCTGTACTGTTCGACCTCGATTCGGTAGAATTTTTTGATGCCCTATGTTTTTTTTTTCTTTCTTTTTTTTATACATGTACAGACGCCAGCAGGTCAAGCTTCCTGAAACTGTAAAATTTTCCCATTCAACCTTAATGCTTTAACGATAACGTTGAAAATCTATTAAAGAAATTTGACAGATTGTAGTAGCTTGATGTGCTGGCGTCTGTACATATTATTATTTTAAGTCTTAAAATAGCATTAATTATTTTAAAACGGGACATTAGTGAGTAATTTTGCGTAAGTATTAATTAATTTCCCTGACTGGACGGACCTACGTTTACCTTTATGTCTTCTTTATTCTGCTTTCTTCTAATTAATTAACGGTTTAATGGTGGTTGTATCACAGTAGATATATTATCTAACAGAAGGTTACTCCTCACTTTTTCCTCATGATTCGATGCCTTAATTATTTCGTCCTTCCCTTTTCCTTGCTGGAACCCATAGAGCCGGAGTTTTTGATCATCATAATTATTAGCAAAACGAACGTCTTTTACTGGCCTCAATTGGCTAAAAGGAAAATGGTATAATATCACGCTGTTGTTATTAGCAGCAGGAAGTTGCTACCAATTCCTTTGACGTTATTTCTTAATTGCTTTTTGTGACACGAGTAAAATGGGAATAATTTCATGCTGGCATTCACACAACCGGTGATTTCTTTACGAGATGCTAAAAAATAAAATACTAAATCAAAGGACTGGACTTTTACTGGCGGTTTATAGCTTGTTTGACATTCAAGTCCTATACACCATGCCATTATATACCATTATTATTGTACTTATGTTAAACAAATGGATATCTAAATGACTTTTGGCTATAATATACTTAACAACCGTATAAATGTCGCACCCAACTGGTTTAATTAGCCGTTTAGTTAACCGCCTAGCCTTTTAACTTAACGGCGGCCGTTCAACTAACGGCCTGAATGATATTCAATGAATTATAGTTTAGGTTGGAACTGTAACCAATTACGTCGAGTTGAATTGGTCGCAGTAACTAAGCCAGGGCACCCCGACTAAATGGGTTAGGTTAGAACTGTGATCAACCGCGTGCGAGAGAGCGAAGCGAGGCGAGCACTACTTCCAAAGGCCAGGTGGTTGACTAAACGGCTAATTTAACCAGTTGGCTACAACATACATATCAGAGGGGCAATTCTTGTAATTTTAAGAACGTTCACAGGTCTGAGGGGCAATTCTCGTAATTTTAAGACCGTTCACAGTCTGATCTCAGTCTCAATCTGTCAAAAAATACTTCTAATTTCCCTACATTTTGACAAGTTTTTGACATTTGTTTGTCGTTGAGATGAGACTGCGACTAGATTTTGAACGTTTTAAATTACGAGAATTTATCGGCCTTCTGATCGTACATACTTATAGAACATTCTTCTGCGTTATTCCGCCTATTATCCGAATTTATATGGGGTCAGCCCTTCTAGTACTTCTGCGCCACACCTAGCTCACTGTCATGTCATTTTTATTGTTTATAGCCAAATTATTGGTAGTCGTCCACGGCCTGTTTTTCCATCTTAAAAAGCTATGAATATAGATCATAGCTTTCTAAGTCATATGGTCACCATCTTGAATTATCTCATGTTCGTACCAGCGCAATCGATTTTCACTAAGTTTTTCGTGTCTTAGCGATTTTAAAAGTACCACGGATATCGTTGTCTCTTTCACTCATATACGTATATATGTGGCCGTCTCTTTCTAAGCATATGTCGTTGTGTCATATTAACGCTTAATTTTGGCAAAAGCATCGGTTGATGGCAAAAGGCTCTCTTGTTACATACGACTTAAACATTACTGGCGAAATGTGGATGTACTATAAATAGTTACACCTTCGGGGAAATAAGGCGTGATGTTATGTTATATTTTTGGCAAACTATCTCCGTATTTCATTACCCCATTTATTTTTTGTTTAATATGTATGATATGGCTTTTGGTTGCTAGCTCCTGGACTACCCAGTGTTAACAGTATAATGAGAGATTGGGAGATATTAACGTTTTCCCGTTACGATGGCATATTAAAAGGTTGATCAATATTTACGATCTTAACGTAACCGATGATACCATTGAAAGGAAAGAAAAAGCAATTGTTTAGTATATTATGTTTGTTTAATTTAAAAACCGCCTCACCTGGCGTGGGTGGATTACCAGCTCAAGTTATTATTTTGTTGAAAATAAATCATAGGTTTATATCTAATTAAACACAAAAGATGTAACATAGGTAAGTACCTAATTATTTCATAATTTCTTAATGTTTTTTTACTTTTTAAGAGAACAAAAAGAAATGTTGCCATTACTTTAACAGAGTTCAAGGCTGTAATTATGCTTAGATGTATTTCTTTGTAAGTCTTCGCCAAAAAAAACGTTATGTACAATTTTTTTGCCTAGGTACAGCTGCGAAATACAAGTCTTAAATTCCTCGCTCAATAAAAAGTTCTGATAAGTAACATTGTATATAAAAAATCATTGTTTCCATTGTACAATCGGAGGGACGCCATGTAATGAACTGTCGGAGCCAACTTTTTTCGGAACAATGCCTGAATTTAGATGATTAAAATGCCGGGAGCAATGATAATTCTTTGTTGGCGAGCTGTTGCAAAACATTCGCGTTCACACTTCCATTCATTCCGTTCAAATTATTGAGCAATTTATTGTCTGACAAAAAAAAAAAAATAACAGTCTTATTACTCCTCCAGTAAGATTGTTATTTTTTTTTTCGGTAAACTTGACATTTTGACAGTAGGTACTGTGAAAGCTTTACAAGGTTGCAGGACAGGACCATATGCATTTAAGTATCAGCCTATAATGTTCCCACTGCAGGGACACAGGCTTCCTCTCTGTGAGAGGATGTGGGCCGTAATCTACCACGCTGGCCCAGTGCGGGTTGGTAGATGTCACATGTCTTCGCATTTTTGGTTCTAGGACATGCCGGTTTCCTCACGAAGACATGACAGAATCGAGACGAGTAAATGAAACCACCGTTTGTCGTATAAGTTCAATATTTATTCCTAGAAGATGGTTCTACGTTTTTACATGTTTTTCCTTGTCACCTGGCTTGTCAGCCAAATCTGACGCCTACTTGTTTTTTATATTCTTATGTTTTCAGAAATCAATGTTTGTGTCGTATTTCTGCCATCTACTTATCAAAGTATTATTTTTTTCCTAGTACCTTTTGAGCATCCACATTTATGTTTAAATGTAATATAACAGCAAGGCGAGCCTATTGCCGTCACCTGAAAAATTCGAAATCCGTGTTTGTATTGTAAAATGCCATGCTGCTCGACCAGGACTTCGAGTCCGAGACCCCATACACTGTTCAAGAGCATCAACCTACTTTCTTGCTTTCTCTCTCTCTCTGTTGCTTAGGAGAAGACGTTTTGTCTTCTCCTAAAGTGGTGAAAAAGGGTATGGAAGTTTGTATGGAGGATGTAACCGGCAAAATAAAATAAAAGAAAGAAAAAAACACTTTCCATTCCCGATTTCGTTAGGGGAGTGGACGATGGATCGAATCGTTTTCGAGTGTCAATGACGCGTTTACAATTTGTGACGTGTTCAGACGATGAAGCTATTGGCAGTGAAATGGCGATCACCCATCGGCATTTCGAGTAATGTGTTGTGATTATTGCAGTATCGATCGTCTTTTGTTACAAAGGGAAACAAAGACAAACATTAATTGAGAGATGTATGTAAAACAATTATCGCTACAGAATAGCTCTTATTATCCCATGAATTGGATGAAATTGTTTTTCTGTAAATAGGATATCGGAATCACGTTTACTCGTTATATATAAGGTGCTATAAAAATATCTGCCACGGCTGCAGTGGGAGATAGTATTGTGTTTATAGATTACAATAGTAAAGATAAATTATTGATTATTCGTCATATTTTTTTCATACAAAAAAAATGTACGTATAAATTTGAATTGATTTATTAGTATAAAACCATCCCGTAGACTTGTAAGCTGTTACCGCACCGCACTGAATTCAATTAAAAAACGCCGGCGACGTTCATTCATACACTGTTGCCATTCTTATCAAACAATGCCGCCGTGCGCGGCGGCCACTCGGTCGTGAATTAACTGTTCCGGGGTACGAAAGTTCTTCACTATTGTAATCTATAAACACAATACTACCTCCCATTAAAGCCGTGGCAGATATTTTTATAGCACCTTATATAAATAAAACGTGTGCGGTCAGGGAACCCCCGTCAGGAACGAACTTCGTTATGCGATACTCGCACGCTCACACACTCGTATATATTTATAATAGTAATAGAGAGCGTAAGAAAGTGAATCTAGTATCAGTTTTTAGAAGCTCCCATAAAGTGATCGCCATCTTGGATTTTCATTTTGACCTCACTATCGGCTTTAGCACCCTTGAAAACCATGAAAGAGACACCCATGACGATGTTTTTTATGTTTCGCATCCGCCATCTTGGATTTTCATGTTGGCTTCACTATCGGCTTTAGCAGCTTCGAAAACCATGAAAACGACACCCATGAAGAAAAAATTGAAAATTTTGGCGGCCGCCATCTTGCATTTTCATTTTGACTACTGCTACCCGCGTTAAAGAACTTCGTTCCAAAAAACAAGCTGGATGGAGTCTACATTTGCTATCTGACTACCCCTGAGAAGAAATGGTGAAACAAACTAAGGGGTCAAAATCTCTTTTAAAGTCCAAAGATAATCTTGGTCAGATCATGTGAGGACCATGTAGATTAGTGTCTGAAATGGTCTTTTGTGAAAAGAACGACACAGATTTGAGTGGACCTGTCCATTCAGTGCAAGCATTTGTCAGTAATCGTGTAGCTCAACTCGGAACTTAAGGAGCTCAACGACTCGCCTAAAAATACCAAAGAAAGGGCATTTGAGTAGGTCGCATAAAGTACTCAAACTGCCAGACTATCATTAAAACTAACTGAGAAAGAAAGAAAATAATAAAAAAGGATCCACATAGTCCTCACATTCACCATAATTACAGTAGGTAATATAAATAATTATATATACCAGCGCTTTTTTTTCGGGCCAAAGACAGCTTGTTCATGTGTGACATTTAATTTTGTGTTACAGATCGGGACGTCCGGCCAAAATCAGGACATTTGGCAACGCTGATACATACCTACATACATACGACGGCACGGTTGGCGCAGTGGTTAAGCGATTGACTGTTGCGCTGCGTGTCTCGGGTTCGATTCCCGCACGGAACAAATATTTGTATGACCTACAAGTAGTTGTTCCGGGTCTGGGCTGTTTGTGTATAGGAGTAATTCCTAGTGTGAAGCAAGGTTTTTTTTTTTTTTATGAAAAAGGTACATAACATCACGACTGTATTTCCCCGTAGGGTTAGATAGAGATGTGTCTATAGTAATCCGTTGTAATTCCATGTAATAGGGGGCGAACCGAACTGCGGGGTGCTACTGAGAAATTCCAGATGGGAAAACCCTTTAAACACTTTACCCGACTCGGGAAACAAACCTGGATTTCATGCTCAGCAGCAGCGCAGAATGTGGGTATAAATTAATAGAGCCGCCACAAAAACAATACTTCAGTTAACTCTACCTTGAGCAGCCATTTTTGCAATCAAGATCAAAATCAAAATATTTTATATATATATTTGTAATATATACATAAACCTACATGGGCACATAAGAAACGTCAGAAGGTAGTTTTCCTATGGAGAAGAGCCGGCAAGAAACTCCGCGGTTACTCTTTTTGTCATTAGTTAGCCCCAGCCACGATATGATTTAACTACCTGGAGAGTTCAGCCATAATAGTGCCCAATTAGGCAGCTTACGACAATACCTACATATAAATAAACTCGTATAAAGTAAAATATTTTTCCAACAAAAACTTCCAAAATACCTCTATTTAATTAGCATCCCACGAGGCCGAAGTTATCAACAGGATAACTAGCAAACGAAAAACACAAAAATCTTGCAAAAACTCGGAGATGATATTACAAGACGCGCAGAACAAAACATCGTACCTTGTTTGGACGAAAACTAAGTAATTATAATTAATTTTACGTAGTCTGTCGTTGGTACTCTGCTTTTGTTCAGGTGCTCTATGACTTGCCTTAATCTTAATACCATCAGGTGCTTTTTTAAGCAGGCAGGTTTTGAATATTTAATACTAGAGACCCGCAAAACATTTAGATTTCTTTATTAGATACGAATAAACCTTTCGGAATAAATTCTTTAAATAACCGTCAAAATCCATTGCATAGTTTAGAAGAACAACACAGACAGACGCGACAACGATTATAATTTATATTATGTATAGTCACAAGCACACTCACAATTCAACACACCCTCTCATACTCACTCATTCACCATATCGTCGCTGATACTGCAATACCGTGTAACTTCGATATGGTAAATTTTACAGGATAGCGAAAAAACTCGGCCAATCGGCATCGTTAGCTCACTGCCGCGAAATCTAAAATTTGATACTTTTGTACTTCCGCGGTATATCTTCTGTTAGTTACGCGGTATTGCAGTATCAGCGACGATATCACGTAACACAAAGAGAGGTGCAGCCCATAAATACAACCTTAGACCATAATTTTATTTTTATTTTATTTTTTCCTTTGTTTTGTAAAATGCTAGCATTTATGAACTCTAATTTAATGTAACTCGAGGGGATTGGCGCTGTTAGCCGAGATACAGGTTCCTCCTAGTTCGGCTCCAGATGCTAAAACTTTTGTGTACTTTTGATTTATTGTAATCTAAGTACTGTTTTTATGAAATAAAGCTTATTATTATTATTATATTGTGTGAGTACTGGGTATAGGAAAGAAGGCTGCTCAAAGCACAAGATGACCGCGGGGAAAAGTTTCCACACAATATGTGCCTGAAAATGGACAGCGCCGCCGAGGCCGGCCTGGAAAGAGATGGTGAGATGACCTGGACGCGTACCGCGAGGGCTAGTTCTAGGTCGCGCGGGAAAAGAGATCCTGGAAATATTTGGGGGAGGCCTTTGCCCAGCTGTGGGACCGTATAGGCTAACAAAAAATAAAATGTATAGATGAGTAGGAAATACTCATTTATTCAATTAGCTACTTATTTTTATTTATTTACTAGCTGTGCCCGCAACTTCGTCCGCGTGGAATAGTGACTTTCCGGGCAGCATATTTTGAATTACATAAACCGTCGTTTGGGTAGCAAAAAATTTACTTTACAGTAATGCTTCTCTGTATACGATATTTGACGTATGGCCATCGAGGATGAAAGCATACAGGCTCCTAGGATTGCTAACCCGTGACAGAGCCACATACAACGGACCGTGCGAGTAACAGCTGATACTTAGATCTACACCCACAACTTTCAGCGTCTGACCTTGGGCTTTATTAATTGTCATCGCAAAACATAGGCTGACTGGAAACTGGACTCGTTTAAAACTAAATGGAAAATTGTTTGGAATGAGAGGAATCCGAGGAAAGAAAACACTTTTACCTTTTCCACACCCTGTTAAAATCTCTGCTTCTATCAGATTTCGTTGTAAATTGGTCACTTTTAACCTGGTGCCATTGCAAAGTTTTGGGGGGCTTAAATTTCTAAGAAGCATGATGGGTTCGCAGAAGTCTCAGACTCACGCGATAGCGCGTGAGCTTCGCGATCAACAGATAAACGTGCCTTTCGTTGTTCTCCGTTTTCCCTATTTCAAGTTGTCATCATTCGAGAACGATTTGAACTCAGTCGAGATTCTCGCTGAGTCGAAGTTTGTGCAGCACGTAACCTAGCCTGATGTTCCCGAGTTGCAGAGAGCCTTGCCTCACGACCTTCCTCAGATTCCTGTGATCGAACTAATTTCATCCTTTTAGCATTTCTGCTACATTGGGAGAGGTTGGATCTTCTTCGAGGCATTCTTACAATAAAATAGTACATACTACATAACACACAGTTTTTAGTAAACACGTACTATCGTAAACAATTTATAAATACTTACAGATTATTATACAGTCTAAAATTATCACAGTTGAAGTAATAAGTGTTAAGACGTGTAAACCAAACGTACTAACTTTATAAAACAAAAGATTTGCTAGAAAAAATATTACTAATCTGAGCTAATGAACTTATACTTAATAAAGAAAATCAAGAAAAGAAATGCCTAACCTATACCAAATACTTATAATATTTATAAACAAACCCTAAATACAAATTAAGATAAGTATACCGAAAATCAAGGAAAGAACCGCCTAACCTATACCAAATACTTACAATATTTATTTACAAATTTTTAAAGAAAATTAAGAAAAAGAACCTAACCTACAAACCCTAAAATATAAATAAATGAAATATGCAAACAGTCAGTATTCAAGTGAATCGCAATAATCGAATGCAACTATTCCTCTATACTCTCCAGGATACGTGCGTTCGCTACGAATAACTGAATCCTTATGGCAGCGGCGCGTTTTTTTTTATGAATGGTATCTCGTAGTTGACCTTGAGAGGTCATGACTACAACCGGACTATTCTGTGGTTGCCTTAAGAATTCTTAAAGCCTCCAGCCAGGGCTACATCTAGATTAAAACTCAGTGACTGCACGCTAAGGGCACCCCCTGTGGGGTACGAACCTCGGCTTAGGGCATCGCTGGGAGAGGGCAGCAAGGGGACAGGCTGGTTCCAATTAGTATTATTAATGCTTTGATGAGCGCGGCGTTTCCTAGGACTATCTCTGAGAAGAAAGGGTGAAACAAACTCAGAGGTCTCAGTCGGGGAATTTAAAGCTACAGGCTCAGCTACGGCGCGGGCTGGCACTTCAGCGGGCAAGGGTCGGGGGGTCAGCGGCGCGGCTCTCAGCGCGCTTTATATAGCCACGGACACGCAGGCGCGAGGCGTGTACGTACTCTGATAGAATACCTTAACAAATGTTCGCCGTGATTCTTTAAATTGACATAACTTTTTTATTTATGAACCGATAGACATGAAATAAACACTAACTGTTAAGTGAAGCTTACTACAATATATTAGTGAAAACCGCATCTAAATCAAATAAGCCGTTTCTGATATTAGCGTGCACAAACACACAGACAAACTGACAAAAAAAAAATTAACTACAATTTCGGGTTCGGCATCGATATAATAACAACCCCTGCTACTTTTTTTTTATATATTTCCATTGTACAGACACCACTTTTCTGCAATTTTATTATATGTATAGATAAATAAATTGATTATAACGATTACAAAAATAATAACAATAACGAGTTCATAAAAATAGTATGAAATTGGTTTAACAATTAATAGAAAAAAATTAAAAGCTTTCAAATAAATTAAAATTAAAAAACATAATAAAATAAATCACATCTATATATATATATACATATAATAAAATTGTAGAAAAGTGGTGTCTGTACAATGGAAATATATAAAACAAAAGTAGCAGGGGTTGTTATTATATCGATGCCGAACCCGAAATTGCAATTAATTTTTTTTTTGTCTGTTTGTCGGTTTGTCTGTTTGTCTGTGTGTTTGTGCACGCTAATATCAGAAACGGCTTATTCGATTTAGATGCGGTTTTCACTAATATATTGTAGTAAGCTTCACTTAACAGTTAGAGTTTATTTCATGTCAATCGGTTTATAAATAAAAAAGTTATGTCAATTTAAAGAATCACGGCGAACATATTTTGTTAAGGTATTCTATCAGAGTACGTACACGCCTCGCGCCTGCGTGTCCGTGGCTATATAAAGCGCGCTGAGAGCCGCGCCGCTGACCCCCCGACCCTTGCCCGCTGAAGTGCCAGCCCGCGCCGTAGCTGAGCCTGTAGCTTTAAATTCCCCGACTGAGACCTCTGAGTTTGTTTCGGCCTTTCTTCTCAGAGATAGTCCTAGGAAACGCCGCGCTCATCAAAGCATTAATAATACTAATTCGATCCAGCCTGTCCCCTTGCTGCCCTCTCCCAGCGACGCCCTAAGCCGAGGTTCGTACCCCACAGGGGGTGCCCTTAGCGTGCAGTCGCTTAGTTATAATCTAGATGTAGCCCTGGCTGGAGGCTTTAAGAATTCTTAAGGCAACCACAGGATAGTCCGGGTGTAGTCACGACCTCTCAAGGTCAACTACGAGATGACATTCATAAAAAAAAAACGCGCCGCTGCCTTATGGATTCAGTTATTCGTAGCGAACACACGTATCCTGGAGAGTATAGACGAATAGTTGCATTTGATTATTGCGATTCACTTGAATACTGACTGTTTCCATATTTCATTTATTTATATTTTAGGGTTTGTAGGTTAGGTTCTTTTTCTTAATTTTCCTTAAAATTTTGTGAATAAATATTGTCAGTATTTGGTATAGGTTAGGCGGTTCTTTCTTTGATTTTTGGGTATTTACTTATCTTAATTTTTATTTAGGGTTTGTCTATAAATATTATAAGTATTTGGTATAGGTTAGGCATATCTTTTCTTGATTTTCTTTATTAAGTATAAGTTCATTAGCTCAAGTTAGTAATACATTTTTCTAGCAATTCTTTTGTTTTATAAAGTTAGTACGTTTGGTTTACACGTCTTAACACTTATTACTTAAACTGTGATAATTTTAGACTGTATAATAATCTGTAAGTATTTATAATTTAATTGTTTACGATAGTACGTGTTTACTAAATAACTGTGTGTTATGTAGTATGTACTATTTTATTGTAAGAATGCCTTGAAGAAGATCCAACCTCTCCCAATGTAGCAGAAATGCTAAAAGGATGAAATTAGTTCGATCACAGGAATCTGAGGAAGGTCGTGAGGCAAGGCTCTCTGCAACTCGGGAACATTAGGCTAGGTTTCGTGCTGCAGAAACTTCGACTCAGCGAGAATCTCGACTGAGTTCAAATCGTTCTCGAATGATGACAACTCGAAATAGGGAAAACGGGGAACAACGAAAGGCACGTTTATCTGTCGATCGCGAAGCTCACGCGCTATCGCCTGAGTCTGAGACTTCTGCGAACCCATAATGCTTCTTAGAAATTTAAGCCCCCCAAAACTTTGCAATGGCACCAGGTTAAAAGTGACCAATTTACAACGAAATCTGATAGAAGCAGAGATTTTAACAGGGTGTGGAAAAGGTGAAAGTGTTTTATTCCTCGGATTCCTCTCATTCCAAACAATTTTCCATTTAGTTTTAAACGAGAGAGAGAGAGTAATAAAGCCCAAGGTCGGACGCTGAAAGTTGTGGGTGTAGATCTAAGTATCAGCTGTTTCTCGCACGGTCAGTTGTATGTGGCTCTGTCACGGGTTAGCAATCCTAGGAGCCTGTATGCTTTCATCCCCGATGGCCATACGTCAAATATCGTATACAGAGAAGCATTACTGTAAAGTAAATGTTTAGCTACCCAAACGACGGTTGTATGTAATTCAAAATATGCTGCCCGAAAAGTCACTATTTCACGCGGACGAAGTCGCGGGCACAGCTAGTTAAAACATAAAATTATACGCTATACGTTAAAAGCTACACGTTACATGTCATGATAATATAAACGGATTTACCTACCAAACTTCAACAGGCAATTAGGGGTTGAAGCTAGCAAGCTATCTCTGCACCGAATTACATCAAAATTGATCCAGTTTTGAAAAGCAGCACCTTAATTGCGTAACACACTTTCAAACACAATTCGAGGGTTTTGAAAGAAATTCCTAATCCGTTACTTCATATGTGTGGAAAAATCGTCTGCTCAACAACGTAAATAACGCAATGAAAGTGGCTGAACTGTGAAAATGACAGTAAGTGCGATCAATTGTCGGAGTATGTGTGTTACGCAATTACACCGCAGGACCAATTTTAATGAAATTTTGCCGTTAAAACCTAACAAACAGACTGACAGATTGAGATAGGTTTTAGCTACTTACACATATAAAATAGGTAATTTTGTAAGTATAATAACTAGTTCGAAATATTTTTAAAGTCTTGTATTATTAACCAGGATACGTTTCCTTTACAACAACATAAACGAAAATACGAAAAATATTGCAAAATCTAAAATTCAAAACGTATTTGTTATACAACGACAGCACAATTTGTCATAGCATATCATGATCCTGAAGTTAAGAGTTACGACCCGATTCTGTATTCAACCGCGAACATAGCGAGTTCAGAGCTGCGTTACTCGTGAACCGTATTCTGTAGAATTCCTGCTTTATATGACGGCTCATAAGGCATTTGTGTTGTGCAATTGGTCATTTGTGTTGTGCAATTGGTCATTTGTGTTGTGCAATTGGTCATTTGTGTTGCACAATTAGTCTTTGGTTTTGCACAATTAGTAATTTATTTAGAGGGGCCCATAGCTAATAACATCCGCACAGGTCGATCGATCAGGTTAAGCTACGCTTACCGCGGTTGGTCTCTGGATAGGTGACCATCTTTACATACCGAGACCCCTCCGAGCATCGGAAAGCACATTATGCCATTGGTACCGGCTGGTTATTCGTGAATCTTTGATAGTCGTTACGGGTAGTCAGAAGCCCGAAATTCTGACAACCAGTCTTACCAAGGGGTATCGTATTACCCAGTAACTGGGTTGTGGATGTCAGATAGGCAGTCGCTCCATGTATAATACTGGTATTCAGCTAGGCAAAGAAAAGGCTAGGCAGATAATGATGAATTAGTAATTTGTTCATGTGCGTCTGTTTGAATATGAACTAATAAAATTTATGTCCATTATTGAATTAAAACGAGATACGAACTGACCATAGATATAGGATATTTCTATGGAACTGACTCACGACTACGGCATACGAGATCTTTCCTAACATGACAAGGGCGAGAACGCTCTTTTTCGAAATTTGTCTAAGATTCTGACGTCATTCTAATGTCTAATCTCATCAAAGTGGCTTTTTAGAGTGTACAGTCAACAGCAAAAGTAGATGATCAAATTCAGAAATTCAATACTAATGAAAGGAGTTCGCGTCAGAACTGTGTGGCGTAGAAGTGATTCAAAAGTATGTGATTGTAAATTATACCACACATTTACTACTAGTACAGCTGCCATATAGCTGCGAACTCCGTTCATTAGTATTGAATTTCTGATTTTGATCATCTACTTTTGCTGTTGACTGTACACTTGAATAAGGCACTTTGACACTTTTTTCCCGACGTCGCGACTTCTTTATGACGCGACGAAAGACACATCATTTTTATCATAGCAACATCGGCTTGAGGTTCCGTTTCATTCATTCGATATTACGCATGGAATGAGTATGGACTATATTGATTTCACGCCCACCTCTTTTAATTTATATGTTTCTATTTGGAATTCTGAAATTAATATACGAAATTACGGAAATGAAAACTAGCGGCACATTATATAGATAATCACCACAAATTACACGAGAGGCGCGCGTGACCCGGCTGTTCCACACTGCAAGGTGTAGAACTCACGCTGGCGCCTCTCCGACGCATTGTAGATACGTATAATACACATTTTATCGAACTTGATATTTTCGCGCTTACAAAATTTAAGTTCAAAAGGATGGTTATTGAATCCTTAAAGTAGCTATCCAATACCTATTATCCCTAAATCACATATGAGTACTTACTTAATTTTATGTAATTAACTATTTTTATTAATCATTATTTCGCGGATATTGGTGTGGGTTACACGTTTATTTAGTTCATAACTTATTCTGTCATACTTTTTGTAATATATAACTGTTAAATGTCCCAATAAAGTAAAATAAAATAAAATTACTAATGGGCCGATGATCGCAGTTTGACAAAGCGAAGGTTGATATTGTACCTATAGCAGCGCTGTCAGAAAACCAGACAAGTGACAGAAATAGAAATATCTCTTCGAAACGAGAGTGAGTATTTGTCACGAGTGTCTTATTAGCTCTGACAGGCAGTTAGTAAGTTAATCAATCAATCAATTTGAACCATTAAAGTTGCAGTTTACGTATAACCATTTACCATCGGGTGACCTATTCTATCATAAACCCAAGTCGACACTAGTTTATCGGCGACTTTAAAATAACTTAAGAGAAATGTAGAAAGAGCAAGACCATTTTATTTTTCATTTCTCGCACAGAGCATGACTGAGTTTAGTGTCACTAGTGCCCTCGTGTGAAAGTGTTAACTTTACATACAACTCTCGTTCACATAAAGCAGGAACGCGAAACGCATACAAACATTTAGAAATAATATCATTTTATCTCTTTCATGTAGACGGCTTTACGATCTAGGCAATATAATTCACATTCGCTTATCTTTACGCGCAACTCTAAACATGTAGCATACAAAAGCAATTTTGAGGGAGCCAGTGAAACATACGACTTGACAAATTGACGGGCCGACGCGCTACTATTGCGTTCGCACGACAAACTATTTCATTTGTCCGGTTTATAGCCCGTAAAGTTACGTAATAGGTGGGTTACAAACGAAACTCGTCCTGCGGTGACGATAACATATTGTTTATTTTTGTCTGTGGTTATTAGGTACCGATATGTTATTTATCACTTTCGGGTGGTTGGCATGCTCGGCGCGCACGGCTATGCGTGTATTGCCTCCTTATTGCGAATATTCTGCCAATATTTTTAGTGTTTCATACCGAAATTGGAAAAATGGTACACTATTAGTATCGTTTTGGCGTGCGCTTGTCTTGTTTATGGTACCGTGTCTTTGTTTGGGGTCTTGGAATATTTTCACGATTTTTAATGACTGTCAGTCAAGACATAATAATCATGCCTCTATTTCCTTGAAAGGCCAGGCAGAGGTAGACCTTTAGTACATCCAAATTTAGCCAGTTATGTTTATAGCCTGTTATTAAAAAAATATATATATTTTAGTTGTAGTTTATTTTTAGGCACTATAAATGTATGGGAAATTTGCCACTCCTGGTACACCTTTTTGTAATCGTTCTTTTTATTAAATAAATTATTATTATTATAGGGGGCGACCCTATTGTCATCAAGCGGGCACAAATCCACACTCTTGGCCGCTACTGAGTAATTCCTGATAAAGACTTGAGACGGAAAAAAATCCGAATAAACTTTTGCGCGTTGCTGAGTAACTTACATAGAAGGTTTTCTTAGTAGGTAATACATAATCGATGTAGTGTTAAGTATAATCTACTTACCTTTTCGTGGTACTACTTAGTTTTACTTAGTTCTAAGTAAAAGTAAATGGCTTATGCATGTGTAGTGGGCATCAATGTAGGGCAAGTTGATTCAGTTGGATATCGCACCTGCGTATTGATTCAGTGAGATTAAAGTGCACTTTATTATTGTTTACAATGATGGAAGTAAGTAATTGATTAACCCAGTTTGGGTTCAACGAAAAGTGAATAATGTTATGAAAATATTAGATAATAGACAGCTGTCGCTGATTCGATATTTGTCTTATGATATTTACTGTAAGACACAAAATTGATTATAATACGTTTGTCAGCGAGCTGTATTAACTGACGGTTCGTCCTGATTTACATTATTTTAATCGGTCAGAAACTCAGATGAACAAAAGGAAAGGCCCAAAAACTTTCTTCCGGTTATTGTCGGGAATCTTATGTTTTGCGTTTCCAGTTTGTTTAAGGGGGATGCGCTAAAATAGCCCGAGAAATTCAAATTTGCAGGCCAGTGTCAGGTTGTATCTTGATTAGAATATGATTCGCGATAGTAGCAGGTATGTCTTTACAGAATTATAATCATTAAAATCAGCAATACATGCTGAATTCATGGTTACAGTTTGCGCGTCGATGTCCCTGTCACCCTGTACGTATACTTTAGAATTAATCACTGTATCAGTTATACCTAAGAATCCTGCTATAACAATGTAACTTTTAATCTCTCTAGTTACATATTATAACATGTTTTTATGTACTACATGCGCCTTTTACAAGAATATTTACACATTAAAACATTTTATGAGAGCGACGCGGGTGTCACTGACTTGCTGTAACAAATGGAGCTTTGATGGAACAGGTGTTACATTCTCCCCGCTATTGTGAGTCAGTATATCACGGTGATGTTTATGTTTATTTAGTACGTGCTCTGGGATCATTATGATTAATGTTAGTTAGTATGTTACGTTTTAGAAGGCTAGACTTTGGACACTATTCATCTAGTTATAGTGCTATTTTGTATAAAAATCACCGTGAAATCTTAGGTAGAGTGAGCTATCAGTAGTCTCAATCCCTAGCATCGGAGGGGCAATTCTTGTAATTTACGAACGGTCACAGTTTGATTTCAGTCTGTCAAAAATGCCTCTAAAATCTCTACATTTTGACAAGTTTTTGACATTGATTGTCGCTGAGATCATAATTATTGTGACTAGATTTTGAACGTTTTTAATTACGGGAATTGGCCTTCAGGTAAAATGATAGCTCACACAAGCTCACTTCACCTAAGTTGTCAGGGTGATTACAGAATGGATAGGCTGGTTTGTGAAGATGATTTTAGTAATTATTTTGGTTAGTTAGCTCGGGTGCCGTTGAAATTAGTGCTCAGAGTACCTCTTTTTATTTTAACACTGTAGCCGTTTCACTTTTTGTTTTTCTATCGTGCTTTCCGAGGCACGGAGGGGCTATCCACGGACTAACCGCGGCAAGTGTAGCTTAACCTGATTAATTGAACCGTGTGGCAGTTTAATTAGAAAAAAAAAGTCGTGGATTCACATGACAACCATTCATTCATCTGCATAGCCTTTCCTAACTGCATATTTTTATGGGTATTGTCTAAATGTTCATGCAATAACCCTACTATTTTGATATCCCGTAGCCATAAACCAGGCACAATCGTACTTTTAGAATATTTGGTCATTTCCAATAAAATGGAATTTACCTAATATTTCCTATATTACCTACATGCACCACACACAATCGCAATTTTAGAATATTAGGTAAATACCAAAAAAAAAAAAAAACCTAAAATTTCAAAGGCCTTAACTTTATACTGTCGTACCTAAAATCTATTAGATCCTACGCCTGCTGGTGCGATGACCCCGAATTCACTTCGTAACAAAGGAGACACAAAGTGGGTCCTTTAATGACCCACTTTTACATTCTACAACACTTCCACACTGACATTCCAGAACACATCAGATGAAGTTTGGGGCTCAATGTTGACCTCATGAAGTTGTCCCGCAGTGCAATCAACAATGCTCTTACGCCCAGCTTGGACCACAAATTATGTCCATTGCTCCATTACTAACTACTTTAATGGAGCACTTGCATACAAGGCGGGTAATGGACGTAATTTTCTAAACGTTGGCCTACGAGCTTGCAGAGGCAGGAGAGTTATTTTCTCATATAGTTTTATACTGATGCTGGGAAGATTTTATGTTCAAGTTTTAGCTTCGATCTATACTAGTGTCAGATTATTAAGTACTAGCTTATGTCCGCAACTTCGTCTGCGTGAAATTTGTTGTTCGCCGATCCACCCCGTCGCATCGGATCGCCTGCCTGCGCTACTTCATTTTTCTTACCGTTCTTTCTGTTTTTTTTTTCTTTTTGCTCGGCTCTTTAGCTTCCTAGCGTGATGTTATATAGCCTATAACCTTCCTTAAGAATTGGGCTATCCAATGCATAAATATTTTTTCAAATCCTACCGGTAGTTTTGGAGATTACTCCCTACATACAAACTAATTTTACCTCTACATATTATTAGTATACTCGTAGATATAGATTCAGTATTAAAGGGTGAATAGACAAACTGGCTGCTATCAGAGGGGCAATTCTCGTAATTTTAAGAACGTTCACAGTCTGATCTCAGTCTCAATCTGTCAAAAAATCCTTCTAATTTCCCTACATTTTGACATTTGTTTGTCACCGAGATGAGACTGCGACTAGATTTTGAACGTTTTAAATTACGAGAATTGGCCTTCTGATCTTCAAAATTATAAATACTACCGAAACATATTCTAAGGTTAGACGGCGGCTACGTTACAAAATATTGTAAAACGCTTTAAAAGCTTTTTTGCCCATTCTGCTGCATACAAAACTACCTTTTGGAAGGGTAATTTATAATCAATTCTATTTTCTTGTAAATGTTGACGTTCAAAAGCGCCTTTTAATGGCTTACTTGAAATACATTATTTGACTTTGGTCTAAACGTTGGCCTATGTGCTCGTAGAGGCATAAGAATTATTGTGTCATATAGTTTTATATTGACGTTGAGAAGTCTCCCTCTAGTTTTAGCTACGATCTAACAACTCAGCCTGTCATATATCCTGATGGACATAGGCATCTCCCAGACTATGCTACAATATCCTGTCCTGGTGGCTGGGACAAACTGGATACGGAAGGCCACCGTATCCAGTTTGTCCCAGCCACCTTTTAAGGTTGTCGATCCATTCTATCCACGACCTATGCTAGTGTCAGATTTCTGTGTATCTAGGCTGAATTGATAGAGTAGCTGCAATATGATCTCTGCCGTGATATTTTTGCATGTACTATGTACTTGTTTACGCCAAACTCATCATTAGTCGTTATCGCATCTTTTGTATACTCCTTTATGACCATATACATTGGATAATTGTCCTTATGTCAATTAACTTACAGTTGGTATTTCTAGAGCGAGAATCCTTACCTTGCCGTAATACAGTCTATGACTAGTGCGGAAGGTAAAGAATTTTTATCTGTATACCGCCAATTAGTTTATTTTTTCAAACATAGTTTTGAAAAAATCTGATGTTAGCATCACATTTTTTTTTGATTAGTTGAAATCCAAAGAAAAACGTATCTTAGCGTACGAAGTGATTACTAATTAAGGATGACTAATTTTTAATAATGCGTGGTTTTGGAAACATATGTAAGTACTTATTATGATTAATACTTAGTCTTAAGTTGTGGTACACAATTTAATACTTACGTTGCCGCGTTGGAAATAAATTCTATTTTCTACCTTCGATATAGATATTCTAAGGTGAGAAGACGATAGTTCATGGGAGAAATCGGTTTGAGGCAAATCAGTTTACAAGAGCGTAGATTTTTGATAGCCAAACGATTCTCATATTTATGCCAAGTTCTTATGAGCACCCAAAACATCCGATGAAGACCCAATGTGACGGGTTAAGTTAGTGTGCATACACACGAGCGACACGCGTCAACGGTAGAGGCAACTGCACCCGTCGACGCGTGTCGACGGCAGTCGTCGACACCCGTCGGCGGCTGCGGTTGACAACGTGCCGCTCATGTATTGAGTACGGTGCTTCAAATACACGAGCGGCATGTTGTTGACGGCAGCCGGCTGCTCTCTCTCTCTGCCGTTGACGCGAGTCGCTCGTGTGTATTATGCACACAAAGGAAAGGCGCTATAAAATTCATTTATAAGAATATTTTATGCTATAAATGATGCTGATTTCCACCGGATACTATCAACTCAATTATTGCAATATACGCCTCAACACAATAAATGTCTCATACAACATTTATTTATTTCCATTCATACGTACACACATTCATTAAAAACAAACGAACATCTGAATAAATTCACTCCGTAAAGGACTGTTTAAGGCACCTGTCCCACCGCCGGATATTAACGAGAAGCGAGTAGAGCAAGCAACTATAAACCGTTTAGTCCACTCTCAGCCCCTCGACCCCTAAAAAAAGATTTGTTTATTTGTTTCCTCTCAACTCTTAAACATAGTTCACACTCGACCCCCAGGGGAAACTGAATTCCGTCGGATATTAACGAGAAGCGAGTAGAGCAAGCAACTATAAACCGTTTAGTCCACTCTCGGCCCCATGACCCCTAAAAAAAAAAATGTTTATTTGTTTCCTCTCAACCCTTAAACATAGTTCACACTCGACCCCCAGGGGAAACTGAATTCCGTCGGATATTAACGAGAAGCGAGTAGAGCAAGCAACTATAAACCGTTTTTCCACTCTCGTCCCCTCGACCCCTAAAAAAAGATTTGTTTCCTCTCAACCCTTAAACATAGTTCACACTCGACCCCCAGGGGGTGAAACTGAAGTGGGCGAGTGGGCGACGGCGACGAGTGATAGCTCGCTGGTATGCGTATGTACCAAGCGTGAGTCTCTCAGCGAGTGTTCTGACCGCCAAGCGAGCGTCGCTGAGAGAGCCCTCTTTAAATCGCTGCGACAAACTAATAGAGAGAGACTTCTCGCCGGCAGTGTGAACAGTCAGCGATCAACTATTAATAAATGTATCTCTTTTACTTAATGGGACCTTAAATATTTTGCGCGTTTCGTGAGCGAGATTATCGTTGATAGCTAGTGGCTTCCTCGTCGGCGCGGTGCCTATACGAATGTTTAAAAAGACGAGCATTGAAACGGCAAAATATAATAATTCTTTCAATATATTTATTTTTAAAAGCCTTTAGCGTCCGGCGTCCGGTCCGTCGTCCGGCGTCCGGTCCGTCGTCCGGCATCCGGGTCGATCATCCGGCGTCCGGTGCAAAGGCGCGGCGGCGGCTGTGGTTAACCTTCCACTGCTATTGGCGTCTTGTGATTGTGTAGTCATGTGTTCTGACCTGTGTAATTATGTTCATAACAGGATGTTAGTAATTATGTATTATGTATGATGATTATATACAAAACATGATGGATTTATTATACACTAGCTGCGCCACGCAGTTTCACCCGCATAAGTTTCGATCTCGTGGAAATATCGAGATAAAAAGTATCCTATATGTTAATCCTGGTTATAAACCATCTGTAATTTCATCCAAATCCGTTCAGTAGTTTATGCGTGAAAGAGTAACAAACGTCCATCCATCCATCCATACAAACTTTCACGTTTATAATATGAGTAGAATTAGTAGAATGTACATACAGTTGTATAAGGTATTTCTTGTTGTGCTGATCTCATATATAGTCTATCTATATACTAATAATAAAGCTGACTAGTTTGTTTGAACGCGATAATTTCTGGAACTACCCGTCGGATTTAAAAAAATATTTTAGCATTTGATAGCCCAATTATTGAGGTAGGCTTATAGGCTATATAACATACATACACACATTAGGACCATAAGGAGCCGAGCAAAAAGAAACAAAGTCAGAAAAAATGCCAAAGAAAAATGAAGTATTAGTGCGGACAGGCGATGCGATGCGATGGTGTGGGTCGGGGGACAACAAATTTAACGCAGAGAAAGTTGCGAGCAGAAGCTGATGCCTACTAAAATGCAATGCGTGTTTAATGTATGAGTTTGATTTGATTTATTTAATACCACTGCCCGCTTGTAAAGACGCCAGCAGGTCAAGTTACCCGAAACTGACGAATTTTCCCAATCAACCTTGAACTTTAATGCTTTACTGATAAAGTTGAAAATCTATTAAAGATATTTGATAGATTGTAGTAGCTTGATGTGCTGGCGTCTGTACCACAGATCACTAAATGCGTTTAGCGCTAAACATATTTAAAAAATAATTCTGTTTCTGTCATTTTTTAGAAATGAATTACAGAAAAAGAGCGATGTTTTAAATACGTTTATGTGACTTTTTAGTATATATAGAAAGAGACACAGAGAGAGATAGTTTTCATGGTTTTCGAGGGTTTTATTGGCTTCACCAATAATGAGACTAAAATGAAAATTCAAGATGGCAGCTGAAAAAGTTTACCGCCATGTTTACCGAAAATAAACGTATTTTCTTTCTTTATCTTCTAAACATTACTTTAAAAGGGTCTTATTCCACACAATTTTCTAAAGAATAACTTTAACTTCCCCAGCAACAATCCCATCTAACATACGTCGCGTGGACTGTGGCGAGCTTGACTGCGGTTAACCTTGCGACTATTGATGCTTTGTGCTGTCATCCACAGAGCTCTCGAGACTTCCAGAACTTTGTCATACGAATTATGTTGTTATCGGGAATCGGGACCGGAATTTGGAATGCTGGTGGTATACTGGCATGTGAGAATTGAAAACTGTGTTCTTACTTGGTAATAAGGGGTGGAAGTGTGCTCAAGGTTTTAGAAAGTTCTTTCTTAGTACAGCTGTATTGGTCCTAATATTATTAGAATTCTATAAGGTTGAGATTGATTAGGGTTAGTTTCTTATTGTTTGATAAATAATTATCAACGGAGACTGATACGCTTTCATTATAATCTTGGGCTTGAATATAAAAAGATGAAATTGATGTCAATTGATAGCTATTATATGATCAAACCATCACTGATAATTTTGCTGATTTTATAAATCATATAATGCTTATATGATTATAAAATATTAACTGTTTTAAGAAATCGAATCGATGTTCTTATTTTAATATAAATTTCGGGAATAATTAATTATGATAGTTGAAATTATATATTTTATTTAGAATTTATAAATGATGTCTTAAGTGAGAGTTATTAATTTAATCAGACGGTTAAATATTTCCTATCATCTGCATGAGGTATTTTCTACATGATTTCTTAAAAGAAACCTTGCATCACACTGAATTTATCAAAGTTTAAGAGCTCTTTAAATCAGACATATCTAGAAAAATGTATAGAGCAAGTGTTTTGTTTTGTTGACTGACGGACATAATCATGTCCTGAATGGATGGCACAAGTTTAAGTTACGACTTACGATGTCCCTTTCCAACGCGGTAAGAACTCGGCCACTGTCAGCTTGCATACACACGACCGACACGCGTCAACGACAATGGCAACTGCAGCCGTCGACACTCGTCGCCGCGTTGGCGGCTGCCGTTGACAACGCGCCACCGCCGCGCCGCCGTGTATTTGAATACGATGCTCAAATACACGAGTGGCATACATCCACGCGTGCCGCTCATGTCTATGCACACCAACTTACAAATGCCGAAAATAATGTTGTGCAAATGTATTTCACCTCTGTCTAACTGTCTGACGTGATGCTATGCATTGTACAAATATCAAGCAGTCACACTAAATCTGTTTAACACATTCGAATCTGTTGCTACATCACTCGTCATGCCCATGATTAATGCAGTGCGTTGCATATCTGTCTCGATGTTCAATTGTTCATCTCTCTGTTACATTAAGTTTCCATAGGCATTTGACTGTTCAGTTGAACAATCGTAAGGAAGTTATGTATTCCAAATTAATGATTCTCGTGCAGTGTCTGTTATTTGGCAATTGGCGGAACGAACTGAAGAGTATCTGTCAAAATTTGAAGAAGGACGCAAGGACGTGCAGTATGGAAGGAATGCAGGAAAAAAGTTGGAAGTCGGAAGATTTGTTGCCCAATTTTATTTAATGACGATTTTACACCGTTCAACCAAATTGGTTCACTTTGATTGCAAGTCACTGTCTGCCATTCAGTGGTTTTACCTCCTATTTTGCGTCACTGTCAAAATTAAAGTGATCTTTGTGATCGTTACAATAAGGTTGTTTTTGGGTTGCTACCACTGACAAGCCTGTCAAAATCACAGTGATCTTTGTTGTCGCAACAATAAGGTTGCTGTTCTCAGAGGTTAAATAACTGTGAACGGGCTTTTATTCTCCCAGTTTTCTTTTTTCTCCACACACGTTTCTCCAAATATCACATTTGACATTGGCGTAATTGCCATAAGTAAAAATATAAAAAAACTTGAGAGGTGTCAAGGGACACCCGGATGGAACGAAGTTCAAAGAGAGAGAGAGAGAGACAGAGAAACACGCGCACGCCGCACGGCTTACAACTACCTATAGCAAAAAGTATCGTTCCAACTTTTGGTCTTAATTTTTTCCGTCTAGCCCCCTTTCGCAACGCGCGATAAGGAACTTCGTTCCAATAGAATAGACATTAAATGATTCATTTTCGAAACGGTTCAATTTATAATATATAATAGACATTAAATGATTCATTTTCGAAACAGTTTAATTTGGTTAAGTGATCCGTGTAATTCACCAAAGTTAAGTAACCAAAAACATTTCATGTAAGCAATCGATTAATAAGTACCTTCACTGCTGTGATGTCATTGACACGTCCGTGATTGATTCACAGGCTCACAGCTGACTTAATGCTCGCCAATCTTTGATACCTACTCTTAACGCGGAGGGTCATTTGTTGTGGTCGGAAATAGTAGCGGTATATATACATATAGCACCTGTGTTACTGATTAGGTGCGGTTGAAGCTACACAGTATGTATCAGAAAGGTGTTGTCATATTTAAGGATGTGGTATAGACCATCGCCAGATGTGGATAAAGCAGTGGTGGCCCAGTGGTAGCCGTCTTGACTTACGAGTTGTAGGTCGTAGGTTCGAACCCAGGCAGGCGCTTTACTTTGTGTAAATAATTTCATCACCACTGCTCTCAAAACGGTGAAGGAAAACATCTTGAGGAAAACTGCATGTCCTACCAAAAATTCGAAGACATGTGACATCTACCAACCGGCACTGGGCCCGCGTGGTTGATTAAGGCCCACTCCCTCTCACAGAGAGGAGGCCTGTGTCCCAGCAGCGGGAAAATTACAGGCTGATTATGCATAGTCCATGAAGCTGAACCACTTTCTCCATCTGACTAACATCGTAATCGCGAAAAAATTATCAAATATCCCATACAAAACTTCAATAACTACTCAACCCAAATGTATTATATGTTACGGCTGTTTTTTTTTCTCCCTCAAATGTGGCTATACCTGACAACAAAATGAAACCCTGAATTTCATCTGTTGTCAGGTATAGCCATGATGGCAAGGATGGCAGACATCGAAAGAAGAAGAACCACTAAGAACCACTTATTCCATAATATTCTACTAAATTCTAAGCTCTCTCTCTCTCTCTCTCCACCAATAATAAATGCAGACTAGAAACTCAAAGACAATTTAATTACCCTACATCTGACGAATTTGAAAGCTAATTACTTAGCAGTTAGTACATGACTGTATTGTCTTCGCTTCATTAAGTTGACATACCTATGTAGTTGACTTCGACATTATTCCATAATATTATGACGTCGCTCGTCGCATAATCGCTGTTTGATGCACTTTACAACTTTTAATATTGTTTTCTTCTGTAGATACATTAATAGGTACTTTCCGGAATACTAAATAACAATAAAACTTTTATTGTGTCTCGTTCAAAGAAAGAAAGAAAATATGTTTATTTGCGGTAAACATGACGCATAAAAAGAACACAAACACAAAAAAATAAAAAGTTGAGGGAAAAAAAGCGTCACATTTACGCAAAACGGCCATCGCTCGGCATAATGCTAAGACCCTATACGAGTATAAGCTATCCTTCAACCAGGATGTGTCTGATGACTTAAAGGCGATCTTGAGAGATATGCCAAGTTTGGCAACACAAAGAAAAAATCTATGGGCGATCTTTGTACAGCAGAATATGTTGAAAATAAAATATGACAAAATTATAATGGTTCTCTTTCAGTTTTTGTTGTTCTATAAAACGAAGTGTTTTCCTTTAAAAAAAAAAACGTTTTACTTTGCCATTCATTTCATAGAATCTTTCACGTTCTAATCACTCGAATCATCAATTTATATTACCTGGTAAAAATCCCGAATATTAACAAGCTTTTTCCTTTACCACTTTGTGTAATTAATTTGAAATGCTTACAAAGAATAAATAATCGAATCAACCGGTAATTTATTTATTCACGATCAAGTGGCATCAGCATTATTGGTTATTTTCTTTTAATTAGCAGTCGGAGGAAACCGCAGAGTTCATTTTAAAGTTTACGTTATTTACATTCAACAGTAAAATATGAGTTTTAATTTACAGAAAGTGGCACTACAAAGTGTTCTCCGGATACACTTTATGGAATATCAAATATTTGATTCTGTACTGTAAATTAATTGGCGAGTACAAATAATAATTATGTACGAGTATCTGTTCTAACAAAACATAACATCACGCTTGTTCGAGGGGTAAGCACTAATAAATATTCACATATTGCCAGTAAGGTATGTTAAAATGGAAGATATGTAATATAATACAACACCAGGACCAGGTCCAGGTCAGGTCAGGTATATAACATCAGGTCCAGTTGAAAACCAGCGTCAGGCACTAGTTGCATTGCATTTTTGCTGAACTGGGCCTTTTGTTACAGCCGTGAGGCACACTTTCCTGCTAATTTCTTACATCGGACTTTACACTTTTTTATTTATTTTTATCTGATGTATGTCTCTGGTATACTGTGTGTCTTTTAATCTGTGCTAAATAAATGTATTTTCTTTCTTATATGTGTGTAATATGCATGTATGTATGTATGTGTGGTATGTAATGTAAGATATATTATTATTTCCGCTGTTCTATTGACATGACAAAACCATTAATACACTGATGGATTTTTCGTGCACGAATTTATAACACATAATTAGCCTGTAATGTTATATTTGTTGGTATATTGGCTGGCTAGCTGACATATTTTATGGCAAATAATTCAAGTTTCTTGTAATGTTAATTACTGGACATAGGTTCCTAGTATTGTATACATGCAACTATATTCTAACTGAACAGACAGCTGTGCTGCTGGGAAGTTTGTTGCACTACTTCTTCTTCCCAGCGATAGCACTGTGAAGTGGTGAAGGGCGGGCGTTTTTGGGGGACTGCCTTTTGTAATTTTGACGTTCGAAAAGTGCTGACTCTCAGCCTAATTTGAATAAATGACTTTTGATTTTGATTTTGTTCCCATGGCTGGGACACAAGCCTCCTCTCAGTGAGAGGATGTAGCCGTAATTCACCACGCGGGCCCAGTGCGGGTTGATAGATGTCACATGTCTTCGAATTTTAATTGATTCATTTTAATTTAACATTTTAATTTTATACTTTCTATTAACATTTTAATTTAATACTATAATTTAACATTTTAATTTAATACTTTAATTTAACATTTTAATTTAATTTAATTGTGCATATTAGGCTTTTAAAGACGACATTATTATAATCATATCCGCCAAAAGACGCCCATTAACAGAAAAGTAGTATTTCCAAGACAATTTTCCAAGTATTCGCAATGAACGATGCATTCAATTGATTCGTAGCCATTCGTAGTGGTTTGCTACGAGAGCATAGCGTACGTAGCAGGCGTAGCAGTGACGTCATTACACCCAGGCCACGTAGTTACGCCGCACTAATTTATCTTCAGAGCTTGAATTCTTTGAAAATTAGTTAAAGTATGCTTCTTTAAAATAGCACGATGAAATAAGATTTTCGAATTATATCTTGGTTATTTTCTTGCTTCTAACTATGAGATTTAATTAGATTACCCCTCAAAATGGAAAGTTAATTCAGTAAATTAACTCGGGCTACTGCCAAAGATAAGCTAATTTTCTAGTTACGATGTTATTACTGCGATTATTACCATGGACTTGCTTTTTACTGTGGCTAGGCTGATGGTGATGGCTGCTGGTGATGTTTCTAGCCATGGATTCATAATTAAGTCTTGAAATAGCCTTAATTATGGAGATAGTTAAAATACACAACAAAACAAACAATTTTGTGCAGTGTGTTGTTTATTATCTAAGCGAATATATTATAATAAAGAGAAAAGATTTGATTTTTGTATGTTTGTTTGTTACGCTTTCACGAACATTTGAACGGATTTGGATGAAATTTGGCACATGCCATTTTTACACCGACATTCCCACGGGATCGAGAATTATGCTAATACTTACAAAAATACGAGTATTTACTACGCAAATCAACTATAATGATACAAAAATTGTAGTTGATTTTTTTCTATGTTCAGAACTTTGCTTTATCAAAGGAAATTCTATACCGACGTTAGAAATAAAAAATATGAAATTTCAGACTTCACCTGTTCACCACAATCAAGTTCTAGTTTAATAGACTTCGCATCCAAGTAGGCCGCAGCGAGGAAAACCTCCACAAATGGGGATTCATCGAAGGCTCAGCAGTGCGATTCTGTAACCATCTCACCGTGAAAACTTAGGTGAAGTGAGCGTGGAGTGAGCTGCCATTCCAACTAATGCTAAGGGATTGACACTACTGACAGCTCACTCTAAACTCACTTCACTTAACTTTTCACGGTGAGATTTTTACAGAATCGATCGGCTGGTGTGTATGCGATGTCTATCCACAGACAACAGCTCAGCTCCCGTCTTGCATCGCATACCCTGTCATCTGCACACGTGAGGACCTAATGGCTGCGCCAGTGAATACTATCCGCGTTGCTGAATTTTGGGCCAAACAAATTTAAGAAAATAAAAAACTATAAAGTACGTAAGTACTATAAAGTAAGTAAGTAAATAATAAATAATAACTATATTTTTGCCAACGTCATGCTAGGAAGAAGAAGTTTTAGTTTATTTCTCCACAAATAAGTTTAGAAGCAGCCTTCGCGACATATGAATATAATACTCGTATATTATAGTATCCAAGGCTATAAGTTTTGGATCAATTTAATACGAGATCAGCCGTAACTTCTGTATGTGGGTTAAACAAATAGCTGAAGACAAACTTATATGGGTAACGAGTATTGTAACCGTTGAGAACTTTGATTAGTAAACTTGCTTGTTCCATTAAATTGCTATCAGGAATGTGTGGGTTTTTATGTGTATTTACTAGATAGACAAGCTGTTTGTCCGATGGTATTTCCCATGGGTAAAAATTATGAACTTCCACACAAATATTCATATCTTATTTAACCCCTTTATACCCTGTCCATTAGGTTAACCGTTTTTTGACGCACCCAGGTTACGTAAAAGTTAACTTTAAAATGCGTAATGAAGTAAATACAAATTAATTGCCTTATCTCATTGAATCATCTTATTTATGGCTTCTTACAGACATTATATGTAATACCGTACGAGTATCAATCAATGTATTATGTGTTGCTGCAATCACTAGTTCCATCTGTCAAAAAACGGTTCACCTAATGGACTAGGGAATGAATTTTCAGAAATCGTATTAAAATTCGAAATTTTATCCATTTAAAGTGTAAGTACACTAAACTAGACATAGTGTAGTATGTATAGAAAGAAAAGAAAGAAAAAGCATTTATTTGCGGCAAACATGACGCATAAAAAAAGGACATAAACACACAAAAAAAAAACAAGTTGGGGGTAAACATGCGTCACATTCACGCAAAACGGCCATCGCTCAGCATAATGCTAAGACCCTATACGAGACAGAGCCCCAGCGCTGGTTTTCAGCGGCAGCCGGCACTGACGTGTGACGTACAAGTGCAGCATGCAATTAAACATAAATATGTCGTGGATAGATGGCACCACAGTACGGCGAACAGCGCCATCTAACAATTTGATGGGTAAACGAGTAATCATGTGATCGGAAACGCAAGCGAGCCCTACCGCTTGGACACGATCGTCGGTGGAGGGGATGCAGCGAAGACTGGTGGAGAGACCGAGTGTGGCGACAGTCTACAGTCGACAGTCGAGCTCGGACAGTCTTGGCAAACGCTCAGTACCGTACGCACGTGTTTGTTTCCGACGCAAGTGTGCGTTTCGGTTGATAATCGTTAGTTTATTAAAGTTACTTTAAATTCAAATTATCTTTTCGTTCGAGTACCCGCTACAGTGCCCACACATACGTAAACTATGTCGGATCGTGAAGAAGACCCGATGTTTCGCATCTCGGCCACCCAGTGATGCGACATCAGAAGTGGTATTGGACCTGAATAAATAATCGTGTGGATCTGTTCAAGTTGGAACCAGACAAACCAGATACGGATGTGCGATTATGGTTCATGTTGTTTTGGGCATAGGCTGTATGGAAAAATACCTTTGCCGAGTGACGCGCCAGTTGCGCCTGTTTGAAAAATATAGACTAACCGACGTTTGAGTTCGACGTATCCCGTTCCCGTGTTTAGAACACGCGGAGTGACTTTAAGAATTGAGCCAAGCAGCCCTGCAGCCGTCAGTGAAGCCCTTCGTGTGCTGCAAGTGAGGGAAACCAGGACATATCGCAGCCTGGTGCACGAGTAGTGGCAGCTAAGCGGATGGTGGACAATGTGCTGGAAGTCGTGAACGGCGAGTAGAAGTCGTACAACTACCCTCAGACACGTTGGAAAATAAAGGTGAGCTGTATTGTTTTGTTTACGATACTGGTGCTGATTGCTCGTTAGTAAAAGCGAGTTGTGCAGCCAAATTAAGTGTCAAACGAGTTAGGTAATAATGTTCTTGCATTCAGCACAGAACAAATCGTATGTAGTGTTGCAATTAGCGAGAAACAGCTTGAGATTTGATTACTATGATCTACCCGACATTTACTTGCAAAGTAATATTATGATAGTACGTGAAATATTGAACCTAGGCTTTTCGATTAACATGTCGGCGACAGAGTTTTTGTTGCTTAGCTTAGCTTAGCTCTTGTAATAAATTCTGTTTTAAACGGTCAACAGCAGAAAGTTAGATTTGATAGAACAAAGGCAGCTCCAACAAAATGTTCGGTTGACGATTTCGTGTTATTAGAAAACGAAAAGTGTTAGATCAGAAGTAGAGAAGTAGCTAATAAAAAAAAAAAAACTGAGTTAGATCAGAAGTTCAGAGGTCCGTTTACGGAAGCAGAAGTTTTGGCGGGTGATCGCTATACGTTAAAAACTTTAAAATCTAACCTTACAAGTATGCTCTTAATAGGTTAAAGAGAGTGCCGGAGTGCCAAGTACCGCTTGAAGTAGAAGAGTTTGAGTTGAGTGATAGTGGTGAATCTTAGTTCGGCTGGTCGGACCGTACCAGTAGCCATTTCGTAGCCGTAGTCCGTTAGAAGTCGGTATTTACTTTATGTAATCCGTGGATGCGCGGTGCGCGGGTGACTCTGGCGGAGGTCGGGTCTTGCAGAGACCACAGAGTCCGTGGGACTCGGCGTTCAAGGGAATGCAATAGTGTGTGAGGGCTTAGTGAAAAGCCACAGGCCACGAATCTGATTCACACTTTGTGTTATTGTTTTGTGATAATTTAACGATAACTGCTAATGGCAGGTTGATATGACATTGGTACTTGGTCACTCATGCATTCCTACAATTGATACTTAACTTAAACTTAACTTAATTTTGCATTTAAATGATTAATTTGATAAAGGATTAAGTTAAATTTAAAATGATTATGATTAGATAATCAAAATTTGTTTACAATACTCTGGTTGAATCAATACTCTAAAAGCCTTCAACTCTAGGCGTAGGTATAGGTATGCTCACGATAGGTAAAGAAAGATGCTAGTAGGTCATGTACCAGTCGAAGTAGATAGTGATCACACTGGTGATGAACAAGCCTACATTATGGGAAGCACGCGAGTAGGGGTTCTCTATCGGCCGTAGTAAAGTTGTGTGGTGTCACAGGGTGATACACACGGATCCATGAGCTGGATGTGTGAGAGCAATGCGATTGCTGGTCGGCTCGAGAGCCGTGGCGTTAGAGTGGTTTACTCGTGTGTGGGTTTCTAGGTGTCTAAGGCTCTTAGTGATAAAAATGATTGTTAATGTGGATAACGATGGTACATGGCTCTACTATGATTTGTTTACATTACTCTTTCCCAATACATTATCGCTGGTTAAGCGAGTTATGTTGACTATCGCTGGTTAAGCGTGTTAGTAGTCTAATCACTGGGTAAGCGTTAGCTGTTGAATCGCTGGTTAAGCGTGTTATGATGTGCTTTCGCTGGTTAAGCGTTAGTGGGTTAATATCGCTGGTTAAGCGTTATTATTATCACTGGTTAAGTGATAGGATTTTTAACGCTAGTTAAGCGCTAAAATGTTAAGTACTGGTTAAGTACTTCAATGAATTTCACTACTGGGTAAGTAGTGATGCATGGTGCTGGTTAAGTGCTGTGGATTTGTTTGGTAGAGTCAAAATACTGTCTTAATTGAGTGCCTTTATTCTTTCATTTTAGTGTTCTGTTTGGTTCACAATCAATTAAACGCAATACTCAGACGGTTTAATTTGACCCAATTATTTTTGTGATAATGTCCCTGACGTGGGTCAGGATAGCCGAGCCATGAGCGTTGTATGTAATCTACGAGTTAGTTGATATAGTTTCTGACTAATTATTACTAAGGCTTAGAGAAATCTTTTGTTATCAATGATAGTTTGGATCGGAGTATTACTAACGAATTTGAAGAAAGTCGAGTAATAGTTTTGTTGATGAAACAGAGTGGAGATTAAGTTGTGTGTACTGTGTGGGGTTTCGTGAGAACCATAAAGTCCAGGAGTGACTTGGCGATCCGAGGGGGATGCGCAAATCAATTTGACGGGTTGAGTAACTGGAGGTTACTAGATAGTATGAGATACACGCATCTTAGTTGACTATTTTTATTGTAACCTTGAGATTTGGGAATCAAATAGTGAGTAATGCTCTGAACTCTGCTATTGTTGGTTGGTTCGAGTTTTCATTGTGTTTTTGCCTGTACCAAATGTGGCCAGGAGTGACCGAGCTATGTGATACTTTGCGGGTATGTTTCTTTACAGATTAACACATGTGGACATGGAAGAATACTACAGCAGGCCGGTGCTTATCGAAAGTTCCGCTTCAAGGAAGTGCATTGATGATAACCTTGGGCAAGATGTCCACGAAACAATTATGGAGGCGCCTGCATGGCGAGGGGCTCAGGTGGTACCGGGCCAGCGCCTGCAGCAGCGGCTAATAGTGAGCGACACGCTTAAGTTTGCTATGTCAGCAATCCGAGCAGTGTACTGATGAATACTGGGTGAGTCGTATCCATTTTATTGCGATTCTGGCGTCAAAAGATTGTGTTAAGTCAAAGTGTTAAGTAGCCTGTACCCTACAATTTTTATCTGAGATTTTGATTAACAATCTGCGTTTAGAGATCTCTTTTCATGTTGTACCAGTTATCTTAAAAAAGAAATTTAATTTAACTGACCGTAAGATGTTAGATCAAGGATTTAACGTTAGTATGACGTCTGATAGTATTGTTTTGCGTAATCACAACAGGTTGTTAGATTATGTAAAGTTTCAAACCCTTGTTTTCAAGTTAATTTCGATTAAGTGAACACTGACGTGTATACTGACGTTCGGGCAGAGTTCGTTCCCAGTTAATTGATCTTTTGTTAGAATACCGTCTTATGTTTCTGGTGGTATTTCTAGATCCCGTGTTAATAATCGTTGGCCAGGAATAATGATAATAAGGCAAATTACGATGGTAATCAATTTAACCAAAGTCAAGTTAGTCTCTATATTTTCTTTTAATTAGTAGTAAAGTTATGTTTTAAAGGCGCTTGACTCAGCGAACCTTAGAATACTGATTGTGTGAGGAGGATAACCGATCACCAAGTTCCTCGAGAATCAGAAGTAATAGTTAAGGATAGTGGTAGTGAAACCACCTCTGATTAAGAATGGCTTGTCTACTCATACTCAAAATTTTAGACCGCACCTCATGCGTAGTAGCGCGTGTGGCGATGGGTCTAGAAGGAATCGTTGGTGCGATTTCTGTCTGTGTTGGTGCACAGAGCCCCTCATGTGTTGAAGCATATGTGGCGGCAGTTAGGTAAAGAATCGTTGGTGCGATTCTGGTCTGTGTTGGTGCACAGAGCCCTTCATGTGTTGTAGCATATGTGGCGGCAGTTAGGTAAAGGATCGTTGGTGCGATTCTGGTCTGTGTTGGTGCACAGAGCCCCTCATGTGTTGTAGCATATGTGGCGGCAGTTAGGTAAAGAATCGTTGGTGCGATTCTGGTCTGTGTTGGTGCACAGATTAAAAATAAAGTTTTATGAGTTGAGTATACATTGCTTATGAAATTGATTTCGGTAAATTCTATCGGTTTTGTTTTTGATTTAACTTGTTGATCGGTCGATCCAGGTCTGTGTTGTTGCACAGAGCGCCTCATGTGTAGTGAGTACATGTGGCGATATGTCTCTTTGTACCGCACCTCTTGTGCAGTAAGCACATGTGGCGATGGGTCTACAAGAAATTTTGATGTGATTCCTTTCTGTGTTGGTGCACAGAACGCTTCATGTGTTGTATCACATATTGCGTTAGATTTTTGAGAATCGTTGGTGCGATTCTTGTCTATGTTGGTGCATAGAGCCCCTCATGTGTTGTAGAATATGAAACAACTGATCTGTCATAAATCGTTGGTGCGATTCTGGACTGTGTTTTTGCACAGATTTTAGTAAATAGTAACTGATTCGTTACAACTATTTTAATTTTATTTGGTTCAACTTATTGATCGAACCTTTTCTAATGATTAATATTGTATGGGGTGCTCTTTGTACGAAACCTTTAAAACAAGGTATTGTAAATTATGACGAGAGAAATTAAAGTAAGAATGAGAGCCGAGCTACCTTAGTTGTTAGGTATTTGGCAGGATAGCCGAGCTTGTTTACTCTCTGAGTATATTTGGTCCACAGGTACTACACCCGAGGACGGGTGCTAGTCAGGGATGGCCGTGTCGTGGATAGATGGCACCACAGTACGGCGAACAGCGCCATCTAACAATTTGATGGGTAAACGAGTAATCATGTGATCGGAAACGCAAGCGAGCCCTACCGCTTGGACACGATCGTCGGTGGAGGGGATGCAGCGAAGACTGGTGGAGAGACCGAGTGTGGCGACAGTCTACAGTCGACAGTCGAGCTCGGACAGTCTTGGCAAACGCTCAGTACCGTACGCACGTGTTTGTTTCCGACGCAAGTGTGCGTTTCGGTTGATAATCGTTAGTTTATTAAAGTTACTTTAAATTCAAATTATCTTTTCGTTCGAGTACCCGCTACAGTGCCCACACATACGTAAACTATGTCGGATCGTGAAGAAGACCCGATGTTTCGCATCTCGGCCACCCAGTGATGCGACAAATAAATAAAATCAAAAATCAAAACAAGAAATAAAATAAACCATTGCAACATATCGCACCTTCGGTAAGACAAGGGCCGAAGTGCTAAAATTTCCGAAAATGAGTTGAATATGCCAAAGTGCCTAAAAAACGAATTTCTACCTGTAGGAACAAAGACATTCACTAGATTCAGTTTATTTTCGCCAGAGGGCAGTAGTGCCTTTGTACCATTCCATTAATTCCATTCATTTTTCAAACCTTAAAACGTCTGTCCTGAAAAATTTTAATATTAGCACTTCGGCCCTTGTCTTACCGAAGGTGCGATATGATTCGACACAAACAAAAATCCACAATCAAAACATGAAATGTATGTATCTTTTGCATGCAACCATTACTCTAGAAACAAATGTTTCGTAATTATTAGCGATAGAAATCTCGCAGTAGGGGCCCGTGGCTAAATAATAACAGCCGCACAGGTCGATCGGTCAGATTAAGCTACGCTTGCCGCGGTTGGTCTGTAGATGGGTGACCATCTTTACATACTGAGGCCCCTCCGTGCCTCGGAAAGCACGTCAGGCCGTTGGTCCCGGCTGTCATTCGTGGATCTTTGACAGTCGTTACGGGTAGTCAGAAGCCCGAAAGTCTGACAACCAGTCTTACCAAGGGGTATCGTATTACCCAGTAACTGGGTTGTGGAGGTCAGATAGGCAGTTGCTTCATGTAAAATACTGGTATTCAGCTGCATCCGGTTAGATCGGAAGCCGACCCCAACATAATTGGGAAAAGGTTAGGCAGCTGATGAGAAATCTTGCAGTATTTTCTCAGTCAGAAATATTGAACTTACCACCAGCACACCAAACGAAAACACGTTTTCTCGTCAAAAAGAAAATGTTCTTTTTTGTAGTTACGAGTAAATTGATGATTACAGTACATTGTAATTAGCATTAGAGTGAGTGCACCTGTACGTGTAATTTTTTTTCCCGGTTTCCTTTTTTCGCTACACACGTTTCTCCAAATATAACATCTGACATTGGCATAATTGCCATAAGTAAAAATATAATACCTCATCATTCTTCTGCTCTTATCCCAATTTATTTGGGGTCGGCGCAACATGCACATTTTTCTTCCATACTTCTCTATTAGTCGTCATCTCGGTAGTCACCCCCTTTCTAACCATATCATCATTCACACATTCCATCCATCGTTTCTTTGGTCTTCCCCTACTCTTAAAGCCATCGACATTCATACTCAAAACTCTCTTCACGATATTTTCCTCATTTCTCCGTAACACATGCCCATACCATGACAACCGATTTCCACACAACTTTTCGGTTACCGGTGCCACTTTCAGACTTCCTCTTATGTACCTACTCATTTATTATTCTATCCATTCGTGTAACACCACACATCCCTCTTAGCATTCTCACCTCAGCTGCATGCAATTGCCTTTCATTTATCCCTTTTGTGGCCCAACATTCTAATCCATTATAATACAATAGACATTAAATGATTCATTTTCGAAACGGTTCAATTTGGTTACCTCCGCTAAAGGCAAAAGTGATCCGTGTAATTCAGGCGTAACCAAAAACATTTCATGTAAGCAATCGATTAATAAGTACCTTCACTGCTGTGACGTCATTGACACGTCCGTGATTGATTCACAGGCTCACAGCTGACTCAATGCTTGCCAATCTTTGATACCTACTCTTAACGCGGAGGGTTATTTGTTGTGGTCGGAAATAGTAGCGGTATACATATATATAGCACAGGTGTTAATGATTAGGTGCGATTGGATCTACACAGTATGTATCAGAAAGGTGTTGTCATATTTAAGGATGTGGAATCTAGATCATCACCAGATGTGGATAAAGCAGTGGTGGCCCAGTGGTAACGGTCTCGACTTACGAGTTGTAGGTCGTAGGTTCGAATCCAGGCAGGCGCTTTACTTTGTGTAAATTATTTCATCACCACTGCTCTCAAAACGGTGAAGGCAAACATCGTGAGGAAACGGGCAGATCCTAGAACCTAAAATTCGAAGACATGTGACATCTGCCAACCCGCACCGGGCCCGCGTGGTGGAGTGGCCCACTCCCTCTCACAGAGAGGAGGCCTGTGTCCCAGCAGTGGGAACAGTATAGGCTGATAATGAGTGCACCTGTGTGTGCGCACACACTTGTGCGCTGTAATATATCTCGCGTAGATCGCTGGTCTCCGTTGAGATTAGCTGCCATGGCCGAAATTCGGTCTGGAGGACTATAATTAGCATACCAAAACTTTTTCTTTCCGTAAGCCCATATTGTCCCACTGCTGGGCAAAGGTCCATACTGTCCCACTGCTGGGCAAAGGCCCAAATTGTCCCACTGCCGGGCAAAGACACATATTGTCCCACTGCTGGGCAAAGTCCCACATTGTCCCACTGCTGGGCAAAGGCTCATATTCTTTCAAAAATATTAGTCTTTTTTTAAAACAGAAGTACATGATCACGATAAAAATGGGAGCGCACTTATTAGCTAACGATGTCAAAAAGAGCTGCACTTGGATCGCTCGCCACCATCGCTAGTCGAATCACGTAAAAACTACTCAACTTCAGACGTTCTACTCGATGATATAGCGCAGGAATTTTGAAATGAACTCGGCATACTTTAACCAGTTATATCAGTAGTACGAACATAGTTGTGATTCTGTATTCAGCTAAATTTAATATAGGAAAAGTTTACAGGTCGAATGTAGTTGAGTTCATATTATTATCTTCTATACATACATCCTACTAATATTATAAACGCGAAAGTTTGTGAGGATGGATGGATGGATGTTTGTTACTCTTTGACGCAAAAACTACACGGATTTGGATGAAATTTGGCACACAGATGGTTAATAACCAGGATTGACATATAAGATACTTTTTATCCCGATATTCCCACGGGATCGAGACTTATGCGGGAGAAACCGCGGGGCGTTGATATTATATTAGAAATTAAAGTCGCTTTTTCTGTCAGCCTGTGTGACCGCGTTGTTCTTCTAAACTACGCAACGGGGTTTTTTTTTTTGTTTGAAATATACTAAAAAGTTAAAAATAATTTAAACCTGATAAGAAAAATACCATGTATACTCAATAAAAGCGTGTTACATTTTTAACTTTTTAGTTCTTTTTAATAACAAGTAGGTATAAAACGCTTGTTTTTAAAAAGTTTATTTTTTATTTTTACAATTATTTAGAGAATTTATTCCGGAAACTGTATGTGTATATTACATTAATTAAATAAACAATTAATAAATAAATCTCGATGTATTATGAAGGCGTAGGTCGCATGTCACACTTTAATCAACATACAACCTTAGGAGTATGACAAGAAGGTAATAATCCTAACTCTAGGAGTCTGCCTACTACATCGTACCATTAAACTCAGATATTTTTATTTAAAAGTTCAAATATATCTTAGTCTGCATCTTCGTAGGGGTGTGATAACTTGTCATAAATATTGGTACATATTTGCGAGGCATTTTCAATAACCGTCTCATATAGTATGATCAATATGGCGCGCCTGAAAATATAATATTTTTCTTTACTTGTTTCTCGTATACAGAGGCTGGGTGGATGGTATATGAGTAAAGTTGTGTGCCGAAATAAGCAATTGTTGTTTTGAGTTTCAGGAAACGAAAAAAATTGGAATGAATGTTTTTTGGAATTCCTTTATGTTGTTTCCTGAAATATGTGTACAATACCTAGTTTGTTATTTAGGTGTGGAATTAATAAACTTTATAAGAGTTAAATATGAATATAATTCATTGTAGGCACACATTTTTGCAGTAAGTTATGACATAAAAGTTAAAAGATACATTAAGTAAAAAAGGAAATAAATGCATTTTCTTTCTTTCTTTCTAAGTCATCTTGACACTTTCACCATGTCTATGGTATATTGAGGTTTTGTTCACAAAGTCCAACATAGTTAATAAATAGCCGCAGAACGTAATAATATATTTTATACAAACTTTCATCCTCTATTTAACCCTTTTAGGGTATGGAATTTAAAAAGTCCTTCCTCATTGCTCACTCTCGTTATTAAAGAAAAGTCTTGTGCAAAATTTCATACTTCTAGATCCAGAAGTTTAGGCCGTGCGTTGTCTGTTAGAGATTGAATGAGTGGAGGAATTTAAGATTTTTATGAATTAGATTCAGACGCTTCCGGCCCCCTGCCAGAATTTGCGTCATTGTAATTAAAGCGTTACTTCAGCATTACTGTCAAGGAAGTAAAATGTTAATTACCTTAAAGTTAATTTTCCGACTTCAATGGGCAACATTTTAAATGAAATAACAGTTCGATAAGGTTCAGTTCACTCTGAAAAGGGCTGTACTTGAAAAATTGCTTAAAATTTTTTGCCGTTCCTTTAATGTATGAAACCTATATTAAAAAAAAAAAACCTTTGTAAATACGGACTTTAACTTAACTGTTTAACCTTTTCTGATAAAATAACAATTAATCAGCGTAATAGAACACAATACGAGTTTCCTCAGAAAAGGGTTGAGGAAAAGATATTTTTGTGTATTCCCCAGTGTTCCTCGAGGAGTCAAGACATTCGATTTAACTTGTGCAATCAGCTGAGTGGCGTCGTGGACCAGTGTAGGACTTGATAAGGCGTGTTGCACGCTCATGTCTTATCGAATTTGTGTTGTTCAAAGCATAATTTATGGGAAAGTTGAGTGTGCAGTTGTTACATTTAGTTATTATATTTTTAAAGATAGTCTATGCTTGCAGCTTGATCTTATTGTTTGGTATTTTAATGTAACTGATCTCATTGTTTCGGTAACCTTAGTCTGTAGTGTAATACTGTTGCGCGCCACAATTAATGCCTGATACATGCTGACATTAGTTACCACTAGCGCCATCTAGTTTCGATTAGCAAAACTAATAGTCACTAGCGCCATCTAGTATCGAATAGTAGAACTAATAAAGTCACTAGCGCCATCTATTATCGAGTAGAAATTTCGATGCTAGAACTTACTAGAACTATCGACATCTGCAATGGTCAGTCGGGCCGGTATGTACTCAAACATTCTAGATGTTTCTACAATAGAAGGTTCTGGAACTATCTACGGCACTATATAAGGCGACAAGCCGCGACCAATCAGATTTGGATCTGCAACACAGGCGAATACATTGAAAGCGATCTTCAAGTGCGACTTAAGAGCGATTGAGTTTTATAATTAGTGTGTTTGAGTTGTTATTAGTATTGTTTAATTAAAGTGTAACTTTTGGTAATTTTTATCGGCAGTTTTTACTGTCACGAACCCGAAGCTCGTAACAATACAAATATAGTTTTAAGACCTTTATAACTAACCATTATATTTCCTCTGTAACAATAATTTTAGGAGTAGTTTATTTGTACTTTAGTTTTAAGGATTTAGGACGGATTTTTCCAACGCTAGATAATTTTATCCGAGGAATAATTTTGCATTTTTGACAGTTCTTCCGTACAAAATCTGTCGGACGTCAATTTTATTCCACGAATAAAAAATTATCTATCGATTGAAAAATCTGCTCTTATTTTTTTTTTAAGTGAATCTTGGTACCTCTGGTTGTCGGAACTTTCGAAAGGGCTACGAGGGGTCGAAGCCAACTCGCAGAGGCCAGAGGCCCGTTAGACCATATTATTATCATGAGGATTTGATTACGATGCATCTGGCTAGAATCAATGGTTGAAAAATGTTACTGTAACTCTATCTACCAAGGTATTTTAACTTTATCACGAGCGTCTGGATCGTGAAAATGGCTGCAACGTGGTCCGTTCTCTGTAATCAGTTTTCGTCTGAACCTAGAAAGAGACTATCGCAAGGTTTTAAATGGCTGACGCTCTCCAAAACCGCTTTTCTGAAACTCAATGAGCCTTTACGGCCTCTCATTTATTTCCTAACTTATTACCTAATCTCTGGCATGTCATAAAATAACCATTAACTATATTAAATACAGTAAGGAGACGTGGTGAACCAGTGGTAACAGTCGCGACTTACAAGTTGCCAGACAAGCGCTATACTTTGTCTAAATTATTTCATCAACACTGCTCTAACTGGTGAAGGAAAATATCGTGAAGAAACCGGCATCTCTTAAAACAACAATTCGAAAACATGTGACATCTATCAAGCCGGAGTAGACTCTCGTGGTGGATTACGGCCCACTCCCTCTCACCGAGAGGGGGCCCGTGTCCTAGAAGTGGGAACATTATAGGCTTATTAATGCCTATATTAAATATTCCTTTCAACTAACAACAATTTAAGTCTGTAGGCCGAAACATTCAATAAATCTGATTATTACTGGAATGTTCACGTTGAAAGCGTCCAAACTGTGACAGTCTTTATCCGGACTAATAAGCCCCGACCATCAATAGCCCAGTGATTTATGTTCCTCTAAAGGTTTTCATTAAATCCAATATTAATCTACCCCGGTATAAAGAGGGGGTGAACTGGGTTTTTGTATGAGGACTTATCGTTATTAAGAGCTAGGTTTATAGGTGTCTTTACAGACAGTCTGGTGCGGGTAATTTGGATATCATAGTTGGTTTCTTGGGCAAGTAATAACAGCCGCACAAGTCGTTCAGGTTAAGTTACGCTTGCCGCAGTTGGTCTGTGAATGGTTGACCATCTTTATATATCGAGACCTCTCTGTACCTCGGAAACCACGTTAAGCCGTTGGTCCCGGCTGTCATTCACAGATCTTTGACAGTTGGTACGGGTAGTCAGAAGCCCGAAATGACAACCAGTCTTACCAAGTGGTATCGTTTTACCCAGTAACTAGGTTGTGGAGGTCAGGTAGGCAGTCGCTCCATGTAAAATAATAATAATAATATTTCATTCAGTATTAAATTGGTAAAATATTTACATAAAGTCTTAGAAATAACTTACAATGGTAATTATGTAGGTTTCACTCCTACCATATACCTGGTTCAGAAATACGCCACTAGTGGCGCTGCTCTGATGTCAGCCTTCTGTCATGGTTGAGACAGACGCCTATAGATTTTCCTTCGGTAATTTGAATTAATATTATTATTGTGGTTTAGTGATCTCGTCCTATCTATTGTGTTTCTTCTGTCTTACTCCTTCTATGTCTATATTTATATCGTGCTGTGTACGGACATTATATTTCTATAAATTCTAAGTTGACTTTTGTTTCTTGTTCGTCCGTATATTTTCTCCTAGAACTAAACTTATAATAATGTTAGATGCCTGTACTAGGACAAACCTGTATCACAGGCGGCAGGAGCATACTTTATGGTAATTGTAGGACAATAAAATTCTTAACAATATACAACACTGGTATTCAGCTGCATGCGGTTAGACTGGAAGCTGACCCCAACATAGTTGGGAACAGGCTAAGCATGATGATGGTGAATGATAAGTAGGTGTCTTTTATGAAATAGCTCTAAATCTCGTGTTTGTTTTACCAGGATTTCCTCCTCTAGTAAGCCACACTGACTTTGATCGGTGGGAGCAATGTCGAAAAGCCTACTGTGGTACATGTTTTTAGGGTTCCGTAGCGAAATGGCATAAAACGGAACCCTTATGGATTCGTCATGTCTGTCTGTCTGTCCGTCCGTATGTTACAGCTACTTTTTTCCGAAACTATAAGAGCTATACTGTTGAAACTTGGTAAGTAGATGTATTCTGTGAACGGCTTAAGAGTTTTACACAAAAATAGAAAAAAAAAATGTGGGTTCCCCATACTTAGAACTGAAACTAAAAATTTTTTTTTCATCAATCCCATATGTTGGTATCTATGGATAGGTCTTCAAAAATGATATTGAGGTTTTTATATTTTTTTTTTCTGAAACTGTAACTTCTAAAATAAGAGAATGATAAAACTAAAAAAAAATATATGATGTACATTACCTACTTACCATGTAAACTTCCACCGAAAATTGGTTTCAACGAGACCCGCCCAAGAAGAGACGTTTTTCGACTGAATGCAGTAACAAAAAAGCTCCATTTTATAAATATATCCTTGGGCGAAAGCGAAGTGGGCGAGTGATTTTATAGACAACGTTATGAAGAAGATACGAAGCGGAGTTTATTATACTCAAGATCGTATGGATTAGTATAAGTAGTTTTTTTTTAATACGTGATAAATCGTAAACCACAATTTACCTTTCATTCAATCAACTCATGATTGATTTTTATAGATAATGGTACGGAACCCTTTGTGCGCGAGTCCGACTCGCACTTGGCCGGTTTTTGTAATAATGCAAATGTCTCTTACAGGTTCTGGAAGTAACAGATGGCCGATGTTCTAAAATAGGTGCGCGCGCCAAGTATTTCAAAAGAATTTGTAAAATAACTCCGACAGTTAATCCCCTTAAAGGTCGTAGACTCCTTCGCATAAAGGCACTGTGTGGGCTGTGGCGTAGGAATGGAATATCATAAACACACCAAAATAATGGAAAAAGTAATATGATTTTATAATATCTTGATTTAAAAGAGTGCCTTGGAGTTTCTTGCCCGTTCTTTTCCATAGCGATTTACGGATTGGGCAACTAGCTTCAACTTCCTGACTAACTGCCCGACTTTTTGACAATTTAAAAGTGCCTGTAAACGGTTTAATTGAAATAAATGCTTTGAGTTTGAGTTTGAAAGTAAAGAACCTTAATTCCAACCAATTAAGCATGTTTTCTTTGACAGCTAAGTGGAGATTAACACAGATTCTTAACCTATTTACGCTTGTGGGACTTTTCTAAAGATCTATTGGTAATAGTGAATGTCTATTGAAGCAAAATCTATTTAGTTCTCTTATTATGAAATAGCCTCCGAACTGTGGTTACATGTCCTTTTACCCACACTAATGTAGAATCTATAACATGCGGTTAAGGTTCAAAATGGGTTGTGATGTTTAGACATTGGTAAACCAGTATAGATTATTATATTGCTAAGTGAAAACAGTAAATAGGGTTAATGATCTAGGCACTAGGTGCGTGTCTAATATTCTGACTGCCTCGACTAATGGCCGCAAGCATGAGGTCTTGGGTTCGATTTCCAGGTCGGGCAAAGTGGTAATGAGGTTTGCTATCTAGAATTTTTCAGTAGGAGCCCCGAGTCTGGATTTGTGCCTGGTTACGATAACTTACGAAATATGGGTGTATTATAAATACACCTCTGCCTAACCCTTCGGGCAAACGAGGCGTGATGTTATGTTATGTAATAACTGGAAACTTTCATGGCTGCGTAGTTGTTTATACGTACTATTATATATTATGTATTTGATTATAACTTACTGTTTAGTGAGTAGATGTCGTCATTAGGTAGGTCAGGTATATATATGCGACAAGGGAATTAATGTCAGATCTTTACCGTAGCTAGTCTAGTTTGTAATTTATATAACGTCGTCATCTGCCTAGCCTTTTTCCCAACTATGTTGGGGTCAGTTTCCAGTCTAACCGTATGCAGCTGAATACCAGTATTTTTAATGGAGCAACTACCTGTCTAACCCAGTTACTGGGTAATACGACCCAACCCAGTAACTGGGTAATCTAACCCAGTAACTGGGTAATACGATACCCCTTGGTAAAACTCGATGTCAGACTTTCAGGTTTCTGACTACCCGTAAGGACTGTCAAAGATCCACGAATGACAGCCGGGGTCAAGCCTTGGGTCTTGATATGTAAGGATGGTCACCCATCTACGGACCAACCGCGGCAAGCGCAGCCTAACCTGATCGATCGACCCGTGCGGCTATAATTACTTAGCCACAAGCCCCTTAATGTAATGCCTCTGTAATTTATATAACGTATTCATCATTTTAAAAAACTATGTTCTATAAACACCCGGTTCTAAAAGGCCCAATCTATACTAATACGAGGGCGGAGTGATAATTCTGGTAAAAATTAAACAAGTAGTAAATTTTATTTAATTATTATAATTTATTTTTCAACGTAGTTTCCTTGTAACAATGCACTAATCAATGCACTTCATCCAGCGTTTCTCTAGCTTTTCGATCCCTTCCATAAAGTACGACTTAGGTAACCCTTCGAAATAGGCATTGGTTTCGTGCATGATCTCTTTGTTGGAGCCAAATCTTTTCCCACCAAGTCATTTTTTTAGTTCGGAAACAGAAAATGGTCGCGAGGGGCTAAATCTGGCGAGTACGGTGGGTGAGAAAGCATCTCATAGCGCAACTCATGAACTTTGGCCATGGCAATCGCGCAGGTGTGCACTCGTGCGTTGTCTTGGTGGAAGAGGATTTTCTTCTTAGCCAAATTTTGTCAAATTGGTCCAATAAATGGACATAATATGCGCCATTAATCGTTTTATCCTTCTCTAGGTAGTACCATGGATTAGTAATATGGATTACCAATACCTATTGCAAATAAATGATTCAGATTATGAGTATTTTATGTCTAAAACATAAAATAAGCAAGTATACGTCACAACTCACAACGTACCCCTCAGAATCAAGTAGAGAGCAGAGAAGTCTAAGTTAAGTTAGCTGGCACGTTAAGGAACAAGCGATGACAGTGTGGTCACCCACGAGTTACGTCACGACGTGAAGTTACCTGTATCACTTACAACTTGACTCTGTGACTTGGATGTGTGTTACTTATGTGCGTCATACAGTTGTATGTATATAAATATTAAATCATTTATTTGCTTTTAATGTAGGTATACAGATAAGTGTGCAACGGCAGAGGAAGTGGTTGCCTCTGCAGTTTGCGCTCGTGTATATGAACTCTAAGATGGATTTTCTTATTAAAATAGTCCTAAAAGGTACCCTTTACCGTACAGCATGCAAAATTTTAAAGTAATAGAATTAATATTAAAAAAAATGAATTAATTTTATATAGCAATATCATTATTAACTCTTCTCCAATGGTATTACGTAAAGACGTATAGAAGGTATGTTACACATAAAATAATCTGTTGGCCTGATAATTTCACATTAAATGACCTTCCTGATATACGCTGTATACACGGTTATTGGTAAAACATTTACAAACTTTCTGGACTATATTACTAACATCATAAATAACAACTTTTTTTCTATGAATTTTTATTAATTTATCAGACTTTCATACAAAAATAAAAATATTTCAATTCAACTAATTGAAATATTAGATTTTCTGTTACGAACTCTACGCGAGGCAAAAAGCGCTAGTTAGGAGAACAAACTGCCGTGTCTGGTACAAAATTCAGCGGAGGGGAGCGGGGGTTAGAACAACGAAATCTTAAAGGTTTGATTTGGTAAATGTATTATGTTTTGTAAAAAGTCATAGAACAAAAGTTGTTCTTCACGATGTTAGTAATCCAGTCCTGCAGGGTTGTTAGTGTTGACCAGCGTTGTTGTATCTGTATGTATATGAAAGCTTTGGCCAACTTTTGCGTATTCGGCGTTTCTTGTCTAGGTCTCAAGACGATTTGTTTTAAAGCATATTATATGCGGGTTAGATACGGGGTATTTTAGATATCAATAAAATCTAAAGTATAAGAGCTATGCAATTGAAACTTTATAGGTTTAATAAGTCAACCACTGACATCATATCCCGAAAATTTTGTTTATCTGGTATAATCCAAACCCAAGTTAAGAAGGTTCAAAATACGACGAAGTGCTTCGAGAAAAGGTAGGTAGTGCCCTTGCGCTTCGCTTGGCTCGTCTTGGATTTCATCTTCAGATTATCAAATTTAGTTGGCTATGAAATTTTAAGAATGCAATGGATACATAAACATCATTATCGATTGACAAGAAATTGCATACAACAACTCCCGCGTAAGTAGATAGGTAGTAAGTATTGTTTGTTCTTGAATACCTACTTAGCTTTCATTCCATTGTTCCTCTTCCAATACAGAAAATATCATTACCTGAAAATATTACAATAAACAATACCCATATTATTATTTTATCTATCCTTTTGATAGATTCTTTTATATTTTGTAAATGCAAGGACTGTGTAGGCCTTGTAGACTTTAGATCTGTAGAACATTTTTTATTTTATCAAGTACGTGGTACTTATTGACAGGCCTACGCTGTCCTCCCATACCTACTGTAATTTGAAAACATTATAAAAGCCAATTATTTTTAAAAGAGTAACCGTGGGGTCTCCTGCCGGCTCTTCTCTATAGGAAACGACGCATTGGAACCGTGCACCTAGCTTCTGACGTTTCATAAGTGCCCAATGTTGATATATCCTATGTGAAATAAAATATTTTGATTTTTTTGATCATTTTTTTCATTCATCATTTACTAAGTAACAGCAAAATACGAACAAAAATTTTCTTCCGAAAAATTTCTCAAGAGTTTTCCTCGAAAGTTTTTTTCCATAATAACCCCCAGTTAATGCGCAATTAACACACATAATTTGGTGGTAAACCAACGTCACGGGTAACGTTACCTGTTTAATTAACCGCAGCCCTTGAACGCGGTAATTAATTCGTAGCACCACCCGTTACTACGCATGTCACATAAATTCCTCAAAGTTAACATAATATCATACCCTTGCAGGGTGACCATCAATCATGTGGGAATATTAGAGCTTTTGATTCATTCATGCTAGATAATTACAGCCGCCCGGGTCGATCGGCGGTTAAGCTATGCTTGCCGAGGTCAATCCGGAGATGGGTGACCATCCACTACATATACTCGAAAATTTCGCTAAGCCGTTTGTCCCGGCTGTCACTTGTAGATCTTTGACAGTTTTTAATTGTAGTCAGAAGGCCGAAAGTCTGACAAACTGTATTGTAGTATCTGGGTACTCCTCCTCCTGGGTGACTGGAAGTAGCTGGAGCGACTGCCTATCTGTCCTCCAAGTTACCAGTAACTTAGAGGTCAGATAGGCAATCGCTCCAGCTACTTCCGGTCAACATAGTTCGGAAAAGGCTAGGCAGATAAATTGATTCGTTCATGTTTATTATTTTTATTCATGTTTATTATTTTTATTTACGATTTCAGTCCCGTACGCAAAATACGCGCATTGTCGTGGAGTTGCGGACACCAGCCCGCTGTACCTATTATAGGTAATAGGTTACGATTTCAGTCACTTTATTTGAGTCCGAAACTAGACATTGTTATTTCGGGTTCTTCTGGCTAATTTCGAGCTCGAATGGAGTTCTTAGTAATGAGCTCATAACGAGGCAAGGTCGCAAGTCAAACTGAAATTAAACTTAACCTAGTCAAGCAAACCCAAAACAAACACGTAACATAAACATGAATGAATATTTCAGACGAAAGTTAAATTATTAGGCAATTGTTCAATTCCTACGGAACTTTCACGGTTTCCCCATTTTATTCCCGAGTTTCCCAGTAGGAAACTCCAAATAGTAAATCTGAACTAAAAATATCGATCGTGCAACTCGAACCGATAGCGCGCTGCATTTGCTTGTTTTATACTCTAGCAATAGGATTTTAGAAAGAAAGAAGAAAGAAAAATATTTTATTCTGCACAAACAGAACGCACAGTTACAAAAAAAAAAAAAATTTTCAGAAGAAAAACATAGATAGCTTTATGTTTGACAGCAAAAATTTGTAACAAACTTTTATCAAATCTGTCAAAGAGTGTTTGTCTAATAACAGCATAGGGCTTTTTTACCGTCCGCTAATTATAGCGCAAGCTTATTTGATCCTCTAACTTGCTGCGTAAAGCTTTCTGCAGTGAATGATTAAGCTATCATTAAAAAAAAACAGCCGATCTGTTCCTTAAAAATCTCACCGTGAAAACTTTGGTGAAGTAAGTTAGTGTCAATCCCTAGAATCGGGAGGAATGAAAGCTCATGTCAAGCTAACTTCACCTACGTTTTCACGGTAAGATTTTTACAGAATAGACAAACAGTTCAAGGTTTTTCGAAATCTAAAACTGAGTTGGATGTAAGTTTACTGGTCATTTCCGAAATCATTGAGTTAAAACATTGTGGATCGACTTTTTTTAGAGCTAATGAACAAGATTTTTAAGCGCTTTTTGTTATAAAATCTTCCCATTCAAGAGAAAATCGTCCGTGATAAAACGCATCCTAATTGCGTAAAAAACTATCAATCGTAATCTGAATCATTTTGAAGGATATGTCTAATCCATTGCTGCATATGTTCGAAAAAATTATCTGCAAGGTAGGTAAATAAAGCAATGAATGTTATTGAATTGTCAAAATGAAAGCCATTCCTACTGATAATGTGTTATGCAATTATTCCGCCTATTGACGCCAAAAGGATTAAAAAACGTTCTAGTTTTAAAACGTACCTTTGAAAAAACCTCACGATCGTCCACAAAACGTAGCTCCACAAAACTCTTGTCAAACGACCAATATCCAGATATTTCTACAAATATCGTGATATTCCAGCAAATAGCGTGATAGTGCACAAACTGCGTTCTATTTTTGTAGCGACGCAGTAAGCCTGTACAAGGTGACTCGCTGCGGTTTGAAGCTTCGTGTACCAATATATCGTGAGAGGATTAAATACTGCAATATCATAGTCAGGCGTAAGGCGATTGCAACAGTTATGAAAATCCATCTTTTAGTTTGTAAACTTTTTAGTACCTATCTGAAAGTATGTACGGTCACGTCGGTCACCAAAGGAGATTGTAACTAAACTATGGTCGTCGGATATAGTTGAAGTTTAGTAAGAAACCAATGGATGTTTTCGAATGGAATTTAATTTGACAAATGAACTGTTGGTAATCTATTAATTAAATAAAATTTTATTCGAAAACATTCATTGGTTTCTTAAAAAACTTCAACTATATCCGACGGCCCTGGTTACTTGTCTCCTTTGGTGACCGTACATATTGTTAGTAACTTCATTTATCAATTTAATTATTTTTTTTTTTTAATTTATTTAATCAACAACAAAAAAGCTTAAGTGTCACATCACAGTACATTATTTTAAAGTAGTTACTATTTAGTATAAGCATAATACGGCAATGTTATAGAAGAGCGGAGTCTCCTAATACAGGCATTGTTTGCATAAGGCTCCAAACAAGTCTTAATTTCTATTAAGCTAATTGTGACAATTATAAACGATTTTGTATTTTTTTGTATTTGCTTAAGTACACTTGTGTCTAGCAGTCAGGGAAAACGTTTAGTTCATACGTTTAAATTGTCCGTATACAGGTGGCAGGGATTTCGACGCTTAAACTGAAACCATGAATTCAACACGTATGATTCTAGCGTAGAAATGTTTCGTCGGTAATTAAAAAAAAATTGCTGTTTCCTAGCAAAATGCAAAACCTACGCGGTCAAAATGTATATATTATATATATTTGACGACAAATTTCAATGCAGGTGTCTGAACACCTGCATTGAAATTTTTCAACCATGGATTCAGTACAGTCATGAGCATCAATATGTCAACACTTGAATACGACACACTACATAAGCCTATGGGTTCGAAAATGCTATGTTCGTAACAAAATAAAATTTCATTAAAAAATAAAGGAGTAAATCGCTTTTGAATAAAGCCTAGTGTATACATACTTTTGCTCGTGACTGTACATGATTCTGAAATTATGTACTGAATCCATGGTAACTGGTTATGTGTCGATCCCTGCCGACCTGTATAAAAATCATAACTGTCATGCTTCATCAATCGTATGAGATGGATATGATACGACAAAACGTAGTGTGAATCTGCTGAAAGTTACATTTCCTTGTCAAAATTGTTTTATCGTCTCTGGTATAAATCTTGATAGAGAGGAGATTTATTTCAAAGGAGAGAAAAACTTTTTATCGCTTTTTCTAACAAGAAGACTCAAACATAACTGGCAAAATATGAGTGTACCACAGGTATACATGACACGTCTGCCTAACCCTTCGAGGAAAACAGGTGTGATGTTATGCTTGTGTGTTTGTAAAAAGATAGATAAAACAATCCGTTATCCAGCCGATCGATTCTGTAAAAATCTCACCGTGAAAAGTTAGGTGAAGTGAGCTTAGAGTGAGCTGTCGATAGTTTCAATCCCTAGCATTAATTGGAGTGTCAGCTCACTCCACGCTCACTTCACCTAAGTTTTCACGGTGAGATGGTGACAGAATCGCACTGCAGAAAGTGCAGTCAATATAATGCAATATGCTAAGGTAGACTTGTTTTTGAACAGTTTTAATAAATTTAGAAATTCTTTATATAAATTG